>CM056055.1:27712013-29110763 GCA_029574335.1 Rana kukunoris | reverse complement strand
TCCTGCGATGCCTCTCCGCTGTGTGAGCTAGCGGGTCCTCGCTTGATTCACCCAGTGCCTTTTGTGCCGCCGAAGCTCCGTTCCCTGCGACGTTACGACGCACGGGGGCGGAGATAGGCGCCAAATTCAAAAAAGTAAATAAACACATTACACACAGTATACTGTAATCTTATAGATTACAGTACTGTATGTAAAAAAAACACACCCCATTTGTCCCTAGTGGTCTGTCCAGTGTCCTACATGTTCTTTTATATAACAAAAACTGTTCTTTCTGCCTGGAAACTGAAGATTGTCCATAGCAACCAAAAATGTCAAAAGTGGTTTTAGGCCAGCTAGAAAACAGCGATAATAAATTATAATCACTTGCAGAATTGAGCGATATCGATTTGTGGGGAAATTTGTCATAAAAAAATAAAAGTAATGACAGCGACAATTCTGCAACTGAGCAAATTTCAGTGTTTTTGATTTGATTACATTATTGAATAATTTTTATTATAATTATATTATTATTTGTTATAATTATTTATAGTTATTTATTATATTATAATTTATGATTTTGTTATTCAAATTTTATTATACCCGGGATGTTTACTAGACTCTTGTTTTGATAGATTTAAGTGAGTTATTCCTAAGGCCGCGTACACACGATCAGATCGGTCCGATGAAACTGGCCTTAAAGTGGATGTAAACCCCCCAAAAAAATAAAATTTTTGATGTCACAATGTATAGTATAAGATTTCCTATCATCTGTGCCCAGTCTTGCCACACAGAGTTAATCCAGATCTGAGAAATCCTCTTTTAATGTTCAGTGAAAATTAACAGCCTTCCAGATAAAAACCTGCCTAAATAAAAAGTCAGTTTTTCTCTCTTCTTGCTTTGAGTGAAAGGTTATTTACATATCTAGCTTGGAAATGTTTATCTTATGTTATAACAAAATCATAAATTATAATATAATAAATAACTATAAATATATCATAACACGAGGTATAAAAAGTGAGAAATCTACCCCTCCCCACATAACACATCCTGGTAATATACAATGAACTTTGGATCACCTCATGTCCAAGCTAGATTTGTAAATAACCTGTCACTGAAAGCAAAAACAGAGAAACGGACTTTATAATTTGGCAGGTTTTTATCTGGAATTCTGTTAATTTGCACTGAACATTAAAAGAGGATTACTCTGGATAAACTCTGTGTGGCAAGACTGGGCACAGATGATAGGAAATCTTATACTCTACATTGTGACATAAAACATTTTTTGGGGGTTTACATCCACTTTAAGGCCAGTTTCATTGGACCAAATCGATCGTGTGTACGGCCCATCGGACCGTTGTCCATCAGACCAAAGTTTCAAAACTTGCTTTAAAATCGGTCCGATGGACGCCTGACCATCGGACCAAAACGATGGTTAGTACACAAAAGCATCAGACCAAAAACCCGCGCATGCTCAGAATCAAGTTGACGCATTGAACTTTGTTTTTTCATCACGTCGTTGTGTTCTACGTCACCACGTTCTGGCCCGATGGGATTTTGGACTGATGGTGTGTACGCACATCAGACCATCAGACCACTTCAGCGGTGGCCTGATAAAAACGGTCCGTCGGATCATTCCCATCGGGTTGGTCCGATTGTGTGTACGCGGCCTTAGGATTGCAGGCCTACCGTATAAAACGTCAAATTTTAATGCAAAATAATGGTACCGCTTTCAGCACCTAAAATCTGAAATAATCATACCGCCAGGGAGGTTAAGGGTTTTTTTTTTTTTTATATTTTCATATTTATTGACACATTTTTCACCCAGGGTTCATAGATCTTTCAAATTACACATGCCTGTAAAAATGTATTAATCCTGGGTTAAAGTTGTGTGAAAATATTTTTAAACAGAGCCCTTGATGATTTCTAATTAATATTGACTATTGGCAAAGCATTCAGTAACATTTATTTAAAGGCTTAGTCCACATTTGGGACCATGTTTTCATGTTACACCCATATATATTAGGGTGTAACCAGGGCTTTTTTTCAGATGGAACTTGGTGGAACTCAGTTCCACCACCTCTGGGTCAGACCCTTTGGTGCCTGCTCACCACAATCACTTGTAGACACAGAAGTCCGGTTTCTGGGATTACAAGTGACAGCTCTGCACTTTGGATGTAATGCAATTCTGGTATTTAATGCCCATTTAAGACCTGTGATTTGGAGGGTGTGTGGGGGGAGGAGTTTTGGGGGGTCGTGGTTGTGTTCCAGCACCTATTGTTTGAGAAAAAAAGCCCTGAATGTAACACTTAACATTGTGCCATTACCCAACACCACAACCCCCAACTCACCCTGCACTTTCCAAAATCTTAGGTTTCTTCTCCCCACAGGCTTCTGTTCAATCTTGAATTTGGTGAGCCACAAACAGCCACCTCATCCATTCATGGAGAACTATGAATGCAAGAGTACAAGTTCCATGTGCCGCCATGGCAGAGAGACTCATACATCTCAACGGTCCATTATCAATTGTCTACTTCCTTCAGCCCCACAATTGAAGGTCCAAGGTACAGGCCTGAGGCGAAAGGAATAGTCTGCAGAAGCCTGTGAATTGCACCCATACAGACATGTCTTGCAGGCTCAATTGCAATAAAAAAATATAATAGATGCACATTTTCTCTTCTTTCAATTGGGAGCATTTATTACATTCTTAAACACTTAAGGACCGCCGCATGTACATAGACGTGGGTCGGGGGTCTGATCGGGACCCCCCCACAGTACCTGCGGCGGTCCCCGTGGCTTCAGGAGCGATCCGGGATGAGGGGGCGGCTGTTCGTTTTTGTCCACCCGCTCCGGATCGCTCCCAGCCAATGCACGTCCTCCCCCTGCGTGTCACTTCCTCTGCCTGTGTAAACACAGGAAGGGGGAAGTGATGTAATCTCTCCTCTCGGCGGTATTTTCAAACGCTGTTGAGGAGAGAAGACATCACACAGTGAGTCTGCACAACACTACACTGACACCAGTACACATAGGCACATTAACCCCTTGAGATCACCCCCCCACCCCCCTGTGACAGTGTCACTCAATGCAGTGATCTTATATGTACTGATCACTGCATTTAGTGTCAGTGTGACAGGCAGTTAGTGTTAGGTCCAGGGTAGCCCCGTACCCCCCAATAAAGTTTTAATCCCTTGATCACCACCCTAGTTAACCCTTTCACTCCCTATTGCCAGTGTCACTAAGCGATCATTTTTCTGATCGCTGTATTAGTGTCACTGTTGCCGCTAGGATCGTAAATGATACGTAATCGGCACAGGTGACTATATGCGGATCGGCACACCACGTGATCCACGGAGCTCCGCTGCTGCCTCGGCCATAGAAAAAGGCCACAGTTTCGGCCTAGCTCCCAGAGCGGCGGCGATCTTGGTCCACCCGGCGGTGGCCTAAGTGAGCCTAGAGAGGCGCGCTGAGGTTATCACCCGGCCTCAACTGCTCGTGTTCGGCCGGCTTCTCTGGTAAGACCAAGCAAGCACTAATCTTCCTATACAGTGGGGGAGATGTGGACCATATTACAGTGGGGAGATGTCTGTGGATATTACAGTGGGGGAGATGTCTGTGGATTACAGTGGGGGAGATTGTGAATATTACAGTGGGGGAGATTGTGAATATTACAGTGGGGGAGATTGTGGATATTACAGTGGGGGAGATTGTGGATATTGCAGTGGGGGAGATGTCTGTGGATATTACAGTGGGGAGATGTCTGTGGATATTACAGTGGGGAGATGTCTGTGGATATTACAGTGGAGGAGATGTCTGTGGATTACAGTGGGGGAGATTGTGAATATTACAGTGGGGGAGATTGTGGATATTACAGTGGGGGAAATTGTGGATATTGCAGTGGGGAGATGTCTGTGGATATTAGAGTGGGGGAGATGTCTGTGGATAATACAGTGGGGAGATGTCTGTGGATATTAGAGTGGGGGAGATGTCTGTGGATATTAGAGTGGGGGAGATGTCTGTGGATATTGCAGTGGGGAGATGTCTGTGGATATTAGAGTGGGGGAGATGTCTGTGGATATTACAGTGGGGAGATGTCTGTGGATATTACAGTGGGGAGATGTCTGTGGATATTAGAGTGGGGGAGATGTCTGTGGATATTAGAGTGGAGGAGATGTCTGTGGATATTACAGTGGGGGAGATGTCTGTGGGGACTATATATGGTGGTGATCTGAAAAATGTATTTGCGTTATATTTAATCGAGATTAGTCTATTAAAAAAAATCGATTAATCGAACACGAAAATTTTAATCAGTAACAGTCCTAAAAAATATGTAGTAAGAATACATATTGGACTAAACTGGGATATTTATTACAGCAAACATTAAAAATTGTGTTATTTTAAAACTTGTCAATCTTGTTTTAAAGCCGCAAAGGTGATCAAATACCACCAAAAGAAAGCTCTTTTTGTGGGGGGAAAAAAAGATAGAAATTTCATATTGGGTACAGCGTCGCATGATTGCGCAATTGTCATTCAAGGTGTGACATCGCTGAAAACTGGAAATTTGCCTGGGCAAGAAGAGGGTCAAAATGCCCAGTATTGAAGTGGTTAATGAAGAAATTGAATAAATGCACATTTTATTGTATTAATGTGGGTACTAAAGGACTATGCCTTTTGGAATATTAGGATTTGCCTCTGAGTTCTATGACCAATGTAATGCATTTGAGTTGTCTTCATACATTTATATTGGTTACTGAACATTCTTATCATTTTCAGAGTGGGTGTTCTATCTCATATATAATCACAGCAAGCTATTTATTATAGATTGCACCCAGCCACGTATTGCTGATGACCTCAGCAGATGACTGTTCTGATGAGTGGTCATAGTGACATAATATCTCTGCTATGTCACAGCACTGAGCCATCTCATGATTGAATTGCCCAGAAGAGTCGTAAAAACCAAAGTTCAGGAGGTCTGCAAATGACATTTCACTAGGTTGCTTCACTTTAAATTCCCTGACATTATGTGACCCGTAAAATCCTCATTGTTACATGGCGAGAAAAAGTCATTAAGAAAATTATCACAGATACTTTTTCTGAAACGGTTTTAAGTGAAAATACAGGGGTGTTGGGCCATTCCTGCTATGAAGCCAGGTAAGAATTGTGTACCAGGTGGTGCCTTTTACAGGTGCCCTGGGATAGATTTCCTACGATGTGGCTCAGATACTGGTACAAAAGCCAAAGGAACATTACCAGGGTGGGCAGAATTTGCTTCTCTGCCTTGCATCCTTCATGTCTGTTGGTTTATTTTATACATAATGTGAATGTGGGAGGTAAATAAAAGTATAATTGATTCATTGTTTGGACCCCTGATATCATAGACCCAGCAATACAGTAAATGTACAATTTGCTCCACCATACTGTGCACAGCACCCTTCTGAAATAAGAAACCCAACAACATTTAGGCCCCATGTACACAGGCCGTTTTCTCAAGTGCTTGATTCGTGCTTGATTCTAACATTAAAGAGCAGTGGTGGTGCGTCCATAAAGGGTGCAGGAGCGCCACCGCCTCTCTTCTGCACCTGTCTATCGCCAATAGATAGATTCATGTATTGCATGAATCTATCTATTGTCACCGCTGTCACCCCCTATTCAGGTGTCCGGACGCTTGTCGGGGCGCCGGGCATCTGAGCTACAACTGTCGGCTCTAATAGGCTTCCAAATTGGTAAACAGCGGGCGCAGTTCATATTTCTCATAGGTTCATATTTCTCAAGGTAGCAGAGAGAGGGGGATTGCTGCGAAATTAAAGGGGCAGTCCACGGACCAGGTAAATCACACTGACGGGCCATAGTTTGAGGACCCCTGGTATAGACCTTAGTATCCTGACCATATCCCTTAAAGGGGGGGTTCACCCTAAAAAAAAAAATTCTTTGTCTACCATGCCATCCAGCATACTAGCATCAGCTACAGTATGCCTTTATTTTTATTTATTTTCGCTGTACTCACAGTTTAATCCATTAGTTTAGTTTCAGACTCCGGCGGGGAAATAGGCGTTCCTATGAAGAGGGGAACATGATTGACGGCCGGCTATGGCGCGTCACGCGTTCCAAAAAAAGCCGAAATAGGACTAGGATCTATACGGCGCCTGCGCAGTCAGCTCCTAGTCTGTGTGCAGGCGCCGTATAGCGCCGTGAAGAGCCGAGTCCTACTCCGGCTATTTTCGGAAAGCGTGACGCGCCATAGCCTGCCGTCAATCATGTTCCCCTCTTCATAGGAACGCCTATTCCCCGCGGTAGTCTGAAACAAAAGTAATAGATTAAACTGTAAGTACAGCACAGAAAAAAAAAATAAAGGCATACTGTAGCTGACGCTAGTATGCTGGATGGCATGGTAAAAAGTTGTTTTTTAGGGTGAACCTCCGCTTTAAAGTAAAACTAAAGGCATAACTTTTTTTTAGTTGGCTAGAGTGGAGAGGGATTAGAACACTTGTCAGTTTTTATTGCCGTCGTTGTCCATATTAAAGAGATTCACCCTCTCTATTTCTCCTGTTTACCATTGTCATAGTAATACATCTTCCAATACTTCTAGTGACCTGGGGGGAATTTCCCTTAATTTGTAGGGATTTCCTCTCATTTCCTGTTTGGCTATGGGACGGAAAGTAAGGGGGAAATCTCTGCAATGTGACACAGATGGCGAAAAAACTAAATCTGACAAGGGTTAAAACCCTCCCGTGCTCTATCCAAAATGAAAAGAAAAAGTTTTGCCTATAGTTTTACTTTAATTAAGGCAGAAATAGTGGATCTCAATAGGAGAATATTCCTACTAGGCTGGAACTGGCACTGTGGTGTGTTTGGCTTTAGGTAGGCAGGTAGGCACATTGACCCTTAGCACTAGTCCACGCCTCTAGCTAGAGAGAAGTGGTCAGGATACTGACCCTACAGTATACACATCTCCACTCAAACAATAGGATACATCAACAACAGCTAAAATATATATGCTGTCTGTTGAGATACCGTGTTTATCTCCCTATAATGAAAGTAATTATACACTTTTTATGCTTATTACATCATACTTATGTGTTAGTCCTACATAAGGTTACACACCTGGCAATTTTTGTGACCTGATCTCCTATTATTTATTTTATATAGTTGTCCAATAAAAGTTTTAGGTCATGGTGGGTTCAGCGCATCCCTGGTGGTGTTTATCTATTAGAATTTCCCACGAGAGGCCAGTCTTATAGAAAAATTGGTGTTTTTTTTGGGCTGACACACAAAAGTGTATCCAGTAGCAGCCAGCACAACACTAGAACAAGTATAAACCAAAAGGATAATGTGAAAATAATATTGTGTGCAGTGCTCAAAAATTCATAATGATACAAATTGGCATATGCTCAATGAGTTGGCAAGGCATGTAGTGTAAAACTAGGGTATGGGACCTCCACATCTGGGCTTCAAATCATTATTGAAGATGGCCCAATTAGTCAGTAGATGACTCAGAGAAGCAGTCCACAGAAGCAGCCAACATGTCAGACCAAATCTTCTCATGTGCTAAAATTAGTCTAACTTCCTATGCAAGTTAGCTGGGTATAACCTAAATCAATGGCTAGAAAGGGATGAGGGCTTTACCAGTCTTATAGTAAAAGTATACATCAGGCATTCTTCCATCTTTTTGAATTGGAGGGATTGTCCCTTTTTTGGAACCAAGAAAAAGAAAATTTGGGACTTTAAATGAAGCAGTTGAAATGCAGAGGTGAGAGTAAAAAAGTATTTTATTAATAACAAAATTGTAGTAGAAGAGTAATTTCATATATATACATATAAATTGCACAATGTATAAGCATGATGGATAAACCAGTACATGTGAATGAACACATAATCATATAAAACAGTAATATGGCCTGCAAGTGCCAATGGCGGCATGCCCGATAGCTGTATCTGTAATCACATGATATATAAATATATTGGGTTATATATTGATGACATCGTCAAACATAATAGATGGTAGTTGGATAACAAGGCATATCTGGTATGACTGTGGCATCAGGCATAGCTCGACGCGTTTCATGGATGTGTCCACTCACCAGGAGCAGATGCGACACAGATTCCTATGAGATATATAAATATGGCAAACCACACTCTATTTACAGAGGGAAAAAGTAAAAAAAACATAAGTAGTACTTGTAGTACTTATAATAGTACTTGTACTCTGTAGATGGTTAGCCAACCACACTTACCAACACAGGCAGTGAATGCGACATGAGGTAACTGGCACAAGGTGAGCCAAAGGCAAAGACCTCGTCGCGGGAGCTTTTTTGGAACCAATTTCCTTGACCTATCATTCCTGATCGTATTGATCTGATGTGTAGACCATTGCAAAAATATGGTATTTAATAGAGAATTGCAGGTTTATTTTCACTTTAAATTGTTAATTTGGCCCAAGCTGGCCAAGACAACTCATTTCATTACCAAAACAGTCCAAATACAAGAGGAAGCCTTGTACTAATTTAAAAAAAAAATACAAGATTTCCCCTGAATGGCTGAGATATGCTAATAACGACTCTCTTTATCCATCCTCAGGAGGAAAAAGTTGCAGTGCTGTCAGAACATAGCCATGCTTACTGTACAGTATGTAGCTAATATCACTACAGTCCATTGCAGCATTCCCAGCAGAGGCAAGGAAATAGTTTGGGCCAGCTTGGGCCAAATGAACTATTTAAAGTAAAAATAAACCTGGAATTCTATTTTAACTACCAAACGCGTTATAGTGCACTAAACGTTTAAGTTAAACTTCTAAATACTTGATTTTGAAGCCAATATAAAGGAAAGGTAGTGGTGAAAAAAGCACTTGTAGGTTTGGCGAAATTTTGCATACTCATGTTTTGCAGTCCATGTACCGTAAAGGGCAGGAGCATGTACTTTGCCTGAATATTTTCTACTATAACGTGTCTATGTTTTATCTTAGAACTGCCGGATGTTATGCAAAGGATCAGCATGACAGCCCAGAAATAAACATTTTCAGAAATAGGTTAGCAAAACATTTCCTTTTCATTTCTCCTCTGGGAGGTTTTCTTTTTAATTCTGCTTCACAGATAGATTAACGAGAAACCAGGCCTTCTTGGCTTATGGTGGAGGTAAACAATTATTATTTGAAAGTCTTTGTGCTTTGGAAGTGCATATTGCTTTAGCACAGAGGTTCTAAGCCTATCAGCAGGAGGTAGACTCATGAATATCCCCTTACTGGATAAAGGTGCAAGTTTCTGCAATTTCCCAAACAGCTCCTTCCTCTGCCCTGGCCATGACCCCGGTGAAGGATTAGAGGCATCATCCTGAGGGCACGGAGCTCTCCAAAGTCGAATCACAAAATGCCAAATTATCCTCTCGCTTTATTCCTATTGATTTGACAGCTGAGACTGGCGACTAGTTCAGCTTACTAAAGTGTTCTGGACTCTGGAGACACTTGAGAGCTAGGAGATTTTACTTGTTAACTAACTTCTCCTGGCACTCGTTGTTCCTTGGTTTACTAGCTGGACCACACATTCTAAAATTGGCGCATGACCACACGACTGCTGCAGGAAAATGCCACAAAGAGACATGGCAGTATACCTTTTTTCGTTCTTGAAAAGAGATCCTGTCATATACTAAAATGCTTATAGGAAAGCACCTACCTATAAAGAAGAGGCTGGATACTTACCTCACCGGCCACCTGTGTGGCTCAATGATGCTCCATTGCAGCATCAAAGTCCAATGATACCCTGACACTTTCGGGGGTGTTGTATTCTGCTGTCATCCCTCTAACCACTTGTCACTGTATAATACAGTTTTGGCTTTAGAGGATACTTGCACAAAGTACTGATGGATGAACATACTGTAAGTATTCCTGGCCAAAATTCCTTGCATTCTTGTAGCGCTTACCCCCAAGGAGCTACTTGGTATGATGGGTTCTCTGCTCTCTGCCAAGACTCTATGAACTGCTTAATCCACTCTGACACACTTGGTTACCTGATAGCGCATTGCAAAGACCTATATTAGCTCAGGTATTAGAATATTAGAAACTAATGTATATTAACATATGGAAAATGAACACCAGGCTATTGGAATGTAAATTAAGTATATAGAGAAAAGGGAAAATTGAATAATACGGCAACAATAATAAACGGGCAAAAGCTCTTAGTATAGTAACTGCCGTGAGTACTAGGCTATGACATGGCAGTTAACCAAGACCACAATAGTGCTAAAACAAGTTAACCTGATATACACAGCATTGAAAAAGAGCAGTGTAAATAGAGAGAAGCATAAATGGCAATAAAGGAGGTCTCACATTCACTCTCTGCATGAATGAAAAAAAAAAGGGGGGGGGGTACATCTGGCATAGAAACCAATCAACTTCCAGGTTTTATTGTCAAAGCTTAACTGAACAATCTGAAGTTAGAAGCTGATTGGCTACCATGAACAGCTGCACCAGATTCTGAGTGCTCCTGTTTTAGTAAATGTCTCCCATAGTGTTCCTAAGTGCACTCTGCATATACAACACTAAGTGGGTGTACAAATTCCCGAAAGAGGTACCCCTGGCCTGGAGGTGTAAAATACCTGGTGCCTAATCTTTAGCCGGCTATTGGTGGACCCAGATCTCTATGGTGGCGCACATGTCTGTTTAAAATTGCATTCAGTAAACAATTTTGGAGCTGCTAGACAAATATTGCAGTCTCCTATTGTACTAAACTGCTACCGGAGATGGAATAAGTACAGTTGAAACTGCTCACCAAGCCAGGTACAGAGTTAAGCCAGTTTTGGATGCTTGGCGGTCTGCAGATCACTCTTTCTCTGTCCTTAAGAATCCGGTCCTTATAAGCCTCAATCCACATCAGGTCCGGTTCTTGGTAGCTCTATCGCCACACTCTGGTCCTCACTGGAGTCTAAGTGAATGGCATCCAGGTCTCTCCAGCTCCAGTCCTCCGTAAAGCCTCTGTTCATCAAAAAGCCTAGGGAACTGATTGGCGATGTTCCGGATATCCAACAATTGACTGTTCAAAAGGTCTTTGCCTAAACTTTATATCCATAAATCCGTTATTGCTACTACTTTCTTTTCAACTGATTTTGATGACAGTGTCATTATGCAATTTCTTTTGTTACATCATAACATGTTTTTTTTTTTTTATTAAAAAAAAAATGAATAAAAAGATTGAAACAAAAAAGCCTGGGAATCCTTCTTTATCAATCTTTCCTCCTCTTCTCTGAGTTTGCACGAATTATGTAGTCCTCAGTCCTATTCACTCCCATGGCACAGCATCCCTTGAGGACTACATCTCCCATGATCCCATGTGGTTAAAGTATCAGAGCTGTTTTGGTGCATGCCAAAGCGAGACAGCGGTGGCCACACAAATCAGGGAGTCCTACACTTGCATGGAGGGCTGCTGCAGACTAATCCAGGTAGGGAAAGGCAGGGATGAGCAGGCAGAGAATCACACTTGTCTTATTTTTCATCTAGCCAGGTAAGGTACCTGGTTACATTTATATTTGCATGTACATACTTACATGCGTAAAATAAATTAACATTTTACCTGCGTATATGTACGTACCTCTATAAAGTACTTATTGGCAACTCAGATTTATATATTTTTTTTACTTATTCATACGCAGCTCATTTTTATGTACCTATGTGTACAGGCAAAACAATGGGCTGCATTTAGATCAGTAAAAATTAAACACCTGTATGCCTAAAAAGGCTTGGTTTCTGGAGGTTTGTTTTTGCCTCTTCTGCTTAAAAGCTGCTAGTGTTTGTTGTGACATATACCTTTTGGGTGGGTTTTCTTTCAACCTACTGATCTTAAAAAGTAAGAATATGCCATTCTATAATGAAAATTGGGCCCAATTTTCCACCGATTTCCCTCCACAAAATTGAATTGTCAAAACAACTGTTGTTGAGCCGGGTGGTGCCAACAGGACCACCTGCAGATGAAACTTAGCCAATTTAGGAATCTGCTGGAATGTGTGGCCAGCTTTAGCAGTACCCTGAAATATTTACCTTTGTTTTGAATTTCAGTGTGCGGTACATGAGCTTGGGCACTTCTGTTCTGTAGCCCTATAGTTGAATCTGCAGTGTGAGATCATCTTAGACAATGCTGCATCTGAATGCTAAGATCATGAGATTTGGGACTCATTTTGGTGCAGTCACTACTGTGCTCAGGGCTGGTGCGAAACCTAATTGTGCTTCCCCCCCAGCCACACCCCTGACTCCACTGCCTTTGCCCTGCTCATGTATACCCCACCTTTTTAATGAAGCACCCATCAAATGCAGACTCACTAGCGCCCATCAATGCAGCCTACCAGCACCCATCAATGCAGCCTCACCAGCACCCATCAAATGTAGCCTTACCAGTGACTATAAAATGCCGCCAACCAGGCCCATCAATGCAGCCTATAAAGTGCCCATCACTGAATGTTTGATTGCTTCCATTCATTCAGGAGTCGGGACACAGACACAGTCCTCCGCCGCTGCTGCGCCTCTGACACTATGTGCGAATGGAGCGGAAGCTGCCTGCTGAAGAGAAGAGAGTAGGAACACCAGTGGACAGGCGCCCTAAGCTGCAGTGCACCCTGGGTGGCTACCTAGTTTGCCTAGTGGTAGCACCAGCCCTGACTGTGCTGCTCACTGTTATGCTTGCTGAAGAGAAAGATGTACCTGGGCACATGCCATCCAAGGATCTCCCTGCTTTTAGAATATTCCCCCACCAATAATCAGATGACTGGTTAGCAGGGGTCAGATCTAAAATGAGGAAGCAAAGCTCTGTGTTTACCAAAATGGCCACCTTAACACAAAGACACAGTACAGAACAAAGCACGGTAAATCAGTAATGGGAAACACAACAGCTTTAGGAAGCCCACAGGCAATACTTTTGACAAGTCCTTTTTCATCTGCTTGCCATTTCCGGCACAGGTTCCACAGTTCAGTTCCTCTTTAATTACTTATAACTGTTTAAGAAATATGTTATACAACAAAGTTTCACTTTAAATTTGCTTTTGTCACTTGGTTACATATGGAGCTTTATTTAGAGGTCTAAATATATAATCTTGGCTGGAAGCATGCAGTTCAATTTTCACATTACGTTCTGCAGGAAGAGGGTGATTTTATAACATAAGCGGTGGCTTCTATAATTACGATATCATTTTGCCATGTGAACCAGTGACAGTTTTCTTTGTCTGTCTAACCATGAGGCCAATTAAATGGAAATCACACATGAACATTAAGTTAAGACAAAAATTAAGGATTAGACACTTAAATTCCAGAATAAAATATAACTAATGACAATTAAATATTTTTGTGAGGCTTAGCACTAAGATTGTACACAGATTTGAGTAACTATTAAAAAATTAAAGAATTTCAAATAGTTTCATCTGCTTTGGTTGGTTGCAAAATCTGCACTTAAAGCTACACTGCATTCAAAAATAAAAAATAAAAACATTCTCCCTGGAATTCATAAAGACTGGCACAGGCGAACGTGGGGGGTCTTCGGCTCATCCCTAGCTGCGATATGTTGTTGTTACAAACTATGACCCAATAGACAGTATAGGAAATTGACTAGGGATTGACTAGGGAATGCATGAAATTAAGAGTTTTCTTTTCTCCAGAATTTAACATTTTTACTATTTTAGTAAAATGCATTGTAGTTTATAGTTTTTAGTGGTTTCTATGGATTTTAAATGACTACTTTAAATGACTGCCAAGAGATAATGATATGCCCGGATTTGTGCTGGTGCCAAAAATGGCCTCTTACTAGCTTAATTTTTTTTTTTGTTTTTTTTTTCATACAATTAAATAATATTTAAAAAAATAATAATCAAGATGCATTGCACAAATAACAAATACACACAAAAAAAAATGAAAACAGAAAAACTGTTACAAAGAGCACTAATATGAAATAAACACAACCTAAACACATCCCAAAACAGAAGAAAAGTTAATAGTTATTTTAAAACAAATTTCAGCTATGCAGTGAACATGGCAATATCCCAGGAAACAATTTTTTTTCTAAATTACTTCATTGCTTCTTCAAATTGACCAACACACAGTGAAATTATGTAAGGTGTGAATGCAGAACCATGCAGGAGTTTGTGTCTGAAAATCGGACCCTTGCGCTTATGGCCATCTGCAAAGAGTCGGAAGTGTAATACGTGCGTGCTCTACAATTTTGGCTTCAATGGGGCACATTGCAACACCTCTATCCATGGATTGTGACTCAATCTCTGAGTCATTTAGAAGGGGACTCCCAGCAATCTCCTCCTAGAATTACCTTCTTCCTGTGCAATATTCTGCTGTAACACATTAATGTGTCTGTCTGTGCTATTTCGGGGTCATTGTTTAGAGTATCTCCTGGGATTTCAAGCCAAAGGTCTAAATGGAACAGGCAGTTACAGGAATGTAATTCATTGACAGCAAAAAAAAAGACCAATACTTCCACGTATTTTACCCTTAGGAAAGATTTTGTTCGTCATAGTCATATACTGAAGAACACCTCCATGCAATTATATAAAGCAGCATAGTGGTGTAGTGGTTAGCACTTTAATCTAGCAGCAAAAGGGGTGCTGGTTCAAATCCCGACCACAACACCATCTGCCTGGAGTTTGCATGTTCTCCCTGTGTCTGCGTGGATTTCCTCCGGGTACTCCGGTTTCCTCCCACGCTCCAAAGACATGCTGGTTGGTTAATTGGATCCTGTCCAAAATTGGCCCAGTATATATGTGTGTATGACTTTGTGTCCCAAGCGTGTCGAGATCCTACGGGGTAAATGACCGCACCAGCCAGGAAGACACTGGCTGCAAAAAGCGCCTAGAGGCGATTCAGTTCGCATGTGTAGCACTATACAAGTCATTCATTCAAAGCTTCCATTAGTTCACTTTATTCAGAAGTCATGAAAAACATTTCCAATTTAAATACCTAAATACCAATTTAAATACCTAAATACCTATTTAAATACCTAAATACCTCAAATCTGCCACTGGGCTGCGGGAAAGAAGCCGTGCGAGCTCAGCTGAACTCGCACAATTCCAATCCCGCTTGTCAGTCCCGATTTCGGCCGCAATTACAGAGACATCCGTGCAGGTTTCTGCACAGATGTCAATGTAAATCGTGGGCCGAAATCACAAAAAGTAGTACAGAAACTACTATTTGAAATTGATGCAGCACCGCAGATGCGGTGTCGACCAATTAGAACTGTGCAATTGCCGGCAAATGCCGCCGATATGACATGCAATTTGACATGTCAAATCGACCAGGGAACCAGGGCTTACTGTGGGAGTGCTGATGAAAAAATGGAGAGGTACTTTGGAGAGGAAATCGTGCCAAGACAAACTATGTTTTCTCTGCAATAAAAACTTCTTGCCTTTCTTCTTGCAAACTTAGAATGTGCACTAAGTTGTGCCTGAGTAGTTCAGTATACATTCTTGGCATGCCTCGGTGCATGGATAAATTAACACCAGTGCGCACGCATCCTGGGCTGACCAATCAATATGGTTGATGTTGCCAAACTCTGACAAAGACCAGAAGAGGGAGCCATCAATGAAGGAGGAGGAGAGGTGAGTATTGCAGAGTTTAGTTCTACTTTACACAAGCCTTTCATTTTTTCTAAAGCCTTAGTTAATAAAAGATCAGAAACTAGAATAATAATCCAGTTATTTTAAGTCCAATGACATTTGAACATTATAGTCACATGGCTGAAAATAAAGAACCTCATGCCTTTGCTCTGTGAACTGACTATTATGTAAGAACTTGTGTAACCAGGCATTTGTATGTATCTGAACTGCTTTTCTTCCCTTGGAGGTCAATATAAATGCAAAATCAACTTGAAGCACCTAATGGACTTGTGTCAATCGAATGGACTTTGAGGTTGTGTCAATACCATTAGTGTGACATTCATTTGAGACACTTCTGAGATTATTCAGAATTCATTGGCAAATACATTTGACCTGCAGTTGATCTCCTGAACTGCAGTTGACCTGCTTTCAGCAGTTTTACCATCCTTCTTCGGCATACAGAAGTCCATCAACAAAGGTCCAAAGACAGATAAAAGTGTCTTGACTCATTAATATAAAACACTCAAACAGTAGACAGTCTAGCAATTTTTTTCCTTGAAATTAATTATAGATTAAAAAAAAGCTGTTAATGCTTCACCCACAGCTACACCACACCGCTTTTAGAATACTTGAAGGGTCATAACAGTAGTTCAAGAAGTTTCAAATAAAACCCAGCTCAGTGGACAATTAACACTAGCATCCTATATGGAGATTCGAAATACCTTAGATGGGCCTCCATTTATCAAGTCTGCTTAAATGCACCTATCTTACATCTATCTCCTAGAGCTGCTGCAGACTTTGCCTCCAGATCCAGAAGCAGAGGAGCAAGAGCAACCGACTTTAGCCAAAATATTAAGAGCAGTGCATATGTGTATGGTATCAGTTAACACACTTAAGGGGCAGTTTGAGAGTCTACAGGAGTATGTGTCACTGCTAAGACAGGACCTTAAAAAGATCCAGAAATTAACGACTGGCGTGGAGAGCAGAGTAAGGGATATTGAAGATAAATTTACGCCAGTGGCCCGGAAAGCCACATCAGCTAGCTAAAGACACCAATGATAGAGCAGATGATGTGTAAAATTGTCTGCGGCATAACAACATATGCATTGTAGGTCTACCAAAAAGAATCCAACCTCATTCATAGAAGGATGGCTTATTACTGTATTTAGAAAGGATGCTTTCTCCCTCTTCTTCACTGTTGAGAGGGCTCATCGTATCCCGGGTTGCCCCGTTGCAACCTGGCACCCCCCCAAGAGTGATCCTGGCCCATCTCCTACATTACAGGGACAGGGAAGCCAATGTTTGGTTTAATGGCACCAGGGTATCCTTTTATCCAGACTTCTCTGCGGAAGTGTAGAGATGCTGCGCCAAGTTCGCAGATGTGAAAAGGCAGTTGAGGAGCACCTTATGTGATGTTGTACCCTACGAATTCACTAATCGTCAGGCACAATTCTTTGAATCAGCTATGATTATTGCTGAAACGTGTCAGCATTTTTGTTTTATTGTCACTCTGATGTACCAATAAATGACACTTCAAGGATTACAGTCTTGCAGGCTCTTCTAACTACTGTTGCATGTAAGTGGACCTGGTGTATGGATTGGGTTGCCCCTGCAGACAAATTGAAGAAGAACTTCTGTTACCTTTTTTCTTTTATAATGAACAGGCCCTACTCCATCACAGAGAAGATGAAGAGGGGGATTGAAACTTGGCATACACCTACCAGCCCAGATGCCTGGTCCTCATTCGCTTAGAGCTAGCATGTCCAAAGTCCGGTTTCAAATGGCCCCACTGGTAATTTGGATATATATATATCTTTTGTGGCCCCCAACTAATTCCTGAGTGCCACGGGGGCCACAAAGGTTATATATAGGGTTGTCCCGATACCGATACCAGTATCGGTATCGGGACCGATACCGAGTATTTGCGGGAGTACTCGTACTACCGAAAATACCCCGATACCTAAATAGAATACTTAAACCCCCGCCGCCGCATACCGCAAAGCCATCGCCGCATACCTCCGCGTTAATCCCCCTGCATTACAGCGTGCATTACAAGCTTTCGTTTGAATACTTGTAATGCCCGCCGCGCCATGTATAGACACTCCCCTTCTCGGGATTGGATGGATCTGTCCAATCCCAAGCAAGGGAGAGTGTGTATGCACGGATCCGTGTATAGACACTCCCCCTTGCTCGGGATTGGACGGATCCGTCCAATCCCAAGAAGGGGAGTGTCCATACATGGCGCGGCGGGCATTACAAGTATTCAAACGAAAGCTTGTAATGCGCGCTGTAATGCAGGGGGATTAATGCGGCGGCATCATATCTACTACTACAGGTGTGGGGGACAGGCATGGCTGCAATATGTGGGGGACAGACATGGCTGCAATATGTGGGGGACAGGCATGGCTGCAATATGTGGGGGACATGCATGGCTGCAATATGTGGGGGACAGGCATGGCTGCAATATGTGGGGGACAGGCATGGCTGCAATATGTGGGGGACAGGCATGGCTGCAATATGTGGGGGACAGGCATGGCTGCAATATGAGGGGACATGCATGGCTGCAATATGTGGGGGACATGCATGGCTGCAATATGTGGGGGACATGCATGGCTGCAATATGTGGGGGACATGGCTGCAATATGTGGGGGACATGGCTGCATTTGGGGACACATTTAAAAATGTATCGTTATTCGGTATCCGCGACTACTTGAAAAAAAGTATCGGTACTTGTACTCGGTCCTAAAAAAGTGGTATCGGGACAACCCTAGTTATATACCTGTATTTATCGGTGCCTCGGATGAGTGCTGACAGATTACGTACCGTACCGTAACAGAATCTCCTGTTTACTTTGCAGCCTCCAATAGGAAGTCCCATCTCCTAAGCTGGCATACAGTATATCCAAAAATCCAAAAAAAATGATATACATATCCAAATAACATGTCAAAGCTCATCTTGTTACCACACACAGCCACAAAGGCAAGGGAATTCTTGTTGGGCAGTGTATTAGTGCTTGGACGAACACACTTAGACCAAATGTTAATGGTTCAAAGAATGTCAGGCAAAATGGTTGGCCCTCAAAGTTTGGACTCCCCTGGCTTAGAGCTTTCAATAGGCTCTTTAAGGAAAGTTCTTCTTCAATTTGCTGTTTACGTTTTTGTTTTGCTGGGAGACACGATATTGTGCTTTGAACCTATTTAATGAGCTAACAACAAATATGCCTTATTTATGTGAAAAGAGAGGAAAAAATGCTTTATTTTTTTCAGTTTACCTGTCGGATATGGTGGCCTGTTCAGAAGGGCCAGGGAAGCTAGTCAGAGTTGATGGCAAGATAGATGGAGCAAAATACAGAGTAATCTTAGAAGAAAACCTGTTAGAATCTGCAAAAAAATGGAGACCGGGGCAGAGATTCACCTTCCAGGACAATGACCCTAAACATAAAGCCTGAACTACAATGGAATGGTTTAGAATAGATCAAAGCATATTCATGTGTTAGGCCGCATACACACGATCAGTCCATCCGATGAGAGTGGTCCGAAGGACCGTTTTCATCGGTTAACCGATGAGGCCAACTGATGTGCCTACACACCATCGGTTAAATAACTGATCGTGTCAGAACGTGGTGACATAAAACACAACGATGTGCTGAAAAAAATGAAGTTCAATGCTTCCAAGCATGCGTCGACTTGATTCTGAGCATGCATGGATTTTTAACCGATGCTCGTGCGTACTAACGATTGGTTTTGACCTATCGGTTAGGCGTCCATCGGTTAAATTTTAAATCAAGTTCTACTTTTTTTTGACCGAAGGATAACTGACCGATGGGGCCCCCACACGATCGGTTTGGACCGATGAAACGGACCTTCAGTCCATTTTCACCGGTTTTGACCGATCGTGTGTACGCGGCCTAAGAATAGCCCAATCAAAGTCCAAACCTAAATCCATGTGAGAATCTGTGGCAAGACTTGAAAATTGCTGTTCACAGACGCTTTCCATCCAATCTGTCAGAGTTTCAGCTATTTTGCAAAGAAGAATAGACAAACATTCCACTCTCTAGATGTGCAAAGATGGTAGAGACATCCCCAAAAATACTTGCAGCTGTAATTGCAGTGAAAGGAGGTTCTGCAAAGTATTGACTCAGGGGGGCTGAATACAAATTCACGCCACACTTTTCACATATTTATTTGTAAAAAAAAAAATGAAAACCATTTATCAATTTCCATCTACTTCACAATTATATGCCACCTTGTGTTGGTCTATCACAGGGGTCTCCAAACTTTCTAAACAAAGGGCCAGTTTACGGTCCTTCAGACTTTAGGGGGGCCAGACTAGGACCATTGGGAGTAAAAAATGTCCAGTGGGAGTAAATAATACAATATCTTTGATGACAGTGGGAGGGCCAGTGCCCCATCGTTGATGTTAATGGAAAGAATTGATGGTGTCAGATGGAGGAATAGTGCCCCATTGGTGTCAGCAACAAGATTTATACCCCATTTAAATTGGATGAAATAGTGCCCCAAGGGCCGCATTAAGGCAAGCAAGGGGCCACATCTGGCCCCAGGGGCCCCAGGGGCGGAGTTTGGAGACCCCTGGTCTATGACATAAAATAGAAATAAAATACATTTATGTTTTTGGTTGTAACATGACAAAATGTGGTAAATTTCAAGGGGTATGAATACTTTTTCAAGGCACTATATCTGGGCTGCTCTGTGCAAAACCACTGCACAGAGCAGGTAAGTATAACATGTTTGTTATTTTTAAACAACAACAAAAAAAAACTTTATTATCACTTTAACAGTAAAGGTTTTACATCCTGCAGATTACAACTTCTCATATGACTGATTGGATTGGAGCCATTTTATTGTTAATCATTCTCCAGTGTTGAGGTGGTCAAGCTCTCTAGAAATCTCTTACATTCATGCTGAAATTTAAAGAGCAGAAACACCTCAAGGAATAACAATAAATCATGGCTAACCTGCAAATGTTCCTTTCTATATACATTGTTATCTTTCACACACCAGCAATAATTCTGCATTGCTGATGAGTGACTCTTTTGGAATTTATAATGACAGGGATCAGAGGAAGGATGCAGGTTATAAAGGTAAAGAGGTCCATGGAGTGTAAGTAATGTTATATCTCCTTAAAGCTTCATTTGTCTAACATATACAATACACATTTGATTTTGTATTGTTTGAATTAAAAAAAACTTCATATACAAATATTCTGTGATGCCCTGTACACACGATCGGTTCATCCAATGAAAACAGACCGATGGATTTTTTCATCAGATATTCGATGAAGCTGACTTTCATCAGTCTTGCCTACACACCATCAGTTAAAAGTTTGTTTTAGAACGCAGTGACGTAAAACACAACGACGTGCAGAGAAAAAGTTCAATGCTTCCGAGCATGCGTCGACTTGATTCTGAGCATGCGTGGATTTTTAACCGATGGATTTCCCCACAAGCAATCGTTTTTTTACATTGGCTTTTTAACCACTTAAGACCCTGACCAAAATGCAGGTAAAGGACTTTGCCCCTTTTTGCGATTCGGCACTGCGTCGTTTTAACTGACAATTGCGCGGTCGTGTGACGTGGCTCCCAAACAAAATTGGCGTCCTTTTTTCCCCACAAATAGAGCTTTCTTTTGGTGGTATTTGATCACCTCTGCGGTTTTTATTTTTTGCGCTATAAACAAAAACAGAGCGACAATTTTAAAAAAAATTCAATATTTTTTACTTTTTGCTATAATAAATGTCCCCCAAAAATATATAAAAAAACATTTTTTTCCTCAGTTTAGGCCGATACGTATTCTTCTACGTATTTTTGGTAAAAAAAATCGCAATAAGCGTTTATCGGTTGGTTTTCGCAAAATTTATAGCGTTTACAAAATAAGGGATAGTTTTATTGCATTTTTATTAATATATTTTTTTTTACTAGTAATGGCGGCGATCAGCGTTTTTTCAGACAATTTTGACACATTTTTGGGACAATTGTCATTTTCACAGCAAAAAATGCATTTAAATTGCATTGTTTACTGTGGA
Source organism: Rana kukunoris (assembly GCA_029574335.1). NCBI lineage: Eukaryota > Metazoa > Chordata > Amphibia > Anura > Ranidae > Rana > Rana kukunoris. The sequence goes on along the minus strand of CM056055.1, from coordinate 29,089,184 downwards.
AATGACAGTTGCAGTTTGGGAGTTAACCACAGGTGGCGCTGTAGGGAATGTGTGACCTATGTGTTGTGTTTACAACTGTAGGGGGGTGTGGCTGTAGATGTGACGTCATCGATCGCGCCCCCCTATTACAGGGATGACGCGATCGATGCTACGGCCACAGAGAAGCACGGGGAAGCCGTGTGTACACACGGCTCTCCCCATTCTTCCGCTCCAGGGACGGATCGCCGCACTGCAGCGGCGATCGGGTCCGCGACCCACGGCTGGGTACTAAAATCAACGTATATATACGTTGATGTGCCCAGCCGTGCCATTCTGCCGACGTAAATGTGCAGTAGGCGGTCCTTAAGTGGTTAACCACCAGAAAATTTTAAAACAGGGAAAGGGGAAAAAAACGATGGGGCCCACACGCGATCGGTTCGTCCGATGAAAACAGTCCATGGGACTGTTTTCATCAGACGAACCGATCGTGTGTACAGGGCATTACTGTTCTATTTAACAATTAAATATGAAATCATGAGTTCATTCAAGGAAAGGTTTATTTTTCTTTTTTTCTTTTTTTATTGAATGACAATGCCTATTTTGGAAAACGCTTTACTACTCCAAAACTTTGGAAATAAATGCAAAGGAAAGCATTGCTAAATAAGCACATTGCAACATGCTTGCCATAATTAGATATCTCTATACACTAAACAAAACAGATGTTATGGTCCACATGATGTTGTGTAATTATATGTGTCAAAGGGTAATGTCGTATTTTTAGTCCACAGATATATAATTAAGCACAATTTCCCACACATCATAAAGTGAAGAGCTCCTGTATATGAGGTGCCGGCATAGAACTGGAAATATAAATCCAGCTGACTTTACAAACTGTTTGTTTGCATGCTACTGTAACTTAAAACTGTCGTGATAAGTGAGTCCACTGAAGTGCTGGACCCTCCAAAACAAAATCCAGGATCAATCCAGGATCATCAGGACTTTATAGAGGAGGAATGAGAAGCTTTGGCCCAGAGGGCAAATATGACAAACTAGGCCTTAAATGGTGTGGGCTAAAGAAAGTGTAAGGCCGCGTATACACGATCGGTTAAACAGAGGACAACGGTCTGATGGACCGCTTTCATCGGTCAAAACCGATCGTGTGTGGGCCCCATAGGTAATTTAATCATCGGTTAAAAAAACAACAACTTGCTTTAAATTTAACCGATGGATTTCTAACCGATAGGTCAAAACCGATCGTTAGTAGGCACGACCATCGGTTAAAAATCCACGCATGCTCAGAATCAAGTTGACGCATGCTTGGAAGCATTGAACTTCATTTTTTTCAGCACGTCGTTGTGTTTTACGTCACTGCGTTCTAACACAATCAGTGTTGGCACATCAGACCATCAGTCAGCTTCATTGGTTAACCGATGACAACGGTCCATCAGACCGTTCTCATCGGATGGACTGACCGTGTGTACAAGGCTTAACATGCAAAGTGGTTCTGCATTGCTTGATGGTTGTACCTTATGGCCATGGCTTTTTGTAACACTTCTTTTCACAGTTTGATCATCAGCTTCCTTTGGGGTTCTTGCCATTCCCTCACATGACATGTCTAAGCCACATAGTGCCCAACATGTGTCACTGACTAGGGTGGATGTTGTCGTCAAGACAGGTCCTTTAAAGATAGTTGTGGAGGGTAAGTTGTGCAGGCAACACAGTGTCATAAACTTTCCATAGATGGTGATAAATAGCAAATCCAGCATGTCAACATTTCGGACACTGTAGCCACGTGCAATCTATGACCCAAACACCACTGTGGGTGCACTGTAACAGCCTACAAAGGTGTAGTTGATTAGTAGGCAAGCCTCTCTTTGGACCTCCTGCATAATCAGCACAATCAAGACTGCCGGAAACATTTCTTTCCAAATGTTATTTGTATGGATATTGGTTTGGCGGGATGGAAGTCACAGTCATTCAAGCCTGCACAGCTTACGGAACGGCTCTTTATTCATTTGATATGGGCTGTTGGTGTATGTCTGGACTATCTTTTTTTGACAGATATTACCATTACCATAAATGACCAAAGCTCCTGCAGATCAAGGTCACATGGCCCAATCTGCAGATATATGGTCAACTTAACACAAAAAAAAGTTGAGTGGCCTTACTGTAATCATACTGCTGCCTTAAAAAAAACACTCTAGCACCTTTTTAAAACACAACATTGTGTACAACATTGTTGTGCTTTACAGTTATAATACTTTATACTTCTTTTGTGTTGAGACTCTCAAGCAAGCAAAGTCTTATTTAACTTTAATCTGAAAAAAATCTACAAAAGTTATTTGACCATACTTCACAACTTTGAAACCTGAGAAAGAGGGACACCTTGAAATGGAGAAGACATGGGCATTAAAGTGCATTAAATATTGAGTGTGGCTTTAATAACATGGTAGAGCCTTGGCCTTGATATTGTATACACAATGTGCAGTTTTTGTACTCACAAAAAACTATGAATACTATGCTGTTTGTGAGATTTTCATGTACACTTGGGTACATTCAACCAGGCTTGGCTTCACTCGCGGTCATGCTCCTAGCCTCTATGCGTGAGAAGCCGAGCGTGGCCGAGCATGCCCGAGTGTACTGCGCTCTGTATATGTCCGCGGCGGCGTTCAAACTAAGCGCAGGAAGCGGGGATTCGACTCGGAGACAGCAGGGGAGAAGCGAGGAGGACACCACCGAGGCCGCAGACGGACGCCGGACCGGACAAGGCCGCTGATGGACGCCGGGCAAGACACTGACGAGGGGCATCTAAACTGTAAGGCCTCGTACACACGATCGGACATATCCGATGAAAATGGTCCGCGGACCATTTCCATTGGATATGTCCGATCGGGAGTTTGATCCGATGGCGTGTACACACCATCGGATCAAATACCCCGCCACCGGACGGCGCGGTGACGCGGCGGTGACGCGGCGGTGACGTTGACGCCGCCACGTCACCGCCACGTCACCGCACCAGGAAGTTAAACACTTCCGCGCATGCGCCGAATCCATTCGGCGGCGGCGCGGCGGCGGTGGGGGACGACATGTCTGCTGGTAAGTGTACTAACCAGCAGACATGTCGGGCGGACAGATTCCACCGGATGGATTTCAAAGCATGCTTTGAAATCTGTCGGGTGGAGAAATCTGTCCGCTAGCCCATACACACGAGCGGAGATGTCTGCTGAAACGGTCCATCGGACCGTTTTCAGCGGACATATCCCCTCGTGTGTACGAGGCCTAAGTATATTCTTTTTTTTCAGAATTTTCACTTCTAGGTTGGGGGTGCCCGCTATACGCGGGTGCGAGCAATACCCCGATAAATACGGTATATAAACCTTCCACAATAAATGAAATCCAAAATAGTAACAATAACTTACAAAGCCAACCACAACTAAATCACTAGCTTAGTCTCAAAATACCAACCTAATCACACTCTTTGCTTCTCCCAAGACCCCTGCTCTCTAGCTCCCTTGTCACCTCCTCCCATGCTCACCTCCAGGACTAGTCTCCCATCCTATGGAACTCCCTACCCCAATCTATCCAACTATCGCAAACTCTGTCCACTTTTAGACGATCAATCTCAATCTCTTCAGAGAGGCCTATACTGCCCCCACCTAACAACTGCACCATTATTTTCTCCATCAGCTTATCCCCCACAATGATTATCTTTTTATATCCCTTGACCCTACCTCTTAGATTGTAGGTGCTAATGGGCAGGGCCCTCTGTTTCCAACTGTAACCGAATTGTATTATAATTGTACTGTCTGACTTTACGTTGTAAAGTGCTGTGTAAACTGTCGGTGCATTATAAATACCGAATAATAATAATAATAATAAAGCTTGTAATACATACTACAATCTAACTGTAAAAATGCTGTAAATCTCAATTAAATTTATCAAAACTATGTAATATAAGACAAACCTATACAACTCAAATAATTAGGCACCTTTCAGACTGGGGCGGGAGCCGTGGTGGCGGTATAGCGCCGCTTAAAATAGCGGCGCTATACCGTCGGATTTGCCGCGGGATGATAAGCATCATTAAAATCACTGCTCCTGGAAAAAAGTTTTAAAAACTGTCGTTTTAGGACTCCTGAGAAAAAGACCGTTTTTAAAACTTTTTTCCATTGATACATGTTCCCTCGGTCAAGACCCGGGTTCTCAAAGATGTTTTCACAGGCAAACTATAGACACCCAGCAGGTACAATATTTAAAGGAATCTTTCATTTTTTTTTTTTATTTAAAAATTATTAAGATCACTGCTCCAGGAGCAGTGATTTTAATGATGCTTAAATTAAAAAAATAAAAATAAAATTCCTTTAATTATTGTACCTGCTGGGTGTCTATAGCTTGCCTGTGAAAACGTCTTTGAGAACCCGAGTCTTGCCCGAGGGAACATGTATCAATGGAAAAAAGTTTTAAAAACGGTCACTTTTTCAGGAGTCCTGCTCCTGAAAAAACGACCATTTTTTAAACTTTTTTCCATTGATACATGTTCCCTGGGGCAAGATCCGGGTTCTCAAAGACGTTTTCCAACAATAACTTGAATATTGCTCTTTAAAATGAGCGTTTTGGAATTCGAACGTTTGAGTCACATAGACTTCAATGGGGTTCTAAATGTTTGCGCGAACAGTCGGTCTGTTCGACGGTTCTGGTGCGAACCGAACGCGGGGTGTTCGGCTCATCCCTAGTTATGAGCGGAAAGTTCTCTTAAAGCGATTTTAAATCATATTTTTCACTAATACTTTTTATAAGGATTAGGGATTTAAACAATTTCCATGATCCAGTGATCCATCACAAAAAGTTTATTTATTTTGAATTCCTTTTCAATGTGGTTCCCCAATGATCTCATCTGTTGGTGTATGCGGTCTTTGTACATCTGTTTCCAATCTGGTCGCTCACCTCTGTCGAAGATCTGAAATCAACCCAAACCAGACTAGGCATTATGTTTGTGTGGTATATGGGCACCTTGACTAGCAGCCTGATGTAAACCCTCCCCATCCTCTTTCATGAATGGTATTGAATGAACTGTTTAATACAAGCACAGGCTTGATTATGTGCAGATGAGGAAATCCCATTACGATATACTTGAACGGCCCATCTGGAAACCAATCAAATCTATTTAGGGAGGATTTTAGTTTCAAATGTTATGATTTAGGGGCTTGGCGCAGTGTGCTGGAGTCGTGTTACGATGTGTGTAAGAGGAAATTATTAGCCTTTGGAAGATGTTAGCTTCAGCGTTCACCAGAAGGCCATGGAATAGGAATTCCTCTGTAATCCAGAGGAGTTGAATTAAACTACAGTGTACAATCAAGGGCTTGACTCATTGATTAGGTTGATTTAGTTTAGGAAAATGATTAATACCTTTATCCATGATTATGATTACCTTTTGTAGTTTATGGTTCCATGGTTCCTTTGATGAAATTGTCTTTAGATCTACCTTAGACCAAGACACAGCCAAAACCTGAAGTTATGATATCATTAATCTGTACTTAATATTTAATTTTCTTATCCAGATATAGTACACCAGTCTATGCCACTGCCATTTGTCTTTAGCCGATTGATCCTGGAACCTAGCTTTGTGATGCTGGAACAACTCTGGCATACAGAAAGTCTAAAGGAAAAATTGTATTTGATGCTGATTGGTGGTTACTAAAGTGTATGTAACCCTAACAATTATTGTGTCATATTTACCCACTTTTTTCTTAACCACTAGCCGACCAGCCGCCACAGTTTTACGGCAGCAGGTCGGCTCGGCTGCGCAAAATCACGTTATTATACGTAATTTCTAGTTAATTTCACGTTATTCTGTCGGATTTGCCGCGGGATGATAAGCATCATTAAAATCACTGCTCCTGGAAAAAAGTTTTAAAAACTGTCGTTTTTTCAGGACTCCTGAAAAAACGACCGTTTTTAAAACTTTTTTCCATTAATACATGTTCCCTCGGTCAAGACCGAGTGTTTTTACATCAGGCCGCAGGACTTGAGCCCTGACGTAGAAACGCATTTCAATTACCCACTAATGAATGGGGCCATTATTTCATCGGGCTGCCCTATGCGTATATGAGCACAAAACAAGCTCCTGATTGGCTGTCACAGTGGTCACTTGATCGGGAGTCAGTCCCACCAGCTATCAATGATTAGAGGGGACTGTGAGCATTGTCTTTCACAGTCCAGTCTCTGTGGTGGGAGCGCACATTGAGCGCGCTCTCAGCACCAAAATATTATCTTCCTAGTGATGCATATGGGTAGCGTGTGGACGTTAAAGCCCCCTCTTTTTTTGCAGCACATATGTGTTACACATGAAGAGGGTGATAAATTGGTGACTCTAAAGAGGCTATGCTTGAGCATTGTGCAACCATGATTAAATATGCCATTTAGTAAGTCAACGGTTAGCAGTGTGTGGTCTAAAAACTAGCTTAGTTATCCAATAGGCAGAGTAATTTTGTAGTACATTTAATGATCCACCCACATCTGACTTATTGAATTGCAATGAACTTTATAAGAGAATGTCTGACCTTCTCAACGGCAGAAATCTCCCTGTCACCATGGAAGTAAATGATTCTGTATAATCATGAGTTTAGCTCACTGATTGGTTCCTCCCTTTTTAAGGCGTGTATATTTGGCAATACTTAAGAGTTTTTATGTCCTTGATTTGTTTCCGAACCCAGTTAGCAGTGACAGGTCTACACCATATCATTCTCATTTCTGGTTCTCACAATAAGGTGCATTAAGGTGCCAGTGAGTACGAGATCTCTGACTTGGACACAACAATGCCCCTAATCTTGATCTTTCCACAATATGCGGGAAGTTAAATGAGTGTTTGAATGTGTTCTCACTTCCCCGTTTCCGGTAATTGTTAAATGTTACATTAGTAGAAAGGTGGGACAGTCTTGGCGTTTTCTTTTTCTGCTGATTCCAGTAAGGAGTTAGAAAATGAAAAATTGAGTTTCTTCTACCCCGTGGATTTCATTTCATGTCCCCCATGGGTTTCCAGGATTAGAAGAGTTCTGTGTAGAATTTTAAGATATTTGCTTGTGGTTGTAAGTATAAAACACATGGGTTGTCACTGCAAACAGCAAAGTCTAATATCTGATCATTTCTTAACATGAAAAGAAAATGAAAAGGCCTTCAAGAAAAGCATGAATACTGACCTACACTATATTGTCAAAAGTATTGGGACACCTGCCTTTACACGTGACATTAACCACTTAAGGACCGGACCAATATGCTGCTAAATGCCCAGAGGCGTTTTTACAATTCGGCACTGCGTCGCTTTAACAGACAATTGTGCGGTCGTGCAACATGGCTCCCAAACAAAATTTGCGTCCTTTTCTTTCCACAAATAGAGCTTTCTTTTGATGGTATTTGATCACCTCTGCGATTTTTATTTTTTGCGCTATATACAAAAATAGAGCGACATTTTTGAAAAAAAAACAACATTTTTTACTTTTTGTTATAAGAAAAATCGAATAAACTAAATTTTAGTCAAACATTTAGGCCAAAATGTATTCATTCACATGTCTTTAGTAAAAAAAATCGCAATAAAAAAAAATTAGCTACCTAGCGGCAACAGTGACACTAATACAGCGATCAAAAAAATGATCGCTTAGTGACACTGGCAATATGGGGTGAAAGGGTTAACTAGGGCGGTGATCAAGGGGTTAAAACTTTATTAGGGGGGGTATGGGGCTACCCTGGACCTAACACTAACTGCCTGTCACACTAACTGTCACACTGACACACTGACACTAAATGCAGTGATCAGTAAATATATGATCACTGCATTCAGTGACACTGTGACAGGGGGGTGGGGGGGGTGATCTGAAGGGGTTAATGTGCCTACATGTCCTGGTGTCAGTGTAGTGTTGTGCAGACTCACTTTTGATGTCTTCTCTCTTGAGCGGCGGTTGAAAATACCACCGAGAGGAGAGATTACATCACTTCCCCCTTCCTGTGTTTACACAGGAAGAGGGCGGGGGATGACGCGCATTGGCTGGGAGCAATCTGGAGGGGGCGGACAAAAACGAACAGCCGCCCCCTCATCCTGGATCGCTCGCACAGACACGGGGACCGCTGTAAGTACCGGGGGGGTCCCGATCGGACCCCCGACCCATGTCTAGGCAGGGACGTACAGGTACGCCAATGTGCCTGTACGTGCCATTCTGCCGACGTATATGTACATGCGGCGGTCCTTTACCGGTTAAAGAGGAAGTAAACCCATCAGGGTTTACTTCCTCTTTGCATCCCTGCAAAGGTAAAGCATAATGGGCTACTATGCATCGCATAGTAGCCCATTATGTGTGACTTACTGTACCTGAAATCGAAGCCTGCGATGTCCCTGATTTCTATGCCTCCACGAAGTGTCCATCTTTCACCCTCTTCCTTGCGGGTATCACTGCTCTGGCTCTGTGATTGGCCGGAGCAGCGAAGACATCACTCCTGCGCATGCGCCGTAGACATCGGTGCATTATTTATTGCAAATATCTCCTAAACCGTGTAGGTCTAGGAGATATTGCAAGCACCTACAGGTAAGCCTTAAGCCCTGTACAAACGATCAGATATCTGATAGAATCCAATCTGATGGATTTTTTCGTCGGATATCTGATGAAGCTGACTTTCATCAGTCTTTCCTACACACCATCAGTCAAAAATCCGATCGTGCCAAAACACGGTGACGTACAACACTACGACGAGCCGAAAAAAATGAAGTTCAATGCTTGCATCGACTTGATTCTGAGCATGCATGGATTTTTGTCCGATGGAGTTCCACACAGACGATTAGATTTTTTATCTGTTTTTTATCCATAGGAAAAATTTAAAACATGTTTTATTTCTTTTCACTGATAGGAAAAAAAAAACGTTGGGGCCCACACACGATCGGTTTGTCCAATGAAAACAGTCCATGGTTTTCATCGGACAAACAGATCGTGTGTACACGGCTTTAATCTAGGCTTACCTGTAAGTGAAAGTTCTCAGAGAGGATTTAAAACCACTTTAGCTTTAATGGCGTCTCAGTTTAAGTCTGTAGGGTTCAATATTGAGTCGGCCCACCCTTTGCAGCTATAACAGCTTCAACTCTTCTGAGAAGGCTGTCCACAAGGTTTAGGAGTGTTGGACAAGAAGACCTGGCTCGCAGTCTCCATTCAAATTTATCCCAAAGGTGTTCGAGCAGGTTGAGGTCAGGACTCTGTGCAAGCCAGTCAAGCTCCTCCACCCCAAACTCGCTCATCCATGTCTTTATGGACTTTGCGTTGTGCACTGGTCCAAATCATTTAGTGGTGTGGTTAGGGTGTGGAGTTATTTTTCAGGGGTCGGGCTTGGCTCCTTAGTGCCAGTGAAGAGAACTTTTAAGACATCAGCATACCAAGATATTTTCGACAATTTCATGCTCCCAACTTTGTGGAAACAGTTTGGGGATGGCCCCTTCCTGTTCTAACATGACATACTGTGGGGAGCATCTCCTCAACTACTACCTGAGTGCTCTGGTTCCAGTAGGGAGCCCTCATGTCCTCAGTCTTTGTATCCCTCCAGCTGTTAACCTTTGTTACCAGAACTACCCTTGACTTCTTTGAGAGGGATGCTTTTTTTGATGAAAAGTAACTGTTTGTGTTCTGAACTGTTTTACTGAAGTAGTGATTCTTAGCTAGACTGTGTTTTTAGAGTCTTATAGAGACTATGGGATTGATTTACTAGAACTGGAGAGTGCAACGTCTAATGCAGCTCTGCATAGAAATCAATCAGCTTCCTGCAAGCACAGCTGCACCAGATTTTGCACTCTCCGGTTTTAGTAAATCATTTGAGAATGCAGCCCACCCCTTAAAGGGTGGCAGATGCACAGCCAGGCACACCGCATTTCCACAGTCACTACAGCGTCAGGTTTTTTTGTTTGTTTTTTTAGGGATATAACTTGGATAGGGATGGGAGGTTATGGGATGCCTACTTAACTTTAAACTTCCATGACAACTCTTCCTATTTACAGCTCCTCTTCTTCCACCAGCACACACATGATTGCAGAACCCAACAATGTAATTTTGTAGCAAAGCCCCATTACAGGCAGGGATTCACAGCCCGTAAATTCCTTCCAAACCCCCCCCCCCCCCAAGCCAACACGTTTCATCATATACTTGACGTCATCGGGGGCATGTCAAGTATATGACGAAACGCATTGGTCGGGACCAGTCGTGACATCACCACATTCTTCGGGTGCTTGTTATTGTTTATGTTACATTTTTCATGTGATTACATGCTCTTTTTTACTATCGATATGCAAGTGCACCTTTTTATATATAATAAATAGCCCTTTTATACAGAATTACGCTATGATAGTTTATGTTCTAAATATGCATATATCGGGAACGAGACTCTGAGCACACCAGCATTGTCACTACCTCTATGGATGGATTTGGGAAAGTTTTTTCCCTGCAGCTCATTTGGTTTTTCCATTAGTTTGGAGGACAACACATTCTGGTAAGCTGCTACCTTTTACATTGTTACACGGAGGATCTGGGGAAGCTGGCTCTCCTCTGCATGCAATTATATATTTATTTTTTTCCTGTGGAATCTGCTCTTCTGGGACACTGGAACCTCTTCTTATATTTTATTGATTTTCTCTTTTTTTTTCTCTTTTTTTTTGGACTTTTACTGACTTTTATTGATGAATTTGAGTATACATTATGTCACTTATATATTGTCACATTTTTTTTTTTTTTTTATGGTATTCATATTACACTTCTCCTTCTTTGATAGCGCTGGACTTTATTGCCCGGATTCACAGACATCGGCGCACATTTATGCCGCCTTAGCGTATCTTTTTTACGCTAGGCCGGCGCAGCGCGGAGAGGCATGCACTGAATTCAGCAAGCCGGCGTAGAGTACATTTCGAAGGCGCAGGTTGGCGTAAGTGGAAGTAGGTGGAAGTGGACGTGATCCATGCTAATGAAGCGTGACCCCATGCAAATGATGGGCCGGGGCGCCAGACAAGTACTTAAAACGAACTGTGCATGTGTCGAGACGTGGACATATACCCGTGCGCATGCGCACAACCACGGCGGAACAACTGCCTAAGATACGCCAGATCACTGTGTACGCCGTGAACGTAACCTACGCCCAGTCAGACACATATTCACAGATGTCCAACGTACAATACGTAAGCTTGTGTTCCCTGGTCCATACCTTTGCATGGGTTGCGCCTCATCTATGGGGAATAACTTTACGCCGGACGTAAAACTTTCGCAAAAAGCGTATATAATGCGCCGGGCGCAAGTACGTTTGTGAATCGGCGTATTTCCCTCATTTGCATATTTTAATGCCTAATCAGTGGGAGAAGCAACATATGTCCAGACCTTATTTGCGCCCACGCCACGCCGGCGTAAGTAGATACGTCGGGGTAGGATGGCCTATTTTTAGGCGTATCCTGGTTTGTGACTCTGGCGCACACATACGCCGGGCGCATATGTACGCTGCGCCAGGAAAAGGTGAGTTACGTCGACGTAAGTGCTTTGTGAATCCGGGCCAATATATATTGATTTATTACTACGAGGTATGATCTGCAATGAGTAAGTCACTTCCAACGTTTTTCCCCTGACAGATGCTGCTTAATTTTGTTTGCCAGCTGTGCTTGTTTATATCATGCAGCAGCTGAGGCGTATATAGGAGTATATACAGTAATCTTATGCTAAAAGAGTAACAAACTTTCAGTGCCATTTAGCTGAGAAACTGTTACAACAAACAGAAATACAAGGGTTTAGCTCCACAGTCTAAATAAGTATAAATGCATTTGTATAGAATGTAAATACAGTATTTTCTACCTCTAGATAATGGACCTTTCCATAGAAGACATTTTTATTGCATATGTAAGGGTAGGGGGTGGATGTCAGTCATGTCCTCCATGTTTTCCTCCACGTTGGGTGCCAATGAGAGGCCTATCCAGTAGTGTATTTAGGTTTTGTGCTGCCCTAGGTCTGACTAAACTCATGCACCCCCTAATTTAAATATGACCTACCCCTTCCTGTCAAGGCCACACCCCTTTATGTTTAAGACCCGCTCTCGAATTTTAGAGTGGGGACACTGGTTTGGAGGGGGGGGGGATTCCCTTAATCTGCAGAGATTTCTTCTTACTTCCTGTTTGGCTATGGGGCAGGAAATGAAGGAAAATCTCTGCAATGGGACAAGGATGGTAAAAAATAAACTGACAGGGGCTATAACCCTCCCTTACTCTATCCAAAATGAAAAAAAAAAGGGATGGAGAGGACTAAGAAGATATAAACATGCCAATAGTGCAGCAGAAAACATAGAGTACAGCTAGAAAGGTTTGTGGTCCAGGATGATAGGACAGTCAAAATTAGACCACAAACACACAGTTGCAGAATGCTGGCCGCCAGCATACCGGAAGCAATGCAGCCTCTTTATGGGGGCGCTAGACTAATTTGCCTCTCAGCACAGTCTGCCCCTTAAGACTGGCGCTACATTAACAGCGTAGCACAAGCCGGCAGGGACTCTTTCCGTGCTGCCCCCCTGCAAAGTGCTGACCTAGGCCTGGGCCTTGTTGGCCTAGGCCAGGATACAGCGCTGGGCCTACCCCTGGGTGGGTTATTCTGGGCTACATTAGGCACTTTGTTACAGGGTCACTTTACACACATACATGGGGTACCTTTACTTTGTGTCGCATTCTCGATACCTTGTGACAAGACTGAGGCTACCATGGGGGAACACTCAACCTTAAGGTGGACCTCCACACTTGGGATGAATGTTCACAGTGCACACAACACTGCAACTGTTCTCCAGTTAACTCTCAGTTTCTCATGTATATGGACTATAGACTGAAGGACGTATGAATAAATGGTTGTGGGAAATGATTGTTCTTATAGGAAAATTTGCTTTGATATGCAAGTGCTTTGGATTACAAGCATGTTTCCGGAACAAATTATGCTTGCAATCCAGTTTTTACTGTATATCACCTACAGTATCTTTGTACATCAATAAACACTTTGTTTTGGGGATAAATCGCTAGGCCTACACACCTTCTGTCTTTTTCATGGCCAAAAGAAAGCTCTATTTGTGGGGGTAAAAAATTACTTAAATTTTATTTGGGTACAGCGTCGCACGACTGCACAATTGTCAGTTAAATTAACGCAGTGCCATATCGCAAAAAATGGCCTGGTCCTGAATATTCTGGAGGTCACAAGGTAAAAGGCTGGTGCAGGAGCTGATCTGAGGTGTCCAACATTTGTGAAATTAACTGCTTTGTCATTTATGAGCCAGGATATCAGTCCAGGAAGATGTTGACTCTGGATGATGCCTAAACAAAGATGACTCCAAGTTTTTATATATTTTTGATTTTTTTTACTTTTAACCACTTGATTTTGTGTACAAATATTAGTTCTTAAAAGGGAATTCCAGTGTTTTTTTTATGTCTATTAAAAGTCAGCAGCTACAAATAGCTGCTGGCTTTTAATAAACAGACACTCACCTGCGCCACTGTCCAGAGACGCGACGCCCAGAGCTCCGCTCATCTCCCCCCCTCTCCGCCGGTGCCTCCATTCTAACTGTGGGCACCCGGCCGTGACATCTTTCGGCTTCACGACCGGGCACTACCTGAGTGGACAAGCGATCGCCTGGGACCTGTCACGTGTTCCAGGTGATTGCCTACAGGGAGGGGCCGCCAAAAGGCGATATGACGTGTCATCTAAGCGGTCCCTGCGCGGAAGTAGGAAGTGGGACAGGAGAAGTCCCACTTCTACTGAAGCCCCCCCCCCCCCCAAAAAATTACATGCCAAATGTGGCATGTAAGGGAGCGAGGAGTGGTTTAAGCAGAAGTTCCACCTTTGGGTAGAACTCTGCTTTAAGAGGAGCTGGAAGCTGCTCTCTTGGGTTTAGGAGTTGTACCTTCACGGAATCCATTCTTGAACCTGCGGTACACAACCTTCAGATGTCTCATGCGGCCGGTTCCGGTGGTGTTGCGTCTCTTGGCCTTGGCACTCCAGTTGTACTTTCTCTTGCACTTAGCTGGGTATCCACACCTGCCACAGGTGGACTTGGGTAAATGGAAGGCTTTAGAGCCACATCAATGGCACAGAGTGTGCGCTTTATTACAGCGCTTTCCGAATGACAATGTTCCCTTCGTCATCTTACCCGGCGGCCGAGAACGATAGAGCCACTCCAAGTATTTATATTGTCAGGGAGAGTACTGCGATCTCTGTAGGAAGTAATAAATATATGTAGGTGTTACTGTTATACATCACTTATTATGCATGGACTTACAGTACAATGAAAATGATATCTGATGCTAGGTCCATATTAAATACCGTTCATGATTCCTATTCAGCATTCTACACATGCAGCAGTCAGTGCTGGCATCTTGCTTCCACTTAAGGATAACGGAGCATGATGTTCTTTTCTGTTCATTCACGGCTAATCTTTCTGTAATCAGCTTTTCACATTTTGGGGGAATCAGGGAAAAGTTTTGTTCTTTGAGTTTCCAGATGTGTCCTTTGATCTGTTTTGGGTGAGCGAGTAGGGCTGGTACAAAGCTATAAATATTTGGTAGCTCAGTGAGGTCATTCTATATGTTTTAGCCTGTGCATTCCACATAATAACAACAGATACACATTACATGTGATAATAAAATTGTGTTCTGCCATAGTGAATACCTCACAGGCAAAAAATAAGCTGCACATGTGCGCAGGGCTAGTGCAAGGATTTTTGACACCCAAGGCGAAACCTAATTTTGCCGCCCCCCGACTCCACCCCTAAATGCAGCCCCTTTCTCCTGCCCATGTACACCCCTCCTTTTTAGTGAAGTGCCCATCAAATGCAGCCTCACCAGTGCCCATCAATGTAGCCTACCTGTGCCCATGAATGCAGTCTACCAGCGCCCATGAATGCAGTCTACCAGTGCCCATCAATGCAGCCTACCTGTGTTCATCAATGCAGCCTACCAGCGCCCATCAATGCAGCCTTCAAGCGCCCATGAATGCAGCCTACCAGTGCCCATCAATGCAGCTTACCAGTGCCCATCAATGAATGTTTGCTTGCTTCAAATTCATTTGGGAGTCGGGACACAGACACAGTCCTTCGTCGCCGATGTGCCTCTGACACTATGTGCGAACGGAGCGACGGCTGCCTGCTGAGGGTGAGACTTAGGGCCAGATTCTCAGAGGCGCTACGATGGAGTATCTCAGATACCCCGTCGTATCGCCGTTTTTTTTGCCGGGTATCTATGCGAGTGATTCCTTGAATCACTTTGGCATAGATACGCCTGAAGATCCGACAAGTGTAATACAATTACACTTGCAGATCGTAGTTGTAATGACAACTCCGGCCACTAGGTGGCCTTTACGTTGTTTTCTCATTTGCCTATGCAAATGAGGCTACTACGCAGATTCCCGAACGGTTTTACTCCGCCCCGTCGGCGCTTGCGTCGTTTTTGTCCGCGTAAGGTTACCCCTGCTAATATGAGGGGTAACCTTACGCAGTACTGTCGGATGCCGTCGGATGCCATGTTAAGTATGGCATCGGGTCAGCGTCGGCTTTTTCCGGCGCTTACGTCGTTTTACTAACTCGTTCATGAATAGGGCATTGCGTAGTGACGATCACGTCGTTTTGACGTCGGTTTCAATGACGCTTTCCGACGTGAGCTGGAGCATGCGCACTGGGCTTTTTCCCCGGCCGGCGCATGCGCAGTTCGATCGACGCGGGGGCGCGCTTAATTTAAATACAAGCCGTCCCCTTTGAATTACGCGGGCATTTTACACTACGCCTCCGCAAACTACGGAGCAAGTGCATGGAGAATACGGCACTTGCTCTGTTACGTTGCGGCGGCATAGTGTAAATGGCTTACGCAACGCCGCCGGAATTATGTGAGAATCTGGCCCTTAGTTGTTGCTGCTGAGAGAGAAGAGTAAGAACACCAGTGGCTGGGCGCCCTAGACAGTAGGGCACCCTAGAAAGGCTGCCTAGTTTGCCTAGTGGCAGCACCGACCCTGCATGTGGGCACTTCAACTGATCGAAGAGCTACTGTAGATGGTTCATTCTAAATCTCTGAGCTGCTAAAGTATTTTGTTGAATGGTGATGGTGGGGACTCTATTCAATCAACTGATTGGCTGGTGATGTGAGCCAGGCAGTCTGGCCAATGAACAATGGAGGAGGGGTAAAGGCACAGAGCTTTTACTTTTTAGAAAACCTCCTTATGGCATAATTGCACATTTGATAATGTTTTTGAGAATACATGACAAAATTAAAATTTGATATTAGTAAGACACTGTTTGCCTTGACAAAGGATTTAGGGTACATGGACATCATTAGGTAATAAATATATATACTCTGCACTGCAAGGGGTAACTTAACATCTACCCCAGTAAAAACACATTTACTTACCCGATCCTATTTCGGCAGAGGGCGTGCGCCGCTTCTCTGGAAGTGGACTATCCCTAGAATGAGGTGCCTTGAGATTGTGCATAATTTATTAGGCTGCTGCGACTGAAATTTTTTTGAGAAACTCTGCCTTAGGCAGACATAAACAGTTAACCCTTGCAGAACATTTTAGAGGAAACTGGAGTTCAACTTTTAGCCAGCAGGTGAAGTTTTAAACCTATTTGAAAATGTTTTTGATATAATATGCCTGTTTACAGAGAACAATAGCACAAGCTGATATTTGCACATACAAGTGAATTAGTAAAATTAGAGGCCTTAATGAGACCCAGACTGTCAGAAGCAGTCAACTAATGCTTTTCTGTCTCTTTAGCTAGATTAGTGTTCTAGCAATCTTTTTTTTTTTACCTTTTGAGGCCGGGTTCACACTATTGGCTAAGGCTAAGCTGGTTGATGTTCTTTTTTTTGTGGTTATTTGCATTATTGAGCACCCTGGTTTTCAGGACTCCCGCTGGAGCACCACAGCAAAGACCTAAACCATTAATAATATTTTTAGGTCTTGGGTAACTTCTGCTAAAAAATTAATATACTTGATATACATGATCAGTAAGTTGTAGAAATTGTAAATAAAAAGAAAAAAAAATGTGGCGTATCTTGAGTATATTGTATTTGATTTCCAGGACAGACCATTTTTTATGGTTCAATATTTTTATTTAGTTTAAAGAGGGTATGACAAGCCATGGTTTGCCCACTCAGGGGCGATATTCAACAGGCACATACAAAAAGAGCATATGTACGTATGATAAATCACACAACTATGAACTGTTACTAAGACTAAAGAGGACCACGGTAGAGATTAGGTAAGTATCACAAGGGACAGATCATTTTTAATACCTACTTGCTGCATACGACATATTTATTTTCAGCACAAATTTTTTAATGCAATGAATAACAACAGAAATTAAATACAGATAGTGGAAATGTTGTGCTACCTAGCACCAGTGGAGGTGCCTCCTAACACAAGTGGTGTTTTTTCTTAAGACTGGTTTCCCCTAATACAAGTGGTGGTGTCCCCTAGCATTAGTGGTGCTGTTCCCTAACACAAGTAGTGGTGTCCCATAACATTAGTGGTGGTGTCCCCTAACATGTGTGCTTGCGTCCCCTAAAAATAGTGATGGTGTTCCCTAACACAAGAAGCGGGGTCCCTTAAAAATTGTGGTGGCATCCCCTAACACATGTGCTTGTGTTCCCTAAAAATAGTGCTGACGTAGAGTCGGGTTTTAATCCATAATGTGCATAAATCACCAAACATTCCTAAATTGTTTGGAATAACATGCTTTAAAACATCAGGTATGATGTTGTATCGATCAGGTAGTGTAAGGGTTAGGGTTAGGGTTACAGACAGGGTTACAGTTAGGGTTAGGGTTACAGACAGGGTTAGGGTTACAGATAGGGTTAGGTACCCTAACCCTATCTGTAACCCTAACCCTATCTGTAACCCTAACCCTGTCTTTAACACTAACCCTATCTGTAACCCTAACCCTAACTTAGGGTTACAGATAGGGTTAGGGTTACAGATAGGGTTATGGTTAGGGTTACAGGTTAGTTACTATGCATGCAAGCTACTGTGACACCAGATATGAGTGGCACTGTGCACTGGCAGAAGTTGGCAGAGCAGACGCTGTAGGCCTGACACACACGCCTGCAGACAACTAAATGCTATTCTATTGCAGTCATTTTTTTTTTTAAATGTTATCTACTGTGCCACCAGCTATATGAGTGGTGGCACTGGACAAGTTGGCACAGTATATGCTGTGAGCCTGACACACGCTGGCAGACAACTGACTACTATTCTCTATTGCAGTCAAAATTGTGTTTTTTTTAAATGTTATCTACTGTGCCAACAAATATATGAGTGGTGGCACTGGGCAAGTGGGCACAGTATATGCTGTGAGCCTGACACTCACGCGCTGGCAGGCAGATTACAGAAAAAAAAAGCAGACTGATGTACTAGCCCTATACAGGCTGTCAGTATAGGAGGGAGAGCGGATCTAGTCTAGCTAAACTCAATACAGTGTATAAATATATATACAACACGTGGGATGCATATATATCCTCTACACACTGTAACTCTAACTGACTAGCCTGCCTGCCTGCCTGCTCTATCTAACTCCAAAATATTCACTCACTATCTAACTCCAAAAAAATACACTCTCTCTCTCTCTGTGTCTTTCTCTGTAAACCATGCAACACACATTAGATTACAGAGGGAAAAAAAAGAAAAACAGACCGATGGACTAGCCCTAAAAAAGGCTTTTTGGGGTCAGGACGCTGTCCTTACAGTAGAGATCAGATGAGTCTTTCAGGACTGGAGTGGACACTGAATACACTGGCCTAGCTATCAATTTCCCTATTAAATCAGCAGCAGCTACACTGTCCCTCCTCTCACTAAGACTGCAGGTTCCGAATGAATCTAAAATGGATGCTGTACAGGAGGTGGGAGGGTCAGGGAGGGAGGGTATGCTGCTGATTGGCTGGAATGTGTCTGATGACTGTGAGGTACATGGTCAAAGTTTGCTCAATGTTGATGAGTAGGGGGTGGATCGAACATCGCTTATGTTCGCCGGGAACTGTTCACCGGCGAACCATTCTGTACATCTCTACTCCTTAACCCAAGCAGTAAGGTCCCCTACCACTAGCTTTGTTGTCCCCTAACACAAGTAATAATGTCCCATAACACAAGTAGTAGTGTCCCATAACACTAGTGGTTGTGTCCCCTAATACTAGTGTGGGTGTCCTAGTGGTAAAAATAACCTTCTACTTTGGTGGTCAGTGGAACAATGGCACTTTGCATTGATAGTCATTGTGGGTGGAAGCAGGGGCGGACTGACAACTCATGGGGCCCCCGGGCAATAGAAGATTTTGGGGCCCCTGGGCTTACAGATGGCCACCTGGAAGGTCGATTTTCTACAGCTTGAGGAACCCCTAAAAACCTCAGGAGGAACCCTAATGTCCCACTGAACCATGAATGAGAAAGACGGACCTAAAGATTTGTATAGGAACTTCTAAGTTCCCATTTTATGGTCACATTTGTACTGTGCTGACTTTTCTTTTTATCACTTACTTTAATAAATGGTAAAATGTGAGATTAAGTCACAGTATTTTTTTAACTCCACTCAGCAAAAAAGATGAATTCAAACCCCCTTCAAGCTAACAGTGAAAAAGTGTAAGAAGACATTTCTCTACTATGATATGGCATGGAAATGATACGCTGTTAGAAGGTCATATGTACTCTGGGTTTTTAAGTAGATCAATCAGCGAGACGTGATGGGCTTCCGGACATGGCACTGTGGTTGAAGAATAAAAATTGGTAAAGACAGCGCAAGGGGTAGGTACAGTTTAAGTTCCCAGACTCTGTTTGTTCTGTGAGATCATATAGTTGACAAATACGCATAGAATTGTTCTTTATTGTGCATTTGCCAAAACAAAAGTACATTTAATCCCTATGTACAAAGTCTTTGATAGATGCAATTTTATACTAAATCAGAACAGATGTGTTCATTGGGAGAGCTGCCTGTGCTGGATAGAGATCTCCGGAGATAGGAGCTCAGTTCTAGTTTTTAAGATGAAATGGATGCGGTACTAAGAGGAGTTTATTTGTGCAAGCTTAGCACTTTGTCTACTAACGTTCCGTCAAGTTAAAGAAGGTACTATAAAATAACGTGCAAAGCAGAGCGCCTATGGTAAGTAGGGTTAAAGTAAACAGTGGCATATCCACGGGGGGGGGGGGGGGAGGTTGGGTTGCCATACATTGGGGGGGGGTGTCAGGCCAGCACCGCTTAGGGGTATCAGGCCACCGGGCCGGCGCCGCTTATTCACCACACACCCAGCACACACATAGCAGCCTTTTTTTAGGGCCGCGTAATAACAGCTGACGGTGTGGCGCGGGGTGTTGCTGAGCAAGATTAACCACTTAAGGACCCCTTCACGGCTGGGCACATCCACATACCTGTACGTGGCCCTTTAAGCCCAGCCGTGGGGTCGGTCCGAAGCTCCGGAGCTGAAGAACGGGTAGAGGTGTTCTTCCCCGTTCTTCTTCCCCGTTCTTCACAGTGGCAGTGTCATTGATCGTCTGTTCCCTGATATAGGGAAACACGATCAATGACGTCACACGTCCAGCCCCGCCCCCCTACAGTTAGAAACACATATGAGGTCACACTTAACCCCTTCAGCGCCCTCTAGTGGTTAACTCCCAAACTGCATTTGTCATTTTCACAGTGATCAGTGCATTTTGATAGCACTTTTCGCTGTGAAAATGACAATGGTCCTAAAAATGTGTCAAAATTGTCCGATGTGTGCGCCATAATGTCGCAGTCACGGAAAAAATCGCTGATCGCTGCCATTCATAGTTAAAAAATATATATTAATATAAATGCAATAAAACTATCCCCTATTTTGTAAACGCTATAAATTTTGCGCAAACCAATAGATAAACGCTTTTTGCGATTTTTTTTTTACCAAAAATATGTAGAAGAATACGTATCAGCCTAAACTGAGAAAAAAAATGATTTTTTTATATATATTTTTGGGGGATATTTATTATAGCAAAAAGTAAAAAATATATATTTTTTTTTCAAAATTGTCGCTCTATTTTTGTTAATAGCGCAAAAAATAAAAACCGCAAAGGTGATCAATTACCACCAAAAGAAACCTCTATTTGTGGGAAAAAAAGGACGCCAATTTGGTTTGGGAGCAACATCACACGACCACGCAATTGTCATTTAAAGCGACACAGTGCCGAATTGCAAAAAGTGGCCTGGTGATTGACCAGCAAAATGGTCCGGGGCTGAAGTGGTTAAACTACAGTTGTTCTCTGAAGAGAAAAGTCTTCAGGGATTGCCTAAAAGTGGATAGATTTGGAGATAGTCTAACAGATTGGGATAGTGAATTCCAGAGGATGGGAGAGGCTTAGGGGGAAGTCCTGGAGGTGAATAATGGGAGGAGGTGATGAGGGAGCTAGAGAGCAGGAGGTCTCGGGAGGAACAAAGAGGACTATTAGGTTGGTATTGTGACACTAGGTTAGTGATGTAGCTGGGGGCAGAGTTGTGGATGGCTTTGTAACTTATTGTTAGCATTTTTAATTTAATTTGTTGGGTAAGTGGCAGCCAATGGAGGGATTGGCAGAGAGGGGTAGCAGACGCCGAGAGGTTTGTAAGGTAGATAAGTCTGGCAGCAGCATTCATGATGAACTGAAGGGGGGTTGTAAAGGTAAGCCAGGTAAGCCAATGAGGAGGGAGTTGTAGTAGTCGAGGAGGCGAGAGATAACCAGGGAGTAAATCTGGAGCTTTGTGGTTTTATTGGTTAGGAAGTGATGTTGTTTGGAAAGGTTGCGAAGGTTGAGGTGGCAAGCTTTGGAAATTGATTGGATGTGGGGCCAAAAGAAGAGTTCAGACTCCAGGACAACCCCTAGCACCTTGGCATGTGGGGATGGGTGGATGGTTGTGCCATTGATCTTGACAAAGAAGTCAGGGGAAGCGGCACGAGGGGAGGAGGAAATATTAGTTTTGGAAAAAAAAAAAAAATCTCCTCTCAGCATAAATCTTTGTTACCTGCCCCCAACCCCCCCCCAGGTCACTTCTGGGTGAAGGGTGTCCAGCATCATCTAGCTCTTTCTTCCCCAGTCTGACTGTAGCTGGCCCACCCCTTTTCCATTCTTTCAGTCACATGAGTTTTTCAGGAAGTTTATTTGTGGGAAAGCTCTAGTTGTGGGAAAAAAAGGACGCCAATTTTGTTTGGGAGCCACGTCGCACGACCGCGCAATTGTCAGTTAAAGCGACGCAGTGCCGAATCGCAAAAACTGGCCAGGTCATTTAGCTGCCTAAAGGTCTGGGTCTTAAGTGGTTAATTACTTATTAGTTCATTATCCAGCTTTACAGTTGGCCAGAAAGGTATCAAATGAATTTGTAACAGCGCTCCTCTCTCCCCATCATCAAAGAGTACAGTCTCAGAGAAAAACATCAAATTATGGCTGCAGTGAAGACACAGAGGCACAGAGGAATGCTTAAGTAGGCATGAACAATGTGTAAACCAAACAGGCCGGGGCTTCCCTTTATGTCTGTATAATAGATCAGACGGAACAACAATAATAAAGGCAGCTTCCACAGTCATTACGTCACCTGGTCCGCAAGAACACAGTGAAGTAATAGCCACCCTTACTTAAAAGAAGATGCGCTAAGTGCATTCAATGAGGTCATTATTTTGCTATCTGCCAGCCGAGTCAAAATAGCCGTCTTATTGAATGTGACACATTGGAGTGGAGGCAAGCCTTCGTGTCATTCTATGGAATCAGGAGCCGTTACAGCTCCAGACTGTGTTTTTTAAGTGGTGGGTGATCTGTACCTTCACTGGACTGCAGCTGTTTCATCGAATTAATTTAATATGACGTTATGGATGAATGACTTGACCGCTGGGAGTTCTGTCCAAGCAGCCAGTGAACGGGACCAAGCAACGCGTGAAAATGTATCCGTCCGTCACAGTTGTGCTTCGAGATTAACCAGGAATGAGCTATTCGTATCAAATACTGGCTGACTACTGAATAAATCAATGAACATTTTATCTGAAATCTGGGCTAATTTTGTTTAACCGCTTCCTGCCTGCCATGAACATTTATGTTGGCAGAATGGCACAGCTGCGCAAAGAAACGTTGCTTCGAATTTCCCTGCCGCAAGCTCCTTGACCAGTGGCGGCTGGTGCTCAAAATTTTTTGGGGGGGCACAAACAAACGGAAAAAAAATCATCAATTGCAGCCTCACTGTGCCCATCAAACGCAGCCACTGTGCCCATCAATTACCACCACTGTGCCCATCAAAAGCAGCCACTGTGCCCATCAGTTGCCACCACTGTGCCCATCAAATGCAGCCACTGTGCCCATCAATTGCCACCACTGTGCCCATCAAACGCAGTGACTGTGCCCATCAATTGCCACCACTGTGCCCATCAAACACAGCCACTTTGCCCATCAATTGCCACCACTGTGCCCATCAAACGCAGTGACTGTGCCCATCCATTGCCACCACTGTGCCCATCAAACACAGCCACTGTGCCCATCAATTGCCACCACTGTGCCCATCAATTGCACAAGGATCCCCCCTTGTGTTTTAAGAGGATCCCCAGCACCCAAGCCCTCAGGCCAGAGGTCACGCCCCCCCCCCCCCCAGGCTAGGGGGCTACTCTCAAGGGCCTCTGAAAGCCTCCTCAGCACTCCATCTCCAGCTTCCACCCAAACACCACACTGCCCCTGCTGGCCTGATTCTGAGTATTTGAGAGGTCCTCTCCCCCTGTCAGCCCATTTGGCTGGGGATTAGCTGGGGCCCTCATCAATACTCCAGGCAGCTCCTCCTAACCTCCTTCCCATTCTTCTGGAAAGTTCTCCAAGTTTCCAGCAAGTAGGGGGAGGTAATAGAGGTGATTCTTGATAACGTCATCCAGCCTCCACACAGATTTATATGATTTGTTGCTGTTTAGTATGATTGAATTAAAGTTTTTGTGCCTGGAATCCAGCTTTAAGAATCTTTTTTGTTTCTTGTAGTTTAGCCGTTTGGCTGAAGAACGCCTCCTTTAACTTTCACTACTCTGGCCAATGATTCAATCTGTGTCCAGTATACATGTGCAATTCGTTTTGTTATGAGACAAAATGTTTGTTATTCAGAGATTCAGATGTATCTGAATCTCCAAATAACAATAAAAATTAATTTCAATGCATCCAAAATAAATTATAACAAAACTAATTAATTCATATTCATTCGGATGACATGATGTGATAGTTTGGGCCTTTTGTTAATGTTTGAAGCATCCAAAATAACGTAACGACATAAAAAATTATCTGAATTTCTTATATTTTGTTTTTCTAAAGGTGGATAAATCAAAATCTCAGAATTATAACATAACAAATGAATCTGAAATGAATTTAGTTATGTTATGTTAGTTATGTTAGTTATGCTATAATTCAGAGATTCTGATGGATCCACCTCCATCCAACCCAAACATAGTGGCAGTAATCTCCTGTAATTACAAATTAACACATTAAAATCATAAAAGCCAATCATACAAACCAACTTCTAAAATATGAATTGATTCAG
Source organism: Rana kukunoris (assembly GCA_029574335.1). Lineage (NCBI taxonomy): Eukaryota > Metazoa > Chordata > Amphibia > Anura > Ranidae > Rana > Rana kukunoris. Next base: position 29,064,653 of record CM056055.1, on the reverse strand, counting down.
AAAACGAATATACAAAACAAATCCAAATATACTAAAGAAATCCAAATACACTAAACAAATCCAAATACACTAAACAAATTAGTAAAACAAATCATTCTAGCATAACGAATATGATGAAACAAAATAATTATCTTAATAAATACGAAACAAAAAAAATCGTGCACATCTGACTTAGGGGTCGTTGGGAGGAACCACAGAGCGTAACAGGTGACCAGGAGTCTGGCACCTCTGCAAATATTGTATTCCGAAGAGTCTTTGGGTGGTGATTTCTTCAGGCCCTAATTTTTGCAGGTTTATTCTGGGGACAGCATTGCATTAAACATGTGTTAAAGAGGAGCTGCAGTCTCCCCCAGAAAAATACAAATACTGTAGTTGCTGACTTTTAAAATTTGCACACTTACCTGTTCAGGGATCCAGCATTGTCCTCACCCGAGCCGATTCTTCAATCAGCTTCAGGTGTAGGAAAGGGAGTCACCGCTCCAGATGCGTCTTGTGAACGATTGAGGAACCTCCCAGGAAACCAAGGTGCTGGCAATGCACTAGGCAATGTAGAGTTTTCAAAAGGAGATGGACAGCCGCACTCCAAAGGACTTCAGAAGTCGTCTTTATTGGTAAAAACTAGGGACATACTGAGCCATGGCTGAGCCATGATTAAGCACTAGTTAAGTGTGAAACGCGTCGGCTGTCCCCATTTGGCTGTGGTTTTGTGATGTATGTCCCTAATTTTTACCAATAAAGACGACTTCTGAAGTCCTTTGGAGTGCGGCTGTCCATCTCCTTTTGAAAACTCTACAGCTTCAGGTCTAGGCTCCGGCATCCTAAGTAAGGGAAACCGGCCAAACTATAGCTGCTCCAGGCGATCCAACTAGGCTGCAAACCATGACTCAAATGATCAGATGGGATGCACGCCCTGTCACTGCTGCAGGAACATGTGTAGAGAAGACCAAAGGAATGGCTGGACTCCCACAATATGATGGGAATACATTTATTACCAGGAGATCATAAAAACAGATGTACAGGCATATGGCAAAGACAGAAAAGGGTAACATGTTTCACATGACTAGCGTGCTTCGTTAAAACCACAAAGAATACAATTACTAGCATACTAATATACAAGAAAATCACATGATGCAAATTAGCAGAAAAACAGGTGCAATCACTTCAGTAATTGGATTCATGCTTTTCGTTCTCTGTTCTCACTAGAACTCACACAGCAATTAACATTGACCTGGTCCCCAAATATAAATAAAATAGTATCTAAAAAAGAAAAAACATGAAACATTATTGTGATACCTATTACAATAATACTGGGCAGGAAAGAAAAATAGTAAACACAGAAAAACTTTAAAAGATACAGCACGGGAGTACCGGAACCAAAATCGCTGGGGGATAATGCATTGGCCAAAGAAGGAGCACGTCTAGATACAGTTTTAAACCCTTTAGATAGAATTTTTGGATAACGTTAATCTTCATACAAAGAAGGAATATGACGTTCCAAAATTCTAAAGTACCTACAGAACTGCAACATACAGGGCAGCCATCAAAACATTTCCACAACTTTAGGTAGGGCCCCCCTGGAGCAGAGAACCAGGGGGAGGGGGGTGCTGACAAGTCTCCTGACACAAGATAATAAGTGGGGGAGGCCTGGGGACCATCGGGCCCCTTACAGGTGTAATGCCTGCACCCCCCTGATGGCGGCCCTGGGAACATATGAACAGTAGCTTATCAATATAGCGACAATACAATTTGATGCTCGATCATCAAAAAGTATTCCCATCTCCAAAAACGAAAACCCTCTCCCACCTACCTATCTAGAGGGTGTGTTAAAGAGGAGCTTCAGTCTCCCCCAGAAAAACACAAATACTGTAGTTGCTGGCTTTTAATATAAGGACACTTACCTGTTCAGGGATCCAGCATTGTTCTCACCCGAGCTGATATTTCAATAGGCTTCAGGTCCAGGTGCCATCATCTTAAGTAAGGGAAAGCAGCAGTAAAGATTTGTGGCTTCTCAGCCGGTTTGCACTGTGCATGCCCGAATTAGGCTGCGCCGTGTGTATAGTCTTACAATCTTCTGGGACCTGTGATGTGTCTAAGAAGGCTGTGGGGGAAGGCCAAACTTCCCTCCATCCCCCAAAAACTTCCAATAGTTAAAGAGTATGGGGGAGGATGCAAAAGAAGTGGAACTTCCGCTTTTGAAGTTCCGCTTTAATAAAGCAAAGAATGGCAGTCACAGAGAACAATTTATAACTAGTGGAGGAAAGTAAAACCCAGCTATCAGCAATTTTTTTTTACATTTTGTATAAAGTAGTGAGAACACTACTCTGAAGACAGGACACTTCACTTCTTGTCCTCTAGATACAACAGCAAATAATAGAAAATATCTTTGAGAAGCTGGGAATCCCCTTTTAAGCTGATCGTACACATAAAGATTTCCCACTGGGCTGAACAGACAGTTGTCAACAGTGATGCAGCAGCTGATTGGCTTGCTTGGCGTCACTGCTTCTTATATTAAGAGTGATGGCCCAGCATGGTGTCCACGCCCTCGATGATGACAGATATGACAAAACACGTAGGGCGGAGCCTACTGTGGCACCATCACTGCATTGCTGGAAGTTGTTGGGAAGCCATTTTGGATGTTACCTGCTGGACTTCCTTTTAAAGATGAGCACTGTCTTTTCTTACTATTTGTGAGTTATGTAATACACTATAAGGCATTTCCACTTTTATCTTCAATGTACCAACCAACACCCTGATAGATTTCTGAATGAGGTTTCTCACCCATTGTGAGATGACCAGAAAGCCCTTTTCTCACTGATGACAACATTGAAGACGTGCATGATGCCATATTTCCAATGCTGGCTTTGACCTATCTTTAATTAGATGGTTACTGCGATCCGGTAAGCCTCATATGGTGTCACCTGGTGGTTTATTTTATCAACTGCACGCCAAATATCGTTCTTTATATCAGTTATTTGAGTCCTCAATCTACCTGTAAACTCTTCTATTTCTATATTTGACATGTGATATGGTTCATGCATTGGGATATTGGCGAAACTTTTTTCTTTCCTATTTTGTGATTATGGGTGTTATTTACGAAAGGCAAAGTGCAAACTACAACTGCCAAGTGCACTTGGAATTTCACTGAAAGTGCACTTGGAGGTGCAGTCACTGTAAATCTGAGGGGTAGATCTGAAATAAGGGGAAGCTCTGCTGATTTTATTATTCAATCATGTGAAAGCTAAAATGCTGTTTTTTTTGTCTTGCATGTCCCTCTCTGATCTACAGCGACTGCACTTCCAAGTGTTCTTCCTGTGTAATTTCAAGTGCACTTGTAGTGCAAAGTGGATTTGCCTTTAGTATATAATAACTCCCTATGTATATATCACATAGTATGTTGCCGCTTTTTTTAGCACTGTATGCACCCAAGCGCAGTTTCCGCCTCTTTTTTTATGTATGGCTGCAGTCACTGTTCGGTTGGCTTTTTTTTGCCCAGCTCCTTTGATCTGTTATGTAAAGTGCCCGAAGGGTCGCCAATGGTTCGAATTTCAGCAGATTCACAAGGATCAATCAAAATTCAAGCCATGTATGGCCACTTTAAGCAGTAGTCATAGGACCAGGTATCTTCATAGGAAGGTGTCCTCTCTATTCTTGTTCTGTTGACAGCTCAAAATGGTCACCAGGACAAATAAAACAAGGGTATATCCCTAGTGGGGACAAGGATAGCAATACAAACCCATCAGAGGAGTTAAAGGTGAAGAAAAAAGCACCCAAGAGGTACTTGGACTTTGATGTGAGTTCAAACAAAGTAGTGAAAGGACAAAAACATTTGGAGAGCTCACTGGCTCAGGTTAGGTGTCTCCCAACCAACAATAAACATGCACCAATGGAAGCAGCACCAGGCCAAATTGAATTGTACCTCTTATTCGTTTTATTGCACTTGGACTCAGTTTCAATGAACTCTTTGATTTCTAAATTTGACATGTGACATGGTTAATGCATTGGGATATTGGCAAAACGTAAGAGTTAAAACTTAAGAGTTCAAATTATTTTACTGGTTTGCATTAAAAAAAAAACACCCAACATGTTTCGAAGGCCAGAAACATTCATCAGAGCTTTAGTTAAAATAAGAGATTTGAATAGACTCAAAATATGACTTTCCAGTGTGAATCTATGTAGGCAAGCTAAATGCTGGATCAGGAGAGTTACTAGATATCAAGATCCTATGTTGATCCTATGTTGAGGTGCAATATCATTGAAAATAAAAAGAACCCTAATGCAGCAACGAGCGTTACATGTGTTACTGCAATGTGGGAGTGTGAATTTGGCCTCAATCTGTCAGAGAGTGAACTGACTTGTTTTCAGTTCTCCTATAGTCAAGAACCATGAGAAATGATACACAATTTTTCATTTAGAGATTTTATCAGTTCTCCTATTGCTGTCTATAAACAGATGATCAATTGGACAGGAGTGTTAAAACATCAAGATTTGTGAAAATAAAATTGCATAAACCGTTACATCATCACATTGTTGTATTTACTTTTCCAGCAATTCTGACACCTAAAATGACATCATGTCAGGGAGGTATTAGTAAAATGAAAGAAAGCAACAAATGAAACTTGAAAAGGATTATGTCCATAAGGAAATATTGAATAATTCAAAGGAATGGATCAGGCCTTAGTAGGAAATTACAGCCTGATTAGATCTAAAGTGGGTTTAATGAAGTCATATCATTTATATTATACTTTGCCCTAGTGGCCCGAAGGAGTACTTAATTGAAATAATTTATATCATTGGAAGTAATCTTGGCCAATTTGCACCGGTGTGCTGAACAACGCACAGTATGTATATAAAAAGGCAACTTTTTGCTTTTTTAGCCAAGTAAAAGCCATTATGTTGCATTACAAAGAGGTTATGATATTTAGTTTAGCAAAATTATTTTAATGCCTGACAGGTCTTGTTCCAAGGGACATAATTCATGTAATCAAAGTAAAGCAAAACCCTCAAATGTTTATAAGACAAAACTTTGTTATTTGTTTTATTTTTTTCCTACTTGTGTCCCATTTGGGAGATTTACCTTAATTTCCTAACTTGATGCTACAGGAAATGGGAGCAAATCTCTACAAAGCATGGGGAATTACCTCATTAGACAGTTCACCAGAACAGGGGTCCCCAATTGAAGGATTTACTATTACCTCTTGTTTTGGTGACAGTTGTAAAATTTTGGATTTCCCATTAATAGTTCAAACAGAGAGGGTAAGTCTCTCCAGCGGGAAAACCAACAGCAAAAAAAATACAGGAGCGCCAGACCAAAACCGGATAAAAATGTCCAAGATAGCTCTAATTGTTGGTAAAAATAAAAGGCATGTAAGAACAGCCAATGCATTTTGTGGACCAACACCACCAGATATATAGATGTACCACCATGATGGTTAGGCAGGGTTGCAAGTAAATTTACCTGCCAGGTATCGTTGCCTAGGCCAATTGATAGGAGATCAATTGATTCCACCCTAATTCTGTAATTTCTGCACTTGTCCCTTCTGTCACTAGATGGCCGGATATCTGGTGACATTAGATAAGACAAGGGCACTGCAAGGACAGATTAGGAATAGATGGGGTATCTCAGCCAATGGGCAGGGATCTTTTTTGGTGCCTTGGCCTGCTGGGAGAGCTTATTTATTTGGGTGAGGTCAGGTGATCAGAGTTCGGTGCCACCTGAACGTTGTGTGTTGTGCTGCCCCTGGCTGCTAGCCCAGAGCCTAAGGCATATCCCAGGGACATCTGGCTGCTAGGCTGTCTGAGGGCCTATCCAGAAACAAGAGAGCAGCGCAGGGTTGGGGCTGCGGCTTGCAGTCCAACAAGAAGAGACGGTTCTGCTGGTCGGAGAACCTGTCGTGGTCGGAGGTAGAGGGGAAGCTGTCACCAGTAAGGGACCAGCCACCTTATTTCCAGTGACCACAGTGAGTAACTGAAGCTTGTACCGGAGCAGAATTCTCACCAACCGGGGACAGTGAAGAATTGGGAAACTTCAGCAGGTGTCAAGCCAGGGACCTAGCCAGCGGAGGTGACGCTTGCAGAGCAGCTTTATGTGCCAAACCAGGGACCGAGCAGGTCAGTGGGGTGATGCTTGAGGAGTATCTGTGAGTGCCAAGCTAGGGACCCAGCAGGGAAGCAGGGGTTTCGCTTGAGGAAGATACTCTGTGAGAAGGTTGGAAGAGCTCAGGAGATCCAGTGGCAGTGGATCAGCAAGTCTAGTGAGAAAGACCGGGAGCTCAGTGGAGTTAAGATCAACAAGAAGTGATTGTAGAGAAAGTACAGAAGTTCGTTACAACTTGTGTTAGAAACTGTTATAAGACTGTGCCATGTGGTGTCTTGCTGGATGCCTTTCCCTGAATGGCTGTCTACCTATAGAAGTCTCACATTGCAACTAGTAAAGGGTGTCCTAGCCCTAAACCCTCTCTCCCACAGTTCTGTTCAAGAGAAAATAAATCTCTTTGCATCCAAGAAGTGTCTGGCGCCCATGAATCTACCTTGCACTTCATCCACCATGCCTTTTAACCCACTACACCCACTACATAGAAAGGTGTCAGCTGTCCCTAACTCTGGAGGTCATTATTAGGCCTAAAGAGGCCCGGGACCTTGCTACATATTGAACACTCCACATGGAATGACAGCTTGACAGCACTTGCTGTAAAGTTGCTCCTTTATGTTGAGAGTTCAACACAGGTTCCCAAAATATTGCATTTGAAAAATCGGTGCTCAAATACTGTGACATAACATATTACAGCAATCGCCATTTAATTCTCTAGGATCTCTGCTAAAAAAAAAACATATATAATGTTTGGTGGTTCTGAGTAATTTTCAAGCAAAAAAAAAAAAAAACGCAGATATTTTATATGTTAGAGAGAATAATTAGAATTGGAACTGGTTAATGTAGAAAATACAGTTTTCCCTTTTTTGTACATTGTATCTAATCGCTGCTAATCTCCTCAAGACTCTTTCGGCCACTTATTGCCTACCAGCAATTGTTGCAGCATTGCTCTGGACCCTTCCTGATGGGTACAATGGAGGACCATGTTTAGATAGCTGTGTGTCAGCATGCTTGATGGTTGTCCCCACTAGGGGAACATGTGACAGAGTGAATATGCAGGAATACAACTGGGAGACAGTTGACAGTTGACAATGCTAGTGAGCGAGTTTATATGCACTTTAATTATGCTTTTATATATATATATATATATATATATATATATATATATATATATATATATATATATACATATATATGAATAAATGAAATAAAATATGTTGCCCATACCGCCAATGAAATACTAGTGTAGCGTCACCCCCGAAGGGGCCGTTGGATTAATAATGGGATCGGCAGATTAAGTTACCCTTGCTTGGTCTAGGGGTGCACCAGAAGCTACTAAGAAATAATTGAGTGTCCACACCGTCAATAAAGATCTTCTCAATGCTTTAATTCCAGGCCAACATAGCCAAACATCAACTTGGTGAAAGGAGAATAGGTTGATGAGAAGGTAGAGATTCTCTATGTCAGGCCTGGGTATATGTGCAGCAAAAACAACCCCTTGAAAGATACAATTTTGCACGCGTCGCCACTTTTAATGCTGATTGGGAGGAACAGGTCTTTCTCACTGACGCGGCTCTAGGTCTCTGCCACAGGCCAATGTAGTATAGGTAATTTGTCAATATCCGAACAGAGCAAATCCTCCCAGCAGTTATCTCAGCATAGATCACCGGGTGAAAGCAGAGCGTACCTGTCTATGGCCCGGGCGCCGGATCCTCTCTGTGGCACCGGAAACCCAGTCAGTAAGTCACTGGGGTCCTTTTAGTTTCGTCCCAGACCGAGTCTCAGTAAGGCCTGGAAGCTTGGCCAGGTGGGCCATGCGGGCAGGGTCCATGGGTGCGCACACCCTGAAGGTGGGTGCTGCATCCCGACTCTGGGACCCCGTGCAGGAGAAGGAAAAGAGCCCCGAACACCTGACCTCCATCACAGATATACCCCTCCCCAGCATGCCCAGCGGGGAAAAAACTCCTCCAATTGGCTGCTGGGGAAGACTCCATCCGCCAGAATTCCCTCTGGCTCCCACTGCCAGCCAAAGATGATACTCACATCCCCAGACTGCAATCCGAGCCAGTGGACCTTTCCAGAATGACACAGGTCATTAGCCTAAACAAATCACGACCGGGAGCAAGGTAACTCTCCCAGTCAACTAGTTTTTAGCGTAGTGCCCATGCTAGAAGCAAGGGGGCGCTACACTAACATATTCTTTCACTGCCACTTGCAAAATATCAGTTTTAACCTGATTGGATTGGGCAACAGAGACATTTTGATTTCCTCCAGGTTAGTACATGGAGTTTATTTAGTTGTAATTTTCCTCCACTGTTAAGTAAATGCCAACGTTAATTTCTGCTATCTCGCAGGCCACATTTGAACATTTCAGGCTGACTGTGGATATAACCAGGGGAGACACAATAGGAAAACATAAGTCACCTATAATTACAAATGTTTTTAATCATCTTAATTTACTGAAAGAAAGTGTATTATACAATATTTCCTAAATGTATCCTCAATGAGCTTGGAACATTTTATATCATTTGAACAATATTACTTGTTCCACAATGTTCCCTTGTAATGGCTCAAAATGCAAATGCTACCCATAACCGTAGGGTAATAGAAAAATATTAGCAAAAATGCTGGCTGTTGGAAGATTTTTCCTCCATTAACTGGTATGCAAAAATGAATATCTGTAATCAGAGGCATAACTAGAAAACCATTGGGGCCCCATAACAAAACGACGATGGGGATCTCTAGCTTAAAGTGGAAATTCAGCCTAAAACTAAAATCTTAGGGCCAGATCCACAAAGCACTTATGCCGGAGTATCTCGAGATGTGCCGCCTAAGTCTAAATTTGCGCCGGGATATGTATGCACTGTACCCACAGAACTAGATACGCACCAAAATAGGCTATTCCCGACCGGCCTAACTTGCCTACGCCTGCACATCCTAGGCGCACATTTATTCCGTCCACACCATTGATTTCCTATGCAAATATGCAAATGAGGGAGATACAGCGATCCACAAAAGTAAGTTTGTCTGGCGCAGGCTACGCCCTGTGCGCATCAGCTGCACGTCCGGTCTAAAGTTAGTCCTTATAAAAGCAGATTTAAATTTGGACAATCCGTCTACATGTCAGCTAAAGCAACACTGTTAGGGACGAGCTGAGCAGCCACACTTGCAGGACAACAATCTGTATGCCAACATGCCAGGGGCATCCTTGCTCATAGCTATACTACTGACTTTAGATGAGCGCAGAAGGAGGAGGGCACGGAGGAGGGCACGGGAGAGGATCTGCCGACCGCCACTGGGCAAGGTACTGGCAACACTCCATTTCCTTGCCAGTGGCTCTTTTCACCTTAATGGCTAAATATATATTTTATATACATTTTTTCTGTTTAGTATATATGTGTATATAAATTGGGTGATGGCCCTCAAAATAATGGAACACACAGACACAACACAAACCTACAAACAGCAACAGACAACGGAACAAAAGCACCTTGCTTCAGAGAGGGAAAAAAATTGATGTACTTTTGCAAAGGAAGGGAGTATGTCTGGGCCTATTTATGCACTGGGCGTATCTCACTAAGTACGTCGGGCCTAGTTCCTATCTCACTGATTGAGCCGGGCCGAGTAGTGAGCATGTGCAGAGAGGCTCTGACCATAGTCAGCGTCATGCACATGCCCAGTCTGGCCAGCCCTTCATTTGCATGGGGTCACGGCTCATTTCAAAGGAACACACCCACGTCCTTCCCACTTTGAATTACACCGCCTTACGCCTCGGAATTTTAAGTTGCGCCGGCGCAAATTTGGGCGCAAATACTCTGTGGATACGGCACTTACGTCTATAATTTCAGCTGGCGTAACGTAAAGGAGATGCGCCGATGTACGTGGATCTGGCCCTCTATATCTAATTGCAGCCACAATCTAAGACTAACCTATCTAGCCCTGTAAAGCAAAAATCTCTATACATATGTAGCAGGTGCCACTCAGCCCACCCACAGCCCTGCAGCTGCCGATATCAACACTGACAGGCTCACAGGGACACAGGAGCCTGTAAGCAGCTGCAGAGGAATTCCCCCTCCCTCTCCTCGGACTGTACAGAGCGCTGAACGCGCGCTCACAGAGACCCAACACACCCCATCTATTCCCTCCTCTGCTTTCTCATTGGCAGGGGGGAGCAGACCAATGGAGTGACGGGATGGCAAGAGCAAGAAATTGTGAGACATGTAGTCCCCAGCACAAGCGGCCCCACTATAAACCTATGGGGCAAATCTACACAGCCTGCCCTCAGGAGGGAAAGAGAAATACACCAAGAGGCTGCCTGGGAGCTAGGCAGAGACCACGTAATGAGGGAGAAGACGGGACCCAGAGAAGAGGTGCTGCCTTCTCGGGTCGGTGTGCCGTTTCCTCCCACAGATCTACGGCCAGTTGGGGACATCCTGCCTCAGGGGGGATCCATGTTGCACCTCTAGGCGCACCTGTAAAAACGGCACTAACCATTTTCAATTGTGCGGTAGCCAGTCAGGCAACCTTTAAGGCCTTGGTCGCAGGATTGGTGATCCGGCACTTGCCCATTTCCTTACAAGATAGAACATTGTATGCAGACACCGTTGTTGTCTCTCCAACTCATTTACTAGGAGTTTTGTGCTCCACATACACTCTACTGGGAAGTCACAGTAACCGCTGTGCTTACCTGAGTACTTTCAGTACAGTGTACACCAATCCTGCCAAACAGGACACCTTAGTGCACCAACTATAGTAGTTATCTGAAGATTCAAGGCCTACTTCTTACATGGGACTACAACGTATTTCCCCTCAAGGGACTGAAGTCACTGAAGCCATACGGCACTCACACATACACCCAGGGCTCAGGATATAGTGAATGAGCATGGTAATCTGACTTGGAAGTTACATTATTGATCTGAACTAGGTACAGGGTTTGCAATTCTTTGGGACTGTGGTGTCAGGGGACAGAAAGGAAAGGTCTTACATAAGAAAGGGTCATTCCTCTGCCCTCCATCTGCCTGGACTCATAGAGACCAACTTAAGTGGGGATGGTGGTTATCCTGATGAAGTTTTATTGTTCATACAATGCTTTCGGGGTTATTCACCTTGTGGAGTCCCCTGAAGACAGCCAGATACAGTAGTATCATTGAGTTTATTACTCTTAACCTTCAGACATCTTTACTTAGTTGATTTGCTTAAGATATATTTGTATATGATTCAGTTAAACTGCTACTGTTTGTTTCATTCTTAAGAGATTTCACAATAAAGTTTAATTCTGTTTTACTATATGAAAGGAGAAATAGAGTGGGGTTGTAACGGTGCTATAAAGCAATGGTACATATAAACAATATGCCTAAAATTTTATATTTATTTTATTAATACAAAGCACATACAAACGTGTTCAGTTAAAATTGGTTATCAGAGCGAATATTGGAAGTGGTGGGTCATTGGTTTCTCAAATTTCAAAGGATGGTGGTCACAGGAGAATGTCTCATCCCAGAGGCCGAGAGTTTGTGGGACTGAAACGCGTCAATCTTTACATTGGATGGATTCTTTTTATGTCTTGATTGCCAACGAATAAAGTACTGCAATTTTACTTTATACCGTGTTGGTGCTGGATTTTAACTTTCTCTTGGCTTTCTACAGTATGTACAGCATTGTCCTAGGATAGACTACACACTTTTATCCAACAGCTAAAGAACAATTGAGGATTTGCAGCATCATAGCCTTATTTTCAAGACAGAAAAATAGTCTTACATAATGGTTTAAGGTTGGATGCAGGACAGGATTGGGACATTTTTTCATTTCGATACATTTTTATTGGAGGTTTATAATGTCATTACAGTAAAAGAAGTTGTAACAATTAAAGTAAATTGAATGGTATGTTGCCAAGAAATGAAGAAACAAAACCCTAGAGTCGGTTCACACTGGGGCGACTTGGGATCAGACTTGAAGTCGTCTCAAGTCGTCCCAAGTCATGCTGTCCAGAAAAGCAATGTAAGTGAATGGGAGCGGTGTAAATACACACTACTCATGTCGCTCCGACTTCAGAAGAGGTTCCTGTACTAATTCAATCAGACTTCTAGGCGATCTGTACCCATTGATTTCAATGGAAGTCGCTTCCAAGTCTGATCACTGTTTTAATTGAAGCTACCTTTAGCAAGATAACATACATTTCTCAGGCAAACCCCTCCCTCCCCCTCCCTCTCCCAGAGCTGATTGTTGTTTTATTGGCCACTGGAATGTCTCCTGACCTGAAAAGGACTTCAAGTCGTGTTGTAAATCGCCCCAGATCGCCCTGTGGTTCATGCTCAAATCGTGTTGAAGTTGCTTCTGAAAGTCGTGCTGGAAGTCGTGTCGCCCCACTGTGAACCGACTCTAAACCTCCTTAAAGTCTGTACAGCTTGTTTGTGTAAGAAGTGTTACAGAGTACATAGCCTTTACTAGTACTGGTTGAGTTTAACAAACAAAGGTTTTACTTTAGTACTCAAAAGTGATGTGTTGTTGTAGGTGTAGGAGAATGGTAATATGGTGGAATGAAATGGAGTTGGGCAAAAAGTTTGCACTGCTTACGCTGCCCATAAGGAGTTCTGTGGCTAGCAAAAGCATCTTAAGCTCTGACCTCAGCCCTTCCAAACTGGAAACGGAACTGTTTAGATTCCTTAACATTTTCCCAAGTGGGGCCCTTTCCCATCCCAGACTCCATACTGTAGCAGCTGCATGGGCTGCTATGATTATTGTTATCTGTGTCGTGCATGTTTATACACCCTGTAAGACCCAGTTGGCTCTGCTTTTTTTAGCTTTGGATAGTGTGGAAGTGTTAACCCCCATGTCAGGTTTTTATTGCCGTCTGTGACCCCACTGGAAAGATTAATCTCTCTATATGTCCTGCTAGTCAATGTTACTAGGACAGAAGGTGATGGGAAATCCAAAATGTTAGAGCAGTTACCGGAGTCGAAAATGAGGGGATACATTACAATAAGTGACAACTACCTACGAAGGGTTTTTCCTTCAACTGCTGTTGCTTTTGTAGAAAAGGAAGAAAATAAAGATTTCCCCATTTGGATACAAACATCAAGGTGAAAGTTTTCAATATTATGGCTTTAGATATACTTTGGATATACTTATATTAGGGAGAATATTGGCTATCATCCAAAAAATATTCCTGTCTGCAAAAGATCATAAACTACCCTGCACCTCTTCAATATCTATTAATTCAAGATTTTTTAAGATTTATTATCAGGCCATATATGCCTGAATTAAAAGTATACACACTTATGCCGTGTACAGATGATCGGAAATTCCGACAACAAAACCGTGGATTTTGTTCTGACGTATGTTGGCTCAAACTTGTCTTGCATACACACGGGCGCACAAATGTTGTCAGAAATTTCGAACGCCAAGAACGCGGTGACGTACAAGACGTACAAGACGTACAACGGCACTATTAAAGGGAAGTTCAATACCAGTCGTGTTAGTAAATGTTTGGTGACAGACGATTCGCGCTTTTTAGCCTTGTGCTTTTCAGTCCGTTACAGCGTGACGAATGTGCTATGTTTATTCCGAACGCTAGTTTTACCAGACCGAGCACTTCCGTCTCGCACTTGATTCAGAGCATGCGTGGAATTTTGTGCGTCTGAATTGTCCACACACGACTGGAATTTACGAGAACGGATTTTGTTGTCGGAAAAATTTGAGAACCAGCTCTCAAATTTTTGTTGTTGGAAATTCCGACAGCAAATGTCCGATGGGGCCTACACACAGTCGGAATTTGTTCCCATTCTCTGATGTGTGTGTGCTCTTCTTTGCTATGGGTGGCCATAAGTACAGTTAGCCTAGATACCTATTGAAGCAAAAGTCTTCTTTGTTGGGCTCCAGCTAATACCGAGACTCCTATGATTGCCATAAAAAAAAAACAACAGAGAAGAATACAAACTATTAGTTCTACACATACAAGGCTATTAGAAATGCCAAACTAAAAGGCACAATATTTATTATATAGGACCGAAAAAGTGACCTAGGCCAGCATAATTCTGAAAGCTCCATAAACATTCTCCGACCTCTACTTAGCTAGGTCAGGCTTGGACAGCCGTACCAAATTGACAATATTTTGTCATGTCCAGTTCTGTTTTCTCAAGAAAGAAAAATATTTGGCAAATAAATTATCTTAATGATGGTAGTTTAAACATGGTCGGCAAATCCATTGCCCACCACTCTGGGGATTTAGAAACCCATGATGAGTGAGTTTTAGTTTTTGACTGATTAGAAGCAGAAAAGGAACAAAGGAAAAGGAAGGAACTCATGTATATAGCATTGCAATGTTCAAAAGAGTAGATTGAGCTATTTGACCTCTTGACCATTGCTATTGTACATGCTCGTTAAATGAATAAAACTACTAAAGTGGTAGTAAGTTGCATGGAGATTAAGTACTTTGTAATTCAAGATCATAAAAAAGGGTTGTTTTTTAGGTATATAATCTAGTGGACTAATCAAAGAGCATTGACTATGTAGTCTTGAAAACCTATGTTGGTATTTTTGCAGTTTATTAGTTCACACGTACATGGGATGGGACAAGGCAGCATATATAAATAAAACTCTCAGACACCAAATAATTGAATGCAGTTAAAGGGGTTGTAAAGGTACAATTTTTTTCCCTAAATAGCTTCCTTTACCTTAGTGCAGTCCTCCTTCACTTACCTCATGTTTCGATTTTGCTTTTAAATGTCCTTATTTTTTCTGAGAAATCCTCACTTCCTGTTCTTTTGTCTGTAACTCCACACAGTAATGCAAGGCTTTCTCCCTGGTGTGGAGGGTCGTTCTCGCCCCCTCCCTTGGACTACGGGAGAGTCAGGATGCCCACTAACACACAGCTCCTTTCTCTATCTGCAACGTAGAGAGAGTCCTGACTCTCCTGTAGTCCAAGGGAGGGGACGAGCACGACACTCCACACCATGGAGAAAGCCTTGCATTACTGTGTGGAGTTACAGACAGAAGAACAGGAAGTGAGGATTTCTCAGAAGAAATAAGGACATTTAAAAGCAAAATGGAAGGATGAGGTAAGTGAAGGAGGACTGCACCAAGGTAAAGAAAGCTATTAAGGAAAATAAAATAGTACCTTTACAACCCCTTTAATAGGCTATTAAAATAGGCAACTGTTAAGTAGATAAACAAAAAATAAACTAGCTATATCCAAATAGACTAGTCCTCAAAGCTCAGACTAACTTTTCAAAGAATATTTTGCCATTCATATGTTGTCAGGGGCTCATTCACAGCTGCGGGCCAGTGGATTACCGTGAAGAGTTGGCTCGGTTAGTAACACATGTTATTTGCCTTATCTCATGGGTGCACTGCTGCATTGTGCTTTTTTTTGTTCAATCATTGCCCAATATCTAAAGGTAGATATGGACATGAAAAAACAGTTGTCAACCGGAAAAGGCGTCAGTTGCACGTACCTGCAAACACAAATAGCTGCCAGTTACCAGGAGAAATAGCGGTTGGACAGGTTAGAAAACCTTGTCTTATTTTTCCTGTTTTCCTATTGGAGAAATTGTGGACCAAGCCTGCATGTCTGACCGGCCTTTCTGTTTTGAGCCACTCTATGTGCAGCAATGTGCTTTTGACATCAATTCAGGACCCTTCTAAGACCATTTAAAATGATTTGCTGTTGAATTTGACCTACAGTTGACTTTTTTCTCTTTTGTCTGCATTTGTCCTGCTTTAAGATGCTTTTCCCAAAGACTTGTATGATGAGAACAGCAGTCCCTATTTGAACAAAAGGCTGTTGACAATGGCCCTTTTGGTAGCTTAAAGTGAACCTTGTACTACAAAGCAAAGTCTACTCACTTATTCAGTTCCCACTTTCCCAATGGCAAAAGGTTGCACTAAAGCAAATAAAATAAACCCGTGGTTGAAAAAAGGTCTCGCGTTAATCCTGGCTTTGGTACTGCAGGGGGTGACATCACCATCTTCCTGGTAGATGCCAGGAAATGTTAAAGTGGAAGTAAATCATTTTCAGCCAAGGAAGCCGCCATCTTTGCCTGTGTTTAATCTACAACTACCATGATGCTGCACATGTGATCATTTTAGACACCAGCCATTGGATGGTTTAATAGTTTGGTTGAGAGCGCAACCAATGGGAGTGTTACATTTCCGGCACGTGCCGGAAATAAAATGGTTTTATGGATGGGTTTACTTCCGCTTTAAGTACCCCGAATATCACAACAAAATTCTCCTGCACTGCACTGCAGCATCGTAGATTTGGAGTACTCAGCATTCAATAGAATCTTGCTGAAACGATTATGACTTTACCCTCCCCTAGGGGCTGGGGGTGGAAGCCAAGGGCACAATAATTTTTTCCCCCCACATGCTTTTTTCTCTTTATTACAACATTTTGCAATAGGGAGAGGCCTGACTACATAGGAACTAGCTTTTTTAGTGCAAGGTCCACATTAAAGGAATGCTGTACATAAAGAAATACGAGGGCTGCCATTACTAAAGTGCTAGTTGCCTGCATGTCTCTGAATTAAATTCTCTGAGTCCCTGACCCCGAAACAAGCATGCATATTCAATAGTCAGAGTCTCCAAATCTGCATACTTATTTTTGGAAGCCATTGAATACGTTTGACAGCCAAGCAACTAGAATTCTGGGAAAGTTACGTGAGAAACAGCAGCTTTCATTACAGTCTCTTATTACACTTTCCCTTTAAGTGTTCACTGTGCTCATATCAGTCTCTATTACTGATGTGTCTTGATTGTATTTGAATTTGAGATCTCACATATTATTCTCTATATCTAGGACAACCTTGTCATAAAAGCTATAGAGCAAGAGGGGTTATCAGAAGTATACCTGTGTGGATCAGTAGTCTGAACATCAAAGAAATATCCCTCTGTGACTAAGAGAGATATACTAGCTAAGGCAATTAGCACTTCACACATATTCTGTTTGCAAGGAATGACAATTAAAAGAAGTTTTTCACCTTGTTATGACTTTAAAGGTACTCGCTCATCAAACATGAAAATTTAGCCTTTCAACTCCCTCAGGGGACACAATCTGCCTGCTGAGTAGCTCTCGCCTTCATCCCAGCATTCATTTGCTGCAGCTGTCTGTCTTGCACATTAAACTCCCCATGGTTGCTGGTAAACTTATTTTCCTAGTGGCCCTAAAAATGAACCTGCAAATACAGGCCAAGTTGGCTTAAAGAAGAACTGTGGACAGGGGGACAGGTATCCCACCTTTTCCTTTCCAGGATTTCCATACAGATTACACTTGGGTCCAGGAAAGAACATCATGGAGCTATAGTGATATTCCTCTTCAACCAACCATGATCATCCCTACTGAGATTGGATCTGCTGTTTTTTTAATTGTCTGACAGAATTTGGATGGATGATTTCTTGTGATCCTCAAGATGAATGTCAGTTTGCCACTTAGCAGTCTGCAGTAGTCCAGTCAATGCTAAGCATGCAGATAATCAAGCCATATGGGACATTTCGCAGTACAGCATTAGACTGGTCATGACAGAGACATTTTTTCAGGTTCAGTCCTTGTTTATTAAAGTTTACATTAAAAAAGGTGTACATTTTGACAGTCTCATATGACAGATGCGAGGCTATTACAATGACAATATAATACAATCAAAACTAAATGTGTGTGTCTTTGCGGTTGTTGGTGGGAAGGCCAGTTACTGTTGTGTTAAGTGAATGACAAGTATGCCTCATAGAGGGATTCAGATCCTAAGTAAGGACTGTGAAAGTGGGAGGGGGGTTGGAGTTTGATGGGGCTAGTGTGTTTCACCACATATGGATGGGTCTGTAGCTGTGGGAGGTGAGGGCTGGCCAATAAGGCTTATGGTCGGGGAGTGTGTGGTTGAACATGTGTAAAGTAAAAGGGAAGAAGCTGTCAAGAATTAAACATGTACCAATACCACAAACAAGCCTCTTGCCTCCCGACTTCCGGCTTAAGACTCAGCATGAAGAAGGGCTGCCCTGAGCACATAGGAGAAAGGGCATATGACAGGGTGGGCTGGAAGGCGGGAGAAGGGTTAAGAATGGGTGGGGAATGGTTTAGGGCTATGATGTAAAGAGTAAAGAAGAAGTGGTCATAGCATAGAGAAACCTCAAGGAGGAATAGACAGTGTGGTGAACAATTTGGACCACCTGCCCACCCTCTTGTTAAATGTATGGATATGGCTATGATTAAAAGTGCATAGGTTTAGAGAAGTGAGATATGTAAAGAGAATGGCGGATATGTAAAGCATATTGTACATTTGTCATAGCATTGATGGTGCCAAAAAAGTAAGATCGGGGGTAATGTTTAAACAAGTGGTTTAACCTTAATGGTCACAAATATGTGTGATTAAGTGGTGTTCATGAAGGAAGTACTTACCAATGTTTATTCCAGGTGAATAATGGTATAAAAATTACTGATATGTACCCACCGAGTTGGTTGTAGATGGCTAGTGGCCGGTGCGGGTTTACAGTGGAACAGGATATTCCAGGTGAATAATGGTGTAAAAATTATTAGTGTGTACCCACCAAGATGGTTGTAGGTGGCTGGTGGCCAGTATGGGTTTACAACGAAATATGTTATTGAGTGGCACTGTCAAGTACCTGGCTTTAAAGGTTGTATCAGAATTTGTGTAGGTTTTTGATACATTGGTGTCTAAATCATGTTATTGTTAATGTTTTGTTATTTAATAAAAGTGGTGGCCATATTACTCCAATTAAAATAACTTGTGTCATATTGTATACTATAAGGTTCAATGTGTTTAGTTTTAATGTTCGACATCACTCCGCCCCCTCAGCCCTACCTGGGTCAAGGC
This sequence comes from Rana kukunoris, assembly GCA_029574335.1. Lineage (NCBI taxonomy): Eukaryota > Metazoa > Chordata > Amphibia > Anura > Ranidae > Rana > Rana kukunoris. The sequence goes on along the minus strand of CM056055.1, from coordinate 29,045,747 downwards.
CAGCATTCCCTATAAAACACCTCCGTTACTGAAAATACCAATCATCAACACACATTTCAAGGCAACGCAAGGGTATGGTATGGGTCTAGTGGTGGTGGAACAAAATTTTACCTTAGTAGTTACCAGATTTGGCTATCTCCAAGCGCTAAAAGATCAGCAATGAATGGCTAAAGTTTTTCAGGAGACAATGGGAGATAACTTTGGGAAATTTAGAAGGGCATTCGATTTTCTGTTAACAAAGAAGCAGTGCATGCTCTGCTTTACCTGGGTGACTGTAGATTTAACCAGCCTTAATCATATTTATTTAATGATTTTGAAATCTTAGAAGGTAATAAAATACTTTTTTATAACCATATACAGGGAGCCATGATAAGATCTGAAAAAAAAGACAGTTAAGACATAAGGAACATTATACACGAGAGTCTCCAGCTGGGTATGACACCTAGACATAAGGGGAGTGCTTCAGCCAAAGAGGGCCATAAATCACAGAGCTCAAGCACTCAGTGTACCGAGGTTATTTCTCATCCAATAAATCCAGCTCACTTCTCTCCCACACTGCCTGGATGTGCATTATATTATTCTGCCTGCTGACAGGCCTTGAACAAGGGGAAAGCCCATAGCACCAATTAGACAAAGGTGGGTGGAATACTCCTTCAATAAATGTGGTTCTTCATCAACTTTCACAGTGTGATGCCATGGACAGTGGGAGGAGATGTGTAACCATTTTCTGACAGTGAATGTCAAATTCATAGATATAAATGCTTTCATATACGCTTAAAGAAGGGATCCAAATCTAAACTTTTTTATTGTTTGTAAATGTAAACTCTTGCACAAACAGAACGCATTTGACAGGTTCACTTTACTGCTGCTCTCCCCAGCACCATATACCGTACTACTGTTAGGGATGAGCCGAACAGCCCCCCCCCCCCCCCCCCCCCGTTCGATTCGCACCAGAACCTGCGAACAGACCAAAAGTTTATGTGAACTTTAGAACCCAATTAAAGTCTATGGGACTCGAACGTTTCAAATCTAAAGTGCTCATTTTAAAGGCTAATATGCAAGTTATTGTCCTAAAAAGTGTTTGGGGACCCGGGTCCTGCCCCAGGGGACATGTATCAATGCAACAAAAAGTTTTAAAAACTGCAGTTCTTTCGGGAGCAGTGATTTTAAATGACTTTTTATCCTTCAGAAATGACACTTTGTGCAGGGACAGTTCTAAGCACGGGAAACACGCGCTGCTTTACAGGCATACTTTACACACCCCCCAGGTACAAAATTTAAAGGAATATTTTTATTGTTTCACTTTAAGCATTATTAAAATCACTGCTCCCGAAAAAAACAGCCTTTTTTTAAAACCTTTTTTTATATTGATACATGTCCCCTGGGGCAAGACCCAGGTCCCCAAACACTTTTTCTGACAATAACTTGCATATAAGCCTTTAAAATTAGCACTTTAGATTTCTCCCATAGACTTTTGCAAAAAGAATAACGGCAAAGCCCCCTAGTCGGACTTTAAAGTCCGACTAGGGGGCTTTGCCGTTATTCTTTTTGATTTCTCACTTGGATGTGGCACTTTAGAAAATCAACTCTGATAATCCCCTTGCATAGACTTTTGCAGGGTGTTCTGCGGCTTTTCGAATTTGCCGCGAACACCCCAAATTGTTCGCTGTTCAGTGAACAGGCAATGTTTGAGTCGAACAAGAGTTCGACTCGAACTCGAAGCTCATCCCTAACTACTGTAACATATTTAAGCTATGTTGCTATAGTCAGAGCTTTCACAGCTCTGAGGAGTCTCTCCCAGTCTTCATATCACAGCCCTGGGCCAAACACCAATCCTGTTACATGAGAGGAAGTTTTGGAAATGACCCAGGGATTTTATGGACAAGGAAAATGAGCCAGAATAAAAGAGAGTAATATCGTAAAAAAGGAAAAATGTATTGAATATTCATATTGAAAATGCACAAGTAGGTACACCTAAAAACAATGCATTTGAACACGATCGAATAGAACAGAAACTGAATGCTGGAACACACTAGCCTCAAAATTGGAGGTTACAGTAAACGCGTGGTCACAGATGATCCCAACATGTTTCGGGGATGTAGGTTTTTTTTCCTTCTTTAGGTTTTTTTTTGCAGGCTGTTTGTTCTATGCAAAAAGATGTACAAAAAAACGCATAAATACATATAAATGCTAGAAAATAAATATGGATTATATAAATACAGCAGGTAAGCAGCAGAACATCTATTCGTGGGACATGGGAATTCATCATACTCACAGAGGATTATGTCTTTAGAAATACAGTACACATCAGAAGTTCACAAGTAGGAGGGGCTTACATCTCTGCATTCGCTCAGTTGCATGACGAATTTTGAGAACCACGAGTGAGTCTGCAATAATGCATCTCACATTCACCAAGGGTGATGGAATTCCTAAGAGGCCTTTGTGTGAAAAGTAGACATGTGTACAACAAAAAATGTTGTTTTCTGTTTGTTTTGTTTAGTCTTGTTTCGTAGATTCATAAATATTCGTAATTTTGTAAAACGCAAGTTTTCCTATTCAGACCCGCTCGTATTTTTGTAACAGTTTTATTTTCGTTGATACTGAATGATTTGTAATTCTGTCTAATTGATTTTCGTTGATTCGAAATTCGTAATTTTGTTAGATAATAATTTTGGTTTAATGGATACGTAATTTTGTACTTTCGTAAATACATTGTGGCACAGTCGTTCGCAATCTCGTATTTTAGTTTCATTTTCAACATGCGGCTAATCCATATTAAGATAGACTTTCTCTTAAGCCCCGTACACACGGTCGGACTTTTTGCCAACAAACTTCAAAATGAGCAAGATTTCCAAAAAATCGAGGCTTTACACCAGGGGTGTCAAACTCAATTTCATCGTAGGCTACATCAGCATTATGATTGCCCTCAAAATGGCTGGTTGCATCTGTAAGATTAGATGCCAAGAGCCACCCCACCATCAGAAGTTGAGTCCCCCACCCTCCCTTACATCACAGTGCACCCCCCTTTGCTTATTCTGCTGCTGGGAACAAGCTGGATGCATTATTAAAAGCAGAAAGTAAGGGACTGGAGGAGGACCAGCGGAGGGCTGCAGCTGCAGGAGAGGTGCGAGGGCCACATGAAATGGCTTGGAGGGCCGCATTTTGCCCGCGGGCCTTGTGTTTGCCACCTATGCTTTACACTATCCAATGTGACTCAGCACAAAAGAGATAAGCTAATTGGCTAAGATATTAAGTAAGATACATCACTCACTGACTACACTGCCCAGTGCCCATTCGAAAGAACGATGCGAGTACACAAATTTACAAACAGACAAACAAACAGATTTACAAAACACACGAATGAAAATACGAATGAAAAAACGAATATACAAAATTACAAACAGACAAAGGATTTAAAATACGGAATGCAAATCGTTCGTTTTAGATCATTTTCGTTCTTTTGCTGTTTCGGTGTTTCATATTTTAGTAAGTTTGTCCAATCACATGTTCATATTTTCGCTTGTTCGTTATTTTGCTTATTCGTAATTCCGTAATTTTCGTATTTTAGTACTTTTAGCTATTCGGATGTTTGAATTGATCCGAATTTACGAATACTAACAAATTTGTACAAAAATCCATTATTTACGAATGGAATCGCACATGTCTAGTGAAAAGTAGTACATGCTGAGGAGCCTTACAGCTTCACCGAATATATACATACTTACCCACTACTCGTTACTTATAGGCAGTTGTGTATTCACTTTTCACCCATGATCTGATACTATGATCATATATATGTACTTTTTATGCTAGATTGGTTTCCCATCTTATGGTGATCTCTACGATTTTTTGTGCGTTTTCCGGCCAAGGTGAAGCTACATTATATACCCCTCCGCACAATTGGGATAAAATTTGACAGACTGGTTGCACCCAAGGTGATCAATCGATCAACTTGGGTACATTCAGCCTGACCATACATGGTTCAAATCTCGGCTGTTGAACCGGCCAAGATTCAAACCTTCTATGGCCGGCATTAGTCTTTGTTTCTGGAATTGGTCATCCCATCCTTGTGCCTTCAACTTCTTTCATTGGAAGGATTGGCAAATGGTAACTTCCATTGTGCAGGGGCTGGTGAGGCTCAAAAGTAAAGATGCAAGAAGAAGCACAAAACTTGATGTTGTGTAATTTTACAGATTTTTTTTTCTTTTAAAGCGGTAGTAAAATCTACATTTATTTATTTTTTAAATGGGTCCCCTGGCAGCCCTACGCCATAATGTAGTAGTATGCACTGCATACTAGTACATTATGACAATCTTACTTACAAATACAGCCCTCCAGCGCTGCGCTCTCACCGCTCACCCTTGTCACGGTCAGCTGCCACCTTAGCCCGGTCTTTCTTCCGGGTTTGTAATCTTCGGCCACTCGTTTGGCTGTGCCGGGGGAACATCACAACCCAAGCGGGCCGTAAAAGTGCTCTGTGCTGAGCATGTGCGGCTCAGGTCACATTACCCGTTGACAGCCAGGGGGGAGATTTATGACAGAAGAGACTTCTAGGGTCTCTTCTGTTATAAAAACCCTTCCTGGTAGCCATTTTTATAATAACTGACTTTACTACCACTTTAACTGATTCCCAGTACTTTTATTTTAATTTACTAGAGTTTAGATATAAGCAAACACAGCTTCCTGTTAATGCAACTGAACCTATAACATCCGCCGTGTTAACAAACATATGGAACACAGTAGTTTGTAGAAATATACAACAAAAAAAAAAGATAAAGGCAATTTTTGAAAGTAAAACAACACATCGCTCCAGGCTGTAGAAGTAAAGATCCGGGATTATTTAATTTTACAAATAATTTTATCTGGTAATAACTGCAGGATGCAGATGGTGCTTTTGGTGTAAAATCTCTCCTAAATGGGGACCATAAATGGGATGTCATTATGTCAATGCAGCTTAAGCTGCTAAGCTATTTTTTCTTAAGTGCTTTAAGCAATAATGATTTCGGTAAGACTGTTTACATTCTTCCATGTTGTTACTTGCTTTTATTTGTCCACCTGGTCTAAATTGATGATTTATGATGACGGCTGTTTATTACATAATCCTTACTTTGTATACAAAACTGCTTAGCACATTTAGTACATTTTAGATATGATCAGATGTATAACCTTTTAAAAAATATCTTCACTTTAAATTTAAAGTGTTTTACTTTTAGTGCACTTACCCTTAGAAAAAAAATGACCTACCCCTTAGCCACCCCTCAAGTTATATACGTACATACATACACCCAATGTACAAACAGGTATTATCAGCAAAGGGCCTGATAGGAGTCCTGGTAGAATTATGCACATTTTGTATTATTATTATTCAGGATTTATATAGCGCCAACAGTTTGCACAACACTTTACTACATGTGCGTAGACAGTACAGTAACAATACAATTCAATACTGTACAAAAGAAATCAGAGGGCCCTGGTATATATAGGTATTAAAGTGGATCTTTAACCGGTTCCGTCTTGCGTACATATACTGCGGCACAATTTCACTGTTGCACGAAACCCTGTACATATAAGAGCTCCCTTAACAGCTGACAGAGGGCAAGTGCGCCGCCGGAGGGGTGAGCCCGCGCCTGCTGCACGACAGGGGACCCGATGCCATGTGCGATCATGGTCACGGACGCTAGCACAGGGATTTGTGTGCTGTCAGAGGAGAGGAGACATATCGTTTTTTCCTAGTAAGTAGGAACAGCGAAATGTCTCCTCTCCTACTCAGTCCTATCACCATACAATTAGAACACACTGAGGGAACATACAGTTAACCCCTTGATCGTCCCCTAGTGTTAACTCCTTCACTACCCGTGTCATTTACACAGTAATCTGTGCATTTTTATAGCACTGATCGTGGTATAAATGTCAGTGGTTGCAAAAATGTGTCAAAAGTTTCCGATCTGTCCACTGCAAAGTTGCAATACCGCTAAACATCACAGATCACTGCCATTACTAATAAAAAATAATAATAATAATAATAATAAAAATACCATAAAAATGCCGTAAATGTTTCCACTAGTTTGTAGATGCTTTAACTTTTGTGCAAACCAATCAATATACGCTTATTGCGATTTTTTTAACCAAAAATATGTAGAAGGATATATATTGGCCTAAACTGATGAAGAAATTTTTTTTTTTTTTTAAATTTTGGGGATATTTGTTATAGCTAAAAAAAATTGTGTATAGCGCAAAAAAGAAAAACCACAAAGGTGATCAAATAGCACCAAAAGAAAGCGCTATTTGTGGGAAAAAAAGGACACAAATTTCATTTGGGTACAGCATTGCATGACTGCACAATTACCAGTTAAACACAGTTGACGCAGTACCAAATTGTAAAACGTGCTCTGATCAAGAAGGGAGTAAAACCTTCCGGGGCTAAAGTGGTTAACCTCTCTTTTTTCTTTACCCCTGCTTACCAGGTAGTGTGTTCTGCAAAGTCAAATACTCACCCACCCAGTGGATCCAGTGTTGTCCCACTGAGATCATCTTGTCTCTGCCATTGCTTGGTTCAGAGAAGCAATGTCGTTTGTTACATCATCAAGAGGCCCACCACCACCTCTTCCAGGTTCAGCCAGTGGACCTACCGATGACGTGGGGCTAGGCCCTCATCCTTTTTGAATGAAGGACTATGCCTCCTGGGATATATGATGTGCAGGAGGAACAGTGAGCACTGTGCCTGTCATTTGCCTAAGCGAGTGACAGGCATGGCGGGGCCGGTCCAGACACTTTTTATGAGAAAGAAAGGCAAATAAACAATGAAAAAATAGACAACACTATGGGGGATTGGAGAGGAGGGAACTTTATTCAGATCCACTTTAACAGAGATATCTCCATATGAATAATGCCCCAAAGTTCAGGTACAGTGTCCCCTGAGCCCCAACAGCTGGAGTTAAATTATTAGATCATAAAAATACTTGCATAATAGTCCCTTCTAGATTGGAATTCAGCAGCATGGACAGGGCATGTGGCTGAGACCTTCTCTCTCCCTCAACTTCTGCTTTCCAAGGTTTCAAAGCCAACAAACCAGGGGCACCCGCCCAACAACCCAAGTGCATATATATTAACAGGCATTTTTTAATTCAGATACTAGAGGGTAGAAGTTCCCTACACACACACTAAATTGAAAGCTCAGTAGCTATTAGTAAGGCTTGGGAGGCAGAAGGATAGGGCCGGCTATTCACTTAAGTAAGTAAATATTGGCATTTCCTGGTTCCTTGACACTGGTTTTTGGCCTCCTGGGACACTGAAAGCATATCAAAGTGAACAAACAAGCATGATGCAATGCTAGGCCTGCCCCCCCTCCTCTGTGATGGAAGAACTATGCCTCCTGGGATATGTGGGAACAGAAATTGTATTGCAGCATATCAGTCTTTAGGGCCCTTTCACGTAGTGCCACTGTGTTCTGTTCAGCAAGGGATGCATGAGCAGATTCCCTGCTGTATCAAGGCTGAATGGGATGTCAGTTTTTTCACATCCGTGCCCACTTAGTTTGAGCCTGCATTTACACAGCGGTAAATGGTGTAAATGTTGTAGTCCTATTCTTTCTTTCTTTTTTCTGGACTTGGATGGACTTGGAGGTAGGAGAATGTAAACTGGCACAAGTCCTTTACATCAGCATTCCCATAGACCCACTTTTCGCTTCTGATCAGGTCCTCCTGAAAAACAAACAGGCGGACCTAATCGGAAAACTTGTGTGATGCTAGTTTACTTTTTCCATGATTTTTTACATTTATTTTTACCTGGTGGTCCTCCCAATAACACGCTTCCTGCCCCAGGTTGACAACAGTCCCTCACCAAACAATACTTACCATAATGGTGTAGCATTGTCACCATAGGTTGCTCTCGTGATTTGGATTGCAAACTTCTCCTTCTCTACTTATCTTCATTACATAAGTATCTAACAAGTATAAGTATCTCATAAGTATCTCATGAGTGTTCTGTGTCTTGCTGACACTAATTTATGTGGTTATCCACCCCCCCCCCCCTCTCTTTATACGACATGACCACCATTTACCACTTGCCACCCAAGCCAATGCTGGCATTTCTCTCCACATGTGAAAATCTAAAAAAAAATTTGCTAGAAATTTACTCAGAAGCCCAAACATATAAATTTTTTTCAGAAACCCTAGGGAATAAAATGGCGGCCGTTGCAATTTTTTATGTCACACAGTATTTGTGCGGCAAAACACCCCATATGATGTCTTTTACATTGCAGAGAATCGCCAGATAAAAAAGAAAAAAGATACCTGGATGATGCCTGTAGCCATAGTCATCATCCAGATATCTCCACTTCAATGTCCGGACGTCATATCAACCCTGGGGAAGTATGGACAAAGCTTTATAGACCATACTTCTTTTATGGGTTACAGGACTACAATTACTTTTGCTCTTCTGTGACCCAGAGTCAGCTGATAGTGGGCTACTGCCAGCTATCAGCGGATAACAGGGCAGGGCTGCACTAGGTTCGGAAATCAACCCGACAAAACTGTAGAGATCCACTGGCTGCCGAACTGACAACTGGCTTGGCCTTTTAGCATGCAGACGAAAGCTGGAGGCAGTTGTTCTCACCCCCTTTCCAGACTAGCGCTTAAGTGAATGCTGGAGGAACTGAATGGAGAGTGGCGACTGGCAGTCTCTGCTAGGAGCAGATTAGGGGGTGAACTATCAGTAGTCATATGATTAGTTCTTGGTCTTAGAGCAGAAGTGGGACAGCTGCAGCATCATATATAGCATTGGTGACAAAGTTTTGCCTGGGAGCAGCTGGAAGGCACTGGCTTTTTCACCAAGAAAACCGGGAAATATATTCAGGTAAATTGCAAGGACTACGTGCACTTTTTTTGCTTTAAAAATTAAGTTTAGGACACAGGAATTTACCAGGACACTGGGAGTAAGCAAGATCAACAGGTATACTTCTGTAGCTATAAATCCAATGAGAATCACAATTAGGCCTCGTACACACAACCGTTTTCCTCAACAGAATCCATCAAGAAACTTGCTGGCAGAGCTTTTTTGCCGAAGAAAACAGTCGTGTGTATGTTTTTGGTCGAGAAAACTGTCGTTGATTTCTCGACGAGCAAAAAAGAGAACAAGTTCTCTTTTTCCTCGTCGGGAGTCTCAATTTCCTCATTGTGTTTCTCGTCGGGCTGGTTTAGGACGAGAAGCACATTTGTGTGTATGCTTAGAAATCTGCGCATGCTCAGAATAAAGTATGAGACGGGAGCGCACCTTTGGTAAAAGTAGCGTCCGTAATGGAGATAGCACATTCGTCACGCTGTAACAGACTAAAAAGCGCAAATCGTCTCGCACCAAACTTTTACTTAACACGCAGTAACTTGAGATTAGCAAAAGCAGCCCCAAGGGTGGTGCCAGTGGAATAGAACTTCCCCTTTAGAGTGCCGTCATACGTGTTGTACGTCACCGCGTTTGAGAACGACAAGATTTTGTCTTGACAGTGTGTACGCAAAGAAAGCTTCACAAGATGCTCGACAAGCCTGACAAGAACCTCGTCAAGGAAAACTATGTTTCTTTTACGACGAGTTCCTCGGTCGTGTGTACGAAGCCTAAGACTGTATAAAAAGCAGCTGACATGTCAATCAACACAAATTGACAAATATACATAAACATAAGTGCAGCTCTAAAAAGACTTATTGTGAAAGAAAATGAAACTCAAATAAATGTCCATCAATCAGCAATCAAGCAAATGTGTATTAATCAGTGACAGTCCTAAAAGTTTCAATGAAATCTTATTTTAAGCTTGAATATATAATCTTTTGTAGAAAATAACACCACTGTGATTCACCATAATGTGCCACATAGATACGATTACCAGAACAAATGGACTCTTTTAGATAAAGAAAGAAGTCCAAATGCATGTATATCTTATCTGGGATACAGTGCACTCCACTCCAGATGCTTAAAGTGGATGTAAACCCCCCCCCAAAAAAATATTTTATGTCACAATGCAGAGTATAAGATTTCCTATCATCTGTGCCCAGTCTTGCCACACAGAGTTAATCCAGCGCTGAGTAATCCTCTTTTAATGTTCAGTGCAAATTAACAGAATTCCAGATAAAAACCTGCCAAATTATAAAGTCCGTTTGGTCTCTTCATGCTTTGAGTGACAGGTTATTTACAAATCTAGCTTGGACATGTTTATCATATGTTATGTTATGTTTATCAAAACATGAGGTGATCCAAAGTTCATTGTATATTACCAGGATGTGTTATGTGGGGGAGGGGTGGATTTCTCACTTGTTTTTTTTTTTTTAAAGTGTATTTTTGTGCGTGAACTCGAGAGAGAGGAGCCGGACTGCAGGAGTTGGGAGTAGGCAGACCCTCCCCCCGGAGGCAATCGCCATCCTTCTCCATGCCCCTGGTGGCAATGGCGGGTGTGAAGGGGGGCCTCCCACTCACCCCGCCCTACCTGCTCCTCTTGGGAGCCCAACTGGGGCCCAACGGGACCCCAATGGGGCAGAGGGACTCCCCCTATGAGGGAGTGAGGGGGCCTAGCCCACCCAGCCAGCCCCGTAGGTCCTTCGCCTCTCTTTATTTTTAAGAGACCGCATGGCCAAAGTGCATGTGTTTTTTTAAACCAATTTTGTGTGCGTGCAAGTGTGGTGGTTTTTGTGGGGGGGGGGGGGTGGGCGTACTAAGCACAGGCGTACCTTGCATAGCACACCCACCGGGAGCCGGGCTGAGACCACCAAACTCAATTCACATGTAGCCGAGACCGGGATCCGAACCCTTGGCTGCAGAGGTGAATGGCTTGTCAGCGCAGTGCCAATCACGTTGAGCCACCACAGCTCCTGTGATTTCTCACTTGTTATACCTCATGTTATGGCAAACATAACATAACATATGATAAACATGTCCAAGCTAGATATGTAAATAACCTGTCACCCAAAGCAAGGAAAGAGAAAACTGACTTTTTATTTAGACAGGTTTTTATCTGGAAGGCTGTTCATTTTCACTGAACATTAAAAGAGGATTTCTCAGATCTGGATTAACTCCATCTGGATTAACTTGTGTGGCAATACTGGGCACAGATGATAGGAAATCTTATACTCTACATTGTGACATCAAAAAAAAATTTTTTGGGGGGGTTTACATCCACTTTAAGACAGCCGTAACTCCAGGTTTGTATCTCTCTGGAATACTATGCACTTCCACCTCCAATCAGGTTACACACTTATGACAGTCAGATTATTCAGCCATAGCATGCTAAAAAAGCTGAAACAGCCTCATAGTGAAAACTTCAACAATACTTTATTTAAAATGCACTAAATACTCACAATAAAAAAAAATCACATAATCGCTTAATAAGAACAAATGCTCCTGGGAGTCAGACAAGCCACTTAGTGGTATTGAAGAACATAATGATGTCACAAACATTGGCTCCACCCTACACGTTTCGTAACATCTGATGGTGTCCCAATCATAGAAGGTTTTTTTTTGTGTGCTATGGACAAGTAATCCGACTGCCATGAGTGTGTAACCTGGTTGGAGGTGGAAGTGCATGGTATTCCAGAGAGATACAAACCTGAGGTTATGGCTGTAATAAGCTTATGATCTGGAGCAGAGGAGGAAGTGCACTGCATTCCAGATGGTGACCGTTGAGATATACAATTAATACTTCATATTCCCATCGCACACATTCCTGGATGAGCTCTCAAATTTGGGTGCTGCAGCAACAAATTCACAACGAAGATATTTGCCAGCACACCATGGAACGTCATAAATAGCATCCAAACGGATAGTTGATTGCATGATCACAGCACAAGGAGAGTGCAACGTTTCTGAGTCACGCAGGACCCCTTCGTCAGGCATGTGCCTGACGAAGGGGTGGGTCCTATGTGACTCCAAAATGTTGCACTCTCCTTGTGTGAGTCCAAGGGAGGGGGCGAGCACGACACTCCACACCAGGGAGAAAGCCTTGCATTACTCTGTGGAGTTACAGACAGAAAAAACAGGAAGTGAGGATTTCTCAGAAGAAATAAGGACATTTAAAAGCAAAATGGAAGGATGAGGTAAGTGAAGGAGGACTGCACTAAGGTAAAGGAAGTTATTTAGGGAAACAATAGCAAAAGCTGTAAGGAAGAGTTATAAGAAAGTAAGAAAGCAAAATGTGGAGTTCGGCTTCAAGAAAGCAATGGCACACTATTGCCATGTACACACAATCGGAATTTCCAATGGAAAAGGTCCATCAGACTTTTTTTATCGGAAATTCTGATCATGTGTGTGGGCTTTTTTCCGTCGTGTTTAGAAATAGAACGTGTTTAGTTTTATTTTTTTCAGAGGGAAAAAAACTATAGGAAACTCCTATCGTCTGTGTGCAACTCTGACGGAGAAAAAATCCACGCATGCACAGAATCAAGTCGACGCATGCTCGGAAGCATTGAACTTAATTTTTCTCGGCTCGTCGTAGTGTTTTACATCACCGCGTTTAGGACGGTCGGAATTTGATGTGACAGTGTGTATGCAAGACAGCTTCGAAATTCTGATGAAAAATTCCATCGGATTTTAGGCCATCGGAAATTCCGATAGCGTGTACGCGTCATTACAGTAATATATTTAGTGGTAAGAACTTTGGGGGAAGATTCAGAGAGAATTAGATTATCGTAGAGTATCAGAAATACACTACGCTGCCGTTTTTTACCTGGCTCTATGTGGAATCCAGGCAGATTTTGTCCAGTAAACGACGGCGGCGTAGTGTATTTCTCCCGTCGCAATCCATCTGCGCGAGTAGGGGGCGTGAAGCATTTAAAATAGGCGCGTTCCTGCGGCGATCGAACTGCGCATGCTCCGTTCGCAAATTTCCCGCCGTGCATTGCGCGAAAACACGTCGTCACGTCGTAGTAGCGTCGTTTACGTACATTCCTATTCCCGAACGAGTTACGTTAAAAAAAAAAATATATATTTTCAAATCAACGCGGGAACGACGGCCATACTTTACATGGGTTACGCACTGTTAGACCAGCAAAAAGCTCCTCTAACATTACGTAGCCAAAAAATGACGTAGGCGATTGCGAGGGACACTCGTACCTTCGTGGATCGCCGTAAAAAGTCATTTGCATATCCCGACGCATGAAAACGACGCAAACTCCTCCCAGCGGCGGCAAAAATATCGCAGTGTAGATCCGAAGGCTTACGAAGACGTAAGCCTCTCGGATCGAAGCCCGAAGCCGCCGTATCATGGTTTGAGGATTCAAACTAGTGATACGGCGCGCAAAATTTGAAATTACTCCTGTCTAACACCAGTTAGACAGGCGTAATTGCTCTGTGAATCTGGGCCTTTGTCTTCCCTTGGACAGCATTGATATAATCGGTATAGTTATAGATATAGAAGGAAGTTGAACATCCCCACTAGAGGACACGTAAAAATAGAACTGAATTTTGGGCTTCAGATGACAGAGGACCATTACACCATACAGAATCCACTTCCACATGCTCTGTGTATATTTTTTTACGCCAAAAGTCGAGCCGTTTTCATATAAACCACAAAGGCAGTGACATAATGGGGACTGTGAAAGTGGAAAAATAAATGAACATATGTTGGTGGCGGCTTGTGATTTATTTGTGGAAATTAAGTTGATGACCTCATCCAAATTAAGTTTTCCAAGTGTCCTAGAGAAGAACTGTCTGCACTCTCCTCAACCACCAATCAGATGCTGTCAATAGCACAGGAAGAAGAAAAGGGACACATTACTATGGCTGACTGCTTTGGGCAAGATAATGGATTCATCTTTAAGCTTCTCTACTATACCAACATCAATGTCCCCAGGGTTCTGTGACTTCATTAACTACTTCAATGCAGAGCATTTTCACCCCCTTCCAGCCCAGACCAATTTTTTGTTTTATGCGCTGTCGCATTTTGAATGACAATTGCGCAGTCATGCAACACTGTACCCAAATGTACCCATTTTTCCCTCCACAAATAGAGATTTTTTCTGGTGGTATTTGATCACCTCTGCAGTCTTTATTTATTGCGCTATAAACAAAAGAAGAGTGAAAAATTTGAAAAAAAACATAATACTTTTAACTTTTTGCTATAATAAATATCCAAATAAAAAAAAATATATATTTCCTCAGTTTAGGCCGATACGTATTCTTCGTATTATTGGTAAAAAATAACAATAAGCGTATATTGATTGGTTGCGCAAAAGTTTTTTTACTAGTAATGGTGGTGATCTGCCATATTCAGGCCCGTTGCTACAAGGCAGGCAAACCAAGCAATTGCTTGGGGCCCTGAGCTGGCCTGGGGCCCCAAGCAGTGCCCTTGCTTGCCACCCTTCCTGTGATTCCAACAGCCGTCTGAGCGCACTATAGTGAGCCTGCAGCAGCAGCACTGCTTCGAGGCGTCACAGTCACTCTGTGTAGCATAGCCGAGCAGCTCCTCTTCCTTCCTCCTGTCCTGTTAGTCCGGACTCCGGCTGGGTATCGCGCGATACAGGAGATTCAGTTTCCTGTTCCCGGCCAGACTCCCCCTCCCATTTTATTTTCTCTCCCCCATCTGGGGGCTCCATGTCCATTTTGCTTCGGGCCCCAAAATTCCTTCAAACGGCCCTGGCCATATTTATCATGACTGTGACATTGCGGCGGACATATCGGACACTTTTGTCACTATTTTGGGACCATTCACATTTATACAGAAATCAGTGCTATAAGAATGCACTGATTACTGTGTAAATGTCACTCGCAGGGAAGGGGTTAACACTAGGGGGCAATCAAGGGGTTAAATGTGTAACCTAGGGAGTGATTGTAGCTGTAGGGGAGGCGACTCACAAGGGGAGGAGACCAATCAGTGTTCCTCTGTACTGGGAACACACGATCGGTCTCCTCTCCCCTGACAGGATGTGGATCTGAGTTTACACACACAGATCAATCTTCCCTGCTCTGTTACAGGAAATCGCAGGTTCCCATTGGACATCACAGCCACTGTGCACGCGCATCGGCTTCCAAGTGATGCGGCGATGGGAGATCCCTTCTGCGAACATCATTTGACTATGGGCGGGAAGGAAGTAGTTAAAGACTAAGTCCACCTTTCTGACCCTGCTTTATCTAACACCCAGTAACAGCCTTGCAATGCTTCAAGGGAAATAGTAGTAGTTCCACAACAGCTGGAGGGCTACTGGTTGCCTATCCCTGCACTAGATGAATGCCATTCACAAAAATGGTTGCTTATAACAGTTATTATCACTGTTATAAGCAATCATAGTGTGTTAAAAAAAAAATACAGATCATCTCCCCACTATGGTAACACTGGACTGCCCTGGGCACAGCATTAAAAAAAAAAAAGGAAATTGTAATAAAAAAAAAATGTAAGAAAGAAGAAAATATTATTTTTTATTACTAATACATACTGGGGTTGATTTACTAAAACTGGAGAGAACAAAACAGGTGCATAGAAACCAATCAGCTTAAAGGTTTTTTTGTCAAAGCTTAAATGAACAATCTGAAGTTAGAAGCTGATTGGCTATAATGCACTAGATTTTGCACTCTCCAGTTTTAGTAAATCAATCCTACTGTCACTAGTCACCAGATCACTGCCACACCAGTTATATGATGATGCTGTTGACTGTATGTAAAAAAAAAAAAAAAAACTCATAATGCCTCTTGGACTGTCTACATTCCAAAAATAGGTCATTTAGGGGGTATTTGTATTGTTCTGGCATTTTCAGGCCTCAAAAACGTATTATCGATTTTCAGAAATATATACCATAGCTTGTGGACTCTATAACTTTTCTACAGATTAAATAATATACACTGATTTGGGTAATTTTTAACAAAGAAATGTAGCAGTATACATTTTGAACTACATTTATGAAAAAAAATTATTTACAACATTTTATAACAAACACAGAAAAAATTTGTTTTTTGGGGGGTTTTTTGGTCTTTTTTCGTTTAGCAAAAAAAAATTAAAACCCCAGTTGCGATTAAATACCACCGACAAAAAGCTCTATTTGTCAAGCTGAAAATTGGCCTGGGCAAGAAGGGGGTGCACAAAAAATACACATACGATGTTCAATAAAGATTTATTGGGAGCCGTAAAACATTTATACGATAATCATAATTTAATTTAACCACTTAAGGACCGAGCCTATTTGTGAGATTTGGTGTTTACAAGTTAAAAACATTTTTTTTTGCTAGAAAATTACTTAGAACCCCCAAACATTAGACATTATACCCTAAAAAATAAAATGGCGTCATTTCAATAATTTTTGGCACACCCTTTTTGTGCAGCGGTATTACAAGTGCACATTTTTTGGAAAAAAAAAAACACTATTTTTAATTTAAAAAGTCAACAGTAACGTTAGCCCAATTTTTTTTCTATTATGTAGTGTGTAGTTTGAACATCGTTTTCATATGCGGGCGGTGCTCACGTATGCGTTTGCTTCTGCGTCGGGACGGGGCGCTTTAAAAAAATGCTTTCTTATTTAGTTTACTTTTTTTTTTTTTTATTGTGACACTGTTTTTAAAAAATAAAAATAAAAAATTGGGTCACTTTTATTCCTATTACAAGGAATTTAAACATCCCTTGTAATAAAAAAAAGCATGACAGGTCCTCTGAAATATGAAATCTCTGGTCGCTTCCGTCCTGCAGTGATATGGAGATGGGTGGGGGCCATCTTCCCCTCACTCATCTCCATACCCAGGCAGGTATGGGATCGGATCGCCTCCACCGGTAAGTGGCGGAGGGCACCAGAGAGATAAAGTGATCTCGCGGCGTAACGCTATTCCTCTTCAAAGTAGCGACGTATTCCTGCGGCGGACGGTCCGTAAGTTTGCCATCTAATTGGCACAGCACCAATCAGAGCTGGCCAGACACAGACCCACACTGTAGAGAGCATATATAAGCAAAGTAATAGAAACCCCTTTTAAAGATCTTACCCTGCAGATGCCAAAGAACAGGGAAAGGTCATGTGACCAGACAACAGCACTGCAGGAATATTAGGTACTTTAGTGGTAATTACACTTCTCTGTTTAGTATCACTTTAAGTAACTTGCAGGTCCCTCTTCCAGCCAGTGACTGGACAGTGAAAGGAGGAGCAACAGCCTGATGAGCTAATTTCTCTGTCACTCTGCTCTCTCCTATTAGCATGTTGTATATAAGCACAAATAATAATGGTCAAGGGAAGAGGTGCGCTGTTGTAAGCTAAAATGTGACACTAGTGATTCTGAAATACTAGATAAATATCAATGAAAATTATGAAACTCCAACTGCATGAAAAAAAATGATATCTGTGAATAGGTCTGTGAGACCGCAATAGGATAACAATAAGGGGTTAATTCCTAAATTAGGTAGAAACCTGAGAATTATCAAGTGAATAAATAGCAGTCCGTGTAAACAAACCAACAAAAAACCCTTAGGAATACCATTAACAAAGCGTCAAAGGTAAAAAATGTGAATATAATAAAAATTAATGCAGAGTGTCCATACAAACTTAAATATCCCCAGTGTTCAACAAATCCAATAGTCCAGGAAAAAGTGCTGACAGGATAGTGCCTCCACCAAACAATAACACTGCCGCTTACCATATGGAGGTGATCTCTAATTATAGGAGATCAATATGCGCATATGGTTGATATCCCAGCCTGGGGTCTCTGTTGGTAGCAAAAATCCCTCAGTGTGGTTCAATATTGCATAGAAGATGTCTCAAACAACGTATCAATCCAGGATGCACCACATAAAAAAAAGGAAAGGATTAGCATAGCGTAAAACCCTTAAAAATGTAATAAGCAACATAAAAATGCACACTTACAGCGAAGAAGTGAGATAAGGCATATAAAATACAATCGAGCCGGCCAGCTCTTCGATTCAGCAGCCCATATCCTCCCGGTTTGGCGCACAACGCGGTGACGTCAGAACGTCGTTCCTCCCAACGTTCCGTCACTAGAGGGACGTGGTCACGGGATACGGGCGGCGTTCTGATTCACCGCTTAAATTCCTACAATAGATGACACAGCCTCATTGTGAGTGCAGAGATGCCGCCATCTTAACTACTGGAAAACAAGAATTAAACCCATATAAAATTAACTGACTGTATAGGCAAAAACTCTCAAGTAGACCCTGTCTACTTGAGATTTTTTGCCCATACAGTCAGTTAAAGGGTCACTAAAGGAAAACTATTTTTGGGCTGTATTGACTGTTTACAGGGTATAGAGACATACAAGTGAACTGATTCATTTTAAAAATTATTAAAAATAGATAAAAATAAATCATATAATCAACCTACAGTTCTAGTTTCGTTTTTGCTGTTATTTCCTGTCTCTCTGATGTACAGAGCCAGAGAGCCAATAGAGGGCAGTGATGGTTTGTCTAAAACCCCTCAGCACCAACCCAGTTTCAGTTTACACACAGTAATCACACCTCCTTGATTAGTGACCACAGTGAGAAAGCTCCCAGCACTGTGGTTATAAGGAAACAGACAACCAGGAAGTGTGGAGATCAAAGCAGAATTACAGCAACATCAAAGCAAAAACGAACAATGAGGACATGAAAACAGCACTGCAGTAAGGTAAAGGAAGCCATTTAGCTAAAAAAAAAATGTTGTTATAGGTGTCATATCAACATACGAAAATAACAAAAGAAACAGGTTCAAATGCAAATCTTTTGTTTATGTTTTTTTTTTGAATGGCCAGAGAGTTAGGCTGGCCATACATGATACAATTTTCTGTGCAATTTTCTTTAGATTTACCTTCAACTATGTAGTGCAAGGGCCTGCCTGATTGCATACAATTGAAAGTGTTGTTTAGTTTGACCTCATATATGGTTTTTGGTAAATCTAAAAGAAAATTGTACAAGAAAATTGAACATGTATGGCCAGCCTCAGTGACTGAAAGCAGCTTCTCTTTTGTGCAGAATAGAGAGTACACTTGTACAGTAAAGCCTAAAAAACTTTTCTGTGGATTTTCATCTGAAGGGAGATCAGTTGGCCAGACTTCTGAACCCAAAAATGGTTTTCTGATGCAGTTTAAAAACAAACGAATTTTCTTGGAAAACGATCGTTTTTATGTTTGTTGTTAAAATAGTCTGACCAAGTGTATGGGGTTTAACGTTCGTTATGCGGCTCATCCGTTATCCCGTCGTTTTCGTATTTTGGTGCTTTACCGTTTTCGTATGTTTTCGTATTATCCCGCGGGTACGAAAATGAACATTTTCGTACGAAAATAACATTCGTACGAACGGGAATGCACATATCTACTAGTGTCACATTTTAGCTTACAACAGCGCAGCTCTTCCTTTGACCATTATGATTAGTGTTGTATAACATTTAGTTGCCGCTTTACTATTTATCGAATTAGCGCAGTACACCCCTCTTTTCATATTAGTACAAATGATTGACTACTTGTGTTGTTTTTCCATCTTCCAATCTGACCTTTGCTGTACAGGGTCTGCAAGCGGCTAATACCATGTCAAATTCAGGTACCTACACTCTTTGCATTAAAAACTAAATTTAATGATGTATAATGATTACAGATCTGCATTCACTTATGTATTTTCTAACCGAGTTTTGGTCTAAAAGTAAAATTGAAAACATAATAAAGGTCGGTTAATGATTTTTTTTTGTAAGCATACAGCAAACATATGAAAAAAGACATCTGCTTAGAACATACTTGAATATTTCACATAATTATCTAGAGTAGAAGTTGCCATATGTGGTTGTGATACATTTATAGAAAATGAGGTTATAACTGAACAGAAATATTTCTTTGAAAGACGTTACTGAAAACGTTATAGCAGTGTTGCCAACCTACCAGATTGCAGTTTATTGACACGACACCCAAAATGTACTGGCACAGCCAAGATTTTACTGACATTTCTAAAAGTTACAAAATTACAGTTTTAAGTGCAAATTTCAGTATTTAGGCTACAAACACATACAATATGCAGATAGCAATGTGATTTAAGGTAGATATTAGGGCAAAAAACATATTTCATATTATATTTTCGATAAGTAGCTCAGGGACAGGACTCAGAAGGACAAAAAATTAGAATTGACAGGCACATACATGAAATTGATTCTCAAAGTGACACTGACAGCAGTTTGCAGCAGCACAGATGCGGAGGACACCTCACCAACACAACACGTCCCCTCCTGAGTCACAGTGACATTCTCTCTCCATGACAGGCAGTCCCTTTAGTCCACTCCAGTCCAAACAGCACTGACAATCTCGCTTTTGGCTTGACTTGCACTTGTCCAGCGAGGCTCTGCTCAGCTCTCTTACACTATGACATTACACGACATGATCAGGCACTGCCTCTGCCAGACCAGCCCCCCCCCCCCAGTGGCTGCAATTAATGGGCACAGTGGCTGCATTTTTTGGGCACAGTGGCTGCATTTGATGGGCACAGTGACTGCAATCAATGGCACAGTGGCTGCAAATGATGGGCACAGTGGCTGCATTTGATTGCACAGTAGCTGCAATTGATGGGCACAGCAGCTGCAATTGTTGGCACATTAGCTGCAATTGATGGGCACAGTGGCTTCAATTGATGAGCACAGTGGCTGCAATTGATGGGCAAAGTGGCTGAAATTGATGGCACAGCGGCTGCATTTGATGGCACAGTGGCTGCATTTGATGGACACAGTAGCTGCAATTAATGGCACAGTAGCTGCAATTGGTGGGCAAAGTGGCTTCAATTGATGGGAACAGTGGCTGCATTTGATGGGCACAGTGGCTGCAATTGATCGGCAAAGTGGCTGCAATTGATGACTCAGTGGCTGCAATTGATGGCACAGTGGCTGCAATTGATGGCACAGTGGCTGCATTTGATGGGCACAGTGGCTGCAATTAATGGCACAGTAGCTGCAATTGGTGGGAAAAGTGGCTTCAATTGATGGGAACAGTGGCTGCATTTGATGGGCACAGTGTCTACATTTGATGTTTTTTTTTTTTTTTTCAGTATTTTTCCGAATTTTTCAGTTTGTGTGCACCGCCTAAAAATTTTGAGCACCAGCTCCCACTGGTCACCCGAGTCTTTGGTTTCGATTCAGATGGGATTTCAGGTAAAAATTCAGAACTTGATTTGCCCCTGAATCGATGTACAGGGATGCACCGGATGCCATGCTGTGGGCCACAGCCACAGCATATGTGAACCCAGCCTTAGGGCTCAGTCACACTAGTGGTTTGGGGCAGTTAAACCCCCCAGTTTAGCAGCGTTTTTACCACCTCAGGGGTCTACACATGCCGTGTATGCTTAATGGCTGTGGCAGGAATTATATCCCCTGTTACTTTTGGTGGGTGTAGCACATGTTGAATGCAACTCAATCAAATGAACTCTGCAAGTGCCCTGCAACCACGAGCAATGCATATGATTGCAGAGCATTGCTGCGGCATCAAGGGATTAAAGTAGGTGGTTTATTTTACTTTATATTTTAATAAATGTTATATTGCACATACATGATAAACACGTAGAAAAGAAGCAGTGCTGCTTCTTTTCAAAGTAGGTGGTTTAAAGGCAATACTACCGCCTGTCAAAAGGCGGTCAACCGCCTGTCAAAATATGATCGCAGATCGCTCTTCAGAGACCAATGTACCATAATATATTTGTATAACTACCTACACTGCTCACATCCCTCCCCTAAAAATCAAAACAGAGATACAATTCCCATGGGACATTTAAGGCATTTAAGTCGTACTCTGTATAATAAAAAATTATCACAACTTTATTTACAAATCTGGGTTACAACTCATAAAAACATGAGACACATTATTTCGGCTAGTATCAATGATATAAAGCATGTCACAGAAATACCAGAAGAAAGTCTTCGTTGGGGAAGATGCGGAAGATCTTCGATTCCCACCGTCTACCCCCGGACGACAACATGCAACCACAGAGGCCAAAGGAGCTGCAGCTGGAAAATGTCAGGGAAATATTCTGATATGTATGTACTGTCAAAGGATTCCCATATAGTTACACCCTCATCCATGGGCGTCCACTGAAATTTCTTCAGGGGAGGGCACTTCGGCAGCGTCGATACAGTCGTATTTAACCCTTTCTTCAAACGCTAGCGGGGGTTAAAAGTGCCCCACTAACAGCCGAATAGCGCAGCTAAAACGATGATAAAATGCCGCTTTTTAGCGTGCTTTACCGATAATGCGGCCAGCTGGCAGTGTGAAATAGCTCTTGAGATAATTCAGCTTTACTCAATCCCCATATAAATATAGCCTAGATAATGTACAGACCCCCCTTCAGCACAGACCCTGCCATTCTGCACAGACCCCACCATTCAGTACAGATGAACCCCCCATTATGCACAGACCCCTCCATTCAGCACAGATGGACCCCCTTCAGCACAGACCCCACCATTCTGCACAGACCCCTCCATTCAGCACAGACCCCCCCTTCAGCACAGATGGACCACCCCTTCAGCACAGACGGACCCCCTTCCCCATCCCATTCAGTACTTCAGATCAGCCATCAGCGCGGCACAGGCAGCAGGTTCCCTCCCCCTGTGTACACATAAACACTGGGGGGGGAGGCGGCTTTACTCTGCTCGCTGTGCATGTGTGACATCCGGCCCAGGACTGCTCAGACAGCCCACAGCCGCGAGACTCTTCAACACCTTCTTGATTTTCCAGGGGGGGATTATTTGCCCCCCCTTGCCCTATGGAGCGGACGCCCATGCCCTCATCATAGGGTGTAACTTCAGAGATCAATGCATGCATAGATGAACCCTAACAGAAGTAAAAACCTGAAAGGGGTTCTAACCTTTCCACACTCTATTCAAAACTAAGAAAAAAGTTTTGGACATATACTTTCATTTTCAGTGGACTAACCCTTTTAGACTGGAGACCCGACATATTAATAAAAGGTCTTCGTTATCACAAATGCTTCTGGGAATAGATCCTAGGGTGATGCAAGTATTGCGATACCAGTCTAAATAGACGCATGCTGTTAGCAAATATTGTACTATAGGCTTCCCCCTCAATAAGAAAACATTTCCCTCTGAAATAATAAACAGGCCGTGTTTTCACTCAGTGTCAGAAAAGAGATTGTTTAAACAGCGAAGAAAGGGAAATTAAACCAAATGTCCAAAATTTGTTCTAAAGTGCGCCGTGAAAAAGAAAAATAGGCATTTATCATGAAAATCAATCTAAATATTTGATTGATTAAGTGGGGGGCTGTGTTTGAAGGTGGATTACTTTATCAATGAAATCTTTTTAGAAACATTCCAACAATCCATTTTAAGTGGTACAGGTCCTCATTTGACATTGAACTGCGACAGAAAAAAAAAAAAAAAAACAGTCGGGTATAATAGTATTTTCTGTAAAATTCATCCAGAATGCTGACAACAATGCTTCCATGTTCATTTCTCTGCAAAATAAAAAAAATAGGAATATGTAATAGATTGCTGACAATGCTAAAACAGAAAAAAATATATTGGGCTCAATTCACAAAGCTTTATTTTCAGATTGCGGGTGTTATTTTAACGATTTTGCCCGTTATTGAAGCGAGTTCAATTCACTAAACGATTTAACGCTTTGAAAAATCATCAAATAACGTTTCACTACACAGAACCGATATTTTAAGGTGTGGATCCGTATTAAAGAGTCAAATCGTTATTTTAAAGAGTCAAATTGTTATTTTAAAGAGTCAAATAGTTAAATATGTACAGAAGTGCAATTCACAAAGATTTTTTTGACAGTTATCGATCGTTAAGCAATCGTTAATTTAACACCTCCCTCAGGGTGGCGTTATGACATTTCCCAGGCGATATTTTGTTGTTAGAGGAAGCTTTTGGCGATTTTTGTAGTGTAGTGAAGTTTTTAGTAGTGTTGGGCAAGATAGAACCGTGCTCTATTTGAACTTAAAATTATCCAGAGGCGAAGAAGAACACGTTAGAATGTTGTTCAGATTTATAAATGTGTATTCCGTTCACATACTATTTTGGATGACTTTTCTGAAACCCAGGTGATAGCTAAATTCCGATTCTCATCTCCCATGATTTATTCTCTGTATGAGGAAATACACATGGCTTTAGAAAAACACACACTAGAAGTTTTGCACATCACATGCTCAATCTCCATGTGTATTGCTTGTCTCTCTCTCTCTCCCTGTATCTGCTCTTTTCCACATGCAGCTGTTCTCCTCCCCTTCTGCTCCCAGAATGCATCTCTCCAGCATTATTTAACGATCTTAAGAGTTATTTTAACGTCTCAAATCTTAATAATAACGTCTGAGTAGTTAGCATAACGATTGGATAAAGAGTCAGTTGAAAACCATAACGACTATGTTAAATAACGATTATAGCTTTCGTGAATATCATGTTTGCTAGCGTTAAATAAGGAGTGCTAATTTAACAACTGAAGAAAACCAATAACGTTTCTCTTTGTGAATTGACCCCATTATAGTGACAAAAAATCCTTATTCTCCAAAAATCCTCCATACACATCCACTACGTTATGGCCTTGTAATGAATTTTTCATGAAATTGTTTCTTACTATGTATTTCTGCCTCCTTGTGACATCCTCCATGAGCTCCTGAACCTACCCCTTTCCCCTTTACTTTAATTTGATTTAAATGAGAAGTGTGTGTTAGTTGTGGTCATGTGCACTACTTTATGCACACTACAAATCCCATAGTCGAGTTTAATAGAGAGGAAGGGAGGGTGGCTACATTCCTACTTACAGTGCAGTGGCAGCCAGTGCTAAATATTTTGGGGGCAGCCCCCCCACGAATGTCGGATGGGAAGGCAATGATCGTCGCAAGCACAACGACCACCCCCCCCCCCCCCCCCCCCCCGGGCATTAAACAAATAACAAGGTGGCGGCAGAGACTAACTTTAACATAGGAAGCAGGGGGAATAAAGAGCCAGGCCATTGTCCTCTCCATTCTTCTCCGGGCTGAACAGAAAGTGTGTCCTAAGACACGATTGGCTGGTGTGTCCTGAGACACGATTGGGAGTCCCAAGACTCCATGGCCAGGACACACTTCCTGATTGGTCAGGAGGAGAATCAAAAAAGACAATAGCGAATATTAATTTGCCATTGTCACACAAGTGGGTGGGCTCAGGATACAGTGCTCTGCATCCCAAGCCCACCCTTGTTTTAAGCCAATTAGAGCTTCAGGCTCTAATTATGTGCTTAAAGGGTCACTAAAGGAAAAACTATTTGGCCTGAAATGACTGTTTACAGGGTATAGAGACATAAAAGTTAACTGATTCCTTTTAAAAATGATTAAAAATAGATAAAAAACAATCATATAATCAACCTACGGTTCTAGTTTCGTTTTTGCTGTTATTTCCTGTCTCTCTGATGTACAGAGCCAGAGAGCCAATAGAAGGCAGTGATGGATTGTCTAAAACCCCTCAGCACCAACCCAGTTTCAGTTTACACACAGTAATCACACCTCCTTGATTAGTGACCACAATGAGAAAGCTCCCAGCACTGTGTTTATAATGAAACAGACAACCAGGAAGTGTGGCAATCAGAGCAGAATTACAGCAACATCAAAGCAAAAACGAACAATGAGGACATGAAAACAGCACTGTAGTAAGGTAAAGGAAGCTATTTACCAAAAAAAATTTCCTTTAGTGAACTTTTTAAAAAAAAAACATTGAAATCCATGCGTCCGGCGCCCTGCATGTAAATTAGGGGCCGGGTGCATGGGTTAGGGTGACAGCGGCTACTGATACAGGGGGACCATGGGAGAACAAACATGGCCACTTTCTAACAGGAATGTGGATCACAGCAGCAAAAAAAAATGTAAACCAAAGTTTAGTGTCACCTTGACCACTTGCCACCCGCGCTATAGCTGAAAAATGGCTACAGCGCAGGCTTAAATTTCCAGGAGGGCGTACATGGACGTCCTCCCGTTCTTGCGCTATGTTAGCTGGCCCAGAGCACAGAACCTCGAACTATGCCCAAGCATGATATAGAGAGATCATACTAGCCAAACAAACTAGACTTGAGGATCGAACATTACAGTACATACACCCTAGTATAAGTGACACTAAAGAAAAGTTTCACTTTTTTTTACTTTGCTTTCCCAAACTTGGGGCTAGCTCCCCGGTCATCCTCCATATAATGAGAGAACTTCAATGGCCAACATAGACATTCTTATTGCATACAATACTTTCCTCCTGGTAACATTGTATTACACCCCTCCAACACACCCCTGGCGCACACACACAAGAGTCTGCAGCAGCCTGTGCCATTACACTAAAGATTATACTGACATCTCAGCATCAAAAAGTTAACTGCAACCAGTCACTGGCGTGGTACCTGGAAGGGTGACTGGTTCTCTGGTAGCGAGGGGGTCTGGAGTGATGGCTCCCTTCCTAGCTGTCTGTCTCCGTCGGTCCCCAGGAGCGGACTAGCGTAACAAAGACTCACGGCCTGATCACTTGGTACAGAACACAAAGGGTTAAGTGAACACACAGGAGGTCCGTGGCAGGACCCCATTCTGCTACTGGGAGTGAGGAGGCAAAGTATTCTAACTGGTGGAGTGGGAATAGGCTCTGCCTCCTAATGCACCTATACAAGTGTGTAGTATATGGGACCACATCCACCGAAGAAAAAACTGAAAATCACCCTGAGATTTAAATGAGGTGAATGTGGTTAGCAAACAATTGGCAGAGAAGATGCAGTCTCAAAATGTATTCAAATTGTCAAACATAAACAACATGAATCATAGCCAAGCCACTAAAATGATACATACAGTAAAAAATGGCATTACACGTATCATGGTAACAAATGTAAATTGCAAAGTACACAGGCATAAAAAGAAGTATCCCAACGTGTTTCGCAAGACCGTGCTCGCTTCATCAGGGGTAAATGCGTGTGTAATGGAAGGGACTTCACATGACACTGCACGCATCTGGCTCACCTTTGATTGGGAAGACTGCCACCATTGATGATTTTTCACATGACTGCAACCCTCGTTGGGTCCCAGCAATGATTAGCATGCTTCCAAGCAAGGTTTATACAAGATGCCACAACCCCTGACCCTTCTGGTCGCCTGGCATAGCCCAGATGAACCTATCCCAGGGTAGGCCTCCTGTGTGACCTGTACACTTGGCGCCCAATGAGTTAAATGGGGAATACATGGAGGAAAAGTCACCTGTCCAATACAAGACGCGCACCCAACCCTTATAAACACACAAAACAAAGTGTGAAATCACGCTAAACAATCTTCTGCACCATCTGCAGAAGATCATTTAAAGTGGTTTTATTTTTTCAGGGCACGCTGGGAAATAACCACTAAGATTTGAGCTGTGATTTTCCAGTAAAAGCTTAGAAAATAAAATAACCTAAAGCTTCAGTTTGATGCTGCTGATGGGAAGCAGAATCACACGTTATCTCTTGGATGAGATACAGTATAACCCTCAAAACTCCTAGTTCCACCCAAGTCCCATGGCTCTCCCTATTTCACATATTTCCTCACTTCAGCTTGCAGAACACACTGTTGAGCTTTTCTATCCCTTCAGCACATCAGTAAGGCGGCGTACACACGACAGAGGTTCTCGCTGGAAACCAGCGAGAACCTCGCTGGGAGCTGCATTCCAGCGAGAACCTCGGCCGTGTGTACGCTCCTGGCTTGCCCCGCCTGTCGGGAATCCCGTCGAGCGAATAGAGAGCACGCTCTCTTTTTGCTCGACGGCCCGCCTGGATGAATGGCTGGTTGCCATTCCCGACGGGCGGGTCGCCGATTTCGACGGCCGGCAGAGAACCTCGAGGTTCTCTGCCGTGTGTACGCGGCTTAACTCTAACATTGCATGGTACACAGGCCCCTGCTGAGAGTGGATTAACATGGCGATATACCAGCAGGAAGCCCACAGATGGTTCTACTTATAGTAAGAAAGGAATAACAAGATATAGCTGTTTACTAGTCTAAAGCTGAAATATGCAGATGGAGCTCCAAACAAATCTCGTGTTTTGTTCTGATATTAGAAAATCTTTAAATATAGAGGGCCAGATTCACAGAGCCCTTACTCCTGTCTAACTCGCATTAGACTGGAGTACTTTCAAATTACGCGCGTTTTTTCACTACTCTGAAACCTCAAACCATGAAAATACGGCTGCGGGCTTCAATCCGACTGGCTTACGTGTGCGTACGCCTTCGGATCTACGTTGCAATAAATTTGCGACCGCTGGGTGGAGTTCCCGTCGTTTTCCGCGTCGGGGTATGCTAATGAGCTTTTGCCGTCGATCCCCGAAATTACGAACGTCTATCGCAATCTCTTACGGCATCTTTAGTCATCTTTTTGCTGTGTAAAACTATACCAGCTTTTTGCTGGTCTAATATTAGACAGCCCATGTTAAGTATGGCCGTCGTTCCCGCGTCGAATTTCAACGTTTTCCGACATGTTTTTTTATCTTTTACGTAAGTCGTCCAGGAATAGGAACGTCCGTAAACGACGCTACTCAAACAAAAAATGACGTAACAACGTTATTTCGCGCAATGCACGGCGGGAAATTTCTGAACGGAGCATGCGCAGTTCGATAGCCGCGGGGACGCGCCTAATTTAAATGCTTCAAGCCCCCTAATCGCGTATTTCCTTTACGCGGCGAGAAATACACTACGCCGCCGTATCGTACAGGCAAAAATCTACCAGAATTTGTCGTAGAGCCTGGTAAAATACGGCGGCGTAGCGTATCTCGGATACTCTGCGCAAATGTACGTGTACCTGAATCTGGCCCAGAGTTTTTACATCCTGATTTCCGGATCTACCATATAATAGGATTTTTAGAGAAGAATTCTGGTAAAAAAAAAAAAAAAGGTAACAGTGAAGATGGACTAAGTCAGCTGTGCATGGTACTATATAGTGAGGGGCTTTTCCAAAAACCTGATTATAAGTAGAGATGGGCTCGGGTGTGTTCGAAATCCCATGTGTCCGATCCCGCTAGGAAGCGACACTGCACACGGCTAATCACAGGTAGTGAGACATTTCCTTTTCTGTGCAGCTGCGAACCTTTAAATGTCTCACTGCCTGTGATTAACCGTGTGCAGTGTTGGCTTGCTGGTGGGATTGGGTATGTGGGATTTCGAACACACCTAAGCCCATATCTATCTATAAGGTGTCATTATTTGGAGAAAAATTAATTAAGGGCCGTGGCTTTGCGGCCTTGTAGGCCTCAATTACCGGCGGGTGCCAGGTCACAATTTCTTGATGTAATTGCGACCTGGTGCCCGGATGTTGTCGAGCCCTGGTTAATACATCTAAGGGGCTGTCACAGGTTCTCAATAAAGAGAGCCCAACTATGCCCATCCCCTTTACCCAGCTCCTCCATTCATAGAAGCCATACTAGAGCTTCTAAAAATGGAAAGCAGAATGGACAGGTGGATGATTGACAGCTGTGCCCCCTATATTTATAGATCCTATTTTATCCATAGAAGCTGTATAATGGCTTCTATGAATAGAGGAGCTGGGCAGAAGGGGAAGACATAATCAGGCACTCTTGATGAGAGCCTGTGGCAGCCCCTTAGTTCTATTAACCTCCATTACACCACAAGGCTATGGCAGGTGGGTGGGGGTCATGAACGAAGGAAGATTTCTACTAACAGAAAAGGAATCAGCACATGGGACACATTCTACTGACTGTACATTATGTCCCTTGTGCTGTTTTAAATTTTAACCACATTTAGACTTTAATGAAATATACAACAGCATTAAAGGGGTTGTAAAGGTATTTTTTTCCCCCCTAAATAGCTTCCTTTACTTTAGTGCAGTCCTCCTTCACTTACCTCATCCTTAGATTTTGCTTTTAAATGTCCTTATTTCTTCTGAGAAATCCTCACTTCCTGTTCTTCTGTCTGCAACTCCACACAGTAATGCAAGGCTTTCTCGCTGGTGTGGAGAAAGCCTCATGAGAGGGGAGGGGGCGAGCAGGAGTATCAGAAAGCCCACTAACACACAGCTCCTTTCTCTATCTGCAAAGTAGAGAGTGTCCTGACACTCCTGCTTGCCCCCTTCCCCCTCAAGAGGCTTTCTCCACACCAGGGAGAAAGCCTTGCATTACGGTGTGGAGTTACAGACAGAAGAACGGGAAGTGAGGATTTCTCAGAAGAAATAAGGACATTTAAAAGAAAAATCAAAGGATGAGATAAGTGAAGGAGGACTGCACTAAGGTAAAGGAAGCTATTTAGGGATTTTTTTTTTTACCTTTACAACCCCTTTAAATTGTATTATTTATATCTGCCCAAAGTCCAGCTTGAAATTGCCATTTGATTTTTCTAGCCAGTATTAACTGTAGAACAAACTGGAAATTCAAATAGTTAACTATATTCAAATACATATATTTAAAATCTTTTAGATTTTTGCCAATTCAGCTAATTTCATTTCATAACCGACAATAACCAAATATTGCTTACTCATTGCTTTGCCTGTACTGAAAAGTTCATAGTCGTCTCTGCAGATGATTTTAGTTTTCATTTCTTTTTATTTATGTATTTTTGCTTACAAAGAAGGATGTGGGAGAGATTTTGTGGACTCAGTCCATCTCTACTGATTTTATCACTGCAGTTCACGGTTACTAGGGGACATTATGACGCATGGGATTGGGGTTTTAGTGTTTCAGTTGGTTGAACAGACGGTGATTCACAATACTAGAGTTTTAGTTATTATTAAATGAAAGGAGTTTCTCCTCATTGACATTTATTGCTAATTAACTAAATCTGTTTGAACTTTAAAAACAAAAAAAAAAAAATCCCTCGTAGTACATACAGGGAGATGGAAGTTTACTCTTTATAGGTAAACTTAAAGTGTTACTAAACCCAGTAATATGAAAATAGTTGAACCCCCCCTCCCCCCACAGTGCCCACAGCTTATAAATCATATTTTTACATTAAAATACTGCCACTATATACCTTTTTGGCTGATCTGTATACCACAGTGACATGATAACCTGCAGGGTCTGCCTGAGTGCTCAGGTAGGAGGAAATTTCCACCACAGCCTGTGAACTCATGCTGGTATGAGAGGCGTAACATCCATCAATCAATATGTGACATCCCACCCACTGTGTTCTTTTTTAGTTACTGAGCATGGAGGAGGAGGAGGGAGTAACCGGGCTGTTATTTAGGATCTGTATACACGCCCACATGTGTGATGTCAATATCATGTGACCTGGCTAGCTCTGATCAACAAGGAAATGTTCTCTCCAGCAATAAAGACCAAACTGAGCACGTGCAACAGTACTACCCTCACTGTGTCTTATCTCGCCTTGTCAAAAGAGACCCTGCAGGAAGGGAAGAATCTGTCCAAACAGGATCAAAGAGCCTTTTTACACAATACAGAGGATTACCCCTTAAAGTGTTACTAAACCCACAACAGTAAAAAAAAAGTCTGTATATGCAGCATAGCATGCTTGTTATACTTACTGTGGAACTTACTGTAACACTCTTTACACTCTGCATTGTGTAAAAAGGCGGTTTTTATCCTATATGCGCAGATCCTTCCCTCCTGCACTGTCTATCTTAGGAAGGCCAGCTAAGTGCTAACACAGGCAGAGTAGCCGACCTGCACATGCTCAGTTGTGTCTTGTATGCTGGAGAGAACAGTTGTTAGTTCTCAGGCCTTGTACACACAACCGTTTTCCTCGACAGAATCCATCAAGAAACTTGGTGGCAGAGCTTTTTTGCCGAGGAAAACGGTCATGTGTTTGCTTTTCATGGAGAAAACTGTTGTGGAACTCGATGAGAAATAAAGTTCTCTTTTTCCTCGTCGGGAGTCTCAATTTCCTTGTCGTGTTTCTCGTCAGGCTGGTTTTCAACGAGAAACACGTTCGTGTGTAAGCTTAGAAACCCGCTAATGCTCAGAAGGGTGGCGCCAGTGGAATCAAACTTCCCCTTTATAGTGCCGTCGTACGTGTTTTACGTCACCGTAAAGCTTGTCAAGATTCTCAACAAGCCTGACAAGGAACTCGTCGAGGAAAACTATGTTTCATTGAGGCGGCGTACACACGACCGAGGTTCTCGCTGGAAACCAGCGAGAACCTTGCTGGAAGCTGCATTCCAGCGAGGACCTCGGTCGTGTGTACGCTCTCGGCGAGCTTCCCGTCGGGAAGCCCGTCGAGCAGAAATAGAGAGCACGCTCTCTATTTGCTCGACGGCCCGCCTGGAAGAATGGCTTTTTGCCATTCCCGACGGGCGGGTCGCCGATTTCGACGGCCGGCAGAGAACCTCGACGGGCGGAACGATGTGTTCTGCCCGTCGAGGATCTCTGCCATGTGTACACGGCCTTATAACGAGTTCTTCGGTCCTGTGTACGAGGCCTTAGAGATAGCCAGATCACATGATATTAACATCACACATGTGGGCTACACGCCAACATGTGTGATATCAATATCATGTGATCTGGCTACAGGCTGCAAAGGAAAGCACCTCCTTCCTGAACTCTCAGCACTGGAGAAACTGTTTATTATGTAACCGTGATATACAGATCATCCAAAAAGGGTATATAGTGGCAGTATTGTAATGTATAATGAAGATTCACAAGCTGTGGGCAATGTGGGGGGGGGGGGGGGGGTTGGGCGGATAAACTATTTTCATATTACTGGGTTTAGTAACATTTCAAGTTCCACAGTTAATAACAAGCATGCTATTCTTTCAGCATATACAGACTGATTTTACTGTTCAGGGTTTAGTAACACTAAGTTTTTAAAGATGCAAGCTTCAGGACTTAGGTCCCTTCCTCAGGCATTATGCAATTGTAGAATTCCTGAGGAAGTAACCGAAGTCTTTAAGCTTGCAATTTTAATAACTTACATTGACCAATAATGGAGAGCATTTTAAAGCAGCCTTTCTCAACCTTTTTACCCTGGAGGAACCCTTGAAATACTGTTTAGGTCTCAGGAAACCTCTGCTGAAAATCAGTTCATGGCTCATGGTACATTAGCATGATCAGAAACTTGTAGAAAGTGAAAGAAGAATTTGGCGGTATCTGTGGGCTAGAATATTTAAAACCCAGAACGGATCACTTTACAATACACCCCTGCCCTATAGGACAATGATAATCTTAATATAAAATTAATAATAATGGCCATATACAGGGCTTTTTTTAGCGGGAATGCAATTCCGGCACCTTCAGCACTGAATGTATGTAATGTTGAGGGGTGCTGTGGTTTGCTTGGAGGGCTTATTGATGCTGGTTGCATCTGTTATCACTGGGGGAATCTATTGCTGCTGGGGGTCTTTTGTTGGGGAGGTCTATTGTTGCTGGTGGGGGATCTATGTGATTTGTTACTGGTAGATGATCTATTGATGCTGGGGGGTCATATGTTGCTACACGAGGTCTACAATTGAGGGAGAGCCTATTGTTTCTGGCTGCTGGAGGGTCTATTGATGCTGGCTGCTGGAAGATCTTTTGTTGTTGTTGGCGTTATTGTTACAGGGGAGGATTTATTGTTGCTGGGGGATCTATTGTTGCTGGGGGGGGTCTATTGTTGCTGATTGCAGGGAATCTATTTTATTGCTTTTCGTGCTATTAACAAATTTCATACAAATTACCTAGAACCACAACATGATACTTTGGTTCTCCTACCCACCTCTCTGTACTGCCCCTTTTCAAGAGTATAGAACCAATGGACAGTGCTCAGAGGTGGGTAGGGGGAGGAGACAAGGGGTGACTCAAACGTGGGAGTGCCTGCACCTATTTTCTGAGATAAAAAGCCCTGACCATATAAGAAACTCAGACTTTGTAAATTGTAATGTCCACTTAGACGTGTGGTCAGGGATGAACTATCCCCCTACACTGCCAGTCAGTGCAGTGACCCCTTTACATTGTATGCCAGTGGAAAATTACCTATGAAGGTCATCATAAGTATATCACATATCTGACATTGCTCAAGAAACCCTTAGCAACGTCTGGGGGTTCCTCCTAGAACATATCTGGGGCGATCTGTCAGGCAACTTGTCAGCCTTACAAGTAGACATGTGCATTCAATATTGGGGGTTGGTGGTGAAGAGGCAGAGAAAGGAACCAACAACATTCAAGCGGCTCCTGCAGGGGTAGCACTACATGTCGTGTCTCAGGCTTAAAGGGTTTGTAAAGGAAACATTTTTTTTTCATAATAAGCATCCTTTACCTGCAGACATTCCTCTTTTCACTTTCCCATTGTTCGTTTTTGCTCAGAAGTTGCTCTATTTCTTCTCTGTTCTATTCACTTCCTGATTGTCTGATTTTACTGACCACCGTGAAGGGAGGCTTTACTGCGGTGGTCAGTAACATGCTCGCCCCCTCCTGGGAACTACATCTGCGTGGCAGGACGCTCTCTACGTGTTAGAGACTTCAAGGAGGTGTGAATTACTGGGCATGCCGCAATGCATACTGGGAAATGTAGTTCTTACATGAACAAGTGATGCAAACCAGTAAGTGAATGAGAGAACAGAAACTAGAATGCCGGAGGTGATATAGATGAAGGAATTTAATAGGTATTTACTCGTTTTTTACCAGAATCATTACACTATTCTGTCTGTCTACCTTGCAGACATTAATTTTAGGCTAATTTTTTTTTCCTTTACAACTCCTTTAACACGTTTTTACTGCTAATTAGCTATAATTAACTCCTTCCCCTTCTTCCCCTAACTACTATTTTGCTGTTGTTCTTTAATTCACATTTTTCAAACAAATAATTCTCAATCTTTTTTTTTTTATTTGCATTCCCTTTGCTCGTGAATTTTTCCAATATTGCATTAGAAAAAAAGCACAAAACGTTTTTAAATAACTTTGCAATGCTTTGTACCATAATCGTTAATTTTAGTATAATTTTAAATGGAACAAATGGTAGAGTAAAATGTGCAATTTCATCTACACCAATTTATTTTTGACCTAACACTGATGAAAGTAAAAAAAAATCTTTTCTCATCCACCCTTTTTTTTACACACATTCACCTTCAAATTATCAACTCACTAGATTTTCTTGTTCACATATATAGGGACCACCTGTCCCTTCCATGGGGTGCAGTACTTTAGGGGGCAGTGTCCTCACAGGCACGTAAGGCTTATTTGTCCACCACATCGGCGTCTGGCAGTTACAGCTCCTTCTAATTTAGATATACATTCAATATGCTTAATTAGTTTAATGCATTTCGATAACCTCTATGGTTCAATATATATCTCTGTTTATGCCTTCCCAAGACACAGAAGCACCGCTCCACATTAAAGCGGAGTTCCACCCAAAAATGGAACTTCCGCTTACCCACTCCTTACCCCCTTACATGCCACATTTGGCATGTAATTTTTTTGGGGGGGGAGTGGGGCTTCAGGAGGAGTGGGACTTCCTGTCCCACTTCCTGCTTCCGCCGAGGGGCTGGTTAGGCGATTAAGCCTTAATCGCCTACACCAGCCCCTCCCTGTAGGCGATCGCATGGGACACATGACAGGTCCCATGCGATCGCCTGTCCAATCAGCGACGAGCCGTGCCGCGCGCGCATGCGCAGTGCGGCTCGCGCATGCGTAGTGGGTTCCCGGCCGTGAAGCCGAAGGCTGTCACGGCTGGGTGCCCATAGTCGGGATGGAGACGCCGGCCGGGGAGGGGGGAGAGGAGCGGAGCCCCGGTCGACGCGCCGCTGGAACGCAGGAGCAGGTAAGTGAGTGTTTATTAAAAGCCAGCAGCTACACTTTTACTAGCTGCTGACTTTTAATAAACACCATTTTTGTCTGGAACACCTCTTTAATGCAACTG
The DNA here is from genome assembly GCA_029574335.1 of Rana kukunoris. Classification (NCBI taxonomy): domain Eukaryota; kingdom Metazoa; phylum Chordata; class Amphibia; order Anura; family Ranidae; genus Rana; species Rana kukunoris. The sequence continues at coordinate 29,010,073 of CM056055.1, read as the reverse complement.
TACATATAGCCCAAAGTGTTGTTTAATGTAATATTTAATTTGTAATCATGTATGTTGGGGATCAAAAGTGTATATCCACCGATTGTGTAAACCTCATTGTATGTATATATATATATATTTTTCTCCTCTTCTTTTTATTCAGTTTTTGTATTGAATTATATCAAATATGCTATTTATGTATTTTTTCCCCTCTGTTTTTAGAGTTCATATGATATTTCATTGTGACACTTTCAAAGGCCCTGACGAAGCAGAAATCCGCCAAACGCGTAGGCCCTACTATCGTCTCTGCTTGGGAAGGCACACCCTGAATTTGAAACTTCTAAACTGTAACGTGGTTTTAATTCATGCTTTGATTTTGTGGTATAACCACCCATTGGCAGAAAAATTAAAGTTGTTTATTTTTCTATAATTCTAGTATTTCTATATTTATTTACTCCTCCAAGGCACATGCAAAATCCCACTCCGTTCAACCTTTATTGAAACATAGTCGCATATTCGTAGGGGATGGTGCCTTTATAGGAGCTCTTTATTATTCCACATGCACCCCAACCCCTACAATTTTGCAGTTTATAGTTACTAAAATAATTGCATTTCCATGTTCTATATACTGTGGGAAACCAGATATAGTGAATGCAGGGTCCTGGGTTTAGTAACCACTTAACCACTTGCCTACTGTGCACCTACACCCCCTTTCTGCCCAGACAAAATTTAAGCTTCCGGCACTGCGTCGCTTTAACTGACAATTGCGCGGTCGTGCGACGTGGCTCCCAAACAAAATTGGCGTCCTTTTTTTCCCACAAATAGAGCTTTCTTTTGGTGGTATTTGATCACCTCTGCGGTTTTTATTTTTTGCGCTATATACAAAAATAGAGCGTCAATTTTAAAAAAAATGCAATATTTTTTCCTTTTTGCTATAATAAATAACCCAAAAAATATATAAAAAAAATATTTTTTTCCTCAGTTTAGGCCGATACGTATTCTTCTACATATTTTTGGTAAAAAAAAAATGCAATAAGCGTTTATCGATTGGTTTGCGCAAAATTTATAGTGTTTAGAAAATAGGGGATAGTTTATGGCATTTTTTTTTTTTTACTATTAATGGCGGCGATCTGCGTTTTTTTTATTGGGACTGCGACGTTATGGCGGACATTTCGGACACTTTTCTGACATTTTTGGGACCATTTACATTTATACAGTGAACAATGCTATAAATATGCATTGATTACTGTATAAATGTGACTGGCAGTGAAGGTTAACCACTAGGGGGCGGGGAAGGGGTTAAATGTGTGTCCTATGAGTGTTCTAACTGTGGTGGGAGGGGGGGGTGACTGGGGGAGGTGAACGATTGTGTCCCTATGTACAAGGGACACAATCAATCTCCTCTCTCCCTGACAGGGACGTGCAGCTCTGTGTTTACATACAGAGCTGCACGTCCCAGCTCAGTTACTGAGCAATCGCGTGTGCCCGGCTGCGATCGTTGCCGCCGGGCACTCGCCCGGGATCCCCGCAGAGCGGCGGGTGCGCGCGTGCGCCCGCCCGTGGCTTTAAAGGGACATCACGTCATATGACGTGATGTCAGGATAATGGAGTCCTCTGCCCGCCGTCATTTGACGGTGGGCAGAGGACAAGTGGTTAAGGACCCCTTCACATAAAAATTTACCTTTAAAAAAAAAAGGACCCCTTAACGCCGATATACGTTGGCAGAATGGCACGGCTGGGCACAAGCACGTACCTGTATGTCCTCTTTAAGTGCCCAGCCACAGGGTCGTGAGTGTGCCGGTCTGAAGCTCCGTGACCGCGCCCGCGGGACCCGCGGACCCTATCGCCGCCGGTGTCCCGCGATGGGTCACCAGTGCTGAAGAACGGGGAGAGGTGTGTGTAAACACACCTTCCTCGTTCTTCATTGTGGCAATGTCAGTGATTGTGTGTTCCCTGATATAGGGAAAGACAATCACTGACGTCACACGTCCAGCCCCGCCCCCCCTACAGTTAGAAACACATATGAGGTCACACTTAATCCCTACAGTGCCCCCTAGTGGTTAACTCCTAAACTGCAATTGTAATTTTCACAGTAATCAATGCATTTTTATAGCACTTTTCGCTGTGAAAATGACAATGGTCCCAAAAATGTGTCAAAATTTCCGATGTGTAGTAAAAAAAAAATATTAATAAAAATGCAATAAAACTATCCCCTATTTTGTAAATGCTACAAATTTTGTGCAAACCAATCGATAAACGCTTATTGCGATTTTTTTTTACCAAAAATAGGTGGAAGATTTTTATTATAGCAAAAAGTAAAAAATATTGCATTTTTTTCAAAATTCTCGCTCTATTTTTGTTTATAGCGCAAAAAATAAAAACCGCAGAGGTGATCAAATACCACCAAAAGAAAGCTCTATTTGTGGGAAAAATGGACGCCAATTTTGTTTGGGAGCCACGTCGCAAGACCGCGCAATTGTCAGTTAAAGGGGCGTTGTGCCAAATCACAAAAAGGGGCAAGGTCCTTAACCTGCATTATGGTCCTGGGCTTAAGTGGTTAAGTAATGACAAAGTTATTGCCAATTCAATAGGCCCATAACAGAAATGCAATAATTGCTGTGGTCCATAGAGGTTACATGTACAGGTGTGAGAACTGAAGTGGATAAAAAGACTACAGTTCCATTTCAAGGGCTGCTCACGTGAAAGAAAATAAAGATTGAAATTTTACGATAAGATATTTTATGACCAACACACAAACAAATACTTAAACAGCACCAGTTAGAATTTGTGTGATCTTGCTCTGAAGGTCAGGGCTTCCTGTAACTTGTCTATTACTCAGTCTCTAAAAAATTGCTTACAGATGAAGAGAAACCTATAAACATATGACTATGATAACTAACTTGACATTCCCCGACACTTATTTTGTGTTAGATAGAATAAGACACAATCTGCTTTCTAGAGTTTTAACCATATTCTAGTTAGCCAGAGACTCAAGGTGATGAGTAAACAAGGAATCATAGCTCCAAAATGTCTCAAATGTGTGTAATAAAAAACACGCCTACTTCCTAGGGGGTCAGCGCTAAAGTATCCATAGAAATGCTAGCTCCCCAAATGTCTATAAGGGTACCACCAGCTAGCTAAAGTCTCAGCTGACCACTATGACCTCTACCAATGCAAATCTGGTACAGCTGTGCATGGTAGCCAATCAGCTTCTCACTTCAGCTTGTTAAAATTAAAGGAACACTAAAGTCAGGTTGTTTTTTTTTTTTTAAATAACAAACATGTTATACTTACCTCCACTGTGCAGTTCGTTTTGCACAGAGTGGCCCGGAAAGCTGTCTTCTGGGGTCCCTCGGCGGCTGTCTAGGCTCCTCCTCGCAAAAGCTTTCCATCTTCATGCGAGGGCGCTCGCACGGTGGAAAGCTTTTGCGAGCGCGCTCCCTTGATACAGCGGCAGCCATAGCCGCCGACTGTATCACTCTGTCCCGCCCCTGGCGCGCCGCGTCATCCCCTGTGATTGACGGCAGTGCCAGCCAATGGCTGCGCTGCTCTCAATCCGCCCAGCCTAGCCAATCAACGGCCAGGCTGGGAACCGAAGAGGATGATGTGGACGCGCCCGGGAGTTTCGAACGGTAAGGTAAGTAAAACGGGGGCTCGGGGGGCGGTGTTGTGAGATGTTTTTTTACCTTAATGCATAGGATGCATTAAGGTAAAAAAACTTTTACCTTTACAACCCCTTTAGGCTTTGACAAAAAACCTGGAAGCTGATTGGTTTCTATGCAGAGCTGCACCAGATTTTGCACTCTCTAGTTTTAGAAAATCAACCCCTCTGTGTCGCCTGTCTCTGTCCTTTCCCAATGGTGGGTGCTGGAAAAGGACCAAGATAGAGCAGAAAGCAGTGAGGATAACGTGATGATATCAGCACCGCTCTCTTCAACAATGAATGCTGGGTGTCCTGCTCAGGTGTCCTCCGATAATATCATGCACTCACAATTTTCCTGTGACTTTCTGGGTATCATTCAGCCCAAAAGTTTGAAGACAGGTTGTTGCGTAGAAGAGATTTTGTTGGCCGGACCATGCCATTCATGAGGCTAATCAAGGTGGCTTCATCAGGGGGCACTCATGAAGGCATGGTAGGGGGCAGGTAGAAAATCCAGTGCTACAACCTCACACAATCCACCAGTGGCTGTAGTACTAGTTCTCAGGTATAGGATTCTGAAGTCTTATCAGTACTGAGTCCACAAAAAGATCGTCACCATGGTACAAATCAGCAAAACATGGGCTTTATTACATAAAACGGTGAAGTAAAGACAACAAACGTCAACGCGTTTACGCCATGGGGGACAGCACGTGTTTCTACTGGAGACTGTGTCTTCGGTGCATATTTAGCCCTGTGAATGTTCAGCACACAGCATTATTGGTTGTTATAGTGCAGACAGCCACCTGCAACATAGCAACCAATGATGCTAAACAGCCCAGCCTTCTGAGTCCTGGCTTCCTGCATTCTAGCAATTTTTGATAAATAGGGAGGAATGGCAAAAAATGTATGACAGCTAGATGTACTTTGCCTGCATTTGATAGCCATATAAGTTGTATTCCATTAAGCCAGCAACAGCACCATGTAGAGAAAATGGTGATATGGATAAGTGACAATGTCAAAAAGGCACCAACGTCCCTCAAAATGGAGTCAACAAGGGATGTTTTTAGGGGGATTTTTGAGAGTGCCGACAAGAGGAATAATTTATATACTACAGTGTATAAAAAATAGCAAAGATCTTGTTATTGCATACAATATATACTTTAAAGGTTGGTCACGCTTTATGTGCACAAGTGCAGAAGAACATCTTGACGTCAAAAAATATGAAAATTAGTAACTCAACAATAGCATTGGAGTGATTGTCCTGACATATTTCGCCACTCAGGGCTTCCTCAGGGGATATTTTAAAGATAACAAGATGTAACACTGCATAGAACAGAACAGTTAAAAACATTACAAAAGCTTTTTATGCAACATAGTAAACTACATTGTCAAACTACATAACACCATGTAGAGAGTGGTTATTTATCCTTCTGTTAATGTCACAAAGTACCTTGGAGGACAAAACTTCAATACAACTTTAGTTTTCCGAGCTGAAACAATTATTAGCGCTGGTAACATTTTATAACCACACACCCACAGCGCGGCCCAGTTTAGATGCAGCACCTAGAGGCTTTTTTTAGTGGGGACACCCAATTGTAGCACAGGAAAAAATATTTGCCTAAAATGAATGTCTGCAAGGTAGACAGACAGAATAGTGTAATGATTCTGTTAAAAAACGAGTAAATACCTATTAAATTTCTTCATTTATATCACCTCCGGCGTTCTAGTTTCTGTTCTCTCATTCACTTCCTGGTTTGCGACGCTAGTTCATGTAAGAACTACATTTCCCAGTATGCATTGCGGCACGCCCAGTAATTCACATCTCCTTGAAGTCTCTAACACGTAGAGAGCGTCCTGCCACACAGATGTAGTTCCCAGGAGGGGACGAGCACGTCACTGACCACCGCAGTAAAGCCTCCCTTCACGGTGGTGAGTAACAATCAGACAAGCAGGAAGTGAACAGAACAGAGAAGAAATAGAGCAACCTCTGAGCAAAAACGAACAATGAGGAAGTGAAAAGAGGAATGTCTGCAGGTAAAGGATGCTTGTTATGAAAAAAAAAATTCCTTTACAACCCCTTTAAATTAGTTCCTGGTGTTAAAAATGCTAGCATTGGTAATCTCTAGAAACTGGCTGTCACATATGTTGTACAAAAACAGTATAAAACTTGCACTCTCATTATTGTTATTATTTTTTTACATTTGTTCTTATCTATTACAGTCATGTGTGCCTTTTGTTCTTGTTTTTGTAACTCTACTCTAGATAGCCTGGATCGGCTGCTTATTTCAAAACAGTGGAAATCCAGGTCGCAGCATATTTCAGGAGTCACCCAATTACTTCTTGTTATGTTTAGTTTCGCTCTATCTATTTTTCCAAGGCCGTTTCCCAGCAGGGTGTGTTAGCACCTGGGCGGTCAGGAGGGAAAGCTCTCAGGGGGCAGTTGGGGGACTCTCTGATCTCCGCACAGTATCAGTTGCAATTAATTAAATGCCTTAGCTGAATAGACGTAGTTAATCTTACGTTGTAAAATGTAGACAGTGCATCCAGCCTTGTAAAGCCATCAAGTACCTCCTAAAACGAAAGCCTTGTACACAACACTTAGATTTTCAGATGACCGAATGTCAATTTTTTGTTGCATGCTAGTCTCATGGCGAAAGTGAAGAGGTTACTCACAATATGAAAATGTTCGTACGTCATAAGTAACGTAATGTGTTGAATTGACAGCATGGCTATCCAACATTTATTTCGGAAATTCCGACAACAATTGTCTGATGGAGTATACAGAAGGTCAGATTATCCGACAAAATCCTTCCATCACATAATTGTTGTCGGAATAGCCGATCATGTGTTAGGCCGCGTACACACGATCAGACCGGTCCGATGAAACTGGCCAAATTGATCGTGTGTACGGCCCATCGGACCGTTTTCCATCAGATCAAAGTTTTAAAACTTTCTTTAAAATCTGTCCGATGGACGCCTGACCGTCGGACCAAAACGATGGTTAGTACACAAAAGCATCGGACCTAAAACCCGCGCATTCTCAAAATCAAGTCGGCGCATGCTTGGAAGCATTGAACTTTGTTTTTTCAGCACGTTGTTGTGTTCTACATCACCGCGTTCAGACCCAATCGGATTTTGGACTGATGGTGTGTACGCACATCAGACTATCAGACCACTTCAGCGGTGGCCCGATGAAAACGCTCCGTCGGACCATTCTCATCGGACCGGTCTGATTGTGTGTACGTGGCCTAAGGCCGCGTACACACGACTAAACAAATCCGATCAAATCGGTCTGACAGACCGTTTTGATCGGATTTATCTCCTGGGATATGTTGGTTTGATCGTGTACACACGATCAAACCAAAATCCCCGCCGGCAGACAGCGCGGTGACGTGGTGGTGACTAAACCAGGAAGTAAAATACTTCCACGCATGCGTCAAATCCATTCGACGCATGTGCGGACAGATATGTCCGCTGGTCAGTGTACTAACCAGGGGACATGTCGGACGAACTGGTTTCCAGCAGACAGATTTTAAAGCGCCGGACCGGTTTCAGCAGATAAATTCGATTGTGTGTACGCGGCCTTAGGCCTCGTACACACGATCAAATCTGTCTGCTGGAAACGGTCGGCCGACCGTCCCAGCAGACAGATTCGATCGTGTGTACGGGCGAGCCGACGGATTTGGCCACCCGACAGATTTCAAAGCATGCTTTGAAATCTGTCGGCTGGGAACCCATCCGCCCGACATGTCTGCTGGTTAGTATGCTAACCAGCAGACATGTCTTCTCGCACACGCGCCAAATGATTTTGACGCATGCGCGGAAGTGTTTTACTTCCTGGTGCGGTGACGTGGTGGCGTCAACGTCACCGCCACGTCACCGACACGTCAGCGCGCTGTCTGCTGGCGGGGATTTTGGTTTGCTCGTGTGTACACGCGAGCAAACCAAAATCCAAGCAGACAGATCTGTTCAAATCGGTCGGTCCGACCGATTTGAACAGATAGATTGCCTCGTGTGTACGAGGCCTTAGAGTCTCTGTGAGCTGCACATGATATAGTTATAGGCTTCTTATGGCTTGCTCTGATGCTCTTACCTGCCAAAAGTGATTCACAGTGGAATACTTTTCAGAGGGTGGTTGACAGGTAGATGGAAGGTGATATTTCACATGCCTGTTTTAACCCTGACAATGTCGATCTACAATGCTGTAACCGCATTGCATTGCACTTGGTTGCAGGGCAGTTATGGTGAGACCCCGGCTTAAATGGGCGGCACTCAGTGGTGGTACTGCCTGCTGAACGCAACAGGGCTTTTCATTTTTTGGCACGGTCGAAGCATGTGTACAGTCCTGGGCAGCTGCATGTCTTTGTTTAGCGGCTTAGCCACATGCTTTTACTGCCCCCCGGCCACACATTTTAATGAGCCCTGACAAACTTCTGTCTGTTGTTGCAGAAAAGGACCAATGAATTATATGGGTGCAAATAGGAGGAAAACACAACTCCTACTTCTGTCTACAACAGTTAAAGGGGCACTAAAGGAAAAAAAAATGTTTTGCTGAAATGACTGTTTACAGGGTATAGAGACATAAAAGTTAACTGATTCCTTTTAAAAATGATTAAAAATAGATAAAAAATCAATCATATAATGTACCTGCAGTTTAGTTTCACTTTTAAACTGGTTTCATGTTTCTGTGAAGTAGAGAGACACACAGAACAAAAACAAACAAATACAGGGCAGTGTTTTGTTTTTAAAATGGTTCTGAGAAGTTTTAGACACACAGTAGTGATGACAGCTTGGACCACAGTGAAAAGCTGCCATGAGATTTTTCATAAGGAGCCAGACAAGCAGGAAGTGTGGAGATCAGAGCAGAATTACAGCAACTTCAAAGCAAAAACGAACAATGAGGACATGAAAACAGGACTGCATTAAGGTAAAGGAAGCTATTTAGCTAAAAAAAATAATCCATAAGTGATCCTTTAACTCTCATCCTCATTGGATGCACTTGTTCCTCTCACTACATGCAGAATCAGGCACTGATTATTACACCTTTGGCAGTCTGATGACACCAGAAATCTCAACGTGAACAACTTAAGACCCATCTTCCTGCCCCCATTTAAAACAACAACAAAAATGGAGTACAATAAAAAAGGAAACCATAAAAAAAAAAATACAAAAAGAGCATTACATTAAAAAAAACTAAACTACACCCCCCCCCCCCCCCCCCCCCCCAGCACACACACACACATGGACATTAAATCTTAAATGAGGAGCAGCAAGTAAATGTATTGGTTAACATACATGAAAATAAATAGTAAACCACAACCACACAAAACGTTTTGATTATAAATTAATGTGATACATAAAAGACCAAAAGTCTGTGCGCACGCCTATGGTTGTCACCCTGTTACAGGAAGTTGGAAATAATAGATCTACTGGCAGAATCAGCATGGTACAGGGTGGTTGCTGAAAAACAAAAACTGCTGTGTTAATGAAAGTGACAGACTGCATCATATACAGTATGTCACTTTTTATTTTGCCTATAATTTCAACTCTAATTAGACCGTAGTGTCAATTAGCATCATAACAGTAACCAGTTCTGCACATGCTTCATTTATTAACAACCTCGGGGCATCTACATTATGTGTGAATTACGCCATCATCAGCCTGGTGACTCTGTTAGAGCAATTTCATACCTTTCTTTGAAAAGCCACAAGCAAAGCATGCATGATTTTAGCAGCTTTTCAATGCCGTGTGAAATTGATAACCATTTTACTGTATTCACAATGTCTGTATTCAAAACATTATACCATTGACCCATATGGATTAGAGAAAAAGAGATCATGCCTGGAAAATTGGTAATTGAGCTTTCAGTTTAAAGCCAAACTTCATGCTTTTTCTCACTTTCAATAGTTTGTTTGGGCTTAGCTGTGCAAAGTCTTTTCTCTAAAAATCAGCCACAGCCTGAGTTGAAAAGCCTGTCACCTGCCAACAGGTTGTAGAGTGGGACCGTTGTTCCCTATGTGGAAGAAGTGATCTCTTTCCAGACGTTCAACATGACCCCTGTTCAGCAAGAGCTGTCTGATCAGTGGGGAGCAGAAGGATTTTCAATGGCAAAGCTATGGGTCAAACTCAGTATGGGGTGTGTTGGACCTCTGCAGTGAGACCACTGCTTCCCAACAGAGAGGGAAAGGGTCCCACTTTGCAGCTGCTGGCAGAGTCAGACTATGCAGAATGTGGCTGGTTTGTAAAGAAAACAAACTATTAGGCCGCGTACACACGATCGAACATGTCCGCTGAAACTGGTCCGCCGATCGTGTGTACAACCTAGCGGACAGGTTTTTCCAGCATGCTTTGAAATTTGTCCGCTGGTTAGTACGCCTAACCAGCGGACATAAATCTCCCGCATGTGTCGAATGGATTCGACGCATGCGTGGAAGTATTTTACTTCCTGGATTGGTGACGTGGCGGCGTCAACGTCACCGCCACGTCACCGCGTTATCCGTCCAAGGGGATTTTGGTCCGACGATGTGTACACGCCATCAGACCAAATATCCGAGGAGACATGTCCACTGGAAATGGTCCGTCGGACATATTTTTAGCGGACATGTCTCCTCATCTGTACGCGGCCTTAGACAAAAATTTTGCTTTGATGCAGTTAGAACTTAAACTGAGTGATCTGTCAGGCTATAAAGTGAACCCTGTCAGATTGGATGGAGAGCTTCTGTGAACAGCAAATTTCAAGTCTTGCCACAGATTCTTAATTGGATTTAAGTCTGGACTTTGACAGCGTCATTCTAACACATGAATATGTTTTGATCTAAACCGTTCCATTGTAGCTCCGGCTGTATGTTTAGGGTCGTTGTCCTTCTGGAAGGTGAACCTCCGCCCCAGTCTCAGATCTTTTGCAGACTCTTAACAGGTTTTCTTCTAAGATTGCCCGATATTTAGCTCCATCCATCTTTCCATCAACTCCGACCAGCTTCCTTGTCCCTGCTAAAGAAAAGCATCCCCACAACATGATGCTGCCATCACCATGTTTCACAGTGGGGATGACGTGTTCAGGGTTATGTGCAGTGTTTTGCTTTTAGGCCAAAAAGTTAAGTTTTGGTCTCATCTGACCAGAGCACCTTCTTCTACATGTTTGCTGTGTCCCTCACATGGCTTCTCGCAAACTGAAAAAGGGAGTTCTTATTGCTTTCTTTCAGCACTGTCTTTCTTCTTGCCACTCTTCCATAAAGACCCGATTTGTAGAGTGTACGACTAATAGTTGTCCTGTGGACAGATTCTCTCACCTGAGCTGTAGATCTCTGCAGCTTCTCCAGAGTTACCATGGGACTTTTGGCTGCTTCCCTGATGAATGCTCTCCTTGCCCAGCTTGTCAGTTCAGGTGGACGGCCATGTCTTGGTAGGTTTGCAGTTGTGCCATACTCTTTCCATGTTACGATGACGGATTGAACAATGCTCCGTGAAGCCGCGTACACACGGCAGAGAACCTCGACGGGCAGAACACATCGTTCCGCCCGTCGAGGTTCTCTGCCGGCCGTCAGATTTGGCGACCCGCCCGTCGGGAATGGCAACCAGCCATTCATCCAGGCGGGCCGTCGAGCAAATAGAGAACATGCTCTCTATTTCTGCTCGACGGCATTCCCGACGGGATGCTCGCCGAGAGCATACACACGGCCGAGGTTCTCGCTGGAATGCAGCTTCCAGCGAGGTTCTCGCTGGTTTCTAGCGAGAACCTCGGTCGTGTGTACGCCGCCTGAGATGTTCAAAGCTTGGGAGATTTTATACTGAGAAAAAATTACACACAAGTGGACTCTATTTACTAATTAGGTGACTCCTGAAGGTAATTGGTTCCTCTAGATTTTAGTTAGGGGGTATCAGAGTAAAGGGGGCTGAATACAAATGCATGCCACACTTTTCAGATATTTATTTGTAAAAAAAAAAATGAAAAACATTTATAATTTTCTTTGCACTTCACAATTACGTGCCACTTTGTGATGGTCTATCTCTATCACATAAAGTACCAATAAAACACATTTAGGTTTTTGGTTGTAACATGACAAATTGTGGAAAATTTCAAGGGGTATGAATACTTTTTCAATGCACTGTGCAGTTCAGAAATTCAAAACTCATAGCCCTTATTTTATGGAGCTGAGGAGAAGGAGGATTGTTCTGTAGTCCAGCAGATTTGATGACACTGCTTGAGATTTCAGTGCAGCAGAGGTAGAGTTGTCAGCTGAAACAAGAATTTAGAGCATGCTGGAATTCGAGGAGGAATAACTGGTACTTTTCTGTACTTTAGCGAGACAAAAGATAGGGCAATATGGATGTATTGCAGATATGTACTTTTTTTGCTCAGACATATACTTTGAACTAGTCAGACATTGCAATTATTACTCAATTTCAACCACTTTCAACCTTTCAGACAGCTTTAAGTTCAATAACAATTGAATGGATCAGGTCATGAATGATACTATCAATAACACTTCAGATTACTTCATAGTGTGACTGGAAAACAGTTGGCTGTAAGCTGTATTTACCCATTTAATAGTTTTTGTGAGTAAAACCTGGTTGAAAGTGGTTTAAAATGCCTTATAATTGCAGTATGACCACCACTAGATTTCCCAGTGACCGCAGCAAGACCTCCCAGCAGACTAAACTGCAATTAAAGGAGTTGTAAAGGAAAAAAAACGTTCACCTTAATGCAATCTATGCATTAAGGTGAAAAAACATCTGATGATACCGCCCCCCGAGCCTCCATTTTAATTACATGACCCATCGAAAGTCACGCGTTCGGTCCCAAGATCCTCTTCGCCGCTCAGCCTGACCCCTGATTGGCTGAGCAGCGCAGCCATTGGCTGGATCTGCCGTCAATCACATCCAGTGACACGGCGCGCTAAGGGGAAGCTGTATATGCTGATATCATCACTCTGGTCTCTCTTCCTTCCAGGCAGCATCCAGTGGTAGACTGACAGCACTATACAGTGTAATAGAACCTGGTTGGTTTAAAATTTTGCCCCTGCTTCTCTTAAGATGGCCATACATTGAGCAAATGTCAGGGATGCGCTGTCCATAGTGTAACTGAAGCTCCAAGGCACACACAATTGCGCAGGCGCGGCCCTGCAGGTGCCCGTCTTGCGTTGCACACGTGTGTGAAAATTCGCCATGGATACTGGCGCTAAGTGGCCTTTATAGGTGCAGCAGAGGCAGTAGTTGGTTCCTGTCTGATCTGCGGCTCTTCCTGTGTTCCTGTGCCTGTTCCTGTACTTGATTGATTCTTGTGATTGACCTGGCTTGTCCTGACCATGCTTTTAATGCTACCTGCCCTGACCTTGGATTCTGCTTGCCTCTTGCTCATTTACTTACTCCATTGTTGCTGACCTCTGCCTGTATCTTGGCTATTCCCCTGCCTGCTGTCCATGCCTGTTCCTGACCATCTGTTGCTGACCTGGCTTGTTTGACAACATATCCTGCTACTTTGTCTGCTCTGCTCCATACGTTACTTACGTGGTCCTTGCTGGTCCCTGAGCTGGAGCTATAAGAGAGGCCTTCCTCTGCACATCATGCTCTACCATCAGGTATGTGATAGTGAATTTTGACAGGTTCCTGAGAAACTTACAGATGCTTGCTTAATAGGTGGCCTCTTTGCACCCTCTCACTTGACCTTCTAATGCAGCTAGTGTTCGGGTATTCTAAAGCCAGCACTTCTTGTCAAGATACAATAGCAATAGGGTGGTGCAGCATAGTGCGGCGGCAGTAAACACTTAGGCCCAGATTCATAGAGAATTAGATTCTCGTAGCGTATCAGAAATACACTACGCCGCCGTTTTTTACCTGGCTCTACGTGGAATCCAGGTAGATTTTGTCCAGTAAACGACGGCGGCGTAGTGTATTTCTCCAGTCGCAATCCATCTGCGCGAGTAGGGGGCGTGAAGCATTTAAAATAGGCGCGTTCCCGCGGCGATCGAACTGCGCATGCTCCGTTCGCAAATTTCCCGCCGTGCATTGCGCGAAATCACGTCGTTATGTCGTAGTAGCGTCGTTTACGTACATTCCTATTCCCGAACGAGTTACGTTAAAAAAAAAAAAAAAATTCAAATCGACGCGGGAACGACGGCCATACTTTACATGGGTTACGCACTGTTAGACCAGCAAAAAGCTCCTCTAACATTACGTAGCCAAAAAATTACGTAGGCGATTGCAAAGACCGCTCGTATCTTCGTGGATCGCCGTAAAAACACATTTGCATATCCCGACGCATCAAAATGACGCAAACTCCTCCCAGCGGCCGCAAAAATGTCGCAGCGTAGATCCGAAGGCTTACGAAGACGTAAGCCTCTCGGATCGAAGCCCGAAGCCGCCGTATCATGGTTTGAGGAAAAGCGCGCAAAATTTGAAATTACTCCTGTCTAACACCGGTTAGACAGGCGTAATTGCTCTGTGAATCTGGGCCTTAGAGTCCAGTTGCAGAGAACAGAACCTATATTAAAAGTTCATTAATTTACAACAAGTCCGGCTGGAAGGCACCCGACCAGGAACACTCACAGAATACAACAGTGATGTGTAGAAGGGCAGGTCATGTAAGTGCCGACAGTACCTGTCTTGAGGAGCAGAATTTGGCCCGGTCCATGCCCAACTGGGGAGGGTGATGTGTCCCTATTCTTTCCCTACTTGTTTGGAACTTCTCCCTGCCACTAATCACTGTCCCTGCCAGACGGATGATCTGACCCTACACTACCCACATGTGAAATGTGCGCCAAGCCTGGGAGCCATGGCCTTAAATAGGCTCTGCCTGACCCAAAATAGCTGCCAGTGTCACATGGGGCAGCAGCATCCAATGGGATAGCTTCCCCCATGACCCAAGAAACCATAGAGGAACCATGTTCCTCTTGACTTCCCCTCAGAGTGCAATGCCGCTGTGGTCAAGCGCCACCTAGAGTAAAGAAAATAGACTGCACCTACCTACAAGCTAGCACTACAGAATTGTCCATTTACGCAGTATAGTGTGGATAGGGAAATTTGTTAGGGTGAAAAAAAAATTCATCAGTGTATGGCCAACTTCCTCCATCCACGCTATATACCAAATAGATGGACACATCTTCTGCTGTTCTTATTGTGCCCTGGCAGTCGCTGCAGACAACTATCACATCACTCAAACAGCGGCTGCATCGATTGGATGCAGCCACTGTTAAGTGGAAAGTTTTACATCCAGAACCACCACTTTTTCAGTTGACAGGTGTACGCCGGGAGCGGGCTGACAGGGCCTCCCATGTAGCGAATATTTTTGATGAAATTCACATAGTTTATGGCTAACTTTTGTGCCACTGTAAGTGGGAGTACAGGAATCTGATATCAATAGGGGCGGACTGACAACTCATGGGGCCCCAGGGCAATATAAGATTATGGGGCCCCCGGGCTTACAGGTGGCCACCACGCCAGGAGGCAGTACAGAGGCGGGGCAACTAAATTCTCTAGATCATCAAAAGCATGTCATTTTCGGACATATAAGGGAGAGATGTAAAAAAACACAGATATTTACATACTGTCCCTGGTTTTACTGAGCCTGGCAACCCTGATGGGGCCCCCTAGTGGCATGGGGCCCTTGGGCAGTGCCCGAGTGACTCAATGGTCAGTCCGCCCCTGGATATCAAGACAGATGTCTTGCTAGAACCATGTAAAAAAATAACATCTAATGCCCCGTACACACGTGCAGGATTTCTCACGGGAAAAGTTCCCTTCGGAAATCCTGAGGAGAAAGCCGAGAACCTGCTCGGTCAGTCCTTCCCATACACACGGCCGGTTTTCCCAACAGGAAAACTGCGTTAGAGCTTTGGTCGGGAATCCTGGCTGTGTGTATGCTCCATCACAGTTTTTCCTATTCCGGTTCTCTTTTTTTGTCGGGTGGTTTTTGGGCAGTTTTCCCGTCGGAAAAATTGCGAGGAGCATACACGCGGCCGGGATTCCCCGCCAAAAGCTTTCCTCGCAGTTTTCCTTTTGGTAAAACCGGCCGTGTGTACGAGGCATAACATCTTTTGACACATAGTTAGAAGTGCATTCAGCAGTTACTTTTTATATCTCCTTGGACTTTTAGTTTGAAATACCAGTCGCAGGACCCAAACTTCTCACCTCTTTCTTGGAAGAAACAATATTTCTACTGCAGTCTGTATATTTTTGATGGATTTTATCCAATTGATCTTCAAGATAAACCTCATGTTACATTTTTGCTCTACAATTACAGTTGGGTGGCCTTCTTTTTTTTTTTTTGGGAGGTTTCGTTAAGAAAAAAATCTTTAATCATGGTGGCAGCAGCTAATCAGAAACGCAATCTTCCATGTCAGTCTGCTAATAGAAATATTCAAATCAACTGCGCCACACAGAGACTTGGCTTAATTGTTCCCAATGAGCAATCCAAGTTTTCAGAGACAGTGATATCACAGTAGACATCAGTAAAGTTCAGGCATATTCCCGGAGTGCCGGAGAGGCTCCGACTGGTTCTCCAGAGGATGGGGACTTGCTGGGGATGAGAATTATTGCCTTCATGTTTCTGCTGCACAGTTTCCATCTGAAAACTATTAACAGACAAGAAACCAGTCTGTGCTTTGCTTAACAGTACAAGCAAACACGTCTATTTGACATCTTCATTATTATTTCTCCATGAAATAGATCAGGAATAATTTGATATGGGCGGTAATGCTGCTTTCTATTGAGCGGTCATATAATATGAATGAAATATTCCCGTAATATAAAACAAATGTGACCCAACTGAAAAAGCCCTCTGTCTTTGGATAGTAGCGGTCCCCACCAATCCACAATAAAGAGCAGTCCTTGTATAAACTGTGCTGTAGGGTTTATGAATGACAGAGCTGGCGGCTGTCAGTTGAACTGCGTTTCATGTATGCTGATAAATATACTGTGAGACCATCTGGCAATAGTAAAGGCTGTAGTCTTAGTATAAGTCTGCCTGTTGTTGGTTCTTAAAGTGAAGCTCCAGGACTTTAAAAAAAAAAAATGCTGCCTCTTGCATCTGTAAAGACAAAAAAAGCAGCTTTTGCCACAATACTAATCTAAAACCTAGTACACACGATCAGAAAATAGGACGAAAAATACCACTTCTCTTGTACCATACCAAAATGTACGATATTAGTTTAATCAGTACAGTATTCGTTAAAAAAAAATCGACCGACCAAGACTGCACATGCTTGGAAATGACAGAACATATTACAATACAACACACAAAGTGGATGTCACAGTGTAGAGTATACGATTTCCTATCATCTGTGCCCAGTCTTGCCACACAGAGTTAATCCAGCGCTGAGCAATCCTCTTTTAAAGTTCAGTGCAAATTAACAGAATTCCAGATAAAAACTTGCCAAATTATAAAGTCAGTTTCTCTGTTATTGCTTTCAGTAACATGTTATTTACATATCTAGCTTGGACATGTTTATAATAACAAGAGGTGATCCAAAGTTCATTGTATATTACTAGGATGTGTTATGATGTTATATCACCTCATGTTATGATAAACAAAACATAACATATGATAAACATGTCCTAGCTAGATATGTAAATAACCTGTCTTTTAAAGCAAGAAGAGAGAAAACTGACTTTTTATTTAGGCAGGGTTTTATCTGGAAGGCTGTTCATTTTTACTGAACATAAAAGAGGATTTCTCAGATCTGGATTAACTCTGTGTGGCAAGACTGGGCACAGATGATAGGAAATATTATACTCTACATTGTGACATCAAAAATTAAACATTTTTTGGGGGGTTTACATCCACTTTAAAGGGGTTGTAAAGGTTTCAGTGGGAGAAATGACCTATCACCTGTTCATACAATGTGTGAACAGCGAATCTGTAATTTCCCCTAGACAGTCCCACCCCCCACCCCCCCCCCTTAGTTAGAACGCACACACAGGGAACATAATTAAGCCCTTCCTCACCCCTAGTGTTAACTCCTTCCGTGCCAGTGACATTTTTACAGTAATCAATACATTTTTATAGCACTGATCGCTATAAAAATGCCAATGGTCCCAAAAATGTGTCAAAAGTGTCGGAAGTGTCCACTATAATGTCGCAGTACCGATAAAAATCGGTGATCGCCACCATTACTAGTAAAAAAAAATAAAAAAAAATAAAAATGCCATAAAACTACCCCCATTTTGTAGACGCTATAACGTTTGCGCAAACCAATCAATAAACGCTTATTACAATTTTTTTTGCGTAAAAAAATGTAGAAGAATACGTATCGGCCTAAACTGAGGAAAAAAAACTTTTTTTTTATATATTTTTGGGGGATATTTATTATAGCAAAATGTAAAAAATATTCATTTTTTTTTTTTTAAATTGTCGCTCTATTTTTGTTTATAGCGCAAAAAATAAAAAACGCAGAGGTGATCAAATACCGCCAAAAGAAAGCTCTATTTGTGGGAAAAAAAGGTGTAAATTTTGTTTGGGAGCCACGTCGCACGACCGCGCAATTGTCAGTTAAAGCGACGCAGTGCCGAATCGCAAAAAGTGGCCCGGTCATTGACCAGCAAAATGGTCCGGGGCTGAATTGGTTAATAAATTGTATAAACTGAAAAAATAAAACACCCCCAAAACCATTATAGTTATCTGGAGAGTTCCTTTGACAAGGAATTAGCTTGAACTGTAATCATAATGGTCAGTATGCCTAGAACTCGTACTTGGATATAGAGAAATGTGAAAATAAATACAGCTAGGAAATGTAACATTAGATTCATCTCACTGGTTCCCTGCTATTCCAGCTCTGGATACTGTAAGTAAAATGTTCCAGCTCACTTGTGGAAACAGCGAGATTTACAACCTCCCAACTGGAACATAGAAACCAATTTACTGCTTATGTCAATACAGACAGATGGACTAAAGAAAACTTTTTTTGTCTGCAATGTGGAGAATATATATTCAATGTGATTTTATTGGCGCTGTGTTGTATTATCTCCACTTCTATCATTAGACAATGAATATATTACATCATAATTAAACATTCGGTATCTTAGGAGAAAAGAGCCAGCCGTGAGCCTTAACCGTGTATTACAAAATAAATATTTCTAAATTAATTTCTTCAGTGTCATTTGAGGTGCCGCTGGAGACATTAATCTGTTAATCGCTGATCGTAGAGCGCTGCGAATCTACGCCTGGGAAATAGACAGTACAAAGGCATTACGCCAGGGCCCTCGGATGTCTACACTTTCGTCTTAGGCTTTGCCGCAAGAAATATTTACCTTGGAAAGTCAACTTTTGCTGACATTCAACTATAAAAAAATAAAAAATAATAATGTTTTTTAAAGAGATCATTCATTTCAATAACAATTTTCCCGTAGGATTATATGTGCATTTAGCGTATTTCATACATGTTATTTATGTAAAAGCCTCCCTTCTGTAGATATCCAAAAGTCCTGAAACTGCTGCAGGGTGCAGATTCAGATTTTTTTTTTTAATGTATTTTATTCTTTCTAATTAATTTTGTAAAGTGATTGTAAAGTCTATTAAAAAAAAATAACAAACATGTTATACTTGCCTGATCTCTGCCATGGTTTTCCACAGAGCAGCCCCGATCTTGGCCCCTTCTCCCTACTGAGTGCTTCCTATAGCAAGCTGCTTGCTTTGGGGGCACTCGTGTGCATTAGACCCTGAGCAGCACTGTGTGTCTATTGACACACACAGTTCGGCTAGGCCCCGCCCCCAGCTCCTTTGTCCCTGGACTTGATAGAGAGCAGCAGGAGCCAATGTCTCTGCTGCTGTCACTGAGCTCAGTGTGGAGGGAGAGAGAGAGCAGTGTCCTGGTTTTCACGTAGAGTGCTGGATCGAGATTGGGCTAAGGTAAGTATTGGTGGGTGGGGGAGAGAGAAATAGAGCTGCACCAAATAATTTTTTTGTCTTAATAGGGCTACTTTCACACTGAGGCGCTTAACCAGCATTTTAGCGATACAAATAGCGCATGCAAATCGCCTCTCCTGTCACTCCAGTGTGAAATCCCAAGTGCTTTCATACTGGAGCAGTGCGCTTGCGGGACGTTAAAAAAAGTCTTGCAAGCAGTATCTTTGGGGTGCTTTAGGAGCGGTGTATACAACACTCCTAAAGCACCCCTGCCCATTGGAATCAATGGGCAGCGCCGCCAAAGAGCCTGCAAAGCGCTTCGGCAGCTGCGTTTTGCGGACGCTATTAACTCCTTCATTGCCCGCTTTACCACTGACGCCCTCCTAACCCAGTGTGAAAGTGCCCTAAAAGAATGCAACCCAGTAAAGTGAACAGCCTCAGATGATACACATATGACAGAAATCTCCCTACTTAAGTTTTACATGTATATCTGCTGTTTTCAACTTTATATACTGTTTAAAATGTTCACATCGTGTTAGATTTTCTCTTCTTGTTCAACACTGCGGTGAAGCCTGGGCATACAGCCAGGACAGCTGATTGGAGGAAAGGCACACACCCCCTCTTCTCATAGGTAGAGACTTTCAGAGCTGATCATTGAATAGTTCAGGGCTTTGCTAATCTAGTTATAGCATCCTCCCCAACACAAAACTCTGGCTGCTTTTATCATCAGTCTGATAACAGAAGAATGGGGCAGAAGACAGCTACAGGGCATAGTGCTTTAAAAAGAAAACACTGCAGATATATGTGCCCAGCATACATTTCATGAATTGGGTTTACATTCACTTTAAGACCCCCTTCACATGGGCGCCTCCGCTTAACGAAATCCACTTGCTCAGCGGGGAATCCCTCCGCTGATCCCCGCTGAGTGAGCGGATGACAGGTCTGTGTCCGCTCCGCTATGCAGAGCGGATACGGACACAGTCCTGTTCCCCTATATGGGAAAATTGAATGGAAACAGACTGTCTGCCTATTTCCATCCGATCTGATCCACCGGACGTATAGAAAATAGGGCCGTCATTCGTCTGTTTTTGGGGGACACGATCGGATGGCGGTGGGTGTGTCTGCTGACATCCGTCACTCCATAGAGGACAATGCACTGTCCAATCAGGTCCGCCTGAAAATGAACAGGCGTACCTGGTCGGACCGGCTGTGTGAAAGGGTCCTTAGTAGGGTGACCACGAGTTCCGCATTTTGCAGGTCTGTCCAGGGCACATCAATACAGTGTCCCGGAATGAAACAGAGACAAAGCCACCCCCTGGGCCAATCTGATGCCCCCAAAAAAGGCTGCCACATCACCGCTTTACTCACTGACAGTACTTGTCCTGTCCGGGAATGCTTGGAGGAGCACAATCCCGCCCCCTGCTTGTGATTGGAGAAATCATAAATCCTGCCTCTTTTGTCCAATCACTGTGCTGTGATTCGTTACAGCACAAGCTGATTTTTGGGAAGAGAGGGCGCCCCTGAATGGTAGTTTAGAAATGTGGTCACCCTAGCCCTTAGCCCTGACAGAACCACTTAAACTAGAGGAAAGTGGGTACGCATGGGCTGAAGTTCAGCTTTAAAATGGCATTATGAAAGCTTTCCAATAATTAGAATTTCTTACTGGGAAATATGTTACAGCACCCAGAAGACAAAGTTCATAGTAAAATTCCATTTCAATTGCTTTTCAATGTAATTTATTGCAGTGTGTGGAGGGCCCCCCTGCAGACACCCATGACACTGTAGCATCTTTGTAAGGAAACCTCTGCATTCTTTAGCTCCAAGGATTCCACTGATCACTGCTGATGACTGCAGCCAAGCTGTCTCCTCTCTCTGCTCCACTATAAAAGCCAGCTACTAACATTACAGATCTCATCTTATCACTGGGATCTGACATGAGCTAACTGGAAGGGGGCTGCGGCATTTACCAATACTGGGAATACTAGACACCGGGAAAGGACAAAACAAATATTCCCAGGCTGGGTCACTGCTGAAAGCTTTATCACATCGCATTCTGTTTTATCAGCAGTAAATGAACATAAGTCATTCTTGTACGATCTGAAAAAAAGTGAAGAAATACAAAAATGATGGTTCAGGATTTTGTTTCCTAAAAACACCTTTTGAGGACTTTATTTTAGGGCTGTTACTGATCAAAATGTTTGTGTTCGATTAATCGTTTTTCTTTTTAATCGATCTAGCGACTAATTTCGATTAATTATAACGCACATACAGATCCAACTACTTTTAGCTGATTTCCTTGCAGACCAATTTCCAGTGCAGCTCCAACCACTGGAAAAATGGATAGCAGAATACAAAAAACACACAAAGGCAGCGCTCGATGGGAATAGCATTAAAACTTTTATAGTCTTAAAGTAGGTAACAAAATAAATATTGCACTGGAGATAAAATCGATGTAGCTACATAAACTGTAATACTGGTGCGAGTAATACCGGTACCAAAAGCAGTCATAAAAACATGTAGCTAAGTATGATACTGCTATAAAAATGTGTACAACGATGCCACTGCTGAATCCAGATGAGGAGGGGTTAACAGCAGTCTGCCGGCATGTAGATGTCCCATGAAGGGAACCATCACAACTCCCAGTGTAACAGCCCTTGCGTGTGGCAGATAGTAAGGTCCCGCCAGCATGCAGATATGAAGGCACAGCAAAGGAGCCCTTTAGATGGACATGGCAAGCCTCGCCGGTGTCCGTGACATTACCGGATCTCCGACGGAACTCCCTGAAGGCCCAGAAGCCGGCGGAGAGGTGAGTACCAATCAAAAGAATTTTATTCGATCAAAAAGATTTTGATTGATCAAAAAAATTAAAGATTAATCAATCAATTAACCACTTGAGACACGAGCCTGTTTTTCAGATTCGGTGCTTACGAGACTAAAACAGTTTTTTTTGCTAGAAAATTATTTAAAACTCCCAAACATTATATATATTTTTTTCTAACACCCTAGAGCAGAGGTGGCAAACACAAGGCCCGCGGGCCGAATGCGGCCCTCCAGGCCATTTCATATGGCCCTCGCACCTCTCCAGTCATCCTCCAGACCCTTACTTTCTGCTTTCAAGCAATGCATCCAACTTCTTCCCAGCAGCAGCAGCATAAGGAAAGGGGGGTGCACTGTAATGTAAGGGAGAGTGGGGGACTCAACTTCTGATGGTGGGGGGGCTCTTGACATCTAATGTAAGGGGAGGGGATGTGCTGGACATCTAATCTTACAGATACAACCGTCCCTTTTGAGGGCAACCATAATACTGATGCGGCCCACGATGAAATTGAGTTTGACACCCCTGCCCTAGAGAATAAAATGGCGGTCATTGCAATACTTTTTCTCACACCGTATTTGCACAGCGGTCTTACAAGCGCACTTTTTTTTGGAAAAAATTCACTTTCTTGAATTAAAAAATAAGACAACAATAAATTTGGCCCAATTTTTTTATATATTGTGAAAGATAATGTTACGCCGAGTAAAATGATACCCAACATGTCACGCTTAAAAATTGCGCCCGCTCGTGGCATGGCGTCAAACTTTTACCCTTAAAAATCTCGATAGGCGACGTTTAAAAAATTCTACAGGTTGCATTTTTTGAGATACAGAGGAGGTCTAGGGCTAGAATTATTGCTCTCTAACGATCGCGGCGATACCTCACTTGTGTGGTTTGAACACCGTTTTCATATGCGGGCTCGTCGGGACGGGGCACTTTAAAAAAATATTTTTTTGGTTTTCGTTTTTATTTTTATTTATTTTATAATTTTTAACACTGAAAAAAAAAAAATTATCACTTTTATTCCTATTACAAGGAATGTAAACATCCCTTGTAATAGAAAAAAGCATGACAGGTCCTCTTAAATATGAGATCTGGGATCAAAAAAACCTCAGATCTCATATTCAGGCGTAAATGCAAAAGAAAAAAAAAAAAAAATGTAAACAAAATAAATGTCTCTTTAACCACTTAAGGACCCCCGCACGCACATTTACGGCCACAACATGGCTCGTACAGGCACAAGGGCGTAAATTTACGTCCCCGCCTTCGTGCGGTTCGGGGGCCCCCCTGGCTCCGGGAGCGATCCGGGACGAGCGGGCGGATGTCAGTGTTTACCTGCCCCCCGCGATCGCTCCCAGCCAATGCGCGCGCTCCCCCTTTGTGTCACTTCCTCCTCCTGTGTAAACACAGGAAGGGGAAAGTGATGTAATCTCCCATCGCAGCGGTATTTCCAACCGCTGCGATGAGAAGAACACCTCACAGTAAGTCCTGCACCAACACTACACTGACACACACTCACATAGGCATACTTAACCCCTTGCGATCTGCCCCCCCACCCCCCTGTCACAGTATCACTGAATGCAGTGATCTAATCACTGCATTTAGTGTCAGTGTGACAGGCAGTGTAAAATCAGTTAGTGTTAGGCTCAGGATAGCCCCCCCACCCCGCCTAAGAAAGTTTTAACCCCCTGATCACCGCCCTAGTTAACCCTTTCACTCCCTATTGCCAGCGTCACTAAGCGATCATTTTTCTGATCGCTGTATTAGTGTCGCTGTTCCCGCTAGGTAGCTATTTATTTTTATTGCGATTTTTTTTTTTTACTAAAGACATGTGGCTAAATAAATTTTGGCCTAAATGTTTGACTAAAATTTTGTTTATTTGATTTTTTTTTAACAAAAAGTAAAAAATAGTGTTTTTTTTTCAAAAATGTCGCTCTATTTTTGTATATAGCGCAAAAAATAAAAATCGCAGAGGTGATCAAATACCACCAAAAGAAAGCTCTATTTGTGGGAAGAAAAGGACGCAAATTTTGTTTGGGAGCCACGTCGCACGACCGCGCAATTGTCTGTTAAAGCGACGCAGTGCCGAATCGCAAAAACACCTTGGGTCATTTACCAGCGTATTGGTCCGGGTCTTAAGTGGTTAAGACGCTGGGCGGAAATGACGTTTTGACGTCACTTCCGCCCAGCAGAGGTATGGGGACGGCTGAGGGACATTTTTTCCCTCAGTCGCATCCCCGGACAGCCAGCAAGAGGACCCGATCGCCTCCGCCGCTACCGACGGCTACGGTAAGCGGCGGAGGGCGCGGGAGAGCTGCGGGAGGGGGGGCACCCTCTCCCGCCACCGATAACAGCGATCTTGCGGCGAATCTGCCGCGATGACCGCCGTTATCGTTAACAGGTCCGCCCCACGAACAGATGGATATCTTGGTTGTGGCAGCAGCTGCCGCCGTTACCGAGATATCCATCTTCAAAAAAATCACGTCTTTAGACGTGGGGCGGATCTCAAGTGGTTAAAAAATAATTTGCACAGCCCTACTTTATTTATTACACAGGTTTAGGTTGAATAAGTTTTAGGTGTCAGTTTACACACCTCTGTGTGAGTTTTTATGTACAATATCCATAGGTGTGCACCCCAAAAAGCAAACACACATGCGTGAACGGAACCTACGCACAGCCCTATTCACGTACAACGCAAACTACGTAAAATTAGACGGCGTTCGTTCCCTGGTCCATACCTTTGCATGAGTTGCACCTCCAATCTGGGGAATAACTTTACGCCGGACGTAAACTGATGAAGTCAGTTTTTAGGCGTATCTAAGTTCTGTGGGCACGGCGCACAGATACGACGGCGCATATTTATACTTACGCGGCGTATCTCGAGATACATCGGCGCAAGTGCTTTGTGAATCCGGGCCATACTGTATAAAACACAGATTAAAAAAACACACTACTGTGCTAAAAAGATGCGGATCCAGTCTTCAACTTTTTTTATATTTGCTTTCTGCAACAAAGAGGCAGCTAAAAGTTCTGTACGTCTCTCACCCATCTCACACAGCAGACCTGGTGTTAGAAACACTTTTTTTTTTCTTTTTCTTGCCGATACTGTTACACTTCCCCGAGCTCTCTGAGTGCCATTTATTACCTGTCTACAGACGTGTCAGATGTTCTTAAATGTCATTTTTATTACAACCCATTAAATATAAAGTGCTACAACTTGATTCCTGTAAACTGATACACTCCAAGCAGTTTCCTCTTCTGAGATCTGTGAACAGGTAGCGGAGACGGAAATGCATTTACAGCCATCCTAGGTTAAGGTGAGAGAGTTACAACTATATGGGGGGGTGAGTTACAAGAATCAACATAAAAAAAGTAAACTGAACAACCTATAAACATAAATTGTAAATTAGAAAACAGTTATTCCGCGTACACACGGCTGGACTTTTGACCGGGCAAAACTCAGACGGAATTTCCGACAGAAAAATAGAGAACCTGCTCTCTAAAGCCCTGTACACACGATCGGTTTGTCTGATGAAAACAGACCGATGGACCGTTATCTTATTGTGTGTGGGCCCCATCGGTTTGTTTTCCATTGGTAAATAAAAATAGAACACGTTTTAAATTTTTCCTATGGATTAAAAAAACGATAGAAAAAAAACGATCGTCTGTGTGGAACTTCATCGGTCAAAAATCCACGCATGCTCAGAATCAAGTTGACGCATGCCCAGAAGCATTCAACTTCATTTTCTTCAGCACGTCGTAGTGTTTTACGTAGCCGCGTTGGACACGGTCGGACTTTGGACTGATGGTGTGTAGGCAAGACTGATGAAAGTCAGCTTCATCAGATATCCAACGAGAAAATCCATCGAATTAGATTCCATCAGATATCCGATGGTGTGTACAGGGCTTAAATCAGTCGAAAATTCAGACGGAAAAAGTCCTATGGGGCATACACACGGTCGGAATATCCGATAAAAAGCTCCCATCTGACTTTTTCCATCGGAAATTCCGACCGTGTGTATGCAGCATTAAAGAGTAACTCCACTTTTGTGGGGAAAAAAAATAGCAAGTAAAAAAAAAAAATATATATAGCATATACAATTGCTACACGAGTCATATTGTGATTGGATGTTATTAAAAAATTACCTTTACTTTTCAATCTGCAGCCGCTGTAATTTTCAGAAAATGCAATATGGCTACCTAGAGTTGTTCTGTACACAGAAACATAATTTGCTGCTTGTGTAAATTGGCTCACCAATTTCCCAAAATGTCTGCCTAAAGCATACATGGGTCGGATTTCGAAATAATTTTCCTTTGAATATCTTGTCGATTTTCGTGTGGCCATCGAATTTAAGCAGTTGGACATGTTGGAGATTTTTTTTTTTTTTGAAAAACAAACGATTTTCTAATCAATGATGGGAGAATCATGCAAGAAATGTAATCGAAAAAGAAATGCAAATGTGCAAAAAAAAAAGAAAATACCCGAAAAGAAGATTCCCAGCCACGAAAATTCTTTTCTGTAGCATCATGAGGTTAAATTGAAGGCTTGGTTGGTCAAATTTTGAAATCAATGGTGGCACCATCGGATCACAAAACGCATTTTCTGATTTTCAAAAGAAAATTCTTTCTAAATAAGATAGAAGTAAAATTTCAGGCATCCCCTGCAACAAAAATATAATTTTTGGTAAGATACTCCCAATAGGAACAAATCTAAAGGGATGCAGGCCCAGCAGCTTTCCTCATTAGTGCTCCGCAGCTGCCACAGCTGACTGATAATTATGAAACCACTCCTATTAGACCCACTGTGCAGAGAGACACAGAGGAACAAACAGGGATTTCTTCAGAATAACAAAAAGGTAGGAATCTTGTAATAATCCTTGCAATATACACAGATCATCCGGAAGGGGGGGGGGGGGGTTCTCAACAAAAGTGGAGTTACGCTTTAAAGAATATGGTAAAACCCAACATTTCATGTTTCTGATATGTGCCTGCTGAACCATGTATTTACATGAAAAATTATCCTGTTCTCTTTGTATTGCTTCCTTTCCATCCCCTTGCTTTATTATTAAAAACTGACCACACTGATGTACGTGATGGAGATAAAAGAGGGAATTTGGCGAATACATAGAGAATATATGGACAATCAGGGAGGAGATGGAACATTTGGGGAAGTTTGAAATTTAGTTAAAAGTTGAAAAAGTATTTTGGTTTCTACATCTCCCCTGGGGGGAATGGAAATTGCTTGTGATATAAAATATTATAAATTCCCTCTGCTGTAGACTAGGAATAGTAAAAGAGTTTAAAGGGGTTGTAAAGGTACAAGTTTTTTTACCTTCATGCATCCTATGCATGAAGGTAAAAAAACATCTAGCAGCACCGCCCCCCCCCCGAGCCCCCGTTGTACTTACCTGACCGTTCGAATCTCCCGGGCGCGTCCACGTCGTCCTCTTCGGTTCCCAGCCTGGCCGTTGATTGGCTAGGCTGGGCGGATTGATAGCAGCGCAGCCATTGGCTAGCGCTGCTGTCAATCAGGGCGGATGACGCGGCGCGCTGGGGGGCGGAGCCGAGTGATACAGTCGGCGGCTATGGCCGCCGCTGTATCACGGGAGTGCGCTCGCAAAAGCTTTCCTCCATGCGAGCGCCCTCGCATGAAGAAGGAAAGCTTTTGCGAGGAGGAGCCCAGACAGCCGCCGAGGGACCCCAGAAGACAGGTTTCCGGGCCACTCTGTGCAAAACGAACTGCACAGTGGAGGTAAGTATCACATGTTTGTTATTTAAAAAAAAAAAATCCCTGACTTTAGTGACCCTTTAAGAGAGAGATGTATTATAATGTCCATATATATATAAGCTGTTGTATTGGATTCTGCATATCCCGTTTTCTTGTGTTTTTTGTGTTGCTTTCTTGTTTATAAAAATAAATAAATATAAAATGGGAAAAAAAAACTGACCACACTAAAGCAGGAGAACACAGCATGGTCAGTTATCTAGCTATGTTGGGAACTTAGCCTGCACTCCTTCAACGATCAGACTTTTCCTGGCAAGTAAATGAACAGAAGTTCTGATGACTTCCATCATCCAATCACGTGCTGGCAAAAATGCTAGCACAAATCTTTGCACGTGATTGGGTTTTCCCTTACAAAGTGAAGCTTTACCTTATTTACTAAGCACTGACGCAACTGCACATGCAGTAAATCAACCCCTGTGTGTCCATTCACACACAGATTATGGCTTGACCCTGTCCCTGCTCTCTCCTCATTGGCTCACTGGCTGTGAATGACAGTAACGGGAGCCAAGGATGCTTTTTTCTGTCTCAGCCAATGAGGAAGAGACCGGGAGAGCCGCTGCTCTTGTGCACATTGCTGGATCAATATGGGGCCCAGGTAAATATTAGGAGGGGCTGCTGCACACAGAAGGTGATAAACCTGAGCCTTTACAACCACTTTAATTTCATCTGGTGATCCAGCCAGGAAGTCTGTTGCTTCTCAACAGAACAAGCTGTCTTGCAGATGTATGCAAACTAAAAATCTTGCGAGCTACCAAACATATGTGCTTAAACAACTAGCTATTCAGCTGCTGGCATTGATCACGTACCATACGTTCATGCTATAAAAATGAAATGTATATATCTTGCAGATGTAGCCATTATAGGGATGAGACAAATCATTTACCACTGACAAAGGTGCTTACATTGCTTTTGTTTATTTATGTAAAACCTTTATCCCAAAAGGAAATAAAGCTGTTGCTGTAACTGCTTATAACATGTTAGCTGGAGTTTTGCTTCAATGTGTTAAGTGTATCTAAATCTGCTAGTGCATCTAACACTTCCCTCCCCCAGACTGACAATGCTGCAGTCCAAAGGTGCCCCCTATGCTCCTTTTTCCAGAGGGGGGCTACTCTAATACAGGTGGTGTGGTGCTGGCCAGATCAGCAGATGAAAAGAGGGCGGGGGGGGGGGGGGGGGTTTGCACAGAGCAGCCTGATCTTCCTCATCTGGGGCCCCCTGCTACCGCTCCTGGCTCCTCCTGATTTCCAAGTGCCGCTTGATAGGGGGACATTGTGCAGGCTCAATCTCAAGCCGCACAGCGCGTGTCTATTAAAACACACAGCATGGCACAGCCTCGCCTCCCTGCTCCCTCATCACTGAATTTGTTTGGCAGCAACAGGAACCAATGGATCCACTGCTCTCACTAAGTCCAGTGAGGAGAGACACAGGGCAGGCTAGTGACAAGCTGCATCTGGTGGCTGTGGTGTCAGGCTAGTGACAAGCTGCATCTGGTGGCTGTGGTGGCAGGCTAGTGACAAGCTGCATCTGGTGGCTATGGTGGCAGGCTAGTGACAAGCTGCATCTGGTGGCTGGGGTGGCAGGCTAGTGACAAGCTGCATCTGGTGGCTGTGGTGTCAGGCTAGTGACAAGCTGTACCCGGTGGCTGTGGTGTCAGGCTAGTGACAAGCTGCATCTGGTGGCTGTGGTGTCAGGCTAGTGACAAGCTGTACCCGGTGGCTGTGGTGGCAGGCTAGTGACAAGCTGCATCTGGTGGCTGTGGTGTCAGGCTAGTGACAAGCTGTACCCGGTGGCTGTGGTGGCAGGCTAGTGACAAGCTGCATCTGGTGGCTGTGGTGGCAGGCTAGTGACAAGCTGCATCTGGTGGCTGTGGTGTCAGGCTAGTGACAAGCTGTACCCGGTGGCTGTGGTGTCAGGCTAGTGACAAGCTGCATCTGGCGGCTGTAGTGTCAGGCTAGTGACAAGCTGCATCTGGTGGCTGTGGTGGCAGGCTAGTGACAAGCTGCATCTGGTGGCTGTGGTGTCAGGCTAGTGACAAGCTGTACCCGGTGGCTGTGGTGTCAGGCTAGTGACAAGCTGCATCTGGCGGCTGTAGTGTCAGGCTAGTGGTGAGCTGCATCTGGTGGCTGTGGTGGCAGGCTAGTGACAAACTGCATCTGGTGGCTGTGGTGGCAGGCTAGTGGCAAGCTGCATCTGGTGGCTGTGGTGGCAGGCTAGTGACAAGCTGCATCTGGTGGCTATGGTGGCAGGCTAGTGACAAGCTGCATCTGGTGGCTGTGGTGGCAGGCTAGTGACAAGCTGCATCTGGTGGCAGGCTAGTGACAAGCTGCATCTGGTGGCTGGGGTGGCAGGCTAGTGACAAGCTGCATCTGGTGGCTGTGGTGGCAGGCTAGTGACAAGCTGCATCTGGTGGCTGTGGTGGCAGGCTAGTGACAAGCTGCATCTGGTGGCTGTGGTGGCAGGCTAGTGACAAGCTGCATCTTGTGGCTATGGTGGCAGGCTTGTGACAAGCTGCATCTGGTGGCTGTGGTGGCAGGCTAGTGACAAGCTGCATCTGGTGGCTGTGGTGGCAGGCTAGTGACAAGCTGCATCTGGTGGCTGTGGTGGCAGGCTAGTGACAAGCTGCATCTGGTGGCTGGGGTGGCAGGCTAGTGACAAGCTGCATCTGGTGGCTGTGGTGGCAGGCTAATGACAAGCTGCATCTGGTGGCTGTGGTGGCAGGCTAGTGACAAGCTGTATCTGGTGGCTGTGGTGGCAGGCTAGTGACAAGCTGCATCTGGTGGCTATGGTGGCAGGCTTGTGACAAGCTGCATCTGGTGGCTGTGGTGGCAGGCTTGTGACAAGCTGCATCTGGTGGCTGTGGTGGCAGGCTAGTGACAAGCTGCATCTGGTGGCTGTGGTGGCAGGCTAGTGACAAGCTGCATCTGGTGGCTGTGGTGGCAGGCTAGTGACAAGCTGCATCTGGTGGCTGGGGTGGCAGGCTAGTGACAAGCTGCATCTGGTGGCTGTGGTGGCAGGCTAGTGACAAGCTGCATCTGGTGGCTGTGGTGGCAGGCTAGTGACAAGCTGTATCTGGTGGCTGTGGTGGCAGGCTAGTGACAAGCTGCATCTGGTGGCTATGGTGGCAGGCTAGTGACAAGCTGCATCTGGTGGCTGTGGTGGCAGGCTAGTGACAAGCTGCATCTGGTGGCTGTGGTGGCAGGCTAGTGACAAGCTGCATCTGGTGGCTGTGGTGGCAGGCTAGTGACAAGCTGCATCTGGTGGCTGTGGTGGCAGGCTAGTGACAAGCTGCATCTGGTGGCTGTGGTGGCAGGCTAGTGACAAGCTGCATCTGGTGGCTGTGGTGGCAGGCTAGTGACAAGCTGCATCTGGTGGCTATGGTGGCAGGATAGTGACAAGCTGCATCTGGTGGCTGTGGTGGCAGGCTAGTGACAAGCTGCGTCTGGTGGCTGTGGTGGCAGGCTAGTGACAAGCTGCATCTGGTGGCTGTGGTGGCAGGCTAGTGACAAGCTGCATCTGGTGGCTGTGGTGGCAGGCTAGTGACAAGCTGCATCTGGTGGCTGTGGTGGCAGGCTAGTGACAAGCTGCATCTGGTGGCTGTGGTGGCAGGCTAGTGACAAGCTGCATCTGGTGGCTATGGTGGCAGGCTTGTGACAAGCTGCATCTGGTGGCTGTGGTGGCAGGCTAGTGACAAGCTGCATCTGGTGGCTGTGGTGGCAGGCTAGTGACAAGCTGCATCTGGTGGCTGTGGTGGCAGGCTAGTGACAAGCTGTGTCTGGTGGCTGTGGTGGCAGGCTAGTGACAAGCTGCATCTGGTGGCTGTGGTGGCAGGCTAGTGACAAGCTGCATCTGGTGGCTGTGGTGGCAGGCTAGTGACAAGCTGCATCTGGTGGCTATGGTGGCAGGCTAGTGACAAGCTGCATCTGGTGGCTGTGGTGGCAGGCTAGTGACAAGCTGCATCTGGCAGCTGTAGTGTCAGGCTAGTGACAAGCTGCATCTGGTGGCTGTGGTGGCAAGCTAGTGACAAGCTGCATCCGGTGGCAGAACGCAACAATGACAAGCTGCACCCGGTCACAGCACAGGCTAGTGACAGGCTGCACCTGTTGGCCGTAGTGGCAGGCCAGTGACTAGTTGCATCTGGTGGCAGGTCACAACAGTGACACACTGCATCTGGTGGCAGACTTTAGTGGCAAGGGCTCACACTGTTATATATTGCAATCTAATACAGTGGAACCTCAATTTACGAGTAAAGCGGTTAACAAGCATTTTGAAAGACGAGCAACTTTTTTTTCAATTCTGAATCGGTTTGTGAGTTTTGTCTCGCAAAACAAGCAGAATTTGAGCTAATGGGGTACCACTTTTGTCCTGAGGTGCGGGGGTGCCAGAACCGTTCGGAAATACTCAATTTCCGGTTGTTTCCAAGCCTTTCTGAGGTTTTCTGAGTTCAGCCGAGCTGTCCTCGTGCCTTTCTGAGTGTTTCAGAGGCTCTCCGGCGCCCCCTCACCTCTGGCCACATGCTGTATTGCATGTCATTGAAGTAAATGTGGAACAAATTATTTTAATTTCCATTGACTTCTATGGGGAAACTCGCTTTGATATTCGAATGCTTTGGATTACGAGAATTCTCCTGGAACGGATTATGCTCGTAACCCAAGGTTCCACTGTAATAGAAATAATGCACGTCAATCATCCTGACACCATATGGTGTGGGGATAATTGAAGCGCTAAAAGTGGTCCCTCCCCCCGGTCCTTGGAAAAAATATTCTTGTAGGAAACAGGTTCATGGTCCAAAAAGGTTGGGGGCCGCTGCTTTAACAGATAGTTTTTTGCACTTATCGACAGATATAAGAAAATGGGAGGTTGCTTATATATACTTTTATTATACCTGGTGTATGATGTTGTACTTTATGTTATTGCTTTATGTGTACTTATATATCTTAAATACCAATAAAACATATTTAAAAAAAAAAGAAAATGGGAGGGAGCAAATATAATACGCTTGTTGTTAGGATTTGCATAGACTTTAAAGGGGTTGCAAAGGAATTTTTTTTTTCCCCTAAATAGCTTCCTTTACCTTAGTGCAGTCCTCCTTCACTTACCTCATCCTTCCATTTTGCTTTTAAATGTCCTTATTTCTTCTGAGAAATCGTCACTTCCTGTTCTTCTGTCTGTAACTCCACACAGTAATTCAAGGCTTTCTTCCTGGTGTGGAGAAAGCCTCTTGAGGGGGGAGGAGGTGAGCAGAAGGGTCAGGAAGCTCTCTACTTTGCAGATAGAGAAAGAAGCTGTGTGTTAGTGGGCATCCTGACACTCCTGCTTGCCCCCCCCCCCCTCAAGAGGCTTTCTCCACACCAGGGAGAAAGCCTTGCATTACTGTGTGGAGTTACAGACAGAAGAACAGGAAGTGAGGATTTCTCAGAAGAAATGAGGACATTTCAAATAAAAATGGAAGGATGAGGTAAGTGAAGAAGGACTGCACTAAGGTAAAGGAAGCTACTTAGGGAGAAAATCTTTTACCTTTATAACCCCCTTAAGCTGTACAACAGACTTAGGCCGCGTACACACGATCGAACATGTCCGCTGAAACTGGTCCGCAGACCAGTTTCAGCGGACATGTTCGATCGTGTGTACGGCCTATCGGACCGCTTTCCAGCGGACAAAAGTTTCTAAACATGCTTAGAAACCTGTCCGTCAGACATGTTCGATGGTACACGAAATCAGTGGACAAAAATCTTGCGCATGGTCAGAATCAAGTCGATGCATGCTTGGAAGCATTGAACTTCGTTTTTTCATCACGTCGGTGTGTTCTACGTCACCGCGTTCTGGTCCGAGGGGATTTTTGTCCGATGGTGTGTACATCAGACAACTTCAGCCTGGTCCGATGAAAACGGTCCGTCGGCCAGGTTTCCTTGGACATGTCTCATCGTGTGTACGCGGCATTACTGTATTTGTACTTGTGTACAGGTGGCAGAAGCATTGTATTATTAAAAACCTTTTAACCAAACCATAGTCCCTACAGAAGAAAAAAATCATCCATTTGATAAATCCACCCGTAATTACCATTGGTGGCCTCTAGAGGGCAGGCAGTGTTCCTTTTCACGAACAGGAAGTAGACCCAGTGGGAGGAAATGAAGGTTTGGCGATCGGAAAACCATTGTAAAAATGATATATTCAATGATGGGGTTTGTTATGTAACAATCACAAGCTCCTGTTTTACACGTAGACGGAACTCACCCCTGCACTGGGCCAAAGTTCCCTTTCATATGGCAGAAGCATTACATAGCCACAGAGGTATTTTCAACAGAAACCGTGAGGCCAATAGAAGCACTATCTGGATCCAATTACTATAGTGGTCTATTACATATTGCAGTGGAGGGATACGTGCCAGGGGGATCTGCCAATACACAGTGCTGGGATATAGAGAACAGGTTCATGTTTAGAATTACAGGCTGATTTACTTGTCATGTATTCCTTGGAGAAAATCTGGAAAGTGATATAAATAACTCCACTTCTAGGCCCCACTGGAAGAGCAGCTGCATATTACAGAGTTGTAGTATTTGGATGGGGTGAACAACAACACCAATTATACAGCATCATTCATATGGTCCCTCAACACTTGGACATCACTAAAATACAACCCATAGGTATACATTCTTAAGACATTACGGTTCTAGCTGTGGAACTAAGCCCCACCATCCATTGCAAAGAGTTCCCTGCTTTGATACCACCTCTATATTAAACTGTCCCCAGAGATGGTTTCACCACTCCCTAGACTAGGGTGCCCACGTGTCCCGGATTGCCCGGGACTGTCCCGCAATTGACATGTCTGTCCCTGGTCCCGGCCACCTTCATTCCGGGACAATACAGTGTCCCAGAAGGAAATAGAGGACACAGCCACCCCCTACTAACTACATTTCCGGAACTGGTTGCTAGGGCCAGCACTGCTTGGCGTCTTGTAACCAGTAACAACTTACTCTCAGACAGTGAAGACGGGAGCAAGGCCTGCACCTAGTGCAGCGCTGCTGTCCTCACCCACCTTGGCACCTCCTCCTTATCCGGCACCCAGCGGCAAGCAGCAGAAACGTCACTCTTCAGATAGTTAATCCACTCCTTCCCTTCTACGCACGCGGCTCATACAGAGGGAGTGACAGCAGCACTGCATCTGGTGGCAGGCTATGGGTGGCAAGCGGCACTGCATCTGGTGGCAGGCTATGGGTGGCAAGCGGCACTGCATCTGGTGGCAGGCTATAGGTGGCAAGCAGCACTGCATCTGGTAGCAAGTGGCACATTCACCTGACAAATAACCTGCCAAATTCCCCAATAACCACGGGATTACATTTCCCCCTGCCCCCACCCCCCCCATCTTTTTTGGGGGGAAGTTGAGAGAGGGAGTGTGTCCCTGAAGGGCAGCATAGAAATGTGGTCACCCTACTCTAGACCAGTGATTGCCAAACTTCGGCCCGGGGGCTGGATGCAGTCCTTCGAGTACCTTTGCCTGAACTCTGAGACACTATTCCTCCCACTGATACGAGGCACTAGTTCTCCCACTGACACCAATGATGGGGCACTTGTCCTCCCAATGACACCAACAATGGAGAACTAGTCCTACCACTTACACCAATAATGGAGCACTATTCCTTCTACTGACACCAACAATGGGAAATGAGTCCTCCCACTGACACTAATGATGGGGCGCTAACATTCCCTCTAATACCGAAAAAGGACATTGTAAATTTACTCCCACTGGCCACAGTCCGGCCCCCCTTAAGTCTGAAGCACAATAAACTGGCTCTTTGTTTCGAAAGTTTGGAGGCCCCTGCCCTAGACCAACTGTTCTTAACCTGGATTTCTCCAGAGGTTGCTGGGTGTTCCTTGAGCAGAGCAATGATGGACCTGACAGTGGCTGTATAGCACCAACGTCACTTGGCAGAGCCAGAGGTATAGGGGCAGATTCTTCCCCTTTCATGTCTCTGGTAAGTAACCACTAACATCCATGATGTTTTTAGGTGTCTGTAAAGGCCCATACACACGATAGGACTTTTTGACAACAACGGTCTGACAGACGTGTTTTATCGGACAATCCGACCGTCTGTATGCTCCATCGGACAATTGTATTCTGTTTTTCGCTGTGTATGCTCTCAAACTTTCCAGCAACAAATGTCCGATGGAGGATAATTAGATCGTGTGTACCCAAGTCCATCCGACTAAAGTCCAAAGTACAAACACGCATGCTCAGAACCAATACTAAAGATCAATTCTAAAGATCAGCCAACTATAGCAGAAGTTGCCCAAAGGGTGGCGGTAACGAGCTGAATAAACACGTGATTTGGTGAAGCTTGGCTGAAAATTTTCTGCCGTGTGTTGCAGAACAAGTTCACGGCCAACGCCAAATCGGACAAAAAATCCACGGAAATGTCAGTTTGGAAGTCCGATCGTGTGTATGAGGCTTTAGAGTATCTGTTTCCTACTGATCATCTAACTAAAGGAGTATTTCTTCACCAGCCAACAATGTAAAAGGTGAAATTCTCCAAATGATCTAAGAGGGTAAATTCCTCCTGACCATCTTTCTAAAGGGGGCATTTTTGTCCATAAGTACCAATGTAGAAGGCTACACTGACCACCAAACAGGAACATTTTACCCATGACCACCAAACCAAGGGGACATTTCTCCACTCACCACCAATGTAGGGGCGGCACTCTTCTACCATCCGTCAATCTAAAGGGCTACTTTTTCATTAACAACCAATCTAAAGGGGCATTTCTCCACAGGACACCAATATAAAGGAACACTTTATTGCAGACTTCCAATTGCTACAATTTTCACTGACTACGTTTCTTTTCTGGCCATGATTAATATTAGTTTTATTTCATGAATATTGCTCAAAACAATATTGTCATATAGAGCAAGTGGATATTAAAACACCTCTATTTAACCACTTAAGCCCCGAGCCTGTTTTTCAGATTGGGTGTTTAAAACATTTTCTTTTGCTATAAAATTACTTAAAACCCCCAAACATTATATATATATTTTTTTCTTACACCCTAGAGAATAATCTGGCAGTCATTGCAATACTTTTTGTCACACCGTATTTGTGCAGCGGTCTTACAAGCGCACTTTTTTTGGAAAAAATTCACTTTTTTAAATTAAAAAAATAAGACAACAATAAATTTGGCCCAATTTTTTTTACATATTGTGAAAGATAATGTTATGCCGAGTAAAATGATACCCAACATGTCACGCTTAAAAATTGTGCCCGCTCGTGGCATGGCGTCAAATTTTTACCCGATAGGCGACGTTTAAAAAATTCTAAAGGTTGCATTTTTTGAGATACAGAGGAAGTCTAGGGCTAGAATTATTGCTCTTGCTCTAACGATCGCAGCGATACCTCACTTGTGTGGTTTGAACACCGTTTTTTAATGCGGGCGCTACTCGCGTATGCATTCGCTTCTGCGCGCGAGCTCGTCGGGACGGGGGGATTTAAAACATTTTTTTGGGGGGTTTTCGTATTTATTTTTATTTATTTTACCAATTTTTAACACTAACATAAAAATAAAAAAATTATCACTTTTATTCCTATTACAAGGAATGTAAACATTCCTTGTAATAGAAAAAAGCATGACAGGTCCTCTTAAATATGAGATCTGGGGTCAAAAAGACCTCAGATCTCATATTTAGGCTTAAATGCAAAAAAAAAAAAAAAAAAATGTAAAATGTAATTTTTAAAATGACAAATAAAAATGAAAAATGTCTCTTTAAGACGCTGGGCGGGACTGACGTTTTGACGTCACTTCCGCCCAGCAGAGCTACGGGGATGGATGAAGGACATTTTTCCCTCACTCGCATCCCCACTGAGCACAGGAGAGGACCCGATCGCCTTCGCCGCTACCGACGGCTCTGGTAAGCGGCGGAGGGCGCGGGAGAGCAGCGGGAGGGGGGGGGGCCCCCCGCCCGCCACCGATAACAGAGATCTCGCAGCGAATCCGCCGCAGAGACCGCCATTATCGTTTGACCGACCGCCCACTGAAGAGATGGATATCTCGGTTGTGGCAGCAGCTGCTGCCGTTACCGAGATATCCATCTTTAAATTGCCGACGTAGAACGACGGTGGGCGGTCGGCAAGTGGTTGGTATTTAATACACTAATGGGTTAATTTACTAAAGGCAAAGAGCAGTTGCTCCAGACCTTAGTGAATTAGCAGAAGCTCTGCTGACTTCCATCATCCAATCATGTGCAAGCAAAATGTACTGTGAGCTGTAATTATAATATTATTTCAGTGGGGGTGGCCTTAGACCAAGATATTATTTCAATGGTTTCTCTGTAGTAAAGGAGTTAAAAAAGACTGAGCTAAACTTCTGACTGAATGGTTCCTCTTTACTGTGTGTCTGCCTCCAATAACATGATAATTTATAGAAATACATCCAGTCATGTAGGGGTTGATTTACTAAAACTGGAGAGTGCAAAATCTGGTGCATACAAACCAATCAGCTTCTTGTTTTGTTTTGTTTTTTTGTCAAAGCTTAAAGTGATTGCAAAGTCTGTTTTGTTTTTTTTCTATATAAATAACAAACGTTATACATACCTGCTCTGTGCAGTAGATTTGCACAGAGCAGCCCAGATCCTCCTCTTCTCGGGTCCCTCTTCGGTGCTCCTGGCCCCTCCCTCCTGTTGAGTGCCCCCACAGCAAGTAGCTTGCTATGGGGGCACCTGAGCCAAGCCACAGCACTGTGTAGCTATTCAGACACTGAGCCGTGGATTGGCCCCACTCCCTCTCTCTCCTCATTGGCTGACTGACTTGACTTGATAGCAGCAGGAGCCAATGGTGCAGCTGCTGTGTCTTAGCCAATAAGAAGGGAGTGTCCCAGACGGCCGAGGCTCTCATGGACATCACTGGATTGATATTAGGGGGCTGAGTATTAGGGGGCTGAGGGGGGCTGCTGCACACAGAAGGCTTTTTAATCTTAATGCATATATAGCCCTAAAAAATCCTAAAAATGGGGCTATAGTTTAAATTTTGTTTTTGGCTGAGCTGTAAACAGCTCAGATTTGATTGTATATTGGGTTCTGTTCTAAACTTGAGTTATGCATTTCTCGCTGTTGCCAGTAGGTGTCACTGGCACCACAGGACAGTGTGAGAATTGTAACTAGGTTGAGCTGTAATGAATATTATTTTTTCCAGAAACAGCCCAGTAGGAGGTTCCTGGCCGCTGTGCATTCTGGGAAGGGGTATTTATTGGATAGAGTCATGTGCTTTTAGTCAATCTTCACCTCATGGCCCTTCTGGCCTAAAGCAGTGTTGCTGCAAGTTCTGCAAGTAGGCCCAGAAGTCTGTCTGGGGCCTACTAATCCTGAGGTGGTCCTTAGGCCGTCTTGCCTGTTTGGAAGAAGCCGACTCAAGCTGAGAAGATCCAGGGGAGGACCATTGCTGGAGCGAGATCCAGGATGAAGGCTGGTCTCTCAGGAGGGCCTGGTGTCTCGTTTGGAGGACACATCTATATCTAAACTACTCTTACAGTGTTGCCGGATGGCTTAAAGGTTCTGACACTGTGAAGCTGAATCCTATTCTACCAATATAAATCAAGGTAACTAGCTCATGGCTGCTAAGTCTGTGAGAGAGTCTTCATACCTCCCAACATTTTAAAATTTCCCTGCGGGACATTTTTAATTTTTGTTGAGGGGGGGGCCGCCAATCAGATCGGAGTTGTTGAGCGGGGGGTGCCGCGGATCGGAGTTGTTGAGCGGGGGGGGGGGCGCGTATCATATTTGTTAAGGGGGGGGTGCCGCGGAACGGAGTTGTTGAGAGGGGGGGCTGCTGCGGATCGGAGTTGTTGAGTGGGGGGGCTGCCGCGGATCAGAGTTGTTGAGCCATGGAGGGGGGGGTGCCGCGGATATCGGAGTTGTTGAGCGGGGGGAGTTCTACTGGCTGCTAAGTCTATGATAGAGGCTTGTCCAGGAGTTCTACTGCCTGCTAAGTCTGTCAGAGAAGCTACACATAGAATGCATTAAGATAAAACAAACTTCTGCCTTTACAACCACTTTAATTGAAAAAAACTGAAGTTAGAAGCTGATTGGCTACTAATCAGAGCTGCACCAGGGTTTTCACTCTCCAGTTTTAGTAAATCAATTCACATTCATAAGTAAATAAAGTCGTCATTCATATGTATATCATGCCCCTCTGCAGAAAGGAGATTATGTGCTGTAACCTCTAGCAACCAAGTGGTGTTTCCTATCTGGACTTCCACTTAGTTACATGCCACCCCCTTCAGGGTCGTCAGACACTTAATCTCAGAACTCAATCTTTCAATGGAAGGATGACCATCCGCACACCCAAGGATTGGTAACCTCCATCTAACTAGAACTGATGGCAACTGGATTCAAAACCACCTACGGTATATTCATCTCTAGACATCCTAAGGGCTTGTTTACACTATCAGTAGAGGGATGGTAAACCCTGTGGTTGAGCCACAATGTTACCCAAGGCCTGCCCCCCTCCACTTTTAGCTGCAGAGACAGCAGCCATTGGCATAAACATGCTGCAGGCAGCTGCGATGTTTGCTTCCCAGCTGAGTCAGGAAGTATACCCCCTGTCATCTGTCAAGTGAATGGGGCCTCTCTGCAAGCACCCTGCAACCATGTTTAATGCATGCGTTCAGGGCTGATCCTAGGCAGGTGCGTGGGGTGCAGTGCACCCAGGCGCCACAGAGGTGGGGGCACTGAAGTGCCAGAGTGCTCCCCTCCCTCCTCCTCCACCTCTCCTTGTCCGTGTCCAGAGGCGGCTCTCTCCGCTTGTCACCGCCGCCGCCACTGTGTTTTCTGCCCAAGCCCATCCCCCCTCCCTCCTCCTGTCAGAGGAGGAGAGTGAAGCAGCAGCTGTCTCTGTGTGTAGAGAGGCCAGCCGTGCAGTCACGTCACTGGGGGGCGGTCCGTGCCTGAGGTGTTCTCCTTGTCCGTATTAGGGAAGCATCTCTGGGCCAGATTCAGGTAGATGGGAGCATCTTTGCTCTGGAGTAACGTTTCTCATTTACGTTACTCTGGCGAAATTTTAGGAGCAAGTACTGTTATTCACCAAGCACTTGCTCCTAAAGTTGCGGCAGCGCATCGCAAATGAGCCGGCGGAATTCAAATTGGGCGGGTACGGGGCGTGTATTATTTAAACTAAGCGCGATCCCGCGGCGAACGTACTGCGCATGCGTCGACTGTCAATGTATCCCAGTGCGCATGCTCCAAATTCTGTCAGTGAACGTCAATGACGTCAAATCCCCATTCATGGACGTTTTACGCAAGCGACGCGATTAGTATTTTTTTCGACGCGAAGACGACGGCTATACTTAACATAGGATACTCCACTAGGGGGCTGCTTTATCTTTACGCCGCGTATCGCTTACAGAAACGTCGGAAAGTCACTGCGTCGCGCCCGAATACGATCGTAAATTGCCGATTCCCGCTGATTAACATATTTTTTCGGCGTTAATCAACGGGAACGCCCCCGGCGCCATTTTTAAATTAAAGTTGCGATGCGATGGCGAAATTCAATTGCGCCGATCGCATCGGAACTCCAACCCGGCGTTTCTTGTTTTCTGGTTACAGAAAACAGAAACGCCGGCTTAAAGTGACAGTTAGGCTGGAGTATCACAGATACTCCAGCCTAACTCTACCTGAATCTGGCCCTCTGTGTTTATGAGTTGTTGCCATAGAAACATTTGTAAAGGGGAGGAGTTGGTAAGATGACCACGCCCATGTGGGGGCGCCAGAAATCTTTCTGCACCCAGGCGTCTGTGACCCTAGGATCCGCCCTGCATGGGTTTGCAGCATGGTATTGAAGAGTTCGGGGAATTAAAGAAGGTGGTAAGGAGACACTATAATCCTTCCTCACGCCTGTCAAATGCTGTCTAAATAGCAATCCGAGCATGGATCGCTCTTCAGAGAGCAAAGCAAGTATGAAGGAGCCCTCTGAAAACCACTGTGTTCTACAGCTTTAAGCGTGAGGCACAGCAAAGAAGGGAAATCTTGCTTTCCATTACAAAAGGGAAGCAGCCAGAAAGTTTCTGGAGGATTTCCCTTAACCCCCCCACACTGCGCACATCAGGAAACGGTATCACTTATTTAAAAAACCCCAGATATTTGGCAGCACTATACCAACAGAAACACAATTGACTTTAAAAAGATTTTATTGCGCAAATACATACCACAGAACGAGACCATTCAATATATCCACCAAAAACAGGAGATCCCCTTCAACAGACATAACCACAGCATATGGTATCAAAATGGTGTTAGATGAATTCCTTTATGAGTGTTTTTGTGTTTATTTTGGTATATGGGCTTGTTTTCTTAAAAACCGTCAACCATAAGCAGTATGCATGAGCATTTTCCAAAGTTCCATCAAAGCAGCGTAGTACGTAGTGGAAATACATGTAGCCGCTACCCTATTCAGGAGCCGCTGGTTGTTTTTGGGATCGGCGTATTAAGTTACCCTCGGTGGCTTCTTTAGGGGTGATAGCAGTTAGTACATATAGTGAGCGAATGTCCAGTCAGCAAAGGAGTTTTTCAAATGCTTTATTTCCAAGGCCCAACACGGCCAACATCAACACGAAGTGGGATAGAAAAGGTTGATGAAGCAGAAGAAGAACATTTGCAGTATCAGGCCCAGGATAGTTATGGAAAGCAAGCCTGCTTTTATCAATAGCACAGTTCGTCACCACTCTAGCCTGAGTGGGTGAAGCGCCTCCGGACAGACTCCTGTCACAAGCCTGGCAGCCAAAGTGTCACTTACAGACCTCTGCCACAGGCCTGGCTCGGGCCTCTGCCACATGCCTAGTACTTGGGTGAGCTAAATGGATTCTTGAGCGAATCCTCCCAGTAAGTTCAATCAGGGTCACCGGTTGACAGTTTGAGATGCACCTGTCAATCCCCGGTCACTGGATCCCCGATGGTTCGTTCCAGCCCTCTTGGATCACCTGCCTCCGGGTTCTCCTCAAGCCGATCCCCCACCGAGCGGCACACAGCCTGGGATCCTCCTTA
Source organism: Rana kukunoris (assembly GCA_029574335.1). Classification (NCBI taxonomy): domain Eukaryota; kingdom Metazoa; phylum Chordata; class Amphibia; order Anura; family Ranidae; genus Rana; species Rana kukunoris. Next base: position 28,967,000 of record CM056055.1, on the reverse strand, counting down.
GTTTAGCTGGGGACCCAGTAACCCTTTAGGCATCCGCATATGTACAACGAACATGAGCTCGTCACATTCAATGCCATCACACTACCTATGCTGTGGAAGCTACCGCGCATGCGTCAAAGTCATTTTGAGCATGCGCGGGTTTTCACTGCGACAGGTAAGTATACACACTCTCGGGTTTCTCGTCGGGAAACAAGCCGACAAGAATCTCAACGAGAAAATAGAGAGCAGGATCTCTATTTTTCTCTTCGAGATTCTGGCCAGATTTCCTGACAAGAAACCTGAAAGAAAGCTCTGCCAGAAGTTTTCTTGCTGGTTTTTGCAGAGAAAACCGGTCGTGTGTACGAGGCCTATGTCTCTGGTGGGGGTTCCCTTACCAAACAGGTCTATGCGGAGAGGACTCACAAATTAAGAGTCCACAAAAGGTCCCCAAAGGGGCCTCACCCAGTATGGAGATCAGGAGCATGTCATGGTGCCAAACCCCTGAAGGCCCTGTTGACTGAGGGGTGATCAGACCACCCACAAAACCCACCTTGGTTGAAACCAAAAAAGGAAATGTGAAGCCAGCCTGTAGACCAGCCAGTGGAAGAGTTGGTGGCAGAGGTCAAGCACACCCAAAAACAAACAGAAGACACAAGATAAAGGCTATCAGCTTGGTATATGCGAATTCTACAATCTACTTGGTTCTGCGTAACAAACTATAGGTGCACAAATATAAAAATATAAAAATTAAAAATTGTCAATACAATTGCCTTCCTCTATAACAGGGGTCTCCAAACTGCAGCCCTTTGCTTGCCTTAATGCGGCCCTTGGGGCACTATTCCTTCTAACTCCAATTGGGCATAATTATTGTTGCTGACACAAATGGGGCACTATTCCTCTAACTGACACCATCAATTCTTTCCATTGACACCAACGATGGGGCTCTAGTTCTCCCACTGTCACCAAAGATATGGTATTATTTACTCCCACTGGAAACCTGGACATTTTCTACTCCCAATGGCCCTAGTCTGCCCCCCCTAAAGTCTGAAGGACCGTAAACTGGCCCTTTGTTTAGAAAGCAAAAATCTGATTATTTTCTATGGGAAACTAATACTTTTTTTTATTATTATTATTAATCATCGCAATCATGTACATGGCCAAAAATGAAAAATTGCCATGATTTTTTGCAGTGCCTTCTCCTGAGGGATGGTGGCGCTGTATGCTAACAGTTGCTTTCTTACTATCTTATCCTAATTTTGAATATCCTAATCTAAAACTTGCACAATGCTTTTTAATTTACTGTAACCTCTGAATTTATTATCATTATCTTCTTGCAATTGATCTTTTTTGAAAAAGCAATGATACTACATCATATGTTTTATGAGACAAAATAATGGCTCCCCTTTAAGGCACTGAAATATAGAAATAATTTTACATGGAATACATGGAGACAGTTATTGTATTGCTTTGAAATATGGTTATTTGATTATTCAGATATATCTGCTTCAATTAAGCCATTGACTATCAATCTAATTTTCTTTTGTAATTCAGTCTAAAGAACTAAACTACAATGGTGATAAAGACAGAAAGTCCAGGAAATTTATGGCGGCTGACTGTAGGCAGACGTCACAAAGCTAAGAACCGCTTGTATTGCGCACTAAGCATGTTTTTTTATGTGTAGCTATTCTGCCACTTCTGTGTGTACTGTACCATACGATTGTTAATATAGGAGTCATGGAAGGTGGTTTTGTTTTGCTGTCAATGGACAAAACCCTTTATCTAGCTGGGAGAGGGCCTTGCCCCCGCTCTATTGAAGGATTCAGGAGTGCCAGCCATGACCATTGTCAAAAAGGTTAGAATATGAGGACATAAAGACCACACAATCATAACCAGGGCCGCCATCAGAAAGTACAGGCAGTACACCTGTAAGGGGCCCGGAGGCCCCCGGGGGCCTGGATGGCAACCCCCCCTTTTTTTTTAAGGGGCCCAGAGATCCCCAGGGCCCTGGGTGGCAACCCCCTTTTTTATATATAAAACATTTTTTATATATTTTTTATTTCTTTTTTTATATTTTTATATATTTTATTTCTTTGTTTCTTTTTATTAAAGGGCCTGGATGGCAACTCCACTTTTTTTATTTTATTTTTTTGTTTTTATTAAAGGGCCTGGAGGTCCCCAGGGCCCCGGGTGGCAACCCCCCCCCTTTTTTTTTATAAAAAAATTGTAATTTTTTTTCATATCTTTTATTATTTTATTTTTTTGTTTTTATTAAAGGCCCCAGAGGTCCCCATGACCCCCAGTAGGCAACCCCTCTTTGTTTTTATATAAAAAAAAATATATGTTTTTATATTTTTTTTATTTCTTTTTTTTCTTTTTATCTTTTTATTAAAGAGCCCAGAGGTCCCCAGGGCCCCCGGATGGCAACCCCCATTGTTCTCATAATTTTTTTTATAAAAAAAAATGTTTAATTTGTTTTGTATATTATTTTAAAAAAAAAAAAAATTATTAACCACTTAACGACCGCCGCACGACTATGTACGTCCACAGAATGGCACGTACAGGCACATGGGCGTACATGTACGTCCCTGCCTTCTTACAGGTTGGGGGTCCGATCGGGACCCCCTCCGCTGCGTGCGGCGGTCGTCTTACTTTCGGGAGCGATTCGTGACGAGGGGGCGGCTGTTCGTTTTTGTCCGGCATCCCCCCGCCCTGCACTTCCTCTGCCTGTGTAATGTAAACACTGGCAGAGGAAGTGATGTCACCTCTCCTCTCGGCGGGATTTTCAATCCGCCTAGAGGAGAGAAGACATCACACCGTAAGTCGCACCAACACTACACGGACACCACACACATAGGCACATTAACCCCTTCCGATCACACCCCCCCCCCAGCCCCCTATCACAGTGTCACTAATAGCAGTGATCATATATATCATATATTTACTGATCACTGCATTTAGTGTCAGTGTGACAGTTAGTGTGACAGGCAGTTAGTGTTAGTGTCCAGGGTGGCCCCATACCCCCCCTAATAAAGTTTTAACCCCTTGATCACCGCCCTAGTTAACCCTTTCACCCCCTATTGCCAGCGCCACTAAGCAATTTTTTTTTACTAAAGACATGTGGCTGAATCCATTTTGGCCTAAATGTTTGACTAAAATTTAGTTTATTCGATTTCTCTTATAACAAAAAGTAAAAATATTGTTGTTTTTTTTTCAAAAATATCGCTCTATTTTTTGTATATAGCATAAAAAATAAAAAAAAATCGGAGAGGTGATAAAATACCATCAAAAGAAAGCTCTATTTGTGGGAAGAAAAGGACGCAAATTTTGTTTGGGAGCCACGCCGCACGACCGCGCAATTGTCTGTTAAAATGATGCAGTGCCGAATTGTAAAAACACCTTTGGTCATTTAGCAGCATATTGGTCCGGGTCCCCAGGGCCCCCGAATGGCAACCCCCCCCCCCTTTTTTAATATAAATGTATTTTTTATTTTTATTTTTATTTATATATATATATATATATATATATATATATATATATATATATATATATATATATTGTATTAAAGGGCCCAGAGGTCCCCAGGGCCCCGGATGGCTACCCCCCATTTTTTTTTTTTATAATTTTTTTTATTTCTTTCATAATTTTTGTAAGGGGCCCAGAGGTCCCCAGGGCAACCCCCCCAATTCGTGGCACCCCCCGCTTCTCAATTTTTCTCAAGCTGCGGCAGCCCCCCCTCATCTCAATTTGAGGCGGAGGCACCCCCCGCTTCTCTGCTCCAGGGGGCCAATGCCTGAAGTTGTGTAATTCCTGATGCCGGCCCTGCTCATAACGTCCTATAAACCGACACTGAGGAGATTGGATAAAATAAATGTCTCTTCCTTGAGAAGAGAGCGTTATGAGCTGAGCAAGGAAGCGGCAGCATGCTTTGTCATGACTGTGGCCACAGATAAAGAAATCAGGGTAGTAAAAGCTGCTTTAACACCAACCAGAAGATTAAATGAAAGCCTTTTCAGCACCTTTCTTAATGAGAACAGCTCAGAGGAAAATTAAAAATAACATCATTTTGCCAGTGAGAAAGGTTAATAAGTAAATAATTTTTTTTTACAGTTAACCATTCTAGAAAAGGAACTATTATTGCACCCACCTAACTTTTTTTTTAAGACACGCATAATAGTTTTCTGTGAACTGTTGACTTTGACTTCAACTTCATTTCCTATTCCAGGCTTTCCAGCAAACACTGCAGCTGTGCTATACTCACAACTCAAAGAACCTTAGTGACAGCTCTTTGTAATCCACTGCAGCCGAATGCCATGAGCTCCCAATGTGGGGGCATGTGAGTCTTACAACTGAGCTTAGGCAGCAGAACTCCAAGCAAACAGGCCCCATTCACACTTCGCATGGCGGGAACATGCGTGCCTGCACGTGATTTTGTGTGGGCGATTTTCACGATTCCGCGTGTCGCATAAAGGGCAGGCCATTTGCTTCAAAGGGCTGCTCTATGAGTGTTTGTTGCCCTAAACAAGTTTCTGCACCTTTTTGGGTGCCAAGCTTCACACAATTTTTAAAGGTGCGCTTTTCCGCGATTGGCGCACAACAATCGTGACAAAATTGAAGGCCAGTATGGTGGCCTGAATTAATGGGAGGAGTCCTGGATATTTAAACAGACCACTCACCGGTGGTCTTTGTCGGTTCCACCCTTCCACCCATCCCCCCTTTTTAGGGCACTTCTCAAATACATTCACCCCCCTAGCCATGCATTTGATTATCTTGGGTATAGCCTCCTTTTTTTGGCATACTGTCCAGGCGACCAGGGCACACTTCAGGTCTACTTCATGTTGTAAGTCTCGTGGTGTGTTTATTCGGTTCATATCTGTCCCTGTCGAAGGGCTTCAACTATATAAATATATATGTGTCACATGCAATGTGTGAAAGTAGGCAGTCTATAAAATACCTAGTTTCACAGTTTAACACTGTACCCAAATCAAATGTGTGTACTTTTTTTTACACAAATAGAGCTTTTTTTTGTTGGTATTTAATCACTGTTGGGTTTTTTATTTTTTGCGCTATAAGAGAAAAAAAGACTGAAAATTCTGTAAAAAAAAACAATTTTTTTTTCTGTTATAAAATTTAGCAAATTAGAAAATTTTCTTCATAAATGTTGGCCAAATTTGGCGGAAAGTGGGTATTGCAGAGTATTGCAGGGTATTGCGGAGTATTGCAGGGTATTGCGGAGTATTGCAGGGTATTGCGGAGTATTGCAGGGTATTGCGGAGTATTGAGGAGTATTGCAGGGTATTGCAGAGTATTGAGGAATATTGCAGGGTATTGAGGAGTATTGCAGGGTATTAAGGAGTATTGCAGGGTATTGAGCAGTATTGCAGGGTATTGAGCAGTATTGCACAGGGTATTGCAGAGTATTGCAGGGTATTGAGCAGTATTGCACAGGGTATTGCAGAGTATTGCACAAGGTATTGCACAGGGTTTTGCATAGGGTATTGCAGAGTATTGCACAGGGTATCGCAGAGTATTGCACAGGGTATTGCAGAGTACTGAGGAGTATTGCAGGGTATTGAGGAGTATTGCAGGGCATTGAGGAGTACTGCAGGGTATTGCCCAGGGTATTGCAGAGTATTGCACAGGGTATTGCAGAGTATTGCACAGGGTATTGCAGAGTATTGCCCAGGGTATTGCAGAGTATTGCACAGGGTATTGCAGAGTATTGCCCAGGGTATTGCAGAGTATTGCACAGGGTATTGCAGAGTATTGCAGAGTATTAGGTAGGGATAGCTGGCTGGATCTGTGACTGCAACTGTCACAGATCCAGCCCACAGCGCTGCTGCTGACATCCGATCCCTCCCGCTCTCCTCTCACACTGTACCGATTGTGCATGCACAGCCCGATGACATTTAGTCTGCAGGTCGCTTTCATCTGATCGCACAGTGACTAATAGCAAACGCTGACGGAGATTTTATCTCACCAATCATGGATCAGGGAAGCCGAGTGATTCTAGATATTACACAATCCAGCTGCCAAACAATACAGTATGTCTATAGACAGATCCTTCTATAAACATGTGAGTTCATGTCAGGTGAAGTTGCATGTCTGTACATACGGAGAGGGGAGAGGGATGGGGAGTGCTGCAGGTGCAGACTGTCTAAGGAAAATCCATCCCAGCCAAATTAATTTTCTCCTGAGCATAAAAAATGGCCAGGGGTGTAGAAAGGACAAGGGATCACTCTGGTCTCTCCTCCTGTCAGCATGTTCACTGTCGGCACATGTGCTCTGACTTCTACTGCTAGTGTAGCCCTCCCTCTACCACTCCGAGTGTTTTTGTGCTGGGGTTCATAGGAGGCTGATATGAAGACAAATGTAGGTATTTTCACTAGCTGCATTTAAAGCTAAAGTAGAGGCAGATGTGAACACATCAATTAAAGAAATGTATCATTTATACATCAGTAAATGTATTCTATTTAAATGCAAACAGATTATTTACCTGTCTGTGTATGGCAGAGCATGAAGGGGAGGGGGGAAACACTGGCATTTTGAGCGTTTTTCGGCGTTTTGCGTTTTTTAGCGTTTTTCCCGCCAAAAAACGTCACTTTGGAAGCAAATTTCGGGCGTTCAGAAAAAAGCCAATAAACTCCAAAGCTCATTAACACTAAAAAAACGCCCAGGTGTGCATGGGGACATAGGCTAACATAGAGTTCACTTTATGGGCTTAAAGTGAAAAAAATATATATATATATATAAATGTAATATTTTTTATTAAAAAAAAAAGGGGGGTTGCCATCCGGGGGCCCTGGAGACCTCTGGGCCCTTTAATAATAATAATTATAATAATATACATTTATATATATATATATATATATATATATATATATATATATATATATATATATATATATATATATATATATATATATAGTATATATATATATAAAATATATATATAAAAAAACATATTTTTTTATAAAAAAAGTTGGGTTGCTGTCTGGGGCCCTGCGAGCCTCATTGGCCCTCTTATGAATCAACCCCCCCCCCCCTTCCTGGCAAAGTTTCACGAGAGTGAGAGAGAGAACTGTGTATGATGTCATAAGTCTAGGCTAATGACCAGACAAGAAACAGGAAGTGGGCTGTATAAGGTATTAACTGAAAAAAAAAAATGTTTTACTATCCAAAGTAAACCAGTTCCCGACCAGCGCGCGACGATGTACGTCGACAGAATTTGCGAGCCATGTGGTCGCGCATGCACTCCGGAGCGCTCACGACCCTGCCGTGAGTGCCGTGACCGCGCCCACAGGACCCGAGGACCCGATTGCCGCCGGTGTCCCGCGATTGGGTCACAGAGCTGAAGAACGGGGAGACGTTAGTATAGACACATCTCCCCATTCTGCCACGGTCGTGTTCCCTGTCATCGGAAACAAAGATCAGTGACGTGTCATGGCAAGCCACTCCCCCTAACAGTTACAAGCACTCCCTAGGACACACCTAACCCCTTCAGCGCCCCCTACAGGTTAACCCCTTTCCCTGCCAGTGTCATTTTTACAGTAATCAGTGCATTTTTATAGCACTGATCGCTGCAAAAATGACAATGGTCCCAAAATGGTGTCAAAATTGTCCGAAGTGTCCGCCATAATGTCGCAGTCACGATAAAAATCGCTGATCGCCGCCATTACTAGTAAAAAAAAAATATTAATAAAAATGCCATAAAACTATCCCCTATTTTGTAGGAGCTATAACTTTTGCGCAAACCAATCAATTTTTTTTTACCAAAAATATCTAGAAGAATACGTATTGGCCTAAACTGAGGAAAAAATATGATTTTTATGTATTAATATTTATATATATATATAGTGATGAAATACTTCACTGGCTCTGATAAGGTGGGTCAAATACAGCGCAGGCTCCACTTTGTTAGTACCCCCCAGAAGAAGAAAAACAAATAAGCCCCGCCTTCACATACACTTTAAGAGATACACTTTAGGTACAGTTTAAAAGAATCTCACTCACACTTATAAAATATTCTAAAACTGTAGAATCCTTTTTTGGCTGACATCAAATAGTAGTGAATCAATTGTGAGCATTGGGACAAATGAGAAACGTTGTGGCTGTTGCCCGCTAGGGGGCAGTAGAGAGGGTTGTCAGAGCAAAGAGTGAGCATTGTAGGACTCACACATGTATATTCTCTGAATAGTGGATCGCTTTCAGGCACAAAGTCATGATTTTTAGCACGTTTTTGCTGCGATTTTCTACGGGTCAAAAGGTCACCCATGTAAAAAGCAGAAAAATTGAGCTACAAAAAAAAGCTCCAGAACTTTTTTGAGCTTCAGGCATTTTGGAGTGGAGATGTGAGCCGTTTCCATAGAAAATAATCGATTTTTTTCTCCTCCAGTGTTTTGGAGCTTCAGGCTTCACGCTACAAAATGCTGAGGTGTGAATGGGCCTTAGTGAGTTTGAAAGGGGGTGCCGCCTGTCAACTCGACATACAGTTTTAAATTTGCCATAAGGCAAAGCATCGCAGGCACGGCATTTAACCATTTGCCGACCAGCCGCCGCAGTTTTACTGCGGCAGCATGGCGCGGCTGGGCGAAACAACGTTATGTTACGTCACTTCGCCCTGTGGCCACTAGGGGTGCGCGTGCCGCCAGAGGCACTTACGAGCACCCACTGCGTGCTCCCGGAGCCATTGTGAGTGCCTGGCAGGCGTGATGACCTCGGGCATCGGCAATCACTCGTGACACAGCGAGAACAGGGATCTGTGTGTGTAAACACACAGCTCCTGGTTCTTTCATGATCCGTACACACCGAATTTCCGATGGCCTAAAATCCGATGGCATTTTTAGTCGCAATTCCGTTCAAGCTGTCTTGTATAAACAACACTGTCAGACCAAATTCTGACCGTCCAAAACGCGGTGACATAAAACACTACGACGATCCGAGAAAAATTAAGTTTAAAGCTTCCGAGCATGCGTCGTCTTGATTCTGAGCATGCATGGGTTTTTTCTCCGTCGGGTTGCACACAGACGATAGGAATTTCATATCGTTTTTTTTTCCATCGAAAAAAAAAAACATGTTCTATTTTTAAACATTGATGGCAAAAAGCCAGATGGGGCCCACCCACGATCAGAAATTCTGATCGTGCGTGGGCCCCATCTGGCTTTTTGCCATCGAAATTCCAATCGTGTATACGCGGCACCAGGGGAGAAATGACTGATCGCGTGTTCACACAAAAGTATGAACAGCGATCTGTCATTTCCCCTAGTAAGTCCCACCCCCCCCCCCTTCAGTTAGAGAGGGAACACAGTTAACCCCTTCCCTGCCAGTGACATTTTTACAGTAATCAGTGCATTTTTATAGCACTGATCGCTGTAAAAATGTCAATGGTCCCAAAAATTTGTCAAAAGTGTTCGATGTGTCCGCCATAATGTTGCAGTCCCGATAAAAATCGGAGATCGCCGCCATTACTAATAAAAAATAAAATAATAAAAATTCCATAATTCTATCCCCTATTTTGTAGACTTTATAACTTTTGCGCAAACCAAAAATATGTAGAAGACTACATATCGGCCTGAACTAAGGGAACATTTTTTTATTTTATTTTTTAAATTGGGATATTTATTATAGCAAAAAGTAAAAGATATTGTGTTTTTTTCTAAATTAATCGCTGTTCTTTTGTTTATAGCGCAACAAATAAAAACCGCAGAGGTGATCAAATACCACCAAAAGAAAGCTCTATTTGTGAGGGAAAAGGACGCCAATTTTGTTTGGGAGCCACGTCGCACGACCGCACAATTGTCAGTTAAAGCGACGCAGTGCCGAATCGCAAAAACTGGCCGGGTCCTTTAGCTGCCTAAAGGTCCGGGTCTTAAGTAGTTAAAGTGACGCAGTGCCAAATTGTAAAAAGTGCTCTGGTCAGGAAGGGGGTAAAATCTTCCAGGGCTGAAGTGGTTAATAGTGTTGAGCGGAATACGCCATATTCGATTTCGCGATATTGCGCGAATATATAGAAGAATATTCGCGAATATTCGCTAATATCGAATATTCCTGATATTTTATCCAAAAAAAATTTTGCAAAATTTCGCTAATGCGAAAATGATTGCGAAATTCTCATAAACGGAGATAATTTCCTGTATTACTAAACTAATATGCACTAAACACTAACTATACACTAACTCTACTTAAAAGAAAGGAGAATAAGGGGGCAAAAGAAGGGCGGAGAAGATAATCGCGCAATATTCCTATTGCGCGATTATCTTCTCCGCCCTTCTTTTGCATCAGAGCCAATCAGAATAACTCGAATATTCGGCAAAAGGAATATCGCGCAATATTCCTTTTGCCGAATATTCGAGTTATTCTGATTGGCTCTGATGCAAAAGAAGGGCGGAGAAGATAATCGCGCAATATTCCGTTTGTCAAATATTCGAGTTATTCTGATTGGCTCTGATGCAAAAGAAGGGCCGAGTAGCTGATGCGATTCTTTTATGTTGCCGAAAATTCTCAATGCGAATTTTCGGCAACATAAAAGGATCGCCTCAGCTACTCGGCCCAGGGTCTCTAATCATACCAGCAATGCTTTTAGATGTCGATGGAGATCACTAGGATGTGATCTGTTTTCTGTGATCTGTTTTAAAAATAAATTTGAATACTCGAATATGCAATATTCGTAGCGAATATTCGCAATGCGAATATTCGTGAGCAACACTAGTGGTTAAACAGCCCCCACTCCATGGTAGGCTTCAGGTAGGTGGTAGGGGAAGGGGCAAAACTTTGGCACATGACACAGACAGTTTCTGGTCTAATTACTTATTTTCTATGGAAATGCAAATTTTTACAGCAAATCATATCAGCTCCAATCGCTCTCCATTCATCGCTATGGCTTAGTTACAAATCACTGAAGAAGAGGATTCGATCGATCGCATCAATCCAATGCTGTAGCGCTAGTTTAATTGGTAGCAGTGACAGAGCGAAAAAATACCAAACTCGTGCAATTAAATTATTAGCTGCAAATCCCTGTTAATTGCAGGTATTAGCAATTGATAAATGTGATTAATCACTGCTACAAAAGCTCCTGAGGCTGACATCAGTCAGACTATTCTGCCGCTAGAGACAAATCGCCAGCGATGGGATCGCTTTAGATGCTGCCTGTCTGTCCCTATGGAATCGCTCCCTCGGTAGACTGATACAGCGTGATGAAAATGGAAACTGATCTAAACTAGAAAAAATTGACTTTTGGCGGTACACAAGTAATGAATATAAAAATCTATAGATATTTATTGTAGAAAATATGTATAAAAAGGTATCTAAACTTATAATACAGTATTACATCAGCATGGGTACCCAGCGGGCATTCCAATAACACTTCCAAAACCTTATAGAAATACAAGTACACTCACATCATTAGAACACATAAACATCAAACAGTAAAAGTGCATAAAGGATTTGTGTCCTTAAAACTGGGTCCGGTATGCGGAAAATTAGTTCTTGCTTTGCTCAACATGTTTCGCGTAAAAATGCTTCATCAGGAGCATGGAAGTCTAATAGAAGACATACATAAACATAGACAAAAACATTGTCAAGGATGTAAATTAATCACACAAGTTTATACATAAAACAGTTACATAAAACATAAAATTTGATACAGCGTGATGTCGGTCTGTCGCTGGCCAGAATGCTGTTCAATCACTGGCGATGGGTTTTGACATCTCACTGGGCTACACTGACGCTCACTCTGCACACAGGGCTGCCATCAGGGGGGTACAGGCATTACACCTGTAAGGGGCCCGGAGGTCCCAGGGGCCCGGATGGAAACCCCCTTTTTTTTTTAGAGGTATGAAGATCCCCAGGGGTCCGGAGGCCCCCAGGGCCCCAGATGGCAACCCCCCTTTTTCCTTATTTATTTTTCAGAAAAAAAAATATTTTATTAGTATATTTTTATTTATTTTTTTATTAAAGGGCCATTTTTTTTTTAATGGTCCAGAGGTCCCCAGGCCCCCGGAGATCCCCAGGGCCCCGGATGACAACCCCCCTTTTTTTATATATAAAAAAAAAAATTATATATTTTTTATTTCTATATATATATTATTATTATTATTAAAGGGCCCAGAGGTCCCCAGGGCCCGGATTTTTATATGAATTTATTTATTTTCTTTTTTTATTTCTTTATTTTATTTATATTTTTCTTTTTTATTGAAGGGCTCAGAGGTCCATTTTTTATATATATAAATGTTTATTTTTTTATTTTTGTTTATATATATTTTTTTTATTAAAGGGCCCAGAGGTCCCCAGGGCCCTGGATGGCAACCCCCCTTTTTTTTATTTTATTTTTTATTTTTTTATATATTTTTTTATTTATTATTTATTAAAGGGCCCAGAGGTTTCTTTTTTATCTTTTTATTAAAGGGCCCAGAGGTCCTGGATGGCAACCCCCTTTTTTTGTAATTTATTTTTATTTTTATTATTATTAAAGGGCCCCAGATGGCAACCCCCCTTTTTCCATTTTTTTTCTTTTTTATATATATATATGTTTTATTTCTTTGTTTTGTTTTTATTAAAGGGCTCAGAGGTATTTTTCTTTATTTCTTCTTTTTTTGTAAATGCCCCCCCCCCCCCCCCCCGCTTCTCATTTTCAGGCGGCAGCCTATTGAATCGTTTGCTTGCAATCAACCAGCGGCAGCCCATCCATAAGGGGAACACAGGCTCCGCCCCCCCATCCATGGGTCTGGCCCCCTAATCTACATGCAGTGCACCAGATGCATGGATTCCAATGGGGGGGTGGGGGTTGTTTGAAGCAGGGTATTAGATCCAGATGCCCTAATAGGCTTTAAAATAGGGTGGGCTAAAGATCTAGATCTAAAGATTTATTATTTCTATTTTGCTTTCATCACTCTCCCAACACACCTCTGGTCCCCAAAAATAAAAGATAGCAAGTGTTCCAACCCGGGATCCAATCAGACTTCTCTCCTAAAATTATTGCTTGCAGGGATTTTCCTAAAGACCACTACTGACCACGTGCTAAAGACCACTACTGACCACGTGCTAAAGACCACTACTGACCGCGTGATAAAGACCACTACTGACCATGTGATAAAGACTACTACTGACCGCGTGATAAAGACCACTACTGACCACGTGATAAAGACCACTATTGACCACATGAAAAAAAGACCACTACTGGCCACGTGATAAAGACCACTACTGGCCACGTGCTAAAGACCACTACTGACCACGTGCTAAAGACCACTACTGACCACGTGATAAAGACCACTACTGGCCACGTGATAAAGACCACTATTGACCACATGAAAAAAAGACCACTACTGACCACGTGCTAAAGACCACTACTGGCCACGTGATAAAGACCACTACTGACCACGTGATAAAGACCACTATTGACCACATGAAAAAAAGACCACTACTGGCCACGTGATAAAGACCACTACTGGCCACGTGCTAAAGACCACTACTGACCACGTGCTAAAGACCACTACTGACCACGTGATAAAGACCACTACTGACCACGTGATAAAGACCACTACTGGCCACGTGATAAAGACCGCTACTGACCCTGTGATAATAAAAAACACTACTGACCACGCAATAAAGACCACTACTAACCACGTAATAAAGACCACTACTGACCATGTGATAAAGGCCACTGCTGACTTTTTAGGTGTTTGTTATGCATTTCCATACATATTTCCTATACATGAATCAAAATTTGCTGAACTGGCCGAATTGCGATCCATGTATGGCCAGCTTTAGACTGGCAGCACTGTCAATGCATTTGGGACATTAGTTGTCTAACTATAAACCCCCCCCCCCCCCCCGACCTGATGCAGACGATTACCGAAAATAAATAGGATAAAAAAAATTGGCATTAACTATCATTAATACACTTAACCTTACACTTGGGTTCCGCACTAGAGGGGATGACATCAGCATTCTTCTGTCTGGATCTTAGGAATACTAAGTTACACTGCGGTAAAATGTGCGTTTTATTGTGACACACACGTACAATAGCCGGCAACGCGCCTCCAGTACTACGCAGATATGAGTTGCCCAAAAATGCTACAGATGTGTTTTTAACCACTAAGGGCTCTTTCACACGTCCATTCAGTTTTTTAGATAATTTTTCCCCCCCTTCAGTTGATCCGTTTTTTCATCCGTTTTTCGTCCGTTTTCTGTCCGTTTACATCCGTTTCCGTTCCGTTTTCCGTCAGTTGACGTCCGTTTTTCATCAGTTTTTTTCATCCGTTTTTTCATCCGTTTTTTTTTTTTTTTTAGAACTTTTTTTTTTTTACATATATTTCGATGAAAAACTGACGTTAGCGGATCGGATGGTAAACGGATCGTCCGCTAACGGCCGTTTTTCGTCCGTTCCGGTTTTTTGACGGAACAAAAATAGGGTTTTCTTCCGTCCAAAAAAACGGAGCTTACCGCAGACGGATGTTAACGGACGTTAGCGGATGCTCATCCGCTAACGGACGCTAACCCATAGGAAAGCATTGAGGTCCGTTAACGGACGTCCAAAAAACGGACGACCAGAACGGACGTGTGAAAGGACCCTTAAGACCCGGACCATTATGCAGGTAAAAGACCTTGCCCCTTTTTGCGATTCGGCACTGTGCCGCTTTAACTAACAATTGCGCGGTCGTGCGACGTGGCTCCCAAACAAAATTTGCCACAAATAGAGCTTTCTTTTGGTGTTATTTGATCACCTTTGCGGTTTATATTTTTTGAGCTATAAACAAAAATTAAGCGACAATTAAAAAAAAAAAAATCTATATTTTTTACTTTTTGCTATAAAAATGTTGTCCTCAGTTTAGGCCGATACGTATTCTTCTACATATTTTTGGTAAAAAAATAAATCGCAATAAACGTTTATTGATTGTTTTGTGCAAAAGTTATATCGTTTACAAAATAGGGGATAGTTTTATGGTATTTTTGTTAATATTTTTTTTTTTACTACTAATGGCGGCGATCAGCGATTTTTTTCGTGACTGCGACATTATGGTGGACACATCGGACACTTTTGACAAATTATTGGGACCATTGTCATTTTTCACAGTGAAAAGTGCTATAAAAATGCACTGATTACTGTGAAAATGGCACTCACGGTGTAGGGGTTAACCAATAGGGGGTGTTAAGTGTGTTTTGTGTATTGTATTGTGTGTTTCTTACTGTAGGGGGGGTGTGGCTGGACGTGTGACGTCACCGATCGTCGTTCCCTATGACAGGGAACAGACGATCAGTGAAAAGCCACAGAGAAGAATGGGGGAGATTTGTTTACACTCACCTCTCCCCATTCTTCAGCTCCTGTGACCCGATCGCGGGACACCGGCGGCGATCGGGTCCTGCGGGCGCGGTCACGGAGCTCAGGACTAGGTCGTGAGCGCGTCGGTGCGTGCGCGACCCACGGCTGGGCTCTTAAAGGTGACGTACCTGTACGTGCCTGTGCCCAGCCGTGCCCTTCTGCCAACGTATATCGGCGTGAAGGGTTCCTCAAGTAGTTAATGTGTTGCCAATCTATTTAAAATTTGAACGCAGTCGACTTAACCAATAATAACGTGTACATTGAGTCATGAGTGAAAAGAAAGTTCCTGCAAATTATCTTCAACACATCAAAATATCCAAAATAAATATATTTGTCTGAAAAGTCACTAGCCAATTGACATCCAAATTGCGGGAGGGCCCTTGATGTCCTATTGGCCCTGCCTTATACTTGATGACGTCAATACGCAATCGCTGGCTGAAGCGCCTTATGCCGCGTACACACGATCGGAAATTCCAACAAGAAAAGTCCGATGTGAGCTTTTAGTCGGAAATTCTGAAGTGTAGGCTCCAACGCAAATGTTCTGTCAGAATTTCCGGCAAGAAAAATTTGAGAGTTGGTTCTCAAATTTTCAGACGGGAAAAGTCATCTGTATGCAATTCCGACGGAGTATTCTTGTACGTGAGTCACCGCGTTCTTGGCGGTCGGAATTTGGTGCGTCCGTGTGTGCGTAAGACAAGTTTGAGACAAAAATCCAATCGGGAAAAAATCCACGGTTTTCTTGTCGGAATTTCCAATCGTGTGAACGCGGCATGAAAGAAGAGGCTGCAGGGGACTGATTAGAGTTTCAACTGGGGGAGGAAAAATATGAATATTTTACCTAGAATCAGGGTTGCCAACCTCCCACAGTGTTTTTTACTGATAAAACATGGAAAATGTACTGGCTGAAACACATTTTTTACTGACAACCTGAGAAATTACAGAACATCTATTGAAAACTAACACTGACAATACCTATAACAAAGTCATTTACTTGATTTACACTTAAAAAGTCAACAAAGCATGAAATTATAAGCCCCTGATATTCACTGGCAGTTGTAAAAAAAAAAAAAAAAATCACTGGCTTTTAGAAAACTGTCAGTAAATTTACTGGCGGTTGGCAACCCTGCCTACAATCTGGTTGTACAATCTCCTATAGATCTCCCACAACTAGGTAGTGCAAGAATCTGCCTGATTGGATAGTTTAGGTCTGCGTATTACATAGTTTTAGTAAATGAAAAATTGTTTGTACAAAGATTGTACAGTCAGATTGTAACATGTATGCTGACCCTAATGCCGTGTACACACAACCGTTTTTTATGACGAGAAAAATGCAATTTTTTAAATTGGTCCTTAACCACTTAAGGACCCCTTCAGGCCGATATACGTCGCCAGAAGGGCACGGCTGGGCTCTTAAAGAGGACGTACAGGTACAGCTCGCGACCCGGTCCGAAGCTCCATGAACGCGGGACCCGCAAACCCGATCGCCGCCGGTGTCCCGCGATCGGTCACAGGAGCTGAGGAACGGGGAGAGGTGTGTGTAAACACACCTTCCCCGTTCTTCATTGTGGCAGTGTCAATGATCGTCTGTTACCTGATATAGGGAAAGATGATCAATGACGTCACACGTCCAGCCCCGCCCCCTACAGTTAGAAACACACATGAGGTCACACTTAACCCCTAAAGTGCCCCCTAGTGGTTAACTCCTAAACTGCAATTGTCATTTTCACAGTAATCAGTGCATTTTCATAGCACTTTTCGCTGTGAAAATGACAATGGTCCCAAAAATGTGACAAAATTGTCCGATGTGTCCGCTATAATGTCACAGTCGCGAAAAAAAACGCTGATCGCTGCCATTATTAGTAGAAAAAAAAATTATTAATAAAAATGCCATAAAACTATCCCCTATTTTGTAAACGCTCTAAATTTTTACGCAAACCAATTGATAAACGGTTATTGCGATTTTGTTTTACCAAATATAGGAAGAAGAATACGTATCGTCCTAAACTGAGGAAAAAAACATTTTTTTATATGTTTTTTGGGGATATTATTTATAGCAAAAAGTAAAAAATATTGCATTTTTTTCAAAATTGTCGCTCTATTTTTGTTTATAGCGCAAAAAATAAAAAGCGCCGAGGTCATCAAATACCACCAAAAGAAAGCTCTATTTGTGGGAAAAAAAGGACATCAATTTTGTTTGGGAGCCACGTCGCACGCAATTGTCAGTTAAAGCGACGCAGTGCAGAATCGCAAAAAGGGGTTGTAAAAAATGATCGTGTGTAGGCTTTAACGACGTGAAAAACCTGCGCATGCTCAGAAGCAAGTTATGAGACGGGAGCGCTCGTTCTGGTAAAACTACCGTTCGTAATGGAGTAAGCACATTTATCACGCTGTAACTGACAGAAAAGCGCAAATCGTCTTTTACTAACACGGAATCAGCTAAAGCAGCCCCAAGGGTGGCGCCATCTGAATGGAACTTCCCCTTTATAGTGCCGTCGTACGTGTTGTACGTCACTGCGCTTTGCTAGAGCATTTTTTTTTTCACGATCGTGTGTAGGCAAGGCCGTTTTAATGATGAAGTTGGAAAAAAACGTTGTTTTTTTCTAGAGGCTGAAAAACGTATTTTTTTTTTACAAGCCAAAAAATGATCGTGTGTACGCGGCATTAGGCGCCTTTCACACGGACGGCTGTTCTGCCGCAGTTAAAAGCATGTTTCTTTCTTTTGAAATTCAAGACTCCAGGCACAGCGATCGGCTGCATTTGTACACTGCGATTAGCTGCGTTTACATGCGATTCTAGTACAGATTTGCAATTAATATCACAGATATGTGTTTTTTTTTATGCGTTGCCAGTCTGTTTTTTTTTTTTTTTAACGCATGGAAATGAAATGGGTCTCTAGGGCCGAAACAACTAATCAATTATGAAATGAATCGATTACAATTTTCATAATCGATTAATCGGCCAGTAACATAATGGGGTTAAAAAAACTAAAATTAGCCCTTTATAGTACAAAAAAAACTACCGTATTTATCGGCGTAAAATCGTGGGTGCGCGATATACGCTGATACCCGCTTTCCCGCGCCGAGTTTGAATACTGCGCCGACATATACCGAGCGCAGTACACTCGTGTATAGTCGGACAGGCTCGGCTCCTCTCGCGCTCACGTCCTGGATGTACAGGACGTGAGCAGGACGTGAGCGCGAGAGTAGCCGAGCCTGCCCGAGTGTACTGCGCTCGGTATATGTCGGCGCAGTATTTAAACTCGGCGCGGGAAAGCGGGGATCAAGCGGGGAGGACGCCGCAGAAGGACGCTGGACCCGACGAAGAGGACATCCGAAGAGGACACCCGAAGCTGCAGACGGACGCCGGACACGACGAGGCCGCCGATGGACGCCGCGCAAGACACCAAAACTGTAAGTACAAAAATCTTTTTTTCCACAGGAATAGGGTCCACTTTAGGGGTGCGCGCTATACGCCGGAGCGCGCAATACCCCGATAAATACGGTAATCGCTACTGTAAATAGTACTTTCACTGTCCCACAGTAACAAAATGAACCCCTTACAGTAGTGATTATTTGCTCTTTTTGTACTTTTTTTAACCCCATTATGTTACTAAACATCTCAGGCCGGGGGTCACACCTCTGTGTTTTGGTGCTTTTTGCAGAAACACACTACAGTTCATTTACATGTTTTCCTATGGGACACGTTCACATTCATGATTCTTTTTCAGCTGCTGCGTATTTGGAAAGGACAAGGAGTTTTTAACGCAAAACGGTGCTATTTTTTTTTTTTTTTGGTTGAATATACTTCAATGGAGAAGCTGCAGAAAATCATGTAATGTGTTTTTGCGGCAATTTGTGTTTTGTAATCTGCCCAACGACAAGTTGGCCCAAAAAAATGTAAAAATGCTATTTTTTTTTTTAAGGCTACTATCCGATTAATCGAAACAATAATCGGTTATGGAAATAGTCGTTAGTTGCAGCTCTATGGGTCTCTTAAAGATTTCTCTAGACAAAGTTGTTGCGAAGCGATGAATACGACGTATATCGTTGTGAGAAGAGTCCCCAGCCCAGTGACATGCCGTGTAGATGAACAGCTGTGCAGGATTGGGGATGGCTGGATGTCATGAGAGATGCATTCTGTGCAGTGAACATTGTACCCTCCCTGTCTGGGCATGGCTCTGCGTTCCCCACTCCCCCCCAGCCCTGGCTCTTCTAACCTCCAACAGCAGCCTTCAGTCACTCAGGCAAAAGTACTGTAGAAAGAACTAATAGAAGAAGCCTGTTCGCTGAGTCCCCCCTCGCTTCCCCCTGTGCACTATGCTGGATTGCCTAGAACTCCATGGGCGATTGCTAAGGACTTGTCTCCCTGTGCTGCTGAGGGGCCACTGCACACTCAAGGGCCAGTCCTGAGGATTACCAAGTCTAAAGCCAGCCTGCCAAGAGGAATTATTGCTTTTTTGGGAAATATTTTTTATTAATTTTTTTGTGTGTGCAGTGCAAAAAAAGAAGGGAGCCCAGCGCAGAGTGACCAACATGAATCTTGCCTTTTGGCTGATGGGATTACTGACAATTCTGCAAGACCTCTTGAATGTAACGCCGGCACCAGGACCCAAACTGCACCCAAGGCAAGGTAACGGTTTGTATTATGTGCTGTGCAGACCCTCTGTTGTCAGCCTTTAAGTTTATTCTTTATTTCATTAGTAGAAAAAAATGCTGCCTTATTAGCTAGCCAATCATCCGCAAGTTATAGGCGAATAGTCGCAAGTTATTAGCAAATCATCCGCAAGTTATAGGCGAAGAGTCGCAAGTTATCAGCCAATCATCCGCAAGTTATAGGCGAAGAGTCGCAAGTTATCAGCCAATCATCCGCAAGTTATAGGCGAAGAGTCGCAAGTTATCAGCCAATCATCCGCAAGTTATAGGCAAAGAGTCGCAAGTTATCAGCCAATCATCCGCAAGTTATAGGCGAATAGTCGCAAGTTATTAGCAAATCATCCGCAAGTTATAGGCGAAGAGTCGCAAGTTATTAGCAAATCATCCGCAATTTATAGGCGAAGAGTCGCAAGTTATCAGCCAATCATCCGCAAGTTATAGGCGAAGAGTCGCAAGTTATCAGCCAATCATCCGCAAGTTATAGGCGAAGAGTCGCAAGTTATCAGCCAATCATCCGCAAGTTATAGGCAAAGAGTCGCAAGTTATCAGCCAATCATCCGCAAGTTATAGGCGAATAGTCGCAAGTTATTAGCAAATCATCCGCAAGTTATAGGCAAAGAGTCGCAAGTTATTAGCAAATCATCCGCAAGTTATAGGCGAAGAGTCGCAAGTTATTAGCAAATCATCCGCAAGTTATAGGCGAATAGTCGCAAGTTATTAGCAAATCATCTGCAAGTTATAGGCGAATAGTCGCAAGTTATCAGCCAATCATCCGCAAGTTATAGGCGAAGAGTCGCAAGTTATCAGCCAATCATCCGCAAGTTATAGGCAAAGAGTCGCAAGTTATCAGCCAATCATCCGCAAGTTATAGGCGAATAGTCGCAAGTTATTAGCAAATCATCCGCAAGTTATAGGCAAAGAGTCGCAAGTTATTAGCAAATCATCCGCAAGTTATAGGCGAAGAGTCGCAAGTTATTAGCAAATCATCCGCAAGTTATAGGCGAATAGTCGCAAGTTATTAGCAAATCATCTGCAAGTTATAGGCGAATAGTCGCAAGTTATCAGCCAATCATCCGCAAGTTATAGGCGAAGAGTCGCAAGTTATCAGCCAATCATCCGCAAGTTATAGGCGAAGAGTCGCAAGTTATTAGCAAATCATCTGCAAGTTATAGGCGAATAGTCGCAAGTTATTAGCAAATCATCCGCAAGTTATAGGCGAAGAGTCGCAAGTTATTAGCAAATCATCCGCAAGTTACAGGCGAAGAGTCGCAAGTTATTAACAAATCATTCGCAAGTTATAGGCGAATAGTCGCAAGTTATCAGCCAATCATCCGCAAGTTATAGGCAAAGATTTGCAAGTTATTAGCGAATCATCTGCAAGTTATAGGCGAAGATTCGCAAGTTATTAGCGAATTATCCGCAAGTTATAGGCGAAGAGTCGCAAGTTATTAGCGAATCATCTGCAAGTTATAGGCGAAGATTCGCAAGTTATTAGCGAATCATCCGCAAGTTATAGGCGAAGAGTCGCAAGTTATTAGCGAATCATTCGCAAGTTATAGGCGAATAGTCGCAAGTTATCAGCAAATTATCTGCAAGTTATAGGCGAATAGTCGCAAGTTATCAGCGAATCATCCGCAAGTTATAGGCGAAGAGTCGCAAGTTATTAGCGAATCATCTGCAAGTTATAGGCGAAGATTCGCAAGTTATTAGCAAATCATCCACAAGTTATAGACGAAGATTCGCAAGTTATTAGCCAATCATTTACAAGTTATAGGCGAAGATTCGCAAGTTATTAGCGAATCATCTGCAAGTTATAGGCGAAGATTCGCAAGTTATTAGCGAATTATCCGCAAGTTATAGGCGAAGAGTCGCAAGTTATTAGCGAATCATCTGCAAGTTATAGGCGAAGAGTCGCAAGTTATCAGCGAATCATCTGCAAGTTATAGGCGAAGAGTCGCAAGTTATTAGCAAATCATCCGCAAGTTATAGGCGAAGAGTCGCAAGTTATTAACAAATCATTCGCAAGTTATAGGCGAATAGTCGCAAGTTATCAGCCAATCATCCGCAAGTTATAGGCGAAGATTCGCAAGTTATTAGCGAATCATCTGCAAGTTATAGGTGAAGATTCGTAAGTTATTAGCGAATCATCCGCAAGTTATAGGCGAAGAGTCGCAAGTTATTAGCGAATCATCTGCAAGTTATAGGCGAAGATTCGCAAGTTATTAGCCAATCATTTACAAGTTATAGGCAAACATTTTCAAGTGTATAGTGAATCATTCGCAAGTTAATAGCGAATCATCCACAAGTTATTAGCGAAGATTCGCTAGTGTATATCGAATCATCCGCAAGTTATAGGCGATTGTTCGCAAGTTATTAGCGAATCATTATTAACAAATCAAGTTATAAGCGAACGTTCACAAGTTATAGGCGAATATTTGCAAGTGTATAGTGAATCATTCGCAAGTTATAGGCAAAGATTCGCAAGTGATCCTCTTAGTTTGGAAAACCCCAACTTTTTAGTTCAAATAGTGAAATGAATGGGTGAACCTTTTGCAACTTATATGCAAAGTATTCTATAAGCGTAATATTTACTGTATATACACAAGTATAGATATATAAATATACAACATGTGCAAATATTGTACAACTTGTTTGTATATACTTAATATTATACAAACATTGGTTTTATTGATTTATATGGCACTGACATGTTCTGTAACACTGTGTGATTCAAAATAGACATGGGCTAGTACAAGAATGAGAAAACAGATGGTAGGGGTGAAATGAATGAGCTGCGTGGCCAAAGGAGCTTACAATCTAAAAGTTAAATGGACAAGCGTGAAGGCAAATCTAGAACAATACCTGTGTGTGTGTGTGTGTATATATGTGTGTGTCTATATATGTGTGTATATATGTGTGTGTGTGTGTGTGTGTGTCACACACACACACACCACACAAGTCATAGTCATACACCTATAAGTAATACACACACAAGTCATACACCTAGTAGTAATACACACACACACACATCATACACCTAGTAGTAATACACACACAAGTCATACACCTAGTAGTAATAAACACACACATGTCATACACCTAGTAGTAATACACACACACACGTCATACACCTAGTAGTAATACACACACAAGTCATACACCTAGCAGCAATACACACACAAGTCATACACCTAGCAGTAATACACACACAAGTCATACACCTAGCAGCAATACACACACACACACACACACACGTCATACACCTAGCAGTAATACACACACAACACAAGTCATACACCTAGTAGTAGTACACGCACAAGTCATACACCTAGTAGTAGTACACACACACACGTCATACACCTAGCAGTAATACACACACAAGTCATACACCTAGCAGCAATACACACACAAGTCATACACCTAGCAGCAATACACACACAAGTCCTACACCTAGCAGTAATACACACACAAGTCATACACCTAGCAGTAATACACACACAAGTCATACACCTAGCAGCAATACACACACAAGTCATACACCTTGCAGAAATACACAAACAAGTCACACACCTAGCAGTAATACACACACAAGTCATACACCTAGCAGTAATACACACACAAATCATACACCTAGCAGTAATACACACACAAATCATACACCTAGCAGCAATACACACACAACTCATACACCTAGCAGAAATACACACACAAGTCATACACCTAACAGTAATACACACACAAGTCATACACCTAGCAGTAATACACACACAAGTCATACACCTAGCAGTAATACACACACACAACACAAGTCATACACCTAGTAGTAGTACACACACAAGTCATACACCTAGCAGTAATACACACACAAGTCATACACCTAGCAGCAATACACACACATCATACACCTAGCAGTAATACACACACAAGTCATACACCTAGCAGTAATACACACACAAGTCATACACCTAGCAGTAATACACACACAAGTCATACACCTAGCAGTAATACACACACAAGTCATACACCTAGCAGTAATACACACACACGTTGTGCATGGAGCAGCAAAATCTGTTGGGATCCTACAGGGAGGTAGTTGAGGGAAAGCAGACACTGTACTCCTAGCTATGAGCCATGCGTTACAATAACTTTGCCCGTCTCTATGTGTGTTACTGTTGCAGCTAAGCTTTTGGAGAGGCTGGGTGAATACGAAGTAGTAACCCCTACGAGAGTGAATGAATTTGGCGAAGTCCTCCCTCACTCAATGCACTTCAAAAGGAAAAAACGCAGCCTCGTCCCCCAGGACGACCCCTGGGCGAACGCCACCACTCATTACAGACTGTCAGCGTTTGGGCAGAAGTTCTTCTTCAACTTGAGTGCCAATTCTGGATTTATTGCACCCGTTTTAACCGTCAGCCTGTATGGAAGACCCCAGGGTAACGAGACCGATGGCTATCATCAGGACACCGACTTTGGGCATTGCTTCTACAACGGACATGTCAACAGCAAGACGGAACACATTGCAGTCATTAGCCTCTGCTCGGGAATGGTGAGTGCTGAGGATTTCCATGGCTGTCATTATAGTAATAATCACCGGTGCTGTAGGTAGCGTGATCCTTCATCGGCCCACAAGGGCTGTCCAGCTGTTGCAGACCTCCTGGGAGCCTGCTGGGCTTGTAGTTCTACAGCAGCTGGAGCAGGGCTGTCTTAATAGCATCATGGGCCCCTGGGCAAAGTAATTCTCTGGGGCCCCTACAATAGAGACAGTGCAGGTAAACAGAAATCAAGTATTTAGGAGGTGCTGGGGGGATATCTGAGATGTAGAGGGGCAGCCTGGGCTCAAGGACCAGCTGCTTTTGGGAAAGGGCAGGGCCCCCCATGCAGCTGGGGCCCCTGGGCAGTGCCCAGGTGTGTCCTCTCATTAAGACAGCCCTGAGCTGGAGAGTCTGAGGCTAAAGAAAGATGCCTACAACTTTTGAAGGTGGGTTCTACACAGCTAACAGTTTTTAGTGCATGTATATAGTTAGAAAGCATGCCTTGCCACCCTGGCTATGCGCATCCCTCATGTTTAGTAGGGGAAAGGTGCCTTGCCGGTGTCACCGAGGGCATGCACATTCACACACTGCTGCCCAGAGACACTGGTGACCTCAATAGAGAGCAGTGACGTCATGCTGACAGTGGGACAGGAACGGAAGCCAGGAGGCTGGACCCTGGAAGAGGGAGATTGAGATTCTCCTACATCAGATAGTAAAATAGCTTCCTGACTTCCAGTGACACACTGCTGGGGTTGGGATGTCCCCTGGCTGTCAGCAAAGCACGCAGGGTTTTTCAGATTCATAGAGAGCATCCGGTACTGTGCAATAGATGTTTGCTTTGTAAACTTTCCAGGATTGCACATTGAATGTAGAATGCTTGCCAAGCAAGGAAACCTGTGTTGGGAGAACTATGGAGGCTGTTATGAAAATGCTAGTTGCTTGGCCTATTATGGTTATATCATAGGTGTGTGCCAGGTGTGCCCAGGCACATTCTAATCACCCTGTGCAGAACAGATTACACCTACTGACCTGGCTCCCCCTTTTTCCCCCCGACAGCAATGCCGGCTTCCCTCCTGTCTCACCGGTTGTTGCTGTGGATGTTTTAGGATGAGTGGGGGAAGAGGCCAGTAAATATCCCATTTACTGGCCCCTTTTTTTTCTGAATGAACATCGTGAATTATCGGTAGAGTATGTTTGAGCTTGGAGTTGGAGGGCACACCCTAATGCCAAAGGCTGCGCACACCCATGGGTTATACTCAGTGGCCTATTATGGTTATACTCAGTGGCCTCTTATGGTTATACTCAGTGGCCTCTTATGGTTATACTCAGTGGCCTCTTATGGTTATACTCAGTGGCCTCTAATGGTTATACTCAGTTGCCTATTATGGTTATACTCAGTGGCCTATTATGGCTATACTCAGTGGCCTATCATGGCTATACTCAGTGGCCTATTATGGTTATACTCAGTGGCCTATTACGGTTATACTCTGTGGCCTATTATGGTTATACTCAGTGGCCTATTATGGCTATACTCAGTGGCCTATCATGGCTATACTCAGTGGCCTATCATGGCTATACTCAGTGGCCTATCATGGCTATACTCAGTGGCCTATTACGGTTATACTCAGTGGCCTATTATGGCTATACTCAGTGGCCTATTATGGCTATATTCAGTGGCCCATTATGGTTATACTCAGTGGCCTATTATGGTTATACTCAGTGGCCTATTATGGCTATACTCAGTAGCCTATTATGGCTATACTCAGTGTCCTATTATGGCTATACTCAGTGGCCTGATATAGTTATACTCAGTGGCCTATTATGGCTATATTCAGTGGCCTATTATAGTTATACTCAGTGGCATATTACGGTTATACTCAGTGGCCTATTATGGCTATATTCAGTGGCCCATTATGGTTATACTCCGTGGCCCATTATGGTTATACTCAGTGGCCTATTATGGTAACTCAGTGGCCTATTATGGTAACCCAGTGGCCTATTATGGTTATACTCAGTGGCCTATTATGGTTATACTCAGTGGCCCATTATGGTTATACTCAGTGGCCCATTATGGTTATACTCCGTGGCCCATTATGGTTATACTCAGTGGCCTATTATGGTAACTCAGTGGCCTATTATGGTAACCCAGTGGCCTATTATGGTTATACTCAGTGGCCTATTATGGTTATACTCAGTGGCCCATTATGGCTATATTCAGTGGCCCATTATGGTTATACTCCGTGGCCCATTATGGTTATACTCCGTGGCCCATTATGGTTATACTCCGTGGCCCATTATGGTTATACTCAGTGGCCTATTATGGTAACTCAGTGGCCTATTATGGTAACCCAGTGGCCTATTATGGTTATACTCAGTGGCCTATTATGGTTATACTCAGTGGCCTATTATGGCTATATTCAGTGGCCCATTATGGTTATACTCCGTGGCCCATTATGGTTATACTCCGTGGCCCATTATGGTTATACTCCGTGGCCCATTATGGTTATACTCAGTGGCCTATTATGGTAACTCAGTGGCCTATTATGGTAACCCAGTGGCCTATTATGGTTATACTCAGTGGCCTATTATGGTTATACTCAGTGGCCCATTATGGTTATACTCAGTGGCCCATTATGGTTATACTCCGTGGCCCATTATGGTTATACTCAGTGGCCTATTATGGTAACTCAGTGGCCTATTATGGTAACCCAGTGGCCTATTATGGTTATACTCAGTGGCCTATTATGGTAACCCAGTGGCCTATTATGGTTATACTCAGTGGCCTATTATGGTTATACTTAGTGGCCCATTATGGTTATACTCAGTGGCCCATTATGGTTATACTCAGTTCCCTATTATGGTTATACTCAGTGGCCCATTATGGTTATACTCAGTGGCCCATTATGGTTATACTCAGTGGCCCATTATGGCTATACTCAGTGGCCCATTATAGCTATACTCAGTGGCCTATTATGGTTATACTCAGTGGCTTATTATGGTTATACTCGGTTTATTGACCGGGAACAAATATATATGCCGTGTATAATTTCATATCTATATATTCATCCCAGGTCAGTGACTCAGGAAGTATTGAGCCCAGTGTATCCAGCATGGTAGCCAGGCAACAAGTATTTTCAGAATTAAGGGTCCAGCAATGGCAGCCTCCATGTTTGCTTGCTTTATAGGAAACTAGACATCTACTTGTACAAATGCTGGTTACTTGGCTGTCATGCTGGATCCACAGGACTCAATACTTACTGAGTCACTAACCTGAAACAAATAGACTAGGGGTTCCAAACGTTTCAAACAAAGGGCCAGTTTAATGTCCTTCAGGCTCTAGGAGGGCCGGATTTTGGCCAATGGGGACAGAAAATGTCCCGGACCCGGCATCAGTGAGAATAAATATGGCCTCAGGGTTGGTGGTCAATAGGAGGAGGAGAGCCCCTATCAGTAGGAGGAAAAGTATTCCGTCATTAGTATAAGTATAAGAAATAGTGCCCCATTGTTGGTATCAATGGGAGGAATAGTGACTCATATCAATGGGAGGAATAGTGCCCCAAGGGCCAGATAAAGGCTAGCAATGGGCCACATCTGGCCCTCAGCTGCAGTTTGGAGACCCCTGAAATAAACAGATGTGGAGTTCTACACTGTATGCATAGTTTTTCCAGGTTGGTAACTTGGCCTCTGACCTGAAAGAAAGAAATATGCCGGAAGTATTCACTCCGCTTGCTGCATGCATGTTCCAGGTCAGAGGCCAAGTGGCCGGTCAGCTAACATTTTCACAAGGGGAGGTCAGCAATGACAGCCTATCACACATATAGGTTTCTTTTAAGTTACACTTAAGCCCTGTACACACAGACTGTTTCCATCGGGCAAACCGATCGCGTGTGGGCCCCATCAGTTTGTTTTCTATCGGTGAAAAAAAATAGAACATGTTTTAAATTTTTCCTATGGATATAAAAAACAATAGAAAAATCCAATCCGCTGTATGGAACTCCATCGGTCAAAAATCCAAGCATGCTCAGAATCAAGTCGACGCATGCTCGGAAGCATAGAACTTCATTCTTTTCAGCACGTCGTAGTGTTTTACATCACTGCAATTGGACACGGTCGGATTTTTGACTGATGGTGTGTAGGCAAGACTGATGAAAGTCAGCTTCATCGGATATCTGACGAAAAAATCTATCGGATTAGACTCCATCAGATATCCGATTCACGACAGTTTTCTCAACGATAACCATACACACGAATGGTTTATATTGCGCCAATAATTTGCACAGCGCTTTACAACACGAGGGCAGAAAGTATAGTTACAATACAATTCAATACAGAAGGAATGAAAGAGCCTCGCTTGTTAGAGCTTACCGCAAGTAAAATCCGTCAGGCTGGTTGTACCCAAGTTAAATCGATCAGCCTGCTCATATATGGTTCAGCAGGTCCTGAATTGCGTATGGGCCTGCCTTAGCTGGAATTCCAATTTAACCCTGCATTTCCTTGGCAAGGGGTAGACAGGAGAGGCAGGAGTCTTGGTGGGGGGGCACAAAAATGACAATACCCGCAACCTATACTGCTGGAGTACTTCACAGCTTCTGATGTATGTGGGGGGGGAGGGGTGCACTTTGGTCTTTTTGATATGGGTGCTCGAGGACCTTGTACCAACACTGCTCTCGCCACTCTATCCAAAAAAAACAACAACTTTGGATGCACTTTAAGTATGACAGTGCTGGACGTCAATAAAACTTTGCTGTGTAGCCTTTTACTCTACGGAAGGTGTCATGCAGGGTAAGCGGGGGTGGGGGCGCTATCATTTTCCACTATGGGATTATCAGACTAAAAAGTCAGCTGTGTGATTAAAAATATCACTATACCAAAAGGGGTTGTGAAGGATTTTTTTCCCCTAAATAGCTTCCTTTCCCTTAGTGCAGTCCTCCTTCACTTACCTCATCCTTCCATTTTGCTTTTAAATGTCCTTATTTCTTCTGAGAAATTCTCACCTCCTGTTCTTCTGTCTGTAACTACACACCGTAATGCAAGGCTTTCTCCCTGGTGTGGAGAAAGCCTTTTGAGGGGGAGAGCAGGAGTGTCAGGACGCTAGCTACTTTGCAGATAGAGAAAGGAGCTGCGTGTTAGTGGGCGTCCTGACACTCCTGCTCGCCCCCCTCAAGAGGCTTTCTCCACACCAGGGAGAAAGCCTCACATTACTGTGGGGAGTTACAGACAGAAGAACAGGAAGTGAGGATTTCTCAGAAGAAATAAGGACATTTAAAAGCAAAATCAAACGATGAGGTAAGTGAAGGAGGACTGCACTAAGGTAAAGGAAGCTATTTAGGGGAAAAAAAATCCTTTACAACCCCTTTAATGCCGCGTACACACGATCAGTCCATCCGATGAGTTAACTGATGAAGCTGAGAGAAAAAGTTAACCGCTCAGAGGTCCCAAGGAGCTAAAGCTGAAAGGTAGGATCCAACCTCTGGGTGCAGGCACTGCAATAGTATGCAAAATTGTATGAAGAAAAACCACTCCAAAAAATGTTCCTTTATAATAAAAAAGATCACAACATCAACATGTCACAGCAAAAAACAGAAAAGAGCTGACGCGTTTCACACCAAAATACAGTGCTTATTCATAGCATAACTTATGAAGCTGACTGATGGTCCTTCTCGCCTACACCACATCATCAGTTAAAAAAACGATCGTATCAGAACGCGGTGACGTAAAATACAACGACGTGCTGAAAAAAATGAAGTTCAATGCTTCCAAGCATGCGTCGACTTGATTCTGAGCATGCGTGGATTTTTAACTGATGGTCGTGCCTACTAACGATCGGTTTTGACCTATCGGTTAGGAATACATTGGTTAAATATAAAACAAGTTGGCTTTTTAAATAACCGATGGCGCCCACACACGACCGATGAAAGCGGTCCATCAGACCATTCTCATCGGTTTGACGGATCGTGTGTACGCGGTATAAGAGTAACAATGATAAATGGGGCTCTTTAAAGAGGTGGTTTACCCTAAATATAATCTCTCCCATGTGATCCAGCATACTGGCGTCAGCGCCAGTATGCTGTTTTTTTTTTTTAAATCCCCCACTTACTGTATTATCTTCAATTTTAATTTCTTTCCCCCGTGTTGGATGGCGCCAGTATAGCGCGTCACATCTTACGAAAATACCCGATTTAGGACTCAGGTAATCTCGGCGAAATGCGGCGCCTGCGCACAGACCTAGGAGCTGACTGCGCAGGCGCCGTATTTCTCCGAGTCCTACGGCTATGGCACGTCACGCCCTCCGAAAAAAGCCGGAATAGGACTCGGAGAAATACGGCGCCTGCGCAGTCAGCTCCTAGGTCTGTGCGCAGGCGCCGCATTGCGCTGAGAATACCCGAGTCCTAAATCGGGTATTTTCGTAAGATGTGACGGGCTGTATAGGCGCTATCCACCGCGGGGGAAAGTAATTAAAATTGAAGATAATACAGTAAGTGGGGGGTTTAAAAAAAAAAAAAAAACAGCATACTGGCGCTGACGCCAGTATGCTGGATCACATGAGAAAGACTTTATTTAGGGTGAACCTCCTCTTTAAGAAACATCAATATAATGGCTGTTCAGCTTTTTATACAATAGCCGGTAACAAACGCAGCAATACGCAAATACCACGTGACCTAAGAAATAAAAAAGGTGACTAAATCAGATTTCCACATGCATTGTGCATCTGCATCTATAAGAGGTTCTGCAGCAGCTGCTTATTGTACAGAGAAGCAGATAATTCATGGGTCTAATGCCGCGTACACACGATCATTTTTTGTGATGAAAAAAAAACGAAGTTTTCTGTGAAGTAAAAAACGACGTTTTTGAAACGTCACTTTTCAAAGACGATGTTGCATACACACCATCGTTTTTTTCACAAAAAGCGAGGTTACGTTCACCACTCTTTTCCATTGAAGCTCGCTTCATAACTAGCTTCTGGGCATGCGCGGGTTGAAAAACGTTGTTTTAAACAACGTTTTTGCTACACGCGGTGACTTTTTGTGAAACAAAAAACGACGTTTTTAAAAACGACACAAAAAATTCAAGCATGTTGGAATATTTTTTTGGTAGTTTTTTTTAAGACAAAAAACAACGTTTTGCCCACACACGATCAATTTAAATGACGTTTTAAAAACCATAGTTTTTTTTTCATCGCAAAAAACGACCGTGTGTACGCGGCATAAGGTCCCCAAACCAAAGAACCTAGGGGGGAGGAATGGGCCATACGGAGAAGCAGATTCTAGCTGGACATTGTTGTTTTCTTTTTTTTTTTTGGTAACGTCATTAAAAGCCTATTGGGCAATGGGTAGCTTCTCTTGCGCAGCAATGCTTACCAGGAGCTTCTGTACGTAATTCCTCCAATAACGATGATGCCTCGGCTAAGCCAGCGCAGCGATCTTCTACGGGAGATCGGAATACACAAATCAATACGTTTCCAATGTAGAGAGATCCAGCTGGGCTCATTGCGGTTCCCCAGACCTCTTCTGTCCGGTGTTGTTTTCTTTCTAGTTGTTTAGCAGGCGGAGTCTGGGCGATCACTGGCGTTTTCATTTAAAGGGACCCTTAAAGTGTTTATTAATAAGACACAGGAAAAAAAAAAAAAATTGAATGCTTTGATATGCATAACGTACAACGGATTTGTTTGATGATTAATAATCTCCTAAAATAAGGCAGCAGGATTGTCATTGATCTGCAGTAAACGAATACTTTGCTGTGTTGATAGCGCCGCCTTAAAACTTACAACGTCCAAGTGTTTTGTGTTAGAAGAAAGTTATCAGCCTATAGAGTGAAGTCTCTATACATTGTAATGGGGAGGGATTTGTAGACCTCTGAATTACAATTTACTCTCAGTTGTCAGCTTGGGAGACAAGCTGAACTGGACGCCCAGGGGGTTATTTACTAAAGCTGGAGAGTGCAAAATCTGGGGCAGCTCTGCGTACAAACCAATCAGCTTCCAGGTTTTACTGTCAAAGCTTAATTGAAAAAACTGAAGTTAGAAGCTGATTGGCTACCATGCACAGCTCCAGTTTTGGTAAATAGACCCCCCAGAGTCATTTGTTGTCTGTGCCCAGCCTCCTTTAACCACTTCACCTCTGAAAGGTTTTACCCCCATTCATGACCAGGCCATTTGCTACTTTAGCTGGCAATTGTACGGTCATGCAACACTGTATTTCAGACAAATAGAGCTTTCTTTTGGTGGTATTTGATCACCTCTGGATTTTTATTTATTTTTTATACAAACGAAAATATAAATTTTTGAAAAAAATATATATATATTTTCTGTTATAAAACATATCCAATAAAATTAAATGTATTTATGAATTTAGGCTAAAATGTATTTTGCTACATGTCTGGCAATGATTAGGGGCTTATCCTGCCAACCTTGTGTTCTGGGGATACCAGTATAATTCTGATTGAGATCAAGATACTGGTCCATACGCACACTATACTAGTAATGGCAGTGATCAACGCCTTGTGACTGTAATATTTGACCAATCTGGCAGCATTTTACGGGGCAAACTGGCGGAAATTGGTGGCACAGTGGCAACAATTGATGGCATGACACAGTGGCGACAATTGATGGCACAGTGGCTGCGTTTGATGGCATGGCACAGTGGCTGCGCTTGATGGTACAGTGGTGACAATTCATTGCACAGTGGCGACAATTGATGGGCACAGTGGCTGCGTTTGATGGCACATTAGCGGAAATTGATGGCACAGTGGCAACAATTGATGGCATGGCACAGTGGTGACAATTGATGGGCACAGGGGCTGTGTTTTATGGGCACATTGGCTGCAATTGATGGGCACAGTGGCTGCAATTAATGGGCACAGTGGCTGTGTTTGATGGGCACAGTGGCTGCAATTGATGGGCACAGTGGCTGCAATTGATGGGCACAGTGGCTGCAATTGATAGGCACAGTGGCTGTGTTTGATGGGCACAGTGGCTGCAATTGATGGGCACAGTGGCTGCAATTGATGGGCACAGTGGCTGCAA
The DNA here is from genome assembly GCA_029574335.1 of Rana kukunoris. Lineage (NCBI taxonomy): Eukaryota > Metazoa > Chordata > Amphibia > Anura > Ranidae > Rana > Rana kukunoris. Next base: position 28,933,502 of record CM056055.1, on the reverse strand, counting down.
TTGATAGGCACAGTGGCTGTGTTTGATGGGCACAGTGGCTGCAATTGATGGACACAGTGGCTGTGTTTGATGGGCACAGTGGCTGCAATTCATGGGCACAGTGGCTGCAATTCATGGGCACAGTGGCGGCAATTGATGGGCACAGTGGCGGCAATTGATGGGCACAGTAGCTGCATTTGATGGGCACAGTGAGGCTGCAATTGTTTTTTGTTTGTTTTTTTGTTTGTTTGTCCCCCCCCAAAAAAATTTGGAGCACCAGCCGCCACTGTGGGCAATAGATAAATAAAAAGAATCCCAAGAGGGCAGTCAGGGGGTTAGCTGCGAGCCTAGCAAGTGTATGTGCGCTGCTTTTACTTACCGATCTGGCTGGGGTTTCTCTCCAGCGCTTCACTTCCTGGTTCCCTCACCGTGGATGGAGGGGGGAGCAGCAGGGTGACGAGCGATCGCTCATCCTCTGCTGCGGACGCCGCTGGACTCCAGGACAGGTAAGTGTCCTAATATTAAAAGTCAGCAGCTGCAGTATCTGTAGCTGCTGGCTTTTAATATACCTTTTTAGTGGGACATCCGCTTTAAATGGATCATTTATTGGGGTGGGGGCTGTAGCCAGGAGCAAATGATTAGTTTTGTGTCTGCTTTAAATCTGAGCTTTGAACATTCCATTGAAATATATTCTTTGCTAGTAGCTATAACTCCACTTTGTGAGCACATAATACCTTTCCAAACCCAGATATTAGCTTGCGAAAGTAGTGGTGCTATCATCACTGTGCATTACAGATTACAAGCCACAGATTTCTATCTTCTCTACACAACTAAGCAGGCTGCATCTAAATGCAGTTATGTTCTAAAATTGAGTGACAATATTTAAAAATAATTACCTGCATCTAGGCTAGGTTAAGGTTTACATCTGTGCAGGTAGTTCCCGCTGTGGGTCCCACATCCGTAACAACCCACGCAGAAAAATACAGGTGCTACCCTGTTTCCCCAAAAATAAGACCTACCCTGAAAATAATACCTAGCGTTATTTTCCAGGAGGGCTGCAATATAAGCCCTACCCCGAAAATAAGCCCTAGTTAAAAATGCTTGTAAAATCCTAAAATCTTCTCTAATATAGTAGTATATAATGTACAATGTGTGTGTTTCTGTAATATAATTGTGGCGGAGAGAGCTCAGGCGGGTCACTGAAGCGCAGAATGGCGCTATAACAAAGATATTTGGCACATTTATATTACGGAAACACACATTGTACATGATATAATACTGTAATAGAGTGGATTATAGGATTTTACAAGCATTTTCAAGCCCCATACACACTATCAGTTTTCCTGATGGTTTTCTCTTCAGGTTTACCAAAACCATCTAATATGAGGTCAAACCTCAAGAGTTTCAATTTGTATGCAATCAGGCAGGCCCTTTGCACTACATGGTTTTGGTAAACCTGAAGAGAAAACCGTCAGGAAAACTGATAGGGCCAGATTCAGGTAGATGGGAGTTTCTTTACTCCAGAGTAACGCATCTCATTTACGTTACTCTGCCGAAATTTTAGGAGCAAGTGCTGATATTCAAGAAGCACTTGCTCCTAAAGTTGCGGCAGCGTATCGAAAATGAGCCGGCGGAATTCAAATTGGGCGGGTACGGGGCGTGTAGTATTTAAACTAAGCGCGATCCCGCGGCGAACGTACTGCGCATGCGTCGAGTGTCAATGCATCCCAGTGCGTATGCTCCAAATTCTGTCAGTGAACGTCAATGACGTCACATCCCCATTCATGAACTTTTTACGAAAGCAACGCTTTTTTTTTTTTTTCGACACAATGACGACGGCTATACCTAACATAGGATACTCCACTAGGGGGCTGCTTTATCTATACGCCGCGTATCGCTTCCGGAAACGTCGTAAAGTCCCTGTGTCGCGCCCGAAAATGTTCGTGAATTTCCGCTTCCCGCTGATTAACATATTTTTTCAGCGTTAATCAGCGGGAACGCCCCCGGCGCCATTTTTAAGTTGAAGTAACGATGCGATGGCGAAAATCAATTACGCTGATCGCATCGGAACTCCAACCCGGCGTTTCTTGTTTTCTGGTTACAGAAAACAAAAACGCCGGCTTAAAGCGACAGTTAGGCTGGAGTATCACTGGATACTCCAGCCTAACTCTACCTGAATCTGGCCCATAGTGTGTATGGGGCTTAACTCGGTTCACACTGGGGATTCCTGACAGGTAGGGAGGGAGAGGGGGAGAGAAGACGGCACATTACATGGTAAGACCTACCCCGAAAATAAGCCCTACTGTGTCTTTTGTTGGCACAATTAATATAAGACCCGGGCTTATTTTCGGGCAAATACGGTATTAATCCTAATGGCACATTACTCGCACTGGAAACCGCGTTGCACTTGCATTTCCCGTGTGGACTGCGATTACAAAAATGGAACAGGAACCGTATGCCTGTGTTTCAGGAGGCACAGCATACCATTCAAATAAATGGTGTACCATGCTGTGCCAAACGCTGCTTGCAGAGTCGCATCAGGTGTTTAGAAATGTCCTCTAAATGCATATAAACATGGGCAGCGTGAAAAAGGGTTCAAGTGTACGCCAAACCCCAATTTTTATTTTTTTGCTTAAAAAGTAGGGCAGAGATAGAACACCTGTTTTTACTACTACAAGATGACTGGTAGAATCTGACTGGCTGTAACTGCATGTGTAGCTTCTTTCCCTTGCTTAGTTTTTGCACATGAGTCTTGTTTATACAGTAAAGAATAACCCACGTGATTGTGGGAAAAGCATACCAACGCTACGCAGATAGTCTGTAGACTGGAATAGAACCCAAGGGTACTGGCACGAGGCCGTACGTCTAAACGCGGTGCCAAACAAATTTTTGTTTTCACTGCTGAATATACTGAATAAAACCCTTTGAACATTTTGAAACTTTGTGTGAGGTCTTAGTGATGTATTTTGTATCACCGAAGGATGACAGTGGGGGCTCAATGATGAAATCTTGAACAAGGGAGGCCGGAGGAAAAGTGGAAAAACTTCTAAGATGTTGACTTTTCGGAAAAACCCAAAAGGAACCCAGTTCCTTTTTTTGCTCCATATTTCACAGATCAATCCAATCGTATATTATTGAAGAGAAATATGTCAGAAACAAAATCTAAGGCCGCGTACACACGATCGGTTAGCCAGAGGACAGCGGTCTGATGGACCGTTTTCATCGGTCAAAACCGATCGTGTGTGAGCCCCATCGGTTATTTAACCTTCGGTTAAAAAAAAAGACAACCGTCCGGATTCACAAAGCACTTACGCCGACGTATCTCGAGATACGCCGTGTAAGTGTAAATATGCGCCGTTGTATCTGTGCGCCGTGCCCACAGAACTAAGATACGCCTAAAAACTGACTTCATCCGACTGACGTAACTTGCCTACGCCGGCGTATAGTGGGCGCATATTTACGCTGGACGCATTTGGCACTCCCATTGATTTTCGATGCAAATGAGGGAGATTCATGATTGTACTTGGCGCATGTTTTAAGCGATTTGCGTATGGTTTACATCCGGCGTAAAGTTATGCCCCATATTGGAGGCGCAACTCATGCAAAGGTATGAACCAGGGAAGGAACGCTGTCTAATTTTACGTATTTTGCGTTGTACGTGAATAGGGCTGGGCGTAGGTTACGTTCACGTCGTAGGCAGTAATTTGACGTATCTTAGCCAGTTGTTTCGATGTGATTGTGAGCATGCGCACTGGGATGCGTCCAAGGTACGGCGCATGCGCAGTTCATTTTAAGTACTTGTCTGAAGCTCAGCCCATCATTTGCATGGGGTCACACTTCATTTAAATGTATCACGCCCAATTCCAGATAACTTCCACCTACTTACGCTGACTTACGCCTACGACTATACGCTACTCCGGCGCAATGTTGGGAGCATTTGCTTTGTGAATTCCATGCTTGCCTCTCTAGCGTAAAGAAGATACGCTACGGCGGCATAAATATGCGCCGATGTATGTGAATCCAGGTGAACTTGCTTTAAAATGTAACTGATGGACGCCTAACCGACAGGTCAAAACCGATCGTTAGTACGCACGAGCATCGGTTAAAAATCCACGCATGCTCAGAATCAAGTCGACACTTGGAAGCATTCAACTTAATTTTTTTTCAGCACGTCGTTGTGTTTTACGTCACCGCGTTCTGACACGATCGGTTATTTAACCGATGGTGTAGGCACATCAGACCATCCGTCAGCCTCATCGGATGGACTGATCGTGTGTACGCGGCCTAATTTGACGTTATGTAATAAGCAATGATGATGTACAAAATGTAGTAACCTATTGGTCCAATTATATTTCACTTTATTTTACTTATCTTTCATGCTTGGCTGCTATAGGAGATAGCATTTGTTGCGCTGGATCCTAGTTTTGAAACCTACTTGGGACACTGTCTGGAGTTTTTCGCTCTCCCTGTGTTTGTGTGGGTTTCCACCCACAATCTAAAAACATATTTATAGGCCTATTGTCTTCCTCTAAAAAAAAACAAAAAAAAACGTTGCCTAGTGTGCATGCTTTTATGGCTGGTCTAATAGTTGATTCACTAAGGATTAATGGCAACAAAAGAGGTAAGAGGTTTTAAAGCCCAACTATACTTCTCCTTACATAATATGAACAATTAGGGTAGATCAAAGACGAAATTGTTAATAGTCTAACCATTCTCAAACAGGTTTCCATTGAGTCCTAGGGTTCCTCCAAGGGTTGCTAGGGTTTCCTTGAGCTGTCGATGATTGTCCTCCCATCAGATAGTGTCTTCATACTCTCTATGCCAGGGGTGCCCAACCCTTTGAAGAGCGAGGGCCACTTAAGCAACTTAGTAACCAGTCCCGGGCCACAAGAGGAGCGGGCGGGTGACAGGTCACGGCTACTCTATAGGCCCTCCGAACCACCCAGATGGAAGGGAGACGGATTTCCTTCTGTTTTTTGGATTGGAGGTAGGCGGGCGTAAACTGACATCTATCGCTCTATAGAAGCGAATTGAAGGTTCCGTTTGGTCTGGCTGATCGTGTGAAAAGAGCCTAAGACTGCTTTCACACGGATATGCTGTGGTTTACCCTCACCTGTGTCTATCCTGCGGGTTAGCTGAACTTTGCCTTAAACTCCGCCTGTGGCAAAAGCCGGTGCTGTAGAGGATGCATCGGTATATGGGGGCTCTGTTTTTTGACATTTTCTTAAAAGAAGCATGGGTTTATAATAAACAAACTTCCATACTCACATCTGTGCTGCAGTGTGGGGGTGATGCTGCAGCTGTCCCACGTTAGCTCTAAGGCCTCGTACACACGGACGGACATATCCGATATCCGATGCAAACACAACATCGGATCCAAATTCCCACCGGCAGACAGCGCGGTGACGTGGCGGTGACGTTGACGCCGCCACGTCACCGCACCAGGAAGTAAACAACTTCCACGCATGCGTCGCATCCATACAACGCTTGCGTGGGTGGATATGTCCGCTGGTGAGTGTACTGACCAGCGGACATATCCGACGGACATGTGTCCGGCGGAAAAGTTTCAAAGCATGCTTTGGAAATTTTCCGCTGGAGAAAACAGTCCAAATCTGTCCGTTTGCCCCTACAGACGAGCGGATTTTTCGGCTGAAATGGTCCGTCGGACCATTTCCAGCGGAAAAATTCCATCGTGTGTACGAGGCCTAAGACTGCTAGCTCTCGGAGAAGAGAGCGTTCACTGTCAGTCACTGCTCTCCGCTCTTCTCCTCCAGCGCTCATTGGAGTGTCGGACTGTGGAGGGGTCGGGTGCATCTGCCTCCAGCTCTCAGCCATGCTGAGAAGCACAGCCAGATGTCAATCAGGCAGCCAGATTAATGGAATCTTTCCAGATACTAGAGCGGCTCTGCTCCATCATCTCGTTTCTCCCATCAACAGTCAGTGTTGATGCAGGAATCCCTCCTGCAGTGCTATTGTATTCTGCCAGCTGGGAGCACCGAGAGCCTTCCCTACTGGCAGAATACAATCATCACTGCCACCGATGGTGATCGGGCGAAAAAAAACATCTGACAGGCTGGTTGGACTAAGGTTGATCAATAATTTGACTTCAGCACAACCAGCCTGCCCATAGATGAATCAAAATTCTGGCAGTTCCTGCTGCACTAACTGAATTTCTATCTGTCAATGGTCACATTTATTGTACTCCTGTGACCCTAAAGAGAAGTACAGCCAAAGTAGCTTTGGCCCACCTTCCTTTTTAACCTTCCTTTTTAGCTCTCTTGTTCTGAGATGACGTCAGAACGCGTTACTGGGAACCCGATGCGCGTGCCCGGCAGCTGTGATGGCCGACAGGGCACCCGCGATTGCCCAATAACTGAGCAGGATCGTGGATCTCTGTGTGTAAACACAGAGATCCAAGTCCTGTCAGGGAGAGGAGACCAATGCTGTGTCCCTTGTACATAGGGACACAGAAAGGTCATCTCCCCAGTCAGTCCCCTTCCCCCACAGTAAGAAACACTATGCACACATTTAACCCCTTCCTTGCCCCCTAGTGTTAACCCCTTCCCTGCCAGTCACATTTATACAGTAATCAGTGCATATTTATAGCACTGATCGTTCTATAAATGTGAATGGTCCCAAAAATGTGTCAAGTGTCCGCCATAATGTCGCAGTCCCAATAAAAATTGCAGATCGCCGCCATTAGTAATAAAAAAAAAAATATATATATATATATATATATATATATATATATATATATATATATATATATATATATATCATAATTATGTCCCCTATTTTGTTTTGTGCAAATTAGTCACTATACCCTTATTGCGATTTTTATTTTTTATTTTTACCAAAAATATGTAGAACAATAATATGTAGAACAATAATATGTAGAACAATAAATATAATAATAATAATAATATGTAGAACAAAATAGAATTTTTTTAATTGGGATATTTATTATAGCAAAAAGTTTAAATATTGTGGTTTTTTTTTCAAAATGTACGCTCTTTTTTTGTTTATAGCACAAAAAATAAAAATCGCAGAGGTGATCAAATACCACCAAAAGAAAGCTCTATTTGTGGGGAAAAAAGGACGTCAATTTTGTTTGGGAGCCACGTCGCACGCCCGCGCAATTGTCAGTTAAAGCGACGCAGTGCCGTAAGCTGAAACTTCGCCTGGGCAGGAAGGGGGAATATGTGCTCAGTAAACAAGTGGTTAAATTCATTTGAGTGGCTTTGCATATGCATCTCCAATCATTTCTGGTAATATTTTTTTTTTAAATTCAGGTCTTAATTTAGGTCTCTATCGCTGGCACAACGGGGAAATTTACTTCCTCACCTGCAATAAATTGCCCCGCCAACATGACTCTTCGCTGGTTATAAATTGATGAGCTGCTTGCCATTTTCTCTATTAAGAGGCTTGACTTTAGATTAAAGCTAGGCATTTCATTTTTCTTCCTGCAGCTTCAGCAATCTCTGAGTTCTCTTGTATGGTGTTCTGGCTCCGTTTTGTTTAGGAAAGTGTGGAGGATGGAGTAGGCTGTCATACAGCCAATGAAAATAGCACATGGATGTGTCATAGAAAGCCATCAAGATTTCTCATTTTTGATGATTTATTTATACATTCCTCACTCACGCTTTTATTGTGTTGATTGTGAGCCTTGGAAACTGACCTTTCAGCCAAAAATAGGGTCCACATCCACATTAAACAGAAAGGGCAGTGCTTAGAGAAGATAAAGGTTTGGACAGTTTTTAGGAATGAGAATGCTTTCTAAAACAGTTTATCTCCAATTCCCTGGCAGTGCGATTTATCTTTTTAGAGAGAGATAGAGGTGAGAGGAATAGAAGTTGATGAAGAACTAAGAAAAAACACCCAGAAAAAACTAAGGCCGGCGTCCCGTCAAGAAATGCCCCCTGTGGAGAAATGCCCCGCAGGAACTGTGCATGAACAGTACGGAGCCGCCCGAACATCAGGATTTACAATAGCCGAGGTGCCACGCACTTCTAATGCTCGTGCAAGTCTGCAAGGGGCGGATTTCTTCATGATGGGCACGTGCGAGGGGCAGATGCCTAGTCGGGTCCCCGCTGAGCTGGCAGATGACAGGGCGGTCCCCGCACACTGTGCAGGGACCATCCTGTCAGATCCCCGCTCTCCAATCTCATCAGTCCCCACTATGGTCCGATTCTGCAGACGGAGGAAAATACAATTTTTACATCCGTCTTCGGATCAGGAGAACACGTATTTTCCTCCGTCTGCAGAATCGAACCATAGTGGGGACCGATGAGATCGCGTGTCAGTGGATGTTCATCCACTCACACCCGTTATCCCATAGGAATAATGTATGCCCGTGTTTCACCCGAAAATGGATGGATGAAATACGGACATGCTGTCTGTACGTGTGAAAGGGCCCTAAGGCAATTACCTCCCCCCGTTTCAGCTGTCTCTGGTTTGAGATGAGTGTCAGCTCCATTTGCAGTAGAAACTTGAAAACAAAAAGTATGCTGGACAACCGCACTCTACACCTTTTATTTCATAAAAAGAACAGAGGTCCAAAACATCCATGTATACATGTACCAACATGTATACTGACGCGTTTCACACCAACAGGTGCTTAGTCAAAGTGAAGTGGGTGGGAGCAGTTATACAGCGTCATGCTACATAACTAAGCTCCATTTATGCTGAGTAAGCGAAATGATTAATGTATCTATAGAAAACTTTATTTAGATTTTTTATTTCAAAAGCATTTTATTAAAATAAATGTAATAAAAATCTAAAATATCGATTTCAATATACATTTTTTTTTTTAACATTGATTTTTATCAACCCCACTTCTGCCTTCTCCTTGTGCAAGGTGACTGGTCTTGTACACGCCCCCTCCTGTAGTTTTCTTAAAGCGGAGGTTCTCCCTAAATTTGGACTTTATCTCAATCAAACTGCTAGGCATTAACAGTAACTAATACGTTTTTTTTTTTTTTCTTCATCCTTACCCCTTTTCTGCTTCCGTTTATGCCCTGTCAATCACAATCCACCACGGGGAGTGGGCGTGTATGTGTATTCTCCCCCGACGGTGCTATGTCTCCTGGGAGTCAGTCCTGACAATCCCAGGAGACGCGCTGTGCTCAAATTGCGCGAGATCTCGCCGGTCACGTGACTCGGCAAGCGTGAGGAAACATGTTGTGTCTCGTCACAACGAGGCGGGTCATTACGACGCCGGCCGTTGCGATGCACAGTTGCCATCGCAACGGCCGGCGTCATAATGACCCACCCCGTTGTGACGAGACACAACATGTTTCCTCGCGCTTGCCGAGTCACGTGACCGGCGAGATCTCGCGCGATTTGAGCACCCGAGGTGGGTCATTATGACGCCGGCCGTTGCGATGCACAGTTGCCATCGCAACGGCCGGCGTCATAATGACCCGCCCCGTTGTGACGAGACACAACATGTTTCCTCACGCTTGCCGAGTCACGTGACCGGCGAGATCTTGCGCGATTTGAGCACAGCGCGTACATCCCGGAAGTATACAGTGGTGGGCTTCAGGAGTGCCCACACACAAGATGGAAACGTCCATCTCTCCATTTTATAATACATTGTTTTTCTGAAAATCGGGACAAGCGTGGCTGCATAGACAGGACTGGTGAGTGTAACATTAGGTATATTAACAGCGCCCGAATCACAGTAAAAAAAAAAAAAAGTTTTTCCCGCAGAACCACCGCTTTAAAACAGCCTTTAGTTGGTGGCGCCGCTGGGCCACTCCCACAGCTCCGGTCTGCTCAGACAATGTACAGCACATTGATGATGTCACAGCTAATTTTACAAAGTAATTAATGGGTTTACAAAGTCATTTGTTGCACACAAAGTCACTTTATAAGTGAATTTATATCCTCTGTGGCTATTGAAGAGTTCATCTTTAAAGACGTTCTACATTGTTGTTGTTTTTTTGATAGTTTATCTCATATCGACTCATCATTTCTTCCTTGTCATTCTGCAGCTCTGACACCTCTGACACATCCATCGCTTCTTCCCATGCAAATTGAAATGTCACAACGTTGCATAACACAGTTATGAGGAGGCTGATGTAAAAGGTCAGCTCCCTGTTGTGCTGTGTTAAGCAGCTGCCGGTGCGGCCACAGCTGTAGCACAGAGCCAACGCTAGAATCTATCTCTGGCCAATGAGAATGCAAAACCTAAAGCCATGTGTTCAGGATGCAGCATTGCTTTCTGAAGAAACTATGGGCCAGATTCTCAGCTGAGATACGACGGTATCGCTGTTTTTTTTCAATGGGTATCTATGCTTAGAATCACTTACGCATAGATACACTAAAGATCTGACAGGTGTAAAGCAATTACACCGTTGGATCTTAGATGTAATGACAACGCCGGCCGCTAGGTGGCCTTTACGTTGTTTTCTCATTTGCCTATGCAAATGAGCCTAATACGCCGATTCCCGAACGTTTTTGCGACGCGGCGACGTAGTTTACGTAGGTTGCGTACGCGTAAGGTTACCCCTGCTGTATGAGGGGTATGTTTCCCAAGTTCCGTCGTTGCCATGTTAAGTATGGCATCGGGTCAGCGTCTGCTTTTTCCGTCGGTTACGTCGTTTTACTAAGTCGTTCGCGAATAGGGAATTGTGTAAATGATGATCACGTCGTTTTGACGTCGGTTTCAACGACGCTTTCCGACGTGAGCTGAAGCATGCGCACTGGGCTTTTTTCCCAGCCGGCGCATGCGCACTTCGTTTGACGCGGGGGCGCGCTTAATTTAAATACAGCACGCCCCCTCCTTCAGTGTTTGAATTATGCAGCCTTACGACGCCGCATTTACGCTACGCCGCCGAAAATTACGGAGCAAGTGCTTTGAGAATACGGCACTTGCTCCAGTAATTTGCGTAGACGTAGTGTAAATGCGATACGATACGCTACGCCACCAGATACGCCATTTTTTGAGAATCTGGCCCAATAAATGCAATACAGACTATGGGGTTGTGCTATTAAAGGGGCTGTAAAGGAAATCATTTTTTTCCCTAAATAGCTTCCTTTACCTTAGTGCAGTCCTCCTTCACTTACCTCATCCTTCCATTTTTCTTTTAAATGTCCTTATTTCTTCTAAGAAATCCTCACTTCCTGTTCTTCTGTCTGTAACTCCACACAGTAATGCAAGGCTTTCTTCCTGGTGTGGAGGAAGCCTCTTGAGGGGGCGAGCAGGCAAGTCAGGACACTCTCTACTTTGCAGATAGAGAAAGGAGCTGTGTGTTAGTGGGCGTCCTGACACTTCTTTTTTCCATTGGTGGATCAGGTTGGCATGGAATGCCCATGCCCGCTGTCAGATATACAGGTTATTTTGCCTAGTTCAGGCCAAGTACAAATTCACGTTGTATGCTCCTCTTCCTAAGCTCAGAATATCGGGCATTATGAACAAGCTGTTGATTACTGATAAATGTCCACTGCTACAATTCTTCTTTTTCAATGCCAAGCCTATGAATGGGTCATGCTTCACTTATTCTTAGAGTGGTAGAAGAGCCAATACTACATCTAGTTCAAAGGAGGTAAATGTCATTGTTTCAGACACAGAAAGCCCTGGGTCATCTCTTTATTTGAACATGATGAATGTCTCCCATACAATATTTTGTCTTCAGGTCACCCTGTCCAGATTGTAGGGTAGCTCAAGCCAAGTGGTTAAATGAAGCAGTTGGATTACATTAAAAAGGACGGCTTTAATTGCCAAAAGATTTTGCAAAGTATTCACAGACATTGGAAAAGCAATGCTCGTTCCAGCCGATTATGGTTTTAATTTGGGAACACATCATTTCTGGGCTACTTCTAAAATGTCCCATCACCTTTAAAGGATCACTAAAGGAATTTTTTTTTTTATAGCTAAATAGCTTCCTTTACCTTACTGCAGTACTGGTTTCATGCCCTCATTGTTCATTTTTTTGCTTTGAAGTTGCTGTAATTCTGCTCTGATCTCCATACTTCCTGCTTGTCTGGCTCCTTATGAAAAATCTCATGGCAGCTTTTCACTGTGGTCCAAGCTGTCATTACTGTGTGTCTAAAACTTCCCAGAACCAATCAGATTCATTTTAAAAACAAAACACTGCCCTGGATTTGTTTGTTTTTGTTCTGTGTGTCTATTTCTACTTCACAGAAACATGAAGCCAGTTCAAAAGTGAAACTAACCTGCAGGCACATTATATGATTAATTTTTATCTATTTTTAATCATTTTGAAAAGGAATCAGTTAACTTTTATGTCTCTATACACTGTAAACAGTCATTTCAGCAAATTTTTTTTTTCCTTTAGTGACCCTTTAAATTTTGTTTGTTTGGAGAAAAGGCTGCTGATGTCCACAAAGCGATAAATATGCTCACTTTACCACTATGGACATGCATGTTTATGGCATTGTTGTTTGTATTACCAACTGCTGTCGTATGTCTTTGGATGACTTAAAGTGGAGTTTCCATCCCCATTTATATTTTTTTCATTATTGTGCTCATTAGACCTAAAAAATAAAATGTCTGTTGTTATGCGGTCCCATTGAATCTGCCTTTGGAATCACCTAGGATTCTGACATTATCTCCCTCTAATGCTCCTGGGAAATGTGTGTCATCATTTCCCAGGATGCAGTGCGCTACCCAATTATAACTTCCCATCCAAGACTTCCAGGAAGTAAGTGCTTGTGGGCTTCACAATGCCCACAAGCAAAGTAACAACGGTGTGGACCTAGTATTATAAACTATCTTTTTTGAATAACTATCGGCGGCAGATTGTGAAATAGTAAGTGACTGGATTTATATTATAAAAACGCATGATGAAATGACTAAGGCCGCGTACACGCGATCAGTCCAAACTGATGAAAACGGACTAAAGTCCAGTTTCATTGGTCCAAACCAACCGTGTGTACGCCCCATCAGTCTGTTGTCCTTCAGTTAAAAAATGTAGAACTTGCTTTAAAATCGGACCGATGGACGCCTACCGATCGGTCAAAACCGATGGTTAGTACGCAAAAGCATCGGTTCAAAACCCGCGCATGCTCAGAATCAAGTCGACGCATGCTTGGAAGCATCGAACTTCATTTTTCTCTACGCGTCATTGTGTTTTTCGTCACCGTGTTGGACTCGATCGTTTTTTTAACTGATGGTGTGTACGCACATCAGACCATCAGGCCGCTACAGCGGTAAACCGTGAAAACGGTCCGTCGGACCATTCTCATCGGATGGACCGGTCGTGTGTACCCGGCCTTATGCCGCGTACACACGATCATTTTTTGCGATGAAAAAAAACGACGTTTTTTAAAACGTCATATAAATTGATCGTGTGTGGGCAAAACTTCGTTTTTTGTCTTAAAAAAAACGACCAAAAAAAAATTCCAACATGCTTGAATTTTTTGTGTCATTTTTCAAAACGTCGTTTTTTGTGTCATAAAAAGTGATGGTGTGTGGGCAAAACGACGTTTTTAAACCCGCGCATGCTCAGAAGCAAGTTATGAGACAGAGCTTCAATGGAAAAGAGTGCAGTCGAACGTGGTGTACGTCACCGCGCTTTGCTAGAGCTTTGTAGAAAAACGATGGTGTGTACGCAACGTCATTTTGGAAAATGAAGTTTGAAAAACGTCGTTTTTAATTCATGATTGAAAACGTCGTTTTTTTTCATCGCAAAAAATGATCGTGTGTACGCGGCATTACATTTAGAAAATGCTAATTGTGGTTGGAACCCCACTTTAATTAATGCCCATACTCTTTTCACCCACTTATCCATGCTGTACTGTTTAGCTGTGTAATAAAATATAAATAAATGCATCTGCCAATCTTTGAACTAGTCAACTGCAATATATAAACATTTGTTCTTGGGTTTAGATATGTGTAATTAAAGTGGCTGGAAAGGCAAATGTTTTTTTTTTACCTTAAAGCATTATATTCTGGGTGCAGTATACCCTGCCCCCCTTATACTTACCTGAGTCCCACCTCGATCCAGTAATGTGCATGAGAGCAGTGTCTCCCCCGGGTCTCTCTCCTTATTGGCTCACACAGCAGCGGGTGCCATTGGTTACTGCTGCTATCAATCACGCCAATGAGGTCAATGAGCAGGGATGGGGCCAAGCCACGCTCTGTTTGTGAGTGGACAATGGCCATTCACAGTACGCGGTCAGGGGTAGACTGACCATTTGGGCTTTTGGGCACTGTCCGAGGGCGCCATGCCACTAGGGGGCCCCATCAGGGTTGCCAGCCTCAGTAAAACCAAGGGCAGTATGTAAAAATCTGTGTTTTTTTTTTTACATCTGTCCCTGAAATGTCCCTTACTGACATAGTTTTGGTCTAAAAATCCCAAGATTATAGCTGCCCTGTCTCTCTTGTACCTTCTCAGTGTGTGTATATGTACTGTATGTATGTATATATATATATATATATATATATATATATATATATACACACTGTATATTTTACACACAAATGTTTTGCCTTGCATTTCTCTTTTAAGCTAAATAGGTTTTCTAGGTAAGGGTTCACATATACCGTATATACTCGAGTATAAGCCGACCTGAATATAAGCCGGGGGACCTAATGTTACCCCAAAAAAATGGGAAAACGTATTGACTCGAGTATAAGCCTAGGGTGTCCATCTGCATGCCTCACTGTGGCTCACTTTGCCTCAGTGTGCCCATGACTAGACTGACGTTTAACATGGGAGCAGGGCAGATCCTAGGGTCACAGGCGCCTGGGTGCAGAAATATTTCTGGCGCCCCCACATGGGTGTCGTCATTTTACTAACTCCTCCCCTTTACAAATGTTTCTATGGCAACGACTCAACCACAGAGATGCTCCCCCACAAAGTCTTCATTACCCTGGGATCCTTACATGATCTCTTAACAATAAACAAAATACAGGAAGAGAAGCAGAGTACTTTATTGGGACCTGGAGGGGGGGCTCTGATGGACACAGAGAGGGCTTCTGTTAGAGAGTCTGTTAGATGTCCGGCGCCCACACCTCTGCAGGCGCCTGGGTGCAATGCACCCTGTGCACCCTGCCGAGGATCGGCCCTGCATGGGAGTCTTTGGAAGGGGTGCCCGGTAGTGTTGCTCACGAATATTCGCATTGCGAATATTCGTTACGAATATTGCATATTCGAGTATTCGCGAATAAATCAAATATCGCGGTGAATATTCGATATTGCGAATATTCGTATTTTTTCAAATTTATTTTTAAAACAGATCACATCCTAGTGATCTCCATCGACGTCTAAAAGCATTGCTGGTATGATTAGAGACCCTGGGCCGAGTAGCTGAGGCGATCCTTTTATGTTGCCGAATATTCGCAATGCGAATATTCGTATTACGAATATTCGCGAATGCGTTCTCTGCCCTTCTGTGTTTTGTGTATAAAAAAATAAAAAATAAAATTAGCTTTAGTTTAGTCATATAAGTTTGTGTAAGTAGAGTTAGTGTTTAGTGCCTATTAGTTTAGTAATCCAGGAAATGATCTCCGTTTTCGCGTGTTGACGAGAATTTCGCAATCAATTTGGCATTCGCACTAGCGAAATTTCGCAAATTTTTTTTTTCGATAAAATATCACGAATATTCGATATTAACGAATATTCGCGAATACGTTCTCTGCCCTTCTGTGTTTTGTGTATAAAAAAAAAAAAAAATTAGCTTTAGTTTAGTCATATAAGTTTGTGTAAGTAGAGTTAGTGTTTAGTGCATATTAGTTTAGTAATCCAGGAAATGATCTCCGTTTTCGCGTGTTGACGAGAATTTCGCAATCAATTTCACATTCGCATTAGCGAAATTTCGCATTAGCAAAATTTTGCAATATTTTTTTTTTTTATAAAATATCACGAATATTCGATATTAACGAATATTCGCGAATATTCTTCTATATATTCGCGAAATCGAATATGGCGTATTCCGCTCATCACTAGTGCCCGGTTTGAAAAATTGTTGCTCCTCAGCCATAGGTCCCCCAGACAACAAACTTTGCACACTTGTAGACGAAGAGTTGGGATACCGGTTCCCCAAAGTCCGGGAGATTAGGCACAAAGAGGTGACTCGAGTATAAGCCGGGGGGGCATTTTCAGCACAAAAAAATTTGCTGAAAAACTTGTCTTATACTCGAGTATTTACGGTACTTTAACCACTTAAGACCCGGACCAATACGCTGGTAAATGACCCAAGGTGTTTTTGCGATTCGGCACTGCGTCGCTTTAACACACAATTGCGCGGTCGTGCGACGTGGCTCCCAAACAAAATTTGCGTCCTTTTCTTCCCACAAATAGAGCTTTCTTTTGGTGGTATTTGATCACCTCTGCGATTTTTATTTTTTGCGCTATATACAAAAATAGAGCGACATTTTTGAAAAAAAAACACTATTTTTTACTTTTTGTTAAAAAAAAATCAAATAAACTAAATTTTAGTCAAACATTTAGGCCAAAATTTATTTAGCCACATGTCTTTAGTAAAAAAAAAAATCGCAATAAAAAAAAATAGCTACCTAGCGGGAACAGCGACACTAATACAGCGATCAGAAAAATGATCGCTTAGTGACGCTGGCAATAGGGAGTGAAAGGGTTAACTAGGGCGGTGATCAGGGGGTTAAAACTTTATTAGGGGGGGTGGGGGGGCTATCCTGAACCTAACACTAACTGTTTTTTACACTGCCTGTCACACTGACACTAAATGCAGTGATTAGATCACTGCATTCAGTGACACTGTGACAGGGGGGTGGGGGGGGGCGATCACAAGGGGTTAATATGCCTATGTGAGTGTGTGTCAGTGTTGTGTTGGTGCACACTTACTTGTGGTGTCTTCTCTCATCAGCAGCGCTGGGAAACAGCGCTGCGATGAGAGGTGACATCATTTCCTCCTTCCTGTGTAAACACAGGAGGAGGAACTGACAGGATGGGAGCGCGCTCCCATTGGCTGGGAACGATCGCGGGGGGGCGAGTAAGCGCCGACATCCGCCCGCTGATCCCGGATCGCTCCCGGAGCCAGGGGGACCCCCGCACGCCGCGGAGGGGGTCCCGATGGGACCCCCGAACCGCACTTAGGCGGGGACGTAAATTTACGCCCTTGTGCCTGTACGTGCCATTCTGTGGCCGTATATGTGCGTGCGGGGGTCATTAAGTGGTTAATATGTAAATCACTTTGTGCTTGCTTTAAAAATCTTTTGTAATATAGAAGATTGGCAGCGGCAAGACAATATTTTGCATCCTGTCAATGGTTCCCAGTGAACTGACGCTCACATATTGGCTGTTTCCATAGCATATGGTTGTGAATGTGCGTTCCCACGATTATAACCAATATATTTAAAGCAGAATTTATGAAACAAACTATTGTCCATAAATATGCATGACAGATTCATTTTTAATGCTCAGTATTAGAGGCTTGTTTTGGAAAATGTTACCACTGCCATTTCTCGGGCTGCTTCCTTTAATACAAACAACATACATTTGGTACAGCAATATCCTGTAATTATTTGATGTTCTGTGTCCCAATGCACAGCTAGATTTTAGAAGTCAGAATAACAGGAAGATAACTCCGGCCAATTTACCTCCTGGAATGATATCGCAAATGACTGCCATGTGTCTCTGAGATACATTATCTTCAGAGGTGCCGCAATACATGTGTTCTTGTGATAGTTACAGCATGTTTTTTTCTGTTCTTGGATCTCCAAAGTTCAACTAGACATGGACAAACAGCGGCAAAACGTAATGCTAAACTCCAGGCAAACAGATTGTTATACATCATAATGTAATAATCATTATAGATGATTTGAACCAGCAAAGGATTTGTAATTTTGTCCTTTCAGATCTGGAATTTATACAGTCCTGCCACATAGCACAGCCAGATTGTTGACTTGATTCTTTTCCCTCCAGCAGTTAAAGAGGTTGTAAAGGTACAATTTTTTTTTACTAAATAGCTTCCTTTACCTTAGTGCAGTCCTCTTTCACTTACCTCATCCTTCCATTTTGCTTTTAAATGTCCTTATTTCTTCTGAGAAATCCTCACTTCCTGTTCTTCTATCTGTAACTCCACACAGTAATGTGAGGCTTTCTCCCTGGTGTGGAGTGTCGTCCCTTGGACTACAGGAGAGTCAGGATGCCCACCAACACACAGCTCCTTTCTCTATCTGCAATGTAGAGAGCGTCCTGACTCTCCTGTAGTCCAAGGGAGGGGGCGAGCACGACATTCCACACCAGGGAGAAAGCTTCGCATTACTGTGTGGATTACTGTCTGGAGTTTGCTCGGCAGTTTTCCTGTGGGAAACACTGCAATGGAGCATACACACGGCCAGTCTTCCCAACCAAAGCTGTCATGGCAGTTTTCCTGTTGGGAAAACCGGGCATGTGTACACAGGGAAAAAGCAACCGAGCAGCTTGACCGCCAGGAAAACATAGCATAGCATAATGCCTCGTACACACGGTCGGAATTTCCAATGGAAAAAGACAGACAGACTTTTTCCAATGGATTTTCCGACTGTGTGTAGCCCCATCGGATTTTTTTCATTTTAATTCCGATGAATTCCATCAGAGTTTAGATATAGAACATGTTCTATTTGTCTCAGATGGAATTCCAATGTGATTTGGCCGGGCAAAATCCCAACGCGGCACAAGAGTCTGATAGACAAGAATCTGATACCAAGACAGATTCATGTACATCTTTTGTATTTAGAAATTCTACTACTGTGCTTCGTTTCATTAATTACATAGTGGTTAAATATTGATTTTGGTTGAAAAAAATACACATTGCCATTAGGTTTGGTCTTACACAAGTCTTTCCTTTAGAAAAACAAATATTGTGGAAAAATAAAAATAGTGGGCCAGATTCAGAGAGCCATTACGCCTGTCTAACTGGTGTTAGACTGGAGTAAATTCAAATTACGCGCGTTATTTAGCTAGTCGAAATCCTCAAACCATGAATAGACAGATGCGGGCTTCAATTGGACTGGATTACGTGTTCATGCGCCTTCGGATCTACGCTGCAATAAAATTGCGGCCACTGGGTGGACTTCCCGTCGTTTTCCGCGTCGGGGTATGCAAATTAGCTTTTGCCGGCGATCCCCGAAATTACGATCTTCAATCGCAATCTCTTACGGCACCTTTAGTCATCTTTTATTTGCGTAACACTATACCAGCTTTTTGCTGCTCTAATATTAGACAGCCCATGTTAAGTATGGCCGTCGTTCCCGCGTCTAATTTCTACGTTTTCCGACGTCTTTTATTATTTTTTACGTAAGTCGTCCGGGAATAGAAATGTTCGTAAACGACACTACTCAAACAACGAATGACGTAACGACGTGATTTCGTGCAATGCACGGCGGG
Organism: Rana kukunoris; assembly: GCA_029574335.1. NCBI lineage: Eukaryota > Metazoa > Chordata > Amphibia > Anura > Ranidae > Rana > Rana kukunoris. The sequence continues at coordinate 28,914,207 of CM056055.1, read as the reverse complement.
AAATTTCTGAACGTAGCATGCGCATTTCGATCGCTGCGGGGACGCGCTTAATTTAAATGTTTCACGCCCCCTAATTGCGTATTTCGATTACGCGGCAAGAAATAGACTACGCCGCTACGGGCAAAAATCTACCAGGATTCGGTGTAGAGCCTGGTAAAATACGGCAGCGTAGAGTATTTCGATTACGCAGCGCAATATTAAGTGTATGTGAATCTGGCCCACAATTTTTAAATGCACCACAGAGGTTTAACATTGATGTGGTTCAGAAAAACAATTAGACAATTTATTGCAACTAAAACACCCAGGCCAGAAGGCTTGTATCCAGCAATCTTCAAAGTTCTGAGCTCAGTTATTTTTATTTTTTATTTCAACTTTTTAGTGATTTTTGTATTGACTGGTTTGCTGGCAATTGTATCTTTTTTTTTTTTTTTGTCAAATGTCTTTTTTTTTTTAAACAATTATTATTATTATTATTATTATTATTATTAATTATTATTATTAATATCATTATTATTATTATTTAAAATATAATTAACAGATGCACTGTAAAAAAAGATAAGCAATGCAGGACCGATTCTATTCCAATATAATCTGTCGAAAGAGAGTTGAAAGCCATAAACAAGTGCAATCTCTACATAATACTTAAACCTGTCAATAGATAAAAATGGAGCTACTATTGCTGAACTTCGCCTAATGCCGTGTACACACGATCGGATATTTCGACAAGAAAAATTAGATTGTGAGCTTTTGAACGAAAATTCCTACCGTGTGCAGGGCCGCCATCAGGAATTTTGGGGCCCCTTACACAGCTTCAGGCATGGGCCCCCTGGTGCAGAGAACCGGGGGGGGGGGTGCTGTCGCATGAAATTGAGAAGCGGGGGGGGGGGGGGGGCTGCTGCCGCGAATTGAGAAGCGGGGGGGGGCCCTTTACAAAAATAAGAAATAAAGAAAAATATATATAATAAAGGGGGGTAGCCATCCGGGGCCCTGGGTACCTCTGTGCCCTTTAATATAAAGAAAAAAAAGATATATATATATATATATATATATTTTTTTTTTTTTTTTAAAAAGGGTGGTTGCCAACTGTGGCCCCGGGGACGTTATTTTTTTTTTATAAAAGGAAATTACAAAAAAAAGGGGGCTTTCCATTCGGGACCTCTGGGCCCTTTAATAAAAAGAAACCTCTGGGCCCTTTAAAAAAAAAAGAAAGAAAGAAAAAAATATATATATAAAAAATAAATAAACATTTATATATAAAAAAAAAGGGGTTGCCTTCCAGGGCCCTGGGGACCTCTGGGCCCTTTAATAAAAAAAAATATATAAAAAAAATATATAAACAAAAATAAAAAATACAATTATAAAAAAAGGGGGTTTGACACATGGGGCCCTGGGGACCTCTGAGCCCTTTAATAAAAATACATCTATATATTAAAAAAAAGAAATAAAATAATATAAAAAAGTAAAAAAAAAAATATAAAAAAGGATAATATAAATATAAAAATAAAAGAAATAAAAAAATATATAAAAATTATATATTTTTTTTATAAAAAAAGGGGGGTTGTCATCTGGGGCCCTGGGGATCTCCAGGTCCCTGTGGACCTCCGGACCCCTAAAAAAATAAAAGAAAAAAAATTGGCCCTTTAATAAAAAATAAAAGAAAAATATATTAAAAAAATATATATTTTTATAAAAAAATATATTAAAAATAAAATAAAAAAAAGAGGAGGTTGCCATCTGGGGCCCTGGTGGCCTACGGGCCCCTAGACCCCTAAAAAAAATGGCCCTTTAATAAAAAAATAAAATAAAAATATATTAAAAAATCTATATATTTTTTAATAGAAAATAAATAAAAAAAAGGGGGGTTGCCATCCGGTGCCCTTGGGGCCTCCGGGCCCCTGTGGACCTCCGGACCTCTAAAAAAAATAAAAGAAAAAAATTGGCCCTTTAATAAAAAATAAAAGAAAAATATATTAAAAAAATATATTTTTTTATAAAAAAATATATTTTTTTATAAAAAAAATAAAGAAAAAAAAGGGCTTGCCATCTGGGGCCCTGGTGGCCTCCGGGCCCCTGGGGACCTCTAAAAAAATAAAAGAAAAAAAATTGTCCCTTTAATAAAAAAAGAATAAAAAAATATATTAAAAAAAAAAATTTTTTTTATAAAAAAATATATTTTTTTATAAAAAAAAAAAAAAAATTTATAAAAAAAAGGGCTTGCCGTCTGGGGCCCTTGGTGGCCTCCGGGCCCCTGGGGATCTTCGGACCCCTAAAAAAAAAAAAAAAAAAAAAAAAAAAAAATTTTTTTTTTTTTTTTTTTTTTTTTTAGGGTGGTTCCCATCCGGGCCCCTGGGGACCCCCGGGCCCCTTACAGGTGTAATGCCTGTACCCCCCTGATGGCGGCCCTGACCGTGTGTATGGTTCATTGGACTTTTGCTGTCGAAGTTTATGTCTGACGGATCATTTCAGCAGACAAATCTGATCGTGTGTACGGGCTAGAGGACAGGTTTGTCCATCGGACAAATTTCAAAGCATGCTTTGAAATTTGTCCGCTACAAACCTGTCCGTCGGATCCGTCCGCTGGTTAGTACACTAACCAGCGGACATATGTTCCCGCACATGCGCCGAATGGATTTGACGCATGCGCGGAAGCATTTTACTTCCGGGTTTGGTGACGTGGCGGCGTCAACGTCACTGCCACGTCACCGCGCTGTCTGCCGGCGGGGATTTTGGTTTGATGGTGTGTACAGCCATCAGACCAAAACAGCCCGGCGGACATATCCGATGGAAACGGTCCGTCGGACCGTTTCCATCGGATAAATTCGATCGTCTGTACGCGGCCTGAGAGCTGGTTCTTAAATTTTTAACCTGAAAAAATTCCGGAAAATCCTATCGTCTGTAGAAATTCCGTTGCGCAAAATTCGGACGCATGCTTGGAAACAATTCGACACATGCTCAGAAAACATTGAATTTCATTTTCTCGGGTCGTCGTAGTATTGTACATCACCGCGTTCTTGACGGCCGAAAGTTCAGAGAACTTTTGTGTGACAGACCATGTGTATGCAAGCCAAGCTTCAGCGGAATTCCGTCGGGAAAACCATCCAAGATTTTTCCAACGGAAAATCCGATCGTGTGTACGGGACATTAGAGTTCCATGGGTGAGATATTGACTCTCTGGCTTCAGTTCCTTCTGAGGCACCCCAAACTATTATAAAAATAGAAAAGTCGTAAACCTGTCTCTGAATAAAAACAGGGCTACCATTGCTGAACTTCATCTAATGCCGCCTACACACGATCGGAAATTCCAACAAGAAAAGTTTGTTGTGAGATTTTGGTCGGAAATCCCTACTGTATGTATACTCCATCTGACTTTTTCTGTCTGAATTTCCGTCAAGAAAAATTTGAGAGCTGGTTCTCAAGTTTTCCGACAAGAAAAGTTCTTGTAGAAAGTTCCGATTGTCTGTATGCAATTCCAATGCACCAAAAACCATGCATGCTCGGAATCAAGTCAACGCTTGCTTGGAAGCATTGAACTTCATTTTTCTCGGCTTGTCGTAATGTTGTACGTTACCGCGTACTTGGCGGTCTGAATTTTGTGTGACCGTGTGTATGCAACACAAGTTTGAGCCACAATTCAGTCGGAAAAAAAATCCACAGTTTTCTTGTCGGAATTTCCAATCATGTGTACGTGGCATAAGAGTTCCTTGGCTAAGATTCTGACTCTCAGTTCTTTCGGAGGCACCTCAAGCTATTATCAAAATAGTAAAGTCTGAAGTCCTTTTCTGCTTACATGTTCTGGTCAGTGACTCTGAGTATTAAAGTCAGATGGTCATCTTGAAAGTCAGGCAACCAGGTATGTTGTCAACATGATGGTCAACAGGGTCAACTTGGTGGTCAAAGAGAAGTGAGCAACGGAGGCCTTAATATTCCTCACATTACAGGTAACCTTTAGCCCAGGTTCACATTGCTGCAGGTTAGAGATCATCATGAAACTCTTACGATTTCAAACTGGTAATGCAATCCAACTTCAGTGGCGATTTGACAGACATCTGTGTGGGTTCCTGGACAGATGTCTATACAATACCCCCCCCCCCCCCCCGAAGTCACCAAAAGTAGTATAGGAACTTCTTTTGGGAATCTGTGTGGCACCACACCAATTCGGACAGTGCCATTGCCGGAAATAACTGCCGATTTGGCATGCAATTTGACATGTCAACCACATGCCAAATCATACCAATGTGAACCTAGGCTTAAAGCAGTTGTATTCCCTTTTTTAAGGCTTACCTGTAGGTAAAAAGAATATCTCCTAAACCTGTACGGTTTAGGAGATATTCCCTTTGCATGCAGCCGCTGGCGTCAGCGGTGCATGCGCTCAGAATGCCCGGCCTTTCCGAACTTTGCCGGAAAGAAGGTTCGGGAGTGACGACATTACGGCTCCAGCCATTCCCAGGGCTGGAGCCGCGATACCCAGAAGACGCGTCAAGGGAAAATGTCAGCTCCCTCGGTGTGGACCGGGATCACCTGCCGACGCCTCGTTCTAAGGTATTTCATAATGAGCTAGTAAGCGGTGCCTACTAGCTCATTATGCCTTTTGCCTTACAGGTTTTTAAAAATATACAACCGCTTTAATAGGATTTCAAATCTTTATCTAGAAGCTACAGAACTATATGGTGTTGCAGGATAGATATTTGGTTGGGTTGGTAAAGGACCAAGGGCCAGATTCACGTACATCGGCGCATTTTTTGACTGGCGTAGCGCACCTCCTTAACGTTAGACCGCCGCAATGTAGCAATCACCGTATTCTAGTTTGATTAGCGCCTGTGCAACGTAATTTCAGAGGCGTAAGGCGGAGTAATACAAATTGGGAAGGACGTTGGGCGTGTTACATTGAAATGAGCCGTGACCCCATGCAAATGAAGGGCCAGCCTGATCGCGCATGCGCACATGAAGCAGACCATGGTCAGCACCTCTGTGCGCATGCTCACAACTCGGGGACGGCGCAATCAGTGAAATTGGAAGTGGACCCGGCAACTTTGTGAACTACGCAGACAACATAAATAGTCAGAGACAAACGCACTTCCTTTGCAAAAGTACATCCCTTTGTAGCCCTTCCTATACAGCAAGGTGCTTTTGTTCTGTTGTTTATTAGCGTTTGTTTGTTTGTTTGTGACGTGTCTTTGAGATATTTGGGGACTGATTTGCAGAGTGATTTTTGTCTTTTATGTGTTTTATTTGTTGTTATTTTTTTTAAATTATATTTTTGCTGGGCATTTTTTATTTTTGCTGGTCAATTATTATTTTTTTGGTTGTGTTTGTGTATGATTTTGGAATGTGGGGGTGACATTCCTGCCGGAAAAGGGGTGTCACCCTCATTTGTGGTGGAGAAGTGATCCCCAGGTCCGTGTGAATGGTGTATGAATGTACAGTGACATAATTGGAGCCGTGGCATGGCGTTGCTGCTCACAAGTCCTGCATGGTGGGCTTGTGCCAATCCAATGTGATGAGGATGTGATGTGTCTGTGCTAGGGACCACAGTGTTGTGCATGCATGCATTCTCATTGTGCAATGATTAATGTGTGTGTTTAACGTGCAAAGATGCCTAATGTGGCTCCTGGCTGCTCTTCCCTCAGAAGACGGGGTAGCCTCGGTTAGGGGGGGATTGTCTGGTTCAGGGGTCAGGTCATCACTTATGTCAATCTCCAGGCCCTTTCTCACTGCGAAGTTGTGCAGCATGCAACATGCACTGATAATCGGGCATACAAAGTTTGGGGAATACAACAGGGTACCATGGGGGGTTCCGTATAGGAATCATGAGATGGGGTCCCAGTGCATATGCAGAGTCAACCTGAAGGGATAAGACAGGAGGATGTTAGTAGTGCATGTGCTCCTTGTGATTTCAGCATCATGGGGGGGGGGGGGGACAGTCATGCCTGCCACCCATGTCACTCACCAACCAGCCAGCTGTCCCCATACATGTTCTGTTCGAAATCTGTGGGGATGGGGCTATGATTGTCTATGTAGCTGTCATGGGTGGTGTCATGTGTTGGGCTGGTGATGTCCTCCTGCAGGTTTGTGGTTAATTCCAGGATGGCATGAGGGGTGAATCTGAAGATGCGAGACACCTCAGAATCACTCATGCCAAAGATGTCTATGCGTGTGTGATATATCAAGTTAAGAGTGAGGGGCTTGTATCAGATTAGATTATTATATCCATCAAGGTTTTAAAGGGCTATTGAAAGATAGTGAGACCGTGTTTGTAATTTGTATGTATGTTATGTATTGATGTATATATGTATGTATATTTTTTGTAAAAATGTTTATAAAAGCAAAGAATTTTTTTTTGGAAAAAAAAAAAATTCCTCTCCCGTGCCCTCCTCCGTGCCCTCCTCCTTCTTTGCTCATCTAAAGTCAGTAGTATAGCTATGAGCATGGATGCCACTGGCATGTTGGCATACAGTTTGTTGGGCAGCAAGTGTGACTGCTCAGCTCCTCACTAACAGTGTTGCTTTAGCTGACATGTAGACGGATTGTCTAATTTTATACCACCTTTTATATGGTCTAATTTTAGACAGGACGTGCAGCTGTTGCGCACAGCGCGTAGCCTGCGCTGCACCAACGTTTTTTTGTGGATCCCCGTAAGTAGATTTCTTGCGTATCTCGTTTTGGGGATGCGGCGCATCGAAACGCATGCGCAAATTTAGACTTACGCCGCGCATCTCCTGTAACGCCGGCGTTATCGCTCTGTAAATCTGGCCCTAAGTGTCTATATATGCTGTGCTCTATAATAAATGTACCTAACTGAAAGCCAGCATTGATTTATGAGGAACTAAACAAACCTGCTTGTTTTTTTTTATAAATATATAAGGAAGTAGTTAGAATTTGGAAAAAGGGGTGGCAGTTGATTTTGTATATTTGGACTTTGCTAAAGTGTTTTACACATAACTTTACAGAGGGTTATTGCATTAAAGTTAAAGATTAACTAAAGGCAAAACTTTGTTTTAGTTTTGGATAGAGTAGAGATGAATGAGAACAAGTATTAGGTTTTCGTTGCCGTTTACATCCCCGTTAATTAGATTCACCTTCTCTATTTGTCCTATTTAGGCCTATAATTGAAAGTGAAAGAAAATCCCAAATTTGCATTGTCCCCAAAAAAGTAATAGAGATTACATTTTCCAATGGTCACATTATTTCTGGGGGGGGGGGGGGGGAGGGATTCCCTTAATTTGCAGAAATTTCCTCGCATTTTCTGTTTTGGCAATGGGACAGGAAGTAAAGGGAACTCTTCCCAGTGGGACATAGATGCCAAAAAACTCACAAGAGTTATAACCCTTCCTTACTGTATCCAAAATAAAGGGCCAAATTCTCGTAGATCGGCGCATCTACGAGCGGGGCGTAGCGTATCCTATTTACGCTACGCCGCCGCAACTCAGTGCCGCATATGGCGTATTCTCAAAGCACTTGAGTCCAGAGTTGCGGTGACGTAGCGTAGATGGCCCGGCGTAAGCCCGGGTAATTCAAATGTGGATTAGGTGGGCGTGTTTTATGTAAAACATTTTTGACCCCACATTTTTGACGTTTTTTGTTAACTGCGCATGCACCGTCCGTGGACGTATGCCAGTGCGCATGCTCCAAATTAAAGCAACGCCAGCGCAGATTTGAAATTACGGCGGCGTATCTCGAGATACGCCGCCGTAAACCTTTTGAGAATCTGGCCCAAACTGTTTGGCTATAGTTCTACTTATAGATAACTAATAGCAGCTTGTCAATTGATTGAAGACTGTTTTAAACAATTTAAAGAATCTTGAAGTTTGTGATTTGTTCTCTGAATAGTCAAAGGTTGTTAGTTGTACAGTTTAGTTTCAGTTTTGGGACTATTACTTTTTACTATGCTTTTAAATGATATATAGTTTGTGATTAAAGTACCATTGTTGCGCGGGGGCGCGGATCGCAGTTGTTGAGCGGGGCGGTGCCACGGGAGAGGGGTTTTGCGGAACTCCAGCCCTGATCGCGGGACTGCAGGAAAAAACAGCAAAATCTGGGATGGTTGGGAGGTATACATACAGCTGGTTAATTGGGCAACTGCATGGAAAACAAAGTTTCACTATAGATAAAATAAAAACTTATGTATGTAGGGACGAAAAACCTGTATGTAGTATATAATCTTGAGGGAGTAAAACTAAGTCAGTGACACATGAGGATCTCAATGCTCCTGTAGATCAGCCTTTCTCAACGATTATATAAGGGATTCTTCTGTGTTTAAACTTTCCTATCTCAGGGAACCCCTGCTAAAAACTATGACCCAGATTCAGAGAACCCTTACGCCTGTCTAACTGGTGTTAGACTGAAGTAATTTCAAATTACGCGCGTTTTTTAGCTAGTCGGAAACCTCAAACCATGAATAGACGGCTGCGGGCTTCAATTTGACTGGATTACGTGTTCGTACGCCTTCGGATCTACGCTGCAATAAAATTGCGGCCACTGGGTGGACTTCCCGTCGTTTTCCGCGTCGGGGTATGCAAATGAGCTTTTGCCGGCGATCCCCGAAATTACGATCTTCATTCGCAATCTCTTACGGCACCTTTAGTCATCTTTTTTTTGCGTAACACTATACCAGATTTTTGCTGCTCTAATATTAGACAGCCCATGTTAAGTATGGCCGTCGTTCCCGCGTCGAATTTCTACGTTTTCCGACGTGTTTTATTATTTTTTACGTAAGTCGTCCGGGAATAGGAATGTTCGTAAACTACGCTACTCAAACAACGAATGACGTAACGACGTGATTTCGCGCAATGCACGGCGGGAAATTTCTGAACGGAGCATGAGCAGTTCGATCGCCACGGGGACGCTTAATTTAAATTCTTCACGCCCCCTAATCGCGTATTTCGATTACGCGGCGAGAAATAGACTACGCCACTGTAGCGTACGGGTGAAAATCTACCAGAATTCGGTGTAGAGCCTGGTAAAATACGGCAGCGTAGACTATTTTGATTATGCAGCGCAATATTAAGTGTATCTGAATCTGGCCCTATATCTACAACTCGAGATACTGTCAGGGTAATGGCCGTGGTGTGGGCAATTACTCCAGTTACCGTCATGGTCATGCCAGTCATGTTCCTGTGCGCATGCAGATGCGCGACGGCCAGGATTCACCAGCCTGTGAGCACTTCAGTGCACACGCTGTGACAATTGCTGGCGCATCCCCCGGTCTATTTAAACCTGCCACTGACACTTCAAGTTTGCTGGATTATCATCAGCTACCTGTGTCTCCTGTGCCTCCTGTATCCTGTGTATTCTGAATCTCTGGCTTGACCTTGGCTTACATCCTGACCTGTGATCCTGTTTATCTCCTCGTATCTGACCCTGGCTTGGCTGACTACTCCTATATCTTCTGCCCTCTGTGTTTGACCCGGCTTGTTCCTGTATCCTCTCTGGACGGATTCCTGTGTATGACCCTTGGTCTGGCTACGAACTCTGTTCTTGATTAACCTACAGTCCTCTTACCAGAATTCTTCCTTGCACGGCCTCTGATCCCATTCATCCAGCGCACCCCAGCTACCCTCTGCTAGCATCTATCCAGTCAGCAGCAGTACCGGCAATCCGTGCACCTTTGGACACTGCACTCTCTGTCTCATCTCCCCCTTACATATAGATAAAAAGATCAGAGGTGTCAGTGGGAATTTATCTGAAAGGCAGAAATTGCCCATTGCTGGGGCACCCTGCAGTCTGGGACCGCGATTGAGGAGACCAATTTGTGTCCTTTTTTTCCCTTTTTTTCTCTATTCCTCTATTTCTCTTTCTTTTTCTCTCTTTTTTTCTTTTTATCTTTCTTTCTTTCTTTCTTTCTTTTTTTTCTTTCTTTCTTTCTTTCTTTCTTTCTTTCTTTCTTTCTTTCTTTCTTTCTTTCTTTCTTTCTTTCCTCTACTTTCTTCTTTCCTTTTCTTTTGATTGATGTTTATAAAATGGAGGGACCATAATCCTCTCCTACATCAACATACACACGGAGCAAAGCATTGAGCCTTGAGGCACTGAGCATAATTCCTACCATTATTGTTCCCACATTTATTTTAATGTAACTGTGCTACCATTTGATCAGTTGTTAAAGTAATATTAAAGTCTCAAGTTTTTGTTGCTTTAAAATACCAAACATGTCATGCTTACTTGCTCTGTGCAGTGGTTTTGCATAGCGCTGCCCAGAGCCTCCTCTTCTCATGTCCCTCACTGGCGATCCTGGCACCCCCCCCAATGCCGAGTGCCCCCACAGCAAGCAGCTTGCTGTGGGGGCACCCAAGCCGAGCCGCTGCTCTGTGTATCCATTCAGACACAGAGCCGTGGCTTGGCCCTGCCCCCTTTCTCTCCTCATCGGCTCACTGACTTTGATTGACAGCAGCGGGAGTGAGTCCTCGACAGCCTAGTCTCTTGTGCAATATCGCTGGATCAAGAGGGGGCTCAGGTACGTATGAGGGGGGCTTCTGTACACAGAAGTTTTTTTTTTTTTTTTATCTTAATGCATTAGGATAATAAACCTTCTGACTTTAGAATCACTTCAATGCAATGTTCTTTTGTAGATATGCCTTTATTCTGTTTCTATAATTGGGTGATTACATTCACCAAGCTTATGCCCTTGGTAAGTAGTCACTCCATTTGGTGTAGCCAGTCTGTTAGGCATGTTTTGCCTACAATACGCAGGCCCTTGATTATATTGGAGGGTACATCCATCTTTTGACATTCGTATGTTAAACCTTTGAATGCAAATCTGTTGGAAAATAAATTGCTCATCGCTCAAGGAAGCACTTGCAACCTCTGGAGGAATCCCAGGGCTCCATGGAACCCTGTTTGAGGAACCATGCTGTAGAAGATAGTTTTAAAGTGAACCTGAGCTTGGGCTATCATAGATGACAGTCACAAAAATATGTGATGTTTATGTGGCATTTTTGAGATTACCCCCTGCAAAGGACTGAAATGTGTGGATCCAGGAACCCCTTGGATAATGCCACTACTTCTTCTAATTGAGAGAAGACAGTTGAAATCTTTTGACCATTACACATAGAGACATAACTTTCTAAAGGGGTTATAACTTGGCAATGACTAGTGTGCCTAAAACAGCGGTGTGCCAGATCTAAAAAAAAATATTCTGTAATTTTTTGCATGTATTTGTCCTATACATGTGGTTGGTTTTGGAGGTACTGTGATCCACTAGATCAGTCCAAATTGGGGCCCTGGGGCTAGGTCTGCCTTTTTGCTTGCCTTTATCAAGTCCTTGAGGCATTATTCTTGCCAATTACACCAACAATGGGGTACAATTTCTGCCACTGACACCAACGATGGGGCACTAGTTCTTCCACTGACACCAATGATGGGACACTATTCCTCCCTACTGCATTGTTTACTCTCACTGGGCATCGTTCGGCCCCCCTAAAATCTGATGGACAGTAAACTGTCCCTTTCTTCAGAAAGTTTGGAGACCCCTGTACTAGATCATAAAATAAATTAATTTTATAGTTCTGCCTACTGTCCTTGGAAATAGAGAATACATCTTTTGTTTTTGTATATTTGGCATGAAAGTAATACCAAAAATAACTTCTGTTTAACAAAAAAAAAAAAGATATTTGGATGGAAGGTTCTTGGTTTCTTTTGGCCCCTTTAGCATAACCAGACTAGTTTTCCTGTCACACTGTTAATATGAAATATTAAGAGCATGCTCAGAAGATAAACTACAGAATTATGGATGCATATAGGTCAATGCATTGAATTCCCCTAAGGATCAAGTACTATCAGCATTGAAGATATACATCTGGTACCAGTTACTTGGCTAGACTATCTGTCGAAGTGATTGATTTGTTTGGTTATTGGTTCCATCACAGCAGACATTCAGGATCAGTCACGCGGGAATGTTGACAGCTAAGAAACATAAAAAATAGTTCTTTGCTTGAATACGTTTCTGTCAGAATGAACTGTATTTCATGTAGCAATTAGGATTATATAAATCTGAATAAGTTTGTAAACTTGAATTCTACCATTATGCATTATTAGACAAGTGTTAATACTGTCCCGAACCAGACTTTCAATTCAGAGGGCCTTCCCAGGCACACCCAGCAGTTCCTTCATTTCTAAGTCTGTACATCTTTGTCATAAACCATGAATCAGGCGGAGACAGAAGTACAGTTAGAGCCGGTTCACACTGGGGCTACCTGGGATCCGACTTCAAGTCGCCCCAAGTTGCCCCAAGTCGCGCAGTCGAGAAAATGAATGGAAGTGAATGGGAGACATCTTAATGTACACTACTGAAGTCGCTCCGACTTCAGAAAAGGTTCCTGTACTATTTCAATCTGACTTCTAGTCAACTTGTAGGCAACTTATACCTATTAATTTCAATGGAAGTCGTCTCAGAAGTCAGATCACTGTCTTAACTAAAGCAACAATAAGGAAGATAACATACATTTCTCAGGCAAAACCCCTCCCTCCCTCCCACAGAGCTGATTGTTGTTTGATTGGCCACTGGAAAGTCTCCTGTCCTGGAGGTGACTTGAAGTTGCCTTGGAAGTTGCCTGATGATTTATATTCAAGTCGTGTCCAAGTTGCCTCCCAAAGTCGTGCTAGAAGTCGTGTTGCCCCTGTGTGAATGGGCTCTTAAATCAGACTTGTTTAATAATAATAATAAAAAGATCAACAGAGTAGACGTAGTCAAAACATAGCCATAGTTCAAGACCCATAGCCATAGTCAGACAAGCCAAACATCAGGAAGCCAGAAATCAACGTAGTAGAACAGTATGCAGGATCTGGAGCCAGAAGGAATGCCAGCCAAGGAAGTCTTCGACATGAACACAGTTGTGATCAGACTAAAGATTGCTGTTCACAAGCACAAAATATCCAACTTTGTTTTTTCTAGAGCTTAAAAAACGTTGTCCATATTGATGGACCACTTAGCTTTAACATCCTTAGTGCTACAGTGTTAACTTTTTGTTTTCATCTGTTGTCTAATAAAAAAAAGTTTACCATACTAAATGATGCCACATTGATTGGTGGGATGGTGAAATTTGGGTGTTCCTGAAAAAATATGGTTTATTGTGAAACGTCTTTTCACTTTCCACTATCACTTTAATTTGTTACGACATCTCAAAGCTACTACAGGAAGTTGGTGCTGGAAGACTTCCCTTTGGCAGATGACAGCCAATTACCTATCTAATGCCTAGCATGTGTCATTGATTGCCGGCCTTTCTCTAATAAACATATAAATGGTGAGGGATCTTCACTCTGGGGCCCCCAGCTCAATATATTTTATTAGTATTGGCCCAGAAGTCAAACACCCTTCAGCCCAGTGCATACCTCCCAAATTTTTGAACTGGCAATGAGTAACATCTATTAGTATGTAGGCATAAGATATACTCCCTGACATGCCCACTTAAGCTCCTCACTACGGGCCACTGTCAATTGACGGCGGCACGATAGCTCTCTTGTTCTGAGAGGACGTCATATGACGTCCTCGTCTTTCAGAACACCCGCCGTTTTACTGGGAACCCGATACCCGCGATTGCCCAGTAACTGAGCAGGACCATGGATCTCTGCGTGTAAACACAGAGATCTACGTCCTTTTAGGTAGCGGGGACCGATGCTGTTTCCCTTGTACATAGGGACACAGATCGGTCAGCTCCCCCAGTCAGTCCCCTTCCCCCACAGTTAGAAACACTATGCAGGGCACACATTTAACCCCTTCCTCGCCCCTAGTGTTAACCCCTTCTCTGCCAGTGACATTTATACAGTAATCAGTGCATATTTATAGCACTGATCGCTGTATAAATGTGAATGGTCCCAAAAATGTGTCAAAAGTGTCCGATGTGTCCCCCATAATGTCGCAGTCCCAATAAAAATCACAGATCGCCGCCATTACTAGTAAAAATAAAAAATAAATCATAATTATGTCCCCTATTTTGTTTTGCGCAAACCAGTCACTATACGCTTATTGCGATTTTTATTTACCAAAAATATGTAGAAGAATATGTATCGACCTAAACTGAGAAAAATAAATAAAAAAATTGGGATATTTATTATAGCAAAAAGTAAAAAATATTATTTTTTTTCAAAATTGTTGCTCTTTTTTTGTTTATAGCACAAAAAATAAAAACCACAGTGGCGATCAATTACCACCAAAAAAAGCTCTATTTGTAGGGAAAAAAGGATGTAAATTTTGTTTGGGAGCCAGGTCACACGACCGCGCAATTGTCAGTTAAAGCGACGCAGTGCCGTAAGCTGAAATTTCGCCTGGGCAGGAAGGGAGTATATGTGCCCAGTAAGCAAGTGGTTAAAGGAGAATTAATTAAAAAAACAAGATTAGATTTTACCACTGCTATTCCGTTATACTTGCTTTTCCGAATTTACAAATGCAGCCTTTTTCGCACAATTTATCGCGCGAGAATCGTGGCAGACCCACACCCCGATTGTAGGTGCCAATTAAATGAATGGCATCTCAAATATGTGTTCTGCGATTTGCCTTTTCGCACCATGGCGCTTTGAAATCGTGGGCAGAATCGTGTCTAATCTACGGGGCTTTGCCCTTTTACATTTTAAATCCCATGGAAAGGACTATCTCCCCACAAATATATCATTCCACTCTGCTGCATTTGCTATTAAAGCGGAGGTTCACCCTAAATATAAGATCTCCCATGCGATCCAGCATACTGGCGTCAGCGCCAGTATGCTGGGTTTTTTTTTTTTTAATAGCACACTTACTGTATTATTGTAGAATTCCTTTTCTGTCCCCCGCGGTGGACGGCTGTAGTATAGCGCGTCACATCTTCCTAAAATACCCGATATGGACTCGGGTAATCTCAGCGAAAATGCGGCGCCTGCGCACAGACCTAGGAGCTGACTGCGCAGGCGCCGTATTTCTCCGAGTCCTATTTCGGAGGGCGTGACGCGCCATAGCCGTAGGACTCGGAGAAATACGGCGCCTGCGCAGTCAGCTCCTAGGTCTGTGCGCAGGCGCCGCATTTTCGCCGAGATTACCCGAGTCCATATCGGGTATTTTAGGAAGATGTGACGCGCTATACTGGCGCCGTCCACCACGGGGGACAGAAAAGGAATTCTACAATAATACAGTAAGTGTGCTATTAAAAAAAAAAAAACCCAGCATACTGGCGCTGACGCCAGTATGCTGGATCGCATGGGAGATCTTATGTT
Organism: Rana kukunoris; assembly: GCA_029574335.1. Classification (NCBI taxonomy): domain Eukaryota; kingdom Metazoa; phylum Chordata; class Amphibia; order Anura; family Ranidae; genus Rana; species Rana kukunoris. Next base: position 28,899,036 of record CM056055.1, on the reverse strand, counting down.
TAGGGTGAAATACCGCTTTAACCAAGGCTGAGACACTTCAGCCACAAGCCTAATTACAGTCATGCTCAATACCCTGGCAGAAATGTAAACATTTTGGCATTAATATAAAAAATATGACTGATCATGCCAAAAAAAGTCTTTTATTTAGGGATCACTATCACATGAAGCCATTTATTATGACATCGTTTTTTGGGTCCTTTTTTAAATCATAATTATAGCAGAAATCACCCAAAATGGCCCTGATAAAAAATTGACACACCCTGGAAGGTTTGGCCTTGGTACAGATACAGAAGTTAAAATGGCAATTAAAGGTTCATTTTCCACATTTGTGGCTTTTAAAATCACAATTGGTGTCTGTGTATAACTAGTCAATGAGTTTGTTAGCTTTCACATGGATGCACTAACAGGCTAGACACTAAGCCATGAGGTGAAAAAGAACAGTCAAAAGACCTGCGTAACAAGTTAATGAAACTTTACAAGGATGGAAAAGGATAGAAAAAGATATCCAAAGTCTTGAATATGCCAGTCAGTACTGTTCCATCACTTATTAAGAAGTGGAAAATTGGGGGCTCTTTTGATACCAAGCCAAGGTCAGGTAGACCAAGAAAGATTTTAGCCACAACTGGCAGGAGATCTGCTCAGGATACAAAGAAAAACTTACAGGTAACCTCAGGAGAATCACAGGCTGCTCTCCAAAAGGACGGTGTAATTGTTTTTAAGAAGCACAATTCAACAATACTTGAACAAAAAAGAGCTGCATGGTTGAGCTGCCAGAAGGAAGACTTTACTGCGGCAATGCCACAAAAAAGTTAATGAGACATGTGTTGTTGGGCATATTGGAACCAGGCTTTTTTGTGGAGCTTTTACAGTAAAAGCTTCTTTATGGCAATTTGACTATTCAGCTCTTTTTTGTTCAAGTATCATCGTATTGTGCTCCTTAAAAACAACCACACCGTCTTTTTCCAGAGCATCTTGTATTACTCCATAGGCTACCTGTGTGTTTCTCTTTGTATCCCAAACAGTTCCTCTGGCAGTTGAGGCTAAAATCTTTCTTGATCTACCTGACCTTGGCTTGGTATCAAAAGAGCCCCGAAATTTCCACTTCTTAATAAGTGATGGAACAGTACTGACTGGCATATTCAAGGCTTTGGATATCTTTTTATATCCTTTTCTATCCTTGTGAAGTTTCATTATCTTGTTACGCAGGTATTTTGACTGTTCTTTTCTACCTCCTCATGGCTCAGTATCTAACCTGCTTAGTGCATCCATGTGAACAAACTCATTGACTATTTATACACAGACACTAATTGTGATTTAAAAAAGCCTCAAATATAGGAAATTAACCTTTAATTGCCATTTTAACCACCTTCTGTGTCTGTACCAAGGCCAAACATTCCAGGGTATGTAAACTTTTTATCAGGGCTATTTGGGTGATTTCTGTTATTATGATTTAAAAAGTATGCAAAAAACTATGTGATAATAAATGGCTTTATGTGTTAGCTATTCTTAAAGCGGATCTCCTTCCGGTCTGTATCAATGCGGGTATTTTCCGGGCATTGCATCACTTCCTGTTAGATGCAGTGCGCTCTGGGAGCTTCTCTCCATAGCTCCCTGTGTTCATCATGGGACATCAGCATCCACCGGAAGAGGGAAGTGCCGGCTTGTGGGCTTATGCCCACAGTTAAAATGGAAATGAAACGTAAGGAAGAACATAAGTTGATATTTCACACAGAATGGCAGCGGAGCGGCCGCGGGACACCGAAAACGTGAGTTTAGCAAATTACTGGCATTAACCATTTAACTAGCCCTTAAGAAAAAAATGTTTTTTTGCGTGGGAGATCCGCTTTAAAGCGGAGGTCCCGCAAAAAAATAATAATATTAAAAGCCAGCAGCTACAAATACTGCAGCTTCTGACTTTTAATAAATGGAAACTTACCGGTCCGGTGCGCCCGCGATGTCGGCAGCAGAAGGCGACCAATCGCTTGTCTCTCAGCTGCCTCCGCCACCATCCTCGGTGAGGGAATCAGGAAGTGAAGCCTTAGGCCGCGTACACACGGAGGGACATGTCCGCTGAAACATGTCCGACGGACGGTTTCCAGCTGACATGTCCCCTCCAGATTTTCGTCTGACGGTGTGTACACACCATCGGATGAAAATCCCCTCGGCCAGGGAACGCGGTGACGTGGCGGTGACGTTGATGCTGCCACGTCACCACTCCAGGAAGTAAAATACTAGTTAGTCCGCTGGTTAGGCGTACTAACCAGCGGACATATCCGACGGACAGGTTTGTAGCGGACAAATTTCAAAGCATACTTTGAAATTTGTCCGCTGGACAAACCTGTCCGATAGGTCGGCGGACCAGTTTCAGCAGATAAATTTGATCGTGTGTACGCGGCCTTAGGGCCAATGCTGTATCCTGGCCCAGGTCTAGGGCAGCACTTTGCAGGGGGGCAGCACAGACAGTGTCCCCGCCGGCTTGCGCTACACTGTTTGGCAAATTAGTTTAGCGCCCCCAAAAATCGGCCACACTGCTTCCAGTATGTGGGCAGTTGGCATTCTGCAACTGTGGGGGGGGGGGGGCGTCGCTTCAAATTTTTTACCATCCATGTCCCATTGCAGAGATTTCCCTTCACTTCATGTCCCATAGCCCAACAGGAAGTGAGAGGAAATCTATGCAAATTAAGGGAATCCATTGTCCCCCCCCCCAGGCCATCCGAATTAGTGTCCCCACTTGAAAATTTCAGGGTGGGTCTTAAACCGCAAGGGGTGTGGCCTTGACAGGAAGGGTGGGTAATATTTAAATTAGGGGGTGCACAAGTTTAGTCAGGCCTAGGGCAGCACAAAACGTAAATACACCCCTGCTTAGGGCTTCACTGTCCGGTTCACTACTGCGCATGCGCGAGTAGCGCTGAGCTTTCCCAGTGGTCCCTGCTGTCTCCTGGGACCAGTGTTTCCCAGAAGGCAGCAGGGGAGGGATGGGGACGGGAAGTGGAGTGACTCTCCCCAGAAGTGGGTGCAAATATCTGTATCATGCACCCCCTCCCCCCTGAAAGGTGCCAAATGTGACACAGAGGGGGGCTGAAAAGTGGAAGTTCCATTTTTAGGTGGAACTCCGCTTTATATAAAATACAGTTTTTTTGGCATGATTAGTCATATTTTCAATATTAATGCCAAAATGATACAATTTATGCCAGGGTATGCAAACTTTTGAGCGCAACTGTATATGATGATTAGTTGTTTTCTCCTTGCATGTATACAAGGTAACAGCGCTCATTTCAAGTATGTCATGATTTCAACAACTGCTAATTTTTAATACCCTACCCTTCAGTCGGAAAGACTGATGATCGCCGCCCGTTGCAGCTATGCCCCTGGTGAAGCTCAAGTACAGAATCCACCCTCCTAGTGACTTGCACACATGCAGATTATTATAACAATGACGATACGTATAAATAGACAAGTATAAGTATAAACAGACGTTCTCAGCATTAGTTCTCGCTTTAGTTCAGGCCCTTATAATTTATTGCTCCGAGTTTCCATGCCATCAAACATTTTACACTCAAAAAAGCTGCAAACACGTTCTGACTTTGCTACTTGAGAGCAAGTGTGTAAAAGACAATTTACCCAGTAAAGAGAAGAGACATAAAAAATAAACATCTCCTGGCTCTGTGTTTAATAAAAAGGGTACGGTTAGAAGCTTGCATATATTTTTTTTACAAGCTCCAGCTGCTCAGAAATACAGTAGGGTCTGTTTTAGAGGTGAACTACAGGAAGATATAAAAGACGCAAATGAATGCAGCGCTATATTCACTGATACATTTTTACATTTTTTTATTTCTTTAAATAACAAACATGTTATACTTACCTCCACTGTGCAGCTCATTTTGCACAGAGTGTCCCCGATCCACGTCTTCTGGGGTCCCTCGGCGGCTGTCTATGGTGCTTGCATGGTGTGGAGTCCTTGCGGGCATGCACCCGTGATACAGCGAGCGGCAATAGAGGGTCACTTTATCACACAGCCCCCCGAGCGTGCCGCACGCCGCATCATTGGATGTGATTGACAGCAGCGCCAGTCAATGGCTGTGCCGCTTTCAGTCCATCCGCTCTAGCCAATCAACAGCCAGACTGAGCGCAGGACTTTCGAGGGGCCGGGTAAGTATAACGAGGGGGGGGATATTGTCTGAAGTTTTTTCACCTTAATGCATAGGATACATTAAGGTGAAAAGACGTTTACCTTTACAACCTCTTTAATGAAAGCTGAATCTGTCCTGGTGTCAGCGTCCCAAAACATGACTCCACCACTGCCTTGCTGACATCGCAACCTTGTTGGAAAAGGGTGGCTGTCTACCAACCATCCACTACTCCATCCATCTGGACCACCCAGAGTTGCATGGCACTTATCAGTGAACAGAACTGTTTTAAAATCAGTCTTAATGTATTTTTCTGCCCAATGCAGCCATTTCTGCTTGTGAGCATTGGTTAGTGGTGGCCGAATGGAAGGTTTATGCACCGTTGCAAGACTCTGGAGGACTCTTCACCTTGATGTCTGTGAGACTCCAGAGGCACCAGCAGCTTCAAATATCTGTTAACTGCTATTTAATGGTGTTTTAGCAGCTGCTCACTTGATCCGATGCATGGATCTGGCAGAAATAATCCTCAATGTGCCTTTATCTGCACGAAACCTGTCTCTGCTCTGAATCAGCCACAAATCTCATAATAATGCGATGATCACACTTATGTTTTCGTGAAATATCTAATGTTTTTATACCTCGTCCAAGGCATTGGAATCTTTCACTCTTTTCGGCAGCAGAGAGATCCTTTTTCTTCCCAATATTGCTTGAAAATGGTGCTCTGCTTAAAGTATAGGTTCACCCAAAATATCCACATTAGCTTATCCTGATCTTTGCACCATATACATATTCAGCTGTCTTAATTCGGACTTCAGTTTTCCTCCTGCGGGAGTGGGCGTATCTTTTCCCCCGGCGCAGTAGTGTTTGCTGGGAGGTCTCCGCAATGTCTCCTGGGAGCACAGTGTCATGCTTCCCAGGAGACAATGGGGAACGCCGACCATCGAATTCTCACGAGATTTCACTTGTCGCGTGGCTCATCAAGCCGGTCACGTGACAAGGGCAAATCTAATTCCACCATTTTAAATAGAGCCGTTCTGAGCCGTCGCAGATGTTTCTATTGTTGTGAATGCCGGCGCAACGGGGCGTGTACTTTGAATGGTGCCGCCTGTTGTGATGGCAACCAGGAAGTGTTGACGACGCTGCTCGCCGTCAACACTGCTCATGCACGAGATGAGCATTCACTGCTTCCCAGTAGACTGTGCTGGTGGGCTTCACAATGCCCTCAAGCAAAATGGAAAATGCCATGATCGGTTTTTAAAAGTTTATAGTTTAAAACGGAAACGGACGGGGAATGGTTCTAATCGCCAAACAAGTGAGTACTGGGTTGTTATCTGAAACCCCATGCACAGAAAAAATAATAATAATGTAGCGCCTATGTACTTCCAAGTACCGGTGCTATTTAAAATTTAAGGGATAAGTAAGTGACTCTGATTTCAATTATAATTGTTTAGAAGGGTCTCTGTTTCAGCTTGGCTGTGCTGTGGGCTCATTCTGTTGTACCTGGGGTGTTGTTCCACCCCGGGACGATAGGTGGCCAATGAGAGTCTGGCGGTCCAATAGGATTCCGACGAACCACCGGGGATCGAGGTAACCGGATACTGAAGGATTGACTCCTCTTTCAGTCGGTACCTGGGTGATGTTAAGAAGAAGATCAAGGCGAAACTTTACTTAGGAGGGGCTCCTCCGTATCCGCAATCAGAGAGGGCCTGTGGCAGAGGTGTCTCCCTGACTTCATCCTAGGAAAGTCTGTGGCAGAGACATCTTCCTAAGTTGCATGTGATACTGTCCAGGTATGCTATACCCACTCTGACTGGAGTGGCGAAGAAATATAAGTGTTGTCGGAAGCAGGACTGTTTCCATATCGAACGCCTGAATCTGCTGTTCTCCTTTCAACCTCCATCTGTCCTTTTCATCACCTGTTTACTGTTTTTACCCGGCTGGGTAATAAAGAGCACATAAAAAAACATTTCTTTTGCAGACATTTCTTTACTGCTGCTGTGTGCATCGTACATCCCTAGACATTTCACAAGAGCCATGAGGTAATACGCCATCCCATTCTATTCTCAGCAGCCCCTCCGGGGGTACCGCTACAATAATAACGTGGAACACCCTCCTTTAGGCTGCATTCACACCTGAGCATAGCGTTTTGCAGAATTTTTTACCGCGATTTGCCGCGTCAAAATATTTTTTACCGTGATTTTGTACAGGTCTAGGGTCACCAATGTAAAACACCCAAATACGCTCAAAAAAAAGTCCCAGAACTTGTTTGAGCTTCAGGCGTTTTTGAACTTCTGGCTTCAGGCGTTTTGTAGTGGAGATGTGAACCATCTCCATAGAGAATAATTGATTTTTTCCCCTCCAGGGTTTTGTAGCTTCAGGCTTCAAGCTACAAAACGCCCAGGTGTGAATGGGGTCTTAGTAGTTTTTCCTTTAATTGGGCTCACCTGGCAATTTCTATTATCACCGGTGTCCGAGATTGTTTTCAGTGATCAAATGAGCCCTGAGACACAATGCCATCCGTGAGTTAAACTGGAAACCTAAATATTTCATCTTTGTGACACTGAAATAGAATTTGCATAATAATTTGGAACAGGGTGTATATATATTTACAGCCTGAAACATGTAAGCTTGGACATGTGTTGCTGGTTTAAACTGAGGATGCAATAAAAAGGCCCTTGTATTCAAGCAGGATTTCTGGTGCCATTTTGTTTGGAAAAATGATCAGTCCATGATCCACACTCCCGTAGCGATGAGCTTTGAAAATGTATTCCTAAAAATAAATAATCTAAACAGATCCAGAGACAGAAACCTTGACACATTTCACCACAAGAATTTGGTGGCGTGCTATCCAGCATCACATGATGAATGCTTGACTGAAAGATGGATCCATTGAACACAATGAAGTTCACATGCAAAATGTTCATTTATGAGTCGACTCAAGCATTCCTTCAACCCTTAACACTATTTAAAAGTACCAAACTACTTTGTTGGTGATTGAACTATCCGCAATGGAGTCTTATGGCCTGTACACACGATCAGATTTTCCGACGGAAATTGTGTGATGGCAGGATGTTGTCGGAAAAGCCAACTGTTTGTACGCTCCATCGAACAAATGTTGGACAGCATGCTTTAAAATTTTCCGACAACAAATGTTATATAGCATGCTTTAAAATTTTCCGACAACAAATGTGTGCTGTCGGATTATCTGATCGCGTGTACAGAAGTCCTTCGGAAAAAAATACAAAGTACAAACACGCGTGTCCTACAGTCCTATGCTTTGTCCACGGAAAATCTGATAGTGTGTTCCAGGCTTAGAGGGGTTGTAGAGGAATCCCCCCCCCCCCCGTAAATAGCTTCCTTTACCTTAGTGCAGTCCTCCTTTACTTAACTCATCCTTCCATTTTGCTTTTAAATGTCCTTATTTCTTTTGAGAAATCCGAACTTCCTGTTCTTCTGTCTGTAACTCACCACCGTAATGCGAGGCTTTTATTCCTGGTGTGGAGGAAGCCTCTTGAGGGGGGAGGGGGCGAGTAGGCAAGTCAGGACACTATCTACTTTGCAGATAGAGAAAGGAGCTGTGTGTTAGTGGGCATCCTGCTCGCCCCCTCCCCCCTCAAGAGGCTTTCTCCACACCAGGGAGAAAGCCTTGCATTACTGTGTGGAGTTACAGATAGAAGAACAAGTGAGGATTTCTCAGAAGAAATAAGGACATTTAAAAGCAAAATGGAAGGATGAGGTAAGTGAAGGAGGACTGTACTACAGTAAAGGAAGCTATTTAGGGAAAAACAAATGTTCCTTTACAACCCCTTTAAAGGATCACTAAAGGATTTTTTTTTAAATAACAAACATGTCATACTTACCTCCACTGTGCAGCTCGTTTTGCACAGAGTGGCCCTGAACCTGGTCTTCTGGTGTCCCTCGGCGGCTGTCTCAGCACACCCACCGCAAGGGGGCTTGTGGGCGCGCTCCCGTGATACAGCCGGCAGCCATAGCTATTCACTGTATCACTCGGCCCCCACCCCCCGGTGCGCCGCGTCATTGGATGTGATTGACAGCAGCACAAGCCAATGGCTGCACTGCTTTCAATCAACCAATGAATGAGCTGGGAAGATGGCCAAGAAGCCTGCTCATTCACGACGCGGGACTTTCGAGGGGTCAGGTAAGTAATCGGGGGGCCGCTAATAGTCGGATGTTTTTTCACCTTAATGCATAGAATGCATTAAGGTGAAAAAACATGTACCTTTACAACCCCTTTAATACTTAGCCTTATAGTGGTTGTACAGCAGATGGTCAAGTGATAGGAGGCTGCAGTGCTATAACAGGTCAATGAATTTGTCTAATAAGAAAACAACCTGATAGTTCTGTAGGACAATCATGGCATAAAGATGAACAATTTCACCTGCTGAACGTATACCCTGTGTGGAGCAGTCCTCTCATTACAGAGGTATAGCAATGATTGGTAAATAATTTAGCTGTTTGATTCTTCACGTAATGTTGGTCGGGGTGGGGGGCTCTCCTAATCACGGCTACACCATACACCTACAATCACTTTCCAATCATTGTTGGCCAGCTCAGGGGATGGACATAGCTCTGTTGTTTCATTGAGCGCTAGCAGTTCATAGATTGACCTGGAATCGATTTGTTATATAAATGAAAGTACAGTGGATGTTTTACTTATAATGCTTCTATTTCTTATTATCAGCTCGGCACATTCAAGTCTCAGGATGGGGACTATTTTGTGGAGCCTCTACAGTTGGAGAATGAGAAGGACTATGAAGAGGAGCACAACAAGCCACATGTAGTATATAGACACATCACACCTCAGCAAAATGCATCAAGGGAAAAAAAGACATGTGACACCACAGGTAACGTCTCTCCTTGCCTCTGACATAGTTAATCGTTCAAGACTTATTGACACGTTCTCTGTGTGACTGTTCAAGTATTAAATCAGGGAGGCTGACCTTTTGGAGACATCATGGCAGGTATGCAGGCCTATACAGCAAGGAAGGGGAAAGATCAATGATGATGTGTAGTAACCTATAGCTACCAATCAGATTGTATGAGCATCTAATTACCGAGCCCCAGGCTATTTCTTTTACTTCCCAGCCACTTAGCAGTAATGCAGTGAGAGTAAAATAAGTGTGTGCTACTGTGGAAGGCTGGAACCGGTTGCATTGCCTGCATGCACAACTCATATGTCTAATTTAACTTCCACCCTATAACCATAAGAGGGGCACCTGCATGGGGCAGTATGGTGGAGAGGGCGCAGCTGGGACTGAAGCCTCGCCTGTCTCTGCTCTGGGGTGTCTTCTTCATTCTGTATAACTGATCTGTCAGTTCAGATCAGCCCTACTGACTGTTTACAATGGGAGATCGGCTTTCACAGTGTAATCAATAGCTCTATGCTGCCCATGTGTTTTTTGAAGCGTTGTGGTGCAGTCCATCTTTGTCAAAACCCATGTGAACAAAAAAGTTACCCATAAAGTCACAGCACACAAAAAAGTACATGAAGGTACTCAGGGGGGGACTGATCATTCGGGCAGTCGGGCACTGCCCGAGGGCCCCATGCCACTAGGGGGCCATATCGGGGTTGCCAGCCTCAGTAAAACCAGGGATAGTATGTTAAAATCTGTGTTGTTTTTTTTAAATCCCAAGATTATAGCTGCCCCGCCTCTCCAGTATGTTTTCAGTGTGTGTGTGTGTATATTTTGTCTATACTGTATGTGTGTGTGTATACTGTGTGGCCCCAATAATCTATTGTCCGGGGACCCCATAATTTCCTATTGCCCGGGGGCCCCATGAGTTGTCAGTCCACCCCTGAAGGTACTAGTGATCCAACCTTCGAAGAAGAAGGACCATAATCCCTGACTCCTGGCCTTAATCCCTGATTTCTGGGGCAAGGTACTCTGATCCACCTGTCTGAAACCAGGCAGACCCCAATCTTTAGGGGCCGGCCAAAGCCAGTCCTCCAAGTACTAGGGAAGTGCTTTGCCAAAGAGAAACCTTCCTGTTGGGGAGGAGAAAAAGACCCGTCAAGGCCACAGATCCCCCTCACATCAAAGCATGCTCCATTAACCGGCACCCTCTACCTCCGTGGAGTGAAAAATAAACACGTACAGTGCAATAAATGGCCCGAAATTTAACAAAAATTAAAATTACATATAAATGAATTTTTTGGCCATCACAAGAATTGCTCCTAATGTGATAACTGTCCCTGCACTTAATCAGAAGCTTCTTCTACATAAAATGCAGAAGACAGATTTCACAAGGACAGCGGGGCCCCATTGATTACAATGGGAGAGCCAATCTTCTACTCTTCATTAATTTATGCATTATAGGTACTCAAAAATTAGTGTCCTAAACTTAACATAGATATGGACCCTTACCATGTAAAACAACCCATTCAGATTGAAATAGAATTGAAAGGCATTTGTGTATAGATATATATTTTTTTTTATAAATACCTTTTTTTTTAAATAAAAAATCAAATTGTCTCTCCTCTCAGCTGCAAGGGGGCTTAGAGAGGTGGGGGTGGAGAAACAGTAGCACACTCACTGATCTTGCCAGTTAATGGCTGTGTGTCTGTGGGGGCGAGGGTGGTGGGTCAGCACAAGTCTTACCATTGGAGACCATCGGCACGATTTTCTCCGAGCACCGCTAGAGAACTGACCACACTGGTAAGGATGAGCTTCTATGCCTAACGTGGTCAGTTTGAAATAGGAAAGCAAGGGGACTGGTAGGATCACCAAATACTGTATTTATTGGCGTATAACACTCACGTATCAGGCATATGAAATGTTAGGGTAACATATCCTTTAAAAAAAAAAAAAAAAAAATAGTTTAACCCCTTGTTAACCATAATTACATGTTGTTAAAGGAACACTAAAGGTTCGTTTTTTATTAGATCAATTGATTGCTGTAAGCTGAAGCATTTAAATATCACTTACCTCGTTTTTCCTTTTGACCTCCAAAATACAGTAATTCAGGTTTGAAAATGCCATTTCCTGTCTCTCCTCTTCCTGCTTTCCACCAGCATCTGAGCCGTTTTGCATGGTGGAAAGCAGAATGTTCTCACCTCCTCCCTATGACTACAGCCCTGCGTGAAGATGCTCCCTTATCCCTCACAGGCATGGAGGCTAAGCCTAATGGGAACTGTAGTTCCCATTAGGCCGTGATGTAGCAAGAATGAACTCGCACTGCAAACCAGGAAGTCAGTGAGAATAACGATTCAGGAGTGACTGAGGTGAATAAAACAGCTCAATTTCAACAGGTATCAAACTAGTTATAATGCAAAACATTACTTTTTACTTTATCAGCTACTGTCAGACTTTAATTTAATGGGAAAATATTTTTGTCTTTACAACCCCTTTAAGTCCTTTGGTGCCTTCTTCTCTATTTATTTTTTTTTTTTTTGCTTGCCGTTCATATGTAATATGCATTTATTTGTTTTGTAGTGCTACATTAAAAATGCTTTCTGACAGAAATATGAATTAAGTGCCTTAAAAACGAGACAAACAGAATAAAATTTCATGTAGGATGAGTTATAAGATGCCTTCATTCCCAGATGAAAGACTATTTTGGTTATCATGATGCCAATGAAATTCTGGTTCCCCATGCTTATTGTGACTAATGCAACTTGGATACAACTTTGGCTTTGACTAGTGATAATGAAAAACTGTTGCATTGTATAACATTCAGGTACGACTCTCATATCACTTTTGAGGGTTAGCATTGAAGTCTATGGGCCTCAAGTTGCATAACAGTTGGACTAAAGTAGTGCTTGAAGTTGCTGCAACTTTAAGTTGCACATATATGAGTGGTTATCATTGCAAAACATGGGGAATGACTTGTCATGTGACTTTAATGTCCAAAGTTGCATAACAAGTCGCACGAGTGTGACTGGAGCCTAAATTGCCACACTCCCCTTATCCTATTCAGTTTTCCATAGACCAAAACATGGTAAATATCTTAGGGCTGTGATTTCTGCTGTGACCCAATCAATATATGCACAGATATACAAGCTGCATCTATCCCAGTTCCCTGGGGACTTGCATGTTGGCATCTTTACCTTGGGTATCACAGTATCCTGTCCTGGCACTGCTTAACCATAATCCCTGACCTTAAAGTGGATGTAAACCCACTCTCATCCTTTCTAAATTACTGCCATAGTGCTGGTCTATAAGGATATACATGCCTCCTGCATGTGTCCTTACCTGTCAAATGTCTCCCCTCTGTCTGTTATAAGAACTGAAAAACTGCAGATTCTGTAGGTGGATCTGTTGTCTGGAGGTCGGTGGGTGGAGTCGTGATGTCAGTAGACTCCCTACCCTCCTCTACACTCCCCTTGTCAACATGCATTTTTTCCTATGTATTTCTTACACTGAATTCTGCTATGATCACTAACATCCAGTCATAAGCCAGAAAAGTAACCACATGACTTCAGAAAAAGAGTGGGAATTAATAAATAATGACTGGTTGAAGCTAGTGCATGAGATATGTAAATAACCTGTCACTCACAGCAAGAGGGCGGAACGGACTTAGGTTTTTCTCTGTAAGTCCGTTTTATTTCACTGAACAATAAAAGAGGATTGGTCAGAGCTGGATTAATTCGGTGTGGCAAGACTGGGCACAGATGATAGGAAAATCTTAAACTTTAAATTGTGACATCAAAAAAATAAAAATGTTGGGGTTTACATCCACTTTAACACCAATCTAGTGTACTGTGGCTCCAAAATTAAGACCCGACACTGAACTAACCCCTTGTTCTTGATACTCACCTGTGTGAGGAGCCTGCAAATACTCACAGATGTGCTGACAGCTCTGCCCCACAAATACTGGAACCAAGCTGTCAGCACCGAGAAATAATGGTCCGTCCCTTTAAAAAAGACCATTTATACAAATAAAGCCTCCAATGACAGCCATCAGCTCAGCAGCTGCTGGAGAGCTCCTGGTCTTCTCCTGAATTAGTAGCTGAGTGTTCTCATCCTATAGTAAGTGTGTCATTATCCTGCAGACTTCTATAAAGCTCCTTGTCATATGGTTAAGCCATTGCAGTTTCTGTCCACAGACACGATATCCTGCATGGCAGCAGGAAAACGGCTTTATTGGTAACTCGAGGAAATAAGAGCACAAAGCTGATGACAGCATCTCCTCCGAGTCCTAATACATCGAAAAAACATGTTTTTCATCCCGCTCCACGGACCGGTTTTTCCATATTAAAAGCCATTTCATCATCTTCCTTTTCTCAAAGGTCATTTCTTTTTTTTTGTAATAGATGTTACTGTTCAGTGAGGAGCCTGGACCGGTTTATAAGAAAAGCATCATTAATCTCTTTTTAATCCCTGCACAGGACACCTGCAGAAATAGGAGCTGGACTAAAACCAGGGCACAAAAAGGTTTTCAGATGCACTTCCAAAAATCAGGTTGCTAAATGTAGAATGGCAGGGCCTTTGTGAAGCTGGAGACATAAATGCATGCAGCTCTTATAACGTTATGCAGCTGTAATTAAAGTGTATGTAAACCCTAACAATTTAGTTGACTTAAAAAGATATTAACCTCCTTGGCGGTATGATTATTTCTGATTTTTGGTGCTGAAAGTGGTACCATTATTTTGCATGGAAATTTGGCGTTTTGTATTGTAGGCCTGCAATTCTTAGGAATAAATCTGTCCAAACAAGAGTCTAGTAGACATCCCGGGTATGATAAAGTTCGAACCACAAAATCATAAATTATAATATAATAAATAACTATAAATAATTATAACAAATAATAATGTAATTATAATAAAAAAGATTCAATAATGTAATTAAATCAAAAACACCTAAATTTGCTCAGTTGCAGAATTGTCGCTGTCATTACTTTTATTGTTTGATGATGAATTTCCCCACAAATCGGAGGGGATTCTAATTTATTATCAGTGTTTTTTCTGCTCTAAAACCACTTTTGACATAAAGGGACACTTTTTGGTTGCTATGGACAATCTCCAGTTTCTAGGCAGAAAGAACAGTTTTTATTATACAAAAATGCATGCAGGACACTGGACAGACCACTAGGGACAAAGGGGGTGTGTAAGTATTTGATACAGTACTGTAATTGGTAGGATTACAGTATACTGTATCTACTGTGTTCTTAATTTTTTTTATTTGGCGCCGAACACCTCCCCCGTGCGTCGCAACGCTCGCAAGGAATGGAGCTCGGCACTCGGCAGTCACCAGTGTGTGAATCGAGCAAGATGACAGCTCGCACACACATCGGGGAGACAATCCTGCAATGCGATCCCGAGTCAGCAGCTGCAGTATTTGTAGCTGCTGGCTTTTAATATATTTTTTTAGTGGGCCATCCGCTTTAAACAATATTTTCAACGCTGCCCAGATCAGTAGATGCATGGCATGTTTAATCTGTTGTCATTCTGTTTGTGAATAAAATGTTAGTTAAATTTTGGTCTCATCCACACGTTCCACATGTTTGCTGGGTCCCCCACATGGCTTCTTGCAAACTGCAAACGGGACTTCTTATGGCTTTCTTTCAACAATGGCTTTCTTCTTGCCACTCTTCCATAAAGGCCAGATTTGTGGAGAGCACGGCTAATAGTTGTGGATCTCTGCAGCTCCTCCAGAGTTACCATGGGCCTCTTGGCTGCTTCTCTGATGAATGCTCTCCTTGCCGGCCTGTCAGTTTAGGTGGACGGCCATGTCTTGTTAGGTTTGCAGTTGTTCCCTTCTCTTTCCATTTTCGAATGATGGATTGAACAGTGATCTTTAAGATGTTCAAAGCTTGTGATTTTTTTTTTATTACCTAACCCTGCTTTAAACTTCTCCACAACTTTATCCCTGACCTGTATGGTGTGTTCCTTAGCCTTTATGATGCTCTAAGGGCTTCACAGAACAGCTGTATTTATACTGAGATTAAATTACACACCTGTGTACTCTATTTACTAATTAGGTGACTTCACAATTATGTGCCACTTTGTGTTGGTCGATTACATAAAATCCCAATAATTTAATCCCAATACATTTACGTTTTTGGTTGTAACATGACAAAATGTGGGAAATTTCAAGGGGCATGAATAATTTTTCAAGGTACTGTATATACAGTATATACAATACATATAAAAGACGGGTTTCCCTTTAATAAAGAAGCAGCCATCTCTCCGAGGATAGAATAAGAGTCTTGATATCCCAGTAAGAAGCGTTGCACTATTCACCACCTCTATGTGCTTTCGTGTTCCGCCTCATTACCCGTGATGCAGGTAAGGGCTGGGGGAGTATAATCTAACTCTATTCATGCTTTTGTATAAAATCACAATGAAGATCTTCAAAGTCCTTGTTTAATTACCTCCTCCAGCACATTCCAGTTCATGCAACTTCCAGCCTGACTGTAGACTCACTATAGGCTAATTTCTCTGTATCATGGATTTTGATGCTGTGTTGCTCTTTGTGTCTATAAATTAGAGCAGAGATTTCTAAGGCCTAAAAGAAGCCTAGTGTTAGCTAGAAATTAAGGAGTGTAATGAATACACTATTAGTTAAAGAAAAATGGTTGGTGAACCCTTGCCTAACTATGGCCGTCCTTTTCTCTACTCTTCTAGTCCCGGTCATTTATAGTTCCCTATTCCCACTTTTGGGCCTGAATCCATTTAGGGAATACCTTGTCGCTCCGCCCCCCTTCCCCCACCAGTAGGGTGAACACATTTCCAAACTACCATTCAGGGACACTCCCCCCCCCCCCCTTCCCAAAAATCAGCCTGTGCTGTAATGAATCACAGCACAGGGATTGGACCCAAGAGGCGGGATTAATGATTTCTCCAATCACAAGCATGGGGCAGGATTGTGCTCCTCTAGGCATTCCCGGCCAAGACAAGTACTGTCAGTGAGTAAAGCGGTGATGTGGTGGCCATTTTTTGGGGCATCAGATTGGTCTGGGGGGTGTCTGTGTCAGTTTCATTCTGGGACACTCTATTGTCCTTGAATGACGGTGCCCGGGACAGACCTGTAAAATGCGGGACTGTCCCGGGCAATCCGGGACACGTGGTCGTCCTATTCACTAGATGGGGCCGATAGTTATTTGGGGGGCCCTAAGGGGCTTGCATAGTGAGCCTATAGGGCTGATCGGCCCTGAGTACAATGGTGTATAAGAGAGAACGCATAGCTATAACTGTTCTCCATTATAAATGACCCCCTTATATCTGAGTTAAATTCAGTGCTTTACATATTACTGAAGATAGCCTTTTGATTCCAAACATTTAGCATGATCTGCTGCCAATTCCTCCACGACTTAAGTTTGATGTTGTAGATTAGGAAACCATTCAGCTACACTACAATAATAACATTGCGCTGAAAAACCTTAGTACAATGACAGACACACCTTAGCCAAATCAATAAATTTATTGCCCATTTGTCCCAGAGCATTAGAGCAAAACTTAACAGGGCTGACAGTAAAGAGAAGATAAATATTACATTAGCGTGGAAGAAGCAGAGAAGAGGAATGCTTCTGCGTCTTATCCTGCAACATTAATGAAACAACAAAACGTGCCGAGCATTGGCATTTATTAAAAAGAAATGATTTCTTCCACCTATAAAAACAACTTTGGGCTTTATGATAAGAGGTTATATGAGTGTGTGAATAAGAATATCAGGTACTAGTGCTCTCAGAATCTCAGTATTTATTTCCATAAAATTGTTTTATGATATGATAATGTAGATGGTATGGGTGCTGTAAAAACTATAATCTTGTTTCAGCAGAGCTGTTGGCAGAGAAAAGCTTGAAGTAAGAAATCAGCTTTTTCTGAAAATAAAGAGATAATGCTCACTCAAAACTCATTGAAAGAAGAGAAACGGGGGGGGGGGGGGGGGGGGGGGGGGGGGGGCTGCCAATGCTAACTATCCTCTAGAAATTCTAGTTTCAAGGTCAACACTCTCTAAGGAACTGACCAAAAAAATATAGGGCCAGATTCATGTAGATTTACGCCGGGTATCTTTAAGCGTATTCTCGAAACGAGATACGGTTAAATATTACTAAGATACGACCGGCGTAAGTCTCCTACGCCGTCGTATCTTAGCTACATATTTAAGCTCGCTAAAATATGCAAATTAGCTAGAAACGCCAATTCACGAACGTATGCTTGGCCGTCGCAGTACAGATACGCCATTTACGTAAGGTGTTTTCAGGCGTAAAGATATTCCAAAAAGATGGCGCAGCCAATGTTAAGCATGGACGTCGGGATCGCGTAAAATTTTAAAAATTTTACGTTGTTTGCGTAACTCGTCCGTGAATGGGGCTGGACGTAAATTACGTTCACGTCGAAACCAATGCGTCTTAGCGTTGTAATTTGGAGCATCCGCACTGGCATACGTCCATGGCCGGCGCATGCGCATTGTAAAAAAAAAAATCAGTTACGTGGGGTCACACTTCATTTAAATAAAACACGCCCACATGAAACACATTTCATGTCGGCCCATTTACGCTACGCCGCCGTAACTTAAGGAGCAAGTGCTTTGTGAATACAGCACTTGGCTCTCTAATTTACGGCGGCGTAGCGTATATGAGATACGCTACGCCCGCACAACTTTACGCCACTCTTCATGAATCTGGTCTATAGGTAGTAAATGAAAGATTCCTGATATTTATACTTATTTCAGGGCAGGGGCTCATAACATACTGATCCATTTCGCCCATATTTTTAAAAATACTCTTGGCTTTCTCTTTCAGCCTTCTGAGCAGCGGCGGTGCGTCCATAGTGGGCGGAGGAGCGCTGCCCCCTCTCTCCTGTGCCGTCACTCAAGTCTACAATACATAGAGATTTATGCATTGCATCTGAATAACATTAGTTTTTTTGTTTAATGGAAGTGCCTATCAGAGCAATCTGTCGGTTTTTGAGGGGGCAAACTGGCGACAATTGATGGCACCATGGCGACAATTGATGGCACAGTGGCTGCGTTTGATGGCACAGTGGCTGCGTTTGATGGCACCGTGGCGACAATTGATGGCACAGTGGCGACAATTGATGGCATGGCACAGTGGTGACAATTGATAGCATGGCACAGTGGCGACAATTGATGGCACAGTGGCAAAGATTGATGGCATGGTGGCGACAATTGATGGCACAGTGGCTGCGTTTGACGGCACTGTGGTGACAATTAAAGTATAGCGTATAATGTATAATAATGTATAATGTAGAGTATAAGATTTCCTATCATCTGTGCCCAGTCTTGCCACACAGAGTTATTCCAGCGCTGAGTAATCCTCTTTTAAAGTTCAGTGCAAATTAACAGAATTCCAGATAAAAACCTGCCAAATTATAAAGTCCGTTTCTCTGTTATTGCTTTCAGTAACAGGTTATTTACAAATCTAGCTTGGACATGTTTATCATAACAAGAGGTGATCCAAAGTTCATTGTATATTACTAGGATATGTTATGATGTTATATCACCTCATGTTATGATAAACAAAACATAACATATGATAAACATGTCCTAGCTAGATATGTAAATAACCTCTCACTCAAAGCAAGAAGAGAGAAAACTGACTTTTTTGCTTTAGGCAGGGTTTTATCTGGAACATAAAAGAGGATTTCTCAGATCTGGATTAACTCTGTGTGTCAAGACTGGGCACAGATGATAGGAAATAGGGTTGTGCAGATACCGATACTAGTATCGGTATCGGGACCGATACCGAGTATTTGCGGGAGTACTTGTACTCACGCAAATGCTCCCGATACCTAAATAGAATACTTTTTTTGTATTTATCAACATGTTCTGTGAAAATTCTTTGAGTTTTTTACTACTGCGTGACAAGAAAATAAAACATTTTTATTCATTTTTACTCATTTTTATTCTTTTATAATGTCTTGAGTTAGAGTTCTTCATAATTCTAAAGAAAATATCCTTAGTCTGTATTGTGGTTTGAAAACTGTCACATGACATTTAAAAAAAGTATCGGTATTCTGTATCGGCAAGTACATGAAAAAAAGTATCGGTACTTGTACTCGGTCCTAAAAACGTGGTATCGGGACAACCCTAATATGAAATCTTATACTCTACATTGTGACTTGTTTACAACCACTTTAATGACACAGTGGCGAAAATTGATGGCATGGCACAGTGGCGACAATTGATGACATGGCACAGTGGCAACAATTGCTGGCACAGTGGCTGCATTTGATGACACAGTGGCGACAATTGATGGACATAGTGGCTGCATTTGATGGACACAGTGGTGGCAATTGATGGGCACAGTAGCTGCGTTTGATTAGCATAGTGAGGCTGCAATTGATGTTTTTTTTTTATTTGTTTGTTTAAAATTTAAGCACCAGCCCGCCACTGCTTCTGAGTCTCTCTATTGGCCAGGGAGATTGCCCATCATGAGGATATATATTAGTGTATGGCTATCGTTAGACATCCTAACACTAAAGCAGGGCAAACCGAGCAGCACGTCATCAGGGGATGGCTGCAAGAGCTGGGAGCGACAGTTGGCTCCCGATGACAAAAACAACTAAGATGATGGCACAGGACCTGGTATTTATCGACAGATCATAACAGATGATCACTGGATCCGCTAGGTGTGTGAGGTTGCATATTACAAACAACCTGTTAAAAAGGATTGAAAAAAAAATAGGGCTGTGCAAATTAACTTTTAATTAATCGATTAATCTTTAATTTTTTTGATCGATCAAAATCACCTCTCCGCCGGCTTCCGGGCCTTCAGGAAGTTCCATCGGAGATCCAGTGATGTCACAGACACCGGCGGGGATTGCTGTGTCCATCTGAAGGGCTTCTTTGCTGTGCCTTCATATCTGCATGCCGGCGGGACCTTACTATCTGCCACACGCAAGGGCTGTTACACTTCCCTCTATCACTTCCCTCTATCACTTCCCTCTATCAACCTGGGATTCTACAACCATCCACTGGGAGTTGTGATTGTTCCCTTCATGGGACATCTACATGCCGACGGACTGATGTTAACCTCTCCTCATCTGGATTCAGCAGTGGTATCGTTGTACACATTTTTATACCAGTATCATACTTAGCTACATGTTTTTATGACTGCTATTGCTACCGTTTGGTAATACTCGTACCATTTTTACAGTTTATGTAGCTACATCGATTTTATCTCCAGTGCAATATTTATTTTGTTACTTACTTGAAGACTATAAAAGTTTTAATGCTATTCCCATCGAGCGCTGCCTTTGTGTGTTTTTTGTATCCTGCTATCCATTTTTCCAGTGGTTGGAGCTGCACTGGGAATCGGCCTGCAAGGAGATCAGCTAAAAGTAGTTGGATCTGTATGTGCGGTATAATTAATCGAAATTAGTCGATTAATCGACTTTAAAAAAAAAACGATTAATCAAACACAAAAATTTTGATCAGTAACAGCCCTAAAAAAAAAATGAAAGCAGGTGAAGTTTCTCTGTTATCATGTAAAGTCACTGAAAGGTCCACTTTAACCCGCCCACCCCCTTATATCTATTTTTGGTAGGACAGTTGATGAAGGGTTTCTTTGTCTTGTGACGATCTTTGGAAATCAAAGCTAAAACAGACAAAATAGCAGTGTAAGTAACAAGCTCCCACCAAGGTGCAGAACACATTAAACATAAGGTCAGGCCGCTTCACATACATGTAAGAATAGTAACAGCACACTGTAAATTGTCATATTTGTATTTAGCACTGACTCCAAAATATACAGCTGTCTCACCCTGAAACCTAGAATCATTGTTAAATTTAGCACCGTGCTCCCACTAAAACCAGCTATTTCTGTCCTGGCGAGTTGTGTTGTCTATCACAAAGCCGGCGAACAATGTGTGGAAGTAAATAGGGAAATATAATCGCTCACAGCAGAAATCCTTCTAGGCACCAGGCCTCTAATTATTTATTTATATAAGTTTTTTGTTTTTACATTTTATACTGTGTTTTTTTGTTTTTTCGTCATCCATGATAATGAAGAGAAATTGATTTGTGTACTTGATGCAGGATGTGTTTGTCTCTCGGCTTATATGGGATATATATAGATATAAAGCATACAGTAAAAGGCTACATAATTGGAGGAGAGTGACGTCAGGTAGAGGCCACAAAAAAGAAAGAGAGGGTGCGCCGATCCCATGCATTATCCTAAAATCATTGCTTTATTAAAGCGGACGTTCACCCATGTGCAGTATGCTGTTTTTTTTTCTTTTTTTGTGTACTTATCGTTTTATCAGGGATTTTTATCTCCGAGCGGGGATTCCTGCGGGGAATAGGCGTTCCTATGACAAGCGGAGTTGATTGACGTGCTAGTAAAGCGTGTCACGCCTTCCGAAAATAGCCGTAGTGACACTCAGCTGTTTACGGCGCCTGCCGTGTAGAGCTGCCTGCGCAGGCGCCATAAATTGCAGAGTGTCACTTTGGCTATTTTCGGAAGGCGTGACGCGCTTTAGTAGCACGTTAATCAACTCCGCTTGTCTTAGGAACGCCTATTCCCCGCAGGAATCCCTGCTCGGAGATAAAAATCCCAGATCAAACGATAAATACACAAAAAAAAAACAGCATACTGCACATGTCAGCAGTATGCTGGATCTAATAGCAGATAGTTGATTTAGGGCATGGGTGCTCAACCTGTGGCCCTCCAGATGTTTCAGAACTACAGGTCCCATCATGCCTTTGCCTTTGGGAGTCATGCTTGTAACTGTTCAGCCTTGCAAAGCCTCATGGGACTTGTAGTTTTGGAACAGCTGGAGGGCCACAGGTTGAGCACCCATGATTTAGGGTGAACCTCCGCTTTAATATAAAAAGTGGGAAGTTTTATACTCACAAAATGACAATTGTATCAAGCTCATCACATAGCACAGCAATATCCAATCCACAGAACCTTCCTCTGAGGAAAAGGCTAGTCCTCGAAACACGTTAGCCTTATGGATCTTCACCTTCTCCTGTCACATGGTATAATGCACTGTGGATTGAATATTGCTGTGCTATGAGATAAGCTTTATAAAATTGTCATTAAAGTTATTGTAAAGTCTATTTTTTTTTAAAATAACAAATAAGAAGGCCAGTATGGTGGCCTGAGTTTATGGGAGGAGCCCCGAGGGTATTTAAGCAGCCCAGTCACACATGCTCTTTGTCGGTTCAGTGTGCAGTACTACACGTCACTGGGCCGACTCTTCCCAGCTCACCTCATGTCAGTGAGTCTGCGCATTCAATCGCATTCGACACCCTCCCGCCCTTCCCTTTTTCAGGGCACTTCTCAGCATATCCTTCTTCAATTAACTACCCATTACTTACTTTGGGCATGCCCCCTTTTTTTGGCATACTGACCAGACCACCAAGGCACACTTCAGGTCTATTTATCTTGTCGCGTGTTTATGTGATCCTCAGTCAGAGGGCCACGACCATAAACATGTTATACTTACCTTTTATGTGCAGTGGTTTTGCACGGCGCAGCCTGAATCCTCCTCTTCTTAGGTCCCTCTTCTGTGATCCTGGCCCCTCCCTCATGTCCCCACAGCAAGCAGCTTGCTGTGGGGGCACCCGAGTCAAGCTGCAGCTCTGTGTGCCCATTCAGACACGGAGCTGCCTATAAGAATATCCAATCACATGCAAGGAAAATTAAAAGAAACTGTGTTTTTGCCTGCATATGATTTAATGATGGAAGTCAGCAGAGCTTCCCATCATTTTCTAATGTCTGTAGCAACTGCAATTGCAAGGTGTGCAGTCTATTTGCCCTTAGTAAATTCACCCCTTTATCTCTGTGTAGGAGCTTCCTGTAATAAAGACCACTCATTGGTGCTCTTTCCCTTTGTGCAGGGTGAGTAGTCCTGTCTCCATCCCTTCCTGCAGTTTTCTGCATGCAGCCTGTAATGGGTGGGGCTGCTGGACCGCTCTCAAAGCTCTTCTCTTTGCACATGTTATGTCTAAGTTTGTAATAGTATTTGGCATACACAAAATTGATGTATATCCTTTGTGGCTATTGAGTAATAGAGTAAATTAAAAGCATCTTTTTTTTTTTTTTTTCAAGCATTCAAAAATTTGTCTTTTAAATTGCCAAAAACAGAAACATCAATCTTAACAATTAAATCTAATTATTTATTATGCAAATATAATGCAAAAAATGAGCTAGTTTAAAACAGTGATAATTAAACACCGAACAATGGTTCACTCATTCATGGACACATTCCAGGTGTCATCTGCAAGTGTCTGTAGACACATTTAAGGTGCCATTGGCAAATTTTGCTTTAATTGGTGGTTTCACTAAATGCTTCACCAGGAAGTCACAATAATTAAAGAGGCACTGCACAAAATGAACATACAGTAACTAAAGTGGTTCTAAAGCCTAAACATTTTTTACCTTAAAGTGGTTGTAAAGTCAGAAGTTTTTTTTTTTTATCTTAATGCATTCAATGCGATAAGATAAAAAACTTTCTGTGTGCAGCAGCCCCTCCAGCACCCACTTATACTTACCTGAGCCCCCTCTCTATCCAGAGATGTCCCCAAATGCCTTGGTCGTCCAGGACCCTCCCTCATGATTGGCTGAGACACAGCAGCAGCACCATTGGCTCCTGCTGCTGTCGTTCAATCTCAGTCAGCCAATGAGGAGAGAGAAGGGGCATGGCCGAGGCGCGGCTCTTCGTCTGAATGGACACACAGAGCTGCAGCTTAGCTCGAGTACCCCCATAGTAAGCTGCTTGCTGTGGGGGCACTCAACTGGAGGGAGGGGCCAGGAGCTACAGACAGGGAACTGATAAAGAGAAGGATCTGGGCTGCCCTGTGTAAAGCCATTTCACAGAGCAGGTAAGTATAACATGTTTGTTATTTTAATAGAAAAAAAAAACAAGACTTTACAATCACTGTAATGCATTAAAGGGGTTGTAAAGGAAACATGTTTTCCCCCTAATGGCTTCCTTTACCTTAGTGCAGTCCTCCTTCACTTACCTCATTCTTCCATTTTGTTTTTAAATGTCCTTATTTCTTCTGAGAAATCCTCACTTCCTGTTCTTCTGTCTGTAACTCCACACAGTAATGCAAGGCTTTCTTCCTGGTGTGGAGAAAATCTCTTGAGGGGGGAGGGAGTGAGCAGGAGTGTCAGGACGCCCACTAACACACAGATCCTTTCTCTATCTAGTAGAGAGTGTCCTGACTTGCCTGCTTGTCCTCTCCTCCCTCAAGAGGCTTTCTCCACACCAGGAAGAAAGCCTTGCATTACGGTGTGTAGTTACAGACAGAAGAACAGGAAGTGAGGATTTCTCAGAAGAAATAAGGACATTTAAAAGCAAAATAGAAGGATGAAGTAAGTGAAGGAGGACTGCACTAATGTAAAGGAAGCTATTATGGGGAAAAACATTTTTTTCCCTTTACAACCCCTTTAAGGTAAAAAAAATGTTTAGGTAGTAAGTAGTATTGCCTCCTCACCCCCGATATACTTATTTACTTATCCAGTGCTGAGCCTGTCTGTAGTGGCTCTTACCGTTCTCACAGGACGACATAGGGAAAGGCTAAATGCAGCACAAATGTAATATTGTTAGTACTAATATTTAAAGCGTTTTTGTTATGTTCATACCATAGATTTCCCCATATTGCCATCTTCTGTGTTGCTCAGGTTTAGTTGGGGCTCAATGAATCAAAAAGCACTTGTATTGACCTTTTTTTCATTTTCTGCCCTTGGGTAGTAACAGACACCACCAATAACCAATGTCAAGTGTAACTAGTGATCAGAGGTTAGCCAAAAACTGACCTAAATGCTATTGCGTTTCCTGGTAAACCAACATCTGCCATAATAAAATAAACTTGCAGGCATATCCAGTTGACCTATAAAGACTATTAACGGGCCTATAGATATGATTCTCTCTCATGTAACTTAGGTAGTTAGTTACATATTCTGGTTAAAAAAAAATAATATGCCCATCGAGTTCATCCAAAAAAACTAAAATAAGTCAGTTAAAAACCTGCATCCTCTAATTCCTTAATCCACATTTGGTCTGTCAAAAGCCAAAAACCCCATATAAAGCATGCATCAAATAGCATAAAAAGAGGTAATTAAATGCTTACTGGATCAGCAATCTATGGAAGTCTATCTCACAGTTCCTCAGTAAAGAAGACTTTACAGTTTTGTTTAACCATACTCATATATGCGGCCTCTCAGCGGCTGGGCATTAACACTGAGGCCTCGTACACACGATCGGACATATCCGATGAAAACGGTCCGCGGACCATTTCCATCGGATATGTCCGATCGGGAGTTTGATCCGATGGCGTGTACACACCATCGGATCAAATTCCCCGCCGCCGGACGGCGCGGTGACGTGGCGGTGACGCGGCGGTGACGTTGACGCCGCCACGTCACCGCCACGTCACCGCACCAGGAAGTTAAACACTTCCGCGCATGCGCCGAATCCATTCGGCGGCGGCGCGGCAGCGGTGGGGGACGACATGTCTGCTGGTAAGTGTACTAACCAGCAGACATGTCGGGCGGACAGATTCCCACCGGATAGATTTCAAAGCATGCTTTGAAATCTGTCGGGTGGAGAAATCTGTCCGCTAGCCCATACACACGAGCGGAGATGTCTGCTGAAACGGTCCATCGGACCGTTTTTAGCGGACATATCCCCTCGTGTGTACGAGGCCTGAGAGGTCACATATTCGCTGCCCTATGTTAACACTCTTCTGTGCTCCCAGCAAGTCACCGGCGGGGACTGGAAAGCTCCCAATGCATACTTGCAATCAGGAGCTTTCTGATCATGTGACCGCTGAGACAGCCAATGACAGCAGTCACATGACCCAAATGCCCACCTCCGCCTCCCGACATTTAGAAGCTTTCAAAGGAGGTTTTGGCAGGGAGGGGTTAAAGGAGATCTCCTCCTTCACCAATCTGCTTTTTCTGACATATACTTGTTTGACTCTCCTGTACTGTACTCTATAAAACAGCTTTTCTCTGCTTTTTCAGAACAGAGGGACCCTTAAAATAATCTTCCGATCTAGGGGAACCCCTGCAAAAAATTACTACGTCTACAATTTATGATACAGAATCATAAAAAAATCAATGGTGCCAGTGGGAACTTATCTGAGAGGCAGAAATTGCTCATTGATCAAGAAACCCCTAGCAACCATTGGAGGAACCCTAGTTGGTCTAGAAAATCCTTTCTCAACACTTTTACTCTAAGGCTGCGTACACACGATCGGTTCAAACTGATTAGAATGGTCCGACGGACCGTTTTCATCGGTTCACCGCTGAAGTGGCCTGATGGTCTGATGTGCGTACACACCATCAGTCCAAAATCCGATCGGGTCAGGACGCGGTGATGTAGAACACAACGACGTGCTGAAAAAAGGAAGTTCAATGCTTCCAAGCATGCGTCGACTTGATTCTGATAATGTGCGGGTTTTTGGACTGATGCTTTTGCATACTAACCATTGGTTTGAACCGATGGTCAGGCGTCCATCGGTCAGATTTTAAAGCAAGTTTTAAAACTTTGGTACGACGGACCGTACACGGTCAGTTTGGACCGATGAAACTGGACTTAAGTCCATTCTCATCGGTTTGAACCGATCGCGTGTACACGGCCTTAAGGGACCTTTGAAATAATTTCCAGGTGTTTGGGAAACCCCTGCTAAAAAGCATTATACATACAGCTGATGGTACTTTAGCGTGATCAATACATTGAAGAACATAATTCATGAAATAATTCCTGTCCCGTGGTGTACCTAGAAAATTTGACATCCAGGGAAGCTAATTTTACCAACCTGCTAAGAAATAATTGTCAATAATATACTCGAAGAATAACTTTAGAAAAGAAAGGACAACATTTTAGTGTCTCCTAACATTGGTGCTCAAAGTAGAAGTTACCCTTACATGGATGGTTAGCAGGAAAACTCTACCCTTGCTATCTTGGTCAATTTGGATGGGGATTCAATCCACCATTGCTCGAAAAAACCCTTTGCAACCTCTGGAAGAAACATTCAACCCCAGGTTGAGAAAAGCTGCTTAGTAGGTAAGAGTTGGACTCCCCATTTTAGATATATTCACAAAGTGAAAATACATTGTAGCATTAAAATTGCTCCCTTGACACGTCTATTGCTGCCATCAACTCTCAAACTTGAGCAGTTAGTTGATGTACAAAATCAAAAGCTGTACCAAGGCGTGTGAACTTTCATCATCATCAGCCAACACTTAGGCCTAAAAGAATGGAAAACACACCACTAAACAAGGCAAGGTTTATCCATCCATGTCATTCAGAATTGTTTTGCATTCTATTACACTCACCATGAGCTGATTAATTCTACGAGTAACAGGGACATAGCAAAACTATTCTCTATTTTCTAGTGCTCAGTGTATTTCTTTTTTTTTTTTTGTAGTTTTGATACTATTTTATTTTTTATATCCTCTCCATTAATAATATTTTCTGATCTTTCTAGAGCTAATAATTAACCCTTTAACACTCTACTGCCTCTTCTCTGCATTGATTTAGCACGAGCTGCAGAAATGATCATGAAAGTGCGGGGTTAAGTTGTAAGCAGAAAGTAAATAGATTTTATATTGTTCTGCAATAATTAACTTTTAACTTTAAGCTCGGCAGCTACTTGGCGCAGTCACATGAGACCTTCAGATCACGCTATGTTATATTATGCGGCCCCTTGGTTTGCTTATGGGCACAGGAACACATCTTGACATGTAGTATACATGGCAAACAGCACATCTTATTTACCCTTGCTTTGTTCTCTTGTCTAAGCCATTGGAAGCTAGATTATTGGATGCTATGGCATTATTTTCTTAATAGAACTGTACATTAAAGTTGTAGAGCCTAGTTATAATGAATGGAAATCATAGGTTTGCTGCTTTTTTTAGTCTTTCGTTATTCTTGCCCAGTGTTGCCAACCTACCAGATTGAAATTTACTGGCACAACACCCAAAATTTACCGGCGCAGCCACGTTTTTACTGGCATTTCACAAAAGTTACTAGATTACATGTTTTAGGTGCAAATTTCAGTATTTAGGCTACAAACAAGTACTTTAGGGCGGCAAATAGCAATGTGATTTAATGTAGATATTAAGGTGGAAAAAAAAAGTTATTTTCGATACAAGAAGGTCAAATTGTTTAGTCACATCACCCCCCTGCCTCCATCCCCCTCTGCCACCAACACCCCCTGCCTTCACCCCCTTTTGCAGTGTCACAATCTCCCCCTGCCTCCAATCTCCCCCAGGCCCCCTGCCTAAAAGCACCCCCTGCCTTCATTGTTCCCTGCCTCCATCCCCGTCTGCGGTGCCACCAACAAACTCTTTCTCCATTCTTCACCCTCTGTGGTGCCACCATCCCCCTCTGCAGTGCCACCAACACCCCCTGCCTCCAATCTCCCCCTTTTTAAAAATACGGACGGTTGGCAACACTGTTCTTGCCTATTGTACCACCATATTTTTACACTTGGCTTCTGGTCTTCATTCTAATGGTGTAATTTGTGCTGTGTTTTTATTTTGTACCTGTTGTAGCTTTGGGTCCTTTTCACATGGACGGATCCCATGAGGATCCATACATGTGTATCTGCTTTCTCAGTGGGGATCTTCCCGTTGATCCCCACTGAGCCGCCAGGTGACAGGGCGGTCCCTGCACACTGTGCAGGGACCGCCCTGTCATATCTCTGTTCTCCCCTATGGGGAGATCGGATGAACACGGACCGCCTGTGGAATGCTTTACCAACCAGCATCCGATCGGAAGGGAATCATCTGGCCTTCAGAAAAAAACTCAAAACCCATCTATTCTGAAGGCAAAAAATAGTAGGAAATGGATAACAAGCGTCTTGAGGCGATTCAGTTCGCAGTTCTCACTCACTCTCCTGTTCGTGTTCTCCCGATGCGCTCTGCAGACGGATGGAAAAATAGTATTTTCCTCCATCTGCAAAATCGGACCATAGCGGGGACCGATGAGATCAGGTGTCAGCGGATGTTCATCTGCTGACACCCGCTTTCTCATAGGTATACATGTATGTCTGTATTCTATCTAAAAACGGATGGATGAAATACAGACATACTGTCCACATGTGTGAAAGGGCCCTTAAAGTATAACTAACTTTATTTTTTGGTGGAGTGGAGAGGTATTAGATTAGAACATCTGTCAGGTTTATATTTCTGTGTGTGTTCTGAAGATTCACCCTCTGTATGGGGTTGATTAACTAAAGGAAAATAGACTGCACTTTGCAAGAGCAGTTGCTCCAGAGCAAATGAGCAGAAGCCTTGCTAACTTCCATCATCCAATCATGTGCAAGCAAAAATGCAGTTTTTTTTTTTTTTTTTTCCTTTCACGTGATTGGGTACCATGAATGCCAACATGTATTGTGACATCCTGAAGCAGAGCATGACCCCTTGCCTTTAGAGACTGTGCCAGAGGGCAGTATTCCAATATTATATCCACCCCAAACACACCTCCAAGCTGACCACTGCCTTGCTAAAGAAGCTGAGGATAAAGGTGATGTACTGGCCAAGCGTGTCCCCAGACCTAAACGCTATTGAGAATCTGTGGGGCATCCTCAAATGGAAGGTGGAGGAGAGCAAGGTCTCCAACATCCATCAGCTCCGTGATGTCGTCATGGAGGAGTGGAAGCGGACTCCAGTGGCAACCTGTGAAGCTCTGGTGAGCTTCATGCCCAAGAGGGTTAAGGCAGTGCTAGAAAATAATGGTGGCCAACAAAATTTTGACACTTTGGACCCAATTTGGACATTTTCACTTAGGGATGTACTCACTTTTGTTGTCAGCAGTTTAGTCATTAATGGCTGTGTGTTGAGTTATTTTGAGGGGACAGCAAATTTACACCATTATACAATCTGTACACTCACTACTTTACATTGCAGCAAAGTGTTATTTCTTCAGGGTTGTCACATGATAAGTTAATTAAATATTTACAAAAATGTGAGGGGTGCACTCACTTTTGTGAGATACTGTGTGTGTATGTGTATGTATGTGTGTGTGTGTATATATATATATATATATATATATATATATATATATATATATATATATTATGAGAGAGAGACAGAGAGAGAGAGAGATAGATTTAGGCAAACCCTACTGTTCTGGTTAGATGGCATCCACATCTCTTGAGATCCTACCCAGAGAAAGACCAGAATGTGGTGTCACATATGCATATTGGCAGAGAAAACTGGTAGTATGTTATATTCAAAAATTTGTACAGATCTAACTTTAAAATGATTAGTAATTTGTTGAGACTTTTCAGGGTAGAATTTTATGTTTGAAGATCAAACCAACACAAGTAACAATGATGGCTTTCCAAAGGTGCTGACGTTAAGATCTCTGCTTGACGTCACAACACACAAACCCATTAGGGTCATCATTTCCCTGATGTAATCCACACGTGTTGTTTCCTCATCTTGTCTCCAAGCGTCTTTGCATCTAGGTGGCCTGATTGTGTCTTCGGCCCCGTTATTTTTAGCA
Organism: Rana kukunoris; assembly: GCA_029574335.1. NCBI lineage: Eukaryota > Metazoa > Chordata > Amphibia > Anura > Ranidae > Rana > Rana kukunoris. The sequence continues at coordinate 28,868,508 of CM056055.1, read as the reverse complement.
GGCTTGTTCCCATTTGAATCTGAGAGAGTTATGACTGAAATGAAGTGAAGCGAACCCGGAAATGAGAGAAGAGGAAATTGTGGCAAGTTCTAATTAGTTCAAAATGAAAAACATACCTAAAAATAGTGCTCAGTGTTCGAAAAGGTCATTCTGGCGTATGTAGACAAGCAGGTCCCTCCACATGTTATATAAAAGAGGCCAAATGGTTTGTGTGTTTGGATACACGTTCAGTAGGGCAAACAGCATGATCAAATTATAGTAATTCTGAGCAGCCAATCAGGAATAATGATTGTTCTTACTGTTGTAAACTGATTAAAAAGTATTTGAACTTAAAGGCCCCTTGCCCACAGGGGCATCTAGCTGCTGTGCATCTTTCTTGGCATTTTGATGCACCCAGGAGGAGTGGGTGCATCATGAAGTCCTGCTACCTGCAGCCTGTAAAGTTTATAGCAGGCTGTAGCTGGATGGGGCTGAATGCTGTACCAAGTGATTACACATGTTTGGGGACCTATGCATTCAGGGTCAAAAGACCTGCGTTCTGGTAATGCATCGCTGAACACATAGGGACCTAAGCTTAAAGCTGAACTCCATTTTTTGTCATAATTTATGGATTTATGGATTTTTTTTTCCCACGGAATGTTGGCTCAAACTTGTCTTGCATACACACGATCACAAATGTTGTCTGAAATTCCGAATGTCAAGAATGCGGTGACGTACAACACTACAATGAGCCAATATTACCCTTTCCCACATTGCTGTTTTAATTGTGATTTATCACAGTGATTTATCACTGCATTTATGGTCTAATGACCATACCTCTATTATCATAGATATCACTTTTGTTGTTTCACCGCGCTACATTTTTTACATATTTCCCTCCAATTTTCATCAAATTGTAGTGTAGCTGCTTTTATTTTCATCATATATATTTTTTTTCTTCGTTGTTTTCACTTTGGTTAGCGCAATATTTTTCTTTATTTGTACAATGAGCCAAGTTCAATGATTCTGAGCATGCGTCGAATTGATTCCGAGCATGCATACAACTTTTGTGTGTCGTAATTGCATACAGACGATCGTAATTTCCGACAAGAACTTTTGTTGTCGGAAAAATTGAGAACCAGCTCTCAAACATTTGTTGTCGGAAATTCCGACAGCAAATGTCCGGTCGGAATATCATACCAAAAGCTCACATCGAACTTTTGTTTGTGGAAAATCTGATCAAAAAAGCAGCTTTTTTAGGCATTTGAGATTTTCTTTTCTCTGGCTGCAAGCTACCCGACATGTTAGCCTATGTGTCCATGCACACTATAGGCGTTTTCAGGAGTTTAGAGACAGGGGAGTTTACAGGCATAAAAAATAAATAAAAAAAAAACATGACTTGTGCGTTTTGGAGAGGAGCTTTTGAGCATAAAAAAACACTCCAAAGCTCCATAACACTCATTAACGTTAACGTGCATTAACATGCATTGACTTTAGGCCAGGGCTCAAGTCCTGCGGGAACGCGTGGACTTTGCAGGACTAGAGCAGCAGAGCTGCCCGAGCCAATCCTTCACTAAGTGGCGATGCCCAGCTCGAGTCACTGTCAGGAGAAGGCGAACCTTGATAATCCTTTATTATTTATTTATTTATGAGCTTTTGTCATTGTTCCCAGGAGACATTGCGGAGGTCTAGGATTTAGAAAAAACATGCGGTTTAGTAATTATGCATATGAGCGTATCATTTTTTTTTTGGTGGGGGAGTGGATCTTGGGTGGGAGTTCCCACACTTTTTTCCCCAGGACTTGACCCCTACCTTAGGTGTGTTCCTGTGTTATGGCATTCTAATGGGCAGATTTCTGGCCAATATAATGTATTAATACCAGAGGCGGGAACGCTCATTAAGGCGCGTAGGCGTGCATTAATATCCATTAAGGCCCATGCAAAACACTACTTTTTACTGTGTTTTTGCTGCTGCTAAACTCCTGTAGGAGAAAAAAGCTTCACAAGCATACAGTGTGTATGAGGCTTTTAGGGGGACCTTTTACAGAAAAGGAAAATTAGACCATAGCAATTTCTAGCCACCCTTTAATGCTCTTAAAATCACAGTAGCAAAATATTGATTCAATAGGCTTCTCTGAGTGCAGGCTACACAGGAGCATGCAACTGTCATGGAAAGCATATGGTAGCACAGTGCTACAGGTGTGTGTGGTTAGTTACATTTAGATGGAATTGTGTCTTTTGAGAATAAAAAAAAAGGTTTGAGGATGAAATCCAGGCAATTGTTACATAGTTCCCTTCCCGATCTTCAAAACAGCGGCCCAGATTCACAGAGCAATTACGCCTGTCTAACTGGTGTTAGACAGGAGTAATTTCAAATTTTGCGCGCCGTATCACTAGTTTGAATCCTCAAACCATGATACGGCGGCTTCGGGCTTCGATCCGAGAGGCTTACGTCTTCGTAAGCCTTCGGATCTACGCTGCGATATGTTTGGGGCCGCTGGGAGGAGTTTGCGTCGTTTTCATGCGTCGGGGTATGCAAATTAGTTTTTACGGCGATCCACGAAGGTACGAGTGTCCCTCGCAATCGCCTACGTCATTTTTTGGCTACGTAATGTTAGAGGAGCTTTTTGCTGGTCTAACAGTGCGTAACCCATGTAAAGTATGGCCGTCGTTCCCGCGTCGATTTGAAAATATATATTTTTTTTTAACGTAACTCGTTCGGGAATAGGAATGTACGTAAACGACGCTACTACGACGTGACGACGTGTTTTCGCGCAATGCGCGGCGGGAAATTTGCGAACGGAGCATGCGCAGTTCGATCGCCGCGGGAACGCGCCTATTTTAAATGCTTCACGCCCCCTACTCGCGCAGATGGATTGCGACGGGAGAAATACACTACGCCGCCGTCGTTTACTGGACAAAATCTACCTGAATTCCACGTAGAGCCAGGTAAAAAACGGCGGCATAGTGTATTTCTGATACTCTACGAGAATCTAATTCTCTGTGAATCTGCCCCAGCATTTCTAACAAGTGCAGAGAGTTCTTACAGCTGGAAAAACAAAATCCAGGCAGCCTGCCAAGTTTTATTACAATACACAAATAAGTAGAAACAAAGTATCTTTTTTCGTTCTTTTATCAAAGGAAAGAACTCTGTGTAGATAAAGGAAGTTTAACCATTTAAAGACCAAACCTTTTCTGACATTTGTTGCTTACATGTAAAAATCATTATTTTCTGCTAGACAATTACTTGGAATACCCAAACATGATACATATTTAAAAAAAATACACTTTAATGAATTAAAAAAAAAATTAAACAGTAAAGTTAGCCCAATTTTTTATTTTTTTTGTATAATGTGATAGAAGATGTTACACCGCGAGAATCGTGATCTTTGTTCTAAGCAAAAGAAATTGTGATTCTCATTTTAGCCAGAATTGTGCAGCCCCCCCGATATACCCAATACAGTTACCAGATTACACATTTTTTTCACCATTGAGGTCCTTTAAATTTTCAAGGACAAAACCTTCCAGGGACAAAACTTAAAAAATAAAGAAAGCTCTCCTACAAGAAGAATCCATGTCACGTTCCCAAAGGAATACGTGTTTTTTTCTTCCTCTTTGCACTTTTCCTGAGTGTGATGATCCTTTTATACATCTAACTGTTTCACAATAACGTGTCTGTTTAATGTTCACATTAACATAAAGCTGAGACTTCCTTATCATTGTTTACTACAACTAATTAAAACCTGTTTTATCCCAAAGGAGGTCTCACGAAAGTCAGAGGACATGCAAGCACGTTGCAAGGAATAATGCCCCTTTCTTTACTTCTATTTTTATACCACTAGATAACGTTTTTGTCCTTTATTATCTATTGTCTGCACTGCTATCAGTAGTCCTTGGAACGGCGCCCATTATACTTTTCTCTTCTAGGCGGTAGTCTTAATGCAAGGTAGTTCTTAAGGAAAGTGTGTCACTTCTTCCCTTTTTGTCCTTATGGAATTGAACAATGTTCAGTATGGAAGTGGTAAACAAATGTTAAGAAGTGACCCTATTTATAAAGACGTGTTATAAACACAAGTGGATGAAAACCCTAACATTTCTTATTCTGTCTGTTAAATATACAACTGAAAGTGTATTTTTCTACTGTATATGTTCCATAAGTGCAAATAAATACTAATGGCAGTGTACATGCAGCTGCCAGGTGGGGAATCCCCTGCTTGCAACTGTTTGGCTTGGCATTGACAACTGCATGCCGTGTTCTGCCAAACCCTTAACTGAACTCAAGCTCATCCCTGGTGTTTATGTTGTATAGGATAGGGGAGGGTTTAGGTAGTTTAGCAAAATAAAGCTGGGCAGGGCTGACACCACAAAACTACTGTGTGTTGTCAGCACAGAACAGACCTTAGTGCATTTCTGGTTGATCAAAGGGTATTTTTTCATACTTGTGCGGTCTTTAACCACTTAAGGACCGCCTCCTGCACATTTACGTCGGCAGAATGGCACGGCTGGGCACGTACAGGTACGTGCTGTGCTAGTACCCAGCCGTGGGTCACGGGCGCGTGCCCACGGCGCACGCCCATGACCCGCTCCGGGACCGCGAGACTCGTGGACCCGATCACCGTTGGAGTCTGGCGATCGGTTCCCGGAACTGAAGAACGGGGAGAGCCGCGTGTAAACACGGCTTCCCCGTTCTTCACTGTGGCGGCGTCATCCATCGCATGATCCCTTTTATAGGGATACACAATTGATGACATCACACCTACAGCCACACCCCCTACAGTTGTAAACACACATTAGGGAAAACATAACCCCTTCAGCGCCCCCTTGTGGTTAACTCCCAAACTGCAATTGTCATTTTCACAATAAACAATACATTTTAAATGCATTTTTTGCTGTGAAAATGACAATTGTCCCAAAAATGTGTCAAAATTGTCCGAAGTGTCCGCCATAATGTCACAGTCACAAAAAAACACTGATCGCTGCCATTAGTTTATAGCGCAAAAAATAAAAACCGCAGAGGTGATCAAATACCACCAAAAGAAAGCTCTATTTGTGGGGAAAAAAGGACTCCAATTTTGTTTGGGAGCCACGTCGCACAACCGCGCAATTGTCTGTTAGAGCAGCGCAGTGCCGAATCGCAAAATCTGGCCGGGTCCTTTAGCTGACTAAAGGTCCGGGTCTTAAGTGGTTAAGGGGATAAAACTGATTGGAGGTAGTCACTGTTTCTCCAGCAATTTTCCACCCGACTCCTTTGCCAAAAATAATTGAAAAAAATACTTTTGTCAAACCAAGAGTAGTACCCACAGGGCCGCCCCCACAGCTCAAATGTTGGCCCATTCAGCAGGAATCAAGAAATTGGTCTATGGCAGCCTGGTGGAAAACAATAGACTCTGTGTGTGGCTGATTACATTTTAATTTATCTGCAGGCATGCTGACTACATTCTCTGAGATACAGTTAGCCACAAAAAAGGTGGAATTGTTCTTAGGTGTACATTACAATTATCCCTTAAAACACATCCTCACTAAAAGTACCCTTTAGCTGTCCTTACTGGTTGGATTTTCCTCCCAATCTGGGAAATGTAATCATAAAATAAATTTCTGTGAAAATACATAAGAATTGTTGAGGTGATATTGCCGGTTTGAGGTATATCCTTTTCTTACTTTGTCTCTTTTTAAAATCTCACTGCAGGTCAAAAACAAAGTAGAATCAAACAGAGGAAAGGGGGAACTCCAAAGGAACAGGAGAGCGTGTTTTCAGATGGGCAGAACATGAGAGACGGGCTGTTAGTAGACCGGGCGCCCTCATTGGATAATGCTGATAAGATCAATGGAACACAAACTCTAAGAAGAACAAAGCGTTTTTTGTCCTATCCTCGTTATGTTGAAGTGATGGTGGTTGCTGACAACAGGATGGTGGAGTATCATGGGGCTAATCTTCAGCATTATGTTTTAACACTCATGTCTATAGTAAGTATCTGAACTTTGCTACTATCACTTCTCATGCCCTCAGGGCTGTTTGAAGGAATTTGGGGGCCCCAAGCAAAATGGGGGCCCCCAAGCATGCAAAGCCTACATTAGCACTACACTAATTTTTTTTACACCCATGTTCTTACTCCTCCCCCTCCCCAATTGCTATGTTTTTCTATTCTCACCTTCCCTTCTTCCCTGTAGGCTGCCGCTGTAGCATGGCCGAGCTTTTCTTCCTCCTGTCAGTCCGATGCTCTATTATTATGGGCCCCCAGTTCCCTATCAGATAGTTCCAGGGCCGGGTACCGCGCAGTACAGGAGATTCAGTTTCCTGGCCGGACTGAAAGGAAGTGAGCACTCAGTGTGCACTTCCTGTCAGTCCGGCCAGGAACAGGAAACCGAATCTCCTATACCGCACGGTACCCGGCCGGACTGACAGGACTCTCAGAGGTTGGGGCCAGGCCAGCTCGGGGCCCCAAGCAATTGTTTGTTTTGCCTGCCCTGTACACACAACCGTTTTTCTCAGCAGCAAACATTTTTTTTGTTTTTCCTGACGGAATTCCTCTCATGCCTGCCTTGCATACACACATTCAGGCCAAATACCGCCCGTCTAAAGCACGGTGACTTACACCACTTATGACGGGACTTTAAAGGGGAAGTTTCATTCAAACGGCGCCACCCTTGGGGCTGCTTTTGCTGATTGTGTTAGTAAAAGTTTGAGAGACGATTCGCGCTTTTCAGTCTTTGTGCTTTTCAGTCTGTTACAGCGTGACGAATGTGCTATCTCTATTACAAACGCTAGTTTTACCAGAACGAGCGCTCCCGTGTCATACTTAATTCTGAGCATGCGTGTTTTTTTCCCCCTCAAATAAGCATACACACGACCGGTTTTCCCGACGGGAAAAAGTCCGCCGGTAATTCCGGCGGGAAAATGGAAAACATGTTTTTTTTTTTTCCTGCAGTTTTCCTGTCGGGAAAACTGCGATGGAGCATACACACGGCCGGGATTCCCGGCTAACAGCTCTCATGGCAGTTTTACTGCCGGGAAAACCGGTCGTGTGTAGGAGGCTTTAGAGGAGGAAATATCTGATTCATTCCAAAAAAACACAATGGGGACAATAATTTAATATGAATTATTCAATATTAAAATATTTAAAGTCAAGCACCAGGATAACCAAATAATGGCTAATTGCAAGAGGTATGTGTATTGTTGCTTAAAGGGGTGGTTACCCTAAAAAGAAACTTTTAACATTGCCTGTGTCTTCTTAATGTAGAATCGGCTGGTAGTTTAAAAAAAAAAAGTCCGTACATACCATTTTCGGCATGTAGTCTCACCGCCGCTTCCGGGTATGATGTGTGGGGACAGGCATCCGATCGACGCATACAGCGCGTCACGAGATGCCGAAAGAAGCCGAACGTTGGTGCGGCTCTATACGGCGCATGCGCACCAACGTTCGGCTTCTTTCGGCATCTCGTGACGCGCTGTATGCGTTGATCAGATGCCTGTCATTTAAGTAGGCACGCCCATCCCCGGCCGCCAGACCCGGAAGCGACGGTGAGACTACATGCCGAAAATGGTATGTACGGACGTTTTTTTTTTTTAACTACCAGCCGATTCTACGTGTTATTAAGAAGAGACAGGCAATGTTAAAAGTTTCTTTTTAGGGGAACCTCCCCTTTAACCACTATAGCTCAGGATTTACACCGCCCCCCCTTTATGACCAGGCCATTTATTGCGATACGGCACTGCGTTACTTTAACTGACAATTCCGTGGTTGTGTGATGCTGTACCCAAATAAAATTTATGTCCCTTTTCCCCACAAATAGAGCTTTCGTTTGATGGTATTTGATCACCTCTGCGGTTCTTATTTTTTGCGCATTAAAGAAAAAATACCAACAATTTGGGATAACATTTTTTTTTTTTTTACATTCTGCTATAAAACATACCAAATAAAAAATGTAAAACAAATCTTCATCGATTTAGGCCAATATGTATTCTGCTACATATTTTTGGTAAACAAAAGTTACAGCGTCTACAAACTATGAGATATATTTATAGTAATGGGGGCCATCAGTGGACTTATAGCTGGACACCTAACTGACACGTTTGCCATTTTTTGGGGACTTGTGACACTTAGGCTGTCCGACGGACAGTTTAGAGCGGACATGTCTCATCGGATTTTGGTACACGCCATCGGATCAAAATCCCCACCGGCAGCGCGGTGACTTGGCGGTGACGTTGACGCCGCCACGTCACCGCACCAGGAAGAAAAATACTTCTGCGCATGCGTCAAATCCATTCGACGCATGTGCGGGAAGATATGTCTGCTGGTGAGTGTACTGACCAGCGGACATATCCGACGGACATGTCTCCGGCGGACAAATTTTAAAGCGTGTTTTAAAATTTGCCCGCCGGTCAGACATGTCCGCTAGCCCATACACACAATCGGATTTGTCTGCTGAACTGGTCCGTCGGACCAGTTTGAGCGGAAAAATTTGATCGTGTGTACGCGGCCTAATACAGTGATCAGTGCTAAAAAATGTGTACTGACACTATACTAATGACACTGGCAAGGAATGGGTTAACATTATGAGTGATCAAAGGGTTAACTGTGCACCTAGGTTGTGCTTACTTACTGTGGGTGAGGTATTTTGACTAGGGGAAGGCAAAGATCTGTGTTTCTGCTTAGCAGAAACACAGGATCAGGATCTTCCTTTCTCACAGAACGACAATCTGCCTTGTTTACATCGGCAGATTGTTGCTCTGTCTGTGCCCTGTGTAAAAGCTGTGCTCCCGCTGTGTAGAATCACTGCAGGAGCGGGTCGCCCACAGTGCGCGCACAAAATGTATTTATATCAGCTGTTGCTATTGGAGAATATTAATACATTTAAAGGGGTAGATTCACATACATCGATACATCTTTATGCGGGCGTAGCGTATCTTCCTTACGCTACGCCGGCGCAAAGTTGAGAGGCAAGCATGGAATTCACAAAGCAAATGCTCCCAACGTTGCGCCGGCATAGCGTAAGCCAACGTAAGTCAAAGTAGGTGGAAGTGGGCTGGAAGTGGGCATGTTACTTTTAAATGAAGTGTGACCCCCATGCAAATGATGGGCTGAGCTTCAAACAAGTACTAAAAACGAACGGCGCATGCGTCGTATCTTGAACGCATCCCAGTGCGCATGATCACAGTCACGTCTAAATTACTGCCTACGACGTGAACGTAACCTATGCCCAGCCCTATTCACGTACTACGTAAACGGCGTACACGATGAAAAACTCTACGGCATCCGTTCCCTGGTCCATACCTTTGCATGGGTTGCGCCTCCTATATGAGGACTAACTTTACCCTGGACGCAACCCTTACGCAAATTGCTTAAAACATTCCCCCGGGCGCAAGTACATTCGTGAATCGGCGTATCTTACTAATTTACATATTTAAAATGGGAATGTCAGATGCGTCCAGCGTAACAATGCGCCCACGATACGCCGGCGTAGGCAAGTTACGTCGTGCGGTTGAAGCCTTAATTTTCGATGTATCTAGCTTAGGGAATCGGCGCATAGATACGACGGCGCACATTTGTACTTACGACGGCGTATCTTTTTTTTTTTTACGTCAGCAACTACAAATACTGCAGCTGCTGACTTTTAAAATAGGGACACTTGCCTGTCCAGGGTGCCCCGCGATGTCAGCACCCAAAGCTGATCTGTGCCATCTTTGGTAAGGGAATCAGGAAGTGAAGCCTTGCGGCTTCACTTTCTGGTTCCCTACTGCACATATGTGACTCACGCTGCACGATCCCCATTTAGAGCCGGTTCACAAGTCTCGCGGTCGAGAAAATGAATGGAAGTGAATGGGAGCCGTCTTAATGTACACTACTGAAGTCGCTTCCACTTCAGAAAATGTTCCTGTACTACTTCAATCAGACTTCTAGGCAACTTGTACCCATTGATTTCAATGGAAGTCACCTTTAGAAGTCGGATCACTGTCTTAACTGAAGCAACTTTCCAGGAAGATAACATACATTTCTGAGGCAAACCCTTCCCTCCCTCCCCCTCCCACAGAGCTTATTGTTGTTTGATTGGCCACTGGAAAGCCTCCTGTCCAGGAGGCAACTTGAAGTTGCCTTGTAAGTTGCCTGATGATTCAGACTCAAGTCGTGTCCAAGTTGCCTCCCAAAGTCGTGCTGGAAGTCGTTTTAGAGCTAATTGTCCCCCTGAGGAGACCGAACAGAGGTCGAAACGCGTCAGGGCTCGCACACCCCATAGCCCACGCTATGTAAAGATGTGCACAATTGTGTTCTTTTATTGCATTTGTACTGTACATATATTGTATCATTGGACCAGATATTTTTTTACTGTATTTTATACATGCTACTGGATTACTCTTCTAATAAATTACCTTTATATTTGAATTTCTGATCTTGTTATATTGCTGTCTAAAGCCTCAAGGGGAAACTTCCCATTTTGTGCTGGAAGTCGTGTTGCCCCTGTGTGAATGGGCTCTAAGACGGCCTATTCACTTCCATTAATTTTCTCGACCGCGCGACTTTGGCCAACTTGGGGCGACTTGAAGTCGGATCCCAGGTCGCCCCAGTGTGAACCGGCTCTGGGGTTTACCTATACTTTATTACTTAGAACCTTATCCACTCACAATCTTTTATATCCTCAAGACAGTTCACACAATAAATTCCTTGTGGTGTGTGAATAACAGTAACGCTTGGTTAATTTTGAATGAGATTCTGAAGTTCATCCTGATTAATTCTCTCTCCTGCAGGTAGCCTCTATCTATAAAGACCCAAGCATCGGTAATTTAATCAATATCGCCATAGTAAAATTAGCTGTCGTCCATGAGGAACAGGTATGATGTTTCCTTGTGTGGTTTTTGGCATGACAAACTGTGCACAAGCTTTTAATAGACTATTCTTTGTTTTTATCCCTACTAGGAAGGTCCAACAATTTCTTATAATGCTCAAACTACATTAAAAAACTTTTGCATATGGCAACAATCCCAGAACAACCCCGATGACAGCCATCACTCACACCACGATACAGCGGTACTCATCACAAGGTGGGGACATTTTGTATGTGTCTGTTCAAATTAAAAAGCCTATTGTATTTTAGATTGTGTTAGTATGTTATTAATATATTATATTATTAAAGGTAATAACTATCATGAATATAATAACAACAAATATATCGCCTTTAAATGTTAACAGGGTTGTAAAGGTACAATTTTTTTTCTTCCTAAATAGCTTCCTTTACCTTAGTGCAGTCCTCCTTCACTTACCTCATCCTTCCATTTTGCTTTTAAATGTCCTTATTTCTTCTGAGAAATCCTCACTTCCTGTTCTTCTGTCTGTAACTCCACACAGTAATGCAAGGCTTTCTCCCTGGTGTGGAGTCTTGTGCTTGCCCCCTCCCTTGGACTACTGGAGAGTCAGGATGCCCACTAACACACAGCTCCTTTCTCTATCTGCAATGTAGAGAGAGCGTCCCGACTCTCCTGTAGTGCCACCTGTGCTCTTTCATCTAAAGCAGGGATCCCCAAACTATGGCCCTTCAGCTGTTGAGGAACTACACGTCCTATGAGGCATTGCAAAACTCTGACATTTACAGACATGACAGGGCATGATGGGAATTGTAGTTCCTGAACAACTGGAGGGCCATAGTTTAAAGTAGGGTTGTCCCGATACCACTTTTTTAGGACCGAGTACAAGTACCGATACTTTTTTTCAAGTAGCCACCGATACCAATACTTTTTTTTAAATGTGTCCCCAAATGCAGCCATGTCCCCCCAGCCATGTCCCCCACATATGCAGCCATGTCCCTCTAGCCATGTCCCTCTAGCCATGTTCCTCTATCCATGTCCCTCTAGCCATGTCCCTCTAGCCATGTCCCTTACATATGCAGCCATGTCCCTTCAGCCATGTCCCTCTAGCCATGTCACTCACATACCTTTGCCGCCGAAAGCCGCCGCATGGAGAAAATCACAGCATTCATTTGAATAGCTGTTTTGCCCGCGCGTATAGACACTCCCCCTTGCTCGGGATTGGACAGATCACGATCACCCATCCAATCCCGAGCAAGGGGGAGTGTCTCTACGCAGCGGCAAAACTACAGCTATTTAAATGAAAGCTGTGATGTTCCCACACGCCGTTTAACCCAATGCGGCGGTTTTCAAAGCGGCTTTCGATGCGGCAGCACGATGCGGCGGTGGGGGGTGGGAGTATTCTATTTAGGTATCGGGGGTATTTGCGGGAGTACAAGTACTCCCACAAATACTCGGTATCTGTACCGATACCGATACTGGTATCGGTATCGGGACAACCCTAGTTTGAAGACAGCTGACCTAGAGTGTAGGCTCTTTAGACACTGCTATAAATGACATTGATGTCATGGTGATGTCATAGTGTGTGTGCTTGTAGCCTCTGCACATCGATGTTGGCCGCTTGGAGATCCAATCGATTACCTCTCTTCCAAGCTCCTCAGTGTTCAATGTACCCTGTGTGTGCCACCTGATCTGGGGAGATCAGCTGGCGGCATACATGCCATAAGAGTAAGCAAAGTGCTTATAAGTTCAAACTCTTCCACAGGCTGGCAGTGATGACATATCCAGGTGTCCTGGTACTACAAGCCTTCACTGCTTTTCACATCATCTACTCCTGAGGAGGACAGCAGTAAAATTATAGTTTTAAGAGAACAGTGAAGGTACAGTTTATTTTCTGCTCATGTGGCTCTGCTTTTCAGATTTCTCAAAGGTGGAGAAGCAAAATCTGATATAAATGAAGTGAGCGATTAGTTTAACACACTGTCAGGGGCACATTTTTCATTTACTGAAACTTACGTCAACTTGTTAATCCCACAGCTGAGGTAGTGTTCCTCTGCAAGGATCTGAGATGTGCACAAATAAAATACTGCTTTATGAATTAAGATTTAATGCATGGAAAAGTCTGGTATGTGGAAATAAAGTATGTAATCCTTAGCCACTACCCCCAGCAAATGGAAATAACAGAAAATACAGTAGAAGACAGAACAAAAAAACATTTGGGAAGGCAGTGGTGGCATAAATTGGAACTGAGTCATGCATTACATTTTTACATGCAAAATTCTGAAACTGTTAAGCCCCGTACACACGATCGGACCTAGTATCTAGTAAAGTTAGTCTGTAAACTAAGGTCCGTTATGTTAGGTTGTTACAGCATTTAGGTTTTAGTTTAGTTCAGTTTAGTTTATAATCTAGAAATAGAGCGTGGCCATCTTAAGTGTGGGCATCATGAAGCCAGACTGTATGACTTCCTGGATTTCAGCTTTGCATATCTCGCACATGCTCAGTGCTGCACAAGCAATGTAATAGGTTTTAGTCAGGTTTGCAAGGACTACTGGGAAACATGATGCCTATCCCAGAAACCCCTGCGAATAGCCTTGTAACTTAATAGCCTAGGCTAATAAGGAGGAGGAAGTAATGAAGGACTACAAAATAAAGGTATTTACAAGCAACAAAAAATATAAACTGTCCATTCTGAACACTATGAGATTAGGGCATGCAGCACAGACAAACATAAAAAAATGGGTGGAACTCCACTTTAAGAAGCACTAGATCAGTGGTCTCTAAGCTGCAGCCCTTGGGCTGGATGTGGCCCTTTGTTTGCTTTTATCCAGCCCTTGAGGCATTATTTTTACCAACTGACACCAACAATGGGGCACTATTCCATCCACTGACACCAACGATGGGGCATTATTCCTTTCACGGACAACAAAAATGGGACAATATTCTGCCCATTGACACCAACTATTTCTTCCCAAAATACCAAAGATCTGGCATTGTTTACTCCCACTGGCCACAGTCCAGACCCCCTAAAGCTCTGAAGGACAGTAAACTGGCCTTTTCTTTAGAAAGTTTGGAGACCCCTGCACTAGAGTTAGGGTTGCCAATCCCTTTGTCAGCTTGCATACTAATTCTGGATCAGTTGGAACTGATGGGCAGCCTATGAGATAAAGAGCTTCCATTGCCCAGGTGTGCCCTCTCATTAAGACAGCCCTGCAAGATGTGTTGGATTCTAAAGAGATTTTTAGGGACGATTCTTCTTTATTAGAGCAGCAGTCAGTGGTGCGAGCATCAGAAAAGTTGGGTGATTTGTTTCTTCCTTTCAGATGAACCTTTTATTCTGGCATTTAAATTTGTGGCAGAGTCGCTTTATACCAAATTAATAGAAACCATACTAATTTGGTCATGCTTAGATTTTACCCCAAATGCTGTGGGCACCCTATCACCTTCGAAAATGCTCTCTGATTGACCATCTATAGTTCAAAGCCTTCTCTCAATAGACAAACAGGCGAGCCCCTAGCAGGGTTTAGTATAATCCTTTCTTCTCACTCTGCTGCCCTCTGAAAATCTCAAATGCATTTTTTTTTACAGCAAAATCATTATAGTGCTACTTGACTTTCCAACCTCCGTCTTACCAGCAGCTTCACTTCTGACACCTTTAGCCTTTTAAAAGATAACTCAGCACAGTACAAAATGATTTCTTGCTGTGTTCAGAAGATACTTGAACTGTACACTTATTCATTTTGCTCTGAGCTAAACATGCTGCTCAATGCTATGGCTTTCTAGATATATATTTATGAAGCAGGGTGTGCTGGGCCTTTTGCATTGTTAGGCCCTAGAACAGTGATGGCGGACCTTGGCACCCCAGATTAGGGTTGCCACCTGTCCAGGATTCACCCGGACAGTTCAGGTTTGGAATCATGTGTCCGGGTTTCAGAAAGCCTGAAACCCGGACACATTATTTAGCCTGGACTATGGCTTGCCAGCAGGGTTTATGGCTGCAGTTGTCTCTTTCACACTGCCTGAGAGAGGGCTCGATCTACACCTCTCCTACCCCCCCACCCCCACCTCGTCCCCTCTGTGTCTGCCCACACTCCAATCCTCAGTGCTGTGCTGGAAATTTGAAGTCCAGCAGCCTCAGATACATCTGGATGAGAGGTGCTGACTGCCAGGGGGTGAGTGAGCTCACCATCCATCCTTGTCTGTGAATGTCTCCCCCCTCTCCCTTTTCTCTCCTGCCTCTGAGTACACAAAGGTGAATCAGGGTTCTCAGAGGAACCCCTTACATCAGAGTTCCCCCATTACACCAGAGGCCACAGTGTTCCCCCTTACATCAGAGTCCTCCTGTATATCAGAGTACCCAGTGTTCCCCTTTAGATCATGGTTTCCAGAGCATCCCTTTTGTTAGAGCCCCCAGAGTTCCCCCTTACATCAGAGTCTGCAGAGTCCCTCCTTACAGTGAAAGGGAACTCTGCAAGTTCAGATGTGAAGGGGCACTGTTGGTATTATATGATCAGAAATGGTGTTTAATAGCAAAATATATGTATAGGTTATACTATAAAAAAAATCGCCGTGGGCCACTAAAGTGTTCGGGTTTGACTTGAAGAAAAGGTGGCAAACCTACTCCAGATGTTTTGGAACTACATTTCCCATGATGCTCCACTACACTGCAGAGTGCATAAGTATCATGGGAAATGTAGTTCCAAAACATCTGGGGTGCCAAGGTTCGCCATCACTGCCCTAGAACAACTATGTGGTTTGCAATGTCTGTATGAGTATATATGTATGTCAGCAACAGCCCTAAATGAAAGGTACATGATCATAAATTTCATTTGTGTAATTATGTTTTTTTGTGTTTGTGATATTTTTATGTCCTTTTGTACTTTTTAAATAAACACATACTTTGCATTCAGACAGGATATTTGCAGAGCGCATGAGAAATGTGATACATTAGGTAAGACATGTCTTTATTTTATTACAATAATATTAGTAAGAGTGGCTGGTCAGAGACTTGAAGTATCAATTACAGTAACACTATACTCCTCTTGAAAACAACATGATATGGCCCGGATTCACGAACGTTTTACGCCGGCGTATCTAGAGATACGCCGCCGTAAGTACAAATGTGCGCCGTCGTATTGTTACGCAGATT
Source organism: Rana kukunoris (assembly GCA_029574335.1). Lineage (NCBI taxonomy): Eukaryota > Metazoa > Chordata > Amphibia > Anura > Ranidae > Rana > Rana kukunoris. The sequence continues at coordinate 28,852,586 of CM056055.1, read as the reverse complement.
CGCAAAGCTAGATACGTCGTAAAACAAGGCTTACTTGCCTACGCTGCCGTATTGTGGGCGCATAGTTACGCTGGACACATTCGTTCCCATTTAAAATATGCAAATGAGTAAGATACGCCGATTCACGAACGTAGATGCGCCCGGCTGCTTCATATACACGATTTTCGTAAGGCTTACGTCCGGTGTAAAGTTACCCCTCATAAAGGAGGCGCAGGTAATGCAAAGGTATGGGCCAGGGAACGACGCCGTCAAATTTTACGTCGCGTACGGCGTTTACGTAGTACTAGTAGGGCTGTGTGCCGTTTACTTAGTACTAGTCGTCAACTTACGCCGACAACTATATGCTACGCCGGCGCAACGTTGAGCGCATATTCTTTGAGAATAGCATGCTTGCCTCTCAACGTTGCGCCGGCGTAGCGTAAAGTAGAAACGCTACGCCCGCACAAAGATGCGCCGCTCTACCTGAATCCGGGCCTTGATATTTATGTTGTAAAGTGCTGTGTAAACTGTTGGCACTATATAAATTCTGTATAATAATAATAATAATAATGTAGTATTCTTAACTACCTTGTATTACTCTCAGCCTCCTCCAAAGCCCTTTTTTTTTTTTGCTGCTGTGAACCTCCTGTAAGAAGGTGTCTGTTTGTTCTCCATGGTCCCGCTGTATGAAGGAATGTAGCCACTCTTTATTGCTAAAACCCCCCAGATGCACTATGGACCAGGATATAAATATCGTTTACTGTGACTTTAACTGTAGAATATGGAAATAAATGTTTCTCTGTAGATGAAAAAACACTGTGCAGGGACCGCCCTGTCTCTTCTCCGCCACTCTCCCCTATGGGGAATCGGATGAATACGGACCGCGTGTCCGTATTTATCCGATCTGTTCCGCCAGACGGAAGAAAAATAGGGTTTTCTTCTGTCTGGAAAACCGGATCCAGGCGGAGGCGGGTGATTACGGACGTTAGCGGATACTCATCCGCTAACGGCCGTGATCCCATAGGCAGAGGCGTATCTAGTGAAAATGGTGCCCATGGCAAGCACTGAAACTACGCCCCTGCCAAAACATTTGAAACCCATCTTTCATATATGGGCAGCACAGTGGTGCAGTGAGTAGCACTTTCGCCTGGCAGCAAAAGGGTCGCTGGTTCGAATCCCGACCACGACACCATCTGCCTGGAGTTTGCATGTTCTCCCTGTGTCTGCGTGGGTTTCCTCCGGGTACTCCGGTTTCCTCCAACACTCCAAGACATGTGGGTAGGTAAATTGGATCTCGTCCAAATTGGCCCAGTATACATGTATATATGTGTGTATGACTGTGTGTCCCTAGCGTGTCAAGATCCTACGGGGTAAAAATGACCGCAGCAGCCAAGCAGACACTGGCTGGAAAAAGCGCCCAGAGGCGATTCAGTTTGCATGCGTTGCGCTATACAAGTCATTCATTCATTCATATAACCAGGGACAGGGAGGGACGCAGTGTGAAGACAAGGAGGGACACTGGGACCACTGATGGCTGGTGCTGAACATTTTTGGGAGGCGCAAACAAACAGGAAAAAAAACATAAATTGCAGTCATTGTGCCCATCAAGTCCTGCCACTGTGCCCATCAAGTCCTGCCACTGTGCCCATTAAGCGGAGCCACTGTGCCAATCAAGCGCAGCCACTGTGCCAATCAAACGCAGCCACTGTGCCAATCAAACACAAACACTGTGCCCATCAAGCGCAGCCACTGTGCCCATCAAACGCAGTGACTGTGCCCATCAAGCACAGCCACTGTGCCTATCAAACGCAGCCACTGTGCCCATCAAGCGCAGCCACTGTGCCAAATGCAGCCACTGTGCCCATCAAGTGCAGCCACAGTACCCATCAATAGCCCCTGCTCATTAAACAGTCCACATTCAGTGAAACTTAATGCACTGCAAGGTTGCAGTACATGAATTTTCACTGAATGTGGACTGTTTAATGAGCTTGTTGCACAAATCACTTTATTACACGTTATTAATGATATCTATGGCTATGCATATTTATAATTTATTTAATTGATATTGAACACTATATGACGGATAGGTTTTTTTCGTGCGGGGGGGTGGCCTTTTGTCGCCCCCTTTCCCATGGCGCCCATGGCACTTGCCATGGCTGCCATACCCTAGATACGCCACTGCCCATAGGGCACCATTCTAAGTCCATAAACGGACTTAGAAAAAGCGGACCGTTCATCCGCTGGTGTGAAAGGGCCCTAAAGGTTTTTGGTAAAAGCACGTTTGGCCTAGGGGATAATGAATAAGGTACGTTAGGTACTTGCCTTATTTCTCCCCTTTCTGCGACCAGTCCCCTGAAACATCTTCTCTTCACTGACTGACTGGTTCGCAGCTCTCTTATGTCGTCCGCATTGTAGAGGATGATATCCTGGAGCAGCAGGGGCCCTGCACTGTATGAGAATAGACAGAGAAGAGGTCCTGAATTGTATGGGAATAGACAGACAACCCAGGGGACAGTGCTGGCTGCCAGGGGAGCTAGGAAGTAAGTAGTATCACACCTTGGAAAGAGGGAGTAGCCGCTCCAGGTGGAAACCCAAATGAAAATCAACCGTAGCAGATAACTCAGGTGCAGGCAATGCACGCGGCAACAAAAGTAAAACAAAACCTGGCACTGACGCATTTCGCACTGGAACTAGTGCTTAGTCATAGCTAAAAAGTATCACACCTTATTCATTTTTCTGTAGGTAAAACAAGCAGTTAATCCTTGTATTGCGGAGAGGGACCCACGCAAAGTGACGTTTTTTTTTTGTCCCTGAAGTTCAGCTTTATTAACCTTAGTCTGAGCACAGGACCTGAACTCAAAAGGTGAAGATTTGCCGTGATATAGGGAACATCTAATGGTTCACGTTTGTGTATTAATATTAAAATATATACATTAAACTATATATATATATATATATATATATATATATATATACAAATACACAGTGGGCCAGATTCTCGTACGGGGGCGTAAGTACGAGCGGTGCGTAGTGTATCCTATTTACGCTACGCCGCCGCAACTCTGGACGCAAGTGCTGTATTCTCAAAGCACTTGCGTTCTAAGTTACGGCGGTGTAGCGTAAATGGCCTGGCGTAAGCCCAGGTAATTCAAATGTGGATGAGTTGGGCGTGTTTTATGTAAAAGAATCATGACCCCACGTTTTTGATGTGTTTTTTTTAACTGCGCATGCGCCGTCCGTGGACGTATCCCAGGGTGCGTGCTCCAATTTACGCAGCAAATACATTGGTTTCGACGTGAACGTAACTTACGCAAATCCCTATTTGCGACCGATTTACGCAAATGACGTAAACAACGTAAAAATCGACGTCCATACTTAACATTGCATATGCCTCACCTACGCAAAGTTACCCCTCATATAGCAGGGGTAACTTTACGCTTAAGCAAACTACGTGAAATACGACGACCGGGAGCAATTACGTTCGGGAATCGGTGTATCTAGCTCATTTGCATATTCGACGCGGCTAATCGACGAAAGCGCCACCTAGCGGCCAGCATATAATTGCACACAATTATAAGCCGGCGTAGGCTAGTTACGTCAGCGGAAAAAGCCTATTTTTTTAACGTATCTGCGTTTGAGAATCTGCGTAAACATACGCCGGCGCAGATTTGAAATTACGGCGGCGTATCTGGATATACGCCGCCGTGACTGTTTTTTGAGAATCTGGCCCCCTATTTATAAAAAGAGTCTCATTACTGAAAGCCGAGCACCAAAAGTGCTGTTTACAATTACAATACTCAATCTAATTGCTTGAAATCCTTTTTTTTTCCCACAAGAGTGTCTCTATATCTCATGATGGCAACATTGCTGTAAATAAGTAGTGTGAACATATACTTTGTACTTACCAGCCTTTGTCCCTTTCAGGCCTAGCAGAGCTGGGTACAGTATGTGACCAATACAGGAGCTGTTCCATAAGCGAAGACAACGGATTGAGCACAGCATTTACCATAGCACATGAGCTTGGACACGTGTATGTTTGATGTAAATATACTTGTCTTCAAAAAAATCTTATCTTTTACCCGTTATAAGTCCCTCTAGCAACCTTTTCCAGTATAAACTTTTTTTTTTTTTTGATAGGGCATGGAATTTTTTGTTCTCTTTTTTATTTTTTTTTATTTAGCTGTCCATGTGCTGTTGAAGAGATTTTCCTTCACTGCCTGTACCGCAGACACAACAGGAGGTGAGAGGAAAGTCATAACAAATCCTCGCGTGGGCTGATGTCACAGCAGTGGGTGTTTTCCTAATGACAAGAGTTCCCCTTAGTTCCAGTTGTACATTTTTGGAATCGTATGAAAAGCTACTTTCTTATTTGCTTAGAATACTAATCAAGAGAAAGGAAAAAAAATGGTTTCAGGTTCCCTAAATTGTAGAGAGCCTTTTGACTTCTCTTAGCATTTTTTTAAGTTTGTTGCTGCCCTTCATACCTTGTTGCCCTAGACCAGGGATATGCAATTAGCGGACATCCAGCTGTTTTCAAAACTACAAGTCCCATCATGCCTCTGCCTCTGGGTGTCATGCTTGTGGCTGTCAGAGTCTTGCTATGCATCATGGGACTTGTAGTTCTGCAATAGCTGGAGGTCCGCTAATTGCATATCCCTACCCTCGACACTAGCCAGTGAAGCCATGACAACTTGGCATTGACAAGGATCACTAGAACCCCCATACTTTCTTACATGGCGTTGTTCCTTCGTTGGCCAGACTAGCTATGCTTCAGTCTACAAGGTTTTGTACATCCACTCATGTGGCGTGACCCTAAAATAATTAGGAATGAGGGCGTTTTTTTTTGTTCCGTTTCGTATGGTCCCGTCTGTTCGTTTCCGTTCGTTTTTCGTAAGACGCCCGTTTTCCCGTTCGTTCCCGTTCGTTTGTCGTACGACGTGATTTTTTCGTATTCCGATCGTTTCGTATTTCCGTTACCATTTTATTTTCATACATGCGGGATGATTCGTTATTCTGTTTAATTCATGTTCGTTTCTTGTTAGACAATAATTATTGTGAATTTTCGTCAATTTGCATTCTGTGTATCTTGAAAGCTTTTCTTTTGTTAGTGTCAGTTGTATGTTCATTGTTCAATGACATCTATAACAAAAGAATTTCATTATGTATATTGAATGAATTCCTTTTTCTGTTTTCTGTGTATTCAAAATAATGAAGGCACATTTTTTGTTATAGGTGTCATATCAACATACGAAAATAACAAAAGAAACGGGTTCAAATGCAAATCTTTTGTTTATGTTTTTTTTAATGGCCAGAGTTAGGCTGGCCATACATGATACAATTTTCTGTGCAATTTTCTTTAGATTTACCTTCAACTATGTAGTGCAAGGGCCTGCCTGATTGCATACAATTGAAAGTGTTGTTTAGTTTGACCTCATATATGGTTTTTGTAAATCTAAAAGAAAATTGTACAAGAAAATTGAACATGTATGGCCAGCCTCAGTGACTGAAAGCAGCTTCTCTTTTGTGCAGAATAGCGAGTACACTTGTACAGTAAAGCCTAATAAACTTTTATGTGGATTTTCATCTGAAGGGAGATCAGTTGGCCAGACTTCTGAACCCAAAAATGGTTTTCTGATGCAGTTTAAAAACGAACAAATTTTCTGCATCAGAAAACCATTTTTGGGTTCAAAAGTCTGGCCAACTGATCTCCCTTCAGATGAAAATCCACAGAAAAGTTTTTTAGGCTTTACTGTACAAGTGTACTCACTATTCTGCACAAAAGAGAAGCTGCTTTCAGTCACTGAGGCTGGCCATACATGTTCAATTTTCTTGTACAATTTTCTTTTAGATTTACCAAAAACCATATATGAGGTCAAACTAAACAACACTTTCAATTGTATGCAATCAGGCAGGCCCTTGCACTACATAGTTGAAGGAAAATCTAAAGAAAATTGTACAGAAAATTGCACAGCAAATTGTATCATGTATGGCCAGCCTAACTCTGGCCAATAAAAAAAACATAAACAAAAGATTTGCATTTGAACACGTTTCTTTTGTTATTTTCGTATGTTGATATGACACCTATAACAAAAAATTTGCCTTCTGTATTTTGAATACACAGAAAACAGAAAAAGGAATTCATTCAATATACATAATGAAATTCTTTTGTTATAGATGTCATTGAACAATGAACATACAACTGAAAACAAACACAAAACGGATTCAAACAAAATACACAATGCAAACCTCTTGATACAGATTTCATTTTCGTTATTTTGCCATTTTCGTTTTGTCGTTTTTTCCCGTCGGATCGTTCATTCGTATTTGCGGTCGTTCGTTATGCGGCTCATCCGTTATCCCGTCATTTTTGTATTTTCGTGCTTTACCGTTTTCATATGTACACATTATCCCGCGGGTACGAAAATGAACATTTTCGTACGAAAATAACATTCGTACGAACGGGAATGCACATATCTATAAAATACCCTCTAGTCTACCTGTGGGGACTCTGCCCTAAAGCCTGGTACACAGGTCAGAGCCACTGTACTAACCATGCAAGGTTAGTTCAGCGATCTCCCCCACTGTAATCAGCCTGAGATATGTTTACATTTTTCTAGGCTCTGCTGCTTTTCCTAAGCTCAGTGTGTTGATTTCTTGTGCCTGTTACTATTGAGGATGTTCCAGTTATCAGTGTAGCAATGACAATCTCTACGTTATGATTATATATATGATCCAACTAATCCCAAGTCCTTGTTTAGAGGTATAGTTTGAGAAGGTGATAAATATTTTGAGCATCTTTCCAAAAGGTTCTGTCCCTCCTGGGCATCTGCCTGAAGACAATGTCTGCATAAAAGGATCTTTCCTAGCCTTAGTCTAGGGCACAGGTGTCAAACACAAGGCCCGTGGGCCGAATCTGGCTCTCCGGGCCATTTCATGTGGCCCTCGCACCTCTTATGAAGCTGCAGGAGAACTCCAGCCCTCCTCTGATCCTACCCCAAACCCTTACTTTCTGCTTTCATGCAATGCATCCAGCTTCTTCCCAGCAGCAGCATAAGGAAAGGGGGTGCACTGTGATGTAAGGGAAAGTGGGGGACTCAATTTCTGATGGTGGGGTGGCTCTTGACATCTAATGTAAGGGGAAGGGATGCACTGGACATCTAATCTTACAGATACAACTGGCCCTTTTGAGGGCAATTTCTAATGCTGACGGGGCCCACAATGAAATTGAGTTTGACACCCCTGGTCTAGGGCATGTGCCAGAGGCCCAACGACTTTAGCTGCCTACTGGAGTGTATATTTAGAGAGAGCTTGGCTAAGGTAGGTCTGCTTTGAAGGAGCATCTGTAAATAAAGTTCTTGGTAAAGGGTTTCGCAGAAGGTTGAAGCTACTGCTGGACATTGTAAGAAGTATTCATCGCCCATCAATGAAAGACCTAATTAATAGACCGTGTCTCTTCTGGTAGTTCTAATTACTGTCTATGCTGGCACAGCTTCTCTGCCCCTTCCATCACCTCCCTATAATAACCTTTGTGTAGTTGCCGGGGGGGGGGGGGGTGACAAGGTCACTTTAAAATGTGAGGGGAAATGACTAACTCTTAATGCCGCGTACACACGGTCGTTTTTTGCGATGAAAAAAAAACGACGTTTTTTAAAACGTCATTTAAATTGATCGTGTGTGGGCAAAACGTCGTTTTTTGTCTTCAAAAAAACGACCAAAAAAAAATTCCAACATGCTTGAATTTTTTGTGTCGTTTTTCAAAACGTCGTTTTTTGTTTCACAAAAAGTCACCGTGTGTAGCAAAAACGTCTTTTAAAACGACGTTTTTCAACCCGCGCATGCCTAGAAGCTAGTTATGAAGCGAGCTTCAATGGAAAAGAGTGGTGAACGTAACCTCGCTTTTTGTGAAAAAACGATGGTGTGTATGCAAAATTGTCTTTGAAAAGTGACGTTTCAAAAACGTCGTTTTTTACTTCACAGAAAACGTCGTTTTTTTTCATCGCAAAAAACGACCGTGTGTACGCGGGATTAGGTATTATTTCAGTCAGCAAAACAACTGCTTTAACATTGTGTTGGTGATGCATATTATTTTTAACATGTAACTCTTTTCCTCTGTTTATTGTTAGATTTAACATGCCTCATGATGATAGTAATAAATGTAAGGAGGAAGGTGGCAAAAATCAGCAAAATGTCATGGCGCCAACCCTCAATTTTTACACCAACCCCTGGATGTGGTCAAAGTGCAGCCGAAAGTATATAACACAATTTCTGGAGTAAGTTCTGGAAAGCACCATATGTATGTAAAGGAAAGATGCTTCCAAGAAGGTTTAAAAGAACATGCCCGGGCCGAAATATTTTTTTTTTTTAAACCTAAGAAGGTCATAATATAACCTTCTGTTAAGCCCTTCCAATGTTTACTGTTTCTAAATCTTCAGAATTGTCCTTGTATATAGATATTTACACTCCCTGGGTTACAGGCCTGAGTGTCTGTTGAGTGACGTGGGTGTCTGTTATTCTAATCGGGACTCCCACAAAGTCCCTTTTGCATGAAGACATTTCTTTAAGTCTAATAAATTATTACACACTTTGAATTCTGTAATAAAACGAAGTAATCTCCTTCTTTTGGCAACTCTTGCTGAGCATTCCATGTCCGTAGACACGGGGTAACCAGGGTAACCACTGGTCTCATGCTGGCATACGATTTTCTAGTTGGACATTGTGTTCTGCTATGACAGTGTGAAGGGATACCTGGATAGGCCCAGGAAACCCGGCCTCAGCCAAGTACCACAGATGATTCACCGCTGCTATTCTTCACGTGACAATAGCACAGCGCGCAGAGTACTTAAATATGCTTGTGTTGTAGTACAATGAAATTAATAAAATTCCATGATATTTATATATATATATATATATATATATATATATATATATATATATATATAGTATCTCACAAAAGTGAGTACACCCCTCACATTTTTGTAAATATTTAATTATCTTTTTATGTGACAACACTAAAGAAATTACACTTTGCTACAATGTAAAGTAGTGAGTGTACAGCTTTTATAATGGTGTAAATTTGCTGCCCCCTCAAAATAACTCAACACACAGCCATTAATGTCTAAACCACAACAAAAGTGAGTACACCCCTAAGTCCAAATGTCCTAATTGGGCCCAAAGTGTCAATATTTTGTGTGGCCACCATTATTTTCCAGCACTGCCTTAACCCTCTTGGGCATGAAGTTCACCAGAGCTTCACAGGTTGCCACTGGAGTCCTCTTCCACACCTACATAACGACATTACGGAGTTGTTAGCAACTTTGCGCTCCTTCACCTTCTAATTGAGGATGCCCCACAGATGCTCAATAGGGTTTAGGTCTGGAAATATTCTTGGCCAGTCCATCACCTTTACCCTCAGCTTCTTTAGCAAGGCCATGGTCGAGGGTTGCCTTGGAGGTGTGTTTGGGGTCATTATCATGTTGGAATACTGCCCTGCGGCCCAGTCTCCGAAGGGAGGGGATCATGCTCTGCTTCAGTATGTCACAGTACATGTTGGCATTCATGGTTTCCTCAATGAACTGTAGCTCCCCAGTGCCGGCAGCACTCATGCAGCCCCAGACCATGACACTCCCACCACCATGCTTGACTGTAGGCAAGACACACTTGTCCTTGTACTCCTCACCTGGTTGCCACCACACACGCTTGATACCATCTGAACCAAATAAGTTTATCTTGGTCTCATAAGACCACAGGACATGGTTCCAGTAATCCATGTCCTTAGTCTGCTTGTCTTCAGCAAACTGCTTGCAAGCTTTCGTGTGCATCATGTTTAAAAGAGGCTTCCTTCTGGGATGACAGCCATGCAGACCAATTTGCAGTGTGCAGCATATGGTCTGAGCACCGACAGGCTGACCCCCCCACCCTTTTAATCTCTGCAGCAATGCTGGCAGCACTCATACATCTAGTTCCTAAAGACAACATGCTGAGCACGTGCACTCAACTTCTTTGGTTGACCATGACTAATGGTTATGGTTAATGCCCATTTTTAGTGCCCTAGTGGTCCTGCCCACATACTGAAGTTTGCATGGGCACTTTAAAAGGTATAGCACACCCTTAGTATTGCATGCGATAAAATGCTCAATATTAAATTACTTGAAGGTTGCCTGTGAGTAGAAAGATTTGGCTTTACAGGTTTGTCCACCAATAGTTTGGCACATTTAAAATTTTCGACAAGGAAAAAAGTCCTTAAGGCCTTCAAGCATAGAGATCTTTGGTGGAAGCTCAACTACGTTTTGTGATCTCAAAGGGTTTGAGGTCTTGAAGGGTTTGTGTTTTTCTGAATAAGATATGAGGACAATCTGCTAAGATAAGTCCTAAGAGACCCCATCATTTTTTAAGACCCTCTAGTGTTTTTTAATTAATCCATGATGATTGGAAAATGTGGTAATGAATGACAGTTGGTGGTCATTGTTCTCATTAGGGTATCAAGGTTCATTTGCTAGAGGAGAGTTCCTATACTTTGAATTGTCTTGTCACTACAGTCAAAAGCAAATGAATCGAACAAGCATTCCAAAAACAAAAAATGTCAAACTAAATTCTACTGGTGTATGGCCAGCTTAAAACCCAACTCTGTAAAACTTGAAAATTCTCCCTTGCAGTGGAGCTGCGCCCGCACTTAGGGGGCATAGAAAGGAACATAACTTCCTAGATCCTCTGCTACTTCATGAAGCTACCCCGGTCCCCACAGCATTTTCTCCCCTCCACGATCCAACAGTAAGGAGTCCTGACATTATCAAGAACAATGCAGGGTCCATAGTCCACCGCTGGAGCATGGTGGAGCATTTCTCTGCCAGGGAAGCATATAATCAGGTAAATACAAGTGCTTTTACTCTCCCCCAGACATAAACAAGCAGTCACTTATTGCAGTCTGCAAGGAGGAATTTTCAAATTTCCCACCAGAGTTGGACTTTAACACTAATTGCTACATGGGGTGACGTAATGAGCTATTGCCATCAGAAACTACCACTCCTGCATCAAGATCTCATGGCTCTGAAGTTTCAGCAGAGTGAACTTCTCTTCCAAAATGTAAAGTCTCCCAGGCACACTTCACTTCAACTCACTTTAAACTTTAGTAAATTAGGCCCCATTAGTCTGGAGATGTTATCAAGTCTATGGAATGAGGTTGTGCAGTGCTGACTCTGTCGCTTCCCTTTCAGCACAGGATATGGGGAATGTCTGCTTGATGAACCTGTCTCAAGAGCCTACTCTTTACCTCAACAAATGCCTGGTGTCCTATACAATGTCAACAAGCAATGTGAGTTAATTTTTGGGCCGGGATCGCAAGTTTGCCCATATATGGTTAGTACTTCTATATTCTGAGATTATTATTGTGTGAATGAGTTTCAAACTTAAAGGGTTTCTGTAGGTAAAATAAAAAGTAGATTGCCGGGTGCTAATGTTACGACCAGAGATGTGTGTTTTTCTCATTAGTGCCTATTTATTAACTGTTTACACAGCTCTCACACCTGTTAATCAAATTGCTGGCCTGCTGTCCTGCTATCCTGGTCACTGGCAATATTACAGTGTAACACAATCATGAGTGAGAGGAAGTGTGTGAAGTGAAGGCTGTCAGTGCATAGCAAAACCTTATTTAAAGTACAACTCAAGACTTCAGTACAACAGGCTAAACAAGTCCCAAATCCAGTTACTATGTGATGAACGAGCCTCATAAAGTAAACCAAAGCCCATGTCATCTTCCCTGCCTGAGCCAAATCCTCCTTCATTGTGTCTCACACACCCCCCTCGTAGACACTGCAGATCACAGTGGGAGGATTTTAGCAGCAGATGTAGTGCTTCCAATTCAGAAAACAGTGGGCAGGACTGGGAGGTGGTCAGGGGCTGATTGAAGAACTACATGCTTGTGAATTAGCATTGGAAATGCTGATAGCCATACCCCCAGAAACATTTTTTTATCCAACCATAGTGCAAGCAGGCAGAGCCTAGATGAGAGTAATAACTGTTCTGAATTTTAGAGCAATGCAGCATTGTTGCCACCCCACCAGAGGAAGTTGCATTGGGTGTACTTTATTCAGAAGCATCAGTTATTTGTGGCACTTTACATTGTGAAGAGAAAACTATAAGTGTAGTTCAGGGGTGCCCAACATGTGGCCCGCGGAGCCGTCTAACTTGGCCCGCGACCTCCTGCTCTGGGATGGAATAAAATATAATAGAATACTGTTATTAAAGGTAAGTTTATTACTAAACTCACAGTGTATATATGGGCATATCTGTTCTGCAGTGGTTACTGGGCTGCTTAAAAACTGATCCGCCTGTGGGTTACCTGCACTGAGCCATTGACTTCTATTACCTGCGAGTTTGGTGTGCTGAGTGTAGAGTGGGCTCTATAGAGCCGAGTGGGCTGCCATCCTCCCACTCCACTCATTGTGACCCGTGACCGGTTACCAGGTCGCTTAAGTGGCCCTTGCTCTTCAAAAGGTTGGGCACCCCTGGTGTAGATGCTCTTATAATCGAGTGGCACAGCACATATTTTTAAAGGGAGGCCATAGTCTACTTTTAAATAAATCTATCAGCCAATTTACAGCATTGTAGTTAAAACTTAAAAAGGCCTGCCTAAACTAGACACATTAGGGTGCCAGTTCTAGATTTATTAGATAAAGCCCATCCTTTATTTCCTCTTTGAATCTCAATATACATTGTTAGTAGGGGACTGGCATTAGGACTACATCCCACAAATTGCCAGGAACTTCTCATCAAAAATGTAAAGGGCTCCCAGGCACACTTCATTTCAACTCACTTAATATTTTAGTAAATTAGGCCCCATAAGTCTGGAGATAAAATCTATGGAATGAGTGATGCTCCTGAGTAAAGCCCAATCAATGCAGTTTCCTGTGATTGGATGGCAACAATGCTGTATTGCTCCAAAATTCAGAGCAGAGTTGTCACTCTCATGTAAGCCGTGCCTGTTTGCACTATGGTTGGATGAAAATATGTTGCTGGGAGTATGGCTATCAGCATCAAATGAGAATACCCTATTGATCACTAAGGCAGTTATCAGGCAGGGGGTAGAAGTGGTCAGGGCTTAGTCCTGATGAAGTGAGAGAGGTCAGGCCCATAGTAATAATATGAGACTACTTTCAGGAGGGCATACATAGAAGGATCTTATGGCTGACAAGGGTGATGGCAAACATTTTGTAGTACCTGCTCTACGGCTTAACCACTTAACCCCCGGACCATATTGCTGCCCAATGACCAGAGCACTTTTTGTGATTTGGCACTGCGTCGCTTTAACTGACAATTGCGCAGTCGTGCAACTTGGCTCCCAAACAAAATTGGCGTCCTTTTTTTTCCATAAATAGAGCTTTCTTTTGGTGGTATTTAATCATCTCTGCGGTTTTTATTTTTTGCGCTATAAACAAAAATAGAGCGACAATTTTGAAAAAAAATCAATATTTTTTACATTTTGCTATAATAAATATCCCCAAAAAATATATAAAAAAAACATTTTTTTCCCTCAGTTTAGGCCGAAACGTATTCTTCTCCATATTTTTCGTAAAAAAAAACGCAATTAGCGTTTATTGACTGGTTTGCGCAAAAGTTATAGCGTTTACAAAATAGGGAGTAGTTTTATGGCATTTTTATTAATATTTTTTTTTTTTACTAGTAATGGTGGCGATCAGCGTTTTTTTTTTCAGTACTGCGACATTATGGCGGACACTTCGGACACTTTTTACACATTTTTGGGACCATTGGCATTTTTTTAGTGATCAATGCTATAAAAATGCATTGGATTACTATAAAAATGCCATTGGCAGTAAACGGGTTAACACTAGGGTGTTCCTGGGTGTGTTCTAACTGTATGGGGGGGTGGACTCACTAGGGACAATCACTGATCTTCAGTTCATACATTGTATGAACAGGAGATCAGCGTTTCCCCCGCTGACAGGATCGGGAGCTGTGTGTTTACACACACAGCTCCCGTTCCTAGCTCTGTACCGAGCGATCACGTTTGCCCGGTGGGCGATCGTACCTGCAGGGCACGCGCATGGGACTCGGGGGCGAGCGGGAACGTGCACGCGCCCCCTAGTGGCCGCAAAGTAGCCGACGTAGAGCTACGGGCTCTCGCCCAGAAGAGCTGACCTGCCGCAGTAATATTACGGCGGCTGGTTGGCAAGTAGTTAATGTACACTGGCCTAAAATGTGGCAAAGCCGCGGCAAAAATATACCACGATTTGGCAGGATTTAGCGCTTTCCCACGGCCGGCAAAACTTTACTATCCTGGGATAAAGCCTAAAACAGGAAGGATTAGAACCCTGGTAGGGTTTTTACTGCTATCTACAGCACTCTTAGGCCGCGTACACACGATCAGACATGTCCGATGAAACTGGTCTGCAGACCAGTTTCATCGGACCAGTTCGATGGTGTGTATGGCCCATCGGACCGTTGTCCGTCGGACCAAAGTTTTAAAACATGCTTTAAAATCTGTCCGATGGACACCTGTCCGTCGGATAGGTTCGATGGTTAGTACGCCAAAGCATCAGACCAAAAACCTGCGCATGCTCAGAATCCATTCGACGCATGCTTGGAAGCATCGAACTTCCTTTTTTCAGCATTTCGGTGTGTTCTACGTCACTGCGTTCTGGTCTGATCGGATTTTGGTCCGATGGTGTGTACGCACATCAGACCATCGGTCCATCAGACAAGTCTCATCAGACATGTCTGATCGTGTGTACAGGGCCTTAGAGAGATTTAACCTCACGTACTTTCCCAGTGATAATGGTTCCATCAGATAAGAAGTCTCCAACAGCAACACAGAAAGAAACCCTTGGGAGAAGGGGAAGGCCATTGTCAGCATTTTATTGTTTTATGTGTCCCTGTTGCCCATTTTGCTTTACTTATGCCGTGTACACACGATCAGTTCGCCTAATGAAAACGGTCTGATGGACCATTTTCATCAGACGAACCAATCGTGTGTGAGACACATCGGTTTGTTATCTATCGGTTAAAAAACTAGGATCTTGTTTTAAAATTATCTGATGGTTAAAAAACCGATAGAAACAATCGATCGTCTGTGGGGAAACCCATCCGTTAAAAATCAATGCATGCTCAGAATCAAGTCGACGCATGCTCGGAAGCATTGAACTTCATTTTTCTCAGCACGTCGTTGTGTTTTACATCACCGCGTTCTGACACAATCGTTTTTTTAACTGATGGTGTGTAGGCAAGACTGATGAAAGTCAGCTCCATCGGATATCTGATGAAAAAATCCATCAGACCGTTTTCATCGGATGAACCGATCGTGTGTACCGGACATTACTGTTAGAACCATTGTCACCATGAGTATAAATGAGGGGAAATCTCTCTAATGGAGCCCCAAATTGCAATAAAAATTACAGAGGTTCTAATCCTTCCTCCCTTTATGCAAAACTAGTAAGAAGTTTGGCTGAACATACATTAAAATAATTTTGATATTTTATTTGCATCAACTTGATATTTCAAGATTATCTGCTCTGTTTCTCTCCATGACACCACCCTCTACTGTGATATTATCTAAATATGCCAACAAGGAGAATTAACTGTTTAAAATATATACACAGAATTTAAAGAAGTATATATAGCATGGAAAGCGTGCAGAGAATTTATGCATGTGACTATGGGCATGATGTTCATGAACAGAGCCAAATGTAAACACTGTGTGTCTGAGATATATAACAAGCTGGCGGGTGATTCAAACCCCTGGTGCCCAATCAAAGTCTTAACCGCTTAAGTACCATGTCACGCCGATATATGTTGGCAGAATGGCACAGCTGGGCAGATTAACGTATATATACGTTGCCCTTTAAAACAAGGCCATGTGAGCGCGCCCACTTCTCGCTATGAAACGAGCGATCACCGGTGCCGGGCACGCGGGTGCAGTGTAGTTCACCTGTGTCTATCCTGCGGGTTAGCTGAACTTTTCCATTGACTCCGCCTGTGGCAAAAGCCGGTGGGCCACTGGTTGGCCACCCCTGCCTTAAACTGTAAAAAGGTATGTTTTTTTTTTTTTAAATGCTCTGTAAAGGACACATAACGTGACATTAAAAAAATGAGAGTGCCACAAGTTTGTAATAAGTCCAGTATGGATTTATTATTCTTGATAAAAGATCAGAAGATAAAGGCCAATGTGTTTTGGTGGCTCACAACTTCCCTCCATCAGGGCTTGAATGCTGCAGGTAATAGAAAAAAGTAGTGGACAATGAAAACAAATAGACAAGGATTAATGTCATTCTCCAGGATCCTATTCTATTATTCCCAACATTCAAGTCCTGATGAAGGGGGGTTGTGTGTGGAAAACGCGTTGGCTTTTACTCTGATTTTTTTATCAAGAAATAATAAATTTATACTGGAGTTATAACCAAGTTTTGGTGCTCTCACCCTATATATTCACATAAAGTGACATGGCAAACATTATAAAGTACAGACAAAAAATAAATGTACAGGGAGCTGTGGTGGCTCAACGTGATTGGCACTGCGCTGACAAGCCATTCACCTCTGCAGCCAAGGGTTCGGATCCCGGTCTCGGCTACATGTGAATTGAGTTTGGTGGTCTCAGCCCGGCTCCCGGTGGGTGTGCTATGCAAGGTACGCCTGTGCTTAGTACGCCCACCCCCCCCCCCCCCACAAAACCACCACACTTGCACGCACACAAAATTGGTTTAAAACACATGCACTTTGGCCATGCGGTCTCCTAAAATAAGAGAGGCGAAGGACCTACGGGGCTGGCTGGGTGGGCTAGGCCCCCTCACTCCCTCATAGGGGGAGTCCCTCTGCCCCATTGGGGTCCTGTTGGGCCCCAGTTGGGCTCCCAAGAGGAGCAGGTAGGGCGGGGTGAGTGGGAGGCCCCCCTTCACACCCGCCATTGCCACCAGGGGCATGGAGAAGGATGGCGATTGCCTCCGGGGGGAGGGTCTGCCTACTCCCAACTCCTGCTGTCCGGCTCCTCTCTCTCGAGTTCACGCACAAAAACACTTTAAAAAGGCTATTTATTAGAAAAAAAATAAAAATAAAATAAATAAAAATAAATGTACAGTAACCTAGTATGGGCTGTTTATTATTATTATTATTGTGATTTTTTTTTTTAATTGTAATGTTACTTGGTCCTTAGTTAATCACAACTTTGATTTTTGATTTTTTTTATCACAGTTTTGATTTTTTTTTTATCACAGCTTTGAGGGGTTTTTTTGTGTACTGTGTCCTGAGAAAAACTGCAATGTAGCCCATTGTTAATTCTCTTTAGACACTTTTAGGTCATTAATGTGTTAGTTATGTACAATGGCTGTTAATGTGCATTTGCTGGCTTTACAGCCTTTCCCTGTGTGAATGTAAACTTTGTTCCATATTTAAATAGGTTGTTTCAGGCTACATAGAGGGTCATTAACGCTGTTATAGACTTGGATCCTTTAGCCAGATAAAAGAAGCTTTGGGAAAAGTGTCATTGTAAAGTGCAGAGTAGGCAGTTTTCTGTGAATTTATATGTTATACATTAAACTGCCTGGGAATGAACTGTATCTGTTTGTCCCCGCAAAGCAAATGCAGTGTCGGAGACTGTGGTGCATTAATATGGAGGGGCCACACAAGGGCTGCCGAACACAGCACACGCCATGGGCAGACGGGACCGAATGTGAGCCGGGAAAGGTGAGAAAATTATTTTACTATTTAATAAGGTTTCAAGAATAATGACCTGTGAATGTAAAACACATGTCAGTATAATTATATACATTATATACATTTTTATTTCCGATCAATTTCCCTACTTTCAATTTTCTGATTCTATCAGTGGTCCCCCATCAAGGGGGACAAAGATGTAAATATAAGCCTGACATAGGTTCTAACCTTCCCCTACCCCATCCAAGAAACAAAGTAAAGGTTTGGCTGGAGTTTCACTTTAACTTGTTCCTAGCTGCTCCCAGCACATACCCTGAAAATAAGGCTTACCCCGAAAATAAGACCTAGTGCTATTTTCCAGGAGGACTGAAATATAAGCCCTATCCCAAAAATAAGTCCTAGTATGAGGTGCTTGTGTACTCCTATGGTATAATCCTCTCTGTTACGGCAGTGTGCTGTGTGTGTCTCTGTGATCTAGCGGTGTCAGGTGCCTTTGATACAGAGCAGCGCTCAGCTGATCTCCCCGCTGGTCTCCTCTTCTCCCGCCTGTCTGCAGGGGATCTCTGGGCCCCCTCCCTCTGCAGCACTTCGACGGGTCAGTGCAGAGCCTCTGCAATAAATTATGTCATACTGTGTGCGGTATGCACACTTTACCCGACTTGTTCATTCCCCGACTTAGTTGGGGTAGGCGGTACACTTTGGAGGAGGTGGGTCCGCCACGCCCCCGTGACCTTTGAACTCTGGGAACAAGCCTTCTGACCTTTGACCTCTGTGGGAGGTCCCTGTTCTAATTTCTGAGTCCTAGCCTTGTTCTTCAATGGGAAACCCTAACCTCTAACCCTAACTACTGTCTCCACAAGGTATTTACAGATCTTTTTATCTTCACATGCTCTCTTGTGCTCTCTTCCCTGCTCCAAGCATTGAGGAGAGGAGGGGGAGGGGGCCGGGGTCCCCCGCTGGTGACTGGGAGAAGTGGAGGAGAGCAGAGCTGAGGTGTTTGGCGCTGTTGGATTGCAGGGGCACACACATTGTGTATTGTGTGCTACTGTAAAAAAGAGGATTTGGGCATTTTAAGTTTGTTTAAACTGGGGATTCCTGACAGGCAGTGAGGGAGGGAGAGAATGTGTTAAGACCTACCCCAAAAATAAGCCCTACTGGGTCTTTTGTTGCCAAAATAAATATAAGACCCGGGCTTATTTTCTAGGAAACACAGTAGATGAAGCTGTCAAAGATAGCTCTGGTTGCCACCAACAATCCATAACCGGTGGGACCGGCTCCCGATCATCTGACTACTATGACAGCCAGTTACAATGATCACATGATCGTCAATACTTATCCCCCCCCCATCCACTCTGGCCATTGCAGAACCATTTAAAGGGATTGCTGGGACAGGCCGGGTTAAAGTGCATTTCTAATGTGGTGTCAGGGTAGGTTTTGTGGTCAGTCTAGGTGTAGTTACCAGTATTCGTTTACTATTAGTTTCAATTTCAATAAGGCTTTAAAGCAGAGCCCAACTAAAATCTTAGCTTGGCTAAAAACATTCCAGGAGCCCTAAAACAAAAGGTGTGCAAAGTCTCATAGATTATCTTCTTTAAAAATCACCTATGGCCTGAGTGAAAAAGCTTGTGGGGAAGCAGACATCTCTCTACAGAGGTCTGACACACCCCTTGCTGTCAGAGCCCGTGTCTGAACAAGAACCTTCTTGACACGATCGCTAGGGGCTCTTTTTTAATACTTTAATAATATCAAGTCAACACACATTCAATACATGTCCTTTATACTTGTAAATTCTAAATTGCATAGTCCAGTTCTGTCACTATAAGTGATGAGCTTAGGTGTATTCGGACTAGGATCCAAATCCACATGTGTGAGCTCTCCCAGGAAGTCATCTGTATGCAGGGCTGCTGTTAGAAGTCTTGGGGCCCCGTACAGCCTACCTGGCAGGGCCCCCCTCAAATATATCAAAGCAAGATTTTCACTTAAAATATACTAAAATCATTCTTAGCGGACACAAAGGTAACAAAGAAGCTGTGTGAATTAGCCCCTTTTTAAATAGGTTTTTACATTTTTGAACAAAAACATTTTACAATTTTTTTAATAAACATTTAAACGTTTAAAAAAAAAATGTTTTACAATTTTACAAAAAAAAATCCAAGAATTGTATTTACAAGGGAATAAAACAATACAGGGTTACAATTTGTTATTTTTTTAATGGGACAAGAGGCCGCCGGTAGCTGTGTCTTTCCCTGCAGCAGCTGAAAGTCGGTGGGAGGGAGAGAAACCGGTTTTCAGCTGCTGCAGAAAGTCACATACCTGTAGGGCATCCTGTAATTGCCCCTCCATTCGACTGCACTGATAACCTCTGCTGTTTGGGCCCCCCCTGTGAGCCCGGGCCCCCTACAGGAGGACTGGTGGTCCCCCCTATCAGCGGCCCTGCCTGTATGGGCCAATCATCTGCATCTGGGCATTCACAGCTGAAAGGCACCCCCCCCCCCCGCCCCGGGAAATGCCCTAGTAACAAATGATTGGCACGTGACAGTTTTTTGGTGGGTTCATACACATGGGTTTGGAACACGTCTGAGTTCATGAATAGTCACTATCAAGGAGTCAAGAAGTGGTCCAAAACACAAGTGGTTGAAATAGGCTACAGGAAATCCACAACACTAACATATAACAAAAGATGAAAAACTTAAAATTTAACAAATGGCAGTTGTTCATGATACACTGTGATTTAGATAAATACAAATTGTCCAGTTAGGGTTTATATTTACTTTCAGTGCAACAAAAAATCTATAACGTCTCCCAAGCTAGGCGTTTTGTCGTTTTGCTCATAATATATTTTGGCCTATAAAAGAAACATCATGGAGGTGGTGATGTCACACAGGAAGCAGTAAAAGTCCTGCACAAAGAGGCAGAAAATTCCCATGTCCCGCTCTCCTTTCCCACCGTTACACTTGGCTGCCCTCGAATCGTGGGCCCAGGAAACAACCTCAGAGATGTATTGTGGTGAAATGGCCCTGCTGTTCCCTTTATCTAGAATGATGCTTTAAAATAGCTCCGTCCACAATTAAACAGATAACTTCAGAAATGGAGACAATGATCGCTGGCCCGTGCCAGCAAATATCCCGTTATCTCCTAATGCTGGGCTTTAATAGGAAAGCGTAATGTAATCTTCCTGCTTCACATCAGTCATATTGTATGCTTCTTTCCTGCATATTAGACAGAGAAAAATTACCTTGTCCTATGGATTCTTCTTTAGAACAAGTCTACTGTTTATAAAAAGAAATTATTATTTTTTTGCTATCACTGACAAATTTGAAAGTAGATGTAAACCATATCTGAATTACATTTCTTTTTAAAACGCTGTGGGTGTATTTAAAAAAAAAAAAAAGCATAGCAATTCACTTGAAGGTGCATGTAAATTTGTTCTGTGCAAATGGGGCAAAAATTTAACGTTATTAGACTATTTCTTGCACTGGTTAAGAGTTTTTCATTGTGAAATAGCAAAAATGCATTTGGCCACTAGATGGTGCTAAGTATCACAGAAAGTTCATATGGTATTTAGTACCACCTAGTGTTTAAATGCTGTATTTTCCATTTTTAATCAATGAAAAATGTTCGACCAGCAAAGAAATTAGCCTAGAAACAATTGTTTATTTGCCAATTTACACAGAACAAATGTACATGCACTTTCAATGAGTGAATTTCTATGCAATTTTTTCATTAACAAACAATCGCCATTTTTTTTACATGTTCTGTTTTTACATTTTTTTTGCCTTCTTTGCAACACAGTGCTGCTGATCTTCTGCAGCCTAATTGCAGTCATTTCCCGTCAACAAGCATTCCAACAATGGCTACACACCATTGTTAAGTGTTAGGTGTTGGCTTCAAGGCAACAGTGAACCCTACCTGTGTAATGTGTTTCAGCATTGCCATTGTAGTCTCATAAGTGAGAGGGGTACTGTTCCCATTCCTGCTGACCATAGTTTACTCCCATAGTTTACTCCCACTGATCAATCCAGAGGCTTTGTATACTCCTACTGACTACCAATCCTGAGGCTTTGTTTACTCCCACTGACCACCAAATACAAGGCTTTGTTTACTCCCACTGACCACCAAGCCTGAGGCTTTGTTTAATCCCACTGATTAACAAGGTACCAAGCCTGAAGCTTGTTTACTCCCACTGACTACCAAGTCTTATGCGTTGTACACACATCGGAATTTCCGATGGAAAAAGTAAGACCGGAGTTTTTTCATTGGATATTCCGATGAATTCCATCAGAATTTAGATATAGAACATGTTCTAGTTTACTCTGATGGAATTCCGTCGGAATTATGATGTGGTTTGGCCGGGCAAAAATCTGATCATGTGTACAAGGCATTAGGCTTTGTTTACTCCCACTGACTATCAAGTCTTAGGCTTTTTTTTATGCCAACTGACTACCAAGCCTGATGCTTTGTTTAGTCCCGCTGATTACCAATCCCGAGGCTTTGTTTACTCCTGATGCTCGGGCATTTTCTACTCCCACTAGGGTGACCACATATCCAAACTACCATTCATGGACACTCCCCTTCCCAAAAATCAGCTTGTGCTGTAACGAATCACAGCACAGTGATTGGACACAAGAGGCGGGATTTATGATTTCTCCAATCACAAGCAGGGGGGCAGGGATTGTGCTCCTCTAGGCATTCCCGCCAGGACAAGTACTGTCAGTGAGTAAAGCAGTGATGTGGTGGCATTTTTTGGGGGCATCAGATTGGCCCCGGAGGGTGGCTGTGTCAGTTTCATTCCAGGACACTGTATTGTCCTGGAATGAAGGTACCCGGGACAGACCTGCAAAATGCAGAACTGTCCCGGGCAATCCGGGACACGTGGTCACCCTAACTCCCACTGACTATAGTCTTAACTCCTAAAGTCTGAAGGGCAGTAAACTGGATCTTTGTTAAAAAGTTTACAGACACTTTCACTAAAGTATTCAAAGCTAGTTTACATATAGTTTTGCTTTTATTTAAGTGAAACCAGTCAAGTGCATGAGAACATTGCACATGTTGGCTGTGAACGGCTGTTTGAGGAGCCAGCCACACCATTGCATTGCATTATGCCACATGTTAATATGCATTGTATTATGGCTTTCTAATGTACCAGATCGTGTAGCATTTCTGGCAGTGCACTATACCGCAATACATTAGTGCTTTGGCACAGTGCATTGGTTGTGTCCCAAAAGTCTGGAAGACACAGTGCAGAGTGCAACACATGCAGCCTTCTGAGTGTATCCTAACAGGAACAGGAACTGCAACAAACTTGTACAGAGTATAGAATAAACATAAAACAACTGTTAATAGTGACATCTACAGGCCAGAGGTATGAACACTGCAGTGTTGGGGTGCCGTTCAGAATGAATGGCATGTTATTGCACCAACACAAGTAATGTTGCCACACATTACCACAAGGCAGTAGTGTTAAAGTGGAGTTTCCATCCCAAACATTTTTCATTTTTGTGCTCATTAGACCTAAAAAATAAAAAATTAAAAAAATGTTTTACTCATCTGGAAATGCCTGTTGCTATGCGGTCCCACAAAATCTTCCATTGGAATCACCTAGGATTCTGACATCATCTCCCTCTAATGCTCCTGGGAAATGTGTGTCATCATTTCCCAGGATGCTGTGAGCTACACAATTATCACTCCCCATCCAAGACTTCCAGGAAGTAAGTGCTTGTGGGCTTCACAATGCCCACAAGCGAAATGACAACCATGTGGACCTTCTTTTTTGAATAACTATGTGGAGCGGCGGCGGATTGTAAAATAGTAAGTGACCAGATTTATATTATAAAAATGCAGGATGAAAGGACATACATTTAAAAAATGCTAATTGTGGTTGTAACTCCGCTTTAAGGACCATGAAACAAGTATGAGTTTTCTTAACCAGGAAGGCAAAGTATACTTTTAATAAAAATTGGTGAACCTGTTGTTAAAAAGCCTCACAGCCTAAAGAGATAGTCACAATAAGGCAATCAGAAGCAGAAAGTCCATACTGAATGTAATAATTGGTATAAAATTTGAAATGGCACTTGTTGATAAGGAAGGAATTCCATTCTCCTAGTGGAATAGAAATTCCATTTATGTCCTGTGTGAAAAGGGATAAAGTTACCTGCATTGTTCAGTTATTCTCTCCTCTTGACCCTTTCAGAAGCTTTGCTTTAAGGAAGGTTCAAGTACCTTAATCAAATAGCTAATATAAAAGATTCATAAACAGAAAGGATAAGTTTTACTTCCTGGATTTTTTTTTTTAAGTCCAGTGACTGACATTTAAATAAAAATGCAAGTGTGTTTTTACCACATTTGTGAAGTAAACTATATGTAATGAAGAAGGAATCAGCGTTGACATGAGTACAGCTGCATATGGTGGAAAGCACCAGGAAATTTTACTATAGTCATTTTACTAGGACCTACAGTAGCTATTTAAATACGAATTTCAATGTTTGAAGGATTATACCTTTAACTACCAGTAGTTAAAACAGCACGCCTTTATGTGTTTTTTTACGATTGTCTAAATGCTATTTATTTGCATTAGTAGTCCATAATTAACTGGTTGCTCTATTAATACGTAACAAGAAGTAGAAGTCAGGGCTGTATTCTAATCTCTGCAGGTATTTTACCTATTGATCATTTAACAGGTGATAGGTATATTGTTACTTGTGCATTCCAACCAGTATCCTGGCCAAGCCATTGTTTCAGCTCAATCTTCCATATGCAGGTCTGACTGATGGAGCTGTCAGCTTCTTCCTGGGGATTATTGAAACTACCTTGACCATATAAGTAGTAATGGAGCTCTGGTGTCTCATTAATCAAGTGAAACTCTCCTGTATTGTAAAGGAAGCTGCGCTGGCTTTATCAGCGCAATCTGATTCCTGCGGTGCTGAAATTAGGAAATATAATCACATTCTTTAAAGGAACGCATCAGTCAAACTTGAAGATTCTGCACTCAGTGAAATTCTTCATTTAGAAAGAAAGATCTTTCCACCACAATTAAATACATTACAGGGATTTTAGCAATTGGTCATTGCAGACTCTTACCTGTTCCTGCTTTGTGTATACTGACTTATGCATTCCAGTCGGTTATTCCTTACTGAGCCTTATTTCTATTGTTATAGTCTAAGAGCCATTACTTGTTACTGCATTGTGGTGACACACATGTACTGTACGTAACGTAACGTTCATTGTGTTTGGCAACCCATCGGAAACCCATTCCTTTTGAATAGGATGCCAACACTCCACAAAACACACTAGACATGGCTCACATCCAAGCGTTGTAGTACACTACAATACAGAAACCTCCAGTGCCCTGGTTAGGTTAGTTGGACTGTCGTTCAAATTTAATGAATAGCTATTGATATGTATTTTCATATTCCTTCCAAGCAGTAAGTGAGCTTTAAAACAAGCTTTCAATGACCTCTGTAACTGCAGGCACCATGGAACAATTCACCCTTCATATGTCAAAGATACACTATCATTTGAAAACATAATTTAATCCACTATATTAAATAGTGTCATGGATGATGGCCAGCAATACAGTTACTGCTAAACTGAATCATAAATTGGCCATGTTTGAGAAGGACCAATCCCCATGGCTGCATCCTAAACCTTAATGATAATTCTCTAGAATGGTCAAGATGGCTAGGGGTAATGTTCTGACCACAGATCTCTTTGAATGATGACTATTGATAAAATTACTTCTATACTGAATGATAGAATGGCCCTCTTTAGGAATGGTGGTTCCCCATGGATCCAACATAACCTACCCCCAGATTGTGACTGCTGCCTCCCGATGAATCTCTAGAATGGTCTAGATGACTTGGAGTAG
The DNA here is from genome assembly GCA_029574335.1 of Rana kukunoris. Classification (NCBI taxonomy): domain Eukaryota; kingdom Metazoa; phylum Chordata; class Amphibia; order Anura; family Ranidae; genus Rana; species Rana kukunoris. The sequence continues at coordinate 28,827,088 of CM056055.1, read as the reverse complement.
TCTCCTGACCACAGATTTCCTTGGATGATAACTATCAATACAATCGCTGCTATACTGTACACGAACCTCTCTAGGAAGGTGGAGTCCCCATGCATCCAACACCCAGACTTTGACTGCTGCCTCCTAAACCTTAATGATGAATCTCTAGAATGGTCCAGATGACTTGGTGTAGCCTCCTGACCACAGATCCTCTTGGATGATGGCTTTTAAAACAATTACTGCTATACTAAACAATAACTTCTCTAGGAAGGTGGGGTCTTCATGTATCCAGCATAACCTACCCCCAGATTGTGACTGCTGCCTCCCGATGAATCTCTAGAATGGTCTAGATGACTTGGAGTAGTCTCCTGACCACAGAGTTCCTTGGATGATAACTATCAATACAATCGCTGCTATACTGAACGCTAACCACTCTAGGAAGGTGGAGTCCCCATGCATCCAACATAACCTACCCCTAGACTTTGACTGCTGCCTCCTAAAACTTAATGATGATGAATCTCTAGAATGGTCCATGACTTGGAGTAGTCTCCTGACCATAGATCCTCTTGGATGATAACTAATGATACAATGAATACTGACATATTTACAACGTAATCCTGACATATAATCTCACACATAGGTTGAACTTGATGGACTTGTGTCTTTTTTCAGCCTCACCTACTATGTAACTATGTAAATACTGCTATATGGATCAATAGAATGGCTCCCTGATATATGGTCCCCAGGGATCCAACATTACCTACTCTGACTTTGGCCACTTCTTCCAACCCTTTCAGCTTTATAGAGAAATGTTCTTTTTTTTTCTTCTTACTTTTTTTTCACTGGGATATTCACTCACATGCTCAGCGAATCCACCTGTGTTTTGTAGGGATCCTCCGCTTTACTGTTGCTTGCCTAGTCTGTTTCTGTTTTCTTATCTTCTGACGTCATCTACCGTATATACTCGAGTATAAGTCGAGTTTTTTGGCACATTTTTTTGTGTGCTGAAAATGCCCCCTCAGCTTATACTCGAGTCACCTTTTTTGCCCACATGTAGCCCCACTCTTCCTCTACAAGTGTGCAATGTTTGTTGTCCTACGGCCAGGGAGCACCGATTTTTCCAACCCGGGCACCCCTTCCATAGACTCCCATGTTAAACAGTCATTTCTCCCGTGACTTTGGGGAGCCGGTACTGGCCAGTCGTAGGTCCCCTAGACCTGGAACTTGGCACACATGTAGCCCCATTTCTCCTCTATAAGTGTGCAAAGTTTGTTGCCTAGGGGAACTAAGGCTGGGGAGCACCCCTTCCATCGACTCCCATGTTAAACGTCAGTCTAGTCATGGACACAGTGAGGCATGGACACAGTGAGGCATGGACACAGTGAGGCATGGACACAGTGAGGCATAGACACAGCGAGGCATGGACACACTGAGGCATGGACAAACTGAGGCATGGACACACTTTAGGCATGCACATGGACACAGTGAGACAAAGTGAGGGCCAGCTGCAAAACATAAGAAAGGGATAACCACAACCGACCCTTGTAGGTGATGTTCCGCTGTAGTTGTGCTGTGGGGGACCCTGAGGTCTCCTGAAGTGCATGAAATAAGTATCACAGGAGACTGCAGGCACATCATCTAGGTGAAAATCCAGATGTGTTCCCCTAAAAAGCATTTTTTAGAAATCTCATTCTGAGAGAAGGGGATGCTAAAAACAGGATGTGGAGGTTGAATGTCTGCTTTAATGATGATTTCCTAGACTGGCCCATATACTCGTGATAACCCCCTGACCACGGATCCCCTCAAGTTCTTTCCCCCACCTTTTCTCTACCACCCTACCCCCTCTTGCACATTTTTTCTGCCCATAGACAAGCAAGTCTGTGGCCTCCCTGGTTGTAATCCACAGGTTTATAAAATCATGAATATTTGTTCCGATATTTGGCTATAAAAGCTGTATTGAAACCCTGGCCATGTAACTTTCTAACTTTGGTTGTATTCTGTACTTCTATATTGCAACGTGATAAAACTTCCATAAACATTATTGAACATAAAACATAATTTTAACCTGATTTCCACAGTCATTATTTCTATAGAGAACTTTTTTTTATGTACCATTCAACTCAAACAAGGGTAAATATGAATAAATCATTTATATTCTCGGAAGCAGAGTTGTGTGAGAACCTGTAAATAAAACATGATTTCTTCACAGTTGAATACTTCCATTGCTTATGCCTTGCAGACAGCACAGTGTATTACATCTGTATTACCTCTGTTTATCCTCACCACAGCAATGCAGGTATGGCGTGTGCATCCCGAAAGAGCGTGATTCCTCAATTATCGATGGCTCGTGGGGGTCATGGAGCCCTTTCGGGGCTTGTTCCAGATCTTGCAGCGGGGGAATTAAAACCGCCATCCGGGAGTGCAACAAACCAGAGTAAGAGCACCTTAGACACAAGTACTATTACCTTTTCTTTGAACATGATATATCTATTTATTTTCTTGTTTCAATCATTTGGCCCTATTTATATAGAAGTTCCCAACTGAATTATGAATGAACGCCTGGCAAACAGGGAAATGTTTAAACTAAATATGTGTATGTTAACTGTATTATTCGCTAAAGGAATTGTAATTCTGTTCTGCCAGTCCTGTGATCCAGGTATTCCTGACAGTTGCTGCTCTTAAGCCTCATACACACGATCAGATATCTGATGGAATCTAATCCGATGGATTTTTTTTTTTTTTTTCTTTTTTTTGTGCGTGAACTCGAGAGAGAGGAGCCGGACTGCAGGAGTTGGGAGTAGGCAGACCCTCCCCCCGGAGGCAATCGCCATCCTTCTCCATGCCCCCGGTGGCAATGGCGGGTGTGAGGGGGGGCCTCCCACTCACCCCGCCCTACCTGCTCCACTTGGGAGCCCAACTGGGGCCCAACAGGACCCCATCGGGGCAGAGGGACTCCCCCTATGAGGGAGTGAGGGGGCCCGACCCACCAAGCCAGCCCCGTAGGTCCTTCGCCTCTCTTTAGGAGACCGCATGGCCAATGTGCGTGCGTATTAAACCAATTTTGTGTGCATGCAAGTGTGGGCGTACTAAGCACAGGCGTACCTTGCATAGCACACCCACCGGGAGCCGGGCTGAGACCACCAAACTCAATTCACATGTAGCCGAGACCGGGATCCGAACCCTTGGCTGCAGAGGTGAACGGCTTGTCAGCGCAGTGCCAATCACGTTGAGCCACCACAGCTCCCTTCCGATGGATTTTTTAATTGGATATCCGATGAAGCTGACTTTCATCAGTCTTGCCTACACACCATCAGTCAAAAATCCGACCGTGCCAAAACGCGAAACGTAAAACACTATGACGTGCTGAAAAAAAAAAAAAATTAAGTTCAATGCTTCCGAGCATGCGTCGACTTGATTCTGAGCATGCATGGATTTTTGACCGATGGACTTCCACACACACGATCTTTTTTTTAATCCATAGGAAAAATGTAAAACATGTTGTATTTTTTTTCACAGATAGAAACAAACCGATGGGACCCACACACGATCCGTTTGTCCGATGAAAACAGTCCATCGGTCTGTTTTCATCGGACAAACCGATCATGTATAGAGGGCTTAATGGGTACAAACCATTAAAAAGGTTAGAATTTCTTGCCTGATTGCTGCAGTACCGCATTTGACCAGAGGTGCGGGGTCTCAGTTGACACTTGAAATGGTTCGGAGCTGTTCGGAAATACTCAGTTCCTGGGTGTTTCTGAGCCTTTGCAAGGGTTTCCAAGATTAGCAGAGCTGTCCTCAAGTATTTCCGAGGCTCTCCAGTGCCCCCCCTCCCCACACCTGGCGTTGCGTGCCATAGAAGTCAATGTGGAACAAATTATCTTCATATTATTGACTTCTACGGGGAAACTCGCTTTGATATGCGAGTACTTTGGATTACGAGTATTCTCCTGGAATGGATTATGCTCGTAATCCAAGGTTCCACTGTAGTTCAGTTAAGAGCACAAGCAAATGTAACAGTAATTGTTCACAGTAAGCCCTGAATGTAACAGTTTTGGAAAACTGTTAAATCAATGAGTTTAGTTCTACTTTATAGATGTGTACATGGCCTTGGTGAGCATACATGTTGATTGTAATGTTCTGCAGAGCTCTGCAGGATATTTAGCTTTAGGTTAGTCTGATCACATCACATTGACATACCCAACCACCCTTTAACATCTATGGGCACACTTGGGCTGTTTTATAGAGTATATGGGTCCTCTAATGAGATTTGTACATATAACGATCTTTGGTGAGCATTTTCCAAGGCCAGAGGTGGGGACTGGTCGACATATTGAAAAGTTATATCACAGTGTATCCAGAAAATGTTTTTGTTTTTATCTCCAGACCAAGAAATGGTGGCAAATACTGTGTGGGACGCCGAATGAAATTTAAATCCTGCAACTCTGAACCATGCACTAAGCAAAAGAGGGACTTTCGTGAAGAACAGTGTGCTGACTTTGACGGAAAGCATTTTAATATCAATGGTCTACCTCCGAACGTTCGCTGGGTGCCAAAGTACAGCGGAAGTAAGTAGTGCCCAGAGCGCCTCTTCCACTCGTGCAGCTGAGATGAAATGTTATTGACAAATTGTTTCCTCACTGTCCGCAGTTCTAATGAAGGATCGCTGTAAACTGTTTTGCCGCGTGGCAGGAAGCACAGCCTATTATCAGCTCAGGGACAGAGTAACAGATGGGACATCATGTGGACCAGACACAAATGATATCTGCGTGCAAGGACTGTGTCGGGTAAATAGTTGCTCACTTGATTTGTGCATTGCTGAATTTCATACTGTGGTCCCTACTTAACCACTTAACCCCCGGACCATTTTGTTGCTAAAGGACCAGGCCCCTTTTTGCGATTCGGCACTGCATCGCTTTAACTGACAATTGCGCGGTTTTGGCAGGCGCCACTGCCATTAACATGTAATTGGTCACCTGAGCAGTTACATGCAAATACCAACCCTGGATGCAGCCATTGTGCATACAAGGCATGTAGCCACCTATAAATGCTGCAAACTAGCAGCAGATGAATGAAGCCTTAGTCCCCGGTCCCACCAAACACGCCATCTTGCTACTTCACTTTAAAGTGGTTGTAAACCCACATTTGTTTGTTTTACATAATAAAGCTTACCTATAGGTAGTGGAAATATCCCCTAAATGTGTGCCATTTAGGAGCTATTTCATGTACACTGCGTAGATGATGTTATCGGCACAGGGCTGATCCTAGGCAGGTGCGTTGAGTGGAGTGCACCCAGACGCCACAGAGGTGGCGGCACTGAAGCGCCAGAGTTCTCCCCTCCCTCCTCCTCCTCCTCCTCTTCTTGTCCGTGTCCTGAGGCGGCTCTCTCCGCGGGTCACCGCCGCTGCCACTGTGTTTCCTGCCCAAGCCGCCCCCCCTCCTGTCAGAGGAGGCGAGTGAAGCAGCGACTGTCTCTGTGCGAAGAGAGACCAGCCGTGCAGTGACGTCCCTGAAGGGGCGTCCGTACCTGATGTGTTCTCCTTGTTTGTGTTAGGGGATCATCACTGTGTTTGAGTCGTTACCAAACATTTGTAAAGGAGAGGAGTTGGTAAGATGACCCTGCCCATGTGGGGGCGCCAGAAATATTTCTGCACCCAGGCGTCTGTGACCCTAGGATCGGCCCCGCATTGGCACATGTGCTTTGAAGAAACTGACCTCCGTGCCGTGACGTGACTGGCGGCTCCCACACGCACGTCACGTGCCTCTGGCCAGTCACAGAGCCGGAGTCCGCAGCCCCGGAAAGAAGAGGGCAGAAGATGGATACGGCTACCAATGGGGACACTGCAGGCTTTGTTTGCAGGTGATTGACACATAATAAGCTGGTATGCAATGCAAACTAGCCTATTATGCTTTTACTTTGCAGGGTTTGCAGGGGAACAGAGAGGAAGTAAAACCCATCAGTGTTTACTTTCTCTTTAAGTAGCACGATTTCAAAGTACTTCTACTTCAGGTGATACTTGGAAGACATCTGTGATTTCATGCACAGATGTTTATGCAAGTCATACCTTAACTTGCAAAAAGTAATGCAAGAACTACTTTCAAAATTGGTGCAACTCCAATGAACTTGTAGCACCACTGTGGACAATAAGCTAGCGATTTGTCACATGATTTGAAACGATCAAAACGCATAACAAGTTGCACAGGTGTGACTGGGGACTTAGGGTTTACCTGTGATTTAATGCATGATTGCCAAATCCTTCAATTGTGCACAACTGATCACTATTACATTATAGGGAGCTATCAATACTTTTAGGCCTCGTACACACGAGGGGATATGTCCGCTGAAAACGGTCCGATGGACCGTTTCAGCAGACATCTCCGCTCGTGTGTATGGGCTAGCGGACAGATTTCTCCACCCGACAGATTTCAAAGCATGCTTTGAAATCTATCCGGTGGAATCTGTCCGCCCGACATGTCTGCTGGTTAGTACACTTACCAGCAGACATGTCGTCCCCCACCGCCTCCGCGCCGCCGCCGAATGGATTCGGCGCATGCGCGGAAGTGTTTAACTTCCTGGTGCGGTGACGTGGCGGCGTCAACGTCACCGCCACGTCACCGCGCCGTCCGGCGGCGGGGAATTTGATCCGATGGTGTGTACACGCCATCGGATCAAACTCCCAATCGGACATATCCGATGGAAATGGTCCGCGGACCGTTTTCATCGGATATGTCCGATCGTGTGTACGAGGCCTTAGTGTTTTTCATCAGTTGTGATTTTTATTAGTCCAATTGAGCTAATAAATATAGCCCATAGACTTTTACAGTGGCGCAAAAGAAAAAACGAAAGACATTGAAAGATGGGACCGCTACTTAAAATTTACATCTCACTATTCAGTCCCGCACACTCGGCCCATGGCTAGCCGCTGCCGTTTCCCAAATGTTGTCTTTTTCCAGGGGAGATTGGAGGAAGGTAGAATGGGGTGGGTATGAGAGGAGTGTATGGGGAGGGGGAAAAAAAAGTGTGGGGAATTGTTGGTTTTTTTATTGGAGAGGGGTAGGTGGGTGTGGAGAGGGAGTCTTCCTCTCTTCCTGGCTTCCCATTTTTGGCATGTCCAGTCTCCAACAATGCCACTAAGAAATCGTTTACTGTTGGAAGACCAAAGGTGTCTGTTTTTCTGCACAGGTTTGCCAGTCGTAGTTGCCTACAATATTTTAAGCATTTTTGCAGTTTAATTTTTATGACTTATTTTGCTTTTTTTTTACATTTTTTTCAGCTTTTCTATTACTGTTGGATTAGGATTTTTAATTTCTATAATTCATGCAACTGTAAATAACAATTTCTATAGAATTTCAATGGAAACATTTTTTTTGTTGAAATGTGCAAATACTGCATTTTATGTTAACGTTTCAGCTCTTTTGTTTGACTGAACTTATGTAAATGTTCCAGTATTGTTGTGAGTCACCCTGAAAAGAACTATTGTACTAAAGTTCAAGAGAAAGAGCGACATACCCCTATGTCAATCACAGTTCATATTATACGATGGCCTTGAGGCCTTTTATAATGATTAACCCTTTCCAGGCTGTAATTATAACATTTATTCTCAATGTAGGCTATGTAGATGTTCCCACACATCCTGCCCTAGTAAAGGGTCAAAGAAAGTGATGGAAAATTTCTCGAGACAAGAATAAAGACAGTTCTTTTTAGTCAAATTATGAGATCTAGATGTTCCCCAGGTGTCCCAATGACAGTAAGTTTAAGGAAATCACCACAGTGAAGTCACAGAAGGCAGGAAAAACCTGACCACATTCTAACTAAATAGGTTAGAATTGAAAACTCTGAATACCGAGGTGCATTTGGAAACACCGTAGCAAATCCTTATTGAAGTTCTTTAAAGGAGCCAAAATTTAGGTGTCCCATTAACCCAATGAAAAACATCTTAGCAATATACCAATCCAAAAACTCCAGGAGTGGATACTCGTCTCTGGGCAGTCAAGCTAAATATCATCCCATTGAGTGCTGTTCATTGCCCCAAAACGAATGCACAATTTGGGAATCAGATAACTTTGAAGCCATGAAGAGCTCACAGCATGTAAGACATTATATACTCCGTAAGTAACATCAGAGCTGTGACAGATTATTTTCTACCTGGAGCCTTTCAGTGATTTATAGCCTACAGTTCATTAACTACCATAGGAGAGCTAGGAACTGTGCGAAATCTGAGCCCTTATCTGGAATCAGGATGGCTGAAGGGGACTGCTTGTTATTGGAAGTGCTACCTTAGTCATAGTCAGGATTCTCAGGCCTCGTACACACAACCGAGAAACTTGTCATAAAAGAAACATCGTTTTCCTCGACGAGGTTCTTGTCAAGCTTTCCTTGCATACACACTGTCAAGACAAAATCTTGTCGTTCTCAAACGCAGTGACGTACAACACGTACGGCGGCACTATAAAGGGGAAGTTCGATTCCACCGGCGACGCCCTTGGGGCTGCTTTTCTAATCTCATGCGTGTTAAATAAAGGTTTGGTGAGAGACGATTCACGCTTTTCAGTCTGTTACAGCGTGACGAATGTGCTATCTTTATTACGAACGCTACTTTTACCAGATGGTGCACTCCCGTCTCATACTTTATTCTGAGCATGCGCGTGTTTCTAAGCATACACACATCGTAAACCAGCCGACAAGAACCATGACGAGGAAATTGAGACTCCCGACGAGAAAAAAGAGAGCATGTTCTCTTTTTTTCTCGTCGAGATCCACGACAGTTTTCTCGATGAAAAACATACACACGACCGTACACCATACACCAGCATTTTTCTTGATGGATTTTGCAGAGGAAAACGGTCGTGTGTATGAGGCCTATGAGTCCTCCATTTTTATTGGCTCAGAGAAAAGGTACAACAGCCATTGTGGGGTCAGGTAATTTTTTTTTCCATCATGGGGTGAAATTGGTGCCAGTTGGTTTTAACTTTCCTTTATCTGAACCAAAACTTCTGGACATTGTCCGAGACTGATCATGATGTGTGTTTTTTCTTGAGTATAGTTAAAGTAGAAATTCAGCCCAAATTTTTTCTCTAGCTTCTGATAGAGTGGGAAGGGATAGAGTGAACGGTCAAATAAAGTGATGGAAAATGTCTCCAATGAGATGAGAATAAACACTTCTTTTTAGTAGTCAGATTAAAGCGGAGGTTCACCCTAAATATAAGCCCTCCCATGTGATCCAGCATACTGGCGTCAGCGCCAGTATGCTGTTTTTTTTTTTTTTAATCCATGTACTTACTGTATTATGCTGAATTTAAATTTTTTTACCCCGCGGTGGACGGCGCCAGTATAGCGCGTCACATCTTACGAAAGTACCCCGAAAAGGACTCGGGTAATCTCGGCGAAAATGCGGCGCCTGCGCACAGACCTAGGAGCTGACTGCGCAGGCGCCGTATTTCTCCGAGTCCTATTTCGGCGTTTTTCGGAGGGCGTGACGCGCCATAGCCGTAGGACTCGGAGAAATACGGCGCCTGCACAGTCAGCTCCTAGGTCTGTGCGCAGGCGCCGCATTTTCGCCGAGATTACCCGAGTCCTTTTCGGGTACTTTCGTAAGATGTGACGCGCTATACTGGCGCCGTCCACCGCGGGGTAAAAAAAATAAAATTCAGCATAATACAGTAAGTACATGGATTAAAAAAAAAAAAAAAACAGCATACTGGCGCTGACGCCAGTATGCTGGATCACATGGGAGGGCTTATATTTAGGGTGAACCTCCGCTTTAAGAGAGCTAGAGGTTCCCCAGGTGTCACAAGGACAGGAAGTTAGAGGAAATCACCACAGTGAAGTCGCAGGAAAAACCTGACCAAATTCTAACTAAATAGGTTAGAATTGGAAACTCTGAATACTAAGGTGCATTTGGGAACACCGTAGCAAATCCTTATTAAAGTTCTTTGAAAGAGCCAAAATGTAGGGTGTCCCATTAACCCAATGAAAAACATCTTGGCAATATATTTATTGGTGTCTGTGTAGAGTGTAACCTAAGCACAGGATGTACTGTACTTATTTTTCTTGGCTCTTCTCTCTATCTTTTTTTAAAGCAAGCTGGTTGTGATCACGTCCTAAACTCAAAAGCCAGAAGAGATAAGTGTGGAGTTTGTGGTGGAGACAATTCATCCTGTAAACCCATAGAAGGAACGCATAGTTTAGTACATTATGGTAGGTAAACAGAAATGTAAATAATCCTTTGCCATGTTCTATTGTTTAACATGCAAATTTTAGCTAAGTCTAAAACTGGAAAATGAAAATAACTTGTCTGTTCCCATCCTTCATCAGCATAGTTGGGAGTAAGTGGAAACTATGTTGTCCTCCTGCGTCATGATAGATGATACACACTGCTCTTAATTTGTTTACAGTTCTTTCACATGTATATTATATGACTGTTAAAGGCACGGGGGACCAGTGCCTGATTACCAAATAGGCAGAGTAGACACCGGGCCTATGGACCCCACACAGTTTAGGTTGGGTTCACACTTGCTACAGAAGAGTGTGACCAGCTCTCGATGTAGCTAATTCACACATCACTGGGGCATCCGCGGGGCACACAGCAGAAGAGTCTTGTGCAAATTCGGACCTGAAATGGTGAACCGGAACACACTAGACCCCGCACTGTGAATGTTCAGCGTCACCCTGCAGGGATGTAGTCCCAAGGGAGGGGGCGAGCACGTGGACTAACCCCCATCCAGAACGGCTCGGGTGATGGGGGCAAGCTTACTGAGGAGGAACAGAAAGTGAGAAATTCAAACAAAGAAAAAAAACATTTAGAAGGGAAATCGAAGGAAAAGGTAAGTGAACCAACAATGCACTAGCTTAAGGGAACCTATTTAGAAAATAAAAAAACATACCTTTACAACCCCTTTAAACATTGTCTCAATTCTCTGAGCAGAATGTTAGTGTGACGAGACCCTTGCTCGCTCGGTTCTGCTCTCCCGACACTCCTCTGCCTCTATTGGATCAGATTGCCGATTGCAACGTCTGATGGTCCAGTCATCCAAGGTTCCGGGATCCAAACTACAGCTATGTGTCGTACGGGATCCATTTAGAACACACACCAGGCAGGCTGTATGTATGTTCAAACAGGACTCTTTATTTTCAAGTACACAGCACACTTTTATACAGAATTTGGAACATCCCACCCCCAACAACCGCTTTCCTATTGGTCAATTGTAAAGTATATGCAGTCCCCACTCAGGTCCTCCTTAACCATGCAAATGAGGACTTGGAATAGTCAACAGGGATTGGTCCCATAGCTTGAATAGAAAGACTATGTGTATTGAGACAGAAGCCCCAGGGGGTAATCAATGTACACAATAGCCCGGTCTATTTAACAGGACCTCAATTAACAATTCTACAGGCTTACACAATGGACAATTAGTATATCTTCTGAGTCTATTGACCTGGTTGGGGGTCAGAATAAAATCACCTGTAATATCTCAAGACATCCTGGAATATGAACTATCCGTAATGTCCCATCTTCTGAAATACATGAATTAGGATTTCAAGTAGAAACACTCCAGCACTCCAAGGTCCATGACAGTTAGTTTTTAACGTGGTGATTTCACTAACACTCTCGAGCATGCCTGTGACCTTTTTTATGTAGTTCACGGTAGCCTGAGCAAATACCTGGTTAACAGCAAGATCTGCACTCAAAAATGTTTTTAAAGCAGAGTTTCACGCAAAAATGGAACCTCCGCTATTCGGATTCCTCCCCCCCTCCAGTGTCACATTTGGCACCTTTCAGGGGGGAAGGGGGAGCATATACCTGTCTAAGACAGGTATTTGTACCCACTTCCGGACATAGATACCTACATTATCTGCGGGAATCTACACCACGTCTGGCGCACCCCCCCCCCCCCCACTGTCTTCTGGTAGAGACATGGGTCCCAGAAGATAGCAGGGACCAGTGGCATTGCGCATCGCGAGAGGCACATGCGCAGTAGGGAACTAGGAAGTAAAGCCGCAAGGCAATGAGCCGCTGACTGCAGCGGCGCATGTGCACAGGGGATTCTCGGCTGAATGCCCGGCAGACGCCGGACCTTGCCGTAAAGGAGTCTCCCGCACGCATGAGTGGGAGTGACGACATCGCAGCTCCAGCCACTCAGATACCCAGAAGACACGCCAAGGGGAAATATCATGTCATACTGACGCCTCGTTCTAAGGTAAGTATCTCATAATGAGATAGTATGTAGTGCATACTAGCTCATTATGTCTTTTGCCTTACAGGTGGCACAAAAAAATAAATACATTTTGACTATACAACCTCTTGAATGTGCCCATTTCAGTTCACTTTAAGACATGGCGAAAAAATGATGACATAATGTCTTATTAAAACATTTTCAGACAGGATTGCATGGATCACTGTCTTCATTTAGATATAGCCTCTTAAATGACAATTTCTATTCCTTTGTTTCCTTTTACCATAGAAAGTTGTGTTTTGAAGTTATGCTACATGCATTTGGCAGCCATGTAAATCAAACAGGCTTTGTGGAGCACATCCGGCTCATTAATCAGCTTCGGCTCTTTTGTGTCTTCCAGGTTACAATACTGTGGTGCGTATTCCGGCCGGTGCTACCAACATCGATGTGCGACAGCACAGCTACTCAGGAAAACCAGAAGATGATAACTACCTTGGTGAGATCATAGGCTGTGTCTGAACTCCTTAGAAGAATACACATTCCACACCATGTTATAGTCTTGGCTGGAGCTTTGTCTTCTCATTAGAGATTATAAATATTTCAGAGCTAGAGAAGGCAAATACTGCTGACATAATTTTGGCATCTATTTGCATTGGGTTGAAAGGACTTTGAGAGGACTTTTTAGTTACCGTATTTATCGGCGTATAACGCGCACCCCCAATTTAAGAGAGAAATTTCAGGATTTAAAAATAAATGTGTCCCTCTGCGGCCTCACCTCATCTCCTTATGCAGCCGCTAGTCATCTCGTACAGCCGTCATCTCAGTCACATACAGTCCCGCCTCGTGTCCCTCTGCAGCCTGTGTGTCCCTCTGCAGACTCACCATCTCCTTATGCAGCCGCCTGTCATCTCGTACAGCCATCATCTCATGTTCACTTGGCGTCTGCAGTCACATACACAGTCCCGCCTCCGCCATCAGCATTGGACCAGCTCCTGTGATTGACAGAACATTGGTCCAATGCCGGTGGTGGAGACAGGACTGTGTGTGTGACGTCAAAGCCGAGTAAAGGGAAGATGATGGCTCGGTGAATTCCGGCGTCACTCTTTCCCCTCCGAGTCCGAGGTGCAATATCGGCGTATAACGTGCAAAGTGCGAGTTATACGCCGATAAATACGGTACTTGTAGTGTTTACTAAAGTCAACCCGTCACGTTTCCCCTAACCTGTGGAGAATTTACCACCTATGGAATTGTGTACTTGTATTCTGCATGAACCTGACTTGTGTTCACTCTTCCCCCTTCTACAATTTTGCACAGTAGAGGGCTTTAAAGTCCAGGATCTATGCAAATGAGAGAAGCTTCAAGATATTTGGTTTACTGCTATTATGATGGTGATGTCTCTGATAATGGATATGAAAACATATCGCCCCACAGTCTCATAACCAACTTGAAGGCTTCTTTTGCATAGCCCTGGCCAGGACTTTACAGGTCCAGTCCCAGACTGTGTACACCACAGGTGTCCAGTGCTATTCGAGATCTGAGACCATAAAATGCCTGTTCAATTCTAAAAGCCTAGCCACCTGTCCACCTCAACCATGTCAGACTTCACACAGCCCTGGGTTCTAATCTGTATAAAATCCAATAAGATCAGCAAACAAATAGTCTAAAGGCCCATACACATGATCAGACTTTTCAGCTGTCCTACGGACGTGTTTTATCAGACAATCCAACCTTCTGTATGCTCCATCGGACAATTGTCGGTTTTTCAATGGACAAATGTTCGCTGCGAATGCTCCTAAACTTTTTAACAACAAATGTCCGATGGAGGATCATCTGATCGTGTGTACACAAGTCCATCGGACTAAAATCCAACGTGTAAACACACATGCTCAGAACCAATGCTAAACATCAGACAAAAATAGCAGAAGTTGGCCAAAGGGTGGCGGTAAAGAGCTTAAAAAACACGTGATTTGGTGAATGTTGGCTGAAAATGTTCTGCAGAGCAAGTTCATGGCCAACGACCTTCGGACCAAAATCCACAGAAAAGTCTGATTGTGTGCATGAGGTTTAAGAGTCCAAAAAAATTTGATATAAGTTTTGATTCGCAGATGACAACATAGAACAGACAACGCACAGCATTTTTGGTGACTCACTGTTTTTTGTTATACCCTATACAGCTAATAATTGGTGCTTTGTGTAATTTTTGAGCCCTTATGTAAACCTATTATGGTTATGCCTCGAACAAGGGAGAGGTCTTTGAGCCCCAAAATCCCGTTGGCTTTTCTAAGTTATTTGTGAATCAGTACTGATATTAATGTTTTTAGACTTTCAAACTATTTGTTTGGTACGTTCAGACTATATACTGGACGTGAATTTTCAAAACTGGCCCACCTGTTTGAGGGACAATATGCTTTGGTCTAAAGTAGTCCCGCTAGAGCCATTGCGCCTTATCACATAATGACCAATCATCTAATCATTTGAATCCAGCGCCTCATTTCTACTTGTTCTTTGTCCCCAACATGGCAGTCTGTGAACTGTCCTAACCTGTGTGGTATTTATCATCTATGGTAATGCCTACCTAACTGCAGAATAGACCATCTTTGCAGCCCCACTCAAGAGAGGGCTGTAGCGTTCAGCTTCAAGCAAGTTAGTTCCCTGTTTTTTTACGATGTGATGTCTATAAAATATTTAATATAATAAAAATTCAACAATGCAGCTCCAGAATCGGCATAGAAAAATACTTTATTTGCATAGGCTTGCCTAGGCTTTTCCCAGACATAGCTTTCTTAAACTGCAATTCTTCCGCTCCGAGAAGCCTGTATAAGTGCTATTTTTTCTTTACAATAAGGAATTTATCACTTTTATGAAACACTACTTGATTTTACCAATGTGGGCAGTTTTGGTAACTTAAAACTATTTTAAGAGTTTTGCCCGAAAAATGCTGTTTGATTTTCTTCTAGTGGTCTTGACACATTGGGCAAGCTTGTAGGGCAGGTTCAGAGTTCAGTTTGGTTCATTCTTCCGTTCACTGAGATCACATGACCTAAGGCCATGTCATGTGACCAACACAGGAGTAGCCCTTTCAAGGTAAATATTGCAGCCCCTCTCTTGTTTACTTATCCATCCCAGAAATATTGTTATCATAGCTTTATATGAAAGCCAAATTCCAACCAGAACAGTTGGCGTTTAACACCTAGGGCTATATCTTTTTTTTAAGTAGCTCTAAAGCCAAAACTTTAGTGAGTCCATTGAGCTCATTGAGGATTCCCTCTTACTTTGGAAAGATTTTCACTTCCTGTTGTGTTTCTGGGACAGGAAGTAAAGGTAACCTGCCCAGTGGGACAAAGACAGCAAAAACAGAGCCTGATTGGGGTTCATTAATTTCCCTGCTCTATCCATAACGAATAGTGTCAGCTTTAGATTCACTGTAGGTGGATTTCCCCTTTAAGTAATTCTGAAAACAGTTCTGCCAGTGAAGTGAAACATCTAGCTCCGCTCTGATGTATAAACTGTTATTGTAAATGATGTAGGTCTGTTCTTTGTCCAACGCTGTGATGAGCACTTGTTAGAGGCACCTCCTTAGCTCAAGTTCTGCACATTACAGCGGGCTGCTTCTACCTTGATTCCTGTCAGGGACACACTAAGCACTCGAAGCATTTGTTTGTGTAAGGATGATCCCCTCTGTACATAGACTTAGTTGTCTGTCGCTGTGATCACATCCCTTCACTCACAGCTGACACTGTCATCCCTATCCAGTCTGGCATGTTATTCTCCAGTCACTCCGCAAGTGCGAAGGGTTCACGTTATGCTTTTGTTGTAGTTACACAAATTTTATGTTGTGATTTCTGTGCAGAGGAAATTCGTACATCTGTGACTTGATGAGTATAAATGGTAGGCAGCCAAGATATAGAAATGTGGTAAGGAACGTGAGAGAATATTTAAAAAGGGAAAGGGGAGCAGTGTCTGTTAAGAGAGAAAAGATGTGATTGGGGAAGTGGAACTGGTGTCTGGTAAGAGAGAGGGTAATGGTGACCTTTAGAGAGGGGAGTGGTACCTGGTAGGGTAGAAGGTAGATGTGACCAGGGAAAGGGGAGCAGTGTCTGTCAAGAGAGAAAAGATGTGATTGGGGAAGTGGAACTGGTGCCTGATAAGAGAGAGGGTAATGTTGACCTTTAGAGAGGGGAGTGGTACCTGGTAGAGTAGAGGGTAGATGTGACCAGGGAAAGGGGAGCAGTGTCTGTTAAGAGAGAAAAGATGTGATTGGGGAAGTGGGACTGGTGTCTGGTAAGAGAGAGGGTAATGGTGACCTTTAGAGAGGGGAGTGGTACCTGGTGGGGTAGAGGGTAAATGTAACCAGGGAAAGGGGAGCAGTGTCTGTTAATAGAGAAAAGATGTGATTGGGGAAGTGGGACTGGTGTCTGGTAAGAGAGAGGGTAATGGTGACCTTTAGAGAGGGGAGTGGTACCTGGTAGAATAGAAGGTAGATGTGACCAGGAAAGGGGAGCAGTGTCTGTTAAGAGAGAAAAGATGTGATTGGGGAAGTGGGACTGGTGTCTGGTAAGAGAGAGGGTAATGGTGACCTTTAGAGAGGGGAGTGGTACCTGGTAGGATAGAAGGTAGATGTGACCAGGGAAAGGGGAGCAGTGTCTGTTAAGAGAGAAATGATGTGATTGGGGAAGTGGGACTGGTGCCTGGTAAGAGAGAGGGTAATGGTGACCTTTAGAGAGGGTAGTGGTACCTGGTAGGGTAGAGGGTAGATGTAACCAGGGAAAGGGGAGCAGTGTCTGTTAAGAGAGAAAAGATGTGATTGGGGAAGTGGGACTGGTGTCTGGTAAGAGAGAGGGTAATGGTGACCTTTAGAGAGGGGAGTGGTACCTGGTAGGGTAGAAGGTAGATGTGACCAGGGAAAGGGGAGCAGTGTCTGTTAAGAGAGAAAAGATGTGATTGGGGTAGTGGGACTGGTGTCTGGTAAGAAAGAGGGTAATGGTGACCTTTAGAGAGGGGAGTGGTACCTGGTAGGGTAGAAGGTAGATGTGACCAGGGAAAAAGGAGCAGTGTCTGTTAAGAGAGAAATTATGTGATTAGGGAAGTGGGACTGGTGCCTGGTAAGAGAGAGGGTAATGGTGACCTTTAGAGAGGGGAGTGGTACCTGGTAGGGTAGAGGGTAGATGTGACCAGGGAAAGGGCAGCAGTGTCTGTTAAGAGAATAAAGATGTGATTGGGGAAGTGGGACTGGTGTCTGGTAAGAGAGAGGGTAATGGTGTCCTTTAGAGAAGGGAGTGGTGCCTGGTAGGGTAGAAGGTAGATGTGACCAGGGAAAGGGGAGCAGTGTTTGTTAGGAGAGAAATTATGTGATTGGGGAAGTGGGACTGGTGTCTGGTAAGAGAGAGGGTAATGGTGACCTTTAGGCTGGGTTCACACTTGTGCGGTGAGAATTTCAGCTTTTTTATCTCTGCAGATAGATAAGGGAAGTGTTCAGCAGATTAGCTCCGTTTCTGCTGCGAATTTGGAGACCTAGGGGAAGTTCTGAGTGAGAGGAGAGTGGGGGAGAAGTTTATTGAGCTGAATGAGAGAAATTCCTGAAGAGAACTGAACACATCTGCGAATCAGCTGCGTACCCATAGAAGATAATGGGACTGAATTCGCACCTGAGCCACACCGCAAGGCCTCCACAACGCATACGGATTTCAGGCAATGCGCAGTGCGAATGCATCGCACATATGTGAACCAGCCTCATTGAAAACAATGTATTTAAAAATGTTCTGCGTATTAGTTGCGGTTTGTGGCTCAGGTGCGAATTCAGTCCCATTATCTTCTATGGGTACGCAGCTGATTCGCAGATGTGTTCAGTTCTCTTCAGGAATTTCTCTCATTCAGCTCAATACACTTTTCCCCCACTCTCCTCTCACTCAGAACTTCCCCTAGGTCTCCAAATTCGCAGCAGAAACGGAGCTAATCTGCTGAACACTTCTCTTATCTATCTGCAGAGATAAAAAAGCTGAAATTCTCACCG
Source organism: Rana kukunoris (assembly GCA_029574335.1). Taxonomy (NCBI): domain Eukaryota; kingdom Metazoa; phylum Chordata; class Amphibia; order Anura; family Ranidae; genus Rana; species Rana kukunoris. The sequence continues at coordinate 28,808,928 of CM056055.1, read as the reverse complement.
CACAAGTGTGAACCCAGCCTCAGAGAGGGGAGTGGTACCTTGTAGGGTAGAGGGTAGATGTGACCAGGGAAACGGGAACAGTGTCTGGTCAGGGAGAAGATTGATGTTACCAGGGGATGGGGAGCAGTGGATGGGTATATATGACTTTGGAGAGGAGAATGGTGCCATGGTAAGAGAGAGCGTAGATGTGACCTTGGAGAGGGGATTAGTGCCTGGTAAGAGAGAAGGTAGATGTGACATTGAAGTTGGGAGTGGTGCCTGATGGGAGAGATGATAGATGTGTAGATGTGACGTGGGGATGGGGATCAGTGCTTGGTAAGAGAAAGGGAGATAGGAGTGGTGTCTGGTAAGAGATGGTAGGTCTGACCTGGGGAGGGGTGTGGTGCCCGATAAGGAAATAGGGGAGATCTATTTCGGGAGAGGGGAGTGGTGCCTGGTAAGATTGTTAATGTGATCTGGAAAATGGTAACAGTCCTTGCCAAGGGGAAAGGGGAGGTCTGATCAGGAAGATGGGAGTGGTATCCATTAAAAGAAAAGATAGATGTGACTTGGGAAAGGAGTATGGTGCTTGGTAAGGGAAGTGGGGAGATCTGATTAGGTAGAGGGGAGCAGTGCCTGGTAAGAGAGAGGGTACATTTGACCAGCGGAGATGTGCGGTGCCTGGTAAGGAAAAGTATTCAGGGAAAGTGGAGTGGTGCCTGGTAAGAGAGAGGGTAGATGTGATTTGGTAAAGGGGAATGGTCCTGGGTAAGGGGAGATCTGATCAGGGAGAGGGGACTGGTTTCCAGTATGAGGCAGGATAGATGTGAGCTGGGAAATTAGTGTGGTGTTTGGTAAGGGAAGCAGAGAGATCTGATCAGGGAGAGGGGAGCCATGCCTGGCAAGAGAGACCATAGATTTGACGTGGGGAGGGGTGTGGTGCCTGGTAAGGAAAAACAGAAGATCTAATCAGGGAGAGGGTAGTGGTGCCTGGGAGAGGGTAGCCCCATTTTTGAGCTTTTCTGCTGCTCTTACTCTTGTATTTTACACGCTTTTCCCTCTTTGGTCTGATTTCTGCTTTTTCTAGTCTTCCCTTTCATTCTTCCTTTCTTATTTTCCTTCTCTTCCCTTGCTTCTTTTTCTTCCTGTTCTCTCTCTTTCTATCTATTCTTTTCTTAGCCCCCCCCCCTCACATCTCTATTTTTCTGGCCCTATCTCTTCTTCTGTTTCTTCTTCTTTCCCACTCTTTCCCTCTCTGTCCCCCCCACCATCTAACCTGTCTATTAATCTAATGTTTCTGTCATTCAAACTAATCTGTCTTGTACTTGAACTTTTCTTGGCAAATTTTCAAAGCTCCTTTTCATGTAGAGGTTCTTAAAGTTTTACTTTGTTTACCGTGCTTTTCTAGACCAAAGGCTGATTTATCACCACTGTGTGCTTTGTATTGTTTATGTTTTACACTTTGAAAGAATACCCATATTTTCCTGTAGAATACTTTAGGCACATCAGGACATGCGTTAGAGGGAAATTCAGCAGGTCCCAGTAGCCTGCTGCACCAAGTGTTATTTTTAGGATGCATGTGGACAGATAGATAGATAGCCAGACATATGCATATTGCCAGTTTTGACCCCTTTTAATATACAATTAGTGAGTGAGTTCCCATATAAATAAGAATAATTAAGGTGGATGTAAACCCTCTCCTATACCCAGTGAAGTGAACAGCTTTAGATGATACACAGGGATGAAACAAATCTCCCTACATAAGTTTTACATATATATCTGCATTCTTCAGCTTTAAATATTCTTTAGAAAGTGAACATTGTGTTAAAACTTTTACTTCCTCTTTTAGCAGTGGGAGGGGAGTCTTGGCATACACTATGTGACAGCTGATTGGAGGAAATGCACACCCCTCCCTCCACATGGGCAAAGGAAGAAGGAAACTTGCAGAGCTGTGCTGTGAATAGACCAGCTCTCTGCTAATCTATTTATACCAACCTCCTCAACACAAATTTCTAGCTGCTTATATCTCATGTGTCAGAGAGCTTGTCAGAAGTTATTATGCTGATAACTGAGGAACAAAGTAGCAGAAAGACACAGGACTTAGTACATTGGATAGGAATAATAAACACTACAGATATATGTACCCAGCTCAAATTTCATGAATGGGGTTTACATCCACTTTGATGTCAATGCTCCCAGAGATAGTTTGTCCGTATGGCACTTGGACTATGTCTGCATGATTGATTACCATGTAAGCTCATTGGTAACCTCAACCTAGTCACAGAACTAGTCACATAACTTCTAAATAACCCCCTATTCAATTAATAGTTTCAATCTAACTACTAAACCTTAATTTGAACATACTTCTAAAACTTAATCTGAAGTGACTTTTAAGCCTAACTCCTAATGCTAACCCTAAAACTGAACCTACCCTTACACTATCCTACCTTTAAATGTAACCCTTCACCTAATATGACCTCTGAACCCACCTCTAAGCCTAACTTTTAATCTAAACTGCTAAATCTAACCATGAATTTAAACCAACTTGAACTTAACCACTTAAGGACCGCCGCATGTACATTTACGTCGGCAGAATGGCACCTACAGGCACATCAACGTATATATACGTTGGTGCCTTGGGGGGGTTCGGGGGTCCGATCGGAAGGAGGAAGCGATGTGATCTCTCCCTCTGCGTTTTTTTCCACCACCGCTGAGGAGAGATCACCACACAGTAAGGCCCCTTTCACATTGAGGCGTTTTTCATGCGGTACAGCGCTAAAAATAGCGCTGCTATACCGCATGAAAAATCATGCCCTGTAGTGTTCAATGTGAAAGCCCGAAGGCTTTCACACTGAAGCGGTGCGCTAGCAGGAACGCTCCAAAAGTCCTGCTAGCCGCATCTTTACCGCGGTATAGGAGCGGTGTGTTCACCGCTCCTATAGCGCGCCTTCCCATTGGAAACAATGGGAAACCGCGGCAATAGCGCGGTAATACCGCCCGCAACGCGGGCGGTATTAACCCTTTTTCGGCCGCTAGCGGGGGTTAAAACCTCACCGCTAGCGCCCGAATATCGCGGTAAACACGACGGTATAGCGGCGCTACAAATAGCGCGGCTATACCGTCACCGCGGCTCCACGCCTCAATGTGAAAGGGGCCTAAGTCCTGCACCAACACTACACTACACACAGGCACATTTAACCCCCCCGATCGCCCCCCCTCCCCCCTGTCACAGTGTCACTGAATGCAGTAATCATACATGTATGATTACTGTATTTAGTGTCAGTGTGACAGGCAGTGTGACAGTCAGTTAGTGTTAGGTTCAGGGTAGCCCTGTACCCCCCCTAATAAAGTTTTAACCCCTTGATCACTGCCCTAGTTAACCCTTTCACTCCCTATTGCCAGCGTCACTAAGCAATCATTTTTCTGATCGTTGTATTAGTGTCGCTGTTCCCGCTAGGTAGCTAAAAAAAAAAGTATTGCGATTTTTTTTTTTACTAAAGACATGTGGTTAAATAAATTTTGGCCTAAATGTTTGACTAAAATTTAGTTTATTGATTTTTCTTATAACAAAAAGTAAAATATATTGATTTTTTTTCAAAAATGTCGCTCTATTTTTGTATATAGTGCAAAAAATTTAAATCGCAGAGGCGATCAAATACCACCAAACGAAAACTCTATTTGTGGGAAGAAAAGGACGCAAATTTTGTTTGGGAGCCACGTCGCACGACCGCGCAATTGTCTGTTAAAGCGACGCAGTGCCGAATCGCAAAAACCCCTTTGGTCATTTGGCAGCATATTGGTCCGGGTCTTAAGTGGATAATCTGTAAATTCAACTAAATCACTAAACCTTAGCCTGAACCTACATCCCTAGATATCCCCAAAAATATTTGCAGCTGTAATTGCAGTGAAAGGTGGTTCTAAAAATGATTAATTCAGGCCTCGTACACACGACCGAGAATCTCGACGTAAAAGAATCATTGAGTTTCTTGTCAGGCTTGTCGAGAATTTTGTCAAGCTTTCTTTGCGTACACACTGTCAAGACAAAATCTCGTCATTCTCAAACGCGGTGACGTACAACACGTACAACGGCACTATAAAGGGGAAGTTCTATACCGTTGGTGCCACCCTTAGGGCTGCTTTTGCTAATCTCGTGTTGCCGCGTGTTAGTAAGTTTGGTGAGAGACGATTTGCGATTTTCAGTCTGAGTGTGACAAATGTGCTATCTCCATTACGCTACTTTTACCGAAGGTGCGCTCCCATCTCACACTTTATTCTGAGCATGTGTGGGTTTCTAAGCATACATACAAATGTGTTTCTCGTCGTAAACCAGCCCGACGAGAAACACGACGAGGAAATTGAGACTCCCGACAAGAAAAAAGAGAACTTGTTCCACGACAGTTTTCTCGATGAAAAACATACACACGACCGTTTTCCTCGGCAAAAAACTCTGCCACCAATTTTCTTGATGGATTTTGTCGAGAAAAACGTGTGTACGAGGCCTCTGACCAAAAACCTGTTCTTTTTAATGGGTACAACCCTGGGCCCCTTAACCCCCAAAGAGACTCATCCTCCACTGTTGAGATGTGCTATTCACATGCAGCCTATATAGATGCAAATGAAAAAGTGTGTGCGCATACACTTATTTCACAGCTCAGCGAGTGTGTGAACCTCCCAGAGCTCACTTGAGATTCCAGAAGGAATTTAACATTGTCATCAAAATCTCAAGTGTTAACATTTACTCTTTTGTATAAGTGGGCGCGTAACAACACAGCGAGGAAACTCCTTATAGCTGAGGAGGAGGATATCTCAGCAAGAGAAGGGGCACACTTGTGGAAAAATGAATTTTCTTTTCATCTGGGTTAAGCACGTTTTCTCCTTGGAGAAGTCCGCACATGGTTTTCATAGTAAAAGGTCACTGCATTGCCTGATTAACATCATAAAGAGATCAAGTATTAGCAAAAAAAAGTTACATTACATAAAAGAACTGCTGATAACCCCCATAACTGTTATGTGTCAATGAACCTTTGATCATTTATAGACATTTATGCCGCGTACACACGGCCGTTTTAAATGCCAAGGAAAAAAACAAAGTTTTTATCAAAGTGATTCCTCTCAAGCCTGCCTTGCATACATACGATCGTGAAAAAAAAAATGCTCGAGCAAATCGATCTGGGGGTGTCCTAACTTTGTATTCACACATGCAGATGTTCGCAGAGGGCACTGTGAACCACTAGCGATTCGTGTGCGATGCGGGAACCTGCACTGGATTGGCAGGGCTTCTCGCCTCGCACCAGTGTGAACCGAGCCTTAATAATACAAGGTCTGTGGCTACTGAGACCACAGTCCCTATTTAATGTATATACTCGAGTATAAGTCCAGTTTTTCAGAACATTTTTTTTGTACTGAAAATACCCCCCTCGGCTTATACTCGAGTCTCAGTGTGTCCATCTGCAGTCTCATGCGCCTGATCTCCCGGCGCTGTGACATGCGGTCAGTCTAGTCGGTGGCCGTGCAGTATAACAAAGCCCCGGCTCCTCCTCGTCCTCGATAGGCGGAAAACTGACTCACTGCTGGGAAACTGAATCAGTGTTCCATCACGGACGAGGGATTAGGAGGCAGGGCTTTGTTACACTGGACGGCCAACCGACTAGGCTGCATGTCACAGCGCTGGTGTTCTGGAGATCAAGGCAGGGAGATGGGTACAGTGAGGCAGGGAGATGGGCACAGAGAGGCAGGGAGATGGGCACAGAGAGGCAGGGAGATGGGCACAGTGAGGCAGGGAGATGGGCACCGTGAGGCAGGGAGATGGGCACAGTGAGGCATGCAGATGGGCACAGTAAGGCATGCAGATGGGCACAGTGAAGCGGCAAATGGGCACAGTGAAGCTGCAAATGGGCACATTGAGACTGCAGATGGGCATTGTTGACCCTCTTTTCCACTTACAGTAGCTGCTGCATTTCTCACCCTAGGCTTATACTCAAGTCAATACATTTTCCCATTTTTTTGTGGTAAAATTAGGTGCCTCGGCTTATATTCAGGTCGGCTTATACTCGATTATATACGGTACTTGATTATTATTTTTTCACCTTGATGGGCGCTTCCCAGAGCATATTCTTAGCTTGTTAGTGTATGTCTATATTCTGTGCACATTTACTTGGGCTTGCATCACTGCATTTTGAGTGTGCTATCTCAGCTTACTATGACACAAAAGAACTAATTAAGCCTTTCAGCACATCCTAAACATATTAATGTGTATATGTAATTTCTAATTAAATAATTGCTTAGCACATGATGCATTTATAATCACCAAGGGGATGAGATTATGATGTATGAATAAGAGAAGATTATTCTCAATGTGCTGTTGGTGAACAGGTCACTTTGTATTATTTTCTATAAGCACTTGCTAATTGCAAAATTATGCATGACACTGATCTCTGCAAGCCAGCTGCTTTCTCATCCGTCATTCTAGTATAGATGTGAATGCCACCTGTAAAAGGATGGAGGGAATGACATTTTTATGGATGCAGGAATAATAAGCCTCATTGATCAGGATCTCTCTGTGTGGCAATCAATTCACCTGTTTCCATAGTAAAAAGACGCGTTTGACTAGTTGCTATAGATGAGGGAAATCATTTATTTTGCTTTTTTTGACCACTTTATTTTAACCAGATATTATACATTTGTTAGTGGCAGCCTCTGATCAAAGGGCAACCTATCCAATATTGGACATGTGCATTTGTTTTCGTCCGAATAAATTTTTGTCCTAATTTCAGGTATTTTCGTTATCGTTTTAACAAATGAAAACGAAAGCACAGAATACGAAAACCAAAAGATCCGACATAAACAAATGCTTTATTTTCGCTTTCGTTGGTCGAATGTGCCTAACCTTAACTCTATTAGTCCAAAATTATTCTGCATAGAGAGAAAAGATTTGACATTATAGAGAGAAAAGATTCGACATTATAGAGAGAAAAGATTGCTGCTGGAATTGGATGGGGGAAGTAAAATAAAAATAATGATGAATGTTATTGGCTGATTGTAACCAAAGAGGAGGAACAGTTAAATAGCCAGAACTAACTTGACAATTCAACATGAACGACGAAGATTCGAAAGTATCGAAAAACTTAGAATCTGTCATTGAAGGCTTATGGTGTCTGTTGATAGTTCTAAGAAGATTTGAAGGAGCAGCTAAACTGAACAATGCTGCAATCCTACATTTCCGGTCAAATACTCGGCCCATAAGCTATAGAAAAATTCTAATGTTGGTTGACTAGCAATAATAATTAATAAATATAATTATTACTAGTGTCATACAACATTAGAATTCTACTATAGCTTGTAGGCGGAACATTCGACCAGAAAAGTATGATTGCGGCGTCGTACAGTTTCGCTGCTCCGTCAAATCTTCTTTGAACATTCGAGAGACACCATAAGCCTTCAATTGACAGATTCAACCTTAATTCGTTCGGATTTTCAGACGAATGAAATTTTCAACGAAAAACAAAATACATAAAAACGAATTTCGGGAGTAACTAAATAAAAAAATAATTTCAGACGAAAACGAAATTCCGAAACAAAATATTTCAGTGTGCAACAAAGACAAATTTTAAAATCTTGCAAGTTGGTTGGCTATTTACTGCAGGAGAGGCATTTCTCCAATCACAAGCAGTCCCCACCCCCTTCTTGTGATTGGAGAACTCATAAATCCCGCCTCTTGTGTGCTGTAATTCGTTTCAGCACAAGCTAATTTTTGTGAAGGGTGGTGTCCTTGAATGGTAGTTTGGAAATGTGGTCACCCTAGTCCAGGCACATAGGGCGATCCCGACTTCATTTTTTGCAATCTTGCCCGAGCTTGAATTGGCTCTGTGATGTCAGCCGACAGCGGGCTTCTACCCGCCGTCTGCTGAAAACGGGTCACAGGAGTGCAGAGCAAACTGCACTCCTGTGATCCACAAGAGAAATACAGCCAATTAAGGTTTGGCTGTACTTCTCCTTTAAATTTAGCTGATCTCCTAAATGAGGTATGTAGGGGAGGTGTTCACTTTCTCCCCCTAAGGGCAGATGCAGCTTTTGCATAGTATAAATAGTTCCAAGAGCAGTGTTGGTGCCAATTGAAGTCCTCCCTAGCCTAGCAAGAGCTGGGACATAAAGTGGAAAGAGGGACAAATTATAATGTTTGTTATATTTTAGTCCCTTTGATCAGTCCTACAAACCACAGATGGCTTCTATAGTAAAATTACATGTACTTTGGTTCTAAGTTCACTGCTTGTAGTTTTACTCCCACTTTACCATTAAGTGATAATGGCACTTGAAGTCTCTACTTTCAAAACACAGTGCTAGTGAACATTAAAGGGCTTTTTTTTTCCAGTGAGATCTTTACAATGGCCTTTTAAACATTAGCTCCCCCGGTTCTCTGAGAAACGCTGCCCTTTGTGTCTTCCATTTAGCAGGAGAGAGCCCTCACAGTAACACGGCCATGTGATGGATGAAATGGCACACAAGCAAACTCAGGAAATTAACTAAGTAATCGCATTAGTGTGAAGTTGTGCAGTAGACTGCTGCTTTCAGGAAACTGCTCTCTGGCAAAGAATTCGGCCTGGTAAATAGAGTGTGCTGCACATACCACAAGATTTGGGTTATAAGAGAGAAAAGAACGCTCTGTCAGTGTGAGTTAAGGTCTCGGATGTATCCATTGAGGAGGGAGGTTGTTACTGGGAAACCTGTGGGAATTAGATTATTTGCCTCTTTGTCACTCATTCTAATCCTGTAGACATGGAGGAAATAAAAACAGAACCTTGAAGGTTGAGGGAGCTTTGTATAAGCTTTAAGATCCACAAACATCTTTCCAATTGCTAATTATACACCTGGTATATGAACTAGTCAACATGAATTCGTGTTTTTAAGGGATTTGTCAATGTATGATCTTATCATATCATGATTATGATGAGGTTTCATTATGTTGAAGTTTTTACTTACCGTATATATTCGAGTATAAGCCGACCCGAATATAAGTCGAGGCACCTAACTTTACCACAAAAAAACTGGGAAAACGTATTGACTCGAGTATAAGGCCTCGTACACATGACCGTTTTCCTCCACAAAATCCATCAAGAAACTTGGTGGCAGAGCTTTTTTGCGGAGAAAACGGTCGCGTGTATGTTTTTCGTTGTCGAAAAAGTTCTCTTTTTTCTTGTCGGGAGTCTCAATTTCCTTGTCGTGTTTCTCGTCGGGCTGGTTTACGTTTGTGTGTATGCTTAGAAACCAGCGCATGCTCAGAATAAAGTATGAGACGGGAGCGCAACTTCTGTAAAAGTAGCGTTCGTAATGGAGATAGCACATTCGTCACGCTGTAACAGGCTGAAAAGCGTGAATTGTCTCTCACCAAACTTTTACTTAACACGCAGTAACATGAGATCATCAAAAGCAGCCCCAAGAGTTGTGCCAGTGGAATCGAACTTCCCCTTTATAGTGCTGTTGTACGTCACCGCCGTTGAGAACGACGAGATTTTGTCTTAACAGTGTGTACGCAAAGTAAGCTTGTCAAGATTCTCGACAAGACTGACAAGAACCTCGTCGAGGAAAACGATGTTTCTTTTATGACGAGAATCTCGGTCATGTGTGCGAGGCCTTAGCCTAGGGTGTCCATCTGCATGCCTCGCTGTGCCTCACTTTGCCTCACTGTGTCCAGGCCTCACTCACTGTGTCCATGTGCATGCCTCACTGTGTTCATGCCTCACTGTGCCCATGCCTCACTGTGCCCATGACTAGACTGACATTTACCATGGGAGTCTATGAAAGGAGTGCCGGATTTGAAAAATCGGTGCTCCCCGGCCGTAGGTCTCCCATACAACAAACTTTTCACAGTTGTAGAGGAGAAATGGGGCTACATGTGTGCCAAGAAAGAAACGGGTTCCAGGGGACCTATGACCGGCCAGCAATGGGTCCCTAAATCTGGGAGATCAGGCGCAAAAATGTCAATCGACTATAAGCAGAGGGGGGCATTTTCAGCACAAAAAAACTCGAGTATATACAGTATTTTAAACTTGAGAAAATACAGAAGAAGCACTGCGTGATAGATGAGAATGAGGCAGAAGTTGGTGACAAGAACTTGCTAATGAGATGCCCAAGAGATATAGAAAATATGGGGACATGCCAGCCCAAAGGCACCAACTCATAATAAAAATGAAAAAGTAAACTCAGTTTCTAGGCAAATACGGTACTATATTCACACACAGCCCTCAACCCTCTGTCCTCCCCCTCCAATTTTAAAATAGGTGTAGAGACCTTAGATACAGATAGTGCTAGTTTTTCCATCAGATTATCTAAAGTAGCAGGCAAGAACTGGAGAAGCAGGGTCTTGGAGATTTTAGTACTCTGTCATTTGCAGAAGGTTTTGTATAGGAAAAATGCGATAACCTTTGAGGGTCAAACTGGCAGTAGATATAGACCAGGGGTGTCAAACTCGATTTCATTTCAGGCCGCATCAGCATTATGGTTGCCCTCAAAGGACCAGTTGTATCTATAACACTAGACACGCCTTTTTTTTTCTCAAACAATAGGTGCTGGAACTCAACCACGACCCCCCAAAACCCCTCCACCCACACACACTCACAAAATAACTCAAAATAACTCAACACACAGCCATTAATGTCTAAACCCCTATCAACAAAAGTGAGTACACCCCTAATGCCACGTACACACGATCGGTTCGTCTGATGAAAACGGTCTGATGGACCGTTTTCATCAGACGAACGGATCATGTGTGGGCCCCATCGTTTTTTTTTTCCATCTGTGAACCTGTTTAAAAATGATCTGATGGTTAAAAAAAACAGTTGTCTGTGAGGAAATCCATTGGTTAAAAATCAGCGCATGCTCAGAATCAAGTCGACGCATGCTCGGAAGCATTGAACATAATTTTTCTCTGCACGTCTTGTGTTTTACTTCACCTCGTTCTGACACGATCGCTTTCTTAACTGATGGTGTGTAGACAAGACTGATGAAAGTCAGCTTCATCGGATATCTGTTGAAAAAATGTGTTCATTTTTGATCGTGTGTACAGGGCAGAAGCCTTTGAGTGCATTATGCTAAAGAGCCGGACTGTTGCTCTCTCCCCTTCATCGCTCTCCCATAATTAGATAATAATTCCTTTTTTGTAAAAAAAAAAAATCTGACCTTCCTCCTATCTCACCTACCTGTAGACGAGAATGAAGTAACGCCTCTAAACTGTCTCCTAGGATGTCCACATCACACATCCTAAAAGGCAGTTTTACTGATGGGCAAATGTGTGCTATTCAAACTAAAACAATACAAATTTTTATTTAATCAGATCAAAAAAATTAGACTCTTTCTTTAAAGTGAACCTGTCACAACGCAAAAAAAAGTCTAAGGCCGCGTACACACGATCGGTTAACCAGAGAACAACGGTCTGATGGACCTTTTTTATCGGTCAAAACTGATCGTGTGTATGCCCCATCGGTTACTTAACCTTCGGTTAAAAAAAAAGACAAGTTGCTTTAAAATTTAACCGATAGGTCAAAACCGATCGTTTGTACGTACGAGCATCGGTTAAAAATTCACACATGCTCAGAATCAAGTCGACGCATGCTTGGAAGCATTGAACATTTTTTTTAGCGCGTCGTTGTGTTTTACGTCACCGCGCTCTGACACAATCGGTTAACCGATGAGAACTGACCTTCGGACCGCTCTCATCGGATGGACTGATCGTGTGTACGCGGCCTAAGATGGAAGCAACAGTCTCTAAGGCCATGTACACACGACCGAGGAACTCGTCGGGCGAAACTGTCGTTTTCCTCGTCGAGTTCCTTGTTCGGCTGTCGAGGAACTCGACGAGACAATTTACTCCATTCCCGTTGAGGAAAAAGAGAACTTGCTCTCTTTTTGGCTCGTCGAGTTTCTCAACAGTTTCCTTGTCGAAAAATGTACACACAACCGGTTTCCTCGGCAAAACATGTCTCCCAACAATGAGTTAGAAAAATTCCCCTCATTGAGGGATTTCGATGCAGATGGTTTCTTTCATTTTGCCTAACAATTAGTGGTTGCTCTAGAATTTCTCTATGTCTCCCAACAAGTTTCTTGCTGGATTCTGCCGAGGAAACCGGTCGTGCGTACGAGGCCTAACTTATTTGCCATGTGGTAGTTCTGGGGAAGCATAGGTAAATATATTATTTGAGACATTGCCCTACAACTATTAAGCTGTTTATAAGTCTGGCAATGGCTTCTTCTATCACAGACTTCTCACATAGGTCTTTTGGTTCTCAACAAAATCCTTTTTAGGTAGCATGTCATACGACTAGCACAGTTGATGTTCATTCTTTTGCTTGTTCTATCCGTGACACTTTGATACATTGGCTTATACTCTCTTCAGAACTTATTTTTGCTCCACTGTTAAAGGTTTTCAGTTATTTCAAGCCAACTAAAACAGAAGGTCTTTTCTCATTTTCAGCATCAATTTTCTGCCTCCTGTGACTTATTGGTGAGGTTGCTTCGGTAGACATATATCCCTCAAAGTGCAATTTTATCTGCCTTAAGCATTATGGCCAACTGAACAAAGCTTTATTGTTCCAGCACAGTTTTTGAAAGGCAAAGGCGTAATGGATCTGAAAAAGCAATTCAAGAGTTGCAAGGCAGTCACTTGTCTTCGGCAAGAGAAGTGTTCGAAATAAATTCTTGTCATGCGGTTTACCTTGCAATATTTCCTGCTGTTACCGCAAATTATAGTTTACAGACAATACAATCCGCTCTATCTGATTACAAATACCTGAATGGCTGGCAGTACGATATCACAAGTCCGCTTGCCCAGATTTGCTTGGTCTATGGTACAAGATATATATTTTGTGCACTTTATATTATATCACAATTGTCAAAACTGAATTTCAGTGACAGCTCAATCCAGATAGCTAAAAAGCTAAAGGTACATTTGAAATACACATTTAGGAACTTATTATATAAGAAAAATTACTTACTCTTGCAATCTTATCACAGTTGCATCGTTTAAAATAGACTTATTACATTTTTTATTTCTTACAAGTATTTATATCACACCATCAATGTATGCAGTGCTTTACATATAGCTTGCCGTTTCTGTAGGCGGGCGTAGCATATCTTGTTTACGCTACGTCGCCGTAAATTAGCGAGGCAAATGCTGTATTCACCAAGCTAAGTTACGGCGGGGTAGCGTAAATGGGCCAGAGCAAGCCCAGGTAATTCAAATGTGAATGAGGTGGGCGTGTTTCATGGTAATGTGTTGTGACCCTACGTTTTTTACGTTTTTTTTAACTGCGCATTCCCGCCGACAGTGGAAGTATCCCAGTGCGCATGCTCCAAATTATGACGCTACGATGCATTGTTTTCGACATGAATTGACGTAAATCCCCATTCACGGACGAGTTACGCAAACAACGTAAAATCTGAAAAATCCGACGCGGTCCCGACGTCCATACTTAACATAGGATGCGCCATCTTTTTGGTGGTTTATCTTTACGCCGGAAAACGCCTTACGTAAATGGCGTAAATTCACTGCGCCGGGCGTAGGTTCGTGAATAGGCGTACCTCGCTGATTTACATATTCTAGGTGTAAATCAGCGGGAACGCCCCTAGCGGCCATCTTAAAAATGCAGTTAAGGGACGACGGCGTAATACAATTACGCCGCTCGTATCTTAGCTCAAACCCGGCGTATCTTGTTTTCTGAATACAGAAAAAAGATACGCCGGCGCTGTTTAGAAGTTACGCCGTCGTAACTAATGCTGAATCTGGCCCAGTGTGTTCATATCAGTCCCTGCTCTTAAAGTGGAGCTCCACCCAAAAGGGGAAGCTCTGCTTATTCGCACCCTCCCCCTCCACTGCCACATGTGGCACTTTTTTGGGGGGGAGCAGGTACCCACTCCCACTTCCTGGTAAGATCGTCACACAGGGATGTACCTCACATTTGGCCCCTCCTCCTCCCCCCCACTGCCTTCTGGGACCTATGTGTGTCCCAGAAGGTGACAGGACCATTCAGAAAGAGCAGCGCGACATCGCTTCACTGACGGTTTCCCTTACTTACAATGCCGACGCCTGCCCCTGAAGCCGGTGGATGAATCAGCTTGGGGTGCCGACATCATGGGATCCCTGGACAGGTAAGTGTCCTTACATTAAAAGTTAGCAGCGGCTGCCTTTTTTTTTTTACAGGCTTGAACCCTGCCATAAGAAGATTACAATATAACGTCTCTTTCTCCCATTGATACATACACACATAATAGGGCCTGTCCACTTTTCAGGCGAATCCGAGCGGAGCATCCATTGACTCCTGTGGGGAGACGGATGTCAGTGGAGATATGTCCGCTGACACCCGTCTGCCAACCGAAACGCTAAAATCAGACGTACGGGGATACGTTTGCCATCAGTCTTGGTGGATCGGATGAGATCTGATGAAAACAGACATGTTTTCGTCTGATCTCTCCATAAGAATCAGCAGCGCTCTGACAGGCGGAAGGAGAGGGAGGTTCATTTAGGTCAGGGGTCTCCAAACTGTGGCCTGAGGGGGCGAGATGTGTCCCTTTGCTAGCCTTTATGCGACTTTTGGGGCACTATTCCTCCAACTGATATAAGGCACTATTCCTTCTACTGACACCAACAAGGAGGCCCTATTTATTCTACTGATATCATTCATGGAATACTATTCCTCTACTGATAGGGGTTCTACTCCTCCTCCAACTGACCACCAACCCTGAGGCCATATTCTCACTGGTGCTGGGCCAGGGACATTTTCTGCCCTTGCTGGACACAATCCGGCCCTCCTAAAGTCTGAAGGACAATAAACTGGTCCTTTGTTTGAAAAGTTTGGAGACCCCTGATTTAGGTAATGCCTATGCAAATCCTTTAAAGGTAAGCATATGTAACAAGTGAATACCAAGAGGCTTAGTCAGCTTGCACAAGGTCATTTCAACTCATATAGATCTATAAACCCCTTTCCCTTCAACTTTGAGCTTTTTTCTAATGTATTAATTGATTTCCATTTTTAACAATACAATAGAAGAAAACAAGTGTGTTTCATGTTCATGTTTGATATTGCTTTGATAGATTAAAATGTTTGAAAATTAGAAAATGGATAACTCTCGCCACAATGTTTGCGAGTTTCATGTGCGTTGAGCGTTCTCTTTACGGCGTTGTTTTTCTGTTCTCAGCTTTGTCAACCAGCGATGGAGAATCCCTACTCAACGGAAACTTTATGGTCATTATGTTCAAAAAAGAAATCAAAGTGGGAAACACAATTATTGAATACAGTGGCTCCGATCACACCATTGAAAGAATTAATTGTACCGATCGGATTGACCAAGACATTGTCCTTCAGGTAACCATGAGACCATTAGAGTGCGCATCCCAGAACACAAACACACATGCATGTATATATGTCAGTAGAGCAAAGATTGGTGTCAGTAGGGCGGTGGATAGTGTCTGTAGTTTTCACATTTTATTATTTTATTTTAATGTAAAAAAATTAGGAGTCCCATTGGTGTGTTTTGGTGAAATGTCAGGTCTAAACCCCAAAACCCCTGATATCTCACTTTTGAGACAAAGAAAGGGACTGAGAATAGAGAGCCCCTAGTCCCTGTCTTTGCAGCCTCAGCCTGCTTGGACATTGAATGAATGAGAAGTGCTTTGTGCTTAGCAACTTCCCGTTCATTCACAAACTGAAGCAGTAAACACAGTTAAGAATGAACATAGGAGTGAGTTAATTCAGAAAAGGAAGGGGCCGGTAAATTAAATAATTACCAGCCCCTTCCCCCACTCTCCGTCCTGAAACTGATGACCTACAGCCTTACTCCAAAATTGATTCAATTCATTTTTTTCCTCAGAATTCTACAAACAATACCCCATAATGACAACGTGAAAGAAGTTTGTTTAAAGTCTTTTTTTAATAATAAAAAAAGAAAAAAAATCACATTTACAGAAGTATTCACAGCCTTTGCTCAATACTTTGTTGAAGCATAATATAAAATGTAGCCTAAAATTATTTTTTAAACGTGTACAAAAAATACAAAAATGGCAGTAAAAGGGTGTACCTGTGAGTTTCTTGTCAGTTCTAATTTGTCTGCTAACCAAAAAAAAAATAGGTAAAAGGCATTGCTTTAGCATAGACTTTAAATTACTATAAAAAAACAAAATGTATGCATTCACAGTTCATAAATGTAGAAACAGGTGCAGCCTCGGGATTAGTGGGTGGCCACTGGTATACCCTCGAGTCTAGATCAATGTTTTTCAACTTTTTTTTAGTCAAGGCACCCTTTAAAATTCAGAACGATCTTGAAGAACCCTATTCTAAAATGTAAAAAATGCACCACTTAAGACCCGGACCATTATGCAAGTTAAGGACCTTGCCCCTTTTTGCGATTCCGCACTGCGTCGCTTTAACTGACAATTGCGTAGTTGTGCGACGTGGCTCCCAAACAAAATTATTGTCCTTTTTTTTCCCACAAATAGAGCTTTCTTTTGGTGGTATTTGATGACCTCTGCGGTTTTTATTTTTTGCGCTATAAACAAAAATAGAGCGACAATTTTGAAAAAAATCCAATATTTTTTTACTTTTCGCTATAATAAATATCCCCCAAAAATATACAAAAAAAAAAAACTTTTTTTTTCCTCAGTTTAGGCTGATACGTATTCTTCTACCTATTTTTGCAAAAAAAAATCGCAATAAGCGTTTATCGATTGGTTTGCGCAAAATTTATAGCGTTTACAAAATAGGGGATCTTTTTATTGCATTTGTATTAATATTTTTTTTTACTACTAATAGCGACGATCAGCGATTTTTTTTAGTGACTGTGACATTATGGCGGACACATCGGACAATTTTGACACATTTTTGGGACCATTGTCATTTTCACAGCGAAAAGTGCTATAAAAATGCACTGATAACTGTAAAAATGACAATTGCAGTTTAGGAGTTAACCGTTGTAGGGGTTAAGTGTGACCTCCATATGTGTTTCTAACTGTAGGGGGGCGGGGCTGGATGTGTGACGTCAGTGATCGTCTTTCCCTATATCAGTATAAAGAAAAAGAGGGGTGATTGGGTAAGGGGTAGGGTGGGCCAGGGGAATAGAGGGGGATGAGAAAATACAAGGGAATTGCACTCACATGGGCCACATCCGTATATATGATCAAAAAACAAAAAACAATAACTGTGGAGAGGTATTGATGGTCGGACTTTGAGGCCAAGGAAGTAGGTAAAAAATAATTTTAATATTACCAATTAAACATAACAGTATAAATGCATAGTAACAATAAAATAGCAAAAACAATAATTCATATACATGGGAAAAACCGTTGTGTACAAAAGTTTGGCAACTTTAGGGATTTTGTACACAAGGTTTTTCCCATGTATATGAATTATTGTTTTTGCTATTTTATTGTTACTATGCATTTATACTGTTATGTTTAATTGGTAATATTAAAATTATTTTTTACCTACTTCCTTGGCCTCAAAGTCCGACCATCAATACCTCTCCACAGTTATTGTTTTTTGTTTTTTTTTCCCTATATCAGGGAACAGAAGATCGATGATATTGCCACAGTGAAGAACTGGGAAGGTGTGTTTACACACACCGCTCCCCGTTCTTCAGCTCTGATGACCGATCGCAGGACACCGGTGGCGAACTGGTATGCGGGTCCCACGGGCGCGGTCACGGAGCTTCGGACCGTGCACAACCCACGGCTGGGCACTTAAAGAGGATGTACAGGTACGTGCTTGTGCCCAGCCGTGCCATTCTGCCGACGTATATCGGCGTGAAGGGGTCCTTAAGTGGTTAAACAAATAGTTTTTTATAATGCAGCAACATCCACACATGTAGAATACCCCAAATTACAGGTGATGTATTCTTCCAAGGCAAACACACCTTTGCACACTGGCACTGACTAGTATTTCGGTGTTTCTTTTCTTCCTTTGGTTTCTCTCCCCTCTCCTTCGCTTAGTTAATGTGACCCTGGGGCTGATGGAGAGGGGTAAGGAAGGAGCAAAACATACCCTCCTTATAAACTGATGAAGTTATTGGTCGTTAGGGTGCCGGCGGCTAGGTGGTTTTAGTGGTACACAATGAAAACCTGTGTTTTTATGTAACTAAGGCTGGGTTCACATTGAAGATGGCTGCTGTTAGCAGCAGGGGGTCCGGTGTGCCACTGTTCTCTGTTTCAGGGATGAATCAGGGCTGAATTTTTGCCAAAAACGCACAGGACTCCTGTGCAAGCATGTTGATGCTTCTTATAGGCTGACAACAACTGTAGATCCGATGTGCCCACGCTGTGGGGGAAAGGGTATCAAAGATGCTGAAGTTTCAACAGTAATCCATGCAGTGTTGTCAACCTTGCTCCAGAAATAAGTGGCTTTAAATGTGGTAGGATAAATAGGTGCATTAATTTTACATAGAAGATATATATATTTTTTTTGTGCACACATTTCACACATTTTAACTTAATAATTAAGGCAACACTTATCTGATTTACCATCCTTTATTACAGTACTATTTTAATGCAAAGTGTCAATTCATTGACTCTGTGGTCTAGCCTTCTTTTTTTTATTTTCATGTATAGGTATTATCGGTTGGCAATTTATATAACCCAGATGTCCGATATAGTTTCAATATCCCTATTGAAGATAAACCTCAGCTTTTCTACTGGAACCCATATGGACCTTGGCAAGCATGCAGTAAAATCTGCCAAGGTAAGGACTTAATGAAGTGTCAAATCTGTTACTGCTGGGTCTTTTAAAGATACTTATGTCAAGCCCTGTACACACAGCCGGGAATGCCATCAGGAACAAAAAGTTGGTTTTCCTCATGGGATTACTGACAAGCTTGCCATGCATACAGATGGCCATTCGAAAGAACCGCCGTTCTTTTGAATGGCAAGAACGCGATGACGTCATCGACTACGACGTGCCGGCGTCTTCTTGCTACACCCCACACTAAACTTGTATGCTACCGCCCATGCGTCAAAGTCTTATCAAGCATGGGCGGGTTTCCAATGGAACAGGTAACCATACAAACGATTGGTTTTCTCGGCAGGAAACACTCTGCCTGGAATCCCGACGGGAAAATAGAGAGCAGGTTCTATTTTTCCCAGGCAGTTTACCTGTCAGGAAAACTGCTAGGGAGCAGGTCAGTGTCCCAATATTAAAGCGGTGCTCTACCCTAAAGTGGAACTCACGCTGATCGGAACCCTCCCCCCTCCGGTGTCACATTTGACACCTTTCAGGGGGAGGGGGTGCAGATACCTGTCTAAAGACAGGTATTTGCACCCACTTCCGGCCCAGCATTCTCGAATAGAATGCGGGCATGTCGTCACCTCCCGTCGCAACCCCTACACCCCCCCCCCCCCCGTTATGTGCTGGGAACACTCGGCTCCCAGCACATAGCGGGAGCCAATCGGCGGGCGCAGTGCGACTCGCGCATTCGCCATAGGGAACCGGGCAGTGAAGCCGGAGCGATTCACTTCCTGGTTCCCTCACCGTGGATGGAAGGGGGAGCAGCAGAGCGACGAGTGATCGCTCATCCTCTGCTGCGGACGGCGCTGGAATCCAGGACAGGTAAGTGTCCTAATATTAAAAGTCAGCAGCTGCAGTATTTGTAGCTGCTGGCTTTTAATATTTTTTTTTGAGCGGACATCCGCTTTAAAAGTCAACAGCTACCGTATTTTGTAGCTGCTGGCTGACTTGAATTTTTTTATGCAGAAACCTGGAGCTTCTCTTGTTTTAGATGCCAGCAGACTGAAGTATCCTCTGCCTTCTTCTGTCTAAAATACCTTTACAAATTTACAGACGGAACTGCCTGCCTGGGCATGACATGTGAGCTTCAAATGTTTGATCGTGCAGAGAATGCAACTAGTGGAGTGAAACTCTTCTTCCTGAAGAAGCAGAATTTGTTACACTGACAGGGAGGTCTCACCATTGGAGGGTATAGGGAGCAAATAGTGGAATCACTGCGTTTTGTAAAATGTTTCCTATTGTTTGCAGTGGGAAATGCATGCTGTGTACACAATAGCTCAAGCCTGACTGTCACAAAAACTGACTGTGGTCAGCCCTAAAAAACTGCAGATCACACATATAAAACGCACCGTATAGGTTTAATCAAATAAACGATAGTTTTCCTTTACAATAAACTAGGGCCGAAACAACTAATCGATTATGAAATTAATCAATTACAATTTTCATAATTGATTAATCGGCCAGTAACACAATGGGGTTAAACATTTTTTTTAGCCCTTTATAGTACAAAAAAGCAAATCGCTACTGTAAATATTACTTTCACTGTCCCACAGTAAAAAAATGAACCCCTTACAGGAGCGATTATTTGCTCTTTTTGTACTTCTTTTTGTTTTTTTAACCCCATTATGTTACTAAACATCTCAGGCCGGGGGCACACCTGTTTTTTGGTGCTTTTTGCAGAAACACACTACAGTTCACTTAGGCCGCGTACACACGATCGAATATATCTGCTGAAACTGATACGCAGACCAGTTTCAGCGGACAGATTCGATCGTGTGTACGGGCTAGCAGACAGGTTTCCAGCAGACAAAAGTTTTAAAGCATGCTTTAAAACTTGTCTGCTGGAAACCCATCTGTCCGACATGTCCGCTGGTTAGTACGCCTAACCAGTGGACAAAAATCCCCCGAATGCGCCGAATGGATTCGGCGCATGCGTGGAAGTATTTTACTTCCTGGTTCGGTGACGTGGCGGCATCAACGTCACCGCCACGTCACCGCGCTGTCCGTCCGCGGGGATTTTGGTTTGATCGTGTGTACACACATCAGACCAAAATCTCCAGGAGACATATCCGATGAAATCGGTCTGTCGGACCGTTTTCATCGGATATATTTCCTCGTGTGTACGCAGCCTTACATGTTTTCCTATGGGACACGTTCACATCCATGTTTTTTTTTTAGATGCTGCGTATTTGGAAAGGGCAAGGAGTTTTTAACGCAAAACTGTGCTATTTAGTTTTTTTTGGTTCAATATAATTCAATGGAAAGGCTGCAGAAAAGCATGTAATGTGTTTTTGCTGCAATTTGTGTTTTCTAATTTGCCCAACAACAAATTTGCCCAAATTTTTTTTTTCATGGAATTTAGTTTTTTTAAGGCTATTATCCGATTAATCGAAACAATAATCGGCCAACTAATTGATTATAAAAATAATTGTTAGTTGCAGCCCTAGAATAAACTCTATAAATATATATTATATATATATATATATATATATATATATATATATATATAATAAATCTGATTTCTTGAGAAAGTATACTCAAGTTATACCGTTCTTATTCTTTATTATTCAAAAATCTTTATGCAGAGTACTTCTCATTAGGCATTTCTCATAGAGAATACTGCTGTCCAGCAGCTTAGCATAATGTCCAGTCGGAAGGTACTAATTCCTCTTGCTGCACAACATTGTTGTTCTTTGGCGTTAGGTCATAAGTCTTCAGTACTGCTTTCAGTTTGATGAATGGTCCATACAGTAACATTGAGAATATGTCATATTACTCCGACTGAAGATAAATAAGCCCTTTCTGCATTAGACCCTGGCGGCTTTAAAGTCCTCAGGAAAATGGATTGGTGTAGCTGAACGTCACCTTATCACAATGCCTGTGGGCAAATATAAATGGCCTTGTGGAGATATATATATATATATATATATATATATATATATATATATATATATATATATATATATACATAGATAGATAGATAGATAGATAGATAGATAGATAGATAGATAGATAGATAGATAGATAGATAGATAGATAGATAGATAGATAGATAGATAGAGAGATAGATAGATAGATAGATAGATAGATAGATAGATAGATAGATAGATAGATAGATAGATAGGTAGATAGATGGATATCTATAGATAGATAGATGGATATCTATAGATATATATACCGTATATAAATATATATACAGTATCAGGAGATTTCTCAAACTTTCATTGCTTGCATTAAGCTGACGGATGATTAAAGTGAAAAAGCATTTTTTTTATTTTTGTATAGATGATGGAAAGGTTAGAAATCTTGTTAAGCCGCCAAACTAGAATGAGACATAAAGCCTCCAACATGATTATTAATAATTACTCATTCTTATGATACCATTGTCTGGTCCAGAGTTTATTCTTTTGATCTTATTCAACCCTGAGGAAAGAAGACCTTTGCAACCTCTGAAACGTGATGGATTTCCTTTAGCGATTGCAAAAAAACGAAATGTATTCTGAACCTTTATAAGTGGAGTGCTTCTTCTAAGTTTTATCCTTTATTCATGTTTCCTTACCACTTTGACGTGGATTTACTAAAGCTGGAGAGTGCAAAATCTGGTGAAGTTCTGCATAGAAACCAATCAGCTTCCAGTTTTTTGGTGAAAGGCTTGTTTTTTTTCTATAAAAATAAAAAACATGTCAAACTTACCTGCTCTGTGTAGTGGTTTTGCACAGGGAAACCCAGATCCTCCATTTCTCGGGTCCCCGTTCGGCTCTCCTGGCCTTTCTCTACTGTCGAGTGCCCCCACAGCAAGCAGCTTGCTATGGGGGCACCCTAACCGAGCTGTAGCTTCAGATATTTTCTGTTTACTCAACGCAACCCCATCTTTTATATTTTGCCAAAAAAATGGGCAGTATATTGTGTTGATGTGTACTAACATTTTATTTTCAGAAAATATGCATTTGATTAGTTGCACAAAAATTGCAACGGCTACCATTTTATTCTGCAGGGCCCTTGTTTTCAGAAAAAAATATATATAAAAATATCTGTTTTATCACGTGTGCAAACAAATTCCGTAACAGCAAAAAAAAAAAAAACTGATGGGTATATTTATTCCCTATAGTATCTACATATAAAACAAAATGTTTGAGCCATGGATGGAGTTACATTTTTTTTTTTTAAGAAACTGGATTGCTGTTTTTTTATGTCTTACAAGGATATGTTTATGCCTGCAGGAGAAAGGAAAAGGAAGCCTATTTGTACCAGGGACTCAGACCAATTAGTGGTCTCAGACCAAAGATGTGATCGCATTTCTCAGCCTGAGCTGGCAACTGAGCCCTGTAACACTGACTGTGAATTGAGGTAAATGTATAATATACTATATTCTGGATTTACATTGCAGAAGATTGTTGGCACACACACACTTTGGCACTCTAATCCCTACCCTTTTGCTAAACCAAACCCTTTTTCACACTGAATATTTAGTAGCCATGAGATAAGGATATATATTTTTTTCAAACCCACTGTAAAGGAAGGAAAAATCAATATGCTAAAGGCAATTGTATTGATTTAATTTATAACTGTTAAAAACAACTGTAACGGAACTCCCAATGGGACAGGGGTTAAAGCGATTTAAGATATTCCATTCCGAACCCAAGACAGCTATGGACACTCCACAATCCGGCGAACACGGCCCATACGAATTCCCCCAGTAACGAGACACAGCTCTGTTTGAGGTTCAAAACGAATAGAGTCTTTAATGAGAAAATCAGGCTCTTATATACATTTAGTAACCAAAATAAACAATGACTCAACTCCACCCACAACATTATACAATTGTTCCTAACGAGCCCCCTCAATACACATCTTTTAGTCAGACATTCTGACTCCGATTCTCACATAATTTACATGAGCTAATTGACTACAACTGATAATTCAGACACCTGACCTTCAGGCTGTCTGCTAACTCACAATACACATTTATCATCCATAGACCTTCACACAATACAGGGTCAATTTGCACAACACAATGGAAGATCCTTCAGAAGCCATCCTAGCTTCATTTTTCAATCCATATTTTAATCTTTCAATTTACATCTTTCAATTAACCTGTTGAGTTCAGAATCAACAACCAGTAATAGTTCAAGATATCCTGGAATATATTGTGAATTACAGACCCATGTTAAAGTAATCCAAGATATGTCCATTATTTCCTGGCTCATACTTTGCAAGAGTTTCTGGATTCCACGGGCCCTCCTGTTACAACAACAAAATTAACATTTTAAAATAAGTTTTCTTGTTTTACAAGTTAAATATGAAAAAATGCATATGAATATGTTTTTGTATTTTCAAATGCATCCAGCAGGTGGTGCTCTAAGCTGCCTTTCACATGTTTTCAAGGCTTTACTTAGTTCCTCTGTTAAAAAAAAAAATATTTATTTACAGAGCCAAATAACTTAAAGCGGAGGTTCACCCAAAAATCAACTTTCTGACATTAGATCCAGCATACTGCTAACATCTGCAGTATGCTGTTTTTTTTTTGTTTTTTTTTTAGTACTTATCGTTTTATGAGCCGTTGTTATCCGGCTCCGAGCGGGGAATCCTGCGGGGAATGGGCGTTCCTAATCCAAGAGGAGTTGATTGACGGGCTGCTAAGGCGTGCCACGCCTTCCGAAAATACCCGAAGTGACACTCTGGTATTTTCGGAAGGCGTGACATGCCTTAGCAGCCCGTCAATCAACTCTTCTTGGCTTAGGAATGCCCATTCCCCGCAGGATTCCCCGCTTGGAGCCGATAACAACGGCTCATAAAACGATAAGTACAAAAAAAAAACCCCAGCATACTGCAGATGTTAGCAGTATGCTGGATCTAATGTCAGACATGTTAGGTATTTTTTTTAAAACAAACGATTTTCTAATCATTGATGGTAGAATCGTGCGAGAAATGTAATCGAAAAAGAAATACGCATGTGCAAGAAAAGAAAGTTTCCGGAAAAAAAAGAAGATTCCCAGACACAAAAAAAAATCTGTAGGAAAATGAGGTGAAATTGAAGGTTTGGTCGAATTTGGAATCAATGGTGGCATCATCAGATCACAAAACGCTCACATTTTCTGATTTTTAAAGGAAAATTCTTTCGAAATTCGACCATATGCATTGTCCATAAGCCTAATTCTTCTCTTCCTAATGGTAAATCTAGCCTTGATCTGTCATTGTGGATACCTTTTTTTTTTGTTCATTAATTCTGGCAAAGTCTAACAGTGGCTGTTTGCAGGTGGCAAGTGGCCAAAAAGAGTGAATGCAGTGCCCAGTGTGGCCCTGGCTACCGCACACTTGATTTCTACTGTACCAAATACATCAAGTCTGAGGGGAAGATGGATAAGGTAGATGACCGATTTTGTGGCAGTCTACAGAAGCCCAACACCAAGGAGAAATGTTATGAGGATTGCAACACCGGAGGCTGGAGCTACTCAGCCTGGTCAGAAGTTAGTATTAGTTGACTGAACATCAACTGACATTCTGTAATGCATTCATAATTGATGCTATTCTTATTTCTCTAACAAGCCATCATTTTGTGACAATACATACAATTTTCTGTACAATTTGAGTAAAAATACTCAAAAGAACATAATAACTAGAAAGCCACCACAAAACTTCTTAGTTATTGCCCATGTCTATTTAGTTCTTTGGAAGAGCTAAGCTTATTGATTACATTTTTAAGAACTTTTTTTTTTCTAACTACAATGTATCCGTTTTAACTCCTGGATAGACCCTTGTTATCCCTAACAAACCTTTATCAACTTAATCATCTTAATTCATTTCCATGCTTTATATGTAGTTTTCACCAAAAAATGTAATAGTGTTTATAAAAAAAGGTTTAGCTTTTGTTCATTTTGAAAAAAAAAAAAAACATAAAAAAAGCACACATACAAAATATTATCGTCTTAAATTATAAATTTAGCGCTACCACGGTAAAGTAGTTTCCCCAGATGCTT
This sequence comes from Rana kukunoris, assembly GCA_029574335.1. NCBI lineage: Eukaryota > Metazoa > Chordata > Amphibia > Anura > Ranidae > Rana > Rana kukunoris. The sequence goes on along the minus strand of CM056055.1, from coordinate 28,783,217 downwards.
TTTCCAGTAGTTTCCTCGCAGCCACACACACAGTTCCAGTCATTCTTCAGGCCCATTATCCAGTCTAGGAATATGCTTTTTTTCATGCTTTAGTAAGATCTTGGATAGGTATTGTTTAAAGGTAGGATACTCCAGTAACCCTTACCAACGATTTGAGGACACAACTTGCTCTTGCAGAACTGTGAGCCAAGTCCTTGCACAAGTAAAGGATGGACTTGACTTTGTAGTAGCAACTTGAGGAGATTTGTCTTCCTCTCTGGACAGTCCAAGCAAAGTCTTTTCACTAAGGATTAAATAGACTGAGCTTGTTGGGACACCAGACACAATGGAGTTGACTTTCTAAAGACAAATAGATTGTGCACTTTGCAGTTAGACTCTGCAAGGGCAGTTGTCCCAGAGTTTAGTAAATGAGTACCCAATCACTTGCAAGTAGTGATGAGCGGAATACGCCATATTCGATTTCGCGATATATCGCGAATATTTCGAAGAATATTCGCGAATATTCGTTTATATCGAATATTCGTGATCTTTTATAAAAAATAAAAAAAAAAATTGCGAATTTTCGCGAATGCGAAATTTCGCGATTTTTTTTTTTATAAAATAGCGAAATTTCGCATATGCGATAGCGAATATTCGTTAATATCGAATATTCGTGATATTTTATAAAAAAAAAAAAAATTGCGAAATTTCGCCAATGCGCTAATGCGAAATTTCGCGATTTTTTTTTTTTATTTTTTTATAAAATATCACGAATATTCGATATTTACGAATATTCGCTATATTTTATAAAAAAAAATAAAAAAAAATTGCGAAATTTCGCGAATGCGAAATTGATTGCGAAATTTATTGCGAAATTTATTGCGAAATAGCGAATATTCGCCGCGATATTCGAGTTATTCGCGAATACTCGAATATGCAATATTCGTAGCGAATATTCGCAATGCGAATATTCGTGAGCAACACTACTTGCAAGGAAAATTAAAAAAAAAGCTCTGCTGCAACTGCTCTTGCAGAATGCAACTGTACTGAAGTGCACAGTGTTTTTGCCTTTAGTAAATCAACCCCAACGTCCCCTTTAAACCTGCTGACCCTAGCACAAGAGGGATGGCAACAGCGCACAGTCTCTAGGATCCCTCTCACCAGTCTGTACTCACAAATATCCTTGGAAATATTGGTTGCCTGCTTCCAATATCCTTGCAACACTTTCACCCGTGGTACCAGATCTAGATCCTTCGGCAACTATCCCTTAGTCAACTTCAGCAACTCTCAGTAGCATAGACCTCCTGGTAGCCACACTGAGGCCTCAACATGCCGCAGGCACATGACAGAATGGCCTAGGAGGGTAGCAGCCTCCCTAGGCTATGATCTCCTTCTTAGGCCGCGTACACACGAGGAGACATGTCCGCTGAAACTGGTCCGCAGAACAGTTTCAGCGGACATGTCCGATCGTGTTTACGGGCTAGCGGACAGGTTTCCAGCTGACAATAGTTTCCGCAGACCTGTCTCATCGGACATGTCTCCTCGTGTGTACGCGGCCTTAGGGAAAGAGACCTGTGTGCTCATTGTCTCAGAGTATTTATACAGACTCCCAGCTGCCATCTAGAAACCTCTCCCCAGGGATTGGCCAGGGCTGTATGAATATTCAACTTCTGATTAGATTCTTCTTGCCCACTAACTTCCAGAACTTTTCTGGACCAGTCGGAGGTAAACAATTAATTCTGTAGCCACTGAAAAAGGCCAGAACAATCAACACAGCCATACTGATTATAGTGAGAAGAAAAAACTACGGCTTGACTGGATACAGTGGGCCAGAACTAAATGTACCTATTCCTAGCAATTATGTACGAGGGCGCTACATTTAGTAAAAATGTTGTAGAGACATATTATTTTAGGTCATAAAAAGCAAGATAAATTGCAGGAATACATTTTTATTTGTAGTATTTATAAAGATACAAAACATTGGAAAATGTGCATGTAATATAGCAGTGTACTGCATATGTTTTTGCCCACACATACTCTTGTGTATGTATTGATAATAGGGCTGTTACTGATTACAATTTTCGTGTTCGATTAATCTTTTATTTATTTTTTTATTGATTAATCGACTAAATTCGATTAATTATAACGCACATACAGATCCAACTACTTTTAGCTGATCTCCTTGCATTGCAACTCTACATTAGTCAGTGGTAAATGTGGTATACACTATATACAATCACCCTACACTAGTTAGTTTCCACAATCCATGACTTAACTTCACAGTTCACACAAATACGTTTTAAATTTAAACTGTAGCACTGACGTAAGTAATTTTTTCTTAATAAACTTTAAGAAAAACGTAGAAAGTTAGTTTAACTTTAATTATAAAACGTATCTAGTATATTGACTGTCAGTCACTTTATAGTAGGCAAGTAGGCATCACTTTAGCCAGTCACACAGACATGCCAGAGTGTTTACATTTTCTGGAAGCAGACATGATCACATTTTATTGACAATATACCCTGAAGAACTGAACAGTCTTTTGCACGAAACAGATGTTGCCGATACACAAAGAATTGTCTGCACAAAACTGCTTAGGACAGGAAAACAATAAAAAAAAACTTCCCCTGATGGAGCCTGATGCATCCTCCTGCTCCACATATACAAAGGTACCTCAATCCAATGGGCACAGTTTGCTCGCATCTAGCAGGACAAGTCTCACTGTCCAGGCTGTCCGGTGAAAAGAATTTTGATCGATAAAAAAATTAAAGATTAATCGATGAATTAATCTTTAATTTCCCCAGCCCTAATTGATAAATAGTATATTTGCTGACATTGACTTCATCTATAATTCTAAAATGTTAATCTTCCCGCACAGTGCTCTAAGAGTTGCGGCACAGGTACAAGGAGGAGGAGAGCCGTGTGCGTAAATTCTTTCCGTGAAGTTCTGGATGAATCCAAATGCAACCATCAGGAAAAGTTAACAGAGCAACGCTGTAGCGATGTCCAGTGTCCGCAATGGAAGACAGGTGATTGGTCTGATGTAAGTGAAATTACTTGGTTTACATTGTAGTGAAATGCAAAACGGCCTCAAAAGCTGCTCCTTCCACATCCAGTTTGGACTCTTACTATCATTCGTCATAATGAAAAATTAAGATGAACAGACAGTACATGCTAAAGAAACTCTGTTGGTATCTGGGTAAAGATAATAATGAATACTTACCACACCCGGAAGTATTGGATGCTAAGGAATGTTCAGCAAGCTTAGCTCAAGAGATCAAAGATCATCATGGGTGGGAAATGTAGGTGTTAATAAATTATTTATAGGGAATATTTTTTTAACATTTTTAATAGGGACAGGGTTGCTTTAACTCTGAATCACATTTATATTGATAAACATGCTAGACAAACCAACCGGTTCCCCTTTTTTCAGCCCTTGGAGTTACTTTTACTTACCTTTTCTTTTTTATATTGCCTGGAGCTTACACAGGGCTATGGACTCTCCCTTTCCCCTTATGAAAAACACCTGGGTGCATGGGAGTCCGCTCATAGGAGTAAGGGGGGGCCAGTGACCCCCCCTGAAATCGACAAGGGTCTGCCATGCTTGCATCTCTAGCTGTGCTGACTCTCTGTGTTTGTGAGAGTTGGCTCCACAGCTGTTGCAAGATCAGTGTCACTGAGTTACAGAGCTCTTTACTGCCACCTCTGGCTGCTTCCTGTATGTGCACCCTCGTGTTTGCTTTGCTGCCTGTAATGTATTTTCAAAGGGACATGTGGAAACAGGACTTTGGAGAAGGAAGACCACCGTGACCTTACAAGTGGGGACTGTGAGTACAAGTTAAGGGAGAAGGCTTTATGGGATAATGACTAAGCCCCTGCCCTTCATGACATTGTCAAAGAAGCGGAGCATAGGTGACCGTAAAATTATGCCCCCCCCTGGAAAAAGTTCAGCGGACGCCCATGCCTGGGTGCCTTAGGCCTCGTACACACGACTGGGTTTCTCGACAAAAACCAGCAAGACTCAAAGATTCTTGCCAAGATTCCAGTTCGTGTTTGTACGAGGCATTCAGGTTTCTCGTCTGAAAATCTGGCCAGAATCTCGACGAGAAAAAAAGAGAACCTGCTCTCTTTTTTCTCGTTGAGATTCTTGTCGGCCTGTTTCCCGACGAGAAACCCGAGAGTGTGTATACTTACCTGTCGCCTTGGAAACCCGTTCATGCTCGAAATGACTTCAACGCATGCGCGGTAGCTTCCACGGCATAGGTAGGGTGAAGCAAGATGGCGGCAATGCCATCGAATGTGATGAGCGCATGCTCGTCATACGCGACGACATCACTGCGTTCTTTCCTTTCAAGAGAACCGCGGTTCTTTTGAAGTGAAAGTCAGTACACTCCGGCGGCAAGAGTTTCTTGCCAAGAATCTCGTCAGGGAAAACGACGGGTTTTTCCTGACGAGATTCTCGGACGTGTGTACAAGGCCTGAGTTGCTAATTGCCTAGCACCAGTAAATCAAGTCAAATGTTCCCCCATACCAGCAAGTACTGGGTAAGTCACTTTGTTGCCTCTGTCTGAGCATACAGCCTTCCAAGATAATCCAGCATTGACCATGCAGTTTATCCCTCTTTAAGGATTTGCATTGTTAAAGAACAACAATTACTTTTTAATACTTATAACCAAATAGTACTTAGTGACATATCTGCTTTTTGTGTTTATGTTATGTGTTGGTTCCCTCCAAGTTAACCATATTCTTCATAGTCCAAAACCAATTAGGTTAATTGGTTCCCATTCAGATTGGTTGCATTTTGTTCATGTGTATAAATGTTGTAGGGACATTTGATAGTGAGATTATTTAGGGACAGGTTAAAGGGTTTGTGAAGGTACAATTTTTTTTCCTAAATAGTAGGGTTGTCCCGATGCCTCTTTTTTAGGGCCGAGTACAAGTACCGATACTTTTTTTCATGTACTCGCCGATACCGAATACCGATACTTTTTATTAATGTGTCGCCAAATGCAGCCATGTCCCCCCACATATTGCAGCCATGTCCTGTCCCCCACATACTGCAGCCATGTCCTGTCCCCCACATATGCAGCCATGTATGGTCCCCATACCTGTATATATGATGCTGCCGCCACCGCCGTTAATCCCCTGCATTACAGTGTAGCGCCGCGCACGCACTACAAGCTTCCGTTGTGAATAATTGTAAAGCGCGCGCCTCCATGTTCAGACACTCCCCTTCTCGTGATTGGACGGATCCGTCCAATCACGAGAAGGGGAGTGTCTATGCATAGCGGCGTGAGCTTTCCAAGCATTCACAACGGAAGCTTGTACTGCGAGCGCGGCACTACGCTGTAATGCAGGGGATTAACGGCGGTGGCGGCATCATATATACAGATATGGGGGACATACATGGCTGCAATATGGGGGAAGTATTCTATTTTAGTATCGGGGGTATTTGCGGGAGTACAAGTACTCCCGCAAATACTCGGCATCGGTCCCGATACCGATACTAGTATCGGTATCGGGACAACCCTACTAAATAGCTTCCTTTACCTTAGTGCAGTCCTCCTTCACTTACCTCATCCTTTCGATTTTTCTTTTAAATGTCCTTATTTCTTCTGAGAAATCCTCACTTCCTGTTCTTCTGTCTGTAACTCCACACAGTAATGCAAGGCTTGCTCCCTGGTGTGGAGTGTTGTGTTTGCCCCCTCCCTTGGCCTACGGAAGAGTCAGGACACTCTCTACGTTGCAGATAGAGAAAGGAGCTGTGTGTTAGTGGGCGTCCTGACTCTCCTGTTTTCCAAGGGAGGGGGCGAGCACGACACTCCACACCAGGGAGAAAGCCTTGCATTACTGTGTGGAGTAAAGTGCTGCAAAAGTTGCTGGAAATATAACTATAAGTAAGTAAATAAAGTATATAAATACTGTACATGTTTAAATGACATATCAGGTCTTTCTAATTGCAGTGCCTTGTGACTTGTGGGAAGGGACATAAACACAGACAGACGTGGTGTCAATTTGGCGAAACGCGAGTAAATGATAGAGACTGCAATCCAGAGACAAAGCCGATTTCAGTCCAAACTTGCCAGCAACAAGAATGTGCATCATGGCAAGTTGGCCCATGGGGACAGGTACGCTGTTTTCTTCACTGTACATCTTTTTTTAATTCTTGGATATGTTATGTGTGTTTTCTGTGCCTATAAAATTATCTTCAGCATAGGTGTTACATTAAACTCTTTTGTCTCCCAAATGATTTGTAATACTGTTCAGCCAGTCTTATGATTCATGTGTTTAGAGCACCAAATGAAAGGTTTAAGAGTCCAAGATATTTTATATTGATAATGGTTCACAAAAAACAACATACAACAGCCAGCGCATTTCAGGGACTCAAAGACTATCCCCTCCTTCAGCGCTTAAGCACCTGAGTAATTTAATGGATTCAAGTATGGATCAATAACTGGGAGTTCATTGTTTGCTGTGTAAGGCTGGGTTCACACATGCGAATTGGATGTGAGTTTTACCACATCCAATTCGCATTAAATTGTGCTGGTTCACACATGTCCGTGGACAGCCACGGTCCGGATTGCAGAAGGGTCCTGTGCATGTTTGGGTCTGGTTCAGGTGCAAATTCAGGCAAAAATGCGGAACCGGTGAACAGACATGCACCAGACCCCAGGCACGAACCTGCTGCCGCACATACAGTATGTGAGCCCGGCCTAAAGGTTGGGCTTTACAAGGATTAGTGAATCAGGCAGCCTAGCAAGGTCCTGGACCCCCTGTGGGTTACACTGCAGCAGAGCATTATTCCTGGTCAATGACCAGGCCCAGGCTGTGATTGGATAGCTCACCAGTACCAGTGCCAGCACCAGTGTGCTGATGAGGTCATACCTGCACTATTTCCTCCTGGCATATTTATAGGCCCACAGTGAGCGGAGACGGACCTGTCATCCACCTGCTCAGCAAGGATCAGCGGGTCGATCCCCCGCTGAGCAAACCACAGTCCGTTGGGTGTACTGCCCGTGTGAAAGGACCTATGGGGGGGTTGATTTAGTAAAGTCAAATAGACTGCAGTTTCTCCAAAGCTTAGTAAATGAGGTAAAGCTTCACTTTGCAAAAAGTATGCGGAATTAAAAAAACATAACTTTTGCTTGCACATGATTGGATGATGGAGGTCATTTACTAATCTTTGGAGCAACTGCACTTGCAGCGTGCACAGTCTATTTGCCTTTAGTAAATCAACCACATAGGGGGGTATTTACGAACGGAAAATCCACTTTGCACTACAAGTGCAAAGTGCACTTGAAATTGCACTTGGAAATGCAGTCGCTGTAAATCTGAGGGGTAGATCTGATTTTATCATCCAATCATGTGCAAGCTAAAATGCTATTTTTTATTTTCCTTGCATGTCCCCCTCAGATCTACAGCGACTTTGCACTTGTAGTTTGCACTTGTAGTGCAAGTGGATTTGCGTAAATAACCCCCAATAATGTTAAGCTGAGAGATTTGTGCAAAGCCACATTCAGTAGCCTCTGGAACAGGTTGTTGGCCCTCCAAGTAAAGATATTGCCTTGGATACCAGTAAAAACCATCCAGGAGTTCTAACCCTTAATGTTTAAGTACTAATACACCTAATTATAAGCTGAATTACAGATACAGATTGCATATTGTATATCTGTAGTGAAATGCATTAGTAATTGAGCAGTTCACAGTAGCGCACCACCTTATGACTCAAAATGTGAGATATTCTAGTTTTGAATAATTGTTTTTTTTCTGTCCTTGTTACTTCAGCGGATTTAACATCTGGTTGGTGTCTTGGCAGTAATTCCTTGTATAAGGATTAATGTTTTAAGAAGAAAAATCAAATGTACTTCTGAAATCCTCATACCATTGGAAATTCTTAACTTTTACTTGGAGAGTCAGCAAATGAAGCATGTTTAATCCCAGCCAGTAGGTTAGCAAGCTGACCTACATTTCCAAATGGCATGATTCACATACTTAAAGGAACACTGAATTTTAACCCTGTTTTCTGTAATCTTGCTCTTGCTCTTTTTCAAAACCACTTTAGTGTGAGATTCTCCAGTGAGATGCCATTAGCCTTTCTGCCTTGGCCTTGTTAGAAATGTTTAATGGGGCATTGCTTCACTAACTGGCCCTATTCTAAAGCAGTTCAGGGACAAACTATGCTATAGAGAAGGGGGAAGGACATATTGGCATATAGCACAGCACAGAGAAAGGACCTGTTTGCATTTTATATTAACCACTTAAGCCCCGGACCAATATGCTGCTAAATGCCCAAAGGTGTTTTTACAATTCGGCACTTCGTCGCTTTAACAGACAATTGCGCGGTCGTGCGACGTGGCTCCCAAGCAAAATTTGCGTCCTTTTCTTTCCACAAATAGAGCTTTCTTAATAATGATGGTATTTGATTGTCTCTGGCATTTTTTTTTTTTTTTCGATATAAACGGAAAAAGACCGACATTTTTGAAAAAAAATGATATTTTCTACTTTTTGTTATAAGAAAAATCGAATAAACTAAACTTAGGTCAAACATTTAGGCCAAAATTTATTCAGCCACATGTCTTTAGTAAAAAAAATCGCAATAAAAAAAAAACTAGCTACCTAGCGGCAACAGTGACACTAATACAGCGATCATAAAAATGATCGCTTAGTGACACTGGCAATAGGGGGTGAAAGGGTTAACTAGGGCTGTGATCAAGGGGTTAAACCTTTATTAGGGGGGGTACAGGGCTACCCTGGACCTAACACTAACTGCCTGTCACACTAACTGTCACACTGACACTAAATGCACTGATCAGTAAATATATGATCACTGCTATTAGTGACAGTGTGACAGGGGGCTGGGGGGGGGGTGATCTGAAAGGGTTAAATGTGCCTATGTGTGTGGTGTCAGTGTAGTGTTAGTGCGACTTACTTGTGATGTCTTCTCTCCTCTCGGCGGATTGAAAATACCACAAGAAGAGAGCTGACATCACTTCCTCTGCCTGTGTTTACATTATACAGGCAGAGGAAGTGTAGAGCAGGGAGGGAGCTGACTCGCTGGGAGCGATCCGGAGGGGGTGGACAAAAACGAACAGAAGCCCCCTCATCCCGGATCGTTCCCATGGAATAACCGACCACCGCAAGTACCGGGGGGGGGGGGTCCCGATCCACATCTAGGCAGGGACGTACAGAAAAGTCCATCTGCCTGTACGTGGCATTCTGCCGACGTATACGTACATGCGGCAATTGGGAAGTGGTTAAGCAGAACTCCATGCAAATAGCTAACGATGCACTTGAAGTACATATAAGGGAGATGTCATACCTGCCAAAGGATAAAGGATTTATAATCCTGTTCACCCAGTTCTGAGGTTTATGCAGCTCTGTATTTTCCTACAACTAAAATGAATCTAAACAACAAACAGGTTATACTTACCAGCTCTGTGCAATGGTGTTGCACAGAGCAGCCCCGATCCTCTTTGTTTCATGTCCCCTGCTAGTGCTCCTGCCTCCTCTCCCCTTCCGAGTGCTCCCATAGCAAGCCACTTGCTATGGGGGCACTCATGCATGCTTACGCCCCACAGCTCAGCCCAGCCCCACCCCACCTTACTGCTACCTCTCTGGCTAATGAAGAGAGAGAGAGAGCTGGGAGAGCCGCTGCTCTGGTGTACATCCCTGGATTGAGATCAGACTCAGGTAAGTATAAGGGGGAGGTGGGAGGGAGGTGCTTGCAAAAGGTTTTTTTTTCATTAAAGGGGTAGTAAACTCTTGGGGAAAAAAACATGTCCTCATTTCCTCCCATTGCATTGCATACTAGCACATTATGAAAGACTTGCCTTGAAAAAAAGCCCTCCAGCAGCGCACTGTCACGGCTGCAGAGGTTTGCATCTTCACCCGGTTTTAAATTGGCGCAGGAGTCTCAGCAATGGCACACAGCTCTAAAGGGATGGCACGGGTATGCCGTTCCTTCAGACTGCATGTGCTGGTGAGGTTACCGGCTGCTGCCTGCTACAATATCTCCAAAATGGTGCATGTTTAGGCAGGGCTTTTTTTCAGGGGGAACTTGGGGGAACTCAGTTCCACCACCTCTGGCTCAGACCCTTTGGTGCCTGCTCACCACAATCACTTGTAAACACAGAAGTCTGGTTTCTGTGTTTACAAGTGACAGTTTTGTAACCCCCTGAACTCTGCACTCTGTATCTAATGCAATTCTGGTATTTAATGCCCCTTTAAGACACTTCTATTGTTTGTAAAATCTGAAAGGGTCGTGGTTGAGTTCCTGCACCCATTTTCTGAGAAAAAAAGCTCTGCGTTTAGGAGATATTTATTTTCTCTTGCATATAAGATGCATTTTAAGCTGAACTCAAGACTGATATAAAAATCACTTATTATTGCAAAAGTGTATGTACAGTATTTTTTAAATGCACATACAGTAAAACCTTGGTTTGCGAGCATAATTTGTTCCAGAAACATGCTTGTAATCCAAAGCACTTGTATATCAAAGAATTTTTTTTTCAGGGTATAAAACAGAAGAGAGGCACCTCTAAGTGTAGCAATAAGTTGCTAAATGTTGTACCTTCATTAAATGGAACCATATTGCTACACTTAGAAGCTCCTCTCTTCTCTTTTATACTAAGTTGTGACATGACGCTACTCTTATATCAAGACATCGCTTGTATATCAAGGCAAAATTTATTAAAACATTTTGCTCGTCTTGCAAAATGCTCTCAAACCAAGGTTTTACTGTAGTGTAAACACCTGAATGTGACTTGATATCAGCCTCTTGTAGTTGCTGAACAGTCGAGCTGGAGGAATAATAAGGAAGCACAAAAAGGAGTCGGTAAGCTCCGATCATGTGCATGCTCATTGAAACTGAAAGCAGAGTCACAGAGATGATTATTGCACTGTGCTGCTTCTCAGTTTACTGTCCAGTCACTGGACAACCTGGGCTCAGAGGAAGCGGGCTGAATGTTGCTGGACATCAGACTGAGGATATCTAGTGGCAGAAGAAAAAATAATTGGATTCCAGAGATTAAAAACTGGATTTGTTATCTAATGGGCTATCCATCTCTATTTTACTATTTTGACTATATTTCTGCTCTAGGAATGTGTACATAGATGGATTTGTTTTTCTACTGCAATTCAGATGCAATGTGCAATCGTCAACATAACAGTATTTACATTCACAGTGCACAGCGGCGTGTGGCGCAGGTTATCAGATGAGAGCTGTGAAATGCGTTGTGGGTGCTTATGGGGCTGTGGTGGATGACAGCGAATGCAATGCAGCCACTCGCCCTACTGATACCCAGGTAAGAGCCTCACATTGATACACAACTTGGTCGTGTTCATATTAAAGTTTAACCTAAAAAGCGAGAGTCAACGGTATCAATAGACATTAGAAGACATCCCTCCATCCAGTAATTATTGGCCGGGTTTGGGTGATCTAGTGTCTAATAGTGTTGAGCAGAATATGCCATATTCGATTTTGCGATATATCTCGAATATATAGTCGAATATTCGAGAAATATTCGCTAAATACGAATATTCGTGATATTTTTTGGAAATTAAATTATTGCGAATTTTCGCTATTGCGAATTTTCGCTATTGCGATTTTTCGCTATTGCGAATATTGGAGAAATGCGGAATGGAGCACTCTGATTGGCTCAGAATATTCGTGATATTTTATAATACAAAATAATTGCGAATATTCGAGAAATGCGGAATGGAGCACTCTGATTGGCTCAGAATATTCGTGATATATTACAATATAAAATAATTGCGAATATTCGAGAAATGCGGAAGGAGCACTTTGATTGGCTCAGAATATTCGTGATATATTACAATACAAAATAATTGCGAAATTTCGAGAAATGCGGAATGGAGCACTTTGATTGGCTCAGAATATTCGTGATATATTACAATATAAAATAATCGCGCGATATCGCTATTGCCGAATAATCGCATTGCGATTTTTCGGCAATATAAAATGAGCGCTGCAGCTACTCGGCCCAAGGTCTCTAATCATACCAGCAATGCTTTTAGACGTCGATGGGGATCTCTAGGATGTGATCTGTTCTAAAAAAAAAATTGAAAAAATTCGAATATTCGAAATAGCGAATATTCGCCGCGATATTCGTGTTATTCGCGAATACTCGAATATGCAATATTCGTAGCGAATATTCGCAATGCGAATATTCGTGAGCAACACTAGTGTCTAAGGTGCAGCAGACATACCTGAATAAGTATTAAACAAATTGTGTAATTAATCCTATTAAGGTATGAACATTAATTTTGACATCTTATTTCAATTTAGTTTTAGTCTTAGTCTTTTGACTAAAATGGCATTTTAGTTTTAGTCCCATTTTTGTCTTTAAATTCTGTATTAAGTTAGTTGACTAAAATGTTGTTTTCCTCGACGAGTTCCTTGTCAGGCTTGTCGAGTATCTTGTCAAGCTTTCCTTGCATACACACTGTCAAGACAAAATCTCGTCGTTCTCAAGCGCGGTGACGTACAACACGTACGACGGCACTATAAAGGGGAAGTTCCATTCCACTGACGCCACCCTTGGGGCTGCTTTTGCTAATCTCGTGTTACTGCATGTTAGTAAAAGTTTGGTAAGAGACGATTCGTGCTTTTCAGTCTGTTACAGCGTGACGAATGTGCTATCTCCATTACGAACGCTACTTTTACCGAAGGTGCGCTCCCGTCTCATACATTATTCTGAGCATACGCAGGTTTCTAAGCATACACACAAACGTGTTTGTCGTTGTAAACCAGCCTGACGAGAAACACGGCGAGGAAATTGAGACTCCCGACGAGAAAAAAGAGATCCGCGGTTTTTCTCGCCGAAAAACATACACACAACCATTTTCCTCTGCATAAATGCTCTGCCAGCATTTTTCTTGATGGATTTTGCCGAGGAAAACGGTCGTGTGTACGAGGCCTAAAACTAAATCGAAATTTGCTGCCAAAATTAACACTGTCTGGAAGATGTAACTATGCAAAAATATCTATAGCTGGCATTAATCTTTAACCCCTTTACGCTGCAATAACACATATGTGTGGCGGCAAAAAGCTGGGTTTTAACGCCCACATGCCTCATGTATACTTAGCGGGCAATGTTTATGTGCTAGGAGTGATCCAGCACATAGATTGAGCTGACAAAAATGTCTCTTGGTCCTGAGAAGATATCAGTAGCCAGCTGGACCAGCTTCAGATCATGTGACCACTGTGAGGCCTCGTACACACGACTGTTTTCCTCGACAGAATCCATCAAGAAACTTGGTGGCAGAGATTTTTTGCCGAGGAAAACCGTCGTGTGTATGTTTTTCGTCGAGAAAACTGTCGTGGATCTCAACGAGAAAAAAAGAGAACAAGTTCTCTTTTTCCTCGTTGGTAGTCTCAATTTCCTGGTCGTGTTTCTCGTCGGGCTGGTTTACGATGAGAAACGCCTTTGTGTGTATGCTTAGAAACCTGCGCATGCTCATAATAATGTATGAGACGGGAGCGCACCTTCGGTAAAAGTAGCGTTCGTAATGGAGATAGCACATTCGTCACGCTGTAACAGACTGAAAAGCACGAATCATCTCTTACCAAACTTTTACCTAACACGCAGTAACATGAGATTAGCAAAAGCAGCCCCAAGGGTTGTGCCAGTGGAATCAAACTTTCCCTTTATAATGCCGTCGTACGCGTTGAACGTCACCGCGTTTGAGAACGACGAGATTTTGTCTTGACAGTGTGTATGCAAAGAAAGCTTGACAAGATTCTCGACAAGCCTGACAAGGAACTCGTAGAGAAGAACAATGTTTCAGTTACGATGAGTTCCTTGGTCGTGTGTACGAGGCCTGGCAGCCAATCACAGTGATCGTGTTAAAGCGGATCATTCGCCAAAGGGATTAAGATTCCTTGACTAATATTCTAAATACTAAATAAATAATATTCCAAATAATAAAGCTTGGTAGAAACTGGAGATGTTCTGTGATATTGGGATGTGTAGAAGCATCCCTAAACCTGGCCTTGTTTTATATATCAAGTGCCAGTCAATGGCATCAGCAAAATCTCCTTCGGCATTGCCCTCCTTAGCTACAGGTTCAAAAAGTCATTAATTATGGAAAGTAAAGCACCTAACACACCAAACTGATTTTGACAGGACTGTGAAACAGCTGCGTGCCCAGGCGTTCCTGAAACCAAGCAGATTGTCCACAGCAAGACACAGTGGAGATTCGGATCGTGGACACCTGTAAGTGCACTTTGCTCATATGACTTCCCCCCTCCTTCGTTTCTTCTCATTGCACTCTGCTCTTAGCTCTGAAATGCGTCAGCCCTCTCTGTTTACGGATGAGCGGTGCCTATGTTTTATTACATAAACAAAATTACTTTTTTTCCGATTCTCTGCTCAGTTTCACCAGAGCGCTGCCCCGGGGTCATGTGATGGTTGTTTAAATCCTGCTGGATGGATTTGACCTTATAAAAGATATATTCTAGGTTAATTGCCATACCAGCCCCCCCACCTTCCACCTTATTCTCAAGCTAGCATGCTAATCTATTTTTATTTATTTCATATTCTGTAAAGAAGAACACCAAGCAAAATAAAATGTAGAAATTAATTAAATAATTTTTTATATTTTTAATATTATATTTTATATTTTATACTAATTTCTACATTTTGAAATGTTGCTAAATAATAAGCTGAAAAATTTCAAAATGTAGAAAGCAGTATAAAATATAAAAAGATATTTAATTAAATTCTAAGTTTTATTTTGCTCCAAATCACATACTTTTCTACTACTTACGGTATACTTGTATATTATATATACCATATAACTGCACACACTATCATTTTGTCCGGCTTTGGATCTACCCCATGTACACAGTTTTGACCTAATAGATTTACATGCCAATTAAAAAAAGTTGTTTCTTTGGATGCGGAGGGGAAAGGTTAAAACCTATTGTATGCCAGAATGTCGCTTTGCAATAATTTTCCTCATCAACTGAAGAATATTTTTTTATTTTTTATTTTTTTAGGAAATATTATTTCAAACAATCAGATCTTTCATTTATTATTAAATAAAGTATTCTGAATCTGAATTCTATTGTTCTTATTTTATTTTAGAATAATTTTGGCTGTACACAAAAATAAATGAAAGATCTGATTGTTTGAAATAATAGTTCCTAAAAAAATAAAAAAATATTATTTTTTTTAATTATTATTTTTGTGTACAGCCAAAATTATTCTAAAATAAAATAAGAAAAATAGAATTCAGATTCAGAATACTTATCCCAAAGGGAAACTATTAACTCTCCCCGTCCAAAGTTTTTTTTTTTTTACTATTCCATTATATTAAAGAGGAAGTAAACCCAGACGGGTTTTACTTCCTCTTTTTTCTCTGTGCTAACCCTGCAAATTAAAAGCATAATGGGCCAGTATGCATCGCATACTGGCCCATTATGTGACACTTACCTGCAAACAAAGCCCACGCCGTCCCCTGTGAACGACACATCCATTTTCGCCCCTCTTCCTCCAGTTGCACGTGGGAGCCATTAGTAACGGCACACACTAGAGAAGAAGTGAAATATCTCCTAAACGGTGCATGTTTAGGAGATATTTCCACTACCTATTGGTAAGCCTTATTCTAGGCTTACCTATAGGTAAAAGTCAGCAGGGAGGGTGTACAACCACTTTAAGTTATTCTAACACATTCTACATTATAATTCAGCCCCAATCGCATGTTCCTTACTTTGTTCAAGAAATTTAAAAAAATTGCCTCCCGGGAAAGGCCAGTGCCCTCTGACCTATTATGTTCCAAGTCCGTAGTCCAATATACTTCAATCCTTTCCTGTAACCTGTTCTATAATCTTGCACATGAGCGATGGTTTCTTAAGGTCTGTACGCAGAAAATGGTACAAAAAATATCACTTTTGAAGCGATTGTACGATAATCCGATCGTTAGTACACAGCTTTCGTCTGAAGGGACAAACGTGAAAAAATTTCTCGTACGATACCAGATCGTATGATTTTCTTTTAATCAGTACAGGTTTTGCCTGAAAACACAATTCAAATACAAGACATGACATAATTTCCAAATTTCTATTCAGTCATATGAGATTTTTTCTAGATTAGTAACTTATTCGTTTTTGATATGGAGACTAGCATGCAAAAAAACATGGGGTGTAGCAGGAAGGACTGAATGAATCTGTAATCTTGCGGTATTTTAGCGCAGTGCCACAGTGAGCGGATATTAAGTACATGGAACACTTCTTAATAGGCTGAGGGCACAAAGAACGTGCCATTAATCAAAGGAAGAGCATGTGTCAGTGATGTTAATACAAAGAATGGGATGGATGCAAGACCACAGAGCAAGTAAGGTAACATCCAAATACAGCAATGAGTAGTGTTTTTTTATGCTGATTTATATGTATAAAATTTAAAGGGGTTGTAAAGTGTCCAGGTTTTTCACCTTAATGCATTAAGGTGAAAAAGCTTCTGTGCTGCAGCTGCCCCAAGAGTCCCCCCTTTTTCTTACCTGAGCCCTTGCATAAGCCCATCGACTCTAGCGGTGTCTCCGTCTTCTTTGAATAGATTGATAGCAGCAGGAGCCATTGGCTCCTGCTGTTGTCAATAAAATCCAGTGACACGGAGGCATGGCCAAGTCCTGCTGTCTGTGTCAATAAGCGCAGCATCGGGACTCGTAAGCGTAATTGCACAGGTACCTCCAGGAAAAGCGGCTCTCTGGGGGGGCATCCGATGAAGAGGAGGAGCCAGGAGCACCGCCAGGGCACCACAGAACAAGAGGATCAGGGCTGCTCTGTGCAAAACCCTTGCACAGAGAAGAAAAAAATAACATGTTTGTTATATAAAAAAATAAAATAAACCTTTACAATCACTTTAAAGGGGAGAGTTTACTTTAAGATACAGTTACATTCAACAAAGATAACACAAAGTCACAACAACCAATGGAAAAGAGACACAATAACAGCAATACAATTACCAATAACAGCAATTAAAACTGAATTAATACTATACTCTAATAACGCATAATTTCATTATTACGGATCTTTTTCATGTTTCCCCCCCCCAGTGCTCAGCAACTTGTGGAAAGGGGACTAGAATGAGGTATGTCAGTTGCCGTGATGATCAAGGATCAGTAGCAGATGAATCAGCCTGTTCACACCTCCCGAAGCCATCCGCCACTGAAGTATGTACAGTGACCCCTTGCGGACAATGGAAAGCAATGGAGTGGAGTCCCGTAAGTCTATATCCTCAAATAATAAAAAGTAATGCTAAAGTAAAAAGGCTTAAAGAAAACTTGTCATGGAACAAGTACATAGCCTGAAATTACTGACCTCAATCTCAAAATGCTAGTTTCCTGCCTGTTCCGGACACACTTACATGTAATTGTGGTTTTCTCACCTTCTGTCATGATGTTTACAGTTCATTTTTTCCAATTTCAGTGCTCTGTGAGTTGTGGACAGGGGAAGGCAATGCGCCAAGTTGTCTGTGTGGATTTCCTTGGTCTAACAGTTGAACAAAACGAATGTGACCCTGAGGACATTCCATCGTCTGAACAGGAGTGCTCTATGTCCCCTTGCCACTATGTCAACAATGACTATGGGAGACCCATTCATTATCTCCCAAATGTGGACCAGAGAGTACGATCTAACCCAACCCTGGCCATTCTCAACAGAAACAGTGGCCGTTCTTTAGGGTCTGGTGGAAACCAATGGAGAATTGGACCATGGGGATCGGTAAGTTCTAATTCATTGTTAAGTTATATCATCTGGCTAAAAGTTTTTTGGATACTTGACCATCAATGCCCCTATAGGAACAAAAGGACATCCCTCCCAAGTTTCCAGTGAGAGATACTAATAATGCTACATCATACAAAGACAAGCAATTAGACGTCCAATAGACAGTTATGAACTGCCACATTAGTGGAAACAGTTTGGAGAAGACCCTCTTTTTCGACCATGATTGTGCCCATGTGCAAAAAAACAGCCTCGTAAAGACATAATTTAACCAGCTCTGTATAGAGCTTGAGTAACTTGAACAGAGCCCTGACCTCAACCCCACTTAACACCTTTGGGAAGAATTAAAATGCTGATGGTGAGTCAGGTCTTCTCATCCACCATCATTCCCTGGGTTTAAAAATGCTTTCTTGGCTGCATGGGCACAATGTCCTATAGATATCCTCCAAAATCCTGTGAAACAGGCTGAAATTGGTTGAGTTCTATTGAGTTGAGTTGAGTTGAGTTGGGTTGAGTTCCTTGAGTTGAGGATGTACAATAGACAGTTATGCACTTCCACATTAGTGGAAACAATTTGGAGAAGACCCTCTTTTTCGACCATGACTGTGCCCATGTGCAAAAAAACAGCCTCATAAAGACATAATTTAACCAGCTCTGTATAGAGCTTGAGTGACTTGAACAGAGCCCTGACCTCAACCCCACTTAACACCTTTGGGAAGAATTAAAATGCTAATGGTGAGTCAGGTCTTCTCATCCACCATCATTCCCTGGGTTTAAAAATGCTTTCTTGGCTGCATGGGCACAATGTCCTATAGATATCCTCCAAAATCCTGTTAAACAGGCTGAAATGGTTGAGTTCAAGTGCAAGACACCCAGGCATTTCAGTTGTCTTGCCATGAAAATGTGACTCTACAGGCAAATCAAAGGGGAATACAATGTATCCCTTGGTTATTTTAGTAGAAAGACATCAATGTTACTGAGCCAAGTATTTTCTTCAGTGTTCTAGCACGTGTGCTGGGGGCTTTCAGCTCCGCGTTGTGGTGTGCCAAGATGAGAATGGGTATCCAGCGGGCAACTGTGAAGAAAGAAGCAAACCAGCTGAACAACGGCCGTGTGAATCAGGACCTTGCCCACAATGGGCTTTTGGCAACTGGGGGGAGGTAAGCTGCTTTTGCCAACTCTATTTATCTGCTTCAGTACTAACATTATTAACAATATTACAGTAATGATCATAATAGTAACTAACCGTAGTGACAATACTAACAGTCCCTTTATGGACCAGAGCATGTTTCACAGTTCAGCGATGGGCAACTGTGAAGAAACAAGCTAAACCAGCCGAACAGCCATGTGAATCAGGACCTGAGCCACAATGGGCTTTTAGCAACTGGGGGGAGGTAAGCTGCATTTGACAACTCTCTTTAAGTTATATGTAATCCCATGATATTTCAGCTGGTGTTTTTATGTGGTGTCTGCATTCATTTTCTTTTCTGCCAGTACAGAAATTACTTTTTGATCCTGAAATACTGTGTCCTTGTAGTTTCCAGTTCAACTGAACTGAAATCTCAGACAGTGAGCTTTCCTTGGCTATCTGCTGTGAACTACAAAGCAACTCAACTTGAATAAAGATGGGGGGTTTGTAGTCCAAATCAGGGGAGCAGCTCAGAGTGACAATGCTGCTCCACCCTAGATACAGTACAGTAAGTCAATGTTGTCTTTTATACAGTACAGTCATTCTATGACAGAAAGTATTTTACTAACAGGATCAACAGAAAAAAAATGTAAAAAAGCCTAAAAAAAAGAAAACGAATACAGCCACCACATTTAAGCCTAGGTTCAAATCTAAATCACACGCTTTCCTGCACTAAAAATGCACTGCTATTAGCAGAAGTTCAGGGGTGCCATTCATTCTCATTGACACCCCCATGCATGGGAAAACATAGCACATTTTTCAATGATTGGAACTACATAGCATTGTGCGGTTTCCCAGCGGCTGCAATATTGGAAATAGTGCAGGAACCTTTTGCAGTTTTTTGTAGGTACAGCACCCCATTCAAATGAATAGGCTGCTGTGCCTGTGGAAACACGGCCACAGGGAAACCAATAGTGTGACCCAAGTCTAAGGACTGGCAAGCTGCAACATATTACATTTTTTTTTATTATTATTATTTATATATTAATACATGTTACTGCTTTAGAACTAATGGTAGAAACTAAATGCATTGCCGAAAAAAAACAAAAAAAACAGTAAAACCTTGGTTTGATAATAACTTGGAGAGTATTTTGCAAGACAAGCAACATTTTTAATAAATCTTGACTATTTAAGCGATGTCTTGATATACAAGTAGCGTCATGTCACAACTGAGTATAAAAGAGAAGAGAGGAACCTCTAAGTGTAGCAATATGGTTATATTTAATGAAGGTACAACATTTAGCAACTTGTTGCTACACTTAGAGGCGCCTCTCTTCTCTTTTTTACTATTTTGCCTTTATTCCCCTTGTGCAGGCCGCCATTTGTGGATGGACGTTTTATGGTTACACAACCTATCACATTGCTATAATCTTTTTCTATGGGACATAAACTGAAGGACCTATCAAGAATGGACCTCTTTATATGCCAATGAAGTTGTCATGATACATATGTGTTATGTCATGTGTGATACATATATTGATGTTTTTAAAGTACACTTGTCATAAGAAAAACATGCAGGCTGCCACTGCCAATATATCCTCATGAACATTGTCTGGATATTATTCTGACTCTCTGGCTTCAATGCTTTCAGTCACTACTGTAGTTTGTATTCAGATAAGGACTTCTGACTTCTGATCCACATACCTGTTTTGTGTAAAGTGACTGAAAAGGCCAGTGTGTCGGCACAATAGCCAGGTAACACGTACTTCAGAAGTTGGTCTGCAGTGGCATCAACTTTGTGTCTGTTGTGACAAGTTGGAAATTTTTATATTGTATAATTTAAAATGGAGTGAAAGTGTTCAAATAGATATGTATTATAAAATTTTAAAGTGGAACTCTGGGCAAGCTGCTAAATACACAGGCCCAGATTCACAGAGCAATTATGCCTGTCTAACTGGTGTTAGACAGGAGTAATTTCAAATTTCGCGCGCCGGCGGCTTCGGGCAACGATCCGAGAGGCTTACGTCTTCGTAAGCCTTCGGATCTACGCTGCAATATTTTTGCGGCCGCTGGTAGGAGTCTGCGTCGTTTTCAGCGTCGGGATATGCAAATGAGTTTTTACGGCGATCCACGAAGATACGAGCGGTCTTCGCAATCGCTTTCGTCTATTTTTTTCTACGTACTGTTAGACCAGCTATTTGCTGGTCTAACGGTGCGTAGCCCATGTTAAGTATGGCCGTCGTTCCCGCATCGAATTTAAATTAATATTTTTTTTTTACGTAACTCGTTCGGGAATAGGAATGTCCGTAAACGACGCTACTCAAAAAAAAATGACGTAACGACGTGATTTTGCGCAATGCACGGCGGGAAATTTCTGAACGGAGCATGCGCAGTTCGATCGCCGCAGGAAAGCACCTATTTTAAATGCTTCACGCTCCCTACTCGCGTAGATGGCTTGCGCCGGGAGAAATACACTACGCCGCCGTAGTTTACTGGACAAAATCTACCGGGATTCCACGTAGAGCCAGGTAAAATACGGCGGCGTAGTGTATTTCAGATACTCTACGCCATGGGTCTTCAAACTATGGCCCTCCAGGTGTTCAGGAACTACAATTCCCATCATGCCTAGTTATGTCTGTGAATGTCAGAGTTTTACAATGCCTCATGGGAAGTGTAGTTCTGCGACAGCTGGAGGGCCATAGTTTGAGGATCCCTGCTCTACGCGAATCTAATTGTATGTGAATCTGGCCCACAGTCTCTTAAAGGCTAAACCCCCATCACCACCCCAACGCACCTAAATTTACCTTTGCCCATGGAACCCTGCCACTCCATTGCTCTCTTGCAGCCAGGGCCAGATTAAGAACATCGTGGGCCTGGTGCTGAGGATTTTGGTGGGGCCTTTTATAAATAATAAATAAATGCGTGAGAATCACAGTGCAGCAATGGAGTGCCCAGTCTGAACATTTAAGTGTACCCTAATGTGCTAATATGCTGTGCATTGTGGCATAACCTACCCCAGGGCCTCTAAAAAGTAGTAATGTCAGGAAAGTTTACTACCGCTTTAATATAACAGGATCCCAGAAACCTCTCATGGGGCCCCCTACTGACCCAGTGGCCCTTGGGCAGTGCATAAGTGCATAGTTGCCAACATTTAAAAAAGGTGTATCAATCTCAAGAATGTGTGTACAGAATTAAAAAATCTTTGTCAGGTAAACCAACAAATAGATATGTTTTCCAATTTTGCATTTAGCTGTTTTCCTAGAATTATAATTTGAAATGATGTCGTAGTCGACTACATTTTTTGTTAACTTTACATCTTTAATTCCTTTTGCACCTCCTTAATTTGACAGTGTTCCAAAAAATGTGGAGCCGGCACGAGGACAAGACTGGTGGTGTGTCAGAGACCCAACGGTGAAAGATTTAATGACCTCAGTTGTGAAGTGCTCGATAAACCTCCAGACCGGGAACAGTGTAACACTCACAGCTGTCCTCCAGATTCCGCGTGGAATACAGGTCCTTGGAGCTCGGTATGACCATAGATATCTTTCTGTAAAATACTGACAGATGGAATTGTACCCATCGCTCATTTTTTTTTATAGAACCAAGGTCTACAATAATATAGGTACAATGTTGTTTTTTTATTTGAACACAGCACTTAGTGGTGCTCTAGACACGATTGTCAGTTTTGATACAAATTGCTTTTTGTCCAGCGTAAAAAATGTTCTCAGCGTTACATCAATATGTTTTTACATTTGAAAAGAACGGATCTAATTCATCAATGCATCTGACGGCGTCTGTGAGACACAGGCTGGTAACCATAATGATAAATACTGTTGGTTTCCATTATATCTTAAAGGACTAAATATGAAAGTCAAATATGGCTAGTATAAAAAAACTTACAATGAAGGGTGATAAACTGTCTGTGCTGGTCCTTAACTTGTTAGAATAAAACATTCATCTTCTAATTATCAATATAAATAAAATGAGCATCTGTAGCATTGGAGGCAACAATATGCTATAAATGAGGAGGCTAAACAAGGTGGACACTACCCTTGTTCATTTCAGTTTTTATAGTATTTTGAAAAGGTATACTGTAGATAAGTCCTGCCACCCAGGGCCGGCCTTTGGGGTGTGCGAGCTGTACGGCCGCACAGGGCGCCATGGGAAACAGCTCGCAGAATGTGAGTCCCAGTCAGTTACTCACATGATCACATGGGACCCGATGGTACCAATGTACCAGGCAGCACTTTTGGGGGCCGGCAAATTGCACAATGTCTTGGGGAGGAGGGGTGAAGATGGGGGGGCACCAAATGATTAGCTCGCACAGGGCGCCTGAACAACTAAAGCCGGCCCTGCTGCCACCCATGACAATGAATCCCGACCAATCCTTTTAAGGTATATAAGTATATAGAAAGCCATTTTTTTGTTAATTTTGGATATAGTAGACTTTTTTGTCTCTCAGTGTGATTGGCTGAGACACAGCAGTGACGCCATTGGCTCCCTCTGCTGTCAATCAAAGTCAGTTAGCCAATCAAGAGAAAGAGGGGGCAGGACAGGCCACAGATCTGTGTCTAAATGGACACAGGGAGCTATGACTCGGCTTGGGTGCCCCCCATAGCAAGCTGCTTGCTGTGGGGGCACTCGACAGGAGGGAGGGGCCAGGAGAACAGAAGAGGAGGATCATGGCTGCTCTGTGAAAATCCACTGCAACAGAGCAGGTTAGTATAACATGTTTGTTATTTTGTGTATATATAAAAAAAAAAAGACTTTACAATCACTTTAAGTATTACATAATAAACTAAAACCTTAATGACTGAAAAAACTCAGAACTGCATCTACCTCTGTGAACGTTCACCTTTACAGTATTATAAATAAGGACTACCTTAGTTCAGGTGCTCCTTAAAAACAAATGAATCTGTTGCCTTTTGTTTACCTTCCTCCAGCATTTCCTGCCATAAAGTTATTATGTACAGAGAGCATGTCACCCTTCATTTGTAAAAATATATCCAAACTGCACATTAGGATAAAAAGATATATAAAGCAGTGAAAACTGCAGGACTGCATGTATTTTTTTAGCATATTCTGAGCCACTGACCCAAAACGAGTCTACAGATTACGAGTTCCAACTTCAGTCTGACTTTACTGATACAAATGCTTGTTCCCCAACAATAACTCCGTGGGGGAGACTTAATAAATCTCATGCAGCTGTGCATATTTACCAATCAACTTCTAACTTCAGCTTGGTCAAGTAGTCCCCTTTCACACCAGCGGACTGATCAGGTCAGCCGGTGGAGCTGCGGATGTCAGCGGACATGTGTCCATTGACTCCCGCCGGCATCCGATCCGGTCCGGTCCACTAAAAACAGATGAATGAGGATACTTAAGGCAGATCGGATAACAGTCGGATGGAAAGGTCCGCTTCCATCTTGCCGCCCCATAGAGAACAGCGGGCTGTGTCTGTGTCCGCTCTGCAAAGCGGAGTGGACAAAGACCTATCACCTACCTGCTCAGTAGGGATCAGCAGACAGATTCCTCGCTAAGCAGGCAGATTCGCTTGATGAAGTCCGCCCCGTCTGAAAGGAGCCACAGGGTCACTAAAGAAAAAAAAAATTGGGCTGAAATGACTGTTTACAGGGTATAGAGACATAATAGTTAACTGTTTCCTTTTAAAAATGATTAAAAATAGATAAAAATCAATCATATAATCAACCCACAGTTCTAGTTTCGTTTTTGCTGTTATTTCCTGTCTCTCTGATGTACAGAGCCAGACAGCCAATAGAGGGCAGTGATGGTTTGTCTAAAACCCCTCAGCCCAATCTACTTTCAGTTTACACACAGTAATCACACCTCCTTGATTAGTGACCACCGTGAGAAAGCTCCCAGCACTGTGGTTATAAGGAAACAGACAAGCAGGAAGTGTAGAGATCAGAGCAGGATTACAGTGACATTAAAGCAAAAACTAACAATGAGAACATGAAAACAGCACTGCAGTAAGGTAAAGGAAGCTATTTAGCTAAAAAAAAAAAAAATTCCTTTAGTGACCCTTTAAGCTTTGACAATAAAACCTGGAAGCTGATTGGTTTTTATGCAGAGCTGCACCAGATTCTGTGTCCACCAAAGTATTTAGGTAGCGAATCAGCATGGCAGCCAGGCAATTGTGATTTTCAAAAGGAAGCCAATTTAGTACTCATGTTGATGGGCTTTTGTCCATGGTCAAATTTTCAGTTACATTCCTCCTGCATTTGACATCACTTTGACAGGTAGCATCGGTCCACAGTTGGACCACACAAGGAGTTCTGACCTGCATTTGATTTTCTTCAAGCTGCTTTTGTGATCCCATTATCTTACATAGGGAGAGAAGCCGTTCTGATAGATCAATGATGCAGGTCCTTAGCCTTCTTATTTTCTCCTTTAATATTACATGGTATGCAATAATTCAGTGCTACTTTTCCCTGTGATCATATTGGCATGCCTAATAGGTATATTGAAGTGTTAATTTATTTGGTTGAGCTTTAAATAATGCTTGCTTTATCTACTAGAGAAAAGAGAGTTGGTAGTAGCATGTGATACTCACCTAGGCTGTTCTAGTTGCAGTATATTCTCTTTGTTTTTGCTGTAAAATAAATGTAATTGATAATAAAATTTAAAAAAAAGTTTAAATCTTAGCACAAGTTATAATCTTTTTTAGAATCTATTTTGTCAAAAAGGGAACAATACCCAAATACTGTATGCTTAGCAATTAATTTTTAGATTTATTTTTTAAGGAAGACATTTCTTCTGTTGTAACAGGTAAAGTTAGAAGTTTTCATATTTGTAGTATTTTATTATCTTATGGATAATATGAAATTATATCTAACATAATATATTATATAATAATGAAAATGAAGTATCACATTCTACAATTAACTGTCTTTTTATTTAATATGATTAAAACATGTATAAAGCCAAAACTTTTTTCAGTTTTGGGTTTGGTAGAATGGTTGAAACCCATCAGTTTTTTTATTCTGTTGGGAAAATTCTTCTTTACTTCCTGTCCCAGAAACACAACAGGAAGTAAGAGGATGTATCTACAGGGTGAGGGGAAATTGCTCTTAAAGGGGTTGTAAAGGTACAATTAATTTTTTCCTAAATAGCTTCCTTTACCTTAGTGCAGTCCTCCTTCACTTACCTCATCCTTCCATTTTGCTTTTAAATGTCCTTATTTCTTCTGAGAAATCCTCACTTCCTGTTCTTCTGTCTGTAAATCCACACCGTAATGCAAAGCTACAGGAGAGTCAGGACGCCCAATAACACACAGCTCCTTTCTCTATCTGCAACGTAGAGAGTGCCTGTAGTCCAAGGGAGGGGGCAAGCACGACACTCCACACCAGGGAGAAAGCCTCACATTACTGTGTGTAGTTACAGACAGAAGAACAGGAAGTGAGGATTTCTCAGAAGAAATAGGGACATGTAAAAGCAAAATCGGAGGATGAGGTAAGTGAAGGAGGACTGCACTAGGGTAAAGGAAGCTATTGAGGGGTAACAAAAAAATTGTACCTTTTCAACCCCTTTAAGGCCCTACACAGGATCGGATATTCCAACAACAATTGTCTGACGGACGTGTTTTGTCAGAGAATCCGACCATCTTTCTGACAACAAATGTTGGATGGACTTGCTCTCAAATTGTCTGACAACAAATGTGTTCAGTCGGATTATCTGATCGTGTGTACACAAATTCGTCAGTCTAAAATCCAAAGTACAAACACGCATGCTCCGAACCAATGTTAGAGATCAGACAACAATAGCAGAAGTTGCTTAAAGGGTGGCAGTAAAGAGCTGAAAAAACACATGGTTTGGTGAAAGTTGGCTGAAAATGTTCTGCCGTCTATATGCAGAACAAGTTCACGGATTTGTCCGATGGAAGTCCGATCGTGTGTACGAGGCTTTAGACAGATGTTACTGGGAAATTTGTACCTGTTCTGGTGACGACTGTAAAACGTTGTATTTCCCCTCACTTTCCTTCTCGGAAACAATGGTCACCAAGACAAATAGAGAAGGTAATTGTCCCAAAAAGGAACAGAAGGGTTTTACCACTCTATCCAAAATTAAAAAAAAAAAAAAAAAAAAAATAATCAGGCTCTGGATACACTTTCAATAAAATTCAGGTAAAGGGGAGTTGCATTTTATTCTTTGCAGTTTTGTTTTGTTTTGTACATTTTACTAAAAATGTTTAGTAAGCCTTATATAACTGTCAGTGTTAACTGTTTAAAGGGCTGCTCTGCATATAGGCTCAGTCCCCCCAGAACTCATATTTCAGTTTCTCAAATTTTTTGGTGGCAGGATCTCATTCACTTGCATCCTCACTCTGGATTTTTTTTATATATTTCATATAATGAAAAATGCAACAGATAGAGTGGGAGCCTCTCTATGTGATTAGGAACACCCACAATTATAAGGTGGGTGGAGCAGAACCAGGACTATGATCGGGAAATCTCACTGCCCGAATCTTTAACGTATTCATTATAAAAAGTTAAAGCTGAACTATTAGGCCCAGATTCACAAAGCACTTACGCCGACGTATAGCACATTACGGCGACGTAAGTGCAAATGTGCGCCGGCGTATGTGTGCACCAGACCCACAAACCAACATACGCCTAAAAACTGGCCACCCTACGCCGACGTAGCTTGCACACGCCGGCATAGCGTGGGCGCACATATGGGCTGGACGCATGTTGCTGCTCCCATTGATTAGGCATTCAAACATGCAAATGAGGGAAATACGGCAAATCACCAACGTGCGTGCGCCCAACGCAGGCTGCGCGAGGGGCGCGTAAGTTGTACGTCCGGCGTAAAGTTATTCCCCATAAATGAGGTGCAACCCAGCAACAGACATGCAAAGGTCTGCACCAGGGAACACAAGCCGGCGTATTGTGCTTTGGACGTGTGTCTGGCTGGGTGTACGTTAAGTTCGCGGCGTACGTGGTGATCCGGTGTAGCTTAGGCAGTTGTTCCGGCGTGGTTGTGAGCAGGCGCATGGTGCAGTGTTTTACGCCCGGCGTATCATGGCGCATGCGCAGTTCGTGATACGCCGGGCGTAAAACACTGCACCATGCTCGGACCATCATTTGCATGGGGTCACGCTCACTTTCACCTATGCCGGCCTGCGCCCTCGAAACCTATGCCACGCTGACGCAGCGTTGGGAGCAATAGCTTGCTGAATGCAAAGCTTTCCTCTCCGCGCTACGTTGGCGTGGCATACGGCGTTTGCTCTACGGTGGCATAATGTATGCCCACACTCTGTGAATCTGGGCCTAAAACTTTAAAGTAAATATATTTCTCAGTAGCCACAATAGATATGACCCACTTTATGTACACCAAATGCCTTTACAAATGTAGTTATTATTTTGTAAAAGTAGCAGTGACATCATCAACTGTACTATATATAGCCTGTACAGAAAGCAGAGCTGTGGGAGGGACCCAGCAGGCTCCACCCACTACAGGCTGTCTGCAGAAAACTACAGGAGGGGGCGGAGACAAGACCAGTCACCCTGCACAAGGAGAGAGAGCAGCAGTGACTGGTCTTTATTATAGGAAGCTCCTGTACGGGCTCAAATTTGCACACTGGATTCCTGCGTTATATTTCTCATTATTTGCTTATCCTGGAGTCCAGCTGCCTTTCTTCTTTAGGCTCTGTCTATACATGAAATATGAATTTTGGGGTGGATAAACCTTTAATGTGTATTTTTTTTCTGTGCACTTTGTGGCGCTTTGACATTTATCTTTTGTATTTAAAATACTTTCCAAAGTTACAGCGAATACGTTTTTGGTGCTATGTTTTTTTCTATATATATCTGTAGCATATTCAGTAAAAAACTCGGATGTAATTTGGGGTTGTACAAATATGTAAAATATCATAATCACGTTTTTGTAAATTATGTGAACAGGGAGTTCACTACCAGGTTTCACTGTATATTTCATTTTCACAAAAGTTTTTTTTTTTTGTCTGTTTATAAATACATACATATATAAATATCTATATATATATATATATTTGGTTCTAAAGCACTTTATCAGAAAAGGATATTTGATATATATTGAGCTCATGGTTGCAACTTAATGCTTATCGTGTATAACGGAGTCTGAAAAAAGGATTGTCAGGCTGGTCCGTAGCATTCAGTCAAGTGATTGGTTGCTTTAGGCAACACAGACAGTCCTTTTTTCAAAACCCGAGGGCCAGTATTGCAAAGTTTTCTGATTTCATCCCAAAGCCATTTAAATGCTTTCATTGTACCTCATGCAAAAATGTACATAGCCATTCAACCTGCAGTGCCACGCTGCCTTACCATAACAAGGGACTGACTTGTGTGTTCTAAAATACAGGTTAGGATAAATAAATTTGAAATAACTTAAAATAACTCTTCGGCCATCTTGCTTTATGTTTTTTTTTATGATGTATTTTTGTCAAAGTTGTTGTTAAAGTGAACATGTTGATTTCTGTGTCTTTGTGCGGCTTTTGCATTTGAAGTCCAAGCTGAGAGATGGACCTTACATATTGTCCATATTGCTAGTCAGACTTGTAGCAATCTGATTGGTTGGTTTCAATCTCAAACTGAATTTTTCACCTTCACTGCAGCAGCAGAACGCATCCCCCGTCTGCTGATTGGACAATGAAGGAGCAGCTGTGCCCTCCTCAGCAGGGATGGACTGGCCATTGGGACTACAGGGAGTTTCCCAGTGGGCCGATGGCTCAGTGGGCCGGCTTCAGTGACAGCGGACCGCCGCCCCCCTCCGCTCCTCTGTCTCTCCCTTCCCGCAGCGCTCACCTCCTCTCCCTCCCTGCAGTGCTCACCTGGGGGGAACAGAGAAGCAGGGGGAGGACCATAGGAGCAGGGGGAAGGGGGACAGACAGCTGACTCAACAGCTATGGCCTGGGAGTTTCTCACTTCTGCCTAATTTTGTCCCACAAGGGGGGGGGCACCTAAATGATTCTTTGCCCCGGGTGAAATAATGTCTAGCTTCCCCACTAGTACTGCCTATAAGAGTACCAGTACCAGTCGTTCTACTCTAATAAAGTAGAATTCCTAGTGGCTAGTGAAGGAGGAGAGGGGGCTTGGCTTGGGTGGCCGGGGGGGGGGGGTGCGGGAGTTGTCTGGCCGCCATGGGAGAGACCTATCATAGTGGGCCAGTCTGGATGAAGTCCAGGGCCAACTTTTTTGTCCCAGTCCAGCCCTTCATCTCAGTCATCACTCTGCTCTCTCCACCTTTCAGAATGTTTGTTAAACTGTAATACCACGTACACACGACCGTTTTTCATGACGTGAAAAATGCCATTAAAAACGATCTTGTGTGGGCTCTAGAGCATTTTTCTCGACGTGAAAAATGGGCAATAAAAATTTAGAACATGCCCTAAATTTTCACTTATTTTTTCACGTTGTCGTGCGTAAGCTTTAACGACGTGAAAAAAACGCACATGCTCAGAAGCAAGTTATGAGACGGGAGCACTCGTTCTGGTAAAACTAGCATTTGTAATGGAGATATTACATTCATCGCGCTGTAACAGACTGAAAAGCACGAAAACTGAAAAGCGCAAATCGTCTCTCACCAAACTTTTACTAACACAAAATCAGCAAAAGCAGCCCAAAGGGTGGCGCCATCCGAATGGAACTTCCCCTTTAGAGGGGCCGTCGTACATGTTGTACGTCACCGCGCTTTGCTCCAGCATTTTTTGTTTCACAAGCGTGTGTATGCAGGGCAGGCTTGACAAGAATCACGTAGAAAAAAACGTTGTTTTTTCTAGGACATTAAAAATGGTCGCGTGTACGCAGCATTAGAAGTGCAGCAGAGTCTGATTAACTTCTACTGCTGCTCTTCCCTTTCTGAGGCTAAGAGGCTGTTAACTTCTAGAGTTAGATTAAGACCCCTTTCACACTGTCAGCGGGCCACGTTTTTCACCCGCTAGCGGGGGCGCTTTTAGGGCCAGTTCACATCAGACGCAGTTCCGTTCAGTTCCGTGTGCATTTTTCTGCACTAAAAATGCATGCACAGTGTTTTCCATGTATTCCAATGGCTCTAGTTAGCTCTAGTTCACACCACGTAGTCAGTTTCCGGTGCAGAAACTGACCGGAAACTGACTGCATGGTGTGAACTAGAGCCATTGGAATACATGGAAAACACTGTGCATGCATTTTGTGCAGAAAAAAAGCGCACGGAACTGAACGGAACTGCGTCTGGTGTGAACTGGCCCTTAACGTTGTTTTAACTTTGGATAGTAAGACATTTATTTTCTGCCAGTAAATACCTTATACAGCCCACTTCCTGTTTCTTGTCTGGTTATTAGCCTAGGCTTATGACATCATGCACAGCTCTTTCCAGGAAGGGGGGTGAGTCATAAGAGGGCCAATGAGAGTTGCAGAGCTGGAGGTGTGTGTCTATGTAAATCCAGGAAGTGAACAGGCAACAGCCCCAGCTGCCCAGAGTTAAAATGGATGCAGCCGGACTCAGTGAAGGGAGATTTCTGCAGCGTATTTGGCAAGTACAGAATCACAGTATATGTAAAATAATATGCAAAGTGGTCGGAGGGAAGCTTCAGAATGGCAAAGACGTTTTTATTACAAATTATGTGAGCAGATTGCAGTTTCTCTTTAAGCAAGCTAAAGGGTGTTTTCTATAAATTGTATAGTGGAAAGATTCAGTTTGAATCCTGCTCTAGTAGAAAACACGCAAGGCAGCCCAACTTAAAGAATGTCTGCTTGTTTATACAGAATAAACTTGGCCTTTTAGTTTATGGATCTGAAGTAGGGTACTGTGCATATATGACAATGTTAGCTTAAGCAGAGCTGTCTGCTGTTTCTCTTTACAAGTGTGCGCTGTAATGTCTTTTCACCGGTCAGACAAATGGAGAGTTCCGAGAGGTTGTGTGACTTACGGCAGACACGGAACATGTTTACGCAGCTAAATAAACATATATCTCGCTGCAGCAACAATGGCCTGGAGCCTTTTAGAGAATGTAACCTTGTAAAAAGTTCAGATGGTCCAGCGGGGGGGGGGGGGGGGGGGGTTGCATACTTACAGTGAGTGACCCTGAAAAGATACAAAGGGCATTTCTTCTGGTAAGAAGCAACTTTTTCTGCAGATCAAAGGAAACCTGTCATCTGGGAAACTCTGTTTACTCATAGTAAACGGGGAACTCCACAATAAGTGTTTTGTTATGAAAAAGTGAAAATTCAAAAAAAAAGCCATCAAAGTAATAGTCATAAAGAACAACCTCAAGTTTCATAGTCTTACTTCCACTTTCCTGTTACAATAGATGCACAGTGTGCCTTAATATTAATGTCTAGTCCAGTCCAGTAGGCGCCAGAGTGTGACCATCCTGCCCTGTGCACCCTGTAATCTAACAAACTGGTCAGACACACCCATCTCTTCTTCTGCGACACTTGCAAAGAGAGGTGTGCCAGCATAGAGCATTGGAGTAGATCATAGAGCACTGGAGTAGATCATAGAGCACTGGAGTAGATCATAGAGCACTGGAGTTGATCATAGAGCACTGGAGTGGATCATAGAGCACTGGAGTGGATCATAGAGCACTGGAGTGGATTATAGAGCACTGGAGTGGATCATAGAGCACTGGAGTAGATCATAGAGCACTGGAGTAGATCATAGAGCACTGGAGTTGATCATAGAGCACTGGAGTGGATCATAGAGCACTGGAGTGGATCATAGAGCACTGGAGTGGAGCATAGAGCACTGTAGTGGATCATAGATCACTGGAGTAGATCATAGCGCACTGTAGTGGATCATAGAGCACTGGAGTGGAGCATAGTGCACTGGAGTGGAGCATAGAGCACTGGAGTGGAGCATAGAGCACTGGAGTGGAGCATAGAGCACTGGAGTGGAGCATAGAGCACAGGAGTGGATCATAGAGCACGGGAGTGGATCATAGAGCACCTGAGTGGAGCATTAGAATGGAGCACTGGAGTGGAGCATAGAGCACTGGAGTGGAGCATACACAAGTCCATTGGAAAAAATCCAAAGTACACACACGCATGCTCCGAAACCAATGCTTGCCATAGCACAACATTAGCAGAAGTTGCCCAAAGGGTGGCGCTAAAGAGCTGAAAAAACACATAGTTTTGTGTATGTTGGTTAAAAAAGTTCTGCCGTCTGTATGTAAACCAAGTTCACGCCCAACGCCCTTCACACAAAATTCCACGGATTTGTCTGATGGAAATCCGATCAAGGCTTTAGATTCAGGAACAAGTGAAAATGTATGAACTTT
Organism: Rana kukunoris; assembly: GCA_029574335.1. Lineage (NCBI taxonomy): Eukaryota > Metazoa > Chordata > Amphibia > Anura > Ranidae > Rana > Rana kukunoris. Next base: position 28,750,112 of record CM056055.1, on the reverse strand, counting down.
TATAAGACTCATAGCATACAGCAAATGGGTTAAATGTGATGCCCATTTTAAAACTGTATAACACTTCTGGCGCTGTTTGGCATGTATTGATCATGCCCTATACTAGTGTTTAAATTATACTGCAAAACAGTTTTACAGTTTGCTCTGGTATTGTGGCTGTACCTAGTGGTTCTGTGTGGTACTACACTGTATGTTATAGTTTTATTTTAGGCGTCTGCTAACCAGCCACCGGCAGGTTAACTCGGCTGCGCAAATCAGCGCTCGTACTCTGCGATCTGTGGGCGCGCGCGCTGCCGGAGGTGCGCATACCATTGGCCAGCGGGGGAGCCAATCAGCAGGTACGGTGTACTCAATGTTCGCCAGCCGCCCGCGATCGCTCCCCGCAGAGACAGAACTGGGATCTGCCGAAGTAAACAAGGCAGATCTCCGTTCTGTCAGGGGAGCACACAGAGATTCTGTCTTTCTGCTATGCAGGAAAATGTGTTGTCCCAGGCAGCCTACCTCCCCACACAGTTAGAAACACACTGAGGGAACACAGTTAACCCTTTGATTGCCCCTAATGTTAACCCCTTCCCTGTCAGTGCCATTAGTACAATGTCAGTGTATATTATTAGCACTGATCACTGTAAGGCGGCGTACACACGACCGAGGTTCTCGCTGGAAACCAGCGAGAACCTCGCTGGAAGCTGCATTCCAGCGAGGACCTCGGCCGTGTGTACACAGAGCGCTCGCCCCGCCCGACGGGAATCTCGTCGAGCGAAAAGAGAGCACGCTCTCTTTTTGCTCGATGGCCCGCCTGGATGAATGGCTGGTTGCCATTCCCGACGGGCGGGTCGCCGATTTCGACGGCCGGCAGAGAACCTCGACGGGCGGAACGATGTGTTCTGCCCGTCGAGGTTCTCTGCCGTGTGTACGCGGCTTAATAATGTCACTGGTTCCCAAAAAAAGTGTAAAAAATGTCAGTTAGGTGCCCGATCAGTCCGCCGTCGCAGTCCCGCTAAAAATCACTAATCGCCGGCAGTCAAGTCGACTAAAATGTACTGGCGATTTAGTCAACTAAATAAAACTAAAACAATTGCAGAAGACTAAAATGGGACTAAAACTAAAATGGCATTTTAGTCCTAAGACTGAAGCCCTGTACACACGACCGGGAATCCCATCGGTAAACAAAACGTTGGTTTTCCCGATGGGATTCCTGGCAGGCTTGCCCTGAAAAGCCGTGTATACAGATGGCCACACAAAAACCTGCCGTTCTTTTGAATGGCAAGAACACAGTGACGTCATCGACTACGATAAGCACATTCGATATCGTCGCCACCATCTTACTATACCCCACACTATCGTTGTATGCTACCGCGCATGCGTCAAAGTGTTATCGAGCATGAGCAGTTTTTCTACCCTGCAGGTAAACGTACAGACGACCGGTTTTCTCGGCAGGAAACACTCTGCCGGCAAACCCAACGGGAAAATAGAGAGCAGGTTCTCTATTTTCCCGTCGGGATTCCAGGCTGTATTTTTTTCTGATGAGAAAACTGCTAGAGAGCATACACACGGCTGGGATTCCCGGCCAAATGCTCTCCTGGCAGTTTTCCTCTTTTCCAGTTTTCCGGTTGTGTGTACGAGGCTTAAAACGAAATAGAAATTTTCTGCCAAAATTAACACTGCCTACAACCCCTACTCTGACCCCCAGCCTTCTGAGAGCCTTCAACCAAATGCAGATCTCTTAACTTCCATCAGTGTCCCCCAACCTCCAACAATCCCTCCCAGTCCCTACACCCAGATTCCCTATTTCCCTGCATTAACACCCAGTCGCATCCAGAGCCTCCCGGTCCTATCCAAAGAACCCCGGTGTACTACAACCCCCCCCCCCCCCCCCACGACAGAGGGGCAGCCTTGAGTGAATTTCTGTTTTGCCATCTTATTAACCTGGGCACTTAATGGATCTTGTCCCAGTATTGCTAGTGAATGATTCTATTTTACCAAGGGCCTCCACCCAAGGCCATTACAAAACCATGTGTAGTACTACCCCCGTAGGAGCTGCTGGTTTAGATTTGGGTTTTGGACGTTACCTCTAAGTTTGTTGTCTAGGGAAGAAAGTCTGTAGAAATTGGAATGTCCACACAAGATGTAAAACCTTCAACTGTAGGCTTTATTTTTGCTGCATAAAACGTGTGAAGGAAGTAGAGAGTATAGAGCGAAGGGGAAGGTTCAGGTACGCGGTACAGAATGCAGAAAAATATTTAAAGTTCCAGTATTTACCACTCTCTCTTGAGTGGGTATTGCTCACCCGGATAGACCCCTCTCACATGGCCTAGCAGCCAGAATGATGCACGGACAGTATGAGAACAGTCTTTGCCACAGACCATCTGAGAACACAAGATGAGAACACAAGACGAACAGTCTGGGAATCCTCTACCACAGGATTTCAGTCCCAAACTTCCTGCCTTACAGCCAAAGAGCCTTTAAGCCGATCCAGCGGACTGTAAGACAAATTGAATAGTGGATCCCTTTTCTTTAACAAGGTCACCAGGCCTATCCCGAGACATCAGCTTGCCTTGCTTGGTCTCCTCCAGGGCAGGTCTTCCCCCGGTTTCCTTCACTAAGAATCTTCCCCCTCTTGGATGGACAGCTTGGTATCCCTTCTAGAACCATAGGCCCCAGCCAGCATAGCTGGGCCTACATGATAGGAATACAGCCTCAGACCAACGTGAAAGCTAAAATCACTCACACGCACCTCGCGCCAGAAGGGCCACGTGGCGAAGGACCCCACAAAACGGCGTCTGCCCCTTAAAGCGGCGTTCCGGCCGAAATAATACTTTTTAAATAATAATACCCCTATAATACACAAGCTTATTGTATTCTAGTAAAGTTAGTCTTTAAACTAAGTCCGTTTTTTAGTTTATAGCAGTAGTTTGTTATTTTATAAACTTATAGCAGGCCATGGCCATCTTAAGTGTGATCATCTGAAGCCATACTGTATTTAGAGGAAGTTGTCAGAGGAAGTTGCCACCCCTTACCAGGAGGCATTGCAAACAGGAAATTATGCGTTGGGCCACGGCCAGGGAGGAGGAAGTGAAAAATTAATACAGCAGATATACAGTAGGTGCTGATAAATATATATATATATATATATATATATATATATATATATATATATATATATACAATTCGTTTACAGTGCACAGTTTATTGAGGGATGCTAAAGAGTTGTAAAAGTGGGTGGAACTCCACTTTAAGTATCCCTTTCCAGCATGCACAGCGGGGCACCACTCCGACTGCGCTGCTCCCGAGAAGGGTCACTAAACACAGTTATATTGGGAGCCCGGCGCTACACATGCATGGAGTCTCACTCCTACTGTTGCATGCTTATATTACAGGTGGGTGTAGCTGATGAAGTCTCTAAAGTAGATGATTTGATATGCATCTAACTAAAAAAAAATCTTTGTTTGTGCATAAGGGCCGTATTGCTGTAGAAGCATATCCTTGCATAATAAGCATATTCAGCTCTAACATAGAGTGCTGCCGAACACATTTTCTATAATCTGTTGGCTGTATTGTTGTATCTATTATATATTACAAATAATTATTGGGTGAAACAAAAAGCAGAGGAATTTGCAGGCGTTTTATCGGCAAGGCCATTTACATCAAGGTTGTTTGCAATTCATAGCAGCTCTGACATCTCTGCCCCAGATCTAATATGCTGGATGGTTCTGCAGTCACTTTTGTATTCCATGTATGTATTTATGTAATAAAATGTATTTATTTTTTCAGTACCTTTTATTTAATTTTCTATGAATATTGCATAACATGATGACAGTATTCCATGGTCGTAACATCGTCAGAAAACATTAAAGAAACATAGAGTACTAGAGCAAGTCTTATTTTATCGCTTCTCTACTGTATAATAGCTGTTGTTTGATTCATTGTCACCATTTATGGTGCCACCGTATCATCTCTCTTGAATTTTCAGTTAAAGGGAAATAATATATTTTTTCTTGAAAACGCATAAGTTATCCTGGCGAATATGCGGCTCTGTTGCCTCTTTCTCATAAATAACTGGCTGCAAGTTAAAAACTTCAACCCTTCATATACATTTTTTTCAGATTTATTTGACAGCAAAGAAACAAAATATAAAAAGAATTGACAAAAAGTCGTTTTAAATCTCGGTTCAAAATACATGTTCTCTTTTTACATGCATGCAACATCTTTAATAATGCCATTATTTTGATGTACCGTATATACTCAAGTATAAGCCGACTAGAATATTAGCCGAGGCACCTAATTTTACTACAAAATACTGGGAAAACGTATTGACTCAAGTATAAGCCTAGGGTGGGAAATGCAGCAGCTACTGTACGTGGAAAAGAGGGTCAACAATTCCCATTTGCAGCCTTACTGTGCTCATTTGCAGCCTCACTGTGCCCATGTGCAGCCTCACTGTGCCCATTCAAAAGCCTCACTGTGCTCATCTGTAGTCTCACTGTGCCCATTTGCAGCCTCACTGTGCCCATTGGCAGCTTCACTGTGCCCATTTGGCCCGAGCATAAGCCTAGGGTGGGAAATGCAGCAGCTACTGTAAGTGGAAAAGAGGGTCAACAATTCCCATTTGCAGCCTCACTGTGCCCATCTGCAGCCTCACTGTGCCCATCTGCAGCCTCATTGTGCCCATCTGAAGCCTCATTGTGCCCATTGGCACCTTCACTGTGCCCATTTGCAGCCTCAATGTGCTTATTTTCAGCTTTACTGTGCCCATTTTCAGCTTCACTGTGCCCATTTTCAGCTTCAATTGTGCCCATTTGCAGCCTCACTATTCCCATCTGCATGGCTCACTGTGCCCATCTGCATGCCTCACTGTGCCCTTCTGCAGCCTCATGTACCTGATCTCTTAACTGCAGTCGGCGGCCGTCCACTGTAACAAAGCCCCTCCTCGTCCTCGTCCGTGATAGACAGAACACTGATTCGGTTTCCCAGCAGTGAGTCAGTGTTCTGTCTATCACGGACGAGGAGGAGGTGGGGCTTTGTTACAGTGGATGGCCCGACCACTGCAGTTAAGACTGCATGACACAGCGGGAGACTCGAGTATAAGCCGAGGGGGGCTTTTTCAGCATAAAAAAATGTGCTGAAAAGGTCAGCTTATACTCGGTACTCCATTTGTAAAGGTCTGAATTACCATTCTTATAACTGCTGGTTGGTAGGGGTACACACCCTCTCTAATCTTCAATGCATGTCAGTGGGACTGCATTTTCCGTCACCACTTGTGCACGCTTTGGCAATATGCATGTGTGATGCTGATCTGTCAATCATAAGAGATAGGCGGTGAGCATAGGTGTGCGCAGCCTTTGGCATTAGGATGTGCCCCCCAAAGCTCAAACACACTCTACTGATCACTCACGATGTTCATTCAGAAAGGGAAGGGGCCGGTAAATGGCATATTTACTGGCCCCTTCCCCCACCCATTCTAAAACATCCACAGCAACAACCGGTGGTAGAGGAGGGAAGCCGGAAGTGCTGTGGGGGGAAGTAAGGGGAGCCAGGTCAGTAGGGGGGAATCTGTTCTGCACAGGGTGATTAGGGTGTGCCTAGGCACAGCTGGCACACCCTGTGCGCACGCCTATGGCGGTTAGATGGGATCATGGGTCCTATTTTGCTCCACCTTCTCAGGGTCACCTGTGTTGTATAGCAGCACAGATAGCAGCTCGATGGGGAGGGGGGGGGGTGGCACATGCAACGGTGGCTCCATTGAGACACTAGCACTAAGTGCAAACACAAAATTGGTAGTGCTGCTATAGAAAAATAATAAAAAATTGGGTTGAATTGAAGGGACTGAAGTCATTGTTGACTGTTGAGTATCGAACAAGCTTTGATGTTAGTGTTGCCATGCAATGTTAGTTCTCAACTTTATAGTTTAATAACATTTTCATCTGTAAACCCAATTTATAAAATCTCATATAAGCTTTAAACTGTTAATTTATTTTCAAAAATAATTTTTAATATTTCTAAATCTGCAGGTTTCATTAAAAATGCAAACAGGTGAAAAAAAGTATTTTATTAAAAAATGTCAATTGACCCATCCACAGTGTTTTAGCAAATTAAATGTCAATTGGGTAATTTGGGTAATTTAAGTAGTATACAGCAAGCTAAGGAGGGAATATGAGGTTATAATAGATTCATACTAATTTTTTTGGTCTTCCTGTGACATCATGTTACCATGGTATTGCAATAGGAAAAATCGAGCAAGTTATACAAATTGTCATTCAGTATTATAGAACATCTTCAAACTCTTCCACAACCTAACTATTATAAAGCCATACCTCCTAACTTTTTTGAGACGGGAATGAGGGACACCTTTTAGCAAATATATGTAGGCCTAGGACACACCCTTTGCCACGCCTCCTTAAAGGAAAATGATACATAAAAAAAATAAGTGCTTTTTTTTACCACTAATACTGGGTTTTGCCATTTACAAATGCAGCAATTTAGAAATTGGATGAAAGATTTAGCACTGGGAAAGCTAAAAAGTGCATTTTATATACAACTATATAGATCAGACCAAAATGAGGGACAAATGAGGAGGGACAGAGGGACATTGCTCCAAATCAGGGACAATCCCTCCAAATCAGGGACAGTTGGAAGCTATGTAACACTTACATACACAAAGGAGTGGAGCTTAGTTAAGGAGGACCTTCAATTTAAAAATTATTTTCAGCATCTCTCCTCCTCCCACCTCCACCCCCTAGCCTCTTATATCATTTTCATGGTAGTAGCTCCCACTTTTCATTTGAGAATGATATCCGCTATGACCACCTGCATCCTCCTGGGATACATGACACACATCCCAGGAAGCAATAGGCCGGTCTCCCTGTAATCTTAAGCCAACCATAGACGGTAAAAATCTCGGCTGGTTCAACAGGGACTGGTCAGGATTCGAACCATGTATGGGCATGTTGGCTGAATGTACCCAAGTTGGATAAAACCAGCCTGTCGAATTTTAAATGCGATTATTGCTAGTGGCTATTGTAACTACCGGGAGAACACAATGGCTCCACTGGTGGTATTCCCCCATCGACATGAAAGAAAGGAGAGAAAATCACTCTGTCTATAGCCGGCTTTAGTGATTGTGATAGGGGGCTGGCTGGCTGTGAGTGGCAAGGAGGCGACAGCCGGCTTCCGAATGCAAGATGGCAGTGTGGAATATCAGAAACCATGCAAAGAATCATGTGCAGGAGAACAGCGCTAGACTTCTTTGGGCTGCTAAGTAAGTCTTTCATCAAAGTCAGCAGGTACAGTATTTGTAGCTGCTGATGTTTATTTTCCCATAGCCAGGTGAAGTTCCTCTGAGTAGCCTGGCCATACTTACCCTTGGGCTGAATGCCAAAAACCAGTATGTTAACTTAGATGATCGATGCTCTTTTGTCTCCAGTGCTTGTGCATATAATGTATATAGTCTAAAGCCCACATAAAAAAATATATATCTATATATAGATATGTATAGATTAGGCTAAATACAGTGCTCCCAACCTGCCCCAAAGATGCTGCTTGCAGGACTTTTTGGTAACGTTCCGCAAGCACACCGCCAAGTGTGAAAAGTCACACTGGAATGAATGGAGAGGTGGTTTTCAGGTACTTAGCAGAGGCTATTTCTAGTGCTAAAGCGCCTGAAAACCACCTCAGTGTGAAAGGGGTCTAAGGAATGTGTGTCAGCACTGCCACTTGTAGTCCCCTCCAGGGTTCAAAATATAGAAGCACAATTGGAAGACAATTGTCTTCCCATAATCCAAAGTGCCTCAACAAAGGCACTCGTGGCAGGAACACCAGGTACTTTTTTTTAACAAAAGCTGCAGGTTTAAAAGCATTGAAAAGAACCATATGGGCCAGATTCCCGTAGAATTGCCGCTGGCGTAGCGTAAGCCATTTACACTACGCCACCGCAATTTAACAGAGCAAGTGCCGTATTCCCAAAGCACTTCGTAAATTGCGGCGGCGTAGTGTAAATGGCTCTACGTATCCCCGCGTAATTCAAAGGGGGCGGCTTGTATTTAAATTAAGCGCGCCCCCGCGTCGATCGAACTGCACATGCGCCGGCCTCAAAAATAGCCCAGTGCGCATGCTCCAGCTCACGTCGGAAAAAGTGAATGAAACCGACGTGAGCGTCGTTTACGTAAGTCTCTATTCGCGAACGACTTAGTAAAACAACGTAACCGACGGAAAAAGACGACGCTGACCCGACGCCATACTTAACATGGCATACGACGGAACTTCGTAAGGTTACCCCTCATATAGCAGGGGTAGCCTTACGCGTACGCAAATGAGAAATCAATGTACAGGCCACCTAGCGGCCAGCGATGTCATTACATCTCCGATCCGACGGTGTAATTGTTTTTACATCTGTCGGATCTTCACTGTATCTATGCGTAAGTGATTCTAGGAATCACACGCATAGATACCCAGTAAAAAAAAGAGAGATACGACGGTGTTTCCTACGAAACGCCGGCGTATCTCTTTTGAGAATCGGGCCCTATGAGTTTTTTGTGATTGGGTTCAAATCTGCTGTAATGCCGTTAAACTTTAAAAGACCTTCTGAGTCATAGATCTTCATTTATGTAATGGCCAAGTGCAAGAGCCCCTTAGATCTAATCTGCCAATGAGCTCCTTTTACTTTGGGCCGGTTATCTACTGACGCATTTCGCTGACTTCCTGTAGGTCTCGCTGTCAATCATTATGCCTGATGATTAGTAATAACTATAATAATCACAATTGCTTTCCCTTCATAGTTCTTGATTCTCTCGCTAGTATTTCATGTCAGAATTGATTATTGTTAGCGCTCCCTCCTAACCCATTAGTAATAAGGCGGAGATGAAATTGTCCCCAGGAGAGCTAGTGAATTTATAATGGAGAGCTTTCTCTGTGCTACGGCGGTTCCAGTATTGCTGTTTTATGACTTGTTGTTGAGCGTCTCTCTTCTCAGATGGTCAGATACATTTCTTCTAGACAGCCGGATTTACGAATGTCAGATAAATGATTATTTGTCTGCGGAATATTCTGGGTGACAGATCAGTATGAACACATTTGTAATGGAGATGGAAGATTCTGATGCTGCCTGTCATGTTTATCACACAGAAGCATTGCTCATAACAGATGGGGTCTCCAATGAATATATAATAATCTGCATGTTTGAGGATAATGTAACATTTCCAACAATGTTTTTATTAGGTTGTCCATGGGCTGATATATGTGTACACTGTGATCTGGGCAACCATCACTTATATGTCTTAGGCCCCATACACACGAGCAGACAGATTTGTTCAAATCGGTTGGACAGACCGATTTGAACAAATCTGTCTGCTGGGGACGTATTGGTTTGATCGTGTACACACGATCAAACCAAAATCCCCGCCGTCACCGCACCAGGAAGTAAAACACTTCCGCGCATGCGTCAAAACCCTTCGACGCGTGTGCGAGAAGACATGTCTGCTGGTTAGCGTACTAACCAGCAGACATGTCGGGCGGACGGGTTCCCAGCCGACAGATTTGAAAGCATGCTTTCAAATCTGTCGGCTGGCCAAATCCGTCGGCTCGCCCGTACACACAATCTAATCTGTCTGCTGGGACGGTCTGGCAGACCGTTTCCAGCAGACAGATTTGATCGTGTGTACGCGGCATTAAAGGGAAATGTCAGGTGAAACACATACATGGGAGATGCTTTTGCTGCCAAAGGATTTGTATTTCTGCCCATCCAGTCCTAAAAACATAGGCCTTGTACACACGACCATTTTCCTCGAAAAAAAATCCATCAAGAAAAATGCTGGCAGAGCATTTTTGCCTAGAAAAACGGTCATGTGTATGTTTTTCGTCGAGAAAACTGTTGTGGATCGCGACGAGAATAAAAGAGAACATGTTCTCCTTTTTCTAGTCAGGAGTCTCAATTTCCTCGTCGTGTTTCTCGATGGGCTGGTTTACGACAAGAAACACGTTCGTGTGTATGCTTAGAAACCCGCGCATGCTCAGAATAATGTATGAGAACGGGAGCGCACCTTCGGTAAAAGTAGTGTTCGTAAAAGAGATAGCACATTCGTCACGTTGTAACAGACTAAAAAGCGCGAATCGTCTCTTACCAAACTTTTACTTAACACGCAGTAACATGAGATTAGCAAAAGCAGCCCCAAGGGTGGCGCCAGTGGAATCGAACTTCCCCTTTATAGTGCCGTTGTACGTGTTGTACATCACCGCGTTTGAGAACGACGAGATTTTGTCTTGACGGTGTGTACGCAAAGAAAGCTTGACAAGATTCTCGACAAGCCTGACAAGAACCTTGTCGAGGAAAACAACGTTTCATTTACGACGAGATTCTTGGTCGTGTGTATAAGGCTATAGGCCCCTTTCACACTGCAAGCCCACTCAGATCCGCCTGTCTGTTTTTCAGGCAAATCTAAGCTGGCTATCAATTGACTCCTATGGAGAAATAGATGTCAACGCAGGTGTGTCCTCTGACCCCCATTTGCCATCCGTTCCGCTTAAATTTTCAGACGGAAAAAATTCTAATCGGAAATTACGATCATCTGTAGCATTTCCGACGCATGCGCGGAAACAATTCGACGCATGCTCTGAATCATTGAACTTCATTTTCTCGGCTCGTCGTAGTGTTGTACGTCACTGCGTTCTTCACGGTCCAAAGTTCCAAGAACTTTATTGTGACCCTGTCTATGCAAGCCAAACTTGAGCGAAATTCAAATTCGAATGGTGTGTACGCGGCATTACTCTTTTCTATGCAATTGTTGTGTGAAAACACTAGGAAATACCATATACCAAATATTGTACATGTATTAATATTATATGTTAAGTATAGTGAACTGAACCCTCACACTGATCTCTGATGTCTCGGTAACAGTACAACAGGACAGGTACATTATTGAAATCCAGTCCTAGTGGGAGCTGTTGTAAATGTGACAGTTAAGCATCCATGAGCTGTGAAATGCATCAGGGAGGTAGTGTGGAGGAGTGTGCTCCTATGTCATTGTGGTGCTGACCATTCATCTTTAATAAACATCATTTTTATGAACGTGCTTCCCTTTTGTGTTCCAATATTACAAACTTGACTTTGAGGTCTGGTCTCTTGGAAACGTAATAATAATTAAGAGCTGGCTGTATATCACAATTAATTAGATAGTAAATTGGCCAGACTTGTTAATAATGCCACTTTCGTCTTGGTACAGAACACTTTTAATCATGAATAATGCATGTTTGGTTATCTGACTGGCAGTATAGACAGAGGTATTTTTCCACCAGGCAGTTGGCTAAAAATTGTATTAACACTAATCACTCTTTTATCGATTCAGATAACAACACTTTTTTAGGATCCCAAACTGTAACACTATTAACCACTTAACCCCCGGACCATATTGCTGATCGAAGACCAGAGCACTTTTTGTGATTCGCCACTGCGTTGCTTTAACTAACAAATTTTGCGGTCGTGCGACGTGGCTCCCAAACAAAATTGGCGTCCTTTTTTCCCCACAAATAGAGCTTTCTTTTGGTGGTATTTGATCATGTCTGCGGTTTTTATTTTTTGCGCTATAAACAAAAATAGAGCGACTATTTTGAAAAAAATGCAATATTTTTTACATTTTGCTATAATAAATATCCCCAAAAAATATCAAAAAAAAAATGTTTTCCTCAGTTTAGGCCGATACGTATTCTTCTACCTATTTTTTGTAAAAAAAATCGCAATTAGCATTTATTGATTCGTTTGCGCAAAAGTTATAGCGTATACAAAATAGGGGGTAGTTTTATGGCATTTTTATTAATATTTTTTTTTTTTTACTAGTAATGGCGGCGATCAGCATTTTTTTTCGGTACTGCGATATTATGGCGGACACTTCGGACACTTTTGACACATTTTTGGGACCATTGGCATTTTTTTAGCGATCAATGCTATAAAAATGCATTGGATTACTATAAAAATGCCATTGGCAGTGAAGGGGTTAACACTAGGGGGCGGGGAAGGGGTTAAAGGGTCACTAAAGGAATTTTTTTTTTTAGCTAAATAGCTTCCTTTACCTTACTGCAGTACTGGTTTCATGTCCTTATTGTTCGTTTTTGCTTTGAAGTTGCTGTAATCCTGCTCTGTTCTCCACACTTCCTGCTTGTCTGTTTCCTAATAACCACCATACTGGGAGCTTTCTCACGGTGGTCTAAGCTGTCATTACTGTGTGTCTAAAACTTCCCAGAACCAATCAGATTCATTTTAAAAACAAAACACTGCCCTGGATTTGTTTGTTTTTGTTCTGTGTGTCTATTTCTACTTTGCAGAAACATGAAGCCAGTTCAAAAGTGAAACTAACCTGCAGGCACATTATATGATTGATTTTTATCTATTTTTAATCATTTTGAAAAGGAATCAGTTAACTTTTATGTCTCTATACCCTGTAAACAGTGATTTTAGCAAAAAAAATGTTTTCCTTTAGTAACCCTTTAAGTGTGTTCCTGGGTGTGTTCTAACTGTATGGGGGGGTGGACTCACTAGGGGAAATCACTGATCTTCTGTTCATACATTGTATGAACAGAAGATCAGCGTTTCCCCTCTGACAGGAACGGGAGCTTTGTGTTTACACACATACCGAGCTGTACCGAGCGATCGCCCCCTAGTGGCCTTTAAAGTGCCGACGTAGAGCTACGGGCTCTCGCCCAGGCGTGCCGACCTGCCGCAGTAATATGACGGCGGCTGGTCGGCAAGCAGTTAAAAAACACAATTAAAGCGGGGTTCCAACCACAATTGGCATTTTTTAAATGTATGTCCTTTCATCATGCGTTTTTATAATATAAATCCAGTCACTTACTATTTTAGAATCCACATAGTTATTCAAAAAAGATAGTTTCAGATAGTCCACACCGTTGTCATTTTGCTTGTGGGCATTGTGAAGCCCACAAGCACTCACTTCCTGGAAGTCTTGGATGGGGAGTGATAATTGGGTAGCGCACTGCATCCTGGGAAACGATGACACATATTTCCCAGGAGCATTAGAGGGAGATGATGTCAGAATCCTAGGTGATTCCAAAGGCAGATTTTGTGGAACCGCATAGCAACAGGCATTTCCAGATGAGTAAAAACAATTTTTTTTATTTTAGATCTAATGAGCACAATAATGAAAAAAAATTTTGGAATGGAAACTCCACTTTAAGAAGCTAAAGTTTGTAATGCCACGTACACACGATCGTTTTTCGGCAAATTGAAAAAACATTGTTTTTTCCAACTTCATCATTAAAACGACGTTGCCCACACACGATCGTTTTAAAAAAATGCTCTAGCAAAGCGCAGTGACGTACACTATAAAGGGGAAGTTCCATGTGGATGACGCCACCCTTGGGGCTGCTTTAGCTGATTTTGTGTTAGTAAAAGACGATTCGCGCTTTTCTGTCTGTTACAGCGTGATGAATGTGCTTACTCCATTACGAATGGTAGTTTTACCAGAACGAGCGCTCCCGTCTTATGACTTGCTGCTGAGCATGCTCAGGTTTTTAACGTTGTTTTAGCTCACACACGATAATTTTATACAACCCGAAAAACGGCATTGTTTAAAACGTTGTTAAAAAATGCAGCATGTTCTGTTTTTCAGACGATCATTTTAAATGACATTTTTTAAAAATGTTTTTTTCATGCCGAAAAATGATGTTGTGTACCTGGCATAAGGCTTCATGTACACATCAAACCTATCCTATCCTAAACACGACTCTTCGGCCGCGTACACATGATCGGTCCAAACCGATGAAAATGGACTGAAGTCCAATTTCATCGGTCCAAACCGACCGTGTGTACGGCCCATCGGTCCGTCGTTCTTTGGACCAAAGTTTTAAAACTTGCTTTAAAATCAGACTGATGGACGCTTGACCATCGGTCCAAACCGATGGTTAGTACGCAAAAGCATCGGTTCAAAAACCGGCGCATGCTCAGAATCAAGTCTACGCATGCTTGGAAGCATTGAACTTCGTTTTTTCAGCACGTCGTTGTGTTTTACGTCACCGCGTTCTGACACAATCGGTTTTTGAACTGATGGTGTGTACGCACATCAGACCACTTCAGCTGTGACCCGATGAAAACAGTCCGTCGGACCATTCTCATCAGGTTGGACCGATTGTGTGTACGGTTTCAGGAGAGGGAGGTTGAGCCTCCCCTAACCAAAGCAGCTCCTAAACTCTGGTAAAAACCTATGGCTTCATATACACCTAAACTACCTTGACCGCCAGCCACGGGAAACCGCATTTTGCTGCAAAATCTCTCCACGATTTTTCTGCATTTTGCGGCCAGTGTTCAAAACTTTCATATCCTGAAGGCGATTCTTCCTCGTTCAAGAGAAGGAGGTTGCGGGAGTTTCCACCTGCCTCAACCGCAGCGGCTCTTAAACAATCCTAAAAACCGATGAATACACGTGGGGGTTATTTACGAAAGGCAAATCCACTTTGCACTACAAGTGAAAAGTACAAGGGCAAAGTGCACTTGAAATTGCACTTAAAGTACACTTTGAAGTGCAGTTGCTGTGGATAGGAGCCCCAAATTTTGACCAGTGGTGGGGTAGACCTTCAAAGTAATTTTTTTAATGCAAGTCCCTGGTTAGGACCCCTGCCAGGTCTGCCTGTGTCACATTGTGGCGATTTTTCTTTATTCCCTGTCTCAGAGACACCATAGGAGTTAAAGGCATATCTCTTAAGAGAAATAGTTTTAATTAGAGTCGGTTAGAAGGTTAACCAGCATCTGCTGTTCCTGTGACAACTCAAAAAGTTTGGATTGGGTGAATTTCCCCAAAAGGGAAACAGACCTTGATAAAAACATGACAGGGGTTCTAACGATTCCAAAAGACTGTTTTAGCGTTACATACATTTTAAGGCCCAGTTGAAGTCAAAGGAGGATCAGTTCCATCCCTCCAAATGATGCTTTGTGATTAAATCATTCAGTGCCCACAAATAACACAGATTTTCAGCCAGCAAATGTCATATCAGAACCTTATTGCAAATATTGAGTAATATATGTGCTACCTTTGACTTTTGAGGCTTCTAGACTTTAGTCCAGACTTTTAATGTCCTGGATGGAAGTTGTTGTCATACGAAGGTCACACAGGAATGTGTGTAATGCAGTTCTACTATAGCTGCTTGTTTTTTGTTGCCCTAAATATGGACTATGGTGGAAAAGCATCTTTATTGGTTGGGAATTACCTACCAATAGAGACATAGCTGAGAACATGAAGTGACAGTTGATCTGATATTGCCATGCTTGACCTTCTTTAAATTGATTCTCTAGGCCAGTGGTCTCCAAACTGCAGCCTGGGGGCCAGATGCAGCCCTTTGCTTACTTTTATCCAGCCTTTTATCTAGGCAGTGGGGGCACTATTCCCCCCAATGTCAGCAGCCAATGATGGGGCACTATTCCTCCCATTAATAGCAATGATGGGGCACTATTCCTCCTATTGATACCAATGATAGGGCACCATTCCATTGATGTCAATGATAATGCACTATACCTCCCATGGAAACCAACGATGGGGCACTATTATTCCCATTGATACCAACGATGGGGCACTATTACTACCACTGACAACAATAATGGGGCACTATTCCTCCCATTGATACCACCGATTTTGGTACTATTACTTCCCCTAATACCAATCATGGAGAATTGTTTACTTCCACTGGTGCCAGGACATTTTCTACTCCCAATGGCTACTGTCTGTTCCTCCTAAAGTATGAATGACAGTAAACTAGCCCTGTGTTTGGAAAATTTGGAGAGCCCTGGTCTAAGCAAAAAAAAATGTATTACAATGCATGGAATGAAATTGGAGTATAATGCAATATTTTACTTACAATACACTGTAAGAGCCGGTTCACACAGCCGCGGCACGACTTTGGGGGCGACTCTGCAAGTCGTCCTAAAGACGACTTCAGAGGCGACCAGCAAAGCGACTTCTGTGTAGAAGTCAATGCAGGTCGCTCCGATCCGCCCCCGAAGTCGTGCAGGAACCTTTTTCTAAGTCGCTCCTATTAGAACGGTTCCATTGCATTAAATGAGCCGCCTGACGAGTCACCCCAGTGTGAACCGGCTCTAAAAGTATTCATTGGTGAGAGTTTAGTTCTACTTTAACCCTTCATCAGATAACAGAAGTGTGAGCTGTTTTTTTTCCCGTATATATATACCCAGACAATGGTCCACAGCAGATACTGGGGGGCATGCATTTTCCTCTATATAGAAAAATGTAGTATTGGTGTGTTTTACCCTTTTAGATGCATATGTTGTTCAAGCAGCTGCTGTGTGATTCTTTAGAAGGACCAGAGGCCTCAGAATGTATAGCGCTTGTTGAAGCGGTTATCTATATAGAGTAAGTTGTTGCATTCCTTTATTTCCAGCAATTAGTGGTGGGGCATGGAAAAGCTCTGGTCTCCCGCGTATTGTATGGCGGAATTTGTTTGATGATGCCGAGATCTTGTCAAGAACTGAAAGGTCTCCGATTAAAAGGCCAAAGAGGTCACAAAAGACTTCAGTCCTTTTAACTTGACATTTCCATGGACTCATCATTAGAGCCCTTTCAATCCATTCTCAATCCTCTCTCGCAGGCCCCTTCGTCTTATTATTACCCTGTCACTCCACATTCCCATTCAGATGCTCTCCTCTCTTGACTGCACTAGACTGACCAATGTGAATGCAAAAGTGTACGTGACGATGAGCTCTTCTCAGTAGGGAATGAAAGGATGGCACTATGGGGACCCTTTGTTCAAAATCTTTGTTCTTACCTTTCTTGCTGCTTACCTTAGCGCTCACTCCATAGAGGTCCATTAAAAAGCACCTGTTGAGTGCAATGATGTGCTGTAACATCACTGCTGAATTGTTCTTCTCCACAAAACACTGAAAGTATCATTAGTCATTCAATTACCACTACTGTGATTACTTAATTGTAGGAAAAGGTTAGAAACATGGCATGTTTCATTTGGAAAAGGCACTTTAGCGGAAACCTAATGAACATGTATTATAAAGATTTATCATTATCTTTTTATCTCAAGGACACTGTAGTAGATAAGGAGATATCAGCATATCAAAAAAAAATGTGCCACAAAAACAATGATTAAGTTGTGTTTTAGCCCTATTGCATGATATAGTCATTCAAAAATTAAATAGGGACTCCTTATAAATAAAATAATCATAAAGAGAACCTAAAAAAAATCCTATGTAAAGTTCCCTGTGATAGAGGCGGTAATATACCTTTCTTCTAACCCTTGTCTTTTATCTTTCCTGAAGATGCGAAATGTGAAATGCGTTGTGGGTGTGGTCTGGTTGAAGCCCAGGCTGAGCCAGTCATACACCTTCAAACAGGGGTTTGCAGAGATGTGTGACTTGTAGGACTTTTTCGTTAGATGTCTAGAGCTGGGATGAGCTCTGTTGTTGTCTGCACTCCAAGTGGTTGCTACATAAGAGGTGGTGAAGCGTTGAGCGGCACCAGTAATTTTAGTTGGGTCACATTGCATGTGTCCCCTAGCATACCTGTGGTTTAGCCATCTGACTCCCACATTAGTGCTGTGTCCTCCAGTGATGTAGGGATCAGAGGATCGTGTCACAGTAGGGGGGGGGTTGCAGATGCCCAAAACTCCTTAAAGTGTTAATCATCAAAAAGTCATAGGCCGCTGGATGGGTTAGTACAACTCTTCTACTTCAAACAGGATCTCTTTAAAGTGTATATAAAGCCAACATTTGGAAAAGTTCTGGATAGACTAAACATTGTTTTTTTGGTCTGGGACGTGTCAAGATCTTCAGACCCAAATTTCAATTGTAGCTTTCAAACTAAGGTAAATTAAGGTAAAAGGGTTTACTTTTGGTGCCTTTAGCTCCTTTGTATTTATATCAACAATCAGGGGCTAAAGCGTTCCATTAGGCTTCATTTCCATCAACGTTTTTACAGCCACTTTTCTGAGCGTTTTTTGCAGCTTAAAAACAGCTCTCCATGTTAGTCTATGGCCTCATGCCCACCATGACGTTTTTGAGATGTAGATGGCTGAGCCGTTTTTAAGCTGCAAAAAAAAAAACAGGACCAGTGCGTTCTAAAGCTCCAGCAATAGAGCTGTAAAACCCCCAGACATTAAAAAATGCTCAAAAAAGCTCAAAAACTTGCAAAAACGCTCAAAAACGCTACAGCGGCGTTCTTGAACTCCAGCTCAAAAATTTTTTTTTTTTTTTCAAAATAAACATGGACAGGGGTTTTTAAGCTGTAAAAAAAAGGCTAAAAAAAGTGGCTGTAAAAACGTCCATGGAAATGAAGCCTTATGGAGTAAAGCCAGTTTATTGTGCTAGACATACTTTATTGCTCAGTTTGTCGACACCCTATGCTTTTGTAAATATGATACATTAGACATAAAATAGCCATAGACATGGAACATTCATTGCCAGTTTCTTTGTGATTTTGACCTTTTTAAATGTAAAAAATCAGGTTGGGTTTAGACTAAGCACACAAGATGAACTTTGGTCATCTTAATCTTGGGAAAAGGTTACAGGCTGTGTTTTGAATTTTTTTAGCTGACCTTTTATGTCAGTGCCTATTTTAAAGGAAACCTGGCACAAATTTGGGCAATCCAAATGAGCATCGGATGAAAAATTAATTGGGTGTCAATAAATGCCATAAGCTAGGAGGGAAAATACATGTTTTGCATAAAAAATTCAGTTGCCTACAGCTCCCTCTGCTGACTTTCTTAATGTGTGATTTTCAATAAACGTAACCACTCTGTATTCATTTTTCATTATATACCCAGTGCACATAGGCCAGGTTTGCTTGAACTCAATTTGACTTTAGCAGAAATCTGTCCAAAGCTGTAAAAATGAGCAACAGACCAATCTAGTGGTGGATATATATATATGTACTAATAATTGTAATGTCCATTTAAAGAGACAAATGAGGAATTGTCAGTCACTGGTATGTTGGTTTCTCAGCCAAACTAACCACTGGAGCAGGCAACTTTTGCCCTGTACACACGATCGGATATATGATGGAATCTAATCCGATGGATTTTTTCGTTGGATATCCGATGAAGCTGACTTTCATCAGTCTTGCCTACACACTATCAGTCAAAAATCTGACCGTGTCCAACGCAGTGACGTAAAACACTACGACGTGATGAGAAAAATGAAGTTCAATGCTTCGGAGCATGCGTCAACTTGATTCTGAGCATGCGTGGATTTTTCTCCGATGGAGTTCCACACAGACAATTGTTTTTTTCTATGAGTTTTTTATCCATAGGAAAATTCACCAATGGGGCCCACACACGATCGGTTTGTTAGATGAAAACGGTCCATCAGGCAAACCGATCGTGTGTACAGGGCTTTACTGTTTACATTAACTTTTCCCTTCAGAAATGCTTATTCTTCTTGTCCAGAACCCATTGAATCCAAAATCCCTCACGCCCAATGGGTGTGGTCCCCTTTGCAAGTTAAACTAGTTGGCTTTTAAATGAGCTTTACAAATAATGAACTATATCTGGACCCTTATATTGGTCCGGTGCTCCTCTTTTCACAACCGTGGGCATGTTTTCACAAAACTATGGCTTCTGTAAATTAGAGTGTTGCCTACTGACACACCTTCACATCAGTCTAGATGCCCAATTTGGAACATCAATCTACACAAGGGTAAACAGTTTGCATTATGTTTGAGTGTATAAGTAACCTATTAATTAAAAGGCATAATGACAGATGACTTACTGTAGCCTTGTAAGACATGTCCAGTCTTTGGCTTGTGACAACCACATTATTCTAATATACTATTATATAGGGTGGCATGTTGTTCCATACACAACGGGCACTCTTCTTGAGACGTTGGTATATTCTCCTATGAAATCTACAGTTACCAATTTCACCTAGAGTGCCACTTGATGGTAAAGTCTGATATTTTATCACATTCATATACCGTGTTTCCCCGAAAATAAGACCAGGTCTTATATTAATTCTGGCTACAAAAAAAAACACACTAGGGCTTATTTTCAGGGGATGTCTTATTTACAGTATGTACAAAAAAGTTTCTCCCCCTGTCAGCTCCGGAGTCAGCCTTGTGAAATTCTGTAATTCCAAAAATAAACCTTTTTTTAATTACCTTATAAAATTATGTAATTTGTTCTGTAAAAATGTGATAAGATGTGCAGTGTGTCTCCTTGTGTAACATTATTGTGGAAAATACCTAACTTACAGTGCCGCTGGCCGCTCACGTGACCCGCTGGAGCTCTTCTTCCCCACTCCAAATACTGCAGAGGGAGGGGCCAATATCCCCAATGACGTCAGCCCCACTTTGAGTACTGCAGTGAGAGGGGCTGCTGACATCGGCCGGGAGGCGAGGAGAAGAGCTTTGGCGGGTCACGTGAGCGACCAGCAGTGTTGTAAATAAGGTATTTTCCACAATAAACTTATACAAGGAGACACATATTATATAACCTTTTTACAGAACGGATTACATGTTTTTACAAGGACTTTAACTAGGGCTTATTTTTGGGGTAGTGCTTATATTGCAGCCATCCCAGAAACTTGCGCTAGGTCTTATTTTCAGGGTAGGGCTTATTTTCGGAGAAACAGGGTACACACTTCATTGTCCAAGGGAAATTGTATTTCTGTGGTATTCATCAATACACCTTTGAGTCAAACAAGTGTTTATTTTGCTCTTACCTCTTTGTTAGACCCAGTGCTGTAAAACCGTGCATTGCATATTTTCAATCACTTTAAATAATTATGATGCTCTTAGCAACCAATTATTACAATTGGCTTCTAACTTAGGTTAGCCATAGATATGATATAATTGTCAGAAGAGCCAACAATCCCCAAAACCAGTCCTGCAAAATATCTAGCCAAAAATGCACGATGGTTTCAACCAAGAAAACATGTTTATGCAGAGGGGAAATTCCTTCCCTTAGCTGAAGACAATAAGGATCGACTTGCAAAATCTATTTCGGATGATCAGTTTTTTTACTGAGAGATTGATCAGCTAGAAGGTGTCTGCAGAGGTCACAGTATGTTTTTGGGCATGCATTAGCTTCCTGTTCTAATTGTTTTTGTTCCATGTTGATGCGTGTCCTTAACATGTCTACAGACACTAGATGGTGGCAGCCTGTACACACAAAATATGACCAATCACAAACAGTCATACAAACATTCATGTATGCACATGGGGCAGGGCAAGGAGGAGGAGAGGTTCTCAGGTGCCATCTTGCCCTCTTGAAATGAGGAATGGTGGGACAATAGCAGTTAGTCTGGAAACATCCAGTCCATTCTTTTGTCCCCATGCAGGCTCAGCTAGTAAGAGTCAAGGAGAAGCTTACAGACATAAGATTGTTCTCCAATCAGGCCTAAATGACCAGATCAGGCAAACTATCAACTAAAGACTAACTTTATGGTTTTTAAGTAGAATTCCTTAATACAAAATATGAGTTATCAGTAAGATTATGAAAATTTACACTATATGGCCAAAAGTGCATGGGACCCCTCCAAATTACTGAGTTCAGGTGTTTTCAGTGAAGGGTACTGTAAAGTGTAAGGCCGCGTACACACGACCGGTTTCCTCGACAGAATCCATCAAGAAACTTGGTGGCAGAGCTTTTTTGCCGAGGAAACCGGTCGTGTGTATGTTTTTCATCGAGAAAACTGTCAAGGAACTCGACGAGGAAAAAAGAGAGCAAGTTCTCTTTTTCCTCGAAGGGAGTCGTCATGTTTCTTTGTCGGGCTGGTTTTCCACGAGAAACACGTTGGCGTGTATGCTTAGAAACCTGCGCACCTTCGGTAAAAGTAATGTTTGTAATGGAGATAGCACATTTGTCACACTGTAACAGAATGAAAAGTGCAAATGTCTCTCACCAAACTTTTACCTAACACGCAGTAACATGAGATTAGCAAAAGCAGCCCCAAGGGTTGTGCCAGTGGAATCGAACTTCCCCTGCCGTTGTATGTGTTGAAGTCACCGAGTTTGAGAACGACGATATTTTGTCTTGACAGTGTGTATGCAAAGACAGCTTGTCAAGGAACTCGTCGAGGAAAACAATGTGTGTTTTCTGACGAGTTCCTCGGTCGTGTGTACAAGGCCATAGTGTACATTTTCAGAAAAAAAAAATGAAAAGGTGAACTAACACGCTACACCAGGGATATGTAATTATCTGCCCTCCAGCTGATGCAGAACTACAAGTCCCATGAGGCATAGCAAGACTCTGTCAGCCACAAGCATGACACCCAGAGGCAGAGGCATGATGGGACTTGTAGTTTTGCAACAGCTGAAGGTCTGCTAATTGCATATCCCTGCTCTATACCCATCTTCTCCCCCGGCCCCTGCTGTACTTGCCCCTGTGGGTAATGAGCTGTCAGTGCCCACGCAGCCAGTGTAGCAGTCCAGGGATTTGAAATATCCTCTTTTCTTTCTGTAGAACTTCTGGAATAAATCAGAGCAATTTTGATTGGTCAAGGCGGTCATGTGTGCTGACCAATTGGATTCTTTCTGATCCATCCTGGAGCCCCTAAAGAAAGAACAAAAAGAAGAGCAAGTATTTCAAATCCCTGGGCCGCTACATTGGCTGCATGGGCACTGATAGATTATTAACCATGGAGGTGAGTACAGCAGGGCCCAGGGCTGAGGAGGGTGTAGGGTGTTGGTTCACCTTTTTATTTTTTTCTAAAAAAAGTGACCTAACCATTTAATGCTACAACATACAAAGTTATTTTTTAGAACCTTGTAAAAACAATTTTGGAAAGGACCTTTCTCTTAACGTCCATGGATGGACACAGCTCCATAAATCTTGACAAGTGGGTTATGTTCCTGTTCAGAGTCCTCTCCTGTGAACAGGAACATAACCCACTTGTCAAGATTTAAGGAGCTGTGTTCATCCATGGACGACAGAGAAAAGGATTTTACGGTGAGTACAAAAAATCCTATTTTCTCTTATCATCCATGGACGGACACAGCTCCTTAAATCTTGACAAGTGGGTTATGTTCCTGTTCACAGGAGAGGACTCTGTGAACAGGAACATAACCCATTTGTCAAGATTTATGGAGCTGTGTCCGTCCATGGTCAACAGAGAAAAGGATTTTACGGTAAGTACAAAAAATCCTATTTTTCTATTCCACCATGCATGTGGCCCTATGTATAAAGACATGGTTTAACCTCCCTGGCGGTGTTCCCGAGTCTGACTCGGGGTTAGATTTCTGTGCTACGATCGGTAACCCCGAGTCAGACTCAGGCTCGCCTCGCAGCATCCACAGAGACTGTATACTTACCTTCTCCGTGGATCCAGCGATGCATCCGCGCTGTGTGAGCGAGCGGGTGTTTGCTCGATTCACACAGCGTCCCCGCGCGCCGCCGATCTCCGTTCCCTGCGACGTTACGACGCACGGGGATGGAGAATGGCGCCAAATTCAAAAATGTAAACAAACACTATACGTACAGTACACTGTAATCTTATAGATTACAGTACTGTATGTAAAAAATACACACCCCCCATGTCCCTAGTGGTCTGCCCTGTGCACTACATGTCCTTTTATATAATAAAAACTGTTCTTTCTCCCTGCAAACTGTAGATTGCCCATAGCAACCAAAAGTGTCCCCTTTATGGCAAAAATTGTTTTAGAGCAGCTAAAAAACAGCGATAATAAATCAGAATCACTTGCAGAATTTAGCGATAGCGATTTGTGGGGAAATTCGTCATAAAAAAAAAAAAATAATGACAGCAAAAATTCTGCAACTGAGCAAATTTCAGTGATTTTGATTTGATTACATTATTAAATATTATTTTTACTATTTGTTATAATTTTTTATAATTATTTATTATATTATAATTTTTAATAAAAAAAATAAAAAAAATCATACCCGGGATGCCTATTAGACTCTTGTTTGGATAGATTTAAGTGAGTTATTCCTAAGAATTACAAGCCTACAGTATAAAACGCCAAATTCCCTTGCAAATAATGGTACCGCTTTCAGCACCTAAAATCTGAAAGAATCATACCGCCAGGGAGGTTAATAAGTTTGGTGTAAAAGAAACTCGAGTCCTAACCTCTTACCCAATATCAGTACCTGACCTCACAAATAGATATGAATTCCCACAGATGCACTCAAAATTCTTGTGAAAAGCCTTCCCAGAAAAATTGAGGCTGTTATACCTGCAAAGTGGTGTGTCAACTCTATATTACTCTATATGCTTTTTTTATTAATGGCCATTGTTTCAGAAAATTCTGTAAACTCGTGTATAGCTCTGGCACTCAGATATCCACAAACTTTTGACCATATAGTGTATTTGTATGAGAGGTGTTATATATTAGGGATGTGCAAATTAACTTTTAATTAACCGATTAATCTTAAATTTTTTTGATCGATCAACATTTTTTTGATCGATTAAAATTCTTTTGATTGGTACTCACCTCTCCGCTGGCTTCTGGGCCTTTAGGGAGTTCCGTCTGAGATCCGGTAACGTCACGGACACCGGCGGGGCTTACCGTGTCCATCTCAAGGGCTTCTTTGCTGTGCCTTCATATCTGCATGCCGGCAGGACCTTACTATCTGCCACACGCAAGGGCTGTTACACTTCCCTCTATCACTTTCCTATATCAACCTGGGATTCTACAACCATCCACTGGGAGTTGTGATAATTTCCTTCATGGGACATCTACATGCTGACGGACTGATGTTAACCTCTCCTCATCTGGATTCACCAGTGGTATCGTTGTACACATTTTTATACCAGTATTATACTTGGCTACAAGTTTTTATGACTGCTTTTGCTACAGTTTGGTATTACTCGCACCATTTTTACAGTTTATGTAGCTACATCGATTTTATCTCCAGTGCAATATTTATTTGGTTACCTACTTGAAGACTTTAAAAGTTTTAATGCTATTCCCATCGAGCGCTGTATTTGTGTGTTTTTTGTATCCTGCTGTCCATTTTTCCAGTGGTTGGTAGCTGCACTGGGAATCGGCCTGCAAGGAGATCAGCTAAAAGTAGTTGGATCTGTATGTGCGTTATAATTAATCAAAATTAGTCGATTAATCAATAAATTAAAAAAAAAGATTAATCGAACACAAAAATTTTGATCAGTAACAGCCCTAATATATATATGTGTCCACCATATCTAGAATTTTGTTTTTCAGAGCTAAACATTTGTTGTGTATGCATACGGTAACCAGTAAATTTCCCCTAAACTTTTACTAGCAACAGATGCAGGAATTTTATGAAAGTGAGCACTTGGATGTTTGTTTCCCAGCTAGATGAAGAGCCACTCCTAATATGTACTGTAATAACGTCATAAATCATTCACTTCCCCCAGAGGCCTCCAGTGACACTGGAACACTGCTTAAAACGCAAGGACTGAAATCTGGAAGAGCCGTGATCACTCAATCCTTAGCTTGTGTCTTCTTTTTTTGTTTTGAGAGAGAATGTGGCCTAATGTTCTGCGTAATGTAACTGCAATAATTTATCCTTGACTAAAGTGAGCTGTACAAAATACTTTGTGTGCCAGCTGCTGTAGATCCTTTCCAAAAGCTACTTCACTTAAAGAAAACCTGTGGGAAAATAAGTAATGCAATACACACGACCGTTTTTCGGGCTCTAAAAAATGACGTTTTTAAGGGTCTAGAAAAAACAACGTTTTTTTTCAACCCAATCATTAAAACGGCCTTGCCTACACACGATCATGAAAAAAAACATGCTCTGGCAAAGCGCGGTGACGTACAACATGTCGGACGGCACTATAAAGGGGAAGTTCCGTGCGGATGGCGCCACCCTTTGGGGTGCTTTAGCTGATTTTGTGTTAGTAAAAGACGATTCGCGCTTTTTTGTCTGTTACAGCGTGATGAATGTGCTTACTCCATTACGAACGGTAGTTTTACCAGAACGAGCGATCCCGCCTCATAACTTGCATAAATGCACGTTTTTTTCACGTCGTTAAAGCCCACACACGACCATTTCTAACTACCTTAAAAACGACAACGTTAAAATCGTTGTGAAAAAATAGAGCATGTTCGGAAAAAAATTTGCCCATTTTTTAGATCGTTAAAAATGAAGCCCACACACAATCTTTTTAATGCCATTAAAAAAATATATATATATTTTTTGGAACCCGAAAAACGGTCTTGTGTGCGCGGCATAAGAGTTTAGGTTGATAACTGATAGCATCAATTCTGAAGACATGAGGTTTTATTTGTATACATGCAGCCTGTCTGTATTTCTTTTGATAGTAGGAAGAAATATGTGGCCAGGAAATATATGGGGGAGAGCCAACTTTTCACCTCTGTGCTCATAAACTGAAACTATAAGCAACATTTTTAATTGATTTTTTTGGGATAAGGTAAGTACCCATTAGTTTATTTGTTGTCATCTGTGTCCCATTGCAGAGATTTACTTTCACTTCCTGTCCTATAATCAAAACGGAAGTGAAAGGAAATCCCTGCAAATTAAGGGAATCCCTCATGCCTTGTGCACACGATCGGTTTTCCCGGCGGTAAAAAGTCCACTGGGAAAACAGCTTTTTCCCCCTACACACGGCCGGTTTTGCTGGCAGAAAACCTGCCATGAGAGCTTTGGTCGGGAAACCCGGCCATGTGTATGCGCCACTGCAGCCTTTCCGCTTAGAAAAATTGCCGGCTTAAAAACCGCAGCGTTTTTCCCACCAGGATTCCCGGCAGTTTTCCTGTCGGGAAAACTGCTATGGAGCGTACACACGGTCTGTTTTCCTGGCCAAGAGCTGTCATGGCAGTTTTCCCAATGGGAAAACTGGTCATGTGTACGAGGCATTAGGGGCCCCCTGGTCACCAGAATTAGTGTCCCCATTGGAAGATTCCACTCTTTTACGTTTCTGAGAATAACCCAAAATTTGATATTTTCTTTTATTTTCACTTTTAATGATAATGGTAAACAGCACAAATAGAGAGGGTGGATCTCCCAAATGGGGGCACAGATGGCAATAAAAACTGACAGGTGTTCTAATCCATATCCACTCTGTCGAAAACTAAGAAAAAGTTTTGGCTTTAATTGTGCTTTTTAGGCAAAGGCTTACTGTGCCTAGTGGAGAATCCAGCTCTAGAAATGTATGAGAGGAATAGATGTCAAGTTAACCAATATTAGGGGTTATTTCCTAGTCTCCTGGGAGCTCAAAAAAATCTCCCATGGTCATCAGAGACAGGGCTTGACTGGGACAAAAATTTGACCCTGGACTTCATCCAGGCTGGCCCACTTTGACAGGTCTCTCCCATGGCGGCTGGACAACTCCCGCACCCCCCCCCCCTCCTGGCCACCCAAGCCCCCTCTCCCCCTTCACTAGCCACTAACCGTTCTACTTTATTAGAGTAGAACGGCTGGTACTGGTACTAGGTATAGGCAGTACCAATGGGGAAGCTAGACATTATTTCACCCAGGGCAAAGAATCAGCTTGATGCCCCCCCTTATGAGACAAGATTAGGCAGAAGTGAGCAACTCCCAGGCCATTGCTTTTGAGTCAGCTGTCTGTCCCCTCCCCCATGCTCCTCTGTTGTCGTCCCTGCTCCTCTGTTCCTCCCCCTGCTTCTTTGTTCCCCCCAGATGAGCACTGTGGGCAGGGAGAGGAGGTGAGCGCTGCAGGAAGGGAGAGACAGAGGAGCGGAGGGGGGCGGCGGCCGGCTGTCACTGAAGCCGGCCCACTGAGCCATCAGCCCACCGGGAAACTCCCTGTATTCCCAATGGCCAGTCCATCCCTGATCTGGGATGATGTACATCTCATGCATGGAGACTTGAACATCCAGTCTCACAACAGTACACTCGGCACTTGTGTGGTGTGCTGAATCCTGCAACCTCTGTCCTCCCTACTTTGATATTGTGGCTAAACGCCCTCCTCCATCCCCAGGAAATCTTCCATTTGCTGGAAGCCAGGTCTTTTGTACTGGGACTCTGGTTGGAGGCGGTCCTTTGTCAGTAGGCTAAAAAAATAGGTTATCAATGTGAGGTCACTGTGTAGGTAAAACCAGCTTGAGTCAGAACGTATCAGTTGCTATAGTCCCTTTTCACAATTTGATATTATTATGCAGAGAGAGAAAAAGAGCATAATGTATATACTTTAATGTTCCTCATAGTAGCCTCATAACAGGACCACTAAAAGGAAAAATATTGTATTCGTCTAGTTTTCATGAAAGACATGCCCTTATTCAAATTGACCACTCCCCTTTTTTTAATTAACCACTCCCATTTTTGCCTAGTAAGCTTTGTTAAACAAAATGGTAGGGTATCAAGATCCAAACGCTTAAAGTGGTTTTTTTATGTCACAATGTAGAGTATAAGATTTCCTATCATCTGTACCCAGTCTTGCCACACAGAGTTAATCCAGCTCTGAGTAATCCTCTTTTAATGTTCAGTGAAAATGAACAGCCTTCCAGATAAAACCCTGCCTAAATCAAAAGTCTGTTTTCTCTCTTCTTGCTTTGAGTGACAGGTTATTTACAAATATAGCTTGGACATGTTTATCATATGTTATGTTTTGTTTACAATAACATGAGGTGATATAACATCATAACACATCCTAGTAATATACAATGAACTTTGGATCACCTCTTGTTATGATAAACATGTCCACGCTAGATTTGTAAATAACCTGTTACTGAAAGCAAAAACAGAGAAACGGACTTTATAATTTGGCAAGTTTTTATCTGGAATTCTGTTAATTTGCACTGAACTTTAAAAGAGGATTACTCAGTGCTGGATTAACTCTGTGTGGCAAGACTGGGCACAGATGATAGGAAATCTTATACTCTACATTGTGACATTAAAAAAAAAAAGCCTCGTACACACACTCCTTTCAAAAGGACCGTGGGTTTCCACGGCGACAGGTAAGTATGCAGACGCTCGGGTTTCTCGTCGGGAAACGGGCCGACAAGAATCTCAACGAGAAAATAGAGAGCAGGATCTCTATTTTTCGCTTCGAGTTTCTGGGCAGATTTCCAGACGGGAAACCTGAAAGCCTCGTACACACGCTCGGCTTACTCGGCAAGAAAGCTCTACCAGCAGTTTTCTTGCTGGTTCTTGCAGAGAAAACCGAGCGTGTGTACGAGGCTTTAGTAACAAGGTGATTCCTTCCTGTGCAAGGTGATAATCTCACCTCATTATAGGGGCTGTGTGCACCTGGACACACATCTTTTTGGTTCTCAAGAAGACCTAGACACTGGTTTGAAGATCTTTCCTCCCAAAGCACTTTGAAATCTGCCCTCTAGGGGTGGCTTATTGCTGGTGGTAGGGCTTAGGATTGTCGAAGGGGCAGCATGGCTGTACTTCGATAGGGGGCACAAAGTAGGAGAATGCTTCTGCTAAGGAATATGTAATAAGCAGTTTTGTCTTTCTAACTTTCACGATCACTGTTGACAAGTTTGTTATAAAATAGTTTCAGTGAGATGATTCAACAGTTCTTGGAAAATAATAACGTCAGATTGCCGTATTTGTGCCTTTAAGATGAAAAGCATCTACATGACATATGCTTAGCATCCAGGGCTCATAAATTACTGTGCTTGAACTGTCATGCTGTTTTCTCTACATATGGCACACACATGCTGAAAAAAGGTATCCTGCATCCAATCTTACTGCGCATACCTGGAAAAAAAAAATGAAACATTGTTATTTTCAAGAGAACACATTTTTATTGGATTTGTCAAGTACATTGTAAACACATAAAGATATTTTGGTGCATATGCAGCTTAGAAGTTCCCCATTAAATTCTCAGACCCCACTTACCCAGGGAAGGTGTTATAATGAAGTACTGCAGTCCTTGTCCAAATAAACTGGTAATATGTTTAGAGGAAGCAAAGTAATGCTAAAACAGTATAATATGCACTCAGGTGTGCGCAGCCAAATGCATTAGGGTGTGCACCCCAAAGCTCAAACACACACTACCAATCACTCACGCTGTTAATTCAGAATGGGAAGGGGCCAATAAATTAAATATTTATCGACCCCTTCCCTCACTCACTCTGAAATATCCCCACAGCAACAGCAGGCAGGAGAGGAGAAGAGGGGATTTAGAAGTGCTGTAGGGGGAAGGGCTAGGGCAGTAGGGGGAATATGTGTAGCACAGAATGATTAGGGTGTGCCTGGGCACACCGGACACACCCTGTGCGCACGCCTATATATGCACTCTAAAGCCCTGTACACATGACCAGGATTCCTGGTATAAAGTCCGTTGGTAAGTTTCCCTGTGTACACACAAGAGGTTTTCTCGTCAGGAAAACTGCGGGTAGAGCTTTGGCAGGGAATCGTGGCCGTGTGTATGCTCCCTCGCAGTGTTTCCCCATAGGACAGAGGTTGCACCTCTCCAGTCTTCCTCCAAACCCTTACTTTATGCTTTCAAGCAATGCATCCAGCTTCTTCCCAGAAGCAGCATAAGGAAAGGGAACTACACTGTGATGTAAGGAAGGGTGGGGGACTCAACTTCTGATGGTGGGGTGGCTCTTGACATCTAATGTAAGGGGAAGGAATGCGCTGAACATCTAATCTTACAGATACAACCGGCCCTTTTGGGGGCAACCATAATGCTAATGTGGCCCACGATGAAATTAAGTTTGACACCCCTGCCATAGGAAAACCGCCGGGTTTAAAACCACCGGGGATCCCGGCATTGAAAATAGAGAACAAGTTCTGCGAGGAAGCATACACACAGACGGTTTTCCCGGCTAAAAGCTCTCTTTGGCAGGAAAACTGCTCGTGTGTATATTCACGCTTATGTGAATTGGATGTGGTTTTTACCACATCCAATTCGCATGACAGGAGAGTGTGCCCGGTTCGCAATGGTGCTGGTTCACACACTGGAAAGGCTTCCTGTGTGTTTTTGGTTCAGAATCGGGTCCAAATTCAGGCAAAAATTCGAAACAAGATTCGCCCCGAAACAGAGAACAGGGACACACTGGACCCCCTACTGCAAGTCGCAGCTAGTGTGAACCTATAAAAAAGTAGTTTCCCAATGGAGTCTCCAATAGGACCGATTTCTCATCACTTGCTGTGCCAATAGAAAATGAGGGAAAGGCTCACCAATGGGGCTCACAGACTGCAGTAAAAAAATGACAGGTGGAGTTGAGCTTTTGATACTTCTTCAATGGGACGTTTTCTGAAAATTAAAGGGGTTGTAAAGCTCTTGTGATTTGTCACCTTGATGCATTCTATGTATTAAGGTGAAAAACCTTCTATAGTGCAGCACCCACCCCCCCCCCCCCCAAGAGCCCCCCCCCCTTTACTCTTTCCAGCGCTGAGAATGAGCACACCAGCTCCAGCCGGTGTCTCGGGTCCTGATTGGAACGATTGATAGCAGCGCAGCCATTGCCTTCCACTGTTATCAATCAAATCCAATGACGCTGGAGCTGGGGGGCGGGGCTGAGTCCTGCTGTCTGTGTCTCAATAGCTTCAATGGCTTCTCCAATGGGCACTCGAGAAGAGGAGGAGCCAGGAGGGCTGCTGAGGGACCACAGAAGAGTAAGATCCGGGCCACTCTGTGCAAAACCAACTACACAGAGGAGGTAATTATGTTTGTTATTTTAAAAAAAGGAAGGTTTCGTTATTCTTTAACCACTTGCTTACTGGGCACATATACCCCCTTCCTGCTCAGGTCGAAATTTCAGCTTTCGGCACTGTCACACTTTGAATGACAATTGCGCGGTCCTGCGATGTGGCTCCCAAACAAAACTGATGTCCTTTTTTTCCCACAAATAAAATAGAGCTTTCTTTTGGTGGTATTTGATCACCTCTGCGGTTTTTATTTTTTGTGCTATAAACAAAAATAGGGCGACAATTTTGAAAAAGAAAAAAAAAACACAATATTTTTTACTTTTTGCTATAATAAATATCCAATTTAAAAAATAATAATAATTTTTTTTTCAGTTTAGTTCCGATATGTATTCTTCTACATACTTTTGGTAAAAAAAAAACGCAATAAGCATATAGCGGTTGGTTTGCACAAACGTTATAATGCCTACAAAATAGGGGATAGAATTATTACTTTTTTTTATTATTATTATTTATTTATTTTACTAGTAATGGCGGCGATCTGCGATTTTTGCCACGACTTTTAGGGACCATTTACATTTATACAGCGAACATCAAAAAATGCACTGATACTGTATAAATGTGACTTAAATAGGGGGCATCAAGGGGTTAAATATGTACCCTGGGAGTGATTCTTACTGTGGGGGGAGGGGACTGACTGGGGGAGGTGACCGATGGTTGTCCCTATGTACAAGGGGGTGGTCTCCTCTCCCTAACAGGATGTGGAGCTCTGTGTTCACACACAGAGCTCCACGTCCCTGGCTCTGTGACTGCCGATCGCGCATGCCTGGCGGACATCGCGGCTGCCAGGCATGCGCATCAGCACCAGCGCCTCCAGGCCGTATATTGACGGCCTCCTGGCAGATCAGAGCCACCTTGCGGCCGTAAATAGTCGGCCGCAGGATGGCAAGTGGTTAAGTCCTGATAGATCACTTTAGGCTGGCTTCTTAAAGTTTCAACTATCCGAAACTTAAAAAATAAGTACTTAGGGCCAGATTCAGGATGGCGAGCGTTTTTTTTTGCCGGCCTAATGTTTCTCATTTAGGTTACGCCGCCGCAACTTTACGCGCAAGTGCTGTATTCACAAAGCACTTGCTCCTAAAGTTGCGGCGGCGTAGCGTAAATGGGCCGGCGGAATTCAAATTTGGTGGGTAGGGGGCGTGTAGTATTTAAAATAGGCGCGATCCCACGCCGAATGTACTTCGCATGCACCGGCCGTCAATGTATCCCAGTGCGCATGCTCGAAATTATGACGGTGTTATCGACGTGAACGTCAATGACGTCAATCCCCATTCACGGACGAGTTACGCAAACGACGTAAACATTTTCAAATTCGACGCGGTCACGACGTCCATACTTAACATAGGATGCGCCTGCTTTTTGGTGCTTTATCTTTACGCCGGGAAACCCCTTACGGAAACGGCGTAAAGTCACTGCGTCGGGCGGGCGTGCGTTCGGGAATTGGCGTATCTCGCTGATTTACATATTCTTGACATAAATTAGCGGGAACGCCCCTAGCGGCCATTTTAAAATTGCAGTTAAGATACGACGGCGTAATACAATTACGCCGCTTGTAGCTTAACTCAATCCCGGCGTATGTTGTTTTCAGAATACAGAAAACAGATATGCCGGAGTAGGTTAGAAGTTACGTGGCTTATCTAGAGATAAGCCGCGTAACTTCTTACTGAATCTGGCCCTATATTGTTTAAAATCCAGTAATTCTCTGTCTCACCCTGCTCTGCTCATGCTCTGTTGCCCTCTTCTTTTCGGCACCAAAGATTAACTGCTGTTCAGGGGCTTCAGCAAAATGGCCGCCTCCAGCAGGAAGAAACAGAAGTAAAGCTGGAGGAAATTTACAAAACACACTAATTTTGGAACAGCTCACAATCTGTGTAATCCTTTAAAGCGGATGGTTCACCTCAAAAAAATATTAAAAGCCAGCAGCAACAAATACTGCAGCTGCTGACTTTTAATATTAGGACACTTACCTGTCCTGGAGTCCAGCGGCGTCCGTAGCAGAGGACGAGCGATCGCTCGTCACCCTGCTGCTCCCCCCTCCATCCACGGTGAGGGAACCAGGAAGTGAAGCGCTGCGGCTTCACTGCCCGGTTCCCTACGGCGCATGCGCGAGTCGCGCTGCGCCCGGCGATTGGCTCCCGCTGTGTGCTGGGAGCCGAGAGTTCCCAGCACACAACGGGAAAAGCCCGTCTTTTGCCCGAGACTGCGGGCCGGAAGTGGGTGCAGATACCTGTCTTTAGACAGGTATCTGCACCCCCCTCCCCCCTGAAAGGTGTCAAATGTGACGCCGGAGGGGGGGAGGGTTCCGATCAGCGGATCTTCACTTTAGGGTGGAGATCCGCTTTAAGCATAGATTTCCTTTCAAAGATTACCTGCTAAGTATAACATGGCCAAGCACGATGAAGCAAAAGTCCCCAGATAAATCTATCCCTGCCTTCATCAGCAAATGAATATACATGTTAGGAAGGTGATTTCAATGAAAGGCTGCTCAGAAACTGTGTTAACTAATGTAAAATAAACATGCTATCTCCTCATCAACACTGTAATACATAATCCTGCTCTGCCATCTGTTTGAAATATTTACTGTACTTTCGGATTTTTCTTTTCCCCGTTTAATTAAAAGCGCAGACAGGCACTGTTACCGCTGTCGGCATTTGCCCAATTCCAATCCTGTTTGTTTTGTTTAAGGGTTTTGACTAGAAAGGAAGAAACAGATTAGGGGAAGTGGAAACATATTGGATTTAGCTGAATGATGAATGGACGGAATGTGTATCGTCTCTGAGGACCTAAACTTTATTTTTTTATCAAAGACGGAGCTGGACAGAAGATGAAAATAGAAGCTCGGTACTCCGGGGGATGTTTAAAAGGACACTACCTGAAAAGGGCACCGCTAGGGTTATGACAACCCATTTGTTTCTAATATAATGGCAAATCTTAGTTGGCTCCGTGATCTCCATGGAGAATTTATGCCGGTAACCTTTTCGTGATATAAGGGCATTGAAGCCTAGATGCCCAGACCAATCATAGCAGCATCACTAGGTCTTAGCTCAGTGAACAATAACGCCATGTCATGGTACCGTACCTAAATCATTTTGTTAAGCCAATATAAGACTCTTATTCGGTATACTGTTTTATTTTGAAAAATGCTCTACTAATTCTCTCTTTATTGATTTTTTCACATAATCAACTTTTAAAAATGTTTTAATTTCATAACTTGGGGTGTACCTGGAATCAGGGCCGGTGCTACCACAAGGCAAACTGGGCAGCCACCTAGGGTGCCCTGCTGCTTACGGCGCCCAGTCACTGGTGTTCCTACACTCTTCTCTCTGCAGCAAGTGACTAAGTCTCAGCATCAGCAGGCAGCCACCGCTCCGTTCACACATAGTGCCAGAGGCGCAGTGGGGGTGGAGGACTGTGTCTGTGTCCGACTCCTGAATGAATGGAAGCAAGTAAGCATTCATTGATGGGCACTGGTAGGCTGCATTGATGGGTGCTGTTGAGGCTGCATTTGATGGGTGCTGGTGAGGTTACATTTAATGGGTGCTTCGGGGGGTGGAGTCAGGGGTGGAATAAAGGGGTGGAATAATTGACATGTCTGTCCCGGCACCTTCATTCTGGGACAATACAGTCTCCCGGAATGAAATAGAGGACACAGCCACCCCCTACTAACTAGTAACCACATTTCCGGGAACTGGTTGCTAGGGCTGGCGCTGCCTGGCATCTTGCAACCAGTGACAAATTACTCTGACAGTGAGACCGGGAGCGAGGACTGTGCCTAGTGCAGCACTGGTGTCCCCACCCACCTTGGCACCTCCTCCTTCTCCGGGCACCCAGCGGTAAGCAGCAGGGACTGGTGTGATCTTCACTCTCCAGATAGTGAGGCCACTCCTTTCCTTCTATGCACGTCGCTCATGCAGAGGAAGTGACAGCAGCACTGCATCTGATGGCAGGCTATGGGTGGCAAGCGGCACTGCATCTGGTGGCAGGCTATGGGTGGCAAGCGGCACTGCATCTGATGGCAAGTGGCACATTCACCTGACAAATAACCCGCCGCCAAATTCCCCATCAACCCTGAGACTACATTACCCCCCCCCCCCCCCGACCCCGTCATCTTTTTTTAGTGAAGGTGAGAGAGGGGGCGTGTCCCTGAATGGCAGTTTGGAAATGTGGCCACCCTACCTCCTGCTCAGCAGGTGCCCAGGCCCTGTTATGGTACTGATGGGTCCCGGGGCCAGTACAGGATGGCTGGCTGCACTGCCATATCAGCTGCCATACTAGTGCTAGACGATTGGCTCAGTACTGACACATAGGGAAAGGAGGAAGCCCTCATGCCCAGACTAAAGCAACATGGAATTTACACAGGGCTTGGGCTCCTTCGCTCCCAACAGCTAAACAGAATAGTGGGGCAGCAAAGGAAAGTAAATGCTTCTGGGGAAAATGCCATTTAAAAACCTGATGCAATGGCTCATTTATGGCGATTGCTATAGCTATATAGCTGTTCCTAAGTTACCCTAAGTTAAGCTCTTCCTACCCACGTGGGAAAAATAGCATGCCATCTGAAAATTGCAAACACCAGTGTAACAACGGGGAGCCCGTCACTGCGCGGATATAAAGGATATTAGATTTGATTTGTAATTGTTCCTTTCACGTCATTTACCAGTATATTTAATGATTACTAAGACTGTCTTCCCCTGTGACTAGCCTGACATATCTAATTATATTTGATCTTTCTGAACATTGTATTTGCCTATCCAATGATGCGGTTTACTGACCATACCAAATAGCATTCTTCTACTGATAAAAGCACAGCAGTGAGTGTAAGTGGCAATGTCAAGAGCAGGAGATGGGCTTGGCGATTGGGCACTCTCTATTCAGCAGCTTTTTCTCCTTTGATGTTTTATTTCTGCAGTAAAAAAAAAAAAAAAAGAGTACAATATGTAAACTACTCGGAATAATATTTGTTCCAGCAATGAATTCTGGGACTGCTCGGTCCAAGAAAGTCATGCAGAATCTTGGTGATTCATGGAGGGGAGCAAGATGCACCATGCTGAGCAGGAGGCCTTCGCTACAAGCAGCTGTCATGGCTAATCTCTGTCACGACACACAGCTCTTTTGATTCCAACATCTTTTGGAGGAGCCTTATAAGGAATCAAAGTGAATTTGTTCGGTGTCGGCATGCCATAAGTGTTCAGAACTGAAAATGTTCAGTGAACCTATTCAGAAAGGTTGCTTGGTGGTGCTGGGGTGGTGAGAATATAGCTAACAAGATAACACAATTGGATTCTCCCTGTGTTGCAGAATATAATGTATCCTACTTTGTTTTCCTTAAAGCTGAACTCCAGGCATGTATATTGGAGCTGTTTTACTTGGCAAGGCAGCAGAGCAAGGCTGGTGATCTGACTTTTAAGCAATACAGCCAGGCACTGGCGTAGCGTGGGTTGTCAGTGCCTGGGGCGAGGCAAGTAATTTGCTCCTCCCTGACCCGTGGACCTACCTATTTTTAGCTAGCTCCAATCTGGTCACATGATCCACTGTGTGAGACAGTGGTGGCTGTAGGGAAGAGGAAAGTGTGCTTGATAATGACTGGTAAAGCCTGGAGTGGTGACATTATGCATATGTTCCTATGTTCCATCTGTTGTTGGTGCTCCCTCCTCTCCGCACTTGTGACAGCGCCTCTATAAATTTTGCGATAGGGGCGGTGGACCCCATGGCACTCCCCACGCTACGCCACTGCAGCAAGGTCACACACTTGCCCACAGGCTGTTATTGGACAGTGAAGGAGCAGAAGAACACCGATGGGCTCATCCTCTGCTTACTTCTCCTGGCAGCATATGTGCATTGCCAATCACCTGACTGGCTAGTAGGCTGCTCCTCCCTTTAGTCTTATAATGCAGCAGACTGCAAATATAATTATACACTTGGTGATCATATATTACTTAGAGCCGGTTCACGCTCCCGCAGCACGACTCCGGGGGCGACTCTGCAAGTCGTCCTGAGGACGACTTCAGAGGCGACCAGCAAAACGACTTCTGTATAGAAGTCAATGCAGGTCGTCCCGAGCCGCCCCTGAAGTCGTACAGGAACCTCTTTCTAAGTCGGAGCGACTTTCGTCGCTCCTATTAGAACGGTTCCATAGCATTGAATATTCTATTCTATTTTTATTTTTATATCCGTACCGCAATAGTCCCAATTGGCCCGTTTTGTCCCCCCTTCTTGGATCTTTGGCTTCGGGACCATGGATCCAAGTACTCTATACCTCATTGAATGGGACACGACTCGTCAGGTGACTGAGCCGCCTGACGAGTCGCCCCAGTGTGAATCGGCTCTGACAGTACATCACTGCATTACTTGGGGTCTGTTTATAAAACATCTGCTGTGTGAATGTCTCAAGCATTTTCACAACTGTTCAGAATAATCTCTGTATTTTCACTTTCACACAGGCGGATCCAGTGAGGATCTGTTCATTAAATATCCGCTTGCTCAGCGGGGATCGCTCCGTTGATCCCCGCTGAGCCGGCAGATGACAGGGCGGTCCCAGCACACTGTGCAGGGACCGCGCTGTCAGATCTCTGCTCTTCTCTATGGGGGATCGAATGAATATGCATCGTCTGTCCATGTTCACCCAATCCGATCCGCAGACGGATAGAAAAAAAAGATTTTCCCCCATCTGCAGAATCGGACCATAGCGGGGACCGATGAGTTCGGGTGTCAGCGGATGTTCAGTTTCAGATCAGTACTTTTGATTACGTGTTATAAAAAAAATAAAGGGTTGTAAATTCTACATGTTTGCTATGATGTGCCCCAATATCAGACAACATTACATAATACCATCCTCATTTTTCTTATATCGTTCCCTTATCCACCTTATGTGTTTGCGCTCTATCCCCCCAGTTAGACCTTTATTATATATATTTCATAGAATAAAACAGGAAGTAAAAAAATACTCTGACTTTAGTACAGTTGCTGTGTTTTTGGAATTGTCCACCCTGGTAGACAAGCTTGGTTGGTAATGTTCATTTTGTGTTGCCTTGCAGTGTTCTCTATCCTGTGGAAGAGGCGTTAAGACCAGAGCCACCTACTGCGTAGCCAAAGATGGAACCAACATTGAACATGAATACTGTAAGCACATTGCAAAGCCAAACACGCGGAAAAAGTGCCGAGGGGGGCGATGTCCGAAATGGAAGGCCGGAGAGTGGGGAAAGGTAAGATTCTGCTTGGCTCCTGTTTTGCCTTACCTAACATAAGTATTATAAATCCCGCGCTTACATCCTTACGGCCGCTGGGCTTGACAAATGCTAATGGTTCCTTTGCTCCCAGTATCTAACACAGAGTAAGCCAACAAGGCCACCTTAGACCTCAGGCTCGTTTTCTGGTGTTATTAATCAGAGTGCCTTATCCTGAGAAGGTCGACCTGATAGATTACTCCTTAGCTCATAGGTAGCACCACCACACCCCCTATTCTATATACGGTTTTACACCAACTTATAGTGGTGCTCATAAAATGCTTTATGCAGCTTGTTTTAGCTTGTTTTTGTAGTGATGTCAGTTAAGAGATGGGGGCCCGCTGTGTTGATCATGATTTTCATCTACACTGGCAATGGAGTGTGATCTTACCTGGTGGGGTGGCTGGAACAAATTAAAGTGGTTGTAAACCTCAGACATGAAATATGAAGAAAGCATCCCTCTATAGTGTTTACTTCAATTAAGAGCACTAGGAGGTTGATTTACTAAAGGCAAATTGATTGAGCTCTTTGCAAGTGCAGTTGCTTAGAGCCAGAAGTTTTCTCCAATTCTCCTTGCGTGTGATTGGGTATTCTTTGCAAAGTGAAGCTTTAGCTCATTTAACAAGCTCTGAAGCAACTGCCTGTTGCCATGTCTATATGCCTTTAGTATATTCAACTCCTTATGCCCTGTACACACGATCGATCAAACCGATGAGAACGGTCTGATGGATTTTTCCATCGGTTAACCGATGAAGCTGACTGATGGTCAGTCGTGCCTACACACCATCGGTTAAAAAACGATCATGTCAGAACGCGGTGACGTAAAACACAACGACGTGCTGAAAAAAATGAAGTTCAATGCTTCCAAGAATGCGTCGACTTGATTCTGAGCATGCGTAGATTTTTAACCGATGGACATGTCTACAGACGATTTTTTACTATCGGTTAGGTATCCATCGGTTAAATTTAAAACAAGTTTGATTTTTTTTAACCGATGGATAAATAACCGATGGCGCCCACACACGATCGGTTTGGTCTGATGAAAACGGTCCATCAGACCTTTCCTCATCAGTTTGACCTATCGTGTGTACGTGGCCTAAGTGTAATTTCTGACATGTTTTCCTGACACTAAGAGAAAAAAAGTGACAGCAAGGGACCTCCAGCTGATTGACATCCTCATCTCTGTTCCAGTGTGCTGGGTGTAGGGGGTGTGTCCCTTCCTCCCAATCAGTTCCCAGAGCTCTCCTGCAGTGTAAACTCCACTCTCTGCCCCCTTTTTTTTCTGACAGCTCAAACCAGCTTTAGAAATTCTGGGTTTTAAATGGATGTAGAAGACTGCAGATACACAAGTACAGCTTATGTAGGAGGATTTGTTTCACCTCTGTGTATCACTAGATTATAGTCACTTCCCTGGCTATATGTGGGGCCTCGTACACACGACCGTTTTTCGTCAAGAATCTCCACGAGAAAACAAGTTCTCTTTTTTCTCGTCAGGAGTCTCAATTTCCGAGGCCGTGTACACACGGCAGAGAACCTCGACGGGCAGAACACATCGTTCCGCCCGTCGAGGTTCTCTGCCGGCCGTCAAAATCGGCGACCCGCCCGTCGGGAATGGCAACCAGCCATTCATCCAGGCGGGTCGTCGAGCAAAAAGAGAGCGTGCCGAGGTCCTCGCTGGAATGCAGCTTCCAGCGAGGTTCTCGCTGGTTTCCAGCGAGAACCTCGGTCGTGTGTACGCTGCCCGTGTCGTGTTTCTCGTTGGGCTGGTTTACGACGAGGAACACGTTGGTGTGTATGCTTAGAAACCCGCGCATGCTCAGAATAAAGTATGAGACGGGAGCGTACCTTCGATAAAAGTAGTGTCCGTAATGGAGATGGCACATTTGTCACACTGTAACAGACTGAAAAGCGCGATTCGCCTCTCACCAAACTTTTACTTAACAGGCAGTTACATGAGATTAGCAAAAGCAGCCCTAAGGGTTGTGCCAGTGGAATTGAACTTTCCCTTTATAGTGCCGTCGTACGTGTTGTATGTCACCGCGTTTAAGAACGATGAGATTTTGTCTTGACAGTGTGTACGCAAAGAAAGCTTGACAAGATTCTCAGCAATGAACTTGTCGAGGAAAACGATGTTTCATTTACGATGAGATTCTCGGTCGTGTGTACGAGGCCTAAGTGTTTAGAACCACTTTACTTTTTTAACACTGTGTGTAAGTGCACTTTAAGGCTGGATTCACATATGCGCATATCCGAATGTTTGGCTGAATACAGACCTGAAACAGACCAAAACACGTACAGCGTTCCCGTGCAAATCACACCGGAGCTGCTGCGGAGATATGTGAACTGGCTCCACAATCTCCTGCTATTGCAAATTGGATGCGGCGAAACCACATCCAATTCGCATAAGTATGAAACCAGGCTAAATATTGTTTTTCTGTCTGTCTGCAATTCAGATTTAATA
Source organism: Rana kukunoris (assembly GCA_029574335.1). Taxonomy (NCBI): domain Eukaryota; kingdom Metazoa; phylum Chordata; class Amphibia; order Anura; family Ranidae; genus Rana; species Rana kukunoris. Next base: position 28,708,889 of record CM056055.1, on the reverse strand, counting down.
TTGTGGTGGAATCTCTGTTTACAAGTTTGTGTTTTCAGTCTGCTTATGTGTAGTGCTGATATATCAAATCTGTGTATACCCTGTATACTGCTCACCAAGTCTGCTATGATTAAATAATAATACGTTGTCAACACATCTTACATGTTCTGCTTTCAGAATAGAGCTTACCTACTTTTTGGGCTACATTCACACTATCCTTCTGCATTTGGTTTATTCAAACGCAGGCGGAATTATCTGGGAAGTATAAACAAACTATTTGACGGCCGTGCGGGTGTGGGAGAGCGGCTCCGTATGGAGACTGTCTGCGTTCGGGGTCGCTCACCCACATCTGTATGGCTATTAAATTTGGACCAGCGGCTGTGTCCATGAAAAAGCTGCTGCGTGCCAATAGGAGTGAATGGGCTTTCTACACGCAGCATCTGACAGCTGAAGTTGCATAACGAAGGCACTCATTCACAGGCTATGATTGTCAGTGCTTGTCTGAATGAGGCCTAAAATATGAGGCCTTAGAATATCTAATCATACCCTGAACGCATAGAATTATATTTTTTTTAAACATAACCAAGCAGAATGCACCTAAAGGCTTGTAAAATCATCATGTGAATTATACCATTGAAAGTCCAGCTACGAGAATTGCATACAAATTATACATGCAATGCCCCATAGCCTTCTCCCCAACACTGAAAAGAAAGGGTTAAATGCTCATCATTTACCTTGCTGCTGGCTCTGCTTACTTAATAACATTGGACCAGATCCACAAAGAACTTACGGTGGCGTATCTATTGATACGCTGTGTAAGTTCTACGATGCGCTGGGTTTCTAAGAAGGTTTTTTAGAGGGTTTTCCACGTCGAATTTGTAAATGAGCTAGATACGCCGATCCACGAACGTACTTGCGCCCGGCGTATCAATATACGCTTTTTACGTAAGGCGTACGACTGGCGTAACTTTACCCCTCATAAAGCAGGGATAGGTCATGTTAACGTATGGACGTCAGAACAGCGTCGAATTTTACGTTGTTTGTGTAAGTCGTACGCGAATAGTGATGTGCGTAAGTTACGTTCACATCATAGGCAGTGTTCGACGTATCTTAGGCATTCTATCCGACGCATGCGCACTGGGATACGTCCACGGACGGCGCATGTGCCGTTCGTTTGGCCATGCATCTACATGGGGTCACGTTTAATTTAAATACAACACGCCCCCTACCTGCCTACTTTGAATTGCGCGGGCTTACGCTGGCTGATTTACGTTACGCCAGCGCACATATGGGAGCAAGTGCTTTGTGGATACCGTATGAGCCTCTCAAAGTTACGTTGGCGTAGCGCATATCAGATGCGCTATGCCCGCTTAAAGATACTCCCGTTTTTGTGGATCTGGCCCATCATCTTTCCACTGCCAGCTGGATCATTTTATGGTAGTCATACATGCTTTGATAGATGATCAGTTTATTTCCTAATAGTTATATCAGGATTACTCGATCTATCAACAACCAATTCAATTGAGATGCCATACATGGAGAAGTGGATTTCTAACAATAGTTAAGATATGATGGAAACATGCAATTGTAGGTTATCGACCGTAGGTTGATACTATGTAACAGTGGCCGCCTCTTAATCTACATGCGGGGCGCCGGATGCATGGATTCCACTGGGGTAGAACATGATTAGAACCAGAGGCTCTAAAGCCCTGTATACACGGGCCAGAATCTCGACAGGAAAAAAACATAATTTTTCCTGATGAGATTCTTGGCAAGAATCTCTTGCCGCCAGAGTGTACAGACTCTCCTTTCAAAAGAACCGCGGTTCTCTTGAAAGGCAAGAATGCGGTGACGTCATCGCGTACGACGAGCATGCGCTTGTCACATCTGATGCCGTTGCCGCCATCTTGCTGCACCCTACCTATGCCTAGGAAGCTACCTCCCTTGCGTCAAAGTCATTTCGAGCATGCGCGGGTTTTCGCGGCGACAGGTAACTATACACACGCTCGGGTTTCTCGTCGGGAAACAGGCCGACAAGAATGTTGACGAGAAAATAGAGAGCATGATCTCTATTTTTCTCGTCAAGCTTCTGGCCAGATTTCCAGGTGAGAATCCTGAAAGCCTCGTACACACAAACAGTTATATATAAAAAAAAATCCGTCTGACTTTTTCCATCGGAAATACCGATCGTATGTACAAGACATAAGGCTGGCCATGCAAATTGATGTTGATAGGTCAATTCAATCAGTATTTACCAAAAAGCCTCGTACACACGCTCGGTTTTCTCGGCAACAACCAGCAAGAAAACTGCTGGCAGAGCTTTCTTGCCGAGAAAACCGAGCACGTGTACGAGGCTTTTTGGTAAATACTGGTTGAATTGACCTATCAACATCAATTTGCATGGCCAGCCTTATGCCTTGTACATACAATTGGTATTTCCGATGGAAAATGTCAGAAGGAATTTTTTCATCGGATATTCCGACCGTGTGTGTGCCCCATCTGAGTTTTTCCATCGGAAATTCTGATGGACTTAGGCCGCGTACACACGACTGAAGAACTCAACGGGCGAACCACATCGTTTTTCCCGTTGAGTTCCTTGTTCGGCTGTCGAGGAACTCGTCGAGCAAAATTTTCCCATTCCCGTCGAGGAAAAAGAAGACATGCTCTCTTTTTGGCTCGACGAGTTCCTCGACAGTTTTCTCGGCGAAAAGTGTACACACGACCGGTTTTCTCGGCAGAATACGTCTCCCATCGAGTTTCTTGATGGAATCTGCCGAGAAAACCAGCCGCGTGTACGCGGCCTAAGGCCGTGTACACACGGCAGAGAACCTCGACGGGCAGAACATATCGTTCCGCCCGTCGAGGTTCCCTGCCGGCCGTCGAAATCGGTGACCCGCCCATCGGGAATGGCAACCAGCCATTCATCCAGGCGGGCCGTCGAGCAAATAGAGAGCGTGCTCTCTATTTCTGCTCGACGGGCTTCCCGACGGGATGCTCGCCGAGAGCGTACACACGGCCGAGGTCCTCGCTGGAATGCAGCTTCCAGCGAGGTTCTCGCTGGTTTCCAGCGAGAACCTCGGTCGTGTGTACGCCGCCTAAGAAAGAGAACATGTTCTCTTTTTTTTTTCCGATTAAAACAATTTCTCACAAAAATTCCGTTCGTCTGTATGGAACTCCGACGGAGAAAAAAACATGCATGCTCAGAATCAAGTCGAAAGCATTGAACTTAATTTTTCTCGGCTCCTCGTAGTGTTCTACCTCACCACGTTTTGGACGGTCGGAATTGGGTGTGACAGTGTGTATGCAAGACAGCTTGAACGGAATTCCGTCAGAAAAATCAGTCAAAGTTTATCCCAATGGAAATTCCGATCGTGTGTACGGGGTATTTAGACCCAAAATTGAAGGGGAATGTGCCTTGGCTAAAAAAAGTTAGTGTCTGGTTTAAAACGTGGATTAAAGTGCCAATTGATGACAATGGTAGCTCAAGAAAACTGTTACTTTCCTAAACTTCAGAATACGCTTTCCTAATAATTTATAACTTCAAGTGTGAAAACGACATCAGTAGTTTCACTTGGGGAACAAAAGTGTTCCATAATTGCGATCCCATACTGAGTCTTACTACTAGGAAAGGGCACAAGCTGGCAAATGACTATGACCTTGATAATTAGGGGTGGCAGGACTTCCCAGTTCCTACAAGTAGAAACTCCCAAGCTGTCAGCTGCAGTAATCCCATCTGTACTGACTGCTTCCACCTATAGATGGCTGACATGTGACCTCTGAGCCTCTACATGGGAGGAACTTCCAGTAAAGGGAAATTTATTTGCCTCTGCATGTGGTATCACACGAAGACCTACGCCATCTGGTTTAGATCCGCAGTCAACCTTGTTTTATGAATCTTCTTGTTCTTATTTTGTTTTTTTATATACAATTGTTAAATAAAAAACAATAAAAAGTTCAGGCTGTATATTAAGTTATTAAACTGTTTCCTGTATTTACAATGCATACTTTGTTTCACCTCCACATTGCCTTAGATGTTGGAAGCTTAGGCTGCATTCACACCTGAGCGACAAAACGCCTGAAGCGCGACGCTCAGATACGCTGGAGGGGGGAAATAACACTAATCTCTATGGAGATGGTTCACATCTCCCCGCCGAACGCCGAAAATGCCGATCGCGTGAAGCTTAAAAAAGTCCCGTACCCTTTTTAGTCGCGCGTATTCAGACGGCTTTGGCGTTCGGCATAGCAGACAATGACCTGTAAAAAAGATTGTGTTTAAAACGACGCGTTTTGTCGTGGCAAATCGCGGTACAAAACGCCGCGCTGGGTGTCGCTTAGGTGTGAATGCAGCCTCAAAGGGGTTGTAAAGGAAACATTTTTTCCCCTATATAGCTTCCTTTACCTTAGTGCAGTCCTCCTTCACTTACCTCACCCTTCCATTTTGCTTTTAAAGCGGAGCTCCACCCGCATTTTTTTTTTTTTTTCAAAATCGGCAGCTACTAACAGTGTAGCTCCTGACTTTGAATAAGGACACTTACCTGTCCTAGGCGCCCGCGCTGACGGCCCCCGCCGATGCCGATCCTCGATCCCGGCACCGCCATCCACAGTCAGGGAAACAGGCAGTGAAGCCGTGCGGCTTCACTGCCCGTTTCCTACTGCGCATGTGCGAGCAACGCGGCGCTTTGTGAATGGTCCGGCTGCTTTCTGGGATACACACAGTTCCCAGAATGCAGCGCGGCCCATTCACAAGAAGACACCGAGAAGAGGAGGAGGAAGAAAACCGCAACGCGGATCATGAGGGCAGATTCGGGACATCCGCATAGCAACAGCCTATTTAGGGTGAGTATTTTTTATTTATTTTTTCCATTTCATTTTTTATAAATAAAAAAATCAGGGTGGAGCTCCAATTTAAATGTCCTTATTTCTTCTGAAAAATCCTCACTTCCTGTTCTTCTGTCTGTAACTCCACACAGTAATGCAAGGCTTTCTCACTGGTGTGGAGAAAGCCTCTTGAGGGGGGAGGGGGCGAGTAGGAGTGTCAGGACGCCCACTAACACACAGCTCCTTTCTCTATCTGCAAAGTAGAGAGTGTCCTGACTTGCCTGCTCGCCCCTCCCCCCTCAAGAAGCTTTTTCCACACCAGGGAGAAAGCCTCGCATTACTGTGTGGAGTTAGACAGAAGAACAGGAAGTGAGGGTTTCTCAGAAGAAATGAGGACATTTAAAAGCAAAATGGAAGGATGAGGTAAGTGAAGGAGGACTGCACTAAGGTAAAGGAAGCTGATTAGGAAAAAAATTTCCCTTTACAACCCCTTTAAGAGGACCTGGTGAAGCGTTGAGCGGCGCCAGTAATTTTAGTTTGAGTCACATTGCATGTGTCCCCTAGCATACCTGTGGATTAGCCCTCTGACTCCCACATTAGTGCTGTGTCTTCCAGTGGTAAGGAAGCTACTTAGGAAAAATAAAAATGTCATTTACAACCCCTTTAAAGGCACAGTCCACCTATTGAATTTTTTTTATAAACCCACCAACAATGATAGAATAAATAATGTGAATTTATTACATTTTTGCATTCAAGTTTGCAGAGCACTGGTAACACAAACAGTGCATTTCTTACCCCCAGCCCCGGGTCCGTATGGAGGTACAGACCTGCTGTTATGGGGCCGGAGGAAGTAATGATTGAACTATAAATTCAGTGACGTCATTGCCCTGCTGTGGTGGAACATGTACAGTAGTATGTTCATTTACAGATTGGTAGTGCGGGGAAGGGGGTGCAGTTTGGTGGAGGGTTGGGGTATGGTACACCCTAAAACATGAAACATGGTAAAAAAAAAGGTAAACTAAGCTTTTAAAGCAATCCTGTAGCTCAGTGGTCTCCAAAATGTAGCCAACAGGGTGGGTACAGCCCTTTGCTTGCCTTTATCTGGCCCTTGAGGCACTATTACTCCCACTGACAACACCAAGAAGCCATCATTCCTCCCACTGACACCAACGATGGGGCACTATTCCTCCCACTGACAACACCGATAAGGCATAATTCCTCCCACTGACACCAACGATGGGGCACTATTCCTCCCACTGACAACACCAAGAAGCCATCATTCCTCCCACTGACACCAACAATGGGGCACTATTCCTCCCACTGACAACACCAAGAAGCCATCATTCCTCCCACTGACACCAACAATGGGGCACTATTCCTCCCACTGACAACACCTATAAGGCATAATTCCTCCCACTGACACCAACATTAGGGCACTATTTCCCCCACTGACAACACCTATAAGGCATCATTCTTCCCACTGACACCAACAATGGGACACTATTCCTCCCACTGACACCAATGATGGGACACGATTTTTCCAACTGATATAAATGTTGCATATCTATTCCTGCCACTGACACCAATGATGGCGCTCTATTCTTTTTACTGACACCAATTATGGGGCACTATTCCTGTCATGGACACCAAAGATGGGGCACTAGTCTTCTAACTGAAACCAACAACAAAAGGGCACTATTCCTGACCCCAGTGATGGGGCACTATTCCTGCTACTGATACCAATGATGAATCATAATTCCTGCCACTTACATCAATGTTAGGGCACTATTCATCCCACTGACACCAATGATGGGCGCACTATTCAACACACCAGGAAATGTTAGCTAGTAACAGTAAATTGGGCATAGAGTGAAAACAATGCATCAACAATGAAAACTGTACCTAAAATGATCAGTAGAACCAAAAAATGTAGACATCTAAAGTTATATGCAAATCCAGATTTTTTTTTGTAAAAGTCATCTTTCACGTTATATAAAAAAATTGGGCTAATTTTACTGTTTTATTTTTATTTTATTCATTAAATTGTATTTTCGCAAAATAATTAATTCATTAAAGTGTATTTTTCCCAAAATAATTGCGTTTGAAAGACCGCTGCACAAATACAGTGTGACATAAAATATTGCAGCAACCGCTATTTTATTCTCTATGGTCTCTGCTAATATATATATATATATATATATATATATATATATATATATATATATATATATATAAAAGAAATAAATTGTTACAATCTAAGCTAAACTTGGCAGGCTGTCTGTTTTTTCTTTTTTTTTTGACAGCTGTCAGCAGAGAACTGGGAAAATGCTGTGTTAATATTGCAATCGCGATCTCCATTCTTTAACGATTAATCGTGCAGCTCTATCTTGTAGTTTATTACCGTTTTACGGGCAAACGTAATTTTGAAACCAGAGCTATTTGGTATCTATTTACTTGACCCAGTCGCATCTTTTGTATATTTTACAAAAAGTTGGAGGTTTTGTCGTGTTTGCATGTCTGACCCCAAGGTGCACCTCCTATGCTACAGTAAGGCCGCGTACACAAGATCGGACCAACCCGATGAGAATGGTCGGACGGACCGTTTTCATCGGGTCACCGCTGAAGTGGCCTGATGGTCTGATGTGCGTACACACCATCAGTCCAAAATACGATCGGGTCAGAACGCGGTGACGTAGAACACAACGACGTGCTGAAAAAATGAAGTTCAATGTTTCCAAGCATGCGTCGACTTGATTCTGGGTTTTTGGTCCGATGCTTTTGCGTACTAACCATCGTTCTGGTCATCGTTTTGGTCAGGTGTCCATCGGACTGATTATAAAGCAAGTTTTAAAACTTTGGTCCGATGACGACGGTCCGATGGGCCGCACACACGATCAATTTGGTCAGATGAAACTGGTCTTAAGGCCAGTTTCATCGGACTGGTCTGATCGTGTGTACGCGGCCTAATACAACCACTCTAATCTATACCCTAATAATGTATAAATAAAGGTATAATATTCCACATATATTAACACATTTATATCCTATATAATAATAATAATAATAAAAAAATAGATCTAGACTATATCACCTGTCTGTGAATCAAATCTAAAATGCCCCTTTTCATTTCTCCAGCTACCCTTTGGCTCCTCTTTCTCTCGATATATGATAAATTAGTCCATTTCATCTGTTTTATCTTACTGAGGCCCATGTGTAATGGTAATCCTGAATAATATAATTGACAACAAATGCAATTCCTCCATAATGTACTAAACATTGAAAGCCTCCTGACTGTATCCTGTCAAACACATGTATCAGGGCCTCCCTCTTGTTCTAAGGCTGTGAATTAAATAACACATTCTAAACGCGATGGCAATTTATACCACTTTATACCAATGAAGCGGCGTACACACGACCGAGGTTCTCGCTGGAAACCAGCGTGTGTACGCTTTTGGCTCGCCCCGCCCGTCGGGAATCCCGTCGAGCGAAAAGAGAGCAGGCTCTCTTTTTGCTCGACGGCCCGCCTGGATGAATGGCTGGTTGCCATTAGTGTTGCTCACGAATATTCGCATTGCGAATATTCGCTACGAATATTGCATATTAGAGTATTCGCGAATATCTCGAATATCGCGGCGAATATTCGCTATTTCGAATATTCGTATTTTTCAAATTTCGCAATAAAGTTCGCAATAAAATTCGCATTCGCGAATTTCGCAATAGCGACATTTCGCAATTTTTTATTTTTTTTAATAAAATATAGCGAATATTCGTAAATATCGAATATTCGTGATATTTTATAAAAAAAAAAAAATCGCGAAATTTTGCATTAGCGAAATTTCGCATTGCCGAAAATTCGCAATTTTTTTTTTTATAAAATATCACGAATATTCGATATTAACGAATATTCGCGACCGTCATATGTGAAATTTCGCTTTTTTTTTTATATATACAATATACCGAATATTCGTAAATATTGAATATTCGTGATATTTTATAAAAAAAAAAAAAAAAAAATCGCGAAATTTCGCATTAGCGAAAATTCGCAATTTTTTTTTTTTTTTTTTATAAAATATCACGAATATTCGATATTAACGAATATTCGCGAATATTCTTCGAAATATTCGCGAAATATCGCGAAATCGAATATGGCGTATTCCGCTCATCACTAGTTGCCATTCCCGACGGGCGGGTTCCCCGATTTCGACGGCCGGCAGAGAACCTCGACGGGCGGAACGATGTGTTTCTCTGCCATGTGTACGCGCCCTGACAGCTTTTAGAATGTCTTCTCATCTGACAGCAAAGACCCTACATGAGAAAATCAACACATACTATAATATTTTCACCTGGTAAAAAATGTACCATTGTTATATTGCTCTATATATTAATATACACCAGATATCTTATACCTTTATTTTATCGCTAACACATATTTTAACTACTGAGTTAATATTTAACCACTTAATCACTGGGCCTATTCTGACACTTTTCTCCTTCATGTAAAAATCACAGTTTTTGCTAAAAAATTAATTAGAACCCCCAAACATTATATATTTTTTTTTAACAAACACCCTAGGGAATAAAATGGCGGTCATTGCAACTTTTTTTCTTTTACGGTATTTGCGCAATAATTTTTCAACTGCCTTTTTTTAGGGAAAAAAACATTTTCATTAATTAAAAAATATCAAAACAGTAAATTTAGCCCATTTTTTTTTGTATAATGTAAAAGATGATGTTACGCCAAGTAAATAGATACCTAACATGTGACGCTTTAAAATTGCGCACACTCTTGGAATGGCACCAAACTTCTGTACTTAAAAATCTCCATAGGCGACGCTATAAAAATGTTTACAGGTTACTATTTTTGAGTTACAGAGGAGATCTAGTGCTAGAATTGTTGCTGTCACTCTAATGCCGCGTACACACGATCATTTTTTGTGATGAAAAAAATTGACGTTTTCAAAAACGTCATTTAAAATCACTGTGTGTGGGCAAAACGTCGTTTTATGTCTTCAAAAAAACGACCAAAAAAAAATTCGAACATGCTTGAAATTTTTGTGTCATTTTTCAAAACGTCGTTTTTTGTGTCATAAAAAGTGATGGTGTGTGGGCAAAACGATGTTGAAAACGAAGTTTTTAAAGCCGCGCATGCTCAGAGGCAAGTTATGAGACGGAGCTTCAATGGAACAGAGTGCCGTCGAACGTGGTGTACGTCACCGCGCTTTGCTAGAGCATTTTGGAAAAAACGATGGTGTGTAGGCAACGTCGTTTTGGAAAATGAAGTTTGAAAAACGTTGTTTTGTTTCATCATTTGAAACGTCGTTTTTTTTCATCACAAAAAATGATCGTGTGTATGCGGTATAACGCACGCGATGATACCTCACATGTGGGGTTTGAACGGTGCTGACATATGTGGGTGGGGCTTGAATGCGTGTTTGCTTCTGCACTCGAGTGACCAGAACAGGGGCGTTTAAAAAATATATATTATTTATTTATTTATTTTTACTTCTTCTTTTAACATTTTTTTTTATCACTTTTATTCCTATTACAAGGAATGTAAACATCCCTTGTAATAGGAATAGTGTGCGACAGGTCCTCTTTATGGAGAGATGTTGGGTCAATAAGACCCCACATCTCTCCTCCAGGCTGGAAAGCATTAGATCGTGAAAAAAAAAATCACTGATCTAATGCATTCAGCCGTGATTGCTGCTGTGTTTACATTCCGGTTACCAGGCGTGACATCATAATGTCTCGCCTGGTCCTCCGATGGTCATAGAGATGACTCATCTCCATGGTTTTGCTGCGAACGCCGGCCGATTCGCTCTCCGGGCCGCCGATGGCACGGGAGAGCCCGGAGAAGCACCGGATGGCAGCGGGAGGATGGAACGTCCCCTCCCGCCACCTATAAGAACGTCTTATGGTGCACAGAATCGCCGGCTGAAGACGGCGATGTCTGAATGATGCTTGTGGCTTCAGGCATCACTCAGATATCCCCGCACAAAGTGGAGGACGTCATAAGACGTCCTAAGGTGAGCAAGTGGTTAATGTTGAACTCAAAGCAAATCTAAATACACAGTACATATATGAGAGCTTTTACAGTTGAACCTTCAATTTACAAGCATAATCTGTTTCAGGAGAATACCGCATGTGGCCAGAGGTGGGGGTGGAGGCGCTGGAGAGCCTCAGAAATACTTGGGGAAATTTCGGCTGATCTCGGAAACCCTCGGAAAGGCTCAGAAACACTCGAGAAACGGACTGTTTCTGAGGAGTATTTGCGAAAAGCTCCAAACTGTTCCAAGTGTAACCGGCGCCCCGACACCTCTGGTCAAATGCAGTACTGCACACCCCATTAGCTTGAATTTTGCTCGTTTTGCGAGACAAGACTCGCAAACCGAGTCAGAATATGGCAGCAAAAGCTGGTATTGGTATTTTTTGGTATTTTATCTTTTATTAGGTTATTTATTTTTATCAAATTTTTGGCTCCATTTCTGCTCTAAATGCAGTTACAAAAGAATTTCTAAAGGCGGTGTATTATATTCAGAAGTTAAGTCATATGTGATCCTGAAAGAAAACTATTTTTAAGGTGAAGCGGTTATGAAAACCATATGTAATATAGAGAACATGTTAGCACAAGTGTTATGTACAGATTACTCTTCCTTTAATGGTAAGTCAATGAGGAATATACAAAGAAAGAGAACAATGACATAGTAGACTTGGATGCACTTTTGTGTTCTATTGCCAAGCTCACTTGGCGGGCAGCAACTTGTAAGGTATATGCCCCATACCTTTACAATGCACATTTAGTAAAAAATACTCCTTTGCATCACAAATGTGATTACTCGCTGTACATACGCAGTAGATTCCCTTTAAAGGTAATCTTTGTCTGCCACTGTTCCTGATTGCATGTCATGCTGATCCTTTGGCTTCATTACTCTCAGCTAGGGATGAGCCGAACACCCCTGGGTTCGGTTCGCACCAGAACCTGCGAACAGACCAAAAGTTTGTGTGAACTTTAGAACCCTGTTAAAGTCTATGGGACTCGAATGTTTGAAATCTAAAGAACTAATTTTAAAGGCTAATATGCAAGTTATTGTCCTAAAAAGTGTTTGGGGACCCGGGTCCTGCCCCAGGGGAGTGTTTGGGGACCTGGGTCCTGCCCCAGGGGACATGTATCAATGCAAAAAAAGTTTTAAAAAATGTCAGTTTTTTCAGGAGCAGTGATTTTAATAATGCTTAAAGTGAAACAATAAAATTGAAATATTCCTTTAAATTTCGTACCTAGGGGGGTGTATAGTATGCCTGTAAAGTAGCGCTTGTTTCCTGTGCTTAGAACTGTCCCTGCACAAAATGTAATTTCTGAAGGAAAAAAGGAATTTAAAATCACTTGTGTCTATAATGAATTGTTGGATACCAGCAATACAGAGAAAAGTCATTCATAAAAAAAGAATGCTTAGGGGTCCCCCCAAATTCAATTACCAGGCCCTTCAGGTCTGGTATGGATATTAAGGGGAACCCTGCGTCAAATAAAAAAAAAATTATGTGGGGTTCCTCCCAAATATCAATTACAGACCCTTCAGGTCTGGTATGGATTTTAAGGGGAACCCCACCCCAAATTTTAAAAAAAATGCCGTGGACCCCCACACTTTTTTTTATAAATGAGTTTTCTCTGTATTGCCGGGAGCCGACAATTCATTAAATTACTTTTTTTTCTTCAGAAATTACACTTTGTGCAGGGACAGTTCTAAGCATGGGAAACAAGCGCTACTTTACAGGCATACTATACACCCCCCCAGGTACGAAACTTTTATTGTTTCACTTATAGGAATTTTTAAAATCACTGCTGCCAAAAAAACTGCAGTTTTTAAAACTTTTTTTTGCATTGATACATGTCCCCTGGGGCAGGATCCAGGTCCCCAAACACTTTTCATTACAATAACTTGCATATTAGCCTTCAAAATTAGCACTTTAGATTTCAAACGTTCGAGTCCCATAGACTTTAACAGGGTTCTAATTTTCACACGAACTTGTCGCGAACACCCCAAATAGTTCGCTGTTTGGCGAACGGGCAATGTTCGAGTCAAACTCGAAGCTCATCCCTACTCTCAGCCTCATTGAACCTGAATTATACTGCAGCAAACAATGTAAGAACCATTGGCATGTGTGCTTGTGTCATGTCATTGACACCGAGGGGGTTATTTACTAAAGGCAAATCCACTTTGCACTACAAGTTGTTGTAGATCCGAGGGGGACATGCAAGGAAAGTAAAAAACAACATTTTAGCTTGCGCATGATTGGATAATAAAATCAGCAGAGCTTCCCCTCATTTTAGATCTACCCCTCAGATTTACAGAGACTGCACTTCCAAGTGCACTTTGCATTTGTAATTTGCACTTGTAGTGCAAAGTGGATTTGCCTTTCGTAAATAACCCTGAATGTTATGAAGTCATTGGATCAGCATGACAGCTGGGCAACCAGAATGGAAATTACAGCCTTGGCAGTCTCTTGGGAAAAGTTTCCTTTGAAGACGAGTTTCAGGAATTATGTTCCACAATCGAAGGTCCACCTTTACAAATGACATGCGACCACAGCTGGAGTGCATGAATGCAGACACAAAATGACTGCAAAGAGGCTATGGGAGATCAGTGGTGCTGATATGCCCAGAAAAATTAGAAACACTGATTTTGAAAAAATGAAGAGATGAGTTTTCAGGGATCGCTTAAAAGTGGACAGACTATTGAATAACCAAAAAGATTGGGGTAGTGAGATCCAGAGGATGGGAGAGGCTCTGGAGAAGTCCTGGAGACGAGCATAGGAGAAGAAGACAATGGAGCTAGAAGGCAGAAGGTCTTGGGAGGAGCAGAGAGGACGGTTCGGGTGATATTTGGAGATAAGATTGGTGATGTAGTGTGGGGCAGAATAGTAAATGGCTTTGTATGTTATTGTTAGTGTTTTGAATTTTATTCGTTGGGCAATGGGAAGCCAGTGGAGGGATTGGCAGAGAGGAGTGCCAGACACTGAATGGTTGATAAGGTGGATGAGTCTGGCAAATAAGCAATTAACCCTTTCAGTGCAGACCCAGCTCCACTGCAAGGGATCATTTTTTAGCCACCCGGAAGGGGCCGTACATGTCTTCAAGCTAGGGTTTCATCGTACGGTATTCAGTGATCTTAAAATTATCTTTCCAGTTCTCCTTTAAACACAGACCTACAGTTGTGTGAAATATGTCCATAGATAACTAGGCAAGTTGTCACATTTCCTATGAGAGCAGAGGAGGTCACGCGGGGCTGCTACAAAATAATGCAATGTCCTATTTCCCTGCCATTGATAATTCACAGATCTCCTGTTTTCATAAATGCCCGGTGTTTCATCGTGAATTTTTTTGATGTGTGCATTCATGAAGGTACCTAACAAAAGATGGCACAGACATGTGGCACGGCTAACACAACATGCTGAAAACACACTGGCTAGACGGCGCAAAGCTGCAAGAAGAGTTGGCAGAGGCTGTGAGAAATGAATGTGATATGAGCGGGGCGCTCTGGACACCCACTGCACTCTTATCACACAGCAGGAGCATTTAGAGAAACTGGAGGGAAGTGTTTGTGTGGCAACCCCCCTGGTATTCCCTTTGCGTTTTTCTAACTGTGCGGGGAAAATGTTGAAGATCTGATTGGTAACTTAAGCCCTGTACACACGGCCGGGAATCCTGTCAGAAAAAAAAGTTGGTCTTCTTGACGGGTTTCTGGCCATTCTGATGTTCTTTTGAATGGAAAGAACGTGGTGACGTCATCGACTATGACGAGCCGGCGCTCGTCACATTAAATGCCGTCATCGCCATCTTGCTACACCCTAAACTAGGGATGTCCCGATACCACTTTTTTAGGACCTGAGTACAAGTACCGATACTTTTTTTCAAGTACTCGCCGATACCGAATACCGATACTTTTTTTTAAATGTGTCCCCAAATGCAGCCATGTCCCCCACAAATGCAGCCATGTCCCCCCACATATGCAGCCATGTCCCCCCACATATGCAGCCATGTCCCCCTACATATGCAGCCATGTCCCCCACATATGCAGCCATGTCCCCCCACATATGCAGCCATGTCCCCCCACAGATGCAGCCATGTCCCCCCATAGATGCAGCCATGTCCCCCTATAGATGCAGCCATGTCCCCCACATATGCAGCCATGTCCCCCCATAGATGCAGCCATGTCCCCCCATAGATGCAACCATGTCCCCCCATAGATGCAGCCATGACCCCCATATATGCAGCCATGTCCCCCCACAAATGCAGCCATGTCCCCCCACAAATGCAGCCATGTCCCCCCACAGATGCAGCCATGTCCCCCCACAGATGCAACCATGTCCCCCCACATATGCAGCCATGTCCCCCCACATATGCAGCCATGTCCCCCCACATATGCAGCCATGTCCCCCCACATATGCAGCCAAGTCCCCCTATAGATGCAGCCATGTCCCCCCATAGATGCAGCTATGTCCCCCACATATGCAGCCATGTCCCCCATATATGCAGCCATGTCCCCCCACATATGCAGCCATGTCCCCCCACATATGCAGCCATGTCCCCCCATAGATGCAGCCATGTCCCCCACATATGCAGCCATGTCCCCCCATAGATGCAGCCATGTCCCCCACATATGCAGCCATGTCCCCCCATAGATGCAGCCATGTCCCCCACATATGCAGCCATGTGCCCCCATAGATGCAGCCATGTCCCCCACATATGCAGCCATGTCCCGCACATATGCAGCCATGTCCCCCACATATGCAGTCATGTCCCCCCACATATGCAGCCATGTCCCCCCACAGATGCAGCCATGTCCCCCCATAGATGCAGCCATGTCCCCCCATAGATGCAGCCATGTCCCCCACATATGCAGCCATGTCCCCCCATAGATGCAGCCATGTCCCCCCATAGATGCAACCATGTCCCCTCATAGATGCAGCCATGACCCCCATATATGCAGCCATGTCCCCCCACAAATGCAGCCATGTCCCCCCACAAATGCAGCCATGTCCCCCCACAGATGCAGCCATGTCCCCCCACAGATGCAACCATGTCCCCCCACATATGCAGCCATGTCCCCCCACATATGCAGCCATGTCCCCCTATAGATGCAGCCATGTCCCCCCATAGATGCAGCTATGTCCCCTACATATGCAGCCATGTCCCCCATATATGCAGCCATGTCCCCCCACATATGCAGCCATGTCCCCCCACATATGCAGCCATGTCCCCCCATAGATGCAGCCATGTCCCCCCATAGATGCAGCCATGTCCCCCACATATGCAGCCATGTCCCCCCATAGATGCAGCCATGTCCCCCACATATGCAGCCATGTGCCCCCACAGATGCAGCCATGTCCCCCACATATGCAGCCATGTCCCCCACATATGCAGCCATGTCCCCCCATAGATGCAGCCATGTCCCCCCATAGATGCAACCATGTCCCCTCATAGATGCAGCCATGACCCCCATATATGCAGCCATGTCCCCCCACAAATGCAGCCATGTCCCCCCACAAGTGCAGCCATGTCCCCCCACAGATGCAGCCATGTCCCCCCACAGATGCAACCATGTCCCCCCACATATGCAGCCATGTCCCCCCACATATGCAGCCATGTCCCCCCACATATGCAGCCATGTCCCCCTATAGATGCAGCCATGTCCCCCCATAGATGCAGCTATGTCCCCCACATATGCAGCCATGTCCCCCATATATGCAGCCATGTCCCCCCACATATGCAGCCATGTCCCCCCACATATGCAGCCATGTCCCCCCATAGATGCAGCCATGTCCCCCCATAGATGCAGCCATGTCCCCCACATATGCAGCCATGTCCCCCCATAGATGCAGCCATGTCCCCCACATATGCAGCCATGTGCCCCCATAGATGCAGCCATGTCCCCCACATATGCAGCCATGTCCCCCACATATGCAGCCATGTCCCCCCATAGATGCAGCCATGTACCCCCATAGATGCAGCCATGTCCCCCATATATGCAGCCATGTCTCCCCCATACTGCAACGCCGCCGCCGCATAGTTAATACGTGCGGGGAACATTACAGCTTTCATTTGAATAGCTGTAGTGCTCCCCACCGCACCGCGTATAGACACTCCCCCTTGCTCGGGATTGGACAGATCAACCATCCAATCCCGAGCAAGGGGGAGTGTCTATACGTGGCACGGCGGGGAACAATACAGCTATTCAAATGAAAGCTGTAATGTTCCCCGCGCGTATTAACAATGCGCCGGCGGCATTGCGGCGGCGGGGAGTGGGGGGTCTAAGTATCGGATCTGGCATCGGGGGCATTTTTCTCGGCAGGAAACACTCTGCCGAGAATACCGATGAGAAAATAGAGAGCAGGTTGCCCATTTTTTCTCGTCGGGATTCCCGGCAGGGAAAGCATACACACGCACGGTTTTCACGGCAAAAAGCTCTCCCAGCAATTGTAAGTTAAAGCGACGCAGTGCGGGAAGCTGCAATTTTGCCTGGGAAGGTAGGGGGTATATGTGCCCAGTGAGCAAGTGGTTAAGTGGGGCTGCATATGTGTGTACAGTCAGCGGGAAGGGGGTTAAAATACTCATATTTATGCTAGATATTGTTGTCAGAAAAATTCAGCTTTAAAAATGCATGTAATAGTGCATAGAGTAGTCACATTGAAGCGCATTTATGGTAGTGTAAGCAATTTTATTAGTAACTATAGAATAGATTTTTGCGCGTATACATGAACATCTGTTTGTCTTTTATGTCTCTATGTTCTTACTAGAAGCTGGACATATTCCCTGGCAGGTAGTCAGATTCACATTTTCATGGCAGGTTCAGTTCAGATTGGTGGATGGTGAGAAGTTGATTCCAGTTCTTAGTATGTAAACATTGATACATAAGCTTCCAAAACCCTGTAAGAATGCTGGAGATGCAGACGACAAGTATGAGATTCTATTGGAAATGGGATATGGAAACTATTACAGAACTGGGATGTCGAGCCAAATTAAAACATCCCCAATAATGAAGTGTGAAATAAACAAAAGGGAACAATGTCAAAAGACAGTGCTTTGAAATGTATTGCATCCCTTTGCGTTCTCATGTCTGTGTTTGGACCTCCCACTTTGTTATTTTTATATTATTAAAGAAGAAATCTCACTTCAATTTTTACGAATGTGTTGTGTTCCCCAGGGGACAAAGTACATGTAGTATTATTTTCCTACCGTGTTTCCCCGAAAATAAGACCTACCTCCAAAATAAGACCTAGCGTTATTTTCCAGGAGGGCTGTAATATAAGCCCTACCCTGAAAATAAGCCCTAGTTTAAAATGCTTGTAAAATCCTATAATCCACTCTATTACATTATTATAATGTACAACGTTTCTGTAATATAATTGTGGGAAAGAGCGCTCCGGCGGGTCACAGAACTATAACGAAGGTATTTGGCACAATTATATTACAGAAACACACACATTGTACATTATATAATACTGTAATAGAGTGGATTCTAGGAATTTACAAGCATTTAAACTCACACTGGGGATTCCTGACAGGTAGAGAGGGGGGGAGAGAAGACAGCACATTACTTGGTAAGACCTACCCCCGAAAATAAGCCCTACTGTGTCTTTTGTTGCCAAAATGAATATAAGACCCGGGCTTATTTTCGGGGAAACACTGTATATTCCTATGCACTAAGGCTAGCTATGAGGTTGGAAAGGACGCCCTTGCTTCTTCTACTTGACCTCCCTACATAGGTGGCGCTGTCTGCTACCACCATGCACAGTTCCCCTGGGCTTCCAATATGTGTAACCAGGTGGGCAGCTGTCCAATTTGACTTCTGCAGCCATCTTGGCTTGGCTCATGGCAGTAGGCAGCAGTGTGTAAGGTTGGGTCAAGGACAGGAACCTGCTGGATAGGGAGAGTATGCCTAGCATAGGGGAAATGTTCCAGAGGAGGAGGAACAGCATAGGGACTGCCCACTAGTGCTGCTGTCTGGAACCTTTCACTACTAGTGCCTTGTTGCATACTGCCTACCAGCTGCCTCTTGTGCCAGGTGCTGTGAGTTTCCGGGCAGCACTCTCCGCAAGTATTGTATATTTATCTGTAAGGCTGTTGTTACATATGAACCCGACCTGAGGCTGCACTGATGAGTGCTGATAGGCTACACCAGGGGTCTCCATACTTTTAGGCTGGGTTCACACCTATGCGAATTGGTTGCGGTTTCAACCGCATCCAAAACGCAGAACATTTCTAAATACATTGTTTTCAATGAGGCTGGTTCACATATGTGCGATGCATTCGCACTGCGCATTGCCGGAAATCCGTATGCGTTGTGGAGGCCTTGCGGTGCGGCTCAGGTGCGAATTCAGTCCCATTATCTTCTATGGGTACGCAGCTGATTCGCAGATGTGTTCAGTTCTCTTCAGGAATTTCTGTCATTCAGCTCAATTCACTTCTCCCCCACTCTCCTCTCGGCCGTAACTTCGCCCAGGTCTCCAAATTCGCAGCAAAAATGGAGCTAATCTGCTAAACACTTCCGTTATCTATCTGCAGAGATAAAAAAGCTGAAATACACACCGCACAAGTGTGAACCCAGCCTTAAAGCAAAGGGCCAGTTTACTGTCTTTCCGACTTCACAGGACCGGATTCTGACAAGCTGGGCTAGAAAATGCCCCAGGGCCGAGAATCAGTGAGAATAAACATGGCCCCAGTGTTGGTGGGCAGTAGGAGGAGGAATAGTGCTCCATCGTTGCTATTAGTCTAAGAAATAGTGCCCCATTGTTGGTGCCATTGGGAGCAATACTGCCCCAAGGGCCGGATGAAGGCTAGCAAAGGGCCACATCTGGCCCTTGGGCCGCAGTTTGGAGACCCCTGGGCTACACTGATGGGCACTGATGAGGCGGCACTGATGGCTACCGATGAGGAGGCACTGATGAGGCTGCACTGATAGGCAGCAGTGATGGGCACTGATAGGTGGCACTAAAAGGTGGCAGTGATAGACAGCAGTGATAGGCATCACTGCTGGCCATTGACAGGCATCACTGATGGGCCCTGAAGGGCAGCGCTGATGGTCACTGATGGGGCTGCACTGATTATCAGTGTAGATGCCCCCTGTGTGGATTGCCACTTACCGGCTCTCCTCTTCTCACACGCTGTCAGCATGGGGAGAGAACTGCTTATAACCGGCAAATCCTGTCTACACTGCAATCAGATGTACATGGTAAGGGGGCGCTGTAATTGTCCCTCTACCCCCATTCTATGATCAGACACAGGGATCTCCCGCCCAGGAAATGTACAACCACACAGTAGCCATCATTCTGTAGGGCGCTCAGCAAGAAGTTAAAGGTACAATAATATTTTCAATTTGAATCAGCTAAATACATTTTAGGTGCACCAAAATAAAAGGGGTGTAAAGTCTTGCGCTCCGTTTTCTTAGGCAGCAGCCACGGCCCATATAGAAAAACCTGTCCCCTGCTAGCATTCTATACAGAAGGAACGTTGCTCTCTGTGTGGAAGCAGAGGTCTTTCTGCAGAGGTCCAACGTGTCCTCTACTGAGTCAGACCTACAGCCTGCCAGTAAGCAAAGCTTGTGTTCACTACTGATAGGATTCTGGACCTCTTCAGAGAGACCACTGCTTATAGGTTTGTCAATGTATAGATTAAGTGAAAGCATGGAAGCTCAAAGGGGTTGTAACAGTGCAATTTTTTTTCCTAAATACCTTCCTTTACCTTAGTGCAGTCCTCCTTCACTTACCTCATCCTTCTTTTTTGCTTTTAAATGTCCTTATTTCTTCTGAGAAATCCTCACTTCCTGTTCTACTGTCTGTAATACAAGGCTTTCTCCCTGGTGTGGAGTGTTGTGCTCGCCCCCTCCCTTGGACTACAGGAGAGTCAGGACGCTCTCTACGTTGCAGATAGAGACATGAGCTGTGTGTTAGTGGGCCTCCTGACGCTCCTGTATTCCAAGGGAGGGGGTAAGCACAACGCTCCACACCAGGAAGAAAGCCTTGCATTACGGTGTGTAGTTACAGACAGAAGAACAGGAAGTGAGGATTTCTCAGAAGAAATAAGGACATTTAAAAGCAAAATGGAAGGATGAGGTAAGTGAAGGAGGACTGCACTAAGGTAAAGGAAGATATTTAGGGAAAAAAATTGTACCTTTAAAACCCTTTTAATGAAATAACAACCTTTAACCACTCAAGGACACCTTCACGCCGATATACTTCGGCATAAGGGCACGGCTGGGCACAAGCACATACCTGTACGTCCTCTTTAAGTACCCAGCCATGGGGTCGCGAGTGCGCTGCTGGCAGCGCGCTCATGACCCGCTCCGCAGCTCTGTGACCACGCCTGCGGGACCCACGGACCCGATCGCCACCGGTGTCCTGCGATCGATCACAGGAGCTGAAGAACGGGGAGAGGTGTGTGTAAACACACCTTCCCCGTTTTTCATTGTGGCAATGTCAGTGATTGTCTGTTCCCTGATATAGGGAATAACGATCACTTCAGCGCCCCCTAGTGGTTAACTCCTAAACTGCAATGGTCATTTTCACAATAATCAATGCATTTTTATAGCACTTTTTACTGTGAAAATTACAATGGTCCCAAAAATGTGTCAAAATTGTCCGATTTAGTGTCGCAGTCACGAAAAAAAACGCTGATCGCCGCCATTAGTAGTAAAAAAAAAATATATATATTAATAAAAATGCCATAAATCTTTCCCCTATTTTGTAAACACTATGGGCCAGATTCAGAAAGATCCACGGATCTTTCTGCTGGCGTAACGTATCCCCGATACGTTACGGCGCTGTAAATTTTTGCGCAAGTTCTGTATTCAGAAAGAACTTGCGCATTTATTTACGGTGGCGTAACGTATGTGTTGCAGCGCAAGGCCGCGCAATTCAAATTGATGAAGTGGGGACATGATTTATTGGAAATGAATCATGACCCCACGTAATTGCCGTTTTTTTTTGGACGGCGCATGCGCGAAATCACATTGCTTTTTGTCAATGTAAACGACGTGAACGTAACTAACGGCGAGCCCCATTCCCGAACGATTTACGCAAACGACGTAACCGACATACAATTCGACGCTGTCCCAACGTCCACACTTCACAATGGCTGTGCCTGCTATAGCAGGGGTAACCTTACGCCGCTCAAACGCTAACGCAAACAACGTAAACTACGCTGCGCCGCCGCGAGTACGTTCGGGAATCGGCTTAAATAGCTAATTTGCATAAGCACCACCTAGCGGCCAGCGTAAATATGCAACTATGACGGTGTAAGAGACTTACGCCGCTCGTATCTTAGGAGAAAGCCGACGTATCTTCTTTTCTGAAAAAAGATACGCCGGCTATTCTTAGTATTTACGCGGCGTATCTATAGATACGCCGACGTAAATACTTTTCTGAATCTGGCCCTATAAATTTTGCGCAAACCAATCGATAAACGCTTATTATGATTTTTTACCAAAAATATGTAGAAGAATACGTATCGGCCTAAACTGAGGGAAAAAAATGTTTTATTATATATCTTTGGGGATATTTATTATAGCAAAAAGTAAAAAATATTGCATTTTTTTCAAAATTGTCGCTCTATTTTTGTTTATAGCGCAAAAAATAAAAACCACAGAGGTGATCAAATACCACCAAAAGAAAGCTCTATTTGTGAGGAAAAAAGGACGCCAATTGTGTTTGGAAGCCACGTAGCACAACCGCGCAATTGTCAGTTAAACTACGCAGTGCCGTATCGCGTAAAGAGGCAAGGTCCTTAACCTGCATAATGGTCCGGGTCTTAAGTGGTTAAAATGTCAAAAAGTTCACAAGGTCCTTGTATATTTCTAGAAGTGTAGTTACAAAAAAAAAAACATTTAAATATTTCAATAAAGCTGAAAATGACTCGGCATAGCCGTAGGCAGCCCAAAGCGAATAATGACTCTGCATATATAACACACAGACCTGAGCATGAATACCTCTCTTTAATATTCATATTAAAAATGGAAATGTGGCTTTACTTCCAGCCAAATTACCATAAATGTTTACTTAGCTATTGGAAGGATGCTAATCGTGTTTGAAGGAATTTTTGTTTGTGCAAAAAGAAAGTCGTGTATTATTCTATAACATATGGTTTCTGTCGGGTGGAATTGCTTTAGTCATCAGCTAGCGGGGCACAAAGTACTGTACAGAGTGCCTTATGCAGAATTCTAACCAAATTCTGGATATTATATTGATAATATTTCTCCTTGTAGAGAGATGCAACTGATTTAATTAGTGATGGCAATGTTCAGTCCATGTAAGGGTTAAAAGTTAAGCTGGCCACACATTATACAATTTCCTATTCAATTTCCTTTAGATTTACCTTCAACTATGTACTACAAGTACTTGTCTGATTGCATACAAACACTGGCCCGGATTCACAGCCATCGGCGCATCTTTGTGCGGGCGTAGCATATCTTCTTTACGCTGGCGCAACATTGAGAGGCAAGTATTCTCAAAGAAAATGCGCTCAACGTTGCGCCGGCGTAGCGTATAGTTGTCGGCGTAAGCCGACGTAAGTCAAAGTAGGTGGAAGTGGGCGTGCTATATTAAAATGAAGCGTGACCCCATGCATATGATGGGGTGAGCTTCAAAAAACGAACTGCACATGCGTCGTCTCTTGGACGCATCCCAGTGCGCATGCTCACAGTCACGTCGAAATAGCTGCCTAAGATACGTCAGTACACTGCCTACGACATGAACGTAACCTACACACAGCCCTATTCACGTAGTACGTAAACTACGTAAAATACGACGGCTGTTCCCTGGTCCATACCTTTGAATGGGTTGCGCCTCCTATATGAGGAATAACTTTATGCCGGACGTAACCCTTAAAACAAATTGCTTAAAACATGCGTCGGACGCAAGTACGTTCGTGAATCGGCGTATCTTACTCATTTGCAGATTTAACATGGGCACGCCGATTGCGTTCAGCGTAACTATGCGCCCATGATACGCCGGCGTAGGCAAGTTACGTCGGGCAGCTGAAGCCTTGTTTTACGACGTATTTAGCTTTGTGAATCGGCACAGAGATGCGACGGCGCACATTTGTTTTGTTTTTTTTTCATTTCAAGTATTCTTTATTAATTTTCCACACTACAAAGGCATAGTACAGTTTACATAACATACGTTCTTGTACACAAAACCCGTAGCTTGCGACCTATATTGTTTGCCTTTTACCCATGCCCCCCCCCCCCCTTATTTATACCCATATACGCACACTTTACTATAATTTCCGCTTTTCCCTTTTTTTCCTTTTCCTTTTCCGACGGCGCACATTTGTACTCA
Source organism: Rana kukunoris (assembly GCA_029574335.1). Taxonomy (NCBI): domain Eukaryota; kingdom Metazoa; phylum Chordata; class Amphibia; order Anura; family Ranidae; genus Rana; species Rana kukunoris. The sequence continues at coordinate 28,684,763 of CM056055.1, read as the reverse complement.
CAACAGCGTATCTTTAGATACGTCGGCGTAAAAGTTACGTGAATCCGGGCCTGAAAGTTTAGGTTTGAGCTCATATTACAGTAAAACCTTGGTTTGAGAGTAACTTGGTTTGAGAGCGTTTTGCAAGACAAGCAAAATGTTTTAATACATTTTGCCTTGCTATACAAGCGATGTCTTGATATAAGAGTAGCGTCATGTCATAACTGAGTATAAAAAAGAAGAGAGGAGCCTCTAAGTGTAGCAATATGGTTATATTTAATGAAGGTACAACATTTAGCAACATATTGCTACACTTAGAGGTGCCTCTCTTCTCTTTTATACCCTGTAAAAAAAAATGCTTTGATATACAAGTGCTTTGGATTGCAAGCATGTTTCTGGAACGAATTATGCTCGCAAACCAAGGTTTTACTGTATGTGGTTTTGGTAAATCTAATTGTATAATGTATGGCCAGCCTTAAAGTGGTTGTACACCCAATTTTACCTACAGGTAAGCCTAGATAATATATACAGTATATCTATGTGGAGATTTTCCAGCATGTTAGAGAATCTTAGGGTGACCTTTCCTTATTTTAATAATTGGTATAGCCCCAGTATATTCATCTTTTATGTAGAGAACACTGCACTAATATTAGCCTGTGCCTCAAAGGAGCTTACAATCTAGGGCCCCTTTTGCACTTTTAGTGTGCTACCAACGTGATTAAAGCAGCAGCGGGCAGACATGTCATCGCCCGTTTTCGGTGGGAGATCTGTGGCCAAATTCACCTGTGCATCTGTGGCCAGATGCCAGAAAACAAACCGATCGTGTGTGGGTCCCATCGGTTTGTTTTCCATCGGTGAAAAAAATTAGAACATGTTTTAAAATTTTCCTATGGATAAAAAAACGATAGAAAAAATAAGTCTGTGTGGTCTAAAATCCATGCATGCTCAGAATCAAGTCGACGCACGCTCGGAAGCATCAAACTTCATTTTTCACAAGAAAACGACCGCACAAGGCTGCAATTAGGCAACTGCACCAAAGAAAAATCGTCAACGTAACTAAGAAAAAAAATTCCGATCCAGAGTCATAAGAGCAATACATTTTTGCATGCATCAGTTGTAACTTTAAGAGAACAATAATGAAACACCTGATAACAGGTCATTATATGCGCCATAATGGATTTCAAATTAAATGCGGCTTATCGTTTTAAAAAAGCAGTAATAACTTACAGGCATTCATCTTGTTTCCTAGTGCTCAGTAACATGTGGAAGAGGCGTGCAGCAGAGGACTGTCCACTGCCAAGTCGCTACTCAGAAACCGTCCAGAGAATCCGAGTGTAATCAGTCTACGAGACCCGTGTCAGAGCAGCCTTGCCAAGCGGCGGATTGTCCAGTTTACACTTGGAAAGCAGAAGACTGGCAAGACGTAAGTAGAAGATCCAGGGGGTGGGCCGCTCCGGCAACATTCAAAACGCACAAGATGCTCATCCTGACGTCGGTTGGGATCTCGTTTCTCCTGCGAGGTGTAAGCTGCAGGCTTGAGTGCGTCCGTGCATTTTTGTCAGGTTGCCAAAGTTTACACTCTGCAGGGATCCAGTCTGCTGCTGATACAAATCAGATGACTGGTGAAGGCTTTTTCTTTCTTTTTTTTTTAAGCCTGACAAAACTTGCCTGCCAAAAAAGGACACACAGGCTTGGGGGGGATTTATGAGTGAATCTAGTAAATGTGTGTTATAAAATTTATTTTTTTATTTTTTTTATTTTACCATTCAAAATCCAGAACCAAGGGCAATCCCCTCTACAACTAATTAGATGCTGGAGAGTTAAACCACGTGCTATGGGAGAGATCTCTGTGCTGAATTCCCAGGTCTGCACACGTGCTGTGACCCATGTTGAGGCCGTTAAAATGAATTTAGTATTTTATAAAGTATATTTATAATATATAAAATATATAAAATATTTTAGACATTTTATATATACATTATCAAAGACAATTGAGTAATGTCCGTGATACTTTTTTTATTTGCACTAACATACAATTTTTTAGGAAAAGATTTTGGGATATATCCCCTTCTTTAAAAATCAGGCATACCCCACTTTTAAGTACACAATGGTGCACATTGGTTCCTATGCAGATATGAACCTGATTTTGCGCTTTCCAGCTTTAGTAAATAAACCTCAATGTGTACTTAAAGCGGAGGTTCACCCTTAAATCTCTATATACTGTTATATCCAGCATACTGCTGACATCAACGGTATGCTGGATTTGCTGGATTTTTTTTTTTTCGGGCTGTACTTACGTTTTTTTCTTGTTTTCACCCGACTTCCGGGTTCTTGATCCCCCCCGGGAGTAGGCGTCGCATAAATGATTGACGTGTGGGTAAAGCGCGTCATCGCCTTCCAAAAATATCCGACGGGGACTCGGCACTTTACACCGCCTGCGCAGTCAGCTCTACACGGCAGGCGCAAGCGCCGTATAGCCCAGTAAAGAGCAGAGTCCCCGTCGGATATTTTCGGAAGGCGATGACGCGATTTACCCGCAAGTCAAACGTCTCCTGGGAGGATCATCACTCATCGGGGAAAAGGAGCGACACGCCCACTCCCCGCAAGGAAGAAGACCCGGAAGTGCGGCTGAAGACAGGTAAGTGTACACATTGAAAAAAAAATGACAACGCTACAAGCCTTTATTAAGGCTGCAGATAGGTTAGCAAAAAAGTTAATTTTGAGGGTGAACCTCCGCTTTAAAGAGGTGGTTCACCCTAAATATACTCTTTCCCATGTGATCCAGCATACTGGCGTCAGTGCCAGTATGCTGTTTTTTTTTTTTTCTAAATGCCCCACTTACTGTGTAATCTTTAATTTTGATTTATTTCCCCTGCGGTGGATGGCGCCTGTATAGCCCGTCACGGCTTCCGAAAATACCCGATTTAGGACTCAGATATTTCCAGCGCTATGCGGCGCCTGCGCACAGACCTAGGAGCTGACTGCGCAGGCGCCGTATTTCTTCAAGTCCTATGGCTATGGCGCGTCAGGCCCTCCGAGAAAAGCCGAAATAGGACTTGGAGAAATACGGCGCCTGCGCAGTCAGCTCCTAGGTCTGTGCGCAGGCGCCGCATAGCGCCGGAAATACCGGAGTCCTAAATCGGCTATTTTCGGAAAACGTGACGGGCTATACAGGCGCCATCCACCACGGGGGAAATAAATCAAAATGAAGGATTACACAGTAAGTGGGGCATTTAAAAAAAAAAAAAAACAGCATACTGGTGCTGGCGCCAGTATGCTGGATCACATGGGAAAGAGTATATTTAGGGTGAACCACCGCTTTAAAAGTGGGGTATGCCTGTATATATAAATAGGGGTTTATTTACTAAAGGCAAATCCACTTTGCTCTACAAATGCACCTGGAAGTGAAGTCGCTGTAGATCCAAGGGGGATATGCAAGGAAAAGAACAAACAGCATTTTAGCTTGGACGATAAAATCAGCAGGACTTCCCCTCATTTCAGATCTTCCCCTCAGATCTTCAGCAGCTGCACTTCCAAGTGCATTTGCAGTGCACTTGTAGTGCAAAGTGGATTTGCCTTTTGTAAATCAACCCCATAGTTACATTGGGGGTTATTTACGAAAGGCAACTCCACTTTGCACTACAAATTGCACTTGGAAGTGAAGTCGCTGTAAATGTGAGGGGTAGATCTGAAATGAGGGGAATCCAATCATGTGCAAGCTAAAATGCTGTTTTTTATCTTCCTTGCATGTCCCTCTTGGATCTACAGCGACTGTACTACCAAGAGCACGTTGGGGGTTATTTACTAAAGGCAAATCCACTTTGCACTACAAGTGCACTTGGAAGTACAGTTGCTGTAGATCTGAGGCCCTGTACACACGATCGAACATGTCTGATGACACTTGTCCGACGGATCGTTTTCATCAGACAACTCTGAACTTGTCTGATGTGCGTACACACCATCGGACCAAAATCCGATCAGACCAGAACACGGTGACGTAGAACACAACGACGTGATGAAAAAACGAAGTTCAATGCTTCCAAGCATGCGTCGACTTGATTCTGAGCATGCGCGGGTTTTTGGTCCGATGCTTTTGTGTACTAACCATCGAACCTGTCCGACGGACAGGTTTCCATCGGACAGGTTTTAAAACTTTGGTCCGCTGGAAAACGGTCCGATAGGCCGTACACACCATCGAACTGGTCCAATGAAACCGGTCTGCAGACCAGTTTCAGCGGACATGTTCAATCGTGTGTACGCGGCCCCAGGGTCACATGCAAGGAAAATAAAAACTATTTTTTTTTAGGTTGCACATGATTGGATAATAAAATCATCAGAGCTTCCCCTCATTTCAGATCTACCCCTCAGATTTACAGCGACTGCTCTTTCAGTGCAATTTGTAGTGCAAAGTGGATTTGCCTTTCGTAAATAACCCCCATAGTTACATAGTTAGTCATCTAGTCCATCTAGTTCAACAATAGCAAAAAAAAAATATCGTGCAATCCCAAATACCCATTTCTATACCCACAGTTGATCCAGATGAAGGCAAAAAAAAAAAAAGAAGAGCATGATCCAATTTGCTCCAGCAGAGGAAAAAATTCCTTCCTGATCCCCCGAGAGGCAATCGGATATTCCCCAAATCAACTTTACCTATAAATGTTAGTACCCAGTTATATTATGTACATTTAGGAAAGAATCCAGACCTTTCTTAAAGGGACACTAAAAGTACATGTTTTTTCACCTTAATGCATCCTATGCATTAAGGTGAAAAAACATCTGACAATACCGGCCACCCAGCCCCCCCCCCATGGGCGTCCGCTGAATTTTTTCCAGGGGGGGGCATAATTTTACAGTCACCTATGCTGCGCTTCTTTGACAATGTCATGAAGGGCAGGGGCTTAGTCATTATCCCATAAAGCCTTCCCCCTTAACTTGTACTCACAGTCCCCACTTGTAAGGTCACGGTGGTCTTCCTTCTCCCAAGTCCTGTTTCCACATGTCCCTTTGAAAATACATTACAGGCAGCAAAACAAACACGAGGGTGCACATACAGGAAGCAGCCAGAGGTGGCAGTAAAGAGCTTTGTAACTCAGTGACACTGATCTTGCAACAGCTGTGGAGCCAACTCGCACAAACACAGAGAGAGTCAGCACAGCTACAGATGCGAGCATGGCAGACCCTTGCCGATTCCAGGGGGGGTCACTGGCCCCCCCTTACTCCATTGAGCGGACGCCCATGCCCCCCCCCCCCCTGTTTTACTTACCTGAGCTCGTTCTCCTTAAGCGCTCGCCCCCGACATCCTTTACAACGCTCAGCCTAGTCGTTGATTGGCTAGAGTGGATGGATTGAAAGCAGCGCAGCCATCGGCTCGCGCTGCTGTCAATCGCATCCAATGACGCGGTGCTCCGGGGGGCGGGCACGAGTGATACAGTGAATGGCTATAGCCGCCGGCTGTATCGTGGGAGCACGCCCGCAAGAACTTAACCACCATGCAAGCTTGCATGAAGGTGGAAAGTTCTTGCGGGCAGGACCAGAGACAGCCGCCAAAGGAACCCAGAAGACGAGAATTGGGGACACTGTGTGCAAAACAATCTGCACAGTTGAGGTAAGTATAACATGTTTGTTATTTAAAAAAAAAATCTCTTTACAACCCCTTTAAAGCAATCTACTGAGCTGCCCATAACCACCTCTGGAGGGAGTCTGTTCCACATTTTCACAGCTCTTTCTGTGAAGAAACCTTTCCGTATTTGGAGGTGAATCTCTTTCCCTTTAGACGTAAAAAGAGTGCCCCCTTGTCTTTTGTGTTGGCCGTAAATAGAATAACTCAACACCAAGTTCACTATATGGACCCCTTATATATTTGTACATGTGGATCACATCCCCCTTTAATCTCCTCTTCCCAAGAGTGAATAAATGCAGTGCTATTTTATGTTGGTCTATCACATAATATCCCAATAAAATACATTTACCTTTTTGGTTGTAACTAGGGTTGTCCCGATACCGATACCAGTATCGGTATCGGGACCGATACCGAGTATTTGCAGGAGTAATTGTACTCCCGCAAATACCCCCGAAACCTAAATAGAATAATCCCCCCCCCCCGCGCCGCTGCCGCCGCATCGACAGCCGCGGCATCGCGCCGCCGCATCGAAAGCCGCCGCATGGGTTAAACGGCGTGTGGGAACATCACAGCTTTCATTTGAATAGCTGTAGTGTTCCCGCGCATATAGACACTTCCCCTTGCTCGGGATTGGATGGGTGATCGTGATCTGTCCAATCCCGAGCAAGGGGGAGTGTCTATACGCGCGAGCAAAACAGCTATTCAAATGAATGCTGTGATTTTCTCCATGCGGCGGCGGCTTTCGGCGGCAAAGGTATGGGGGAAATGGCTGGAAGGACATGGCTGGATTGACATGGCTGGAGGGACATGGCTGAAGGGACATGGCTGAAGGGACATGGCTGCATATGTGAGGGACATGGCTGGAGGGACATGGCTAGAGGGACATGGCTGGAGGGACATGGCTGGAGGGACATGGCTGAAGGGACATGGCTGGAGGGACATGGCTGGAGGGACATGGCTAGAGGGACATGGCTGCATATGTGAGGGACATGGCTGGAGGGACATGGCTGAAGGGACATGGCTGGAGGGACATGGCTGGAGGGACATGGCTGAAGAGACATGGCTGCATATGTGAGGGACATGGCTGGAGGGACATGGCTAGAGGGACATGGCTGGAGGGACATGGCTGGAGGGACATGGCTGCATATGTGGGGGACATGGCTAGAGGGACATGGCTGGAGGGACATGGCTGCATATGTGCGGGACATGGCTGGGGGGACATGGCTGCATATGTGGGGGACATGGCTGGAGGGAAATGGCTGCATATGTGAGGGACATGGCTGGAGAGACATGGCTGGAGGGACATGGCTGCATATGTGGGGGACATGGCTGGAGGGACATGGCTGCATATGTGGGGGACATGGCTGCATTTGGGGACACATTTAAAAAAAGTATCGGTATTCGGTATCGGCGACTACTTGAAAAAAAAGTATCGGTACTTGTACTCGGGCCTAAAAAAGTGGTATCGGGACAACCCTAGTTGTAACATGACAACATTTGGAAAATTTTAAGGGGTATGAATACTTTTTCAAGGCACTGAGGCCGTCAAACTAGACATGTTTCACAACAACAAAAATCACCAGCGCTAAACAGAAGCTAGTCCAGAAAATGGTGGGGGGCACAAAAATTTGTGGGGAGATTTCCACTAGATGCCATAGCTGGAACACAGGAATATACAATAAACACCAAAAATCCAGTACCTCATTTGGCCTGAAACGAGCCAAAGTGTCCTCGGGCCTTTTCGGCTGTTTTCGGCATTCTGTGGCACCCCCCCAATTTTTTCCGTTTCCATTGACTTCAATGGGAAAGCTCGCTTTGATATGCAAGTTCTTTGTATTACGAGCATTCTCCTGGAACGGATTATGCTCATAATCTGAGGTTTACCTGTATTTTACATGTCTGATAACAGCTTATGAAATTTCATGAAGGACGGCTTACGTTCTGTGCATTGCAACGTGCGCATTTTACTGTGTGTTACCGCACTGCATGTAAAGACATGCATTCCTTTTGAGTGACACCCCAATGCACAAACGAAACACACCTCACCCCATTGTCGTGCACTGTGATAGTGAAGGCGCATTGTCTGGTCCATTGCCACCCTATATAAATGTGCCACCTAATCGAAGCATGTTAACGGGGAGCATGTTAATGCTCCCGATCGGGAAAGATTGAGGCCTAACATTTTAGATGTTACTGACTAGGTTTAGAGCTACTTTAAACCACCAGACTGTTCTTCTATCTCCTGGAGTCTCCATTGGAGGGAATTCCCTAGTCTGCACCCCTGCTGTGGCCGTTATGAGGGGCTCCACCTCTCCCTGCTGGATTTTTTTTTTAAGATACTATAAATGATGGAATAGGAAGTGCTGAAATAAAAAATTGAAAGGAACATTCAAATGTTTATACTACGGTGTGCTTTTTACATGTTAGATCTTACTGTAGTGGTAAAAGCAGGAGATAGTTAAAGGAGTTGTAAAGGAAAAAATCTTTTTTGCTGAAATGACTGTTTACTGGGTATAGAGACATAATAGTTAACTGATTCCTTTTAAAAATTATTAAAAATAGATAAAAAATCAATCCTATAATGTGCCTGCAGTTTCAGTTTCGTTTTTCATCTAGTTTCATGCTTGTGTGAAGTACAGAGACACAGAGCCAATACAGGGCAGTGTTTGTTTTTAAAATGAAACTGATTGGTTCTGAGGGGGTTTTAGACACACAGTAATCACACCTCCATGATTAGAGACCACAGAGAGAAGCTCCCAGTACTTTTTTCATTAGGAAACAGACAACCAGGAAGTGTGCAGAACAGAGAAGGATTACAACAAAAAACGAACAATGAGGACATGAAACCAGGACTGCATTAGGGTAAAGGAAGCTATTTAGCTAAAAAAAAAAAAATCCTTTTGTGACCCTTTAAGCTCTGGGAAATATTTTTCTCCCAAAGCAGAAGAGACTTCTGTATTAAAGCCATTTATCCGTGCGAAGCCTGTAAGTGAATGAATGCCTCATTGCGTGGGATTTTGAAGCATCACACTGATTTTACTGAGAAAGTAAAGGTGACCTGGAGACCGTTGTATTCTGACCTTTGGGCCTCATTAGCAGGAGGCTGGTGGCTCTGGTCAGCTTGTGAAACCTTTCCGTGACACCTCCAGTGTACAGATTGGGAGGTCAGGCAACCTATGCAAATCAGGAGGAGAAATGTCATTACAGGCCTTTAGATGAATGTTCCCTTTACTGCACTTTAGATCTAAACGGCAGACCCAATTTACTGGTGATTGACCATTGTATGGGGGCAGGCAATTTCAACACTGTCTGTTATTCACTAATAGTATAACCATGGGCAGAACGGAAAAGTCTGGTCTTATGATTACCACATTCCGGGTGAGCATGATGTCACTGTGCATTGATCTTTAGCATCCCCACACACAATGCAGTATGTATGTAATGAACATATCCGGGAATTAACTAAGCTTCCTGCACCAGAAAATGTTACTACACCGAGCCCCTGCACTATGTACAGTATGTTACTACACCGAGCCCCTGCACTATGTACAGAATGTTACTACACCAAGCCCCTGCACTATGTACAGAATGTTACTACACCAAGCCCCTGCACTATGTACAGAATGTTACTACACCAAGCCCCTGCACTATGTACAGAATGTTACAACACCGAGCCCCTGCACTATGTACAGTATGTTACTACACCGAGCCCCTGCACTATGTACAGAATGTTACTACACCAAGCCCCTGCACTATGTACAGAATGTTACTACACCAAGCCCCTGCACTATGTACAGAATGTTACTACACCGAGCCCCTGCACTATGTACAGAATGTTACAACACCAAGCCCCTGCACTATGTACAGAATGTTACTACACCGAGCCCCTGCACTATGTACAGTATGTTACTACACCGAGCCCCTGCACTATGTACAGAATGTTACAACACCAAGCCCCTGCACTATGTACAGAATGTTACCTACATCGAGCCCCTGCACTATGTACAGTATGTTACCTACAACAAGCCCCTGCACTATGTACAGTATGTTACCTACACCAAGCCCCTGCACTATGTACAGTATGCTACCTACATCAAGCCCCTGCACTATGTACAGTATGCTACCTACATCAAGCCCCTGCACTATGTACGTTACCCAACCCTACAGTTTGTACGTTACCCACACCAAGCCCCTGCACTATGTACAGTATGTTACCTACATTGAGCCCCTGCACTATGTACAGTATGTTACATACACCAAGCCCCTGCACTATGTACAGTATGTTACCTACACCAAGCCCCTGCACTATGTACAGTATGCTACCTACATCAAGCCCCTGTACTATGTACGTTACCCAACCCTACAGTTTGTACGTTACCCACACCAAGCCCCTGCACTATGTATGTTACCTACACTGAGCCTCTGCACTATGTACATCACCACCCTGAGCCCCTGTACTGTGTACGTTACCCACCCGTACACTTTTTACGTTACCCACACCAAGCCCCTGCACTATGTATGTTACCCCTCCTGAGCCCCTGTGCTATGTATGTTACCTAGCACCCCTGCTCTATGCACATTACTCACCCCAGACCCCTACACTATGTATGTTTCTCAACACGGACCTCTGCATTACATGTGCTACATACTCCTGACCCCTGCACTCTGTACATTTTTAAGCCTCTCCCACTCTTAGTGCAATTTTACCACGCATCATTTACCAAGGTGCATGATGCTTGCTGCTATTAGCCACACCCATCACTTCGCCTACAGCTCCACCTCACTTTCGTAAATTATGATTTTCCAAAGTTAGCAGGTATGGTGCTCTTCCTACCGCAGCCATCAGTCAGCCAATCAAAACACTTGGAATATCTGGAAGCCAGAAAGTGGCATTTTGCTGTACACAGCCACTCCCCTTGCCTACAGTCCAGACCCCTGAATATGAACACAGGGGGCCCTATGGTCACTTAAAACTAGTTCTCATAGGAAAAAAAAATGGCTTCTTTATTGGGAACATTTAAATGCATGCTGTGCTTGAAGGATATAAGTGTGTCCATAATGGTGTGTAACAGCTGCTAGGAAGTCCTGTGTGCAGTGAGGGAGCTTTGGAGAGCTGTTCATTATTATGGCATTTATATCCATCAGTCACATCCGTCACAGCTGCAGGTGCTCACACGGGCCGCTGATTTCACTGCCCGCAGCCTCTTCTTAAAGGGAATCTGTCAGAGCTGAAATAAGGGATCTGCCACTGCTGATCTGAGGCTGTCATCCTTATCCCTGCTTCACTACTTAGCCAGTCACTGACCTGGAACAAGCTTGTGGATAGGCTCGTTCCCGGTAATGACTCGCCAAGTAATTTTGGAAGACTAGAGCCCTGATATGCAATTTCAAATACTAATCGGCAATGGCAGTCCCCATATTTCAAACCTGATAGGTTGCTTTTAAAGCAAAGATCCATGTTTGTTTACTCTAAATAAAATCGGGTCTTCTACATGTCTTTGCAAACCATTTAAAGTCATACTAAAGGATATATATATATATATATATATATATATATATATATTATTTTTTGTATAAAAAAAGATGTTATCATAGGCTTGCGCAAGGGGGTTTGTCAGATGTACCTGGGCACACCCTAATCATTCTGTGCAGTGGTGGTTCCCCCACTGCCTGGGCTTTCCCCGTGTTGCGTCCCCCCCCCCCCCGCAGTGCTGCTCGATCCCCTCCAGCTGCTGCGGGGATGTTTTAGGATGGAGAGCGAAGGAAGGGGCTAGTCAATGTGTTATGTATCGACTCATTCCTTTTCCAAATGAGCACAATGAACAAACTCACTCATGGTGTTCATTCATAACTGAAACATAATACACTGTTTGCTATGCTTCAGTTTGTGAATGAACAGGAAGCAGCTCAGCGCAGAGCATTTCCCATTTATTTGGTTAAACTGGATGCAGAGAAATGCATATGTGTTTGAACTTTGGGATGCACACCCTAATGCAATAGGCTGCGCACACCTATGTTATACTGTATATACCAGCTCTGTGCAATGATATTGCAAAGATCGGTTCCTTGCCTCTTCTTCTGAAGTCCCCCGCTAGTGTTGTCTGCTCTTCCATCCTCCGATGCCCCCTTTGCAAGCCATGTGCTAAGGGGGCACCTGTGCGGGTGTGCTCCTGAGCCAGTCTGTGTGCGTCCATAGACAAACACAGTGCTTATAAGCCACGCCCCGCCACCCCTCCTCACAGGAGTTTCACAGGAGCAGCAGCAGCAACCAGTGTCTCCTGTGAGACCAGGAAGTGGAGGAGCGGTTCTGTAACCGGGACAGCACTGGATTGGTCAGAGGAGCCAGGGAAGTGTTTAGCAGCGGGAGGGGGCTAGGGCATGTAATATAGCATGTTTTACCTTAAAGCAGGGGTTCCGCAGCAGATCATTTTTTTTTTTTGGTTGCATTCAATGTATTTGTAGATCACCAATTAGTACTCATGTGTTTGGTGACTTCAAACCTCCCCTGTCTGTTTTCGGGCAAAAGATGAACTTTTAAAAGCAGCTCTATAAAGTTTCCATTTTGCTTGTGGGCATTGTGAAGCCCACAAACACTGACTTCCTGGAAGCTGTGGACAGTGTTCTGCTGAAAAAGGCACCCCCGGCGGATAAGGACCCCCCCCCCCCCCCCCCCCCTGTACTGCGCAGGCGCGTCACAAACCTCAACGGAGTTTCCAAAAGTAGCCGAACATGTAGAACTGCGAGTTAGCTCTACACGGCACCTGCGCACTGACTAGGAGCCGTGTAGAGCTGACTGCGCAGGCGCCGTGTAGAGCTGACTCGCAGCTCTACATGTTCGGCTACTTTCGGAAACTCTGTTGAGGTTTGTGACGTGCCTGCGCAGTACGGGGGGGTTCCTTATCCGCCGGGGGTGCCTTTTTCAGAAGGACATGACACATCTGGGCGAACTCCCAGATTACCTTGCGCCTCAGGCTAGAAATGCCTACTCCCGCGGGAGTGAGTACCCGGATGTCGAATCTAAACCAGCCAAAATACGATATGTACAACATAAAAAATATGTTATTTTGGGTGAACCTCCGCTTTAATACTGGGAATGCATTGTCAGTCTAGCAACACAAAGACGTATGTTTCCCTCGCTGATGAATCTTCTAACATAGGCAGTAAAAAGTGGTCTCTGCTAAGAAACTCGACGGGCGAAACACATCGTTTTCCCCGTCGAGTTCCTTGTTCGGCTGTCAAAAAACTTGTCGAGCCAAATTTTCCCATTTCCCATCGAGGAAATAGAGAACATGCTCTCTTTTTGGCTCGACGAGTTCCTCGACGGGTTTCTCGGCGAAAAGTGTACACACGACCGGTTTCCTCTGCAGAATACGTCTCCCATCGAGTTTCTTGCTGAATTCTGCCGAGGAAACCGGTCGTGTGTACGGGGCCTGGGGGCTAGGCCTCATTGAAGATTTACGTCCAACTCCAGGAAATTTAAAATTCCACCCTTGATGTGCCCATCCCACACAGCAAGGGTTAAATGCTCGTTCAGTCCAGGGATGCATGAATGAGGTGTAAATGGATCACTTGCTGGCACTCACCTCATTAGGAAAGAGCTCCACAGGAGATTTTTAGTACGTCACTCATTCTAATAAACTCACTATTGATTAATGGCTAGCAGTAGCAATTGATTGCCAGGAAGGGACAAATGACTCCCTATGAGGTAAGCTACAAGTAGCTCGCAGTAGCATTTTGTGGCGATCAATCGAACCTGATTGAAGCATCATGCAAGATTAATCACTACTACACGCTACTTGTAGAGAGCCGTTTGTTCCATCTGTGTAGCGATCAATTGCTATTCCTAGTGATTAATCCTAGCATTTTTAGTAGCACAATTGAAGTTACTGCAAGCAAGTGGTGAATCTCTCAGTAATATTATTATTATTATACAGGATTTATATAGCGCCAACAGTTTACACAGCACTTTACAATATAAAAGGGAGACAATACTGTTATGATACAATAAAATACAAGAGGATTAAGAGGGCCCTGCTCAGAAGAGCTTGCAATCTAATAGGGTGGGGCAGGTGGTACAAAAGGTTGTAACTGTGGGGAATGAGCTGATGGAAGTGGTAAAAGATTAGTTGAAGACGTGATAGGCTTCCCTGAAGAGATGAGTTTTCAGGGTTCGCCTGAAGGTAGCAAGAGTAGGGGATAGACGGTCAGATTGAGGTAGCGAGTTCCAGAGGATGGGAGAGGCTCTGGAGAAATCCTGGAGATGGGAGGAGGAGATAAGGGAGCTTGAGAGTAGGAGGTCTTAAAAAGAGCGCAGAGGACGGTTTGGGTGATATTTGGAGACAAGATTGGCGATGTAGCTCGGAGCAGAGTTGTGGATGGCTTTGTATGTTGTGGTTACTATTTTAAATTTAATTCGCTGGGCGATTTGGAGCCAGTGTAGGGATTGGAGGAGAGGGTTGGCAGACACTGAGCGGTTGGTAAGGTGGATAAGTTTGGCAGCTGCATTCATGATAGACTGAAGAGGGGAGAGCTTATGGAGATATAGGCCAATGAGAAGGGAGTTGCAATAGTCAAGGCAAGAGATAACGAGGGAGTAAATAAGGAGCTTGGTGGTTTCATTTGTTAAAAAGGGGCGAATTTTAGAGATGTATCGGAAGTGAATTTTATCAACTTTTGACAACGATTGGATTTGAAGCTGAAAGGACAAGTCAGAGTTTAGGATTACACCTACTAGTACCCTGGCATGAGGGGAGGGACTGATGGTTGCATTGTTGATTGTGATGGAAAAGTCACGTGGGGAACATGGGCAGGGTGGGAATATTAATAGCTTGGTTTAAGGAAGTGGTGCCACATCCATGCTGATATGTCAGGTAATAAGAGATTAAAGTAAAAGTATGGCCTCTTAGTAAACAATATGCACTGCAGCACTTAATTATTAGTACATCTGCACCTAGTTTTATTAGTCGTCGTCGCCCCCCCCCCCCCCCACACACACACACACGCACACCCACATGCACACACACACACACACACACACAAAGTCTTACAAATACCTGTTGATCCTGGCAGTGAGTTACACCAAATGTCGTTTTTTGTAATATGGTGGCAACAATGCTGCACTGCTCCTGAAAAGAGCAGAGTTGCCACTCTCATGTGAGTTGTGTCGACTTGCATTAAAGTAACACTGGTCCTGAAATTGAGGGAAAATCTAAACCTAGCTCACAAGAACAGGAATAGATGGAAACTCTGCCAATAGGGACACTTCTTTGGGTCACAGGTGCCTGTTGTGTTTACAGGACAAGGAATCAAATGGAATTTTTTTCTAATATGACACAGATGGCAAGAAGAAAAAAGGAACAGGGGTTTTAATTAGGGTTGTCCCGATACCACTTTTTTAGGACCGAGTACAAGTACCGATACTTTTTTTTTCATGTACTTGCCGATACCGAATACCGATACTTTTTTTAAATGTCATGTGACAGTTTTCAAACCACAATACAGACTAAGGATATTTTCTTTAGAATTGTGAAGGACTCTAACTCAAGACATTATAAAAGAATAAAAATGAGTAAAAATGTATAAAAAAAAAATATTTTCTTGTCACGCAGTAGTAAAAAAACTCAAAGAATTTTCACAGAACATGTTGATAAATACAAAAAAAGTATTCTATTTAGGTATCGGGAGCATTTGCGTGAGTACAAGTACTCCCGCAAATACTCGGTATCGGTCCCGATACCGATACTAGTATCGGTATCTGGACAACCCTAGTTTTAATCATCCCCTACTCTATGCAAAATGAAGAAAAAAAATAGTTTTGGCTTTTAAATATACATTAAGTTCATTTTTTCCCCCAAAAGCTGAGGTTACTCTTTAAGAGCCACAAATCCCATAACACAAGTTTATATAAAGAACCAGCTGCTTGCAAAATTCACACGTGTGTATGTGTTACATTTCCCCGATGTTAGCACGTGTTAGATGTAACAGGAAAACACCACTTTTAATACTGTTTTCCATAATCCACTCCTGCACTTGGTGAAATGGTAAATTTCTCATCATTATAGTAATTTGCAAAGATCATTTCTACGTTTTGTCATACAGCGAGTCACGAGATAAGGACTCTGCCTAGACACAAATGCGTTGTTATGTCCCAGAATGAAGAAAAGAAGGTAGTAAAAACGCACATTACTTAGCGATCTATGTCTCCAGGAGGCAATAAATGAGTTAACAAACCGTCAGGTATAACCAGGATGGAAGATAAATCTGCAGGTATAAAGCTGTACAGTACTGTGTTCAGCTGCTGAATAGAGGGTATCTGTGTACTGAAAATGGCAGAAAAAAAACTGAGAAAAAGAGCATTAAAAAAGATAACATTTATTATGTAAAAAAAAAAATCCCCCTAAATAGCTTCCTTTGCCTTAGTGCAGTCCTCCTTCACTTACCTCATCCTTCCATTTTGCTTTTAAATGTCCTTATTTCTTCTGAGAAATCCTCACTTTCCTGTCTGTAACTCCACACAGTAATGCGAGGCTTTCTCCCTAGTGTGGAGTGTCATGCTCGCCCCCTCCCTTGGACTGCAGGAGAGTCAGGATGACCACTAACACACAGCTCCTTTCTCTAGCTGCAATGTAGAGAGCGTCCTGAGGCCGCGTACACACGATCGAATTTGTCCGCTCAAACTGGTCCGATGGACCAGTTCAGCAGACAAATCCGATCGTGTGTATGGGCTAGCGGACATGTCTGACCGGCGGACAAATTTTAAAACGCGCTTTAAAATGTGTCCGCCAGAGACATGTCCGTCGGATATGTCCGCTGGTCAGGACACTCACCAGCAGACATATCTTCCCGCACATGCATCGAATGGATTCGACGCATGTGCGGAAGTATTTTTCTTCCTGTTGCGGTGACGTGGCGGCGCCAACGTCACCGCCACGTCACCGCGCTGTCTGCCGGTGGGGATTTTGATCCGATGTTGTGTACACGCCATCGGACCAAAATCCGATGAGACATGTCCGCTCTAAACTGTCCGACTGACAAGTTTGAGCGGACATATCTCATTGTGTGTACGCGGCCTAACTCTTCTGTAGTCCAAGGGAGGTGGGGAGCACAACCCTCCACACCAGGGAGAAAGCCTTGCATTACGGTGTGGAGTTACAGACAGAAGAACAGGAAGTGAGGATTTCTCAGAAGAAATAAGGACATTTAAAAGCAAAATGGAAGGATGAGGTAAGTGAAGGAGGACTGCACTAAGGTAAAGGAAGCTATTTAGGAAAAATAATTGTACCTTTACAACCCCTTTAACAGTAGCCCCACTAGCAATATACAGGCATACCCCACTTTTAAGTACACAATGGGGTTTATTTACTATCACTGGAAAGCGCAAAATCAGGCTCAATTCTGCATAGAAACCAATGAGCTTCAAAGTTTTTTTTACCAGGCTTAATTGAACAAGCTGGGGTTAGAAGCTCATCGATTTCTATGCATAAGTGAGCCTGATTTTGCGCTTTCCAGCTTTAGTAAATAAACCCCATTGTGTTCTTAAAAGTGGGGTATGCCTGTACTGATGCGGAGAAGAGTCGCACACCGCTTCCTCTCTAGAGTCTCACCAGTAAACAGCTCCGCAAAGGGCCAGTATAGTGGCTTGGTGGTTAGCACTCCTGCCTTGCAGTACCCTTGGCGTGAATCCCAACCAGAACACTTTCTGCACATTCACTCCAAAGACATGCTGGAAGGTTAATTGGCTCCTGTCCAAACTGGCCCTAAAATGCATGTGTGATAGAGACCTTAGATTGTAAGCACCTTGAGGACAGGGACGGATGTAAATATGTAAATTTCTGGTATTAAATAAATACCTGTAATAATAGAATGCAGTTTGCCTATTGCTTTTCCCTTTACATAAAGCAAATCTCAAGTGTTCTGCAAAATGTCAGCTTGCCTACCAAACACCCAAGGCCGGGAATCGCACAAAAGCGTCATTACGGCAGTATGGCAGATGGCAGAGCAATGTTTTGACCTTATCAAGAAAAATTTTAATTTCTGTATAATGTCAGCAACCTAATGTATATATTCTTTAATTAGAGAAAATAGCGGTAATCAAAAACCATCAAGCATGTAGTGTTTGGAGGATGCTGTTGTTGGCCTTTTCTTCTGACAATGCCTACCGTGCTGACAGGTTTATGTTTGGTACTTAGTCACTGACCTGGAACAAGTATGTCGATCAGGAGTTCCAAATTTCTCTGATTTTCCAGTATTCCTATGTATTGCAAAGTAGCAGTGGTGGGACAAGGTCATTCAGCACCCAAGGCAAAGTTGCCAAACTGTGCCCTCTTTCCCTTAGGGTTAGGGTGCCCCCTCATCCCTGCAAGGGTTAGGGTGCCCCCCCATCCCTGCAATAAACCATTGCGCCAGGGGCAGCCGCTTCCTCCTGCCCACCCCTTGTACCGGCCCTGCAAAGTAGCAACATCGGTAGTATTGAAGGCAGAAGGTTAACGTAATAGTCAGGCAACTGGCATTTTCAAAGGGAGGTTAGCAATTGAAGTCTATATTTCTTTAGTGACAGTTTTAGTTAAAAAGTGCAATTAACCTCTTAAGACCTGGACCATTATGCAGGTTAAGG
The DNA here is from genome assembly GCA_029574335.1 of Rana kukunoris. Taxonomy (NCBI): domain Eukaryota; kingdom Metazoa; phylum Chordata; class Amphibia; order Anura; family Ranidae; genus Rana; species Rana kukunoris. The sequence continues at coordinate 28,666,551 of CM056055.1, read as the reverse complement.
ACCTTGCCCCTTTTTGTATTCGGCTGCGTCGCTTTAACTGACAATTGCGCGGTCGTCTGACGTGGCTTCCAAACAAAATTGGCGTCCCTTTTTTCCCATAAATAGAGATTTCTTTCGGTGGTTTTTGATCACCTCTGCGGTTTTTATTTTTTGCGCTATAAACAAAAATAGAGCGACAATTTTGAAAAAAAATTCAATATTTTTTACTTCTTGCTATAATAAATATCCCCCCAAAAATATATAAAAAAATATTATTTTTTTTCCTCAGTTTAGGCCGATACGTATTTTTGGTAAAAAAAAATTGCAATAAGCGTTTATCGATTGGTGTGCGCAAAATTTGTAGCGTTTACAAAATAGGGGGTAGTTTTATTGCATTTTTATTAATAATTTTTTTTTTACTACTAATGGCGGCGATCAGCGATTTTTTTTGGTGACTCCGACATTATGGCGGACACATCGGACAATTTGGACACATTTTTGGGACCATTGTCATATTTACAGCGATCAGTGCTATAAAAATGCACTGATTACTGTGAAAATGACAATTGCAGTTTAGGAGTTAACCACTAGGGGGCACTGTAGGGCTTAAGTGTGACCTCATATGTGTTTCTAACTGTAGGGGGCTGGACGTGTGAGGTCAGTGATCGTCTTTCCCTATATCAGGGAACAGACGATCACTGACATTGCCACAATGAAGAATGGGGAAGGTGTGTTTACACTCACCTCTCCCCGTTCTTCATCTCCGGTGACCGATCGCTCGACTCCGTGGCAATCAAGTCCACGGTCACGGAGCTTCGGACCGGGTCACGCTCGCGACCCCATGGCTGGGCACTTAAAGAGGACGTACAGGTACGTGCTTGTGCCCAGCCGTGCCATTCTGCCGACGTATATCTTCGGTAGGGGGTCCTTAAGTGGTTAAACCCGAGATGCAAAACATTCCCCAACTGAAATGTAGTTTTCTCTTGCTTCCTCTTTCGGTCCTCATTCACACTTGCGTATGTGACGACTATGATTTCCCTTTGCAGAACAGCTGCCGGCTGCACTGACTGGGCACTCTGGAGGAGATTTACTAAAACTTGAGCTTTCAGAATCTGGTGCATCTGTGCATGGGAGCCAATCAACGTCTAACGTCAGCTTGTTCAATTAGACTTTGACAATAAAACCTGGAAGCTGATTGGTTTCTATGCAAAGCTGCACCAGATTTTGCACTCTCCAGTTTTAGTAAATCTCCTCCTCTGTGTCCTGGGCTGATGATTGCAGGCTCTCGCTGCATGCTTGATCACATGCAAACAGTGCTGGGACGAGGTCATCTAGAGCCCAGGGCGAACATGGCAAACTACACCCCCTCCCCCTCAAGATGTGTGACCATTATGTGTCTGAATCACCCCACCAAAAAAAAAAATTGAGCATTAATCTACATGCTTACCCCCTAAGCATAAACTCCCACTCCTCCCAGTAGAAATCAGCCCCCCTGCTCAAATCCCCCTCCCAGCACAAACATTTGCCCACCCAATCCCCAAATGCTCCCCGCCACCCCCAAAAAAATCACCCCTCCAAGCACAAATCCTGTACTTCTCAAATTTCCCCCCTACACATCCTCTCCTCTCCTCTCTACTCCAAATCCCCTCCCAGCCCAATTTCCCCCCCCCCCCCCCCCCACCTTCCCTCCTAGCACAAATCCTGTACATCCTCAAATTTCCCCCCTACAACATCCTCTCCTCTCTACTCCAAATCCCCCTCCCAGCCCAATCCCCCCCCCCCCCCCATCCTTCCCTCCTAGCACAAAATCCTGTACATCCTCAAATTTCCCCCCTACACATCCTCTCCTCTCCCTCTCTACTCCAAATCCCCCTCCCAGCCCAATTACCCCCCCCCCCCATCTTCCCTCCTAGCACAAATCCTCCCTCCCAAATTTCCCCTACTAGCACAAATCCCCTCCTTAAATTTTTTTTCCCCTTCTAGCACAATCCTCTTCCTCCATCCCCTCTCCCAAAACAAATTCCCCCTAAATCACCACTCCTGGCACATCCTCCCAAAATGTCCCCTTCTAGAACAATTCTTACCCCTTCCGCCCCCAAATCCCCCCCCCCCCTCCCAACACAAATCCACTCCAACCACCTCACATGATACCACAGTGCCCAGGGCAGCTCCCCATCCTGCCCACCCCCTGTCCTGGCCTGCGAACCACAGGCACCGTCATCCTCTTATTGCTTTAAATAGGGCTTCTTTTTGCAGGAGTCGCTTACCGTCAATCATAGTCAGCCTCATGCAAAAGTGTAAATGAGACCTAAAAAATGGTCCCTGTCTGCCAGGGAAATAGGACTTGATTTATTTTCTGCAGGTCTTGCCCCTCCCCCAGCCTGTGGGTAGACAGGGAAAGGAGACACATCATACTGTATGCTTATCTCTGTCACCCTGCTGTGTCCTATCAGCAAGGTCCTTGACAGCACAAGCGCACTGCAGCACAACCGATTGGCTTCTTGTGCTGATTCTTTCTTCTCCTAGTCTGAGTCCTGCTGTAAAGTTGCGTGCAAGTGGCTGGTACTAAATCAAATTCAGGTCAGGGGCGAACTGACCATTGAGACACCCGGGCACTGCCCGAGGGCCCCATACCACTAGGGGGCCCAATACCACTAGGGGGCCCCATCAGGGTTGCCAAGCTCAGTAAAACTTGGGACACTATGTAAAAATCTGTGTTTTTTTTACATCTGTCCCTCATATGTCCGAAACCGACATGCTTTTGATGTGAAAATCCAGAGATTTTAGCTGCCCTGCCTCTGTACTGCCTCCTGGCATGGTGGCCATCTGTAAGCCCAGGGGCCCCATAATCTTCTATTGCCTGGGGGCCCCATGAGTTGTCAGTCCGCCCCTGATTTAGGTATTACTTGCACATATGAACACAATTACCGTATATACTCGAGTATAAGCCGGGTTTTTCAGCACATTTGTTTGTGCTGAAAATGCCCCCCTCGGCTTATACTCGAGTCACCTTTTTGTGCCTGATCTCCTGGACTTTGTGGACCCGGCACTGGCCGGCAATAGGTCCCCTGGACCCGGAACTTGGTACACATGTAGCCCCATTTCTCCTCTACAAGTATGCAAAGTTTGTTGTCTGCCGGACCTAAAGCCAAGGAGCACCGATTTTTCAAAGCCGGGCACCCCTTCCATAGACTCCCATGTTAAACGTAAGTCTAGGCATGGGCACAGTGAGGCATGGGCACAGTGAGGTATGGGCACAGTGAGGTATGGGCACAGTGAGGCATGGGCACAGTAAGGCATGCACATGGACACAGTGAGGCAAAGTGAGGCACAATGAGGCACAATGAGGCATGCAGGTGGACACCCTAGGCTTACACTCGAGTCAATACGTTTTCCCAGTTTTTTGTGGTAAAATTAGGTGCCTCGGCTTATATTCGAGTATATAGGGTATTTATATAATAATAAATTCATAACCGCATTAATTTAAGTCTGTTATATCTCCCCAAAGCAAACCTTTGTGTATGTAGATTTTTATCAGGGTGAAGCCCTTGACTGTAGATTTCTGTTAAGCTGAAGGCCCAGGAGAAGTGCACTAATTCCAGTGTCCTCTCTCTCCTCAGCCCGACGACCAATGAATGGCTTTCTGAGTGGGCATTGGAATTAAGGTGATCCTGAGCCTGCACTTAAACTTTGTAGGGCACCCCGGTGAGTATGGGGTTCTTATAGAACTATGGTAGAAACGAAATCTTTCAAAACCTACATACCATACACCTACTGCTGACCTGGCCTAATACCACTACCATCCTACCCAGCTTCCACCATAATAAGGGGAAATACCATCCTACCCTGATCCCACCATAACAAGGGGAAATACCATCCTACCCAGATCTCACCAACCAGGTACAAGCCTACCCAAGCAATACTCATCCCCAAGGGGGACCACATCCCTAAGCCGGGGATCTAAATACCAGGGCCTACATACATAAGGGAATACCTCCACCCAGCTCCCACCACCAATATAGGGGAAATACTCCACTACCATCCAGATCTCACCATATAAGGGAAATACCAATCCTACCCAGATCTCACCACAATAAGGGGAAATACCATCCTACCCAGATCTCACCATAAGGGGAAATACCATCCTACCCAGCTCCCACCACAATAAGGGGAAATACCATACTACCCTGATCCCACCATAACAAGGGGAAATACCATCCTACCCAGCTCCCACCATAACAAGGGGAAATACCATCCTACCCAGATCTCACCACAATAAGGGGATATACCATCCTACCCAGATCTCACCATAATAAGGGGAAATACCATCCTACCCAGATCTCACCATAAGGGGAAATACCATCCTACCCAGCTCCCACCATAACAAGGGGAGAATACCATCCTACCCAGATCTCCACCACAATAAAGGGGATAATACCATCCTACCCAGATCTCACATAATAGAGGGAAATACCATCCTACCCAGATCTCACCATAAGGGGAAATACCATCCACCCAGTCCCACCATAACAAGGGGGAAATACCATCCTACCCAGATCACACCATAAGGGGAAATACCATCCTACCCAGATCATCTACCACAATAAGGGAAAATACCATCCTAACCCATATCTCACCACAATAAGGGGATAACCATCCTACCCAGATCTCACCATAATAAGGGGAAATACCATCCTACCCAGATCTCACCATAATAAAGGGAAATACCATCCTACCCAGCTCCCACCACAATAAGGGGATATACCATCCTACCCAGATCTCACCATAATAAGGGGAAATACCATCCTACCCAGATCTCACCATAATAAGGGGAAATACCATCCTACCCAGATCTCACCATAAGGGGAAATACCATCCTACCCAGATCTCACCACAATAAGGGGAAATACCATCCTACCCAGATCTCACCATAAAGGGAAATACCATCCTACCCAGATCTCACCATAAGAAGTGTCTATATTTGCCCAAACTTTAATCTGCCACTGTTTTTATTGGCATGGTGCAGCGTGATTGAGGCCTGGTAGATTTTAGTATTTTTCATATCAGTGTGAGAACTGAGAATCACGGGTCTTCTGGAAAACATTGTCTATACCCATAATGCTCTGCAATCTGTATAGCTGGTAGTCGGCTCTTTTTGTAGGAGTTTTTGCCATACCTTCTCTCCAAGAGACTATAAACATTCACTTAACTGTTCAGGGAATATGTGGCAATTGAGAGTTGTCTGTCACCGTGGTTTTTTTTTTTTTTTTTTCATTTAGCTGCCTGTCATTAAATCCAGCTTGTATTTATGATGTATGGGGTTCCAGAAAGCTTAGAGATCCCAAAAGATCTGTTCTGGTCTCTTGTCTTTCCTGCAATAAACAGAAGAGTGAGCCTGCCATCTAGGGGCCAAATATGTGTACTACATGGAATATTACAAAGAAAAAAGGGAATGGGAATATTAATAAAGCCGGAAAAGATTAGCGCAAAATGGCACCCCTTCAGACCTTTTAGTTGTGCGTTGTGCATTTTTTTTCCTTTTGCATTCTTTCTTTATCGTTTTATTATTACATAACAAGCAAGCCAAAGAAAAATAGAGAAGGCACAATGTACAATGGTTGACATTAGACTTTCTGGAGCAGCTGTGCATAGAAATCTTCAGCTTTTTTCGTTTGAACGGCATTAAACCCAAAAAAAGAAAAATTTAAAATATGGCAGTTTACCAACTCTTAGATGTGGTGGCTGCATTAGTTTTCACATTTGAACATCAGCATTTTGTTAATCTTGGAGGAGGGGAGTGTTAGATACACTAACAAATTTAACCCAGACTCCAGCTCTCACTGCACTTCCACCAAATTTTCCTTTCCCTTTTGAAATAAAGGTTTTACATGAATAAATAAAATCTGATCATTGTAAGCACCCCTGTCAGTGGTAAATGATTTGTCTCAACACTCTAACATAGAGGAAAGAAAGCCTAAAAAAGAAAATGAATGCAGCCACATCTATGAATAGTTAAAGCAGAGGTCCACACAAAAATGGAACCTCCGCTTTTCGGAACCCTCCCCCCCTCCGGTGTCACATTTGGCACCTTTCAGGGGGAGGGGGGTGCAGATACCTGTATAATAGAGGTATTTTCACCCACTTCCGGGATTGATCCCCGCTGGGGTTACGCCACTTCCCATCCCGCCCACTGTCTCCTGGGAGACACACAGGTTCCAGAAGACAGCAGGGACCATTTTGATTGCACAGCACGACTCATGCATGTGCAGTGGGGAACCGGGAAGTGAAGCCGCAACGCTTCACTTCCTGATTCCCTTACCGAATCAGGACAGGTAAGTGTCCATATTTTAAAAGACAGCAGCTACAGTATTTGTAGCTGCTGACTTTAAAAACAAAAAAAATTGGTGGAACTCCTCTTTAAGCTGCAGCAGGGCCGTCTTAATAGCATTATGAGCCCCTGGGCAAAGTAATACACTGGGGCCCCACCAGCTTGCCCCAATTTACACACCTACTTTCAAGAAATAAAGTATAAATAGTTGATAGAATTAAACATATTCATTAGTACTTTCAATAAAATCGATTTTACAAAAGGAAAACATTCTATAAATCAAAGACTAGTCAACACAAAGGGCACAGTACAGGGGGGAATGCAGAAGGGCACAGTACAGGGGGAATGCAGAAGGGCACAGTACAGGGGGAATGCAGAAGGGCACAGTACAGGGGGGAATGCAGAAGGGCACAGTACAGGGGGGAATGCAGAAGGGCACAGTACAGGGTGGAATGCAAAAGGGCACAGTACAGGGGGAATGCAGAAGGGCACAGTACAGGGGGGAATGCAGAAGGGCACAGTATAGGGGGGAATGCAGAAGGGCACAGTACAGGGGGATGCAGAAGGGCACAGTACAGGGGGGAATGCAGAAGGGCACAGTACAGGGGGAATGCAGAAGGGCACAGTACAGGGGGAATGCAGAAGGGCACAGTACAGGGGGGGGGGTGCAGAGGGGCACAGTACAGGGGGAATGTAGAAGGGCACAGTACAGGGAGGAATGCAGAAGGGCACAGCACAGGGGGAATGCAGAAGGGCAGAGTACAGGGGGGAATGCAGAAGGGCACAGTACAGGGGGGAATGCAGAAGGGCACAGTACAGGGGGGGATGCAGAAGGGCACAGTACAGGGGAATGTAGAAGGGCACAGTACAGGGAAGAATGCAGAAGGGCACAGCACAGGGGGAAATGCAGAAGGGCACAGCACAGGGGGAATACAGAAGGGCACAGTACAGGGGGAATGCAGAAGGGCACAGTACAGGGGGGAATGCAGAAGGGCACAGTACAGGGGGGAAAGCAGAAGGGCACAGTACAGGGGGAATGCAGAAGGGCAGAGTACAGGGGGGAATGCAGAAGGGCAGAGTACAGGGGGGAATGCAGAAGGGCACTGTACAGGGGGAATGCAGAATGGCACAGTACAGGGGGGAATGCAGAAGGGCACAGTACAGGGGGGAAAGCAGAAGGGCACAGTACAGGGGGGAATGCAGAAGGGCAGAGTACAGGGGGGGAATGCAGAAGGGCAGAGTACAGGGGGGAATGCAGAAGGGCACAGTACAAGGGGGATGCAGAAGGGCACAGTACAGGGGGAAGGGCACAGTACAGGGGGAATGTAAAAGGGCACAGTACAGGGGGGGATGCAGAAGGGCACAGCACAGGGGGGAATGCAGAAGGGCACAGTACAGGGGGAATACAAAAGGGCACAGTACAGGGGGGATGCAGAAGGGCACAGTACAGGGGGGAATGCAGAAGGGCACAGTACAGGGGGGAATGCAGAAGGGCACAGTACAGGGGGGAATGCAGAAGGGCACAGTACAGGGGGGAATGCAGAAGGGCACAGTACAGGGTGGAATGCAAAAGGGCACAGTACAGGGGGGAATGCCGAAGGGCACAGTACAGGGTGGAATGCAGAAGGGCACAGTACAGGGTTAATGCAGAATGGCACAGTACAGGGGGGAATGCAGAAGGGCACAGTATAGGGGGGAATGCAGAAGGGCACAGTACAGGGGGGAATGCAGAAGGGCACAGTACAGGGGGAAATGCAGAAGGGCACAGTACAGGGTGGAATGCAGAAGGGCACAGTACAGGGTGGAATGCAGAAGGGCACAGTACAGGGTGGAATGCAGAAGGGCACAGTACAGGGTGGAATGCAGAAGGGCACAGTACAGGGTGGAATGCAGAAGGGCACAGTACAGGGTGGAATGCAGAAGGGCACAGTACAGGGTGGAATGCAGAAGGGCACAGTACAGGGTGGAATGCAGAAGGGCACAGTACAGGGGGAATGCAGAAGGGCACAGTACAGGGGGGAATGCAGAAGAGCACAGTACAGGGGGGAATGCAGAAGGGCACAGTATGGGGGGGGATGCAGAAGGACACAGTACAGGGGGAATGCATAATGGCACTGTACAGGGGGGGGGGGGTCAGGAGGGCACAACACTGGGATTAGGAGGGCACAGTAAAGGTTTCGGGACATTTCCCTAGACATGACCATATCGCAACAGTTTAGTAAAAAGCATGACTGTCTCAGCAAATCCATGACAGTTGGCAAGTATGATGTAATGCAAGATTATTGTGGGGCCACACATGTACCCGGGCCCCTGGGCGCTGCCCAGGAGTGCCCTTGCATTAAGATGGCCCAGAACTGCAGCATAATAAATGTTTGCTTTTGGGTTTAATACTGCTTTAGGTGTTAAAAACTAAAGATGAAAGCTGATTGGTTGCCATGCACAGATGCTCCAGTTTTGAGCCCTCTTTGCCTTCTCGTAAAACATAGGGTGCCCCCCTACATCTCCATTGTGTAGCATTTCCTATTATTTCTTCCATACAAAGCACCCCCTCCCCAGTAATATACAATGTATTTGGAGCCAGCTCTAAAATCCCCAACACCCGATCAGTTGTAGGAATTTCGATCAGAGACTCTATTCACATCACCCAGTTTCACTTTGGCGCTAAACTAAACAGGTCAGTCTCACACCTTCTCCCGGATTTCATTTGTTCTGCACATGAAATATTGTATTTTTTCTATATACGATGATTAATGCAGGACAGGTACACTTTATACCTTAGTTCAGTGTCCTGCAATTACCCTGGAATAGAACGTTCTGCACTTAATTGAAAGCAACAGGGGGAAATATATAACCTGTCTATGAAATTTTGGAAGGTAAGAAATTTCCGTTATATAATAAGGTCTAAGCATTGATAATGGCTCTGTAAAGCAGTTATATCCACTTTACAGCCACACATATGAAATTCATTGTGACTAATGCAGTTAATCTCAATCCGTTACGCCTGTTAGGCTGTTGCTGAAAAAGAGCAACGCTGACACACAGTGGCCACTAGTGTATCTGCAGGCACCACCAATCTACTACCAACCTCCCAGGTCTTCTTCTTGTCTATGTCAGTACAGTAAAACCTTGGTTTGAGAGTAACTTGGTTTGAGAGCGTTTTGCAAGACAAGCAAAATGTTTAAATACATTTTGCCTTGATATACAAGCGATGTCTTGATATAAGAGTAGCATCATAGTATAAAAAGGAAGAGAGGAGCCTCTAAGTGTAGTAATATGGTTACATTTAATGAAGGAACAACATTTAGCAACAAATTGCCACACTAAGGCCGCGTACACACGATCGAATTTGTCCGCTGAAACTGGTCCGACGCACACCTATGGGGGACATGTAATTTGCAAAGGCACTACAAAAAATTGGCATGCTTTTTTCTTTTTTTTTAAATACTGTTTTGACTTTGTTTCATCCTTTGTTGCATCCCAGTGTTCATACGCGTGCACACAGATTGTGCCAGGCACACCCAATCACCCTGTGCAGCACAGATTCCCCCTACTGCCCTGGCTCCTATCTTTCCCAGCTTCCCTCCTCTCTTATCGACTGTTGTTGCTGGGATGTTTTAGGAGTGGGGAAGGGCCAGTAAATATGTAAGTTACCGGCCCCTTCCCTTTCTGAATGAACACCGTGAGTGATCGGTAGAGTGTGTTTGGGGTGCACACCCTAATGCAATAGGCTGCGCACATCTATGCCAGTGTTGCCGATCTCTGATTTTTGCAGCCGCTTCAAGTCTACATTTATTCCCTCCGGCAGTCATTTTTTACATCCGTTTCCTACTGCGCATGCGTGAGTCTCGCACCGACTTGTGAATGAGCAGCTGCTCTCTGGGATTACACACAGTTCCCAGAAGGCAGCGCACCCCATTCACTAGAAGAGGATGCAGAAGAAGACAGACTGCAGTTACGGAAGAGGCAGATTACGGACTTCCGCATAGCAACAGGTATTTTAGGTGAGTATAAAAAATAAAAAAAATTCTATTCTTTTTTTTTTCTATTATTTGGGGGATTTTTTGTGAAAAAATAAATAGTTCTGGGTGGAACTCCACTTTAAGAAAAAGAGGCATGGTAAAGTAAAACCTTATGACGCATACACACAACCGGAATTTCCGATCGAAAAAGTCTGACGGTGTTTAGAAATAGAAAATGTTTTTTTTTTATGGAAAAAAAAAACGATATGAAATTCCTATCGTCTGTGTGCAACTCCGACGGAGAAAAAACCCACGCATGCTCAGAATCAAGTCGACGCATGCTCGTGTGACAGTGTGTATGACAGTGTGTATGCAAGACAGCTTGAACGGAATCCATCGGATTTTAGGCCATCGGAAATTCCAATCGTGTGTACGGGGCATTAGCCTCTCTTGCTTTGGGTCATTCTGCCCTGGTTTTGGAGACAGTGGCCAGCTTCATTAGTCTTAAGCTTGGGTACAAGCTCCATTTCCTTGCAGAGATATAATAAAACCTCGGTCACGTAATCCGAAAACTCCCGATTGCAAGCAGCGATTAGAGGAGCTTTGGGTTAGGAGCCGGTTACTGTGCCGGGGGTGCACGCTCTGTATTGACCGCAATTCACGCAAATATGCGGCCTCTCTGTGCCAAGGACCAGGTGGCGAGAAGCCGCATATTTGCGAGCGGCTGGCACCAAGGGGGTAAAGTATTAATAAGCTCTCCACGTGTTTTAGTTAAACACACTGAGCTCTGGTTCACACCAGTGCAGCTTTCAGGTCACTTACCTCATCCTTCCATTTTGCTTTAAAATGTCCTTATTTCTTCTGAGAAATCCTCACTTCCTGTTCTTCTCTCTGTAACTACACACCGTAATGCAAGGCTTTCTCCCTGGTGTGGAGAAAGCCTCTTGAGGGGGGAGGGAGCGAGCAGGAGTGTCAGTTAATCATTCTCTCAAAAGAGAAATATTGGCAAAGCTTGTTTCGTCATACTTCTCATGTGGGTTACAAGGGTGCACTCACTTCAGCCGACAATTGGCTAAAGGCTGTGTTCGGCTGACGTCACAGAACCACTGCAGACTCTGAGAGGATCCATCCAGATTCCTGACCATCAGCTGGCTCAGCCTCTCAGCCAAAGGTGTATTGCATTGCACCCCAAAGGTCAAACATGCCTTTCTCTTCAGCCTCAGCTACACTGGACAGTGAATGAATGGGAAGTGCTCTGTGCTGAGCGGCTTCCTGTTCATTCACAAGGTGAAGCGTAGTAGACACAGTTTACTATGCTTAGTTATGAATAAACACAGTGAGTGAGTATGTTCACTGTGTTCATTTAGAAAAGGAACAAAGTAGATATTTGCCAGCACACCATGGATCGACACAAAGTAGCGTCCAAACGGATAGGTCACTATTCCTCCCACTGACACCAATGATGGGTCACCATTCCTCCCACTGACACCAATGATCGGTCACCATTCCTCCCACTGACACCAATGATGGGTCACCATTCCTCCCACTGACACCAATGATGGGTCACTATTCCTCCCACTGACACCAATGATGGGTCACCATTCCTCCCACTGACACCAATGATGGGTCACCATTCCTCCCACTGACACCATCCTCCCACTGACACCAATGATGGGTCACCATTCCCCCCACTGACACAAATGATGGGTCACCATTCCCCCCCACTGACACAAATGATGGGTCACCATTCCCCCCACTGACACCAATGATGGGTCACCATTCCTCCCACTGACACCAATGATAGGTCACCATTCCTCCCACTGACACCAATGATAGGTCACCATTCCTCCCACTGACACCAATGATAGGTCACCATTCCTCCCACTGACACCAATGATAGGTCACCATTCCTCCCACTGACACCAATGGTCATGATGGTCACCATTCCTCCCACTGACACCAATGATGGGTCACCATTCCTTCCACTGACACCAATGATGGGTCACCATTCCTCCCACTGACACCAATGATAGGGCACCATTCCTCCCACTGACACCAATGATGGGGCACTATTCCTCCCACTGACACCAATGATAGGTCACCATTCCTCCCACTGACACCAATGATAGGTCACCATTCCTCCCACTGACACCAATGATAGGTCACCATTCCTCCCACTGACACCAATGATGGGTCACCATTCCTCCCACTGACACCAATGATGGGTCACCATTCCTTCCACTGACACCAATGATGGGTCACCATTCCTCCCACTGACACCAATGATAGGGCACCATTCCTCCCACTGACACCAATGATGGGGCACTATTCCTCCCACTGACACCAATGATAGGTCACCATTCCTCCCACTGACACCAATGATGGGTCACCATTCCCTCCACTGACACCAATGATAGGTCACCATTCCTCCCACTGACACCAATGATAGGTCACCATTCCTCCCACTGACACCAATGATAGGTCACCATTCCTCCCACTGACACCAATGATGGGTCACCATTCCTCCCACTGACACCAATGATGGGTCACCATTCCTCCCACTGACACCAATGATGGGTCACCATTCCTTCCACTGACACCAATGATGGGTCACCATTCCTCCCACTGACACCAATGATGGGTCACCATTCCTCCCACTGACACCAATGATGGGTCACCATTCCTCCCACTGACACCAATGATAGGTCACCATTCCTCCCACTGACACCAATGATAGGTCACAATTCCTCCAACTGACACCAATGATGGGGCCCCATTCCTCCCACTGAAACCAATGATGGGGCACCATTCCTACCTTAAAAACCAATAATGGGGAATCATTCCTTCCACTGATACCAACAACAGGGCACGATTCCTCCCACTAAAACCAATGATGGGGCACTGTTTGCTATTTCTGCTATATAAAGAATGGTGTATTGAAGGCTTACCAGTCATTAGATCCAGTGTGATTCACCGGGGTACTTGTACTTGCAGTGCAGCAAGACTTGTGATGGAGGATTCCGCTACCGCCTGGTGTACTGCGTCAATGAACAGAAGAAGGAAGTCCCACCATTGCACTGTGAGGAGAAGACGCGCCCATCCGATGTGGAGACTTGCAATGTGCAGTCCTGTGAATACATCTGGATTACTGGGGAGTGGTCTGAGGTAGGTACAAACAGAGGAACAATTTCCTTTTGTGCATAACCGTGTAGTATCTATCATTCATTTTAGAATGAATTTTTTTTTAATACTATTTGTAATAGACACTAAGGGCCAGATTCAGGTAGAGTTAGACTGGAGTATCCATTGATCCGCCAGCCTAACTGTCACTTTAAGCCGGCGTTTTTGTTTTCTGTAACCAGAAAACAAGAAACGCCGGGTTGGAGTTCCGATGCGATCGGCGCAATTGAATTTCGCCATCGCATCGTTACTTCAACTTAAAAATGGCGCCGGGGGCATTCCCGCTGATTAACGCTGAAAAAATATGTTAATCAGCGGGAGTCGGAAATTCACGATCTTTTTCGGGCGCGACGCAGTGACTTTACGACGTTTTCGGAAGCGATACGCAACGTAAAGATAAAGCAGCCCCCTAGTGGAGTATCCTATGTTAAGTATAGGCGTCGTCATCGCGTCGGAAAAATAAATAATCGCGTCACTTGCGTAAAACATTCATGAATGGGGATGTGACGTCATTGACGTTCACTGACAGAATTTGGAGCATGCGCACTGGGATGCATTGACACTCGACGCATGCGCAGTACGTTCGCCGCGGGATCGCGCATAGTTTAAATAATACACGCCCCATACCCGCCCAATTTGAATTCCGCCGGCTCATTTGCGATGCGCTGCCGCAACTTTAGGAGCAAGTGCTTCATGAATAACAGCACTTGCTCCTAAAATTTCGGCAGAGTAACGTAAATGAGAAGCGTTACTCCAGAGCAAAGATGCTCCCATCTACCTGAATCTGGCCCTAAGTTTCTACGAAGCCCGTTTATGAGGCCACACATGCCCAGGGCATTGCTGTGCATTAATGTTCATTGTGTTCTTTTTGAATAGGCTGGAAACACACCACACTGCATGAACACCACAATTTATAGATGTTTCCCATCTGTGGAGTATGGTGTGCTGAAACACACATACACACCTATGTATTACATTGCAGCTTCTTTTCAGAACCTCGGATTGCGAGTAACGCAGTTAACGAGCGTTTTGTAATACAAACACTGTATTCTTAAAAATTCTGACTCAATTTGTGAGTGTTGCCTCGCTAAACGAGCAGGATTCAAGCCACATCGGTGTGCAGTACCGCGTTTGGCCTGAGGTGGGGGGGCACGGGAGCCGAACGGAGCCGATCAGAGATGCTCGGAAATACGCCGTTCCTGAGCCTTTCCGAGGTTTGCAGAGGTCAGCCGAGCTGTCCCTGGGCCTTTCCGTGTGTTTCCGAGGCTCTCCATGCACCCCCCCCCCACCTCTGGCCGCTTTCAGCATTGCATGCCATTGAAGTCAATGCGGGACTGATTATTTTTGTTTCCATTGACTTGAGGAAACTCGCTTTGATATGCAAGTACTTTGATGCAAGGCTTTCTCCCTGGTGTGGAGTGTCGTGCTCGCCCCCTCCCTTGGACTACAGAAGAGTCAGGACGCTCTCTACATTGCAGATAAAGAAAGGAGCTGTGTGTTAGTGGGTGTCCTGATTCACCTGTAGTCCAACGGAGGGGGCGAGCACGACACTCCACACCAGGGAGAAAGCCTTGTATTACGGTGTGGAGTTACAGACAGAAGAACAGGAAGTGAGGATTTCTCAGAAGAAACAAAAACAAAAAATGGAAGGATGAGGTAAGTGAAGGAGGACTGCACTAAGGTAAAGGAAGCTATTTAAGAAAAAAAAATGTACCTTTACAACCCCTTTAAAGAGGGGGTTCACCCTTAAAAAAACTCTGTGTCATCCCATCCAGCATACTGGCGTCAGCGCCAGTATGCTGTTTTTTTTTTTAATCTCTGTACTTACTGTTTAATTGATCATTTTATTTTGTCCCTGTTGGTGCGGCTATGGAGCGTCACGGCTTCCGAAAATAGCCGACTAGCACTCGGGTCTTCCCGGCGCTATACGGCGCCTGCGCACAGACCTAGGAGCTGACTGCGCAGGCGCCGTATATATCCGAGTCCCATGACTATGGCGCTTCACACCCTCCGAACAAGGCGAAATAGGACTCGGATATATACGGCGCCTGCGCAGTCAGCTCCTAGGTCGGTGCGCAGGCGCCGTATAGCTGGAGGTCCACTAATTGCATATCCCTGGTATATAGGGAAGCTGGAATAAAAAAAAGTGCATTTAGCCTTTAAGTGCCAGGTGGCTCGTCTCTTAGGGTCAGCATTCTTAAACATTTGTGCTTTGCTGTTGAAATGCGATTTTTAAGCATTTTTGGCAGAACCAAAATAGATTTTGATTTTTTTGGGTTGGATCGTATGGCACATTGATTGACGTTTATTGTTACTTTGTGTTGTACATACAGCATGTTCTTTTCTGTAACTGCCTTATAAATATCTGTTCGCCCGCATTGTTTACATTTATCGTATTTAATTTATCTTATGTTTATTCTTTTTTGGGTTATTATTCTTGCATTATGTTATTACTCCCAACTTCTAAAACTGGGGTCAGAGATGTGAACTTTTTGTACTAACCAATTTAAGAACTGGACAGACATATAAGAACAGGGTGAGAACTCTCTATTTCATCCTACTGACACGCTTGTTTTAAGAATTGTTGTTTGCTGAGGGAGGACTTCAGATACTCCATGTGGCCCTTGTTTTATTATTGTTGTATATTCTTTAACTTTGAAATATAATGTAAAATAAAGATTCTCAACCTGGACCACAAACCTTCCTCACTGTGCTATATGTTTTCTGCTGCACCATTGGCGTGGTTATATCTTCTTAGTCATTAGGGATGAGCCGAACACCCCCCCGTTCGGTTCGCACCAGAACCTTCGAACGGACCAAACGTTTGCATGAACATTTATAACCCCATTGACATCTATTGGACTTGAACGTTCGAATGTAAAAGTGCTCCTGTTTAAGCCTAATATGCAAGTTATTGCCGTAAAACGTCTTTGAGAACCCGGGTTTGGAAAAAAAGGACAGTTTTTAAAACTTTTTTCCATTGATACATGTTCCCTCGGGCAAGACCCGGGTTCTCAAAGATGTTTTCACAGGCATACTATAGACACCCAGCAGGTACAATATTTAAAGTATTTTTATTTTTTTCTTGAATCAGGAGCAGTGATTTTAATGATGCTTAAATAAAAATAAAAAAGATGAAAAATTCCTTCAAATATTGTACCTGCTGGGTGTCTATAGTATGCCTGTGAAAACGTCTTTAAATAGCACAATCACCTGCCTGCCAGTAAATTAGGAAGAACTGATCTAGCTAAACCAGGGGTGCCCAACCTTTTGAAGAGCGAGGGCCACTTAAGCAACTTGGTAACCAGTCGAGGGCCACAATAAGCAGAGCTGGCGAATGACGGTAACGGCTACTGTATAGGCCTCTGATCCGCCCAGATGAAAGGGGACAAACTAATTTCTGTTTTTCGGATTGGAGGTAGGTGGGCGTAAACAGACACCTGTCGCTCTATAGAGGCAAATTGAGGGTCCCATTTGGTTGGGCTGATTGTGTGAAAAGGGCCCAAGACTCCTTTCACACTGATGTGCTGCAGTTTACCCACACCGCGGGTGCAGCGCAGTGCACCTGTCTCTATCCTGCGGGTTAGCTGAAATTTGCCATAGACTCCACCTGTGGCCAAAGCTGGCGCTGTAGTGGAAGCATCGACTTATGGGGCTCTGCTCTGCAGCCGCTTTTTTCCTCTACCACCAGCTTCATTCACAACACTGATTCTGTGGTATTGAGGGTCGGTAACCTGCGATCTGGGCTTGCCAACCCACCATTTCAGAGTAGGAGGTCGCGGGCCACATCAGAAGGCTCCGCGGGCCACATGTGGCCCCCGGCAGAGGCGGCTCTCTAATTAGGCCAATTAGGCGATTGCCTAAGGCCCTGCGCTTCCAGGGGCCTCGCAATCTGCCTAAGCTGTGTGTGGGAAGTTCCCCCCCCGGTTGGTGTCCCCAGGGCCATCTCTAACGCGGGACAAAAGCCTGCGCTGCTGTGCCCGCAACTAGTTTTTCCTGGCGGGGACGGAACTGACTGGTCACTTGAGCAAAGGTCTCATGGTCAGTGGACGGCTGCACGTACTCCCCCCCCCCCCGCCCCCCCCCCCCCCCCCTTTTCTGCCGCCGCTCTGCAAGTCTCCTACCATGTGCAGAGCGTGGATAATGGCAGCACTGGCAGCGGTTGTTTCTCTGCTCTCTCTCCTCCGATGGACGGTCTCAGAGCTGGCGCCTGACAGTCATCGAGGAGCCAGTCTGCCACAGCCTACAGGTACTGTCTAAAGGTCCTGCCCGACACTGACAGCATCCTGTAGTTAATGTCACCTCCCGAGCGATCTTACACTGTGCACTCACAGCCCTGGTATTATGCCATCCTCCGGCATATGATGCCACCTACTGACCCCCTGCCTTAATCATTCTCCTCATCATCCCTTGTTCCTGGCATACCACCACTACTTTCTATCATCTTACTTCCCACTGTCAGCTTCCTACCAACCTACCCCCTGTCATCATCTCTATCCTCATCATAAACCCCTGTGCCTAGTATCCTACTACCCCACCCCCTGTCATCTTCACCCCCTCTGCACCACCAGCTCCTTCCACCCACCCCATGTTATCTTAATTCCCCCTGCACCGCCAGCTCCTTCCATCCACCCCCTGTCATCTTCACCCCCCTGCACCACCAGCTCCTTCCACCCACCCCATGTTATCTTAATTCCCCCTGCACCGCCAGCTCCTTCCATCCACCCCCTGTCATCTTCACCCCCCTGCACCACCAGCTCCTTCCACCCACCCCATGTTATCTTAATTCCCCCTGCACCGCCAGCTCCTTCCATCCACCCCCTGTCATCTTCACCCCCCTGCACCACCAGCTTCTTCCACCCACACCCTGTCATCTTCATCCCCCCTGCACTGCCAGCTCCTTCTACCCACCCCCTGTCACCTTCATCCCCCCTGCACCACCAGCTCCTTCCACCCACCCCGTCATCTTCATCCCCCCCTGCACCACCAGCTTCTTCTACCCACCCCCTGTTATTTTCATCCCCCGCACTGCCACCTCCTTCCACCCACCCACCCCCTGTCATCTTCATCCCATGCACTGCCAGCTCCTTCCACCCACCCCCTGTCATCTTCATCCCCTCTGCACCACCAGCTCCTTCCACCCACCCCCTGTCATCTTCATCCCCCCTGCACCGCCAGCTCCTTTCACCCACCCCCTGTCATCTTCATCCCCCCTGCACCGCCAGCTCCTTTCACCCACCCTCTGTCATATTCATCCCCCCTGCACCGCCAGCTCCTTACACCCACCCCCTGTCATCTTCATCCCCCCTGCACCGCCAGCTTCTTCTACCCACCCCCTGCCATCTTCATCCCCCTGCACCTCTCTGCCAGCCTCCTACCACCCCACCCCCTGTCATCTTCATCCCCCCTGCACCACCAGCTCCTTCCACCCACCCCCTGTCATCTTGATCCCCTGTACTGCCAGCTCCTTCCACCTGCCCCCTGTCATCTTCATCCCCCCTGCACCGCCAGCTCCTTCCAACCCACCCCCTGTCATCTTCATCCCCCGCACCTCTCTGCCAGCTTCCTTCCACCCACCCCCCTGTCATCTTCATCTCATCCCCCTCTGCACCGCCAGCTCCTTCCACCCACCCCCTGTCATCTTCATCCCCCGCACCTCTCTGCCAGCTTCCTTCCACCCACCCCCTGTCATCTTCATCTCATCCCCCCTGCACCGCTAGCTCCTTTCACCCACCCCCTGTCATCTTCATCCCCCCTGCACCGCCAGCTCCTTTCACCCACCCCCTGTCATATTCATCCCCCCTGCACCGCCAGCTCCTTACACCCACCCCCTGTCATCTTCATCCCCCCTGCACCGCCAGCTTCTTCTACCCACCCCTGCCATCTTCATCCCTCGTGCACCTCTCTGCCAGCCTCCTACCAATCCACCCCCTGCCATCTTCATCCCCCTGCACCTCTCTGCCAGCCTCCTACCACCCCCCCCCTGTCATCTTCATCCCCCCTGCACCACCAGCTCCTTCCACCCACCCCCTGTCATCTTCATCCCCCTGTACTGCCAGCTCCTTCCACCTGCCCCCTGTCATCTTCATCCCCCTGCACCGCCAGCTCCTTCCAACCCACCCCCTGTCATCTTCATCCCCCGCACCTCTCTGCCAGCTTCCTACCACCCCACCCCCTGCCATCTTCATCCCCATGCACCACCAGCTCCTTCCACCCACCCCGTCATCTTCATCCCCCCCTGCACCACCAGCTTCTTCTACCCACCCCTGTTATTTTCATCCCCCGCACTGCCACCTCCTTCCACCCACCCACCCCCTGTCATCTTCATCCCATGCACTGCCAGCTCCTTCCACCCACCCCCTGTCATCTTCATCCCCTCTGCACCACCAGCTCCTTCCACCCACCCCCTGTCATCTTCATCCCCCCTGCACCGCCAGCTCCTTTCACCCACCCCCTGTCATCTTCATCCCCCCTGCACCGCCAGCTCCTTTCACCCACCCTCTGTCATATTCATCCCCCCTGCACCGCCAGCTCCTTCCACCCACCCCCTGTCATCTTCATCCCCCCTGCACCGCCAGCTCCTTCTACCCACCCCTGCCATCTTCATCCCCCTGCACCTCTCTGCCAGCCTCCTACCACCCCACCCCCTGTCATCTTCATCCCCCCTGCACCACCAGCTCCTTCCACCCACCCCCTGTCATCTTGATCCCCCTGTACTGCCAGCTCCTTCCACCTGCCCCCTGTCATCTTCATCCCCCCTGCACCGCCAGCTCCTTCCAACCCACCCCCTGTCATCTTCATCCCCCGCACCTCTCTGCCAGCTTCCTTCCACCCACCCCCTGTCATCTTCATCTCATCCCCCTCTGCACCGCCAGCTCCTTCCACCCACCCCCTGTCATCTTCATCCCCCGCACCTCTCTGCCAGCTTCCTTCCACCCACCCCCTGTCATCTTCATCTCATCCCCCTGCACCGCTAGCTCCTTTCACCCACCCCCTGTCATCTTCATCCCCCCTGCACCGCCAGCTCCTTTCACCCACCCCCTGTCATATTCATCCCCCGCACCTCTCTGCCAGCTTCCTTCCACCCACCCCCTGTCATCTTCATCTCATCCCCCCTGCACCGCTAGCTCCTTTCACCCACCCCCTGTCATCTTCATCCCCCCTGCACCGCCAGCTCCTTTCACCCACCCCCTGTCATATTCATCCCCCCTGCACCGCCAGCTCCTTACACCCACCCCCTGTCATCTTCATCCCCCCTGCACCGCCAGCTTCTTCTACCCACCCCTGCCATCTTCATCCCTCGTGCACCTCTCTGCCAGCCTCCTACCAATCCACCCCCTGCCATCTTCATCCCCCTGCACCTCTCTGCCAGCCTCCTACCACCCCACCCCCTGTCATCTTCATCCCCCCTGCACCACCAGCTCCTTCCACCCACCCCCTGTCATCTTCATCCCCCTGTACTGCCAGCTCCTTCCACCTGCCCCCTGTCATCTTCATCCCCCCTGCACCGCCAGCTCCTTCCAACCCACCCCCTGTCATCTTCATCCCCCGCACCTCTCTGCCAGCTTCCTACCACCCCACCCCCTGCCATCTTCATCCCCCCTGCACCTCTCTGCCAGCCTACCACCCCACCCCCTGCCATCTTCATCCCCCTGCACCTCTCTGCCAGCCTACCACCCCCACCCCCTGCCATCTTCATCCCACCCCCCGTCATCTTCATCCCCCTGCACTTCTCTGCCAGCCTCCTACCACCCCTCTCACTGTCATCTTTATCCCCCTGCACCACTCTGCCAGCCTCCTACCACCCCCACTCCCTGTCATCTTCATCCTCCTGCACCACTCTGCCAGCCTCCTACCACCCCCCCCCTATCATCTTCAACCCCCCCTGCATCGCTTTGCCAGCCTCCTACCACCCCACCCTCTGTTATCTTCATTTACCTACACCACCAGCTCCTAAAACCCCACTTCATCTTCATCCCCCTACACCACTCTGCCAGCTCCTTCCACCCACCCCCAGTCATCTTCATCCGCCTTCACGGCTCTGCCAGCCTCCTACTACTGTCATCTTCATCTCCACTACACCGCCCTGCCAGCCTGCTACCACCCCACCCCCTGTTATATTCATCTCCCACTATCAGCTTCCTACCGCCCCACCCCCACCCCCTGTTATATTCATCTCCCACTATCAGCTTCCTACCGCCCCACCCCCACCATCATCCCAACCTCTAACAACCAATCAGTGAGCCTGGAGCAATCAGTGAGTGTGGACCACTTTTTTTTTCTTTAGATAAGTCCAGATGTGCGTTTTGTTTTTTGGGATGTTGGTGTTGAAAGGGAAATTGGTGGGGGGGCTGGGGTGGTAGGAAAATGTTTGCCCAGGGTCCAATTCATATTGAAGATGCCCCTGGGTGTCCCCAGGCTGGCTGAGTGAGCAGACCAGAACACACCTGGGTAAAGCCATGGAGGTTTCAGCCAGCTGTAACACCCCCTCAAACGAAGAACATCTCATCAGATGCAGCCAACAGCAGGCTCTACTGCCATCCTAGCCTTCTCCCAAAGCCTGCACCACATTGCATGGCAGGAGTTGTAGTTCACCGCACACTAGACTAGAATACACTGCAGGGTACTCAAAGCAAATGTGTCGGCTTCTCTGGCTTGTAGGGGATAGAGGAGTGTATAGAAGGATCACCTGTATGCACTCTGTCTGTGTCTCTAGTGTTTGGTGGCTGCTGCAGCAATGTGTTGTTACCCTTTTAGCCAGTTGACATTTTGCTTGTCATTACCGTAAGACCATCTCTTGTATAATGTTGCACAGTCTTTTTCCATTGTGGAAGTGAGTGGGGCCTCATGACTAAAATTTGCCTAAGGCCTCACAAAGCCTAGAGCCGCCTCTGGCCCCCGGGCCACTGGTTGGCCACCCCTGAGCTAAACTATACAGTGTATAAATATATGTACAACACCTGGGATGTATATATATCCTCTACACACTGTAACATTAACTGACTAGCCTGCCTGCCTGCCTGCTCTATCTACCTGCAAAAAATGACACTCTCTCTGTCTCTCTCTGTTCTCTCTAACCACTGCCGCAACACACTACACAAGGCCGACCTGCAGGCGGCCTTTTATAGTGTGGGGCGTGTACTAAACCCCCTGAGTCATGATTGGCCAAAGCCACCCTGGCTTTGGCCAATTACGGCTCTCTATACTGATGGCGCTGTGATTGGCCAAGCATGCAGGTCATAGTGCATGCTTGGCCAATCATAAGCCAGCAATGCCGCAGTGAATTATGGGCCGTGGCGACGAACGATCGAACATGAGTTTGACTCGAATACGAAGCTCATCCCTATTAGTCATCTTCAAAAAATTATCAGAAATTTGTGCTTAAAGTACAACTATAGACAACACTTCATTTTGGATAGCGTAAGGGAGGGTTATAGCCCCTGTCAGTTTATTTTTTTTACCATCCCTGTCCCATTGCATAGATCTTCCTTCACTTCCTGCCCCATAGCCAAACAAAAAGTAAGAGGAAATCTATGCAAAATAAAGGAATCCATTGCGCCCCAAGGTCCTCAGAACTAGTGTCCCCACTTCAGGGCAGATCTTAAACAGCAAGGGGTGTGGCCTTGACAGGAAGGGGTGGGTCATATTTTAATTAGGGGGTGCATGAGTTTAGTCAGGCCTAGGGCAGCACAAAACCTGAATACACTACTGCACGGCTCCCAACACGTCCAACAGCATGTAATTTCCCCCCAAAATAGCTGAAAACATTGAGAATTATGATACACTATGCCCAATTTTATTCTATGGGAAGCGCTGGGTTGAGCAGCCCGCCTTTATTACAGGCCATCAATTACAGGAGGTTTAGGATAGGCAGCTTGGACGTGCTTCAGGAAGTACTTGTAATTCTTATCAGACAAGCTATTCATTTCGGCGCTCATTGTGAAATGATATAAAGATATGACTCTGATTGTATATTATGCCCATGGGTGACCAGTAAGTTATCTTTTCCAGTGCTCGGTGACATGCGGGATGGGCTATCGGCAAAGGCTGGTGTCATGCAGTGAAGTGTACTCAGGAAAGGACCATTATGAGTATGGCTACCAAAGTTCAGCCAACTGCCCAGGAACCCAACCACTCAATGTACAAAGCTGCTTCCTGGGAGAGTGTCCTGTGCTTGCTTCATGGAGAGTTGGCAACTGGGGGAAGGTAAGTGCCATGTCTGACAGATGAAAAGCTTCGAAGAACACACTTGAGTTTCTCTTCCAAGTCATTCATGGCTGAACATCACTTGGACCACAAGACCATACCTCACAGCTTTCTGAGATGGGAATGAGGGACACCTATTAGCAAAAGTATGTAGGCATAGGACACACCCTCCTTGAAAGAGAATTTTTCCTAAAAATTATGTCTTAAACCCACAAGTACTTTTTTACCACTACTATTCCTTTATATTGGCCTTTGGAATTTACGAATGCAGCAATTTAGAAATTGGATTTAAGGTTTAACACTGGGAAACACTTTTTGATAGATAATTAGTGCATCTTACATACAGCTATACAGATCAGATACAAAAAGGGGACAAATGAGGAGGAAAGAGGAACTTTGTTCCGAATGAGGGACAGTTGGGAGCTGTGCACAAGACCAATATTGGTCACGTGATCAGAGTCCTAAGTTACTAACTATTGGTATAGTACAGTGAGATACAGTTAGGCATGAATTAAGACTAAAAGAAATACACTATATGGCCAAAAATATGTGGATACCCTTCCAAAGTATCGTGTTTAGGTATTTCCAGTGAAGGCTACAGTGAATGTTATGTTTAGCCAATGGTATGCTTTCAATTTAGTGGCAATGGTTTGGGACAGACCCTGTTGTGCCCCTGCGCACAAAGACAGATCCATAAATGCAGGGTTTGATGAGTCTGGTATGGAGAACTTGAGCCAACGCTGAGCCCAGACCTTAACCCTACTGAACACCTTGGAGATTAATTGCAATGCCCATTGTGATCCAGGTTATTTCATTCAAATTCAGAACCTGTCCTCACAAATGTTCTTTTGGCTGAATCGGCACAAATTCTCATATTTCCATTTATCTTATAATTTCTACACCCATTATTTGTTCCTATATATTTTGAACACTACTTGTTTTATTATCATTGCTCCACTTGAAGTCACCTGATTACAGCACATCAGCACTTTATATATTCATTTAGATATTTTATCCTCTCTCCATATTGTTATTTATTTACATAGGTTTATATGTTATTTAGTGTGGGAGCGCAACACCACTGTTTGATTTTCTTTTGTTTTTTTTGCGGGTAGTGTTTGACCCTCATGGTGTTTGCGACACCATGAGAGCATTTTTAGCATCTGCCCATAGTAGCGCAGGGATACTCTATATACACAAATTCTCATAGATACTCCAAAATCTTGTAAAAAGCCTTCCCAGAATATTGAAGGCTGTTATGAATTATAAATGCAAAGGAGGGCATAATAGTGCCAATGAATTGGAGTACGAAGTCCAGCAAGTTCATATAGGTGTGATTGTTAGGTGACCAAAAACGTTATATATGGTATAGCAAGATTATCTATGTGGTGGTAACTGAGGCTGGTACTGTTTGTGTTTGCAGTGTTCTGTTACCTGTGGAGCTGGTGTCATGCAACGCTCTGTGCAATGTCTAACGAACGATGACGTCCCTAGCAGTATGTGCTCCATGAATATGAAACCGGAGGAGAAGCGGCCATGCTACAATCCTCATGACTGTACGTAGAATTTAATCCGAGAGAAGCTGAGACATAGAGTGCTATTGACCTTCTCCTTCATTATGATCCAACTGTTCTGCTATAGATCTACTGATCTAATGCCGTGTACACACGGTCATTTTTCGGCATGAAAAAAACATTGTTTTAAAAAAATGTAATTTAAAATGATCGTGTGTGGGCTTCACATCATTTTTCGGGTTCTGAAAAACTACAATTTTTTTTTTTTCGAACATGCTGCATTTTTTAACGACGTTTTAAACAATGTCGTTTTTCGGGTTGTAAAAAATGATCATTTGTGGGCTAAAACAACAGTAAAAACCCGCGCATGCTCAGAAGCAAGTAATGAGACGGGAGAGCTCATTCTGGAAAAACTACCGTTAATAATGGAGTAAACACATTCATCACGCTGTAAGGCCCTGTACACACGATCAGTCCAAACCGATGAAAACGGACTGAAGTTCAGTTTCATCGGTCCAAACTGACCGTGTGTACGCCCCATCAGTCTTTTGTCCTTCAGTCCAAAAATTTAGAACTTGCTTTAAAATCGGACCGATGGACGCCTACCGATCGGTCAAAACCGATGGTTAGTACGCAAAAGCATCAGTTCAAAACCCGCGCATGCTCAGAATCAAGTCGACGCATGCTTGGAAGCATTAAACTTCATTTTTTTCTGCACGTCGTTGTGTTTTACCTCACCGCGGTCTGATGCTTTTTTTTTTTTTAACTAATGGTGTATACGCACATCAGACCATCAGTCTGTGAACCGATGAAACTGAACTTCAGTCCGTTTTCATCAGTTTGGACTGATCGTGTGTACAAGGCCTAACAGACATAAAAGCGCAAATTGTTTTTTACTAACAGGAATTCAGATAAAGCAGCCCAAAGGGTGGCGCCATCCGCATGGAACTTCCCCTTTATAGTGCCTTTGTTCGTGATGTACGTCACCGCGCTTTGCTAGAGCATTTTTTTTAAATGACCGTGTGTGGGCAACGTCATTTTAAGTTGGAAAAACTTAATTTTTTCTACATGCCGAAAAACTTTGTTTTGTTTCATGCAGAAAAATGATCGTGTGTACGCGACATTAGGATAAAAAAGTGCCATAACTTTGTATTTATTATTTAGGGTGATCTTTGCTTTGCTTGTGGTTCTTTTTAATGCTGGCCCCACCAGTGGCACATTTGTACCATCCTTATATAGGAAGCCCTATGTGAGATTCAACTCGCACCTTGAGGCCCCGTTCACACCGGAGCGGGTTGTTGCTTGTAGCTCTCAGGCCCCATTCACATCTCAGTGTTTTGTGGCTTGAAGTTTGAAGCTCCAAAACGCTGGAGGAGAAAAAATAAATTATTCTCTATGGAAATGGTTCACATCTCTAATACATGACGCCTGAAGCGCAAAGAAGCTCTGAAGCTTTTTTGTAGCTTGAATCAGGTGTGTTTTTGAAGCATTTTTGTTCCATAGAAAGCACGAAAATGCTTGATTCATTGGAGCGCATTTCCAGACTTTTTTTTTTGCTCGAATGCAATAATTAAATAAAAATGAATAATAATAATTAATACATAAATAATAATAACGATAAATAAATAATGAGCAAATAAAAACAAATAATAAAGATAAATAAATAAAATAACCCTAGCCTCAACCCCTAACTCTAATATTAACCCCTTAACCCAAATATTATCCCTAACCTCAAACCTAATATTAACACCTAATCCTAACCCAACAAAATAAATGATGATAATAATAAGTAAAAAATAATAAATAATAAAAAATAAACATTTTTTTTTTAAAATGAATAAATAAATGATAATAAATAAATATTAATTAGAATAAGAAAATGGAACAGGGAGGATAGGGATTATTGTGGTGCCAGAACAGTTCAATGACAGGTCATTTAAAATTTAACAAATTTTATTACAAAATATTATAAAAATAGTACAAAAAGACCATTTATATTATTATTATACAGGATTTATATAGCGCCAACAGTTTGCACAGCGCTTTACATCAGGGAAGACAGTACAGTCACAATACAATTCTATACAGGAGGGATCAGAGGGCCCTGCTCGTTAGAGCTTACAGTCTAGAAGAAATCAAAATTACAAAAAAGGAGCACATTGTATATACTACTGGCCAAGGTGGTATTAGCCAAAGAAGCGAGCAGGTCAAGTCTTCCCTACATGTTTCGTCAAGACATTGGCTTCCTCAGGGGAATATGACGTGACCAAAGTAGCAATTATAGCTCGAAAAATAAAAAACAAAAAATAAATACATCCCTAACAGAATATGGTTACAAAATGTACACATGGTGCGTGTTATCAGGAAAAAGGGAGACATGGCATTGAGTAATCTCACCCCCCTCCTCCTACACACAAGAGGTGGGAATCAAAACCCCAATAACCCCAAATATTAAATATTAATTAAAAGTGAATGCAAAGCTGAAAAACGTAACAAATGAGGAAAATTATTAATAAAAATGCCATAAAACTATCCCCTATTTTGTAGACGCTCTAACTTTTGCGCAAATCGATCAATAAACGCTTATTGCGTTTTTTTTAATCAAAAATATGTAGAAGAATACGTATCGGCCTAAACTGAAGAAAAAAATGTTTTTTATATATATATATTTTTTTTAGGACATTTATTATAGCAAAAAGTAAAAAATATTGAATTGTTTTCAAAATTGTCGCTCTATTTTTGTTTATAGCGCAAAAAAATAGAAACCGCAGAGGTGATCAAATACCACCAAAAGAAACCTCTATTTGTGGGAAAAAAGGACACCAATTTTGTTTGGGAGCCACGTCGTACGACCGCGCAATTGTCAGTTAAAACGACACAGTGCCGATTCGCAAAAAGTGGCCCGGTCTTTGACAGCATAATAATCCGGACCTTAAGTGGTTAAAGGGGAAAGCAGCACACTGCATAATGACCTTTTGCCTAGAATTTTTCTTGAAAATATCAGGTCACTTTACAGATGTATATAATGGATTGGAGCTTCAGGGACTGTTTTTTAATGATAAAAGATGAAGCTTTGTAAAAAAAAAAAAATGATACTGTTGCTGCATATTGTGACATGTCAATAGTTTAATAATGTAGTAACGTTTCTGAAAGGTCCACTTTAAGGCCGTGTTCATATTAGTGTGATTTATCCTGTGTCCACTCTCATGCTGCCATGCACAACAATTCGAGATTTTCCTAGCATGTGACGGAAAATATTGATTATATGAAGACAGGAGGCGAGTATCTTATGCATTATCTTTCTTTAAAAATGCCCATAGCAGAACAATTCTTAAAATAGTTTAAAACCAAAATCGATAGAAAAAAGAAAAAACTACGTTTCCCAGCAGTCCTAGTCTGTGGCCACTCCCCTCTGCCTCTATATAAGGACTGCTGACCCTGAGAACTTCCTCTTTCTTTGCGAAATCCAACGGTAAACGGAACTTGGCCTCTGACGCACCTCCACATCCGAATCTTCGGTCCCTCCGCTTGTTCCTCCATCCGGAGAAAATATCTTGACTGGCGCAGATAAGTCCCAACGAGGACCAACAACCATGAATCGTAGCCAACAGGGCGTCCGAACGGCTTAAAACAATCCTGAAATGCAGGTCGTCAATATCCAGCGGAAGCGGATGTTATCAGTATCCTGAAACAAGACAGATGTATGTAATAGGGATGGGTAGGGAGGGAAGATACTCGCCTCCTGTCTTCATATAATCAATATTTTCCATCACATGCTAGGAAAATCTCGAATTATACTTCAGACAGGAGGCTCATATCTTATGCAAGTTCAAAGCTTAGCATCAGCAATACATGTCACATTCAAAAAGAGAGATACACAATATATATATATATACACAACAATGAACATAATTACAAGATTGTCATGGCCACATGTTCCTCTGGTCTGAAGTAAAAGGAGCGAAAGACGGTCTCGGAGGACCAATCGGCCGCAAGAAGTAGGTCCGACAAGGAACCCCCTGCTTTGATCACCTTGGAAGCCATGGCTCCTCTGGATGAATGAGCCCCAAACTGGGATATGTCTATGCCCGCCATGGCCATAGTCGATCTAACCCATCTAGCTAAGGTAGCGGAAGTTACTGGGCGATGGGGTGCGATGTAAGAGAGTAGGAGTTGGGATGATTCCGGAGAACGCAAGTCCGTCGTGCGAGACTCGTAGGTTTGCAGACACCGAACCACACAAAGTCGTGGGTGTTCAGTGAAGAAAGGATAAAATATTGACGTCAGGTCAGTCTTGGTCCTGCGGACCACCGAGAATTGTACACCTTGCGGGGAAAATTGACGTCTGGAGACCTCTAAAGCCTTCACGTCTGAGACGCGTTTAATTGAGACCAAGCATAAGAGGACAGTAAGTTTAAATGACAGTAGTTTGAGAGATAACGATTCGTTATCGTCCCAATCAGAAAACATGGTAAGGATTTTGGAGACGTCCCAGGTTGTTTGATACCTAGGACGAGGGGGGCGTTTGAATTTTATCCCTCGCATTAGTTTGCAGACTACCGGATGTTTGCCCACCGGCAGTGAGTCCACCAAACAATGGTGGGCTGAGATGGCGGATCTATATACATTGATAGATCGATATGCCTTACCGGAATCGAAAGCATCCGCAAGAAAGTTAACGACAAGCGTTATAGGTGCTTGAAAAGGATCAGCCTGCCGTTGAAGACACCAACGCACCCAGATTCCCCAGGCTGATCTATATGCCGATCGAGTCCCGGGGGCCCAGGCCATGGCGAGGAGATTTCTAGCTGATTGTGAAAGGTCGTCGCCAACACCGATGACCCCGATATCAGGCAGGCCAGAAGGGTCAGAGAGCCGTCCAATACCAAAGGATGTACCGTCTTGGACTGGTGTCGTAGAATGTGCGGAACCGAGGGAGAGCCCCGGGGGTGGTCTATGACCATCTCTCAGGAGAAGGGGAAACCATGGTTGCGTCGGCCACCAGGGTGCGATCAATACCACTGTCGCGTTCTGGATAGCGATCTGCAACAAGGTCCTGGGGATCATTGCGAAGGGTGGAAACGCATAGTGTGTCTCCCCGTTCCACCATTGGCGGAATGCGTCCACCGCCCTGGCCCCCGGGTCTGGCCTCCAGCTGAAATAGCGGGGTAATTGATGGTTGAGGAGGGGAGGCGAACAAGTCCACCCCTAGGGGTCCCCAGAGTTGGTTGATTTGGGCAAACCATGGACCCGGTCCCAAAACCCCACTCGCTGGAATCCGATAGATATCGGGAATTCCAGTCTGCAACGATATTGGAAACACCCGGTATGTACTCCGCTATTGGAACAATATTGCGATCCATGCAAAACTGCCAAATGTCTTTGGCGAGATTCGCCAGAATCTTGGATCTGGTGCCGCCCAGGCGATTGATGTATTGAACCGCCGCGATATTGTCCATGCGTATTAACACGCAGCAATCGGAGTATTCCGAGAGGAAACTCTGGACTGCGAGCAAAGCCGCTAGGAGTTCCAAGGCGTTGATGTGCAATAGGGACTCTTGGCCGGACCAAAACCCTCCTGTCGACGTCTCGCCCAAGCGAGCTCCCCAACCTTTCCGACTCGCGTCGGATTCTAGAATAACGTCTGGTTGTGGGTTGAAAATCGACTTGCCATTCCAATCGATGGCATGTCTCAGCCACCATTGTAGTTCCATTTCGGCTTCCGTGGACAGTGGAATAACGTCTGCGTAACGAAGACCCTGCCGAAGATGCAGTATCTTCAGACGCTGAAGTGCCCTGTAGTGGAGGGGGGCCGGGAAAATGGCTTGAATAGAGGCCGCTAAAAGACCCACTATCCTGGCCAGAATCCGAAGTGATACGCCTTGTTTGTGCAGCACTGATCTGATCTCCTTGCGGATCAGCGCGAGCTTCGCCTTGGGAAGGCGGAGGATCGCCCGATTGGTGTCCACCAAGAAGCCCAGGAATTCCAACTCTTGAGTCGGGATCAAAATAGATTTCTCTTGATTGATGAGAAAACCTAACCCTTCTAACAGATTCACCGTCCAGGACATATGAGCCCGGATTAGTGATCTGGAGTGCGCCATGATGAGGATGTCGTCCAGATAGATTATGAGACGTACACCTCTGCTCCGTAAGGTCGCCACGACTGGTTTCAACAGCTTGGTGAAACACCACGGGGCCGATGACAGTCCGAATGGCAGGCATGTAAACTGCCACGCGCGTCCCCCCCACAGGAAGCGCAGTAGATGTTGCGAGCCCGGGTTCATGGGTACCGTGAGGTAGGCGTCTTTCAGGTCTACCTTCAACCAACCAATCTCCGTTTGAAGAAGATCTCGGAGGCAATGAATCCCCTCCATTTTGAAGTGGCGATACACAACGTGTTGGTTTAACTCCCGTAAGTTTATCACAGGACGGAAGCCGCCCCCTTTCTTCTTTATCAGGAAAAGGTTGCTGGTGAACCCCGGGGAGTTTGGATCGACTTCTATGACGGCCTTTTTGGATATGAGGTCCCGTAATTCGTTGTCTATCAACATTGCGTTTTGCGTGTTGAGATAAATGGGGGCCGGTATGACGCCCAGTAGAGGAGGGGATAAGAGTTCTATGTGAAAACCCTGGATGGTATTTAGTACCCACGGGTCTGCCGTAATCGCAGACCAGGCGTGGGTAAAAAATCTCAGTCCCCCCCCCACAGGCTTGTGACAACAAGTGGTAACATTTGGACTCACCGGTAAACGGGCGTGATCGAGGGTCTCCTCTGTTCCCTCGTCCTCTACATGGCCTCCCTCGGGGTGGAAAGAAAGGCGCCGGTTGAGCCACTGCGGCGTATGAGGTATGGGTCGGAGCATAAGGAGGTGCCGTTGTTCTGTTAAATGGCCTGAATGATTGGCTCACGGCGCGGCATGAGCGGCCTCTACCTCTGCCGGCCCGGGCAAAAATCTTGGCATTGCCCGCTCGTTTGAGAGAAGACTGGGCCTTGTCCAGGCTATTGAATAGCCCCACAAATTTATTTATGTCTTTGACTAAGGAGTCGCCGAACAGCAATCCCTCAGCACCCGGGCCCGGTTCAGTTTCGGCTAAATGAGCCAATTGTGGATCAAGGCGCATCAGGATGGAACGTCTACGTTCCGTGGAGCAGGCTGAGTTCGCATTTCCAAGAAGGCATATGGCCCGCTGAGCCCAACCACGGAGTTGGGTTACATCAATTACCGCGTCTGAAACCACCGCCTGTTCGGAGAGGTTCAGGATTTTAGTTAGTGGGCCGAGGAGGTCCAGTATGCGGTCTTGAATGTTCCTAAAGGAACGGTCGACGCCCTTTTTGGAAAATTTCCCGGATTTAGTCAAATATTTGGCTAGGATAGGATCAATCTCTGGGGTATGAACCACTTTTTTAGGAATGTGGGGGCGTGGACATTCTGCTCGCAATTTATTGCGGTTTGCTTTATCCAAGGGCCTACATGCCCAAAATTCAACATATTGGGCCACATGAGGTAACGGGGCCCAATCACCCGAGCGGGGATGAGAAATGGCATCCGGGTGAAAAAGCGGCTCGCCAAGGGCGTCCGTTAAAGTATTGCCCTGATCATCAGGGTTGGCGTCAAGGGGGAGCGCCAATGACCCAGCATCCGCTCTGTCGTCCTCATCGGACCCAGAATCCTCATATTGAGATGAATCGGCCGATGAAGTATCGTCCGAATCGAGGACGAACGAATTTGGTTTCGTTCGTCTCGAAGGTGCGTGCCTCTGAGTTGACTCCCTGAGGCCCAGGGGTTGAAAAGGGTCCGAGGGATGCGTGGGGTGGCATTCCGGGGAAGGTAATGCCTCAAACATATTGTTTACTTCCCTGCCGGGGAGTCAGTATGCAGTGCCACATGTTTCCTCTTCTGGGAGGATTTACCCCTCTTCACCTGTGGCTCATCACATATGGCCAGCGGTGAGGGGTGTTATGGATTGGAGCTTGTGGTCCTGAGGGGAGAGAAACTGCAGCCATGGCAGCTTGGACGGACCGAGTGACTAACTCCTGGATTTGAGCAGCGCTCAGAAATCCAGCTGCTCCTTGTGGCATGCCATCTCCCATTGTGGGAGAACCATTTCCTTCAGCCATAGTGCTTATGGTTTTTTGTTTGCTTTTTTGGGGGAAGCTAA
Source organism: Rana kukunoris (assembly GCA_029574335.1). Lineage (NCBI taxonomy): Eukaryota > Metazoa > Chordata > Amphibia > Anura > Ranidae > Rana > Rana kukunoris. The sequence goes on along the minus strand of CM056055.1, from coordinate 28,633,222 downwards.
CACTATATTGGAATTAAATGTCGGATCACTTGTGCACCGCTCACCCTCTCCCTCACACGTCCGCAGCGGTTCTGGTGCTGCGGTGTGAGGGAGGGGAGAAAACGCTCGTTCCTTACGAAATCTCGCGAGATTACGGCCTCGGGACCTTCCCATTGGTCGGCGTAATCTCGCGAGATCGCGGAAACGAGATCTCGGCGGCAAAGGGGGGATTGTGAGCTCGTCTGACCCCCCCCCGCTGAGCGCGAATGAGGCGTACTGGGTAAAATGGCGGCCGGCCTCTTAGGTAAGAGAGGGCGCCGACAATGAGGGGAAAATTATATCAGGTCAGGGGGCAAAGACCCTCACCCAAAAACGTGTGCGCTGCCTCAAAGGCAAACCTAGAAGGAAAACAGCAATAATAACTTTTCAGATAGAGAAAATATAAAGAGAAAAAAACACTTATCTGTTCCGTATCTATGAAATTATTCTCCATTCACATCAATGCAACATGATACAGAGTGATTTTTGTAAAGTTGCAGGTGCTATTTTTTGGTGCAGCATAGATCTCCATGGGAACACATGAAAAGCACATAAAAAATGCATGTACATGCATCTTTCATGTGTATTTGGCATGGATTTGTGTTTAACATCCTTCTTCTGCAATAAAAAAATGCATGTAGAAGGAAACAGCGAACCTGGCCTTTAACTCCAGGAATGAGACAAAATGCCCTCTTGCAGTGGAGTCCTCAGGCACTGCAAGAGTTAATTGTTTAGTCTAGGGCAGTGGTCTCCAAACTGGGGGCTGAATGTGGCCATTTGCTTGCCTTTATCTGGCTCTTGGGGCACTATTTCACCAACCGACACCAATGATTGGGGCACTATTCTCCCTACTGACACCATCAATCAAGCACTCTTCTTCCAATAATACCAACAATGGAGCACTATTCATCCCATTACGTTTTTGGGCACTGATGTCAGGGCATTTATACTCTCGCTATTTCTAGCACTGGCAGGGTCCCTCAATCCATGTGAATGGGCCCCCGCAGCGTCTTCTCTCAAAAATGCTTTGGGCCACGGTCACAGGTACATAGAATGCCAATAGCCCTGCACTTTATGTGATGGTGCAGAGGCAGTGGCGGCTGGTGCTCAACATTTTTGGGGGGGCGCAAACAGACGGAAAAAAAAAAACAATTGCAGCCTCACTGTGCCCATTAAACACAGCTACTGTGCCCATTAATTGCAACCACTGTGCCCATCAAATGCAGCCACTGTGCCAATCAAATGCAGCCACTGTGCCAATCAAATGCAGCCACTGTGCCATCAGTTGTCACCACTGTGCCATCATTTGTCGCCCATGTGCCATCAATTGTCGCCACTGTGCCATCAAACGCATCCACTGTGCCATTATTTATCACCACTGTGCCCATCAATTGTCACCACTGTGTCATCTGAGGGATCACCCCACAGCCTGGAGCTTGAGACAGCACCGGGGGGGGGGGGGGGGGCTACTGCGAGAATAGATTTTCTCTCATTCACAGAGTTAAGATTTAACTGATTTGTGGTAATTCGTTGATCACCAATTCATCATCATTTACAAAATATATATATATATATATATATATATATATATATATATATATATATATATATATATATATATATATATATATATAATATTCTTTACTTTTTAGGTGATTTACCGCACAATTGTCAAGATGTTAAAAGGCGCAGAGGTGTTAGTGAAGATGGCGAGCATTACATTACGGTGGAGGAAAAAATAATAAAGGTACGGCTTCGTCCTCGGCACATCGTGCTTCATGATGTTCTGCGTGTTCTATTATTTATAGATGGCTGCAGGTGCTCTCTCACACCAATAACAATTGCTTTTCTCTCAGGTTTATTGTTCCGGGATGCAGTCAGACAATCCGAAAGAGTACGTGACGCTTGTGAGTGATGAGGCAGAAAATTTCTCCGAGGTATTTGGCTACAGGTATGATCAAAAGGGGCACTGTGTGTGTTTTTACACTCAAAGGTTTTGTTAGCACTTTCTTTATGTCTGTGTGTTTCTCTGTAACAATTTATACATCCATGAGATCCAATGTACTTCCCACTTCTATAGACATAGAGCAAAGACGAGTGCTGACATGATGGATGGCACCATCAGTAAAAGGTCCATTGTCACCCTCTTACAGAAAAACAAACAAAAATGCAAGGTATCTCCAGCACACCATTGTAGGAATAGAAAGACAGGAGATGTATTCCAAATCAAGCAGTGCAACATTTTGGGGGCACTGATGACCCCTTCCCCAGGCAGCAGTGACTGAGGACCCCTTCCCCAGGCAGCAGTGACTAAGGACCCCTTCCTCCAGCAGCAGTGTCTGATGACCCCTTCCCCAGGCAGCAGTGACTGAGGACTCTTTCCCCAAGCAGCAGTGACTGAGGACCCCTTCCTCCAGCAGCAGTGTCTGATGACCCCTTCCCCAGGCAGCAGTGACTGGACTCTTTCCCCAGGCAGCAGTGACTGAGGTCCCTTCCTTAAGCAGCAGTGACTGAGGACTCTTTCCCCAGGCAGCAGTGACTGAGGACCCCTTTCCCAGGCAGCAGTGACTGAGGACCCCTTTCCCAGGCAGCAGTGACTAAGGACCAATTCCTTAAGCAGCAGTGACTGAGGACTTTTTCCCCAGGCAGCAGTGACTGAGGACCCCTTCCCCAGGCAGCAGTGACTGAGCACCCCTTCCTCCAGCAGCAGTGACTGAGGACTCTTTCCCCAGGCAGCAGTGACTGAGGACTCTTTCCCCAGGCAGCAGTGACTGAGGACCCCTTGCCCAGGCAGCAGTGACTGAGGACCCCTTTCCCAGGCAGTAGTGACTGAGGACCCTTTCCACAGGCAGTAGTGACTGAGGACCCTTTCCCCAGGCAGCAGTGACTGAGGACCCCTACCCCAAGCAGCAGTGTCTGAGGACTCTTTAACCAGGCAGCAGTGACTGAGGACTCTTTCCCCAGGCAGCAGTGTCTGAGGACTCTTTCCCCAGGCAGCAGTGACTGATGACTCTTTCACCAGGCAGCAGTGTCTGAGGACTCTTTCCCCAGGCAGCAGTGACTGAGGACTCTTTCCCCAGGCAGCAGTGACTGAGGACTCTTTCACCAGGCAGCAGTGACTGAGGACTCTTTCCCCAGGCAGCAGTGTCTGAGGACTCTTTCCCCAGGCAGCAGTGTCTGATGACTCTTTCCCCAGGCAGCAGTGTCTGATGACTCTTTCCCCAGGCAGCAGTAACTGAGGATCCTTTCCCCAGGCAGCAGTATCTGAGGAGCCTTTCCCCAGGCAGCAGTGACTGAGGACTCTTTCACCAGGCAGCAGTGACTGAGGACCCTTTCCCCAGGCAGCAGTGACTGAGGACCCTTTCCCCAGGCAGCAGTGTCTGATGACTCTTTCCCCAGGCAGCAGTGACTGAGGACTCTTTCCCCAGGCAGCAGTGTCTGAGGACTTTCACCAGGCAGCAGTAAATGAGGACTCTTTCCCCAGGCAGCAGTGACTGAGGACTCTTTCCCCAGGCAGCAGGGTCTGATGACTCTTTCCCCAAGCAGCAGTGACTGAGGACTCTTTCCCCAGGCAGCAGGGTCTGAGGACCCTTTCCCCAGGCAGCAGTGTCTGAGGACCCTTTTCCCAGGCAGCAGTGACTGAGGACTCTTTCCCCAGGCAGCAGTGACTGAGGACTCTTTCCCCAGGCAGCAGTGTCTGAGGACTCTTTCCCCAGGCAGCAGTGTCTGAGGACTCTTTAACCAGGCAGCAGTGACTGAGGACTCTTTCCCCAGGCAGCAGTAACTGAGGACTCTTTTCCCAGGCAGCAGTGACTGAGGACTCTTTCCCCAGGCAGCAGTAACTGAGGACTCTTTTCCCAGGCAGCAGTGTCTGATGACTCTTTCCCCAGGCAGCAGTGTCTGATGACTCTTTCCCCAGGCAGCAGTGTCTGAGGAGCCTTTCCCCAGGCAGCAGTGTCTGATGACTCTTTCCCCAGGCAGCAGTGACTGATGACTCTTTCCCCAGGCAGCAGTGTCTGATGACTCTTTCCCCAGGCAGCAGTAACTGAGGACTCTTTTCCCAGGCAGCAGTGACTGAGGACTCTTTCCCCAGGCAGCAGTAACTGAGGACTCTTTTCCCAGGCAGCAGTGTCTGATGACTCTTTCCCCAGGCAGCAGTGTCTGATGACTCTTTCCCCAGGCAGCAGTGTCTGAGGAGCCTTTCCCCAGGCAGCAGTGTCTGATGACTCTTTCCCCAGGCAGCAGTGTCTGATGACTCTTTCCCCAGGCAGCAGTGTCTGAGGAGCCTTTCCCCAGGCAGCAGTGTCTGATGACTCTTTCCCCAGGCAGCAGTGACTGAGGACTCTTTCCCCAGGCAGCAGTGTCTGAGGACTTTCACCAGGCAGCAGTAAATGAGGACTCTTTCCCCAGGCAGCAGTGACTGAGGACTCTTTCCCCAGGCAGCAGTGTCTGATGACTCTTTCCCCAAGCAGCAGTGACTGAGGACTCTTTCCCCAGGCAGCAGTGACTGAGGACTCTTTCCCCAGGCAGCAGTGTCTGAGGACTCTTTCCCCAGGCAGCAGTGTCTGAGGACTCTTTAACCAGGCAGCAGTGACTAAGGACTCTTTCCCCAGGCAGCAGTAACTGAGGACTCTTTTCCCAGGCAGCAGTGACTGAGGACTCTTTCCCCAGGCAGCAGTAACTGAGGACTCTTTTCCCAGGCAGCAGTGTCTGATGACTCTTTCCCCAGGCAGCAGTGTCTGATGACTCTTTCCCCAGGCAGCAGTGTCTGAGGAGCCTTTCCCCAGGCAGCAGTGTCTGATGACTCTTTCCCCAGGCAGCAGTGACTGAGGACTCTTTCCCCAGGCAGCAGTGTCTGAGGACTTTCACCAGGCAGCAGTAAATGAGGACTCTTTCCCCAGGCAGCAGTGACTGAGGACTCTTTCCCCAGGCAGCAGTGTCTGATGACTCTTTCCCCAAGCAGCAGTGACTGAGGACTCTTTCCCCAGGCAGCAGTGTCTGAGGACCCTTTCCCCAGGCAGCAGTGTTTGAGGACCCTTTCCCCAGGCAGCAGTGACTGAGGACTCTTTCCCCAGGCAGCAGTGTCTGAGGACTCTTTCCCCAGGCAGCAGTGACTGAGGACCCCTACCCCAGGCAGCAGTGTCTGAGGACTCTTTAACCAGGCAGCAGTGACTGAGGACTCTTTAACCAGGCAGCAGTGACTGAGGACTCTTTTCCCAGGCAGCAGTGACTGAGGACTCTTTCCCCAGGCAGCAGTGACTGAGGACTCTTTCCCCAGGCAGCAGTGACTGAGGACTCTTTCCCCAGGCAGCAGTGACTGAGGACTCTTTTCCCAGGCAGCAGTGACTGAGGACTCTTTCCCCAGGCAGCAGTAACTGAGGACTCTTTTCCCAGGCAGCAGTGTCTGATGACTCTTTCACCAGGCAGCAGTGACTGAGGACTCTTTCACCAGGCAGCAGTGACTGAGGACTCTTTCACCAGGCAGCAGTGACTGAGGACCCTTTCCCCAGGCAGCAGTGTCTGAGGACCCCTTCCCCAGGCAGCAGTAAATGAGGACCCCTTTCCCAGATGCCGGTGACTGAGTACCCCTTCCTTAAGCAGCAGTTTATTGAGGATCCCCTCTCCAGGCACTAGTGACAAAGGACCCCTTTCAATGCCGTGCCATTCTGCCGACGTATATCGGCATTAGGCGGTCCTTAAGTGGTTAATATCCTGTTGAAGCGGGGTTCCGGACATAAATGTTTTTATTTATTTTTTGCAATCTCAATAACATTATTATGAATATTCATTAAAACATATTAATAAAGTACGATCGGTACAAAAACAGTTTTAAAAACGTACCTGATATCATCTCAGGAATCTTGTGGCCGTTTCCATCATAGCTGTGGGCATTATGAAGCCCAGTTCATGTTTCTTCCTGGATTTCCCTAGAGAGGTGCATGCTGGGATTTTTAGGCACAGTAATGCTCAGAGTCTCCTGGGAAATGAGTGTCATCATTTCCCAGGAGGCAATGGGGACTTAGGACAGGAAGTTCTACCACCGCAGACTATTAACTAGGCAGGTTACGGAATGCCTAGTAACAGCCATATAGAAGTGAGTAAAAAAAAAAAAAATGTTAAGATTTTTTTTTTTTTACATTAAAGGCAAGCGGTTCATAAAAAGTTCATTTTTATGGTGGAACTCCGCCTAATCATGTATTTTCTTCTGTTGCAGACTGCAGAATCCTACAGAATGTCCATACAATGGGAGCAGGAGAGAAGACTGCCAATGCAGGAAAGACTACACAGCATCTGGCTTGTCCACCTTCAGTAAAGCGAGACTGGATCTGACCACTTTACAGATTATTAGTAAGTCGCCTTTCTATATTATGTTCCCATCATAATACTGTATGTCCGACATGTACAACATTCATACTATAAGAACATATTGTACTAATTTGTGATGTCTCTGTCCAGCCACAGATCTTCAGTTTGCACGTACCATTGATGGACGCCCTGTCCCCTTTGCCACAGCCGGGGACTGTTACAGTGCAGCCAAATGCCCTCAGGTAACAAAAAACATGCACTTACCTCCAGCTGCACAGTATTCAGTGGCATTATATTTTTAATAGCTTGCTGAGGGTTTAATATTTGCTTTCTTAAGGTACCCATAGACTGTGACCTGATCTGATTGATTATGGACAGATCAGGAGACAATTGCATGTCTATAGATGCAGTGCATCCACAGCGCTTCACCTTTTCCACATTTTGTTATGTTACAGCCCTATTCCAAAATGGATTCAATTCATTACCCCATAAGGATGTTCCTTCAAGATGAGGCTGGCATCAGGGGTGTCTGTTTAGCAGAAAGGTCATCTTGTGCATATCATGGTTTGTCTACAAAAGGATTGCACTTACTGGATCTTCTGAACAGAGGCGGCTCTCCAATTAGGCGGTTGCCTAAGGCCTCGCATTCACAGGGGCCTCGCGGCCGCCTAATTTTCCTGTGATCAATACTAATGTCAGCGTCACCGGATCTCTCTATTACCCCTCTCTCTTTCTCACCTCCCCCTCTCCCCCTTCTTGCATTGGCTAAATATGTCTGATGGGTGAGGAGGGTGCCCTGGAAGTGGTGCTGATTACCTGTGTGCTAGATCCGTGCATTCTCTGCAGCCATTTTTCTTGCTTGAGTTATTTTTCCCATTATGGGCATGGGTGGGGCCTCATGCCTGAGGCCGTGTACACACGACCGAGGTTCTCGCTGGAAACCAGCCGGCCGTGTGAAATCGGCCGTGTGTACGCTCTCGGCGAGCTTCCTGTCGGGAAGCCCGTCTAGCAGAAATAGAGAGCACGCTCTCTATTTCCTCGACGGCCCGCCTGGATGAATGGCTGGTTGCCATTCCCGACGGGCGGGTCGCCGATTTCGACGGCCGGCAGAGAGCCTCGACGGGCGGAACGATGTGTTCTGCCCGTCGAGGATCTCTGCCGTGTGTACGCGGCCTAAGTTTTGTCTAAGGCCTCACAAAGCCTAGAGCCGCCTCTGTCTAAATGCCATATTACATCTGTAGGTATCTTTAGTAGTAGTGTCTTTTCAGCCAGAAATAGTGACATTGATACCAACCAACAATGCTTAAAGACAAGACCATTTACTTTGCACTGCTTAGTGACCCTGTTTTAAAAATTAAACTGGCCCAAAAATTGTACCTGCAAATAAAGGACTTACTTCTATGTTGAAGAGAAATGTTCCTCTAAAGTCTGCTAAGAAACTAACGCTTTGGGATCTCGAAGAGTCCATCGGCTTTGCCCCGCCCCCCCATTTCGCTCTGCTTAATGGTTCCCCCTACTTTCATGTCACTTTTGTGTACCGTAGTGATGTAAGCGTTGGTAGTGCAGTGGAGAACCAGGAGCTTGACTATCTTTTGACTTCTCAAAATACTTTTTCTCAACAGAGCGGTAGTCTTGTGCTCAGGCTGCATTCACATCTGAGCGACAAATCGCCTGTCGCCCGACGCTCGTGCCGCTGGAGGGGCGAATCCCCATTCACGTCTATAGAGATGGTTCACATCTCTGAAACGCCGAACGCCTGTCGCCTGAAAAAAAGTCCCGGACCCTTTTTTTCAGGCGACATTGGCGTTCGGCCATAGACATCAATGGGGATGATTTGTAAAAAAAAAAAAAAATGAATCGAATCGCGGCAAGTAATGCCGCGTATGCGGCGTTACTTGCCGCTCAGGTGTGAATGCAGCTTTAGACTTGAAGGAAAAGAGTATTTATTCTCTTATTTTGCATGTACAGCTTTCGGGCCAGCTTATTTTTTTTAATCAAGGTCAGTTTAATCTGAGCCATAAATCAGTCTGAGGCATACTATGACATTTTTAAATATACTTTAGGCCCCTTTCACATGAGCGGACAAACGGTCCGCTAATTACAAGTCCGTTTACGGACTTGTAATGTGTCCCTATGGGAGGGGATCCGTTAGCGGATGATGCATCCGCTAACGTCCGCCTACTATCCGCGTCCGCCTGGATCCGTTTTGCGGACGGAAGAAAATCCTATTTTTCTTCCGTCCGGTGGATCGGATTGGATGCAAACGGACAGACGGTCCGTTTCCATCCGATTCCCCATAGGGCATAGCGGAGGAGAGACAGGGCGGTCCCTGCACAGTGTGCGGGGTCCGCCCTGTCCGCCGACAGCTGAGCGGGACCCCCCGCTGAGCCGACGGACACACACGGAGCGGACCAAAAAACGGACCGCTCCGTGTGAAATAGGCCTTATTCTCCTAAAAAAATGACTATTCCTTGTATGACATATTTCTTACCTTCAGCCAGTGTCATGAATAAATGAATGATGTCAGAGGGGGGAAACCAGAGACTGAGTAGAAGCTCTGATTTTCTAAGCAAGGAGGTAATGTCTTGTCATCAGTGAGTGATAGGGAGATCAGAAGGAAAACAGTTGAGGAAAAAACAATAGGATGACCGTTATAACATACACTATATTACCAAAAGTATTGGGACTCCTGCCTTTACAGGCACATGAAGTTTAATGGCATCCCAGTCTTAGTCTGTAGTGTTCAATATTGAGTTGGCCCCACCCTTTTTGGCTATAACAGCTTCAACTCTTCTGGGAATGCTAAAAGTCTGGTTGAGGTCAGGATTCTGTGCAGGCCAGTCAAGTACCTCCACCCCAAACTCGCTCATCCATGTCTTTATGGACCTTGCTTTGTGTACTGGTGCGCAGTCATGTTGGAACAGGAAGGGACTATCCCCAAACTGTTCCAAAAAAGTTAGGAGCATTCAATAAAGTTCCCTTCACTGGAACGAAGGGGCCAATCCTACACCATAATCCCCCCTCCAACATATGATTTGGACCAGTGCACAAAGCAAGGTTCATAAAGACATGGATGAGCGAGTTTGGGATGGAGGAACTTGACTGACCTCAACTCAATAGAACACCTTTGGGGTGAATTAGAGCAAAGACTGCAAGCCAGGCATTCTCATCCACATCAGCGCCTGACCTCTCAAATGCTCTTCTGGAAGAATGGTCAAACATTCCCATAGACCAGTGTTTCTCAACTCCAGTCCTCAAGCCACCCCCCCCCCCCCCCCCCCCCCAACAGGTCATGTTTTCAGGATTTCCCTCAGATGAAAAGGCTGTGGGAATTACTAAGGCAGTGAAACTGATCAAATCACCTGTGCAAAATAATGGAAATCCTAAAAACCTGACCTGTTGGGGGGCCTTGAGGACTGGAGTTGAGAAACACTGCCATAGACACACTCCTAAACCTTGTGTACAGCCTTCCCAGAAGAGTTGAAGCTGTTATAGCTCCAAAGGGAGGGCCTACTTATAATTGAACCTTACGGACTAAGACTGGGGTTCCATTAAATTTCCTGTGCGTAAAAAACAAACAGGTGTCCCAATACTTTTGGTAATATAGTGTATTTTAGACGCCCATTTGAGAATTGGGCCAACTGTTTTTAAGGAAAGGCGAACCTTTTAAAGTTATAATTGCTGGCAAAGTGTATTAGAAAACATTGTGGCTTCTATCAAACTGATTGATGATTTAAAATAAAAAAAAATAGAAATTATTGTAATTTTTATTACCGGTGTTCATTTTGCCATTTGATTAAGACAATATACGTGATTTGTGCGCACACACCTGACTTCCTTTGTGCAAACACTCGAGGCTTTGGTAGAAATGTATTAGTTTGGTGATGGGCGCTCACACATAGCGAGAGTATGTCATTGGGGTGGGATCCTCAATGTATATATGTGTTTTGTATATTTACAATAACACAATTGTTATGAATTGCTTTCCCTTAGGGCCGCTTTAGCATCAACCTTCAAGGAACAGGACTCTCTGTATCTGAAACCACCAAATGGATGTCACAAGGAAATTATGCAGTGACTGAAATAACGAAATCTCCAGTAAGGATCTACACATTTCTTTGCACTCATTTCAGTTATTTTTTTACAGTAAAACCTTGGTTTGAGAGTAACTCGGTTTGAGAGCGTTTTGCAAGACAAGCTACATTTTCAAATAACTTTTGACTTGATATACAAGTGATGTCTTAATATAAGAGCAGTGTCGCATCACAACTGAGTATAAAAGAGAAAAGAGGTGTCTCTAAGGCCGCGTACACACGATCAGTCCATCCGATGAGAGCGGTCCAAAGGACCATTTTCATCGGTTAACCGATGAAGCTGATTGATGGTCTGATGTGCCTACACACCATCAGTTAAAAAAACAATCGTGTCAGAACGCTGTGACGTAAAACAAAACGACGTGCTGAAAATAACGAAGTTCAATGATTCCAAGCATGCGTCGATCTGATTCTGAGCATGCGCGGGTTTTTAACCAATGCTTTTGCATACTAACGATCGGTTTTGACCCATCGGTTAAGCGTCCATCGGTTAAATATTAAAGCAAGTTCTCTTTTTTTTGACCGAAGGATAACTGACTGATGGGGCCCACACACGATCGGTTTGGACTGATGAAACAGACCTTCAGTCTGTTTTCATCGGTTTTGACCGATCGTGTGTACGCGGCCTAAGTGTAGCAATATGGTTACATCTAATGAAGTTACAACATTTAGCAACATATTACTACACTTAGGCCCCATGCACACGAGACGCAAATGCAAACACATCTAAACACACGTTTTCAAAGGCAAAAACCGGCGTTTAAAACGCCCGTTTTTGCCACAAATTTTGCGGCGTTTTGCCGCGCTTTACCGCGTTTTCCAGCGTTTGCGTTTATAAGCGTTTAGTTAAGAAACATCATAAAACCCTCCCTAAGCTCAAAAAACAATATTATTTAAACATTTCAGCCATTTTGTGAGACCAAAGTGAGTAGCAGCTGAAAGAGCAGCAGTGTACTTGTATTTAGCGTGTCACTTGCCACATCACCTGCCACAAGCTGTGGATTGTCCACTTGCCATGTTACCTGCCAGAAGTTGTGAATTGTCCACTTGCCACGTCATCTGCCACGTCACCTGGCCATACCACCTGCCACAAGTTGTGGATTGTCCACTGGCCACATCACCTGGCCACGTCACCTGCCATGTCACCTGCCACAAGTTGTGGATTGTCCACTTGCCATGCCACCTGGCCACGTCACCTGCCCACAAGTTGTGGATTGTCCACCTGCCACATCACCTGACCATGTCACCTGCCACAAGTTGTGGATTGTCCACTGGCTACGTCACCTGACCACGTCACCTGCTACAAGTTGTGGATTGTCCACTTGCCATGTCACCTGGCCACATCACCTGTCACAAGTTGTCGATTGTCCACTGGCCACGTCAGCTGCCATGTCACCTAGCCACGTCACCTGCCACAAGTTGTGGATTGTCCACTGGCCACGCCACCTGCCACAAGTTGTGGATTGTTCACTGGCCACGTCACCTGACCACATTACCTGCCATAAGTTGTGGATTGTCCACTTGCCATGTCACCTGGCCACGTCACCTGCCACAAGTTGTGAATAGTCCACTTGCCATGTCACCTGGCCACGTCACCTGCCACAAGTTGTGGATTGTCACCTGGCCACGTCACCTGCCACATCACCTGGCCACAAGTTGTGGATTGTCCACTGGCCACGTCACCTGACCACGTCACCTGCCACAAGTTGTGGATTGTCCACTGGCCACGTCACCTGACCACGTCACCTGCCACAAGTTGTGGATTGTCCACTTGCCATGTCACCTGCCCACGTCACCTGCCACAAGTTGTGGATTGTCCACTGGCCACGTCAGCTGCCATGTCACCTGGCCACAAGTTGTGGATTGTCCACTTGCCATGCCACCTGGCCACGTCATCTGCCCGCAAGTTGTGGATTGTCCACCTGCCACATCACCTGACCATGTCACCTGCCACAAGTTGTGGATTGTCCACTTGCCATGCCACCTGGCCATGTCACCTGCCCACAAGTTGTGGATTGTCCACCTGCCACATCACCTGACCATGTCACCTGCCACAAGTTGTGGATTGTCCACTGGCCACGCCACCTGCCACAAGTTGTGGATTGTCCACTGGCCACGTCACCTGACCACATTACCTGCCATAAGTTGTGGATTGTCCACTTGCCATGTCACCTGGCCACGTCACCTGCCACAAGTTGTGAATAGTCCACTTGCCACGTCACCTGGCCACGTCACCTGCCACAAGTTTGTGGATTGTCACCTGGCCACGTCACCTGCCACATCACCTGGCCACAAGTTGTGGATTGTCCACTGGCCACGTCACCTGACCACGTCACCTGCCACAAGTTGTGGATTGTCCACTGGCCACGTCACCTGACCACGTCACCTGCCACAAGTTGTGGATTGTCCACTTGCCATGTCACCTGCCCACGTCACCTGCCACAAGTTGTGGATTGTCCACTGGCCACGTCAGCTGCCATGTCACCTGGCCACAAGTTGTGGATTGTCCACTTGCCATGCCACCTGGCCACGTCATCTGCCCGCAAGTTGTGGATTGTCCACCTGCCACATCACCTGACCATGTCACCTGCCACAAGTTGTGGATTGTCCACTTGCCATGCCACCTGGCCATGTCACCTGCCCACAAGTTGTGGATTGTCCACCTGCCACATCACCTGACCATGTCACCTGCCACAAGTTGTGGATTGTCCACTGGCCACGCCACCTGCCACAAGTTGTGGATTGTCCACTGGCCACGTCACCTGACCACATTACCTGCCATAAGTTGTGGATTGTCCACTTGCCATGTCACCTGGCCACGTCACCTGCCACAAGTTGTGAATAGTCCACTTGCCATGTCACCTGGCCACGTCACCTGCCACAAGTTGTGGATTGTCACCTGGCCACGTCACCTGCCACATCACCTGGCCACAAGTTGTGGATTGTCCACTGGCCACGTCACCTGACCACGTCACCTGCCACAAGTTGTGGATTGTCCACTGGCCACGTCACCTGACCACGTCACCTGCCACAAGTTGTGGATTGTCCACTTGCCATGTCACCTGCCCACGTCACCTGCCACAAGTTGTGGATTGTCCACTGGCCACGTCAGCTGCCATGTCACCTGGCCACAAGTTGTGGATTGTCCACTTGCCATGCCACCTGGCCACGTCATCTGCCCGCAAGTTGTGGATTGTCCACCTGCCACATCACCTGACCATGTCACCTGCCACAAGTTGTGGATTGTCCACTTGCCATGCCACCTGGCCATGTCACCTGCCCACAAGTTGTGGATTGTCCACCTGCCACATCACCTGACCATGTCACCTGCCACAAGTTGTGGATTGTCCACTGGCTACGTCACCTGCTACAAGTTGTGGATTGTCCACTTGCCAAGTCACCTGGCCACATCACCTGTCACAAGTTGTCGATTGTCCACTGGCCACATCAGCTGCCATGTCACCTGGCCACGTCACCTGCCACAAGTTGTGGATTGTCCACTGGCCACGTCACCTGCCACAAGTTGTGGATTGTCCACTGGCCACGTCACCTGACCACATTACCTGCCATAAGTTGTGGATTGTCAACTTGCCATGTCACCTGGCCACGTCACCTGCCACAAGTTGTGAATAGTCCACTTGCCATGTCACCTGGCCACGTCACCTGCCACAAGTTGTGGATTGTCACCTGGCCACGTCACCTGCCACATCACCTGGCCACAAGTTGTGGATTGTCCACTGGCCACATCACCTGCCCACGTCACCTGCCACAAGTTGTGGATTGTCCACCTGCCACATCACCTGGCCACTTCACCTGCCACAAGTTGTGGATTGTCCACTTGCCATGCCACCTGGCCACGTCACCTGCCCACAAGTTGTGGATTGTCCACCTGCCACATCACCTGACCATGTCACCTGCCACAAGTTGTGGATTGTCCACTTGCCATGCCACCTGGCCACGTCACTTGCCCACAAGTTGTGGATTGTCCACCTGCCATGTCACCTGGCCACATCACCTGTCACAAGTTGTCGATTGTCCACTGGCCACATCACCTGGCCACGTCAGCTGCCATGTCACCTGCCACAAGTTGTGGATTGTCCACTGGCCACGTCACCTGCCACAAGTTGTGGATTGTCCACTGGCCACGTCACCTGACCACGTCACCTGCTACAAGTTGTGGATTGTCCACTTGCCATGTCACCTGGCCACAAATTGTGGATTGTCCACTGGCCACGTCACCTGACCACATCAGCTGCCAAAAGTTGTGGATTGTCCACTTGCCATGTCACCTGCCACAAGTTGTGGATTGTCCACTGGCCATGTCACTTGGCGACGTCCACTGGCCACGTCCACTGGCCACATCACCTGCCACAAGTTGTGGATTGTCCACAATGCAATGCAATCAATTTAAGTTTTTTTAATGGTTTTTCATCATTTGCCATCATTTTTGAGATTTCTAATATAAAAAAAATAGGTCACCTTTAAAAACGCCTATAAACGAAATCGCGGCAAAATGCAGGTACCGCGTTTTGCCGCAATTAGCGGCGTTTTGCCGCGATTTGCGTCTGAAACGCGAAAACTTTGCGTCTGAACCCATTTTTTTGCTTCTGAAAAAACGAGCCTAAACCCAACTGCTTTAAAACGCAAAAAACAGCCGCCGTCCCCACCATAACTAAGTCCCTTGCCAGTGAAATAAGCTACCGAAACAGGACCCAAACGGGACTTAAAATGTACTGTACACCCCTTAGGGGTGCTTTTTAGGCTGTCCCTGCTCGTGCATGATACTTGCTGTATGGTTTCACAGATCTGTTTGTATGTCACACTATCAAGCACTGAATTCATTACGAACATGTCAAATGTAACACATTCTTCCAATTTTGTTTTTGTAGGATGGAACCAAAGTGACGGGAAAATGTGGTGGCTATTGTGGCAAGTGTATTCCGTCTTCTGCAACCGGCCTCCATGTTCAACTATTATAGTACTGGTAAGAGGACCATAAATACATTCCTAACTAAGAGAGGTTTTATAAATCAGCCTTTCTCAACCTTCTAACCCCAGAGGAACTCTTAAAATTATATTAGGTCTCAGTTGGAAAATTGCCCCTTACATTGGCAGTCATTTGGAAGAACGCGCCCCTTTAGAGTGGTTTAGAATTCTTTTACAGACAGCGAAAAAATATCATAGATATCATGCCACTGCTTCTGCCAATGGCCTTGGCCCTCAAACTATGTAGACACCAATAGATGGGAGGTCAATCTGCCACAGCTCAAGGAATCCCTAGCAGTCTTCCAAGGAACCCTATGGATCCCCAGATGAAAATGGCTGTCCTAGTCACACTACTGATCACATGATCCATGAAATGTGTCGGCATTGCCAATAGTGATAAACCAGATTCATTTTCTTGTTATCTAAATATCTGTCACTGGTATATATCAACAACACACATACCTATTGATTAGATTTGTTTGGAGTGGTGATAATTTCAATGTAGCCAGGCTACAGCTTTAGACAGCCACAGTATTTATATTTGGCGAGCCTACTATATGAAAATGTACATACTGCAAAGCATGAAACTGAATACTGCATCCTCCTAATGTGTTATTTTGGGTAGAACCCCCATCAATAAATGTTTGCTGTCTCTTTGGAGAGATTTCTCTATAGTTACTGTTCCAAAGACACAACAGAATAGAAGAGGAAATCCTAAATCTCTATGTGTGGTGTCTTGAAGTGACATTAATTTCGAATAGCATCCCATGCCCTGTACAATAGAGCACAATGCACCCACACCACAAACTATATACCAAGCATATTGGTATGCTGCATTTGAAAGTTGGTTGGCCATATCAAAATGCCTGCTTTCTTATGCAATGAATGTTAATGTTTTTCAGAGTGGAGAAGGGTTGGAACCCTGTTGGGCTCTTCTATCTCTGCTATCTGGGGCTCCTTTAGAAAGACTTCCCCTTACTTCCTGTCTTGTAAGGGAAGACTAGAACCCCTGTTAGATTTTTTTTTTTACTAATGCCGCATACACACGATTGGAATTTCCGTCAAGAAATGTTCGATGTGAGCTTTTGGTCAGAAATTACGACCATGTGTAGGCTCCATCGGACATTTTCTATCAGAATTACCGTCAGCAAAAGTTTGAGAGCTGGTTCTGAAATTTTCCGACAAAAAAACTTCTTGTCGGAAATTTTGATCGTCTGTATGCAATTCCGACTCTCAAAAATCCTACACATGCTTGGAATCATTGAACTTTATTTTTCTTGGCTTCTCATAGTGTTGTACGTCACTGTGTTCGTGGCGTTCGGAATTTCAGACAACATTTGTGTGACCATGTGTATGCATAGTTTGAGCCAAAATTCAGTCGAGAAAAAAATCCACGGTTTTGTTGTATGCGGCATTACCCTTACTTACCGACTGGTGACACTGTTGTCAGCAGGACAGGATATGAAGGAAAATGTCTCTCTCTCCCTCACCAGGAAGCAGTAAAAACCCAACAAGGATTGATTTTAAACTATTCTCTGTACATTGGCTTCTTTTTCTCCATAAAACTGTTTTTGGTTAAAAAAAAATAATACAAGCGTTCTAATTCTTAAAAAAAATGTTTTTGCCATACGTTTTAACAAATCAAAATATATATAAAAAGAAAAGTGCCGATCTGCAAAAGTGCAGCTTCCTAACAGATTTAAGCTTGAAGAAGTCCCATCACTTCTGCCCATAAATGGATTGATTCTTGGCCAGTTCAGCAGGGATAAGCTGAAATTCCATCCATTTATGGGCAGGCTGGTTGTACCCAAGTCAATCCATTGATCGCCATGGGTACAACCAGCCTGTTGAATTTTTTACATGCAATGACTGCTGCCTCCTATCGCCGTTAGCAGTATTCGTTGTGTTCTGCCGACTAGTAAGGCTCCCCACCAGCAGAACTCAACTGACAGTGTTGATGGGGAAATCAAGAGTATATTCTTTTAATCAATATTATATATATAGATATATATATATATATGATTTGCTTGATTACATCACTGAAAGTTAATTTCCTTTTTCATTTGTTGTAGGTGCTTTAAAGAAGAAAGTTCAGATGGATTAAGACATGTGTTGCAATACCTCTTCGTTCAGTGTTTGTATATGTGTAAATAGCTTGGATATCAAGTGGTGTATAGTGTAATATTTATGTCTGACTTTATTTATTTTAATATTTTGTGGGCGTAGAAAAAAAAATGTGTCTTTCAAGCCCTCCTCTGCAAGATGCGCATCCAGCCGAACATGACCGGAGCCATCACCAGTGAAGTGGTTTTGGCTGCTTTTTTTTTGTGTCTCTGTTCCACTTTGCAGTCCGTCCGCTGCATTGTACATGCTCTACATCATATGTAGCATACTGACATGCCTGATGTTCTGTTATAACAGTTGTGTATGGTTGATCATCCGTCCGTGATCTAGCAGTTCTTCCTGGCTTATCAGCCTCTGGTGCTTTGCAAGAGTTAAGAGGGTTTATTTGGCATTTTTCTGTAGAATGTTTATTTCGAAATGAAAAAAATTCATAAGTCGTTAATTGTCCGGGTCCCTTGTATCAGGCCACCAAAGAGCTAAAGAAGTTACAACTGGCACCAAACTTTTTTGAGCTTTTTCTGTTGTCAATGGCAGATCATGTTGTCCGATTCTCTTGGCTCCAAGTTGAGCCATCCAACCTGCATAATTAATCCTTAGAACTTGTGCCAGGACACGATCTGCATTGAACTTGCATGTTCTTCCTGTGCTTCCATGGATTTCCTGTGCCTGTGCTTCCATGGATTTCCTGTGCTTCCATGGTTTTTCCTGTGCCTGTGCTTCCATGGATTTCCTGTGCCTGTACTTCCATGGATTTCCTCCAGAAACATGCTAGAAGGTTACTGTATATACTCGAGTATAAGCCGAGTTTTTCAGCACATTTTTTTGTGCTGAAAATACCCCCCTCGTCTTATACGTATACTTATACTTTTTGCGCCTAATCTCCCGGACTTAGGGGACCCGGTACCGACTGGCCGTAGGTCCCCTGGACCCCAAACTTGGCACACATGTAGCCCCACTCTTCCTCTACTAGTGTGCAAAGTTTTGTTGTTTGTGTGCAAAGTTTCAAGTCATTAAAAACAGGGTTTTCTGAACTCCCCCTGCCTTTTAAGGGTCAAGCACTGAAAAAAAAAAAAGGTACTTGATAAAAGTGCAGAACATTAGAACATTTTTCATGAACATGCCAAACATACCCTTTTCGATTTCATCTTTTGTCTGCGCAAATGTAAAATAACATTGTGAATTCTGTTTTTGTATTTAATGTAATATTTTATACTGAAAAAAGGGAATCATTTGCACTACAAGGTCAAAGTGAACAACAATGGTGCCTTTTATAAAAAATAAAAATAAAGAAAAAACGAGAAATATCTTTATAAATATTTATTGAATTATTAGCTCAAGAGTTAAATATTATTTTTGATTTTTTTTTTTTTTTTTTAAGTTACACTAAGAAATATACTATAGAAAAAAATTACTGACTTGAGATAGAGCCTTGTTTTTATACAGTACATGAATTATTTGATGTTAAATTGTTACATTCACTAAAATGAGCCTGCCAATAAAGACTTGCATGGTGTTTTGTATAGAGGCCATCGTATGGACCAGTCACAGGGTAAATAAAAGCCATTTTATTCTCTCCAAAGATAGTGTCTAATCCATAAGGATTTTATACAAAGTATGACGGAATCACACCCGATGTGTAAAGAAATAACATGCAAAACACCTTTGCCAATAATAAATTACCAAAAAAAAAACCCAGCTAGGTGTCTAAATAACTAAACATAACCACATAATACCTTTTCTTTTAGTCTGTAAAGCCTAATAACTTCACGAGTTGGGAGAGTAAAAATGTCTTCCATATTTTTATGTCCGTGTGTGAGATTCACTTCCTGTCCCTGTGACACCGGGAGAAGAAATGGTGGGAGGAGGGGGCAGTTGTCACAAGGAAAACATTCTGGTTGGAAATAGAATACGGTCAGTCAACCCAAAAGTGATATTTTAGTTGTAGTTGGAGACTGATGATCTGAGTCACCTCTTGGCTTCTTAAACCTCCCAGGGCCTATTCACACGAAAGCCCACATGATCAGACTTCCATCGGACTTTTCGGTGGATTTTGGTCTGAAGGGCGTTGGCCGCGAACTTGTCCTGCATACACACGGCAGAACATTTTCAGCCAACATTCACCACATGGTTTTTCAGCTAATTATTACCACCACCCTTTGGGCAACTAGTGCTATTGTTGTCCGATGTTTAGCATTGGTTCTGAGCACGCGTGTTTGTACTTTGGATTTTAGTCCGGTGGACTTGTGTACACAGGATCCTGTCAGAAAGTTTAAGAGCACGCACAGCGAACATTTGTCCATGGAAATTCCGACAACAATTGTCTGATGGAGCATACAGACGGTCAGATTGTCCAACAAAACACGTCCATCGGACCATTGTTGTCGAAAGAGCTTCCCTCCAACATGGTTTAGGTCATTTTTGTTGGACAAGTCTCAACTCTAAGGCCCCTTTCACACTGGGGCGGGAGGTGCGCTGACATTATAGCGCCGCTATACCTTCGGAATTGCTGCAGTATTCGCCCACTAGCGGTGCGGGTTTAACCCCCGCTAGCGGTTGAAAAGGGGTTAATAGCGCCCACGGGGCACATTGCCAGCGGTATTGCCGCGGTGTCCCATTGTTTTCAATGGGGAGGAGCGGTAAACACACCTCTCCTTCACAGCTCCAAAGATGCGGCTGGCAGGACTTTTGGAGCGGTCCTGCTAGCGCACTGCTTCAGTGTAAAAGTTTACAGGCTTTCACACTGAAGATTGCAAGGCAGGCGTTTTTCAGGCGGTATTTAGGTGCTATTTTTAGCGCTAAACCCCCTGAAAAACGCCTTGGTGTGAAAGGAGCCTAAGTGAGATCCTCCCAGGATAACTATATAGAAAATCCCCAAACCAACAAATTGGCAAAATATTGCAATTTATTATAAAATCTACTATGACTAGCTGGGTGACTGTGGAAGCAATATCTCAACTCCTATTGGTTTAAAAATTGGAAAGCAAACTCTAAATACTGTATGCTGTCCAGTGAAAACCTGAAAAAAAATGTCCATATAACAGTGTTGGACTGGCTGTACACACTCAGATTTGTTGCTTAGAAATCAAGCCATCCCCCATTCATGTTAAGCAGCGTGGATGGGGGATTCTTCGCTGCAATCTATTTTATTTGGATAGTCACAGCACCCACAACTGCCTGAATACCAAAACATTTGGGGTGATTTAGTAAAAGTGGAGGGTGCAAAATCTGGTGCAGCTCTGCCTAATAGCCGATAGGCTATAACTCGTGAAGTTATTAGGCTTTACTTCAATTAAGCTTTGACAAAAAAAAAAAAAAAATAGGTTTCTACGTAAAGCTGCACAATATTTTGCACTCTCAGGTTTTAGAAAATCAACCTCTAAGAGTAATTTCTCTCTGTTGCTTCGTTCCTCTGCTATCAGCATGAATCACTTCTGACAGAGTTTTCCTGGCACCAAGAGAAAAATGGTGATGGGGAGGGAGCTCCAGCTAATTGACAGCCTCAGTTCTGTTCCTGTGTGAAGGGGGGCGTGTCTATTCCTTCCAATCAACTCTCAGAGCTCTCCTCACTGAGCTTTGCAGTGTGTGATTTCAGCTCTCCGCCCCATTTCTTTCTGAACTCTCAGACAAGCCTTAAATATTCAGCACTTTGAACAGAGGTAGAAGAGAGAAGACTGCAGATAAATAGTTACAACTATTGTAAGAGGGATTGTTTCATTTTAGAGTATCACCTGAGACCAGTCACTTCACTGTGTACATGTAAGGGTTTACAACCACTTTAACTTCTTCATTAGGATCAAGTCAATAGAAGAGTACTTTATGATCCATCCTAAACTAAAACTATAAAGTAGGATCCCTCTGCAGCAAGCTATTTTATGATGCCTTATTCTCTGTAAGCACAGTATACAGTCCTTATGGATCATACACTAAAGCAGGCCATACACGGTCGCATTTCGAACAAATTTTCTTTACAAAATCAGAAAGTTCGTTATTTTTGTGATCCAATGATGTCACCATTGATTTTCGAAATTCGGCTGACCAAACCTTCATGTTGCCGGGAATATTCTTTTCTCTCCGGGAATATTCTTCTCTTGCACAAGCGCATTTTTTTTCTATTACATTTCTCTCACGATTCACGATCAGAAAATCGTTCGTTTTCAAAAAATTTCCAAATGTCGGATTTCTCAAATTTGTTTGCCGCACGAAAATTGGCTGTTGCTGCAGCCCACTAACGGTGCGAAATATGAACGAAAATTCTTTCATACAATTTTCAAAAGAAAATTCTGTCGAAATTCGAACTGTGTATGGCCGCCTTTAGTATGCCAGATTCACACCAACATTTTTAATGAAATAGCATTCAAACACCCTTTCAAATAGTAACAAAGGAATGCCAGTGGCTTAAATAGGTAAATATAATTCACTTTTAACTGGACTTGTTCTATAACATTCAGGACGTTTCACCACCAAGTAGCTTTCTTAGGTCAACGTTAAAAGTTCTTTACAATGAACATAACTATGTTTTGAGTAATCGAACGTCCAGGTTTTGACCGGTATTGACGTCTGACTATAGTAAATTATATCAAAATGTCACATACTGTATACCTAAATGGTTGCCCTCAAAAATAAAAAAAAGTTTTTATGTATCATATTCTAATATTAGATGCCTTAAAAAAAAAAATTGCTGATGAACTGCCAGTAGTCCTCTATCCAAAACCTACGCATGTCATCTTAGGTGGAGAATTTGGCAGTAGGTTGCAAACATCTATCATGAGAAGTTCCTCCAGCCATCTCCACCTCTTGCTGCTCCCTCTGGAGGAACAAAATATTTTTGTTTCCTGCGTTCATCCATCCGTTCCCAAAAAAAAACATTGAAGTAAAGATTTTTACCTTCCATCAGATCCTTACAAAGGGAGATTGGTTACTAACACACGCTCCATTAGGTCTTGTGAATTATAATGAATTACGGTAAATAACATCCGAGTCTAGATTTTTGTATGAACGTTTTTTTTTATTTTTTGTCAGTATTTTAAATGACTGGCTAACAAAATTTTTATATGCCCAGCATTTGATCATTTTTCTTTTGTACTTCTAATAATTTGTATTTTGATTTATATTGGTCTATTCATGCACTGTATCTATACACGTAAGGGTTGGTATAAATTATATTAATTTTCAAAGATGCTACATGTCTGAAATGTGCTTATTATAAGCATTCTCTTGTATATACCTCTTCTTACATCTCTGGTGCTAATTATACACATTTTATTTTCTATTCTTTAAAAAATTGTATCTGTATTTCTTCCTGAGAAACACCAGATTTGTGTTCACGCAGATTGTACCCATTGTTCTTATTGTCATAGGTATTTATAATATGCACTGATAACAGCTTTACTGGTGTTCACCTATTAACAAATAAATTATTTTTAAAGTTTTACAGTATAATGATCTTTTTGTGCAATTTTTACACAAAATACTGTTTTTGGTCCATGGAGGATGGTGGAGTACTTGCCTATTTGACATACACAATTTTTTCATATGCCTATTAAAGTGGAGTTACACCCTTAAAAAAATTGTATATATATATATATACACACACACATACATATTATATATATATATATATATATATATAAACACACACACACACGTACACGTGTGTGTGTGTGTGTGTGTGTGTGTGTGTGTATATGTATATATACACACACACACACACTATATATATATATATATACATATATATATATATATATACACATACACACACACACATTATATATATATATATATACACACACATACAAATAAGTGGAAAAAATAAATATATACGACATTGCAGGAGCTTGAGGACAGGTAAGTGTCCTTATTAAAGGTCAGCAGCTACAGTGTTTATAGCTGCTGACTTAAAAAAATAAAAAACGCATGTGGAATCCCACTTTAAGCTAAATACATTATACAATTTTCTTGTACAACTTTCTTTTAGATTTACCAAAACCATATAAACACAAACACTTTCAATTTGTATGTAATCAGGCAGGCCCTTGTACTACATAGAATAAGTCAATTTGTCAACTGCATTGCTTAGCACCTCATCCCTTAAATTTCATAAATTATGAAGGTGAAAAAATACACAAAAAATATAAATTTATTATACCGTGTTTCCCCAAAAATAAGCCCGAGTCTTATATTAATTTTGGCAACAAGTTACAGTAGGGCTTATTTTCAGGGTAGGCCTTACCATATTAATGTGCTGTCTTCTCTTCCCCTCTCCCTCCCTGCCTGTCAGGAATCCCCAGTGTGAACCAAGTTAAAATGCTTGTAAAATCCTATAATCCACTCTATTCCAGTAGTATAAAATGTACAATATGGGTGTCTTTCTGTAATATAATTGTGCCAAATACCTTCATTATAGCACCACTCTGCTCTTCTGTAACATGCTGGAGTTCTCCCCTGCATTTATATCATAGAAACCCACACATTGTACATTATATACTACTGTAATAGAGTGGGTCATAGGATTTTACAAGCATTTAAACTATTGCTTATTTTCGGGGGATAGGGCTTATATTGCAGCCCTCCTATAAAATAGGGCTAGGTCTTATTTTCAGAGAAACACGGTAGTATCAAAATACAGAAAGATAAAATTTATCTTTCTGCCTTTTGATATAAATTTATTATAGTATTTGTGTATTTTTTCCCCCTAAAAATCCCATCTTCACCTTCATAATTCCTTGTACTACATAGTTGAAGGTAAATCTAAGGAAATTGAATAATGTGTATCCAGCTTTAGGGATGAGCTTGGGTTTGGTCTGAACCAGGAAATTAGCAGTCATTGTTGGGGTGGTGAGTCGCAGGTAGGAGATTTCCTGTCCCCACAACTTCATGTATACAATGGGGCAGGGATGATCATGATGTCGTTGAATGAACCCGGCCATATTAGGGAGCCACCTCATCACTAATACATAGGTGCAGGGATATTATTCTGAATGCAGTGGGGGTCTGTGTGCAAGATCACACAGTGTGCCCCCTTCCTCAAGAAAAGTAAACCGAACAAATTATTAGGAGTGGGGACTGGTAAGGAAAAGCCTCGCCAACACAGCTACTGGGACTAGTCTGCACATGCTACTACTATCTGCAGAGCATCGTAAAATGACAAATTTGTATGCCCCTAAAGCCCCATACACATGGGCAGAATGTCAGATAAAACTAGCCGTCATTCTGCCTGTGGGTATGTTGGTCTGTCCGACAGAAGCCGGCTAACCCAATAACACAGCTTTTTAAAGAATCATCCATGCCATTCCTGGGCTCCCAAGTGGTACAGGACGTACAATCAGCTTTTATACTCCTACCATGCAGAGCATCACTTCCATAGCATAGCTTTGTAAGTGCAGCAGAGCATAGCTGGGTTTTCCCTATGCTCCATAGGACTACTTCTGCAGACCATCACAAGCACCACTCACCAACTAGTCCTGAAGAGCATCTGACATATTAGTAACTACTGCTGCAGACCATTCCCAAAATCCTGCTCCAGCACACAATGAAAGTGGCAGGGAAGGGGTCCCATGTCCCAGTGATTTTCCTCACCTGTACAGTGTCTGAATTAAAAGTAGAATTAAAGTGGATGGCCCCTTAAAAAAAATATATTAAGAGTCCAGCGGCGTCCGCAGCAGAGGATGAGCATTCGCTCGTCTCTCTGCTGCTCCCCCCTCCATCCACGGTGAGGGAACCAGGAAGTGAAGCGCTCCGGCTTCACTTCCCGGTTCCCTACGGCGCATGCGCGAGTCGTGCTGCGCCCGCCAATTGGCTCCCGATGTGTGCTGGGAGCCGAGAGATCCAAGCACACAACGGAAAAAACCCGTCTTTTGCCCGAGACTGCGGGCCAGAAGTGGGTGCAAATACCTGTCTTTAGACAGGTATCTGCACCCCCTCCCCCCTGAAAGGTGTCAAATGTGACACCTAAGGGGGGAGGGTTCCGATCAGCGGAAATTCACTTTAGGGTGGAGATCCACTTTAACCACTCTTTTAAAGTGTTGCTAAACCCAGGACTCTGCATCAACTACAGTACACAGAATATGGAAATGTAATTATTTTAGTAAATATAAACTGCTAAATACCTTTTCTCATCAGCAGTATATAGCAGTCTTGTGACTTCTATCAGTGCTCAAGTCAAGCACTGGTTAAAGCTTGTAGGAGTTTTCATTCTCCCCCGACTGCTATGAGGATGTTTGACCCCCTGACCCTCTGCCTTGACAGTGCTAGTTGGCCCTTTGTTGATCGCATGCAATTTCCTTTCACAAAAAATAAAAACTCCAGTGATACACAGCAAACCGAGCATGTGCAAAGTGCCACCAGGGCTCTGTTTTATTAGCAGATTGATTGGAGACTATGGAGTAAGGGAAGGATCAGAAGAGACAGGATCAAACAGCCTTTTAACACAATGCAGAGGCTTAACCCTTTAGGTTCCACAGTGAGTATATCAATCATGCTTTACTGCATATACAGACTGATTTTACCGTTATGAGTTTAGTAGCACTTTAGGAAAAGCCCCCACCCACCTTCTAGCATCTATACCAGGGATATGCAATTGGTGGACCTCTAGCTGTTGCAAAACTACAAGTCCTATTATGCCTCTCGGTGTCATGCTTGTGGCTGTTAGTCTTGCTATGCCTCATGGGACTTGTAGTTCAACAGCTGGAGGTCTTCCAATTGCATATCCCTGGCCTATACCAACTACCCTGTAAAAGGAAGATGCTTACACCCATCTCAGTGGTTGCATCATGTGATCTCACCAGCAGCCGGCTTCAGAGAAGAGACAGCAAACAAATATCCCATAGTAAACCTATAGGTAATGTCACTGCCCAGGCATTCCATCTGTTGTCAGCCCTCTCAGGCTGACCACTGAGGGGGGATTCACATGACTGAGCCACTGAATAAGTATAAGCATCTTTTTTTTATGGGGTAGCTTGAATAGGTGTTATATGGTGGGAGCCATTTTAAATGTAAAAGGTAGTTTTAGTTCTTTAAAAATAACAAACATCTTATATTTACCTGCTCTGTGCAGTGGTTTTGCACTTATCTGGTCCCCTGCCAGCGGCTCCTGATCCCTCCCACTTGCTGAAACCCCTCCGACTTGCTATGAGGCCACTCGCATGTACATAAGATACATGGAGTGAAGCTCAGTCGCGCCCCTCCACTGCCTACAATTGACAGCAGCGGGCACCATCGAGTATAATCTCTTGATCGGATGCTTTTTTTTTTAACCACTTCCCTACGGCCGTACGAGTATATACGGCCGCAGGGTGGCTCTAAATCTCCGGGCTGCCGTGTTTTCACGGCAGCCCCTTTCCTCGTTCCCAGCGGGGAACTTGTGTACTGGCCGTGTCCCTTGGACACAGCCAATCACAGATCGCCGCGAACGGCCAATCAGAGTGGCCGTTTGCGATGCGATCTGATGGGCCAATGAGAGATGATCTCATATGTAAACATATGAGATCATCTCTCATTGCCGGCTCTCACAATGACAGCGTCCTGTCAGAGAGAGCATACCGATCTGTGTTCCTAATACATAGGGACACAGATCGGTCACCCCCCCCTCCCCCTACAGTTAGAACACAATGCAGGAAACACATTAACCCCTTCCTCACCCCCTAGTGTTAACCCCTTCCCTGCCAGTCACAGTTATACAGTAATTAGTGCATATTTATAGCTCTGATTGCAGTATAAATGTGAATGGTGCCAAAAATGTGTCAAAAGTGTCCGCCATAACGTCGCAGTAAAAATCGCAGATCGCCGCCATTACTAGTAAAAAAAATAATAAAAAATTCTGTCCCTTATTTTGTAGGCGCTATAACTTTTGCGCAAACCAGTCGTTTATTGCGATTTTTTTTTTTAACCAAAAATATGTAGAAGAATACGTATCGCCCTAAACTGATTTTTTTTTTTAAATTGGGCTATTTTTTTATAGCAACAAGTAAATATTGTATTTTTTCAAAATTGTCGTCCTTTTTTGTTTATAGCGCAAAAAATAAAAATCGCAGAAGTGACCAAATACCACCAAAAGAAAGCTCTACTTGTGGGGAAAAAAGGACGCCAATTTTGTTTGGGAGCCATATCGCACGACCGCGCAATTGTCAGTTAAAGCGACGCAGTGCCGCAAGCTGAAATTTCACCTGGTCAGGAAGGGGGTTTACATGCCCAGTAAGGAAGTGGTTAAACTAAAACTTATGCTTTAATAAAGGGTGATAGAAATTACCATGCCCCAGGGAAAGCATTTTCAAGGGAGTAAAGATACATTGTTCCATGAACAGCCCGAGTCAGCATTGTGGAGAATCCTGTACTGTACCATGCATCATCTGCTGGTGGAAACAGGCTAGACTGCCGTTTTGATTTTTCAGCTTAAAGGGGTGTTCCAGCCCTAAGTTGTGTTTATTAAAAGTCAGCAGCTACAAAAAGTGTAGCTGCTGGCTTTTAATAAACACTCACTCACTTACCTGCTCCTGCGTTCCAGCGACGCGCCGACCGGGGCTCCGCTCCTCTCCCCCCCTGCCCGGCCGGCGTCTCCATCCTGACTGTGGGCACCCAGCCGTGACAGCCTTCGGCTTCACGGTCGGGCACCCACTGCGCATGCGCGAGCCGTACTGCGCATGCGTGCGCGGCTCGCCGCTGATTGGAGAGGCGATCGCATGGGACCTGTCAGTGTCCCATGTGATCGCCTACAGGGAGGGGCTGGTGTAGGCGATTAAGGCTTAATCGCCTAACCAGCCCCTCGGCGGAAGCAGGACAGGAAGTCCCACTCCTACTGAAGCCCCCACTCCCCCCCCAAAAAAATTACATGCCAAATGTGGCATGTATGGGGGTGAGGAGTGGAGTAAGAAAAAGTCGATTTTTTGGGTGGAACACCCCTTTAAAGTGAATGTAAACCTGAATTAAGCTTGCACCCTGTACAGCATGGGATTTCATGCCATCTGTGTCCAGGCTATTAAAACTTGAATCCAGCTCCGAGCAATCCTTATTTTTTCAGCGAGATAAAAAAACTGACAAATGGAAGTCAGTTTCTCCCCCTTGCTGTGAGTGACAGGCAATTTACATATCTCATGCAAGATTGGCTGCTCCACACCTCAGCATGACTGACATGCTGAAGTCATGTGGCGACTCTTCTGGGTTGACTGGATGTTGGTGCTCACAGCAGCAGTTCAGTGGAAAAAGGATGTTGGGGGGGAAAAAATAAAGGGATTTTTAAATACAGCTTACCTGTAAAATCCTTTTCTTGGAGTACATCACGGGACACAGAGCGGCATATTCATTACTATGTGGGTTATATGGAGTACCTTCAGGTGTGGACACTGGCAATCTCAAACAGGAAGTCCCCTCCCTATATAACCCCCTCCCCTAGAGGGAGTCCCTCAGTTTTGTAGCAAGCAGTATGCCTCCCAAAATGGTCACCCAAAAGAGGGGTGGGAGCTCTGTGTCCCGTGATGTACTCCAAGAAAAGGATTTTACAGGTAAGCTGTATTTAAAAATCCCTTTTTCTTTCTCGTACATCACGGGACACAGAGCGGCATATTCATTACTATGTGGGATGTCCGAAAGCAATGCTTTAATGAGGGGAGGGAGACATCTTCCAAAGAAGGATTCAATTTAGAGATAAACTCAAATCATAATAATAATTCCAACTTAGTCAAGAAAAAACTTTTTTTTTTTTTTTTTTTTTTTTTTTTTTTTTTTTTTATAACCAAGGGTGCTTCTGATCCCGAGGATTTCAAACTGCAGCCTGTAATACTGCCTGTCCAAAGGCAGAATCCGCATTTCTTCTCACGTCTAGTTGATAAAACCTTGTAAACGTGTGGACTGATGACCACGTTGCTGCCTTGCATATCTGAGCCATAGAGATCTGATGGTGTGCTGCCCAAGAGGCGCCCATGGCCCTGGTAGAATGGGCCTTTACCGACAACGGAGGAGGCAACCTCTTCAATCCGTAGGCTTGAATGATTAACTGTCTAATCCATCTCGAGATGGTGGATTTTGCAGCTGCCTGCCCCTTCTTGGGGCCATCTGGTAGAACGAATAACACATCTGTTTTCCGGATCTTTTCTGTAGCTTTAAGATAGGCCTTCATGGCCCGGACAATATCCAAGGTATGCAGCAACCCCTCCTTTCTGGATGTAGGTTTTGGAAAGAAGGATGGTAGTACCAAATCCTGGTTTAAGTGAAATTTGGATATAACCTTTGGTAGAAAGGAAGGATGGGGTCGTAGAACTGCCCTGTCCTTATGCAGAACGAGATATGGTTCCTTACACGATAAGGCTGCTAATTCTGACACTCTCCTGGCCGAAACTATGGCGACCAAGAAAACCAACTTTCTTGTCAGTAAGAGTAAAGGAATCTCAGCCAATGGCTCAAAAGGCTGTTTCTGTAGAGTGGACAGGACAAGATTTAAGTCCCAAGGACAAATTGGTGACTTGACCGGAGGATTAATACGCAAGACCCCCTGTAAGAAGGTCTTTACCAGCGAGTGGGTGGCCAGCGGCCTCTGAAACCACACTGACAGAGCTGAGATCTGTCCCTTGATTGTGCTTAGTGCCAGGCCTTTATCCACTCCTAGCTGGAGAAAACTTAACACCCTATCAATAGTATATTTGCGGGAATTCCATCTTTTGGATTCACACCAGCCTATGTAGTTCCTCCACACCCTGTAATAAATCACCCTGGAGACCGGCTTTCTAGCCCTAATCAGGGTAGGGATTACCTGCCTAGACAGACCCCTACCCCTGAGAATCAGGGATTCAGCCTCCAGGCCGTCAAATTTAGACGCCGTAATGTAGGGTGGAGGATCGGGCCTTGTGAGAGTAGGTCTGGTTGTAGAGGAAGAGTCCAAGGGTCTCCCACTGCCATCTTCAGGACTAGTGAGTACCAAGTCCTCCGGGGCCAAGCCGGAGCTACTAGAATGACTGGCTTGTTCTCCACTCTGATCTTGCGCAACAGGCGCGGGAGTAACTGTAGTGGAGGGAATGCATATAGAAGTTTGAATTGATGCCAAGGGCAAACCAACGCATCGGTTCCGCAGGCCATAGGATCCCTCGCTCGAGACACGAACCTGTCTAGTTTCTTGTTGAACCTGGATGCCATTATATCTACGTCCAGCATTCCCCACCTCTGGCAGATTGTCTGAAAGACCTGGGGATGCAGAGACCATTCCCCTGGCAACAGACTCTGGCGACTTAAGAAGTCTGCCTGCAGGTTGTCCACTCCGGGAATGGAATATCGCTGAAATGCAGGGTACATGAACCTCTGCCCATTGAAAAATCAAGTTCACCTCCCTCTGAGCGGCCTGGCTTCTGGTTCCCCCTTGGTGGTTTATGTATGCCACTGCCGTGGCATTGTCTGACTGGATTCTCACCGGGAACCCCTTTAATCTGGAGGTCCATGCCAGAAGGGCTAGGCGAGCAGCTCTGATTTCCAAGATATTGATGGAGAGCTGCCTCTCTACTTTCACCCAAGTTCCCTGGCGGGAGAACCCCTCGAAGACCGCCCCCCAGCCTGCCAGGCTGGCGTCTGTGGTAACTACCTTCCAGACAACAGGGCTGAAGGATTTTCCCTTTAGAAGGTTCTGAGGGTTCAACCACCAGGCCAGGCTTTGTCGGACCCTTGATGATAGCGTCAAAGGGGACTCTAAGGCATGTGCCCTCTTGCCCCAGGCTGCTAGAATGGCTGCCTGTAGGACGCGAGTGTGGATCTGAGCGTACGGTACTGCCTCGAACGTGGCCACTAGCTTGCCTAGTGATCGCATACACAGGCGAATAGTTGGTTTTTTCTTGTTTAGAACCAACTGAACCAACCCCTTGATAGCCTCGATCTTTACAAGGGGCAGGAACACCTTTTGATGTTCTGTGTCTAACCTCATGCCGAGGTATTCCAACTGCTTTGTAGGCTGGAACGCTGACTTTCCCCGGTTTAGGACCCAGCCGAATTCTTCGAGGTACCGAACCGTGAGGTTTACTGCCTTTTGCAGACCCGGCCGTGAGTGATCTATGATTAAAAGGTCGTCCAAGTATGCTAGGACTGTGACCCCCTGGATCCTTAAGTTGGCCAGAACTGGGGCTAGGATCTTCGTGAATACCCGGGGGGCCGTGGCCAGCCCGAAGGGGAGCGCCCTGAATTGGAAGTGTCGCTGCCCCCCCGCGAAGCGTAAAAATCTTTGATGCGACTGAAAGATTGGTACATGAAGGTAAGCATCCTTTATGTCTATGGAGGCCAGAAAATCGTCCTTCTGAAGCGCGGCGGCTGCTGACCGGATGGATTCCATCCGGAAGGAACGAACCCTTAGGAAACCGTTTAACCTCTTTAGGTCCAAAATTGGCCTGACATCGCCGTTGGGTTTTGGTATAACAAAGAGATTGGAATAGAAACCTAGGCCTTGCTCTTGGGCTGGCACCTCTATAATTACGTTCTGGCAAAGCAGGTGATCCAAAGCTGCCAGCATTGAGGCCTTCCTTGCTGGATCCCTTGGTAGCCTTGATTCTTGAAAATAAGGCGGAGGATACCTTAGAAACTCCAGTCTGTAACCTGTGGTTACAGATGCCCGGACCCATTTGTCGGGGATCTTGGCTTCCCAAACTTCTGAGAAGAAACGAAGCCTTCCCCCCCACCCGTGAGAGTGGGGGCGCCCCTTCATAAGGCAGACTTAGGGGCTGTCTTTGACGGCTTGCGATACCACGGCCTCTTACCCCCAGGGGTCTGTCCCTGCGATCTACTGTTAACGTTGGATCGTGCAGGCGGCCGTCGATACTGCCTGGAATTTGAGGGCCCTGAGACAGGAAAGAGCTGCCTTTTAAATGTAGGAGCCCGGAATGTCTTTTTTACCGGTAAAAGGGTACTCTTGCCATTTGAAATAGTCTGAATATATTTATCCAGATCCTCTCCGAAGAGTCGTCCTCCATGGAAGGGAAAACCTGCCAGAAGCTTTTTGCATGGGGGCTCCGCCGCCCAGTTCTTCAACCATAAGAGCCTTCTCATGTGCACCAAAAATAGTGATAAACGAGAGGCCTGCTGGATGGAATCTTTTATAGCATCTACCGCAAAACACAGAGCTCTGGGAATGTCAGAAAACTCTTCTGCTTGTTGGGTAGGCATGTCCTTTAACATTTCCTTTGTCTGGTCTTTTAATGCCTGACAAACTCCAATTGCAGCCACTGCTGGCTGCACCACTGCTCCTGCCGTAGCAAAGGATGCTTTTAAAAGTGTCTCTAATCTTTTATCGACCGGATCTTTAAACATATGTATGTTTTCCACCGGGCAAGTTAGTGATTTATTCACACATGAGATCGCTGCATCCACTACTGGGAGCCTCCACCTCTTGGAGAATTTTTCCTCCATGGGGTAAATGACCGCAAATCTTTTCGGTGGCAGAAAAATCCTGTCCGGCCGTACCCAATCCCGAAAGATCAATTCCTCCAAGAGAGGATGGACCGGAAAAACTGCGTTGCTTAACGGAGCTTTCAAAGAGCCCAGAGAGGATACCGGAGGAACCTGAGGTTCTGGTAATGGCAAACTAAATGCCGAGCGGACCATGTCCGTCAAAGACTGTACCCACAGTCTTTCTGTCTGGGAGTCTGAAAATGGTTCCTCAGAGGCAGACCCCTCCATCCCTGAACCCTCTTGGTTCAGGTCTAGTTGATCCTCCTGTGATTCCAATTCCTCCAGAGAGAGAATCTCAGCATCTGAGGATACACCTCTTGGTGATGGGGATCTAACCCGTTTTTTACCAGGAATAGCTCTAGCGATCAATGCTGCTATTCTCTCTTCTAGCCCCCCTAGGGATACGGCTAGCATCTCCTCTGTGATAAACACAGGGCTGGGCTGATCTGGGCCAGCCTCCGCACCAGATCCCCCTAATGGCTCATCCAAGGCGCCTTTTATGTTAATAAGTTGCGGGGAAAGTATCGGCATATCATCAGAATCAGAAAGGGAACCCTTTTGTTTTTTGGTCTTTTTTGAACCCTTTGACCCCGAACCCTTGGAAGCCATAATACAAAATCGAGGGACTCCGCCCACACAACAGACTGTAGTGGCCAGGAGTACAAAACCAGTTTAGGGGACAATAGATCACTAATGCCCAAAACTGATGGGATCCCGTATGTATATATATTTTTTTTTTTTTTTTTAATATATATTATATATATTTTTAGACATACAGTGACCCCAAACTTAGTTGCCAGCCTCCAACCTGCTGCAAATAAGGGAATTTCTTGGCTTAACAAAAAGAGTCATTTGGAACAAAGTCCCGCATGTACTACCCCTCTTCCGCCACCGGGAGTCACTGTTCTGCCGCTCTGCGTCCTCTCCTTCTGAAAATCAGTCTCAGAATGAGCACTGATCATGCCTGCTGTCTATAACAGCAAAAAGGCGCGCCCCTGTATGACGCCGCAGGCACGCCCCCCCCCCGCCCTCCTGTCTGAACGGCGCGAAAAACGTCTATAAGACGTGCACGCGCGCGCGTATGCCGGAAACAGGAAGAACATGGAGGAGCCGCGCTGCTGGAGATCCAGGAACGCAGAACAGGCGGCAGATTCAAAACCCCCGGCCAGGTAAGACTCTCCAAAGGCCCCTAGGGATCCTTACTAGTCCTAGGAAGAAAGCAGCAGGTTTAGCTAGCAACACATCTTTAGACAGGGGAACCTATTGATGGGGGAAAAGGGGTGTCATCCTGTCTCCCTTAGACATAGTGAGCACGGTTGCCCATGCAGAGCATACTTAGGCTATCCCCCCTTTAGGTTACCCCGGAGAGCCTGCTGTCGAACCAAGTCCCGCAGGCTCCCCCTTACCTGCTCCATGCTGCAGGATGTTTGCCCAGCAAACTGATCCAATCTTCTCCCATCTCCGTGGGTAACGTAGTAGACCTTCAGGCCCTGGGGTCCTATGAAGGTACCCACTGTCCTGGACCTATATAGCACCCTGGCAAACAGGAACTTATGGTTTTTACAAACTCCAAGTCCTGGGCCCAGGGTCCAGCCCTCCAAAGAGGAGCATTATAGGCAAAACCCCACGGCTTGGGGCCCGGGTACTGTCCACTTTGGCACTGAGGCTCCTTGGACAGATCCGGTTAGCCCGCCCTTAATCCCAAGGATGTGGAGCAAAGCTATTCCGTGACCAACACCTAAGACACTGGCGAAAAAACTGAGGGACTCCCTCTAGGGGAGGGGGTTATATAGGGAGGGGACTTCCTGTTTGAGATTGCCAGTGTCCACACCTGAAGGTACTCCATATAACCCACATAGTAATGAATATGCCGCTCTGTGTCCCGTGATGTACGAGAAAGAATAAATAGTGTAGATGTGAGCAGAGAGTGTACCGACATCACGACTCCACCCACCGAGCTCCAGTCAACAGGCCCACCCACAAAATTTGCAGCATTGCGTCTCATGACAGACATTTGACCAGTAAAGATACATCTATATCCTTATAGATCAGAACTATTGTAGTAGCTTAGAAAGGATGAGGTTTACATCCACTTTAACCCCCATACAGAACAGCAACATGGAGCGCCACAAGCACCCAACCCCAGTATAACCAAAATACAGGAAGACTCTAAGCCATTTTGCTGCTGAGATAAATATTCATAGTCTGGTGATGCAATCTGACACAGCAGCAGCAATGCTAGAAACCAAGCAGCTGAATCTTGTTCTGTGCGAATCCAACATTAACTCAGTCATACAACTGTATGGCTGAACTCACATTGCTCAGACATCACAGGTGCAAAGTGCAGTGATAGCGAACCTTGGCACCCCACGTTTTGGAACAATTCCCATGATGTCCATGCATCATGGGAAAGGTTACAAAACATATGGGGTTGCAAGGTTTGCCATCACTGCCTTACTGTGAACCTGGAGTAAAGCTAAACTCCAATAATTATGAGATACTTGTGTTAAGTTATTTTTAATCTCAGAGGAAGATGGGTTTTACTTTTTCTTAATTTCCCTGCAAAAGGTAAAGCATAATGGGCTACTCCTATGCATCGCATAGTAGCCCATTATGTCACTTAACAGAAAAAGCCTGCGATGTCCCCCGATTTCCTCGCTGGCCGGAAGCGCTTATCTTCCTTTCGGGGCCACGAACTATGCTCTGTGGCTGGAGTCAAGCGACGTCACTCACGCATGCGTGCAAGTCACAGCATGACCTCCCACCTAGAGACGGCACAGCGTGCTTTTTAGAGTGCGCAGAAGTCATCTCTATATGAGGAAATTGTAGGTTTACGAGATTTCCAGCATCTACAGGTAAGCCTTACTCCAGACTTACCTGTAGGTGAACGCGGTCTGAGAGGGTTTACAACCACTTAAAAATTCTACTTTGGCATCAATTGGAAATGTAATACTTATGCTTTCACTCAATATTGAAGATTTTTTTTTTTTTAAGTTTCAAACAAATTCAACGTAAAGCTAAACTACAAGATTTGGGTGCCCTGCACTGCAAGGATTAAATGAACGGCATGTCTGGCAGTAGAATACTGAGGGCACTGTCACACTGGGGTTTTGGCAGTAAAGCGCTGCCATTTCTAGCAGCGGTTTACGGTTGCTTTTAACCCCCACTAGCGAAATGATAAATCTCGCATGACCGCTGATCACTCTGCCCCCTCTAGCACACACTGGAGCACCTGGTCTTAGTGGTGCCCCGAGAGGCCGAGTCAGCTGCTGGTCAAGCATCTGGGTGGATCCTGACATGATTGCCGGGATCCCTGCAGCTCCGACACATCAGCGAACAGCGGGAGTGTAGGCTGGCCATACATTAAACAATCTATGCGTACGACTTTAGATTTACCAAAACTGAGGTCGAACCTAAAGACTTTCACTTTGTATACTACATGGTTAAAGTTAAATCTAAAGAAAAAACAAAAAATACTTTGGGCCATATACTATACCTCAGACTCTTGACTCGAGAGTTCTCATGTCATGGTATTGACACCCATTCGTGGAAAAAATGAAATAAATTAAGTGAAAATCCATCTTCGAAATAACACCACCCTCTCCCTTCCGTCCCCATTTCCTTTTATTTTTGTTTATTTCAATCTGTATAATATTTCATCGCTAACAGTATGATAACTACTGCACTAATCTGTATTCTAATATTAGATCTCATTCTTAGTTGAGATATAATATACTGTAATTGTTGTAATCTAATAATAAAAACATTATACCCGAAAAAACAAAAATTGTATGGTCAGCTTAAGAGCTTTGACCATATTTCTCCCACACTGTACACAAGCACTGGCTAGGCTCACACAGCCCTTTGATCACGCCCAAAGTTAACCTCTTCCCATTCAGAATACAGCAACCTTGTATATATTCAGGCACTGATGTGTCGAAAGTTTCAGTGCTGATTTGTCCGCCACAATCTTGCAGTGCTGCTACAAGTTGCCGATCACCATTATTACCAACACACGCACAACTGGGGTGCCAAGGTTTGACACTGATCTAGGGGGTGAAGGGCTGCTTTGATGAGCATTCACTAGTCCTTTGCCTCCATTAGGAGCAACATTATTACTCTAGCCTCAATAAATTCTCCAGCACTTAAATTCAGATTCTCCTGTAACATCACCATGTACCCGAGTTTTAGTAATGCTACACTCAAATTGCCACATCTTTCTCACACAAGACTGCATTCTAACTAAAGCCATGTACAAGGCTCTTGTGTTGCTTTTACAGATACAGGGTAGTATTTTAAACAAGGATTTTGACAAAACACGCGGCTGTAAATACATTAAGTCCTCAAAAGGTCACAAATTTACAAAAAAAAAAAAAGTTACTCCACTCAAACAAGTTTTTTCAAAATATTTTATTTAAGGTCGGTGGGCACGTTTATGCGAGGATACCATATTGCTTCAGGACATCTGTGTACCTTGCAATTTTACTTTCAACATTCTTCTCTGCTTGCTTCTTCAGATTCTATAGGGGGAAAAAAAAAAAAGTGGAAAGATTTGCAACAATGTTCCAGAAACTACACCACTATCCACAGCTCCAATGACCCCCCTGTATCCGAGTCCAACCTGCATAAATCTGCAAGCCACTTCTCCAATGTGCCCGCTCCTCCTCCCAGGACATGTCCACCCCTACCCTGAAGTTCTGGGAAGGAGCACTTCTCTGAATGGGAGGAGCTTTAGAAGTGTTTGGCCACACTGGACCATCTATATGTACTGGGGCAACTTTATACTAGCAAAAGATCCAGGAGGAGAAAGTGCAGAGCGTTTAGTACCAATTTAAAGTGGTCGTAACCCTTTTTTTTTTTTAATGTTTACCTACAGGTAAGCCTATAATAAGGCTTACCTGTAGGTAAGAATATCTCCTAAACCTGTACGGTTTCCACTCGGGGGATTCTGGGCTAAAGGACCGGCAGCCGCCGGACCTTGCCGAATTGAAAACTCCCGCGCGCATGCCCGGGAGTGACGGCATCGCCGCTCCAGCCATTCACAGCTCTGGAGCGGCGATACCCGGAAGACATGCCAGGCAAGACTACATCTCGCTCGGCGTGTACCAGGAAAGTTCCTCTCACCTCGTTCCGAGGCAAGTATTTCATAATGAGCTAGTATGAGGTGCATATTAGCTTATTATGGCTTTTTCCTTGCTGGAGTAAAAAAATTAAAATAAAAAATTGTATATGCGGGTTTACAACCGCTTTAACCCAGAATTCAACCAAGTATCAGGCAAGAACAAAAAAAATAAATTCATTATGGTTGCTGAATTCCTTCAGATATTCAGTGTAGTGGGGGGGGAGGTGCTCGTTAATTTACTTTGGTTGCATTTCATTTTCCAGCTCTGAAATTACAGTATTTTTCAGAGCTCGGACCTGGACCAAAAATGTAGTCATAAACACCAAGTGGATAGAAAATCTAATACATTAGGGCTAGTTCTTTATTTACCATCCAAATACAAAAACCATTGTCAGCTTACCATGACGTGCTTCTTTTTGTTATAGTGCAGCTTGGCCTTTGCCTTCCTCTTCTCCTCCAGGGTGGCAGTGATTGCCTGGTATTTCCAGCCAACCTCATGGGCAAGACGGCCGAGGAGCGCAAACTAACAGATCAAAAAAAAAGAAAAAAGTTTAGACTTGCCATTCTCTAGAATGAGACCATGCTTTATTCTGAGTTCCATTCCAACCATAATCAAATACCTTGCGTGTTGGCTTCAAGCGCACAATCTTCAGGGCAGCAGGGACCACCATACGCTTCCTCTGTTGAAGAAATTTGTGTCAAAGCATTTCAGTAAGAGCCGCCATTTATGTAGTCACATTACAAGGTTTAATGCACGGGTCTTCAAACTACAGCCTTCTAGTTCAGGAACTACAATTCCCATCATGCCTAGTTATGTCTGGGAATGTCAGTTTCACAATGCCTCATGGGATGTTTACTTCCGCAACAGCTGGAGGGCTGTAGTTTGAGGATCCCCGTTTAACATCTTAGTCACCTTATCATAAGGAGGTGGGATACCATCAAAGACCTTCAGTCGCTCCAGAGCAGCCTGTCCTCGCTTAGTCTTGTGTGGCAGCATACCTGTGCAAAAAGGAGGTAAACAGCAGTACCCATCAGTATGCCATATTCCCAGAATACATTTGTGCAAATTGCAATGCAGCAGTTTATACTCCGTGCACTGAAGTTCAGACACCTATAACTAGAGGTGCACTTCATTCTGTAACCCAGCCCCCCCCTCCCCATTTTAGCATGGAACCTTTCATTGGCATTCTGGTCATAGAATCCTGCCAAGAATAAACACTTCTAGCACATTAGCATGACAGTCAGTGGGAAGTTACTTACAGTGCATCTGGAAAGTATTCACAGCACTTCACTTTTTCTACATTATGTTGCAGTCTTATTCCAAAAGGAATTAAATTAATTATTTTCCCACAAGAAAACAAATCTACAAACAATACCCCATAATGACAACATGAAAGAAGTTTGATAGATTGAATTAGGGCCTCCTGGGTAGTTCGAGCACCCATGTCCATTTGGTATTAGTCTGTCCGTACAGCACCTCTCACACCTTGTATCAGTTATTGGATTTTGGTTTGTGTCAATAGGTTATTTTTCTTTATCCATGGGGTTGAGCTCCATTCCTTTTCTCCTCCCTCCTTTTTTTTGAGAATAGTATGCTTTTTATTAATAGTACCTAGTAGATTTTTGAACTTCACAGAAATGGAGCCCAAATAAATTACCAGTTGGGTTTTTCCAACACCTCAGTATGTGTCCAATCTACCACAGGGCAACTACCCCAATCACACAGCCAAGATAAGAGTGGCTACAAAAGACAACTCTAAATGTCCTTGAGTGGCCCAGCCAGAGCCCAGACTTGAACCTGATTAAACATCTCTGGAGAGATCGAAAAATGGCTGTGCACCGACGCTCCCAATTCAACCTGATGGGACGTGAGGTTTTAAAAAGAATGGGAGAAAGTGCCCAAAATTGCGCATGCCAAGCTTGTAGAACATTTTAAAAGACTTGGGGCTGTAACTTGTGCCAAAGGTGATTCAAGTATTGGGCAAAGACTAAATACTTCTAAATTCTTAATTTGCAAAGATTTGAAACTTTCACGTTTTGGGGTATGGTTTGTAGAATTTTGAGCAAGATAATTTAACCAGTTTAGTCCGATCCGAGGCTGAAGGCACTGAATACTTTCTGGATACACCCATCTGAGAGAAGAAAAAAGTTCACTACTTAAGGAACCTCCAATATTTGGGTTCTATTGAACACTGGTTGAGAGACTCTAACCCCCTTTTTTTTTTTCTAGCCAGGCAGTGTACACACCCAACCATTTACATACATTGCAAGGTTCGTTTCATGCCAGCGGTATTAACCAGGTCTTAAAAAACTGAGTTTAAGGGAGGAATGAGGTGGTTAGCAGGAGTTTGGGAGGCAATACTGCCAGCTCCTGATGCTTTTTTTCCTGGGCCTGCATTCCCTTTAGATGTGATTTCCTATCTCACCAAAAATAAAATTCTGGATGCCGTAAATTTGACTTGCATCTTAATGCAGACTTCTGGGAAAATCAGTGAGCCAATGACATTCTGTGTACAGAACCCCTCCATGGGGTGGAGTTACCCTTTAAAGACACAAACTGCCAGCAAGGTATTCAGACCAGGTTCCTTAAATATGAACTACAAAGCAATGAATAGTGTTACCTCTTACAGTCCTCCAGAAGATGCGGCTAGGTGCTCTGAAGTGGTATGGCCCACGGGAAGGGTTTGTGTTCATACGTTTACGCAGGAAAGCAAGGTATTTCACTACAAGAGAAAACAGACATGAAAATAAGTGCATGTTTTTATGCCAAAATATGTATCAAATCTGTCTAAAAAAACATTTCGATTTTTTAAATGAGTCACCAACTTGAAGGACAAAAGACCATAAGACTTCACACTGGTGTGATGACAGACATCGCGCACCACTGCGCACATCAGATGCGATGTCTGATGCAAATTCAGCTAAACTGTATGGCTGAAATTGCATTTGCACCCAAATGGTGCAGGACCTTTTTGGTCCGCACAGAAGTCGGGTTGCATGGGTGTGAACATGCAAACCGATGCCTGTAACATTTCAGTTTGCACTGCGATTCGATGAAGTCATTACCTTTACACCGACATCTGCAGTGGTTTGCAGATGCCCCCGCACAGGGTTTCTTGCATCACACCAGTGTGAACTGAGCCAAAGGGCAGTTTACTGTTGCAAGCTATTCTAGGGTAGTCCAGGCCATCAAGCTTTGCCTATGGCCACGCCTTTTGGGAAAAGGGAGAGAAAAATGGCACTACAACAAAGGTGATCGGACAAAGTAAACAGGTGGGTAGCACATAAAACTAAAATTTGTATTTTTTAACCACTTGCCAACCCACAGCAGTACATTTACTTTGTCAGCTCCTACATTCACGTACCAGCGCATTGTCGAATCTGCTCACGCATGCGGACAATCAGCAAAAAATAAAAGGCCTGGGTATGAAGGGGTAAAATCTTGCAGAGCTCAGGTGGTTAAAGCCAACAGTTCCTTTTAGTAAAGGCAAATTGAATCATGGCTTAGGCCCCTTTCACATGGGGACAGATCCACTTTCCATGAAGGGGGTTAGTACTTGCAGGGAGGAGCCGAGACAGACGCTGAGGGACCCCAGAAGACCAGGTTTGAGGCCACTGTTAAAAATGAGCTGCACAGTGGAAAAAAAAATAAAAAATTCTCCTTTACAACCCCTTTAGTGTTGTTCCTTATGGTTTATGGACTTGTTTGACTATTCTAGTCTGCTGTCTCAGATGGTAGTGCATGTGAAATGATTTCATAGCAGTGAAGCTCAAGCACAAGTATCATCACTGACAGGCTGACAGTTTTTAGTGAGGATGCAAATACACCTGAACGTGTATGAAGAATGTATTAAATCGGTCCTTTCACATGGTTAAAGCATGCTGCATTCATTCACACCGCATCCACAAGTAATTGCAACTCTAAAGAAAAGCCAAACAAAAAAAAAAACAAAGCAGCAGAAATAGTTCACAATATACTGCATTGCTGTGCAGATCACATGTGATGTCTGAGCAATGCAAATGCAGCTAGTTTGTATGGCTGAACTCACATTGGATTCCCACAGAAATGCTTCAGGAACCTTTCCCCCCCCACACTGGAATCAGATCACATCTATGCGATCCGAACCAATCTGGGGGAGTCATTTGTATATTGATACTGGCACACAGCGCAGTGTGACCCACCTGATGAGATGGGGAATAAAATGGGTGGGAACCCGGCTGTATGTTCAATAATCAAACTGTACTGTCTGGCCCTGCAATGGGCTGTCAATGAATCCGCTGGATAAAAAAAAGTAACCCCCCCCTCCCAAAAAATTGAAATGCCACTGTACAAATATTGGGTGACAAAACTACAACACCCACCATTTAATTCTCTAGGGTAGGGGGATTATTTCACATGGGGACAGATCCACTTTCAGTAGTCCGCCAGCTCATCGGGAGATGTCTGTTAATCTCTGCCGAGCCGGCAGATGACAAGTCACTGCTAACTGAGCAGGGAGGGGCTTGTCCAGCACCGCCGTCACCTATGGGGGGGATTGGACAGCATGTCCATTTATCAGATCTCAACCGATCCGCGAATCTGATGTCAGCAGACATGTCACCGCTGACATCTGATGCTCCATAGGAGATGTATGGAGCGGCCGTTCAGGTCCACTGACAAAACTGACAGGCAGACCTGAATAGGCAGACTGCGTGAAAGGAGCCTTAACAGAATTGAATCTACTCCCTATGATATAGCAGCAAATACAGTGGTCAATTAATCACAATTTAAAAAAAAATGTATGTGAGCAAAGCTGGCTTACTATTAAAGAGCCAAGAGGTCTCATCTTTTGATCCTTTACTATATTTTGGACATCACTGTAAAAGGAACACCAACATAAGCATCTTACTATGCACAATATCCATGCTACTTACGTTTGTTTCGGTAAAAGTTGCCAGAAATGTTGATACCTTCACATCTCACAACAACCACTTTACGTCCTATAAAAAAAAAAAAAAAATTATACTTGGAAGATCAAAAAACACAAAGAAACAAAAAAATAAACTTTTTTCAACCCACTGTCATTTTATAAAAGCTGAACTGCAGACAGATAATTAAAGCGGTTATATACCCTCATGGAATACTTTCACCTACAGCTAAACCTACATTAAAGCGGTATTTCACCCTAAATATAAGATCTCCCATGCGCTTCAGCATACTGGCGTCAGCGCCAGTATGCTGGGTTTTTTTTTTTTTTATAGCACACTTACTGTTTTATCGTAGAAATCCTTTTCTGTCCCCCGCGTTGGACGGCGCCAGTACAGCGCGTCACATCTTCCTAAGATACCCGATATGGACTCGGGTATTTCCGGCGCTATGCGGCGCCTGCGCACAGACCTAGGAGCTGACTGCGCAGGCGCCGTATTTCTCCGAAATAGGACTCGGAGAAATACGGCGCCTGCGCAGTCAGCTCCTAGGTCTGTGCGCAGGCGCCGCATAGCGCCGGAAATACCCGAGTCCATATCGGGTATCTTAGGAAGATGTGACGCGCTGTACTGGCGCCGTCCAACGCGGGGGACAGAAAAGGATTTCTACGATAAAACAGTAAGTGTGCTATAAAAAAAAAAAAAACCCAGCATACTGGCGCTGACGCCAGTATGCTGAAGCGCATGGGAGATCTTATATTTAGGGTGAAACTCCGCTTTAAGGCTTACCTGTAGTCTTTGCAATATCTCCTTAGCCTACATGGTTAAAGCGGGGGTTCACCCTAAAAACATGTATATACGATTCAATCCAGCATACTGCCGACATGTACAGTATGCTGTATTTTTTTTTCTTCTGTTTGCATAACGTAGTTTAGGTTTTCCCCCCGGCTTTCGGGTAGTGAATCCCACGGGACTGGGCTACTGGTATCGGGACAACCCTAGTGGGAATGCACAGGGATCGTGCG
Source organism: Rana kukunoris (assembly GCA_029574335.1). Lineage (NCBI taxonomy): Eukaryota > Metazoa > Chordata > Amphibia > Anura > Ranidae > Rana > Rana kukunoris. Next base: position 28,589,234 of record CM056055.1, on the reverse strand, counting down.
GTTCTGCACGCATGCGCGGGAGTGATGTCATCGCCGCTTCAGCCAATCACAGTGCTGGAGCAGCGATACCCGGAAGTCACTCCAGGTATCATGGCTGCGATGAGACGTGTCCAAGGACTGCTGCGGGAGGCTTCGATCTAAGGTAAGTAATTGATAATGAGCTAGTCATACTAGCTCATTATGCCTTTGCCTTGCAGTTTTTTTTATTTTATTTTTTAAGAGTATACAACTGCTTTAAGGCAGGCATTTTTCTCAACACTATGCACATGCAAGCAGTTTTAGTGACTACATTTTTTATATCAGCCTCAGTCCCTGTACTTTGACACAGCAGTACTGGGAGGGCAATCCTTAGGCCCCTTTCAGATGGGGCAGTGGAGGTGCGCTGGCGGTATATTGCCACTAAAAATAGCGGTGCTATACAGCCGGAATTCCCTCTGCTAGCGGTGCGGTATTAACCCCCGCTAGTGGCCATGAAAGGGTTAATACCACCCACAATGCGCCTCTATAGAGGCGCATTGCGGGAGGTATACCATTGTTTTCAATGGGAAGGAGCGGTATACATGCCGCTCCAAAGATGCTGACAAGAGATTTTTTTTCTCTCCCGCCTCGGGCTTTCACATTGAGGTTGCTGGGGCAGGGGTTTCAGGCGGTATAGCAGTGCTATTTTTAGCGCTGTACCACCTGAAAAACTCCTCAATGTGAAAGGGGTCTTACTGCTACATTGTAAGAAACAAGCTGATTAATGAAGTGACAAAGGTTTACGGCTTCTCCTTTCACGGTCCTATCTCAGGGTGAGGGAAAAATACCCATAATTGTTACTGCAGCAGAACAAGAATTTTGTCCTGTACAAAACAGTGTAGCAAGCAGAGCTGTGTAAATCACAGACTGACAGAAATACAAACCCTTTGTCAGGTAAAACATCCTGGTATGTATCTGATCTGTGTATTTAGCCATTTGCCTGAAGTCCAGCTTTTACATTTTTCTTATGGCACCATGGGCAGTTGGTCTCAGATGGTAGTGCATGTAGTTATCTCATGGCCGTGAAACTCAAACAAGACTTTATGATCATCAATGACCAGGACAAATCAAAAAATACATATGTACGATTTCAGTACCTACCAAGCAAAACTTGCTTAGCAACAATGGCGGCGAGACGACCAAGGAGATGTCCTCTGCCATCCAGGACCAGAACCTGTAATAAAGAGAAGCTGTCACACCACTGGGTACAGAATGTAGAGCAATTACAGCCCTATTCTATCTAGTCTGCTGTCTCAGATGGTAGTGCATGTGAAATGATTTCATAGCAGTAAAGCTCAAGCACAAGGATCATCACTGACAAATGGAGTTTTTAGTGAGAACATGGATGAAAACAAATGTATTTCATTAGTCCTGCAGTGCTTTCACATGGTTAAATAAAGCATACTGCAGTCACACCACATGTAAATGAAATGCTAAAGAAAAAAAAAAAACAAGCACCACAAATGCATGCAAAATGTGCACGGGGAACCACCCACTGAACACAGGGGTTGCAGTGTAAACGAGCCTTAAAGTAACGCTTTAAACACTACTAGATATACCATGACCAGGATAAAGAAGAATCTTCACAGGGTTAAAGTAGAAGTTCAGCCAAAATGGCACATGAAACCTAATCTCTAACCACATTCTAAGCTTAGTCTATCTAGCCCTGTAAAGAGTGTTATACTTGCCCATTCTGCTGCCAGGCAAAGTGGGCGCTTCAGCGTGTGCAGACGAGGCAACCAACAATGGAAGCACTATAGTGTAAGTCTATGGGTGACCTCACTTCCCAGTCCTTGAGAGATGTCTACACAGTAGCCGCTGCTGGAGACTGGACTAAATCAGCTTCAGAAAAGGAATCTATTGATTTTCTCTTCTATACAGAGTTCTATAGACTAGGTTTAGAACGCAGCAAGTTAAGTAGGTTTTGGCTGAACTTCCACTTTAAATTAGCAAACAAATGTACAACTTACATGACTTGAAGCTTTAAATCCACCACCCAAGTTCTTGTAGAATCCTGGAAGACCTCCCTTGGTTAGTTCTGAAGGTAGCTTCTTGGCCTGTGTCGGGGCCTTTCCTTTACCCTGTGGCGCAGCATTGGCCTTTGGGGGAGCCTTAGCCGGAGCCTTAGCCTTGGCCTTGCCCTAAATGAAGGGGGAGAAAAAAAGGCATTAATTCTCAATTACCAGCAACAGAAATATTTGCTAATGTTTACAGAAACCACAAAAACATGCATTATTCTTATAATGCTTAAAGAATAAATAAAAATGCATCTTTTGAAGTTGAGCATCCCCTTTTGGTTCTAACGCTATGTGCAGCTTTCAGCGCATTTAACTCCTGCCAGCAATGTGACCAGAGGGGCCCTTTCAGATGCCCTGGCGTGCAGGAGGCCCTAATCTTATACATTCACCTGCTTCATAATCTGCACCATTCTGTCCCTCCAGGTCCAGTTATATCCCCAGGGGGTGCCACCATCTTCCCCCTAACAGCATCTGGTAAAGCCTGACTTGAAAAATCAGCTTTACTATGACAGCCACCCAACAGAACTCTCTGTAGGGAGACAGACATTGGTTAGACTGAAATGAGTGCTTGTTGACTTACAAAATCTGTCTATACCAAAAACCAAACCACACCGTTTTGGCCAGATGGTTCGAATCTCAGCTGGTCCACCAGAACTGGCCAAGGTGCAAACTGTATGGGCAGGCTGAAAGTACCAATCAACTTTGAAACAACCAGCCTGTGAGGTTTACTTGCGATCACCACTAGCAGCTGCTAGCCATAAGCTCTCAGCAAGAGGAAGTCTATCAGACCTGCCTGTTGATGGGGGAATGACGCCAAGTTCTTTCCTGCAACCATCACAACCCTTCACCTGCTGCGCTCGCCCCCGCCGTCCTCTTCTCCGATCAGTCTGGCCATTAATTGGCTAGAGTGAATGGATTGATAGCAGCGCAGCCATTGGCTCGCGCTGCTGTCAATCACATCCAATGACATGGCGTGCTGGGGGTGCAGGGCCAAGTGATAGTGAGAATGCCCACAAGAACTAACCCCCATGGGAGAGAGCTACCATGAAGGGGGTTAGTACTTTAAGGGAGGAGACGAGACAGCCACTGAGGTACCCCAGAAGACCAGATTAGGGGGCCACTGTTCAAAACGAGCTGCACAGTGGAGGCAAGTATAAGATTGTTATTTTTTATTATCCTTTAGAGCCGGTTCACACAGGGGCGACTCGTCAGTCGACGCAGCCATCTGGCAAGTCACACCTTGCTCTATTCAATGGAACCGTTCTAACATTGACTCAAGTCACTCCGACTTAGAAAAAGGTTCTTGTACGACTTTGGGGGCGACGTGCATTGACTTCAATACAGAAGTCATTTTGTAAGTTGTCTCTGAAGTCATGTGCAGATTGCCTTGCCAAGTCGCGGCGCTCCTGTGTGAACCGGCTGTAACAGCCCATTTAAAGCAGAGCTCCAGCCTAAAATGAAACTCCTGCTCATCGGAACCCCCCCCCCCTCCGGTGTCACATTTGACACCTTTCGGGGGGAGGGGGTGCAGATACCTGTCCAAAGACAGGTATATGCACTCACTTCCAGCCACGGTCTGCGGGCAGGACGTCACCTCCTATCCCCTTGTGTTCTGGAACACTCAGCTCCCAGAGCACAGCGGTAGCCAATAAGCAGGCGCAGCGCAACTTGTGCATGCTCCATAGGGAACCAGGCGCTGGAGCGCTTCACTTCCTGGTTCCCGGGGGGCAGCAGAGTGACGGCTCATCCTCTGCTGCGGACAGCGTTTTACTCCAGGACAGGTAAGTGTGCCGATATTAAAAGTCATCAGCAGTATTTGTAGCTACTGCCTTAATATATTTTTTCGGCGGACATCTACTTTAAAAAACATTGCACCCTATGATTTTGACCATTCTAGTCTTCTGTCTCAGATGGTAGTGCATGTGAAATGATTTCATAGCAGTGAAGCTCAAGCACAAGGATCATCACTGACAGGCTGACAGTTTTTAGTGAGGATGTAAATACACCTGAACATGTATGAAGGAAAATGTATTTCATCAGTCCTTTCACATGGCTAAAGCATGCTGCATTCACACTGCATCCACAATTGCAACTCTAAAGAAAACACACACACACACACACACACACACACTATATACCGCATTGCTGTACAGATCACATGTGATGTCTGAGCAATGCATGGGGGATGATGATGGGGGAACACCACTTGTGTGAACCTGGATCTATGTTGTTCAATAATCAAACTGTACGGTCTGGCTCTGCAGTGGGCTGTCTAATCCTCTTTCGATAAAATAACCCCCCCCCCCCCCCTCAAAAAAAAAAAGCTTGAAATGCCACTGTGCAAATATTGGGTGACAAAACTACAACACCCACCATTTTATTCTATAGGGGAGGAGATTGTGAGTGCCTCATGTGTGGCATTTCCTCCACACTCACCCCCTCATGTGTGGCATTACAGGTAGAGATCACAGCTTGGGGGCCCCCAGCACCTCCTGTATTCCGTACTAGGATCCCCTCCCCCAGTAATAGACACAGCCTGTCCCACCCCCCCCCTCACACGGGTCTCTGTCAGTATTCGGGTCTCTCCTAGTCCTCAGTCCCATCACACTCCGCACACGCCGGCCTGTCACATGGGAGCCGTACTACCAGCAGGCCTCGGCCTTCCCTTACCCCCACACCTCTCTCATACTCCCTTCCCGACCGGCCAGTAACACGCACCCCGCTCCCGCCACATCCCCGGTGCCGCTCAGAGCACGGCGGGAGGACACAGCCAGCCCAGAAGAGCGGCACACTCCGGAGCCCCTCACCTTAGAGTCCGCCATCTTGTGCTGCCGGCCGAGAAAGAGACTCGAGCTCGGCCACGGGGTTTCCTAAGGAAGGGAAAGGGGCGGAAGTGAGGACAGAGCTCCGCCCAATGGCGCTGATACTGGCTGCGAGAGGGGCGGGGAATAGTCCCGGGCTCTGCACCGTGTGTGCGAGTGGCAGCGGGATGACCAATCACATGTGTGTGTGGCAGCGGGATCACCAATCACGTGTGTTTGTTTGCTGGAGGGATAACCAATCACAACTCACCTAAGGGGAGTCCCGGAAGTGTGTGGTGTGGAGGAGTAATAGAGGCAGCCATTGGTGTGTGACTGTGTGTGATTGTCATGCCCATAGAATGGTATCGGTGGGTTCTCAGTCACTGATCTGCAATATTTCTGAGCTGCAGGCTTGTTCCAGGCCAGTCACTGAGATGGTATTGTGGTCAGAGATAACCAGACAACTGTCATCCGATAGAGGACGATCACTGCTACACATAATACTGCCCAATCACAATCCTCCTTCCATCAGTAAAGTCATTAAACAGTCAAAACTTTATTATTTTAGTTTTGAATAACATAGAAAGGCTTAGACCTCGTTTACACCTGTGATTAGTGACTGCGGCAGGAGCCCATCATCAGGGCCGATCCTAGGGTCACAGACGCCTGGGTGCAGAAATATTGCTGGTGCCCCACGTGGGCGTGGTCATCTTACTAACTCCTCCCCTTTACAAATGTTTCTATGGTTACAACTCAAACACATAGATGCTCCCCTAAGAAGTCTTCATTAGTGTCCCCCATCAGAGCCCCCCACAGCAGGTGTCTCCCCATCAGAGCCCCCCCAGCAGGTGTCCCCCATCAGAGCCCCTCACATCAGGTGTCCCCCATCAGAGCCCCTCACATCAGGTGTCCCCCATCAGAGCCCCTCACATCAGGTGTCCCCCATCAGAGCCCCTCCCCATCAGGTGTCCCCCATCAGAGCCCCCCAGCAGGTGTCCCCCACCAGAGCCCTTCACATCAGGTGTCCCCCGTCAGAGCCCCTCACATCAGGTGTCCCCCATCAGAGCCCCTCCCCATCAGGTGTCCCCCATCAGAGCCCCCCAGCAGGTGTCCCCCACCAGAGCCCCTCACATCAGGTGTCCCCCATCAGAGCCCCTCACATCAGGTGTCCCCCATCAGAGCCCCTCACATCAGGTGTCCCCCATCAGAGCCCCTCCCCATCAGGTGTCCCCCATCAGAGCCCCTCCCCATCAGGTGTCCCCCATCAGAGCCCCCCAGCAGGTGTCCCCCACCAGAGCCCCTCACCTCATCAGGTCAAGTCCCCCGTCAGAGCCCCTCACATTAGGTGTCCCCCATCAGAGCCCCTCCAAGGCCATCAGGTGTCCCCCATCAGAGCCCCCAGAAAGGGGCAGCAGGTGTCCCCCACCAGAGCCCCTCACATCAGGTGTCCCCCATCAGAGCCCCTCACATCAGGTGTCCCCCATCAGAGCCCCTCACATCAGGTGTCCCCATAGATCAGTACCTGTCCAATAGATTCCAGTGGCTCGGGCGTGCTGGGAGCAGAAGCACATTACAGGGGGCGGGCATACTTGGCATCTTTGGTTACTAGGAGGGTGGCACTCGGAGAGCATTTCTGGGAGAGCACGGGGTGATTGGCAGCAGCTCCGGCCAACCCAGAAGCCTCTCACCACACCGCCTATGGGAGAAGAGCCGACACACGCAGAGGGGGCAGGGGCAGACAGGAGACTGCTACATGCGCACCGAACAGAATTAATTAGTGGAGCCTAGTAACAGAATCTGGCCCTATGAATCTGGCCCTATGTGATTAAAGATTTGGACCCAATTTTGGAGATCCTGGTGTTCTGGTGACACTTCCTTCTCATGACTGCAGTTGGTTCCAGCTGTTGGTCATTTCAGCACCCAATCTAAGGCCGCGTACACACGATCAGTCCATCTGATGAGAACGGTTAACCGATGAAGCTGACTGATGGTCTGATATGCCTACACACCATCGGTTAAAAAAACGATCGTGTCAGAACGTGGTGACGTAAAACACAACGACGTGCTAAAAAAAACGAAGTTCAATGCTTCCAAGCATGCGTCGACTTGATTCTGAGCATGCGCGGCTTTTTAACCGATGCTTTTGCATACTAACGATCGGTTTTGACCTATCGGTTAGGCGTCCATCGGTTAAATTTTAAAGCAAGTTTTCTTTTTTTTGACTGAAGGATAACTGACAGATGGGGCCCACACACGATCAGTCAAAACCGATGAAAACGGACTGAAGGTCCGTTTCATCAGTCCAAACCGATCGTATGTGGGCGCCATCAGTCAGTTATCCTTCAGTCAAAAAATAGAAAACTTGCTAATCGTGTGTATAAGGCCTTAGAGACTTTAAGGCGGTGTGAATTACTGGGTGTGCCGCAATGCATTCTGGGAAATGTAGTTCTTACATGATCGAGCGCCGCACACCAGGAAGTAAATGAGAGAACAGAAACTAGAACGCCGGAGGTGATATAGATGAAGGAATTTAATAGGTATTTACTCGTTTTTTAACAGAATCATTACACTGTTCTTTCTGTCTACCTTGCAGACATTGGCCCAGATTCATAAAGCAATTACGCCTGTCTAACTGGTGTTAGACAGGAGTAATTTCAAATTTCGCGCGCCGTATCACTAGTTTGAATCCTCAAACCATGATACGGCGGCTTCGGGCTTCGACCCGAGAGGCTTACTTCTTCGTAAGCCTTCCGATCTACGCTGCGATATTTTTGCGGCCGCTGGGAGGAGTTCGCGTCGTTTTCATGCGTCGGGATATGCAAATGTGTTTTTACGGCGATCCACGAAGATACGAGCGGTCTTCGCAATCGCTTACGTCTGGTTTTTTTTACGTACTGTTAGACCAGCTTTTTGCTGGTCTAACGGTGGGTAGCCCATGTTAAGTATGGCCGTCGTTCCCGCGTCGAATTACATTTTTTTGTTTGCGTAACTTGTTCGGGAATAGAAATGTCTGTAAACGACGCTACTCAAAAAACGAATGACGTAACGACGTGATTTCGCGCAATGCACGGCGGGAAATTTGCGAACGGAGCATGCGCAGTTCGATCGCCGCGGGAACGCGCCTATTTTAAATCCTTCACGCCCCCTACTCGTCTAGATGGATTGCGACGGGAGAAATACACTACGCCGCGGTTGTTTACTGGACAAAATCTACCTGGATTCCACGTAGAGCCAGGTAAAAAACGGCGGCGTAGTGTATTTCTGATACGCTACGAGAATCCAATTCTCTCTGAATCTGGGCCATTAATTTTAGGCATTTTTTTTTTCCTTTACAACTCCTTTATGGTAAAATAGGCGGTAAGAGCAAATATAACCTTAAATTTAAATAAAAGAATTGACAGCAGACAACCATTGGATATTAAAGGCCGCGGATGTTTATTATTGGTTTCAAATGATAAATAAATTAATTAATTAAAAGAATAAATACATAAATAACTATTGGGTAAACGATAAATAAGATAGCACTAAAAATATAAAACTTTAGCAAGCCTAACCACCACGGCTCAGGCTGCAAAAAATTACCCAACCAACTTACACAAGGTATTCAGCAAAAAAAACAGCATTTTATTCTTTAAACTTAACTTTTAAAGCTTGTCCCCCTTCACAAGACGCAAAGGTGACCCAACCACATAACAACATCCTGCGACATAGTATAAGAAATCTAAGGGGAGGGGGGGGGGGGACACCACAGTTCTTCTGTCCTCTGAAGCGGCTGAGCTCTGCCTGACGGAACCTGCTTTATATAACAATAAATCCCGCCTAAAATAACTAGTTTAAACCCGTTTTGCGCGGGCTTTCACCTGGGCTTGCAGCTGACCTGAACTTGACCTACTTTTGGGCGGGCTTTTATGGGTCATAGAGAGGTCACCTAACCCCTCAGCTTATGAGCCCGCCAAAAATACCTGCACAGCAGTTTACAATTACAAGAATTTAAAGAACCCCTCTACCGCCATTTTACCATGAGGAAAAGGGGGGCAAGGGGGCTGCCAATCCCCTATTCAAGTATTACCTTGGGGAGATGCAGACTGGAATACTGCAATCACTGAGCAGCAAATTACATCACTTGTGATGTATTTCAGTTATCTTGCAAACGTGACCTGTAAGTGGGTCCTGAGGACAGGAGTTGAGAAACACTGACTTATGCCGCGTACACACAATCACTTTTTGTGAAAAAAAAAACGACGTTTTATGTCACGAAACAAAACAACATTTTTCAAACTTCATTTTCCAAAACGACGTTGCCTACACACCATCGTTTTTCCAAAATGCTCTAGCAAAGCGTGGTTACGTACACCACGTTCGACGGCACTCTGTTCCATTGAAGCTCTGTCTCATAACTTGCTTCTGAGCATGCGCGGGTTTAAAAACGTTGTTTTCAACGTCGTTTTGCCCACACACGATCACTTTTTATGACAAAAAAATTTGAAAAACGACACAAAAAATTCAAGCATGTTCGAATTTTTCTTTGGTGGCTTTTTTGAAGACATAAAACGATGTTTTGCCCACACACGATCATTTTAAATTACGTTTTTGAAAACAATGTTTTTTTTCATCACAAAAAGTGATAGTGTGTACGCGGCATTAGAGTGATCAGAGTGAAGAAGTGATGAAGTGAAGGGAACCACCCCACAGGTAAAAGGCTTATCAGAATGTATGAACCTACGTTCAATGGGTCAAAAAGGCTTGCGTGGTGGAGCCACAATGTAATTTTGGGCGATCCTATGGACTTCGGGATGCTGTGCCAGAGATGACAAAACTCCAGCAGGATAGAGAGAATCTCAGGGAAAGGTGACTTCCTAGCAGGTTGTCGCATAGAAAATGATGGTCCAGGGAATCCCAAATAGATGTAAAAGGGTTGTGTTATATATTAGAAGAAAAAAAAACGGCCACATAGCGTAACTCTATATACTCTATATAAAAAGTTTAATGAAGTCAGAACACTTACATTTGTGATGATATTCAAGCGCTTTGTATAAAATGTGGCAACAATGAGGTCCTACTGACGCGTTTTGTCCGCTAGGACATCATCTTGGGTGACAGCATCCTGAAATCCATAGGATCGCCCAAAATACATTGTGGTTCCAACACGCAAGCCTTTTTGACTCATTGAACGTAGGTTCTCTAGGGTCCATACATTCTGGTAAGCCTTTTACCTGTGAGGTGGTTCCCTTCACTTCTTCACTTGCACAGATCTGCATGGTTTGAAGTCGTCACCATATTTTGAACTTTGTCAACACCGAAGTTTTATCACTATAAGGACAGATAGTCTTTGCATTTTTGCACCTGTTTAAATTTCCTGCATATAGACTTTCATAGTGTGCTTATGGAGACATTTTTATTTACATTGTTCACTATCAATATTTGAGCACTTTATTTATCAAGTTTATACGTATTTATTCATTTTTCACATATTTATTTATTCATTTTTATTTTCCACTCTTTTTGTTTACACATTGTTGCAATTTGTCTACTTGGTGTGTCAGCAGCTTACCTTTAAGGCAGCGTGGAATTATTCTGTATAGTATCATATTTGTAGACCTATTTATGACCTTTTACAGTGTATTTCCTCATATGAATGAGGCAGAAACCATTGTCAGGGTAAGCCCTGGTTCACACTGGGCTGCGGGAGTGAAATCGCGCGAGTTCAGCTGAAATTGCACGATTTCACTCCCTCTGGCAGTCCCGATTTCGGCCGCGATTTAGGAGACATCTGTGCAGGTTTCTGCACAGATGTCAATGTAAATTGCGTCCTGAAATCGCAAAAAGTAGTACAGGAACTACTTTTTGAAATCGGTGCAGCGCCGCAGATGCGGCGTTGCACCGATTAGGACGGTCATTGCCGGCAATTGCCGCCGATTTGAGATGCGATTTCACATGTGAAATAGCATCTCAAATCGAACTAAATCGTACCCAGTGTTAACCTAGGCTTAGGCTGGGTTCACACTATACTACACGACAGCAGTACAACTTTCATCCTACTTTGCTCTGGGACATTTGTCCTACATTCATCCTACATTCATCCTACATTGCTCCTACATCCATCTGACTTTCATGAACAGGATACTACTTTGAACCGACTTTGTGATAGTCTGACTTGTTCTTTGACCAATCAAAACAATCCCAGAGTGAGATAAGTTCTTTTTACTGCTGCTGTAATCACATGTCGGATGTCTGATAAGGACAAGGCTCCTACTTTGGTCCGACTTCAATGATATTCAATAGGCTGAAGTAGGATGAATGTCGGAGCAAAGTAGTACAGGGAGTGTTTTCAAAGTCGGACCGACTTGTGTCGGATCAGTTAAGACAGCTCTCAGGCTGGGTTCACACTATACTACACGACAGCAGTACAACTTCGACATCTGTCCTACATTCATCCTACATTTATCCTACATTGGTCCTACATCCATCCGACTTTCATGAACAGGATACTACTTTGAGGCTGGGTTCACACTACACTACACGACTTTCATCCTACTTTGCTCTGCAACATTTGTCCTACCGGTCCTACATTGATCCTACATTGGTCCTACATCCATCCTACTTTAATGAACAGGATACTACTTTCGTCCTACTTTGTGATAGACTGATTTATTCTTTGACCAATCAAAACAATCCCAGAGTGAGATAAATTCAAATCACATGTCAGATGAAAAGTCGGCTGGTTAGGACAAGGCTAGGTCCTACTTCAAGATATTCAATGGGCTGAAGTAGGATCCCAAAGTAGTACAGGGAGTAGTTTCAAAGTCGGACCGACTTGTGTAGGACCAGTTAAGACGGCTCTCATAGGGAAACATTGATTTTCGTCATGCTACATGAGCTCCCAATGTAGGAGCTTGTCGGAACAAGTGTGAACCCAACCTGAACTGACTTTGTGATAGTCTGACTTGTTCTTTGACCAATCAAAACAATCCCAGAGTGAGATAAATTCATTTTACTGCTGCTGTACTGTCGGATGTCATAAGGACAAGGCTCCTACTTTGGTCCGACTTCAATGATATTCAATGGGCTGAAGTAGGATTTCAGGGCACGGGAGCGTTTTCAAAGTCGGACCGACTTGTGTCGGATCATGACGGCTCTCATAGGGAAACACTGATTTTCACACGTCATGCAACATGAGCTCCCAATGTCGGAGCGTTTGTAGGACAAGTGTGAACCCAGCCTCAAAGTCGGACCGACTTGTGAAGGACCAGTTAAGACGGCTCTCATCAGGCCCGGACTGGGACAAAAAATAGGCCCTGCCATTTTAGACTGAGCAGCCCGGAGGGGGGGGGGGGAGCGCGGCGGGGGTTAATGTTGGGATGAGATAAAGATATATAGATAGACAGATAGGGCCAGATTCAGGTAGATGGGCGAATCTTTATTTTAGAGTAACGTCTCTCATTTACGTTACTCCGCCAAAACTTTAGGAGCAAGTACTGTATTCACATAGCACTTGCTCCTAAAGTTGCGGCGGCTTGGCGAAAATGAGCCGGCGGAATTCAAATTGGGCGGGTAGGGGGCGTGTATTATTATAACTAGGCGCGATCCCACGGCGAACGTACTGCGCATGCGTCGACTGTCAGTGCGCTTGCTCCAAATTCTGTCAGGGAACATCAATGACGTCAATCCCCATTCACGGACGTTTTACGCAAACGACCCGAAAATTTTTAAATTTGACGCGATGACGACGGCCATACTTAACATAGGATACTCCACTAGGGGGCTGGTTTTTCTTTACGCCGCGTATCTTTTACGGAAACGTTGGAAAGTCACTGCGTCGGGCCCGAATACGATCGTGAATTGCCGATTCTCGCTGATTAGCATATTCTCTGCGTTAATCAGCGGGAACGCCCCGAGCGCCATTTTTAAAATTGCAGTTCCGATACGACGGCGAAATACAATTATGCCGCTCGTATAGGAACTCCAACCCGGCGTTTCTTGTTTTCTGACTACAGAAAACAGAAACGCCGGCTCAAAGTGAGAGTTAGGCTGGAGTATCACTGATACTCCAGCCTAACTCTACCTGAATCTGGCCCATAAAAGGAAGAAATAAGATTAGTAGATAGATAAATAACGGGAGGGAGAAAGATAAATAAAGGGGGGAGAGAGAGAGAGAGAAAGAAAGAGAAAGATAGATAGAAAGATAGATAGATAGGAAGGAAGATAGATAAAGATAGATAGATAAAGATATAAAGAAAGAAGGGAAGGAAGATAGATAGATAGATAGATAGATAGATAGATAGATAGATAGATAGATAGATAGATAGATAGATAGATAGAAGGGAAGATAGATAAAGGTAGAAAGAAGGGAAGGAAGGAAGATAGATAGATATAGATAAATAGATAGAAAGAAAGGAAGATCGATCGATAAAGAAAGAAAGATAGATACAGATAGACAGAAAGAAGGGAAGGAAGATAGAGATAGATAGATAAAGATATATATATAAAGAAAAAAGATAGAAAGAAGGGGAAGATAGATAGATAGATAGAAAGAAAGAAAGAAAGATAGAAAGAAAGAAAGAAAGAAGGGAATGAAGGAAGACAGATATAGATAGATAAAGAAAGATATAGATAAAGAAAGATATAGATAAAGAGAGAGATAGATAAAGAAAGATATAGATAAAGAGAGAGATAGATAGATAAAGAAAGATATAGATAAAGAGAGAGATAGATAGATAGATAGATAGATAGATAGATAGATAGATAGATAATAGGAAGAAAGAAAGAAAGAAAGGTGAAGAGAGAGCGAGAGAGAGAGAGAGAAGCGAATGAAGGGCACCCCTACATCAGTGTACAGTACTCACTCGGAGGCAGGAGGGACTGACTGGATGGATGGATATCAGACTTCATCTTTCCTTTCTGTTTGGCTTTAGTCTAAATATTCCCGCCCACATCCCTAAGGGCCCTTTCAGATGTGCGGACCGTATGTCTGTATTTCATCCATCCGTATTTGGATGAAATACGGACATACATGTATCCCTATGGGATAGCGGGTGTCAGCGGATGAACATCCGCTGACACCCGTAATTGTCCGCCTCCGCAAAGATCCGCTTTTGCAGACGGAAGAAAACCCTATTTTTTCTTCTGTCTGCAGAGCGGATCGGATGAACATGGACACACGGTCCGTGTTCATCCGCTCCCCCATAGGGCGCTGGGGAGGCATGACATGCGGACCGGTCCCGGGCCGCCACCGTCCCGCGGGCCGCATGCCCTATGGCCAGTCCGGGCCTGCGCTACGCCACCGTAACTTAGGGCGCAAGTTGTTTCTGAATATGGTACTCGCCTCTCTAAGTTACGGCGGCGTAGTGCATATGAGATGCGTTACGCCCGCCTAAAAATACACCAGTCTTTCTGAATCCCGGCCCTCTGTCTTCATTAGCATCTATGTCCATACTGGGGAGATTCTCCCTCACTTCATATCAGGAAGTGATATGAAATGTCTCCAACAGGCACACATAAAAAGCATGTTTTTGTCAGAGTGAGGAAGGATTAGAACTTCTGGCATTGTTTTTATTATTGTCTATACTTTCTTGTCTTGGTGACAACTGTCCCCCCTCCAACCCTTTTCTTGTATGGGTGTCTCAGGGACAGGAAGTGAGCTGCCCTTACACCTGTAGAATTTTATTTGAACGTTTGGATGAGAAGGACTTCATGACTGGTCAAGCTAGATCTTCTGTCCCAACAGAGCTGAGAGGACTGATGTATCTTTTTGATATTGGTAGACCAATTTCGGCCCTTTTACATTTCTTTATATGAACGAGGCGCAACAATTGTTTTTATAGCCATCTATGCTTTATTGTCTTGATGACAACTGTACCCATACCTCCCAACTTTTTGAGATGGCAATGAGAGACACCTATGAGCAAAAGTATGCAGGCATAAGACACACCCCTTGCTATGCCCCTTAAAGGAGAATTGTACAAAAAAACAAGATTGATTAAACCCTCAAGTGTTTTTTTTTACCACTACTATTTCTTTATATTGGCTTTCGGAATTTACAAATGCAGAAATGTAAGTGGGGAGAGGTGAACTTCCTTTAGGCGAGGCGGAGCCCCGGGAGGAAATGGGAGCTGAATCCCTCTAAAAAGAGGGTACCCCCCCCAAATGAATTGGCAAATGTGGCATGTTAGGGGGTCACCATCGTTTAAAGCGGAAGTTCCATTTTTGGGTTTAAAGTTTGTTTGCCTGGGAGAAGCATGCAGTGCAGTGTGAGCTGGACTCAGGGGGCGGGACTCTGGCTGAGGAGGATAGACACCGGACTGAGCGGCGCTGCATGGAGCAGAAGAGTGGGACCCTGAGGAGCCAGCAGAGGGCACAGGTTATGCGGGGAATGCACAACTAAAGTGCAGCCAGTGCGGTAGTCGAGCATGGAGCTCTGCTAGTCACCCCCCCACCTACAGCCACTTGTGCGCATGGTTCACTGGTACTCCTACTCGCGGTCACGACAGCTGCGCCCCCTATAGTTACGCCCCTGTGTCAATGTGGTCAGGTAAGCTCTCTTCTTTATCATTTTCTGGGTGTTGGTGGATGCTGTTGGGAAACTTTTGAAACACTTAGTTTAGGTCGATACGTATTCTTCTACATATTTCTGGTAATAAAAATCGCAAAAAGCGTATATTGATTGGTTTGCACAAAAGTTATAGCGTCTACAAAATAAGGAGTAGATTTATGGCATTTATTTTTCTTTTACTAGTAATGGCGGGGATCTGAGATTTTTATCAGGACTGCGACATTTTGGCGGACATCAGACACTTTTGACACATTTTTGGGACCATTGGCATTTATACAGCAATTAGTGCTATAAAAATGCACTGACTACTGTGTAAATGTCACTGGCAGGGAAGGGGTTAGCACTAGGGGGTGATGCAGGGGTTACCTGTGTTCCCTAATGTGTGTTCTACTTGTAGGGGGAGGGGACTCATTTTAGGAGATGACAGATCGTGGTTCCCAGCTTGTAGGAGCTCAATCTCCTCTCCTCTCAGAACAGGGATGTGTGTGTTTACACACGCACGTCCCTGTTCTTCCTCTCGTGTCCGTGATCGCTCTCAGGTCACGAGCATCAGCACCCCTGCTGTGCAGCAGGTACGCGCCCGCTATCCCGCTTAAAGGGACCGATGTACAGCTACGGCGGTCCACAGAAATGAGCCGACCTTTCCCAGTATAATGACGGCGGCTGGTCGGCAAGCAGGTAATACGAGACTTCTCTTCTCTCTGATGCCGCGTACACACGATAATTTTTTGTGATGGAAAAAAAACGACGTTTTCAAAAACGTCTTTTAAAATCACTGTGTGTGGGCAAAACGTCGTTTTATGTCTTCAAAAAAACGAGCAAAAAAAAATTCGAACATGCTTGAATTTTTTGTGTCGTTTTTCAAAACGTAGTTTTTTGTGTCATAAAAAGTGATGGTGTGTGGGCAAAACAATGTTGAAAACGGCGTTTTTAAAGCCGCGCATGCTCAGAGGCAAGTTATGAGACGGAGCTTCAATGGAAAAGAGTGCCGTCGAACGTGGTGTACGTCACCACGCTTTGCTAGAGCATTTTGGAAAAACGATGGTGTGTATGCAACGTCGTTTTGGAAAATGAAGTTTGAAAAATGTCGTTTTGTTTCGTGACATAAAACGTCGTTTTTTTTCATCACAAAAAGTGATCGTGTGTACGCGGCATGAGATTCTTAATAGGCATTTTTTCTATTTTATTCTATGGTTACTGTATATGTGTTTTTTACACTTTGCAAAAAAGTTTTGAGAATTTATGATGAATTGATATACACTTTTTTAGCGCTACACTTTGTTTTACAGTTTATTAATAGAAAGGATAACTTCTATTAGTGGTTGCAGCTGCTTTTGATTCGTGCACTCTGCGCGGTTTCTAATATTCTTATACAATAGGCACAAGCAGCAGGAAAATCCATCATGCATCTGAGAATTGGTATTTATGTAACACCGGCGGTTTATGAAAAATTATTTATCACTATACAAATCCCTACAGGATATGTTTTACACCATTAGCTGTATAACAGTGATGTGAGTACTTCATGAAAACCTCAACTTGGGTTTTAGCGTTGGCTCACTGTGATGTGAAACTTTCCTCTTTGCTACTGAAGGAACTTGTGCTGTTAGTCTGTGGGGTACAGCTTTTTAGTTTTAACTTGACCTGGGCTTTTAGTTTTTTTTGAGTTGGTCTTTATTTAAAATTTAAGGAGGTGTTGTCAGCGATGTGGATTTTCATCGCTGGACATTTTTATTTTTTTTTAATTTTTTAATAAAGGACTTGTCCCAAGCTGTCTCTTGTCTTTTTTACCATTTTGACACCTTTTTGGTGAAATGGTAGGGGTACAATGTACCCGTTACTGATACACATAGGGGGGCCAGGATCTGGGGGTCCCCTTGTTCAAGGGGGCTTTCAGATTCTGATAAGCCCCCCGCCCCCAGACCCCCACAACCACCGGGCAAGGGTTGTGGGGATGAGGCCCTTGTCCCCATCAACATGGGGACAAGGTGCTTTGGGGTCAGACCCCAAAGCATCCTCCCCTTATTGAAGGCATGTGGCATGGTACGGTTTAGGGGGGGCACTCCCTTGACCCCTACGCCATTTTTTTATTTTGGTGCAGGGTTCCCCTTAATAAACCTAAAAGGCCTGGTATGGAATTTGTGGGGACCCCCACGCAATTTTTTTTTCATTTTGGTTCCGGGGTAATACTAGACCCAAAGGACCTGGTAATGGACTGGGGAGAACCCATGCCGTTTTTTCTATGACTTTTATCTGTATTGCCGGGTCCCGACAATTCATTATAGCCGCGAGTAGTTTTAAATGACTTTAATTTTGCTGCAGGACTGTTCTAAACACGGGAAAATGTGCCACTTTACAGGCATACTATAGACACCCCTAGGCACGAAATGTAAAGGAATATTTCACTTTTATTGTTTTACTTTAAAGCGGAGCTCCAGCCGCGATTTTTTTTTTTTTTAAAGTCAGCAGCTACAGTGTAGCTGCTGACTTTAAATAAGGACACTTACCTGTCCTAGGCGCCCGCGCTGACGCCCCCCCCCAATGCCGGTCCCACGATCGCTCCGGGTCCCGCGCCGGCTTCACTGCCCATTTCCTACTGCGCCTGCGTGAGTCTCACGCTGGCTTGTGAATGGGCGCGCTGCTCTCTGAGAACACACACAGTTCCCAGAAAGCAGCGCGCCCCATTCACAAGGAGAAGGACAAGAAGAAAAGGCACCGCGGAGTGGAAGAGGCAGATTACGGACTTCCGCATAGCAACAGGTATTTCGGGTGAGTATTTTTTTTTTCAGGTTTTTTTTATTTCATTTTTTTAAACAACATGGGAAAATGTTGTTTTCCTGGGTGGAGCTCCGCTTTAAGCATTATTAAAATAACTGCTCCCGAAAAAACATAATTTTTTAAAACTTTTTTTTGCATTGATACATGTCCCCTGGGGCAGGACCCGGGTCCCCAAACACTTTTTATGACAATAACTTGCATATAAGCCTTTAAAATGAGCACTTTTGATTTTTCATGTTAATCTCCCATTGGCTTTTAAACAGGGTTCTGGGGCTTTCGAATTTGCAGAGAACACCGCATAATGTTCGCTATTCTGCAAACAGGTAAACATCAGGCTTATCCCTATTGCTGACAGTGGGGGGAATAGTGCCCCAAGGGACAGATAAAAGCAAGCAATGGGCCACATCCGGCCTCAAGGCTGCAGTTTGGAGACTGAATGTACCAAGTGGACCAGCATATCCTTAGACAGCAGCCCCTCCCTGTAGGCGATCGCATAGAACACATGACAGGGCGATCGCCTGTCCAATCAGCGGCATGCTCGCAAATGCGCACCACGCATGCTGGGTGCCCGGCCGTGAAGCCGAAGGCGTCACGGCCGGGTTTGCAATGTGGAAACGCTGGAGCAGTGACTGTTTATTAAAAGCGCAGCTACACTTTTTGTAGCTGCTGACTTTTAATAAACACAAATATTGGCTGGAACACCCATTTAAATGATAGTAGGGTGTCTCACTGATCACCTTGGTGCATATTCTTTAAATCACAATGAGGAAACAAACACAGTCCTAAAAAGGCCAAACATTACATGTTCATCATAAAAATAACAACTTGATTACTGAATGTACCAAGTGGACCAGCATATCCTTAGAGTCGGTTCACACAGGGGCGACACGACTCTGACCACGACTTTGCGAGGCGACCTCGAGTTAACCGAGCGTGTGTACGAGGCTTTCAGGTTTCTCGTTTGGTAATCTGGCCACCTGCTCTCTATTTTCTTGTCGAGATTCTTCTTGGCCTGTTTCCCGACAAGAATCCCGAGAGTGTGTATACTTACCTGTCGCATTGGAAACCCGCGCATGCTCTTAATAACTTTGACGCATCCGTGGTGGCTTCCACGGCATAGTAGGGTGAAGCAAAATGGCGGCAACAAAATCTAAAAATTAGTGATTGCGCAAAAAATATTAAAAGACAAATAAACACATGAGTGTAAGTAAAAAGATATCAACAAAATATTGTGAAAAACATTCCAAGTAGATAAGGAAAACAATGTGCAAAATTGTGCAAAAGCCAACATGTGCAAAAGAGTCCATGATGATAGCAAGGCTGCTATATTAGATGCCCACTATTCCGAGAGAGATGTGAACTTCACCACACACAGGGTCTGGTCTCCCAGAACTCTCACCTCAGAACGGATAATAAAGGTCTTATATAATATCCACCACACGGACGTCTCCTTTATGGATCCTGCTATCCACCCATAGATAGGTCTAGAGAGCGTACCTGACATCTCAGAGGCGGGGGACAAGAAGAACAAAACCGGAGGACCTCCAATCGTGTATTACCACAAGTAAAAACGGTTTAATATAAAAAAATTGCACTTACAGCAAGAAGAAAAAAAACGAGCGTTGTAAACATTGGCGAATCAGGCGTTGTGTCACGTCACTCCCGGTGTACGTCTTTCCCTTGCCCTACACGTTACGACACTGATCACGTGTCTTCATCTGGGGTGTTTGATTGGACGTACCAGCAATCATTTTATCTGTCCATACCGAAAACTCAGTCTCCGCCATTTTCTTGTAGTCCGCCGTCCGTGCTGGCGGTGGACTGAGCACATCCGTGCTTGCACAGAAAAGGATTACTTGATATCAAACGAAGGATGGTGACAGGTGTAAAAAGATTATATATACAAAATATATATATAAAAAATATATAAAATATTAGGGCTTGGCAAATTAACTTTTAATTAATCGATTAATCTTTAATTTTTTTGATCGTTAAAAATTCTTTTGATTGGTACTCACCTCTCTGCTGGCTTCTGGGCCTTCAGGGAGTTCTGTGGGAGATCCAGTAAAGTCCCGGACATCGGCGGGGCTTGCTGTGTCCATCTGAAGGGCTCCTTTGCTGTGCCTTCATATCTGCATCCCGGCGGGACCTTACTATCTGCCACACGCAAGGGCTGTTACACTTCCCTCTATCACTTCCCTCTATCAACCTGGGATTCTACAGCCATCCACTGGGAGTTGTGATGGTTCCCTTCACGGGACATCTACATGCCGACGGACTGATGGTAACCCCTCCTCATCTGGATTCAGCAGTGGTATCGTTGTACACATTTTTATACCAGTATCATACTTGGCTACATGTTTTTATGACTGCTTTTGGTACCGTTTGGTATTACTCACACCATTTTTACAGTTCATGTAGTTACATCGATTTTATCTCCAGTGCAATATTTATTTTGTTACCTACTTTAAGACTATAAAAGTTTTAATACTATTCCCATCGAGTGCTGCCTTTGTGTGTTTTTTGTATCCTGCTATCCATTTTTCCAGTGGTTCGTAGCTGCACTGGGAATCAGCCTGCAAGGAGATCAGCTAAAAGTAGTTGGATCTGTATGTGCGTTATAATTTATTGAAATTAGTCGATTAATCAATAATAAAAAAAAAAAGAATAATCTAACACAAAAATTTCGATCAGTAACAGCCCTAATATATATATATCTGACAACTTAAAGCGGATGGTTCACCATAAATAAATATTAAAAGCCAGCAGCAACAAATACTGTAGCTGCTGACTTTTAATATTAGGACACTTACCTGTCCTGGAGTCCAGCGGCGTCCGCAGCAGAGGATGAGCGATCGCTCATCACCCTGCTGCTCCCCCCTCCATCCACGGCGAGGGAACCAGGAAGTGAAGCGCTCCGGCTTCTCTGCCCGGTTCCCTACGGCGCATGCGCGAGTCGCGCTGCGCCCGCGATTGGCTCCCGCTGTGTGCTGGGAGCTGAGAGTTCCCAGCACGCAACGGGAAAAGCCCGTCTTTTGCCCGAGACTGCGGGCCGGAAGTGGGTGCGGATACCTGTCTTTAGACAGGTATCTGCACCCCCCTCCCCCCTGAAAGGTGTCAAATGTGACACCGGAGGGGGGGAGGGTTCCGATCAGCGGATCTTCACTTTAGGGTGGAGATCCGCTTTAATGCAACTGTAGTAGAAGTATCATTGGCACAGTACATTTGGCTTTAGGTCAGATCCAACCAGTAGATCGCCATCTAGCGTCCAAAATTGAGTATTGCTCATGCTGCACTCAACTATTATCAATATCTCAATAAGACAGCCGTGGTGGGTTGATCAGCCTTAATTAAATACTTAAAATTAGGAGCATGTTAATTAAAAGAGCTTTCTAAAATTAGCGGTACATTGGAATATATACTATTACAAATTATACTTAAAAATAGACAGCCCGGATTTGTGTAAATATAGTAAAAATGACATCTATGCGCAATAAACTCAGACTTGGACATAGAATGTCATAATCGCCTTATCTATGTTAGTCATAACTAAATTACAGGGGTGATCGTACAACAGGCCTGTCATGTTACATACCATAGTAATATAGAATAAGTCGATAAATAGTTAAAATACAAGCGCATGTGACAAGCGCATGCTCGTCGTACGCAATGACGTCACCACGTTCTTGCCTTTCAAGAGAACCGCGGTTCTTTTGAAAGGTCTGTGTGTACACTCGGGCGGCAAGAGATTCTTGCCAAGAATCTCGTCAGGTGATTCTTGCCCGTGTGTACAAGGCCTCGGAGTGGGCAAACTTCAACATAGCTGGCATTTGGAAATAAACAAACAAGGAGAGATGGAAATTGAAGAATTAAAAGACATCTCAGCATTGAACCATCACAAAAAAAAAAAACATCCCAAGTTTTAGAGGCGTGTCCCTACTCCTTAATGGGATCTTCTTATTAATCATAAGGTGACGTCCTTTTTTGCCCACCTCCTGAAAGAGCAAATACCTATTTTTTCTTTGTATAAAACTATTGAAGAAAACATAATGCAAGAACTAAACTGTTATTAAATTTTACATTTAGACTTTAAATATTCACAAGAATGAACAAAAGACTTTCTTCAAATAGGTTGCTTGGCAACTAATGCAGTGAAACATAAAGGTTATGAAGAGTGTGTGGTTTTGTGTATTTCAGCTACTGAGCAATTGCAGGAAAATGAGGTGAAGCTGCTACAAATTATTACTCAGAGGAGAATTCATTGAAATGCCATCTGTTGTATGTAGGATTGGGTTGGATAATGCAGCTTTCTTGTTGAAGCCGATACTTTGTT
Source organism: Rana kukunoris (assembly GCA_029574335.1). Lineage (NCBI taxonomy): Eukaryota > Metazoa > Chordata > Amphibia > Anura > Ranidae > Rana > Rana kukunoris. Next base: position 28,566,737 of record CM056055.1, on the reverse strand, counting down.
ACTTGTGGTACATAGCAGGAAATTGAAATAAATGTCAGGTTTAAAGTCGGCAGAAGCTGGCATTTTCACAAAACTCGATTTACGCCATTAGGTTAGCGCCTTTCCTTCTGATAATAGCCAATCTGTGCCCCAGTGTACTGGACATTTCCATAAAATAAAGACAAGATCACCTCAGATTTAAAATATGATTTTTAAGAAGCACTTTAAAACTTGCTATGACATTTTATAAATAAATATTTTCCAAAATTGTATATTTTAGAGTTATATTTTTCATAAAATGAGGAGGCCTGATTTTCACCTGACTCTTTGGGTTCCATTATTGGATGTACGTATTTGTACTCTACATTTTTTTTAAGGGACATAAAACTTGTAAACTCTTCAAGCATAGTGCCTCTTCAGGTTTGCTTGATAGTCCCCTATGCTGCTGATATTGCCCTTTGCCTTGTCCTCCCCTTTTGAGGTATGTATAGGGGACTTTATGACTTTCTCCCCATGAGCAGGGCCGTCTTTAAGCCGGGGGAAAAGGGGAAGCTGCCCTGGGCCCCGTCATTGTTGTGGGGCCCAAAGCAGTTGCCAACTATCCCAGTTTATATTCCCTTGTCCCTTGAAGTTTTAGTCCTGTGCTGAGTCCCGATATCTCAATGTAAAGTGCTGCTACCAATGCTGTCCAGCTCTGCCCTATTGTTGTGTGCAGATGACTCACCCGCAGACCCTGTGTATACATGGAATTAACCGGCATTCATATGTAAATAACATGAGCATTCATATGTAAATAGCCGAGGCCGGCGGGATTCATATGTAAATAAAGGCAGCATTCATATGTATATCATGCCCCTCTGCAGTGAAGAAATGATGTGCTGTAACCTCTAGCAACCAATCAGTGAGCAGTATTACTGTACAGTAACCTTTAGCAACCAATCAACAAGAGGAAATCATTTGCTGTAACCTCTAGCAACTAATCAATGAGCCGTAATGTGTGCTGTAACTTCTAGCGACCAGTCAATAAGTGGCACAGATGTGCTGTAAACTCTGGCAACCAATCGCAATCACTGCCTGATCTGATACAGTAAACAGATTTTAAAGGAGTTGTAAAGAAAAACATTTTTTTGCCTAAAATTAATGGGCCAGATTCAGATACACTCAGAGATTTTTTTCTCAAAAAATAGGTGCAGGAACTCAACCACGACCCCGTTCAGATTTCACAAACAGTAGAAGGGTCTTAAAGGGGCATTAAATACCAGGATTGCATTACATACAGAGTGTAGAGTTCAGGGGGTTACATACAGAGTGCAAAGCTGTCACTTGTACACGCAGAAACCAGACTTCTGTGTTTACAAGTGTTTGTGGTGAGCAGGCACCAAAGGGTCTGAGCCAGAGGTGGTGGAACTGAGTTCCCCCAAGTTCCCCCTGAAAAAAAGCCCTGGATACACTTAATATTGCGCTGCGTAATCGAAATACTCTACGCTGCCGTATTTCACCAGGCTCTACACCGAATCCTGGTAGACTTTTGCCCGTACGCTACGGCGGCGTAGTCTATTTCTCGCCGCGTAATCGAAATACGCGATTAGTGGGCGTGAAGCATTTAAATTAAGCGCGTCCCCGCGGCGATCGAACATTGCGCATGCTCCGTTCAGAAATTTCCCGCCGTGCATTGCGCGAAATCACGTCGTTACGTCATTCGTTGTTTGAGTAGCGCCGTTTACGAACATTCCTATTCCCGGACGACTTACGTAAAAAATAATAAAAGACGTCGGAAAACGTAGAAATTCGACGCGGGAACGACGGCCATACTTAACATGGGCTGTCTAATATTAGACCAGCAAAAAGCTGGTATAGTGTTACACAAAAAAAAGATGACTACAGATGTCGTAAGAGATTGCAAATGAAAATCGTAATTTCGGGGATCGCCGGCAAAAGCTCATTAGCATACCCCGATGCGGAAAACGACGGGAAGTCCACCCAGTGGCCGCAATTTTATTGCAGCATAGATCCGAAGGCGTACTAACACGTAATCCAGTCGAATTGAAGCCCGCAGCCGTCTATTCATGGTAGAAAACGCGCGTAATTTGAAATGACTCCAGTCTAACACCAGTTAGACAGGCGTAATGGCTCTGTGAATCTGGCCCATCATCTGCAAGGTAGACAGATAGGGCCAGATTCAGGTAGATGGGAGCATCTTTGCTCCAGAGTAACGCTTCTCATTTACGTTACTCTGCCGAAATTTTAGCAGTAAGTGCTGTCATTCACGAAGCACTTGCTCCTAAAGTTGCGGCAGCGTAACGAAAATGAGCCGGCGGAATTCAAATTGGGCGGGTACGGGGCGTGTAGTATTTAAACTAAGCGCGATCCCGCCGCCAACGTACTGCGCATGCGTCGAGTGTCAAAACATCCCCGTGCGCATGCTCCAAAATCTGTGAATGAACGTCAATGACGTCACATTCCCATTCATGACCGTTTTATGCAAGCGACGTTTTTTTTTTTTTTCCCGACGCGATGACGACGCCTATACCTAACATAGGATACTCCAACCCCATGTAGGTATATCTATGCGCCGCGTATCCCGTCCGGAAACGTCGTATCGTCATTGCGTCGCGCCGGAATTCGATCGTGAATTGCCGATTTCCGCTCATTAACATATTTTTTGAGCGTAAATCGGCGGGAACGCCCCCGGCGCCATTTTTAAGTTGAAGTAACGATGCGATGGCGAAACTCAGTTACGCTGCTCGCATCGGAACTTCAACCCGGCGTTTCTTGTTTTCTGGTTACAGAAAACAGAAACGCCGGCTCAAAGTCACAGTTAGGCTGGCGGATCACTCGATCCGCCAGCCTAACTGTTCGTGAATCTGGCCCATAGAATAGTGTAATAATTCTGTTAAAAGACTAGTAAATACCTACTAAATTCCTTCATCTATATCACCTCAGGTGTTCTAGTTTCTGTTCTCTCATTCACTTCCTGGTTTGCGGTGCTCGTTCATGTAAGAACTACATTTCCCAGTATGCATTGCGGCACACCCAGTAATTCACACCTCCTTGAAGACTCTAATGCCGCTTACACACAATGGGCCAGATTCAGGTAGATGAGAGTATCTTTCCTCTGGAGTAACGCTTCTCATTTACGTTACTCTGAAGACCCTTTCAGCGCAAGTCCTGTAATTCACATAGCAGTTGCGCGTAAACTTGCGCCAGAGTAACGATAATGCGCTGGCGTAACCCGACGCAAGTGGAAGTGGGTGTGATCATATGTAAATGATGGGCGGAGCCCAGCGCAGAGGCTTACGTTCAGCGCATCAACCACGGAGCATGCGCAGTGAGTGAGGCTCCACTCGCCCCCTTTGTGCGCATGCTCACAACTTCCGTCGGCACCACTGCACGGGAAACGTCAGCGCAATGCCTTCCGTTGGGCGTTTAAATGCGCCCGTAGAAGCGCCATTCCGGCACTAAAGTATATCCTGCTCCCCCTCCCCGCAGTGATGTTACTTTTGTTCTGAGATGGCTGCTCCCGTTCCCCGCAAACACACAGGAGAAAGCTGAACTTTAATGGCCAGGAGCTGTCAGCCATCATCTCAGCTATGGAGACCTATGATGTCTTCCTCCATGGCTGTAAAATTTGACAGACAAGCATGGACAGAGGTGTTGTCCTGCAAGTGGGGGTGCTCAGCTAGCTCTTATCGTCGGTAACGCTGCTGTAGCTGCTCTCCTGCTGACCTGTGGCCATCTGGAGTAAAGATAAAGCAGCCTTTTGTAGAAATAACTTTGCGCCGGACGGACGAGATACGCGCGGCGCATGTAGCCAGCGTATGGTGCTAATCCGTTCGTGAATTGGGAAAAATCCCTCATTTGCATATTTGCAGGGGAAATCAATGGGCGCGACTGATGCGCCCAGCGAAAATAAGCGCTGACGATACTCTGGCGTCGGAACGTTCCGCCGGTCGCAAATGACCCGTTATTGGGCGCATCTAGTTTGGTGGGTACGGGCACATAGAAACGACGGCGCATCATCACAGTTACGCGGCGCATATCCAAATACTCCAGCGCAAGTGTTCGTGAATCTGGCCCAATCACTTTTTGTGATGAAAAAAAACGACGTTTTATGTGACGAAACAAAGCGACCTTTTTTAAACTTCATTTTGCAAAACGATGTTGCATACACACCATCGTTTTTTCAAAATGCTCTAGCAAAGCGTGGTGACGTACACCGTGTTCGACGGCACTCTGTGCCATTGAAGCTCCGTCTCATAACTTGCTTCTGAGCATGCGCGGGTTTAAAAACGTCATTGTCAACATCGCTTTGCCCACACACGATCACTTTTTATGACACAAAAAATGACATTTTAAAAAACGACACAAAAAATTCAAGCATGTTCGAATTTTTTTTGATCGTTTTTTTGAAGACATAAAACAAAGTTTTGCCCACACACAATCATTTTAAATGACGTTTTTGAAAACGTCATTTTTTTTCATCACAAAAAGTGATCGTGTGTACGTGGCATAACACGTAGAGAGCGTCCTGCCACACAGATGTAGTTCCCAGGAGGGGGCAAGCAGGTCACTGACCACCGCAGTAAAGCCTCCATTCATGGTGGTGAGTAACAATCAGACAAGCAGGAAGTGAACAGAACAGAGAAGAAATAGAGCAACTTCTGAGAAAAAACGAACAATGAGGAAGTGAAAAGAGGAATGTCTGCAGGTAAAGGATGCTTATTATAAAAAAAATGTTTTTCCTTTACAACCCTTTTAAGTCTAGCTGATATTTATTGTACAGTATGTCTCAGAGCAGGTAAAGAGCAAAATTGCATGGGGGGGGGGGGGGGGCAATCACTTTTTTGCCAGGGTCCAATCAACATTAAAGACGGCCCTGCCCATGAGTTGTAAAAAGTCAGGGCACAACACTGTTATATGGGGGCAAGGGGGTTATTCTTAGCTTTGTGTACATGGACTGGCTGGGCCATATACAGAAATTTGTTTTGAGATTCCAGTGGGCAACCGGGGTGGAAGAGGAGCACCGAGAAGGATAAATATAAGTAGAGAAGGGCTATCAAGTAGATTATATTGTATGTTTGCTTTCAGTAGAATTTTTGGGCCAGATTCAGGAACACTTGCGCTGGAGTATTTCGATATGCGCCGCGTAACTGTGATGATGCGCCGTCGTTTCTATGTGCCCGTACCCACCAAACTAGATGCGCCCAATAACGGGTCATTTGCGACCGGCGGAACGTTCCGACGCCAGAGTATCGTCAGCGCTTATTTTCGCTGGGCGCATCAGTCGCGCCCATTGATTTCCCATGCAAATATGCAAATGAGGTATTTTTCCCAATTCACGATCGGATTAGCACCATACGCTGGCTACATGCGCCGCGCGTATCTGGTCCGTCCGGCGCAAAGTTATTTCTACAAAAGGCTGCTTTATCTTTACTCCAGACGGTCACAGGTCAGCAGGAGAGCAGCTACAGCAGCGTTACCGACGAAACTAGCAAGCTGAACAACAACACTTGCAAGGACAACACCTCTGTGTGCCAACATGCCAGGGGCACTCGTGGTCCTAAGACTAGTACTGGGTCCCTCGCTACGGAGGAGGCGGGCACGTGAGAGGATATACCGCACTCGTATGAACCTCTTTGGCATGGGGGATGAGGAGGTGTATCGCCTCTTCAGATTCAGCCCTGATGTAATACTTGAACTAACCACAACCCTGCAGGATGACATCACCAGCCCAACACACCGCTCACAAGCAGTGCAGCCACTGGTGAAGGTCCTGGCAACACTTCATTTCCTTGCCAGTGGATCATTCCAGCGTACAAGTGGAGTGGTGGCTGGGATGTCACAATCCTCCATAAGCAGATGTGTGCACCAGGTTGTCCCTGCAATCCTCAGACGCATGTCCAACCAGTTCATCAGACCCACCACTGAGGAGCTGCGGCTGAAGGCAATGACAGATTTCTACAGCATTGCCAGATTCCCACGCACCATCGGGGCCATTGATTGCACACATGTGGCACTACAGCCCCCCAGTGCCACAGAGCACATATACCGCAATCGGAAGCATTGGCATTCCATCAACGTACAGGTGATAGCTGATGCCCAACGCCTCATATGGCACGTCCGTGCCAAACACCCCGGGTCCAGCCATGACAGCTTCATATACCGTCAGAGCCCCATCCCTACCGAATTCGAACAGAACATGTATGGGGACAGCTGGCTGGTTGGTGAGTGACATGGGTGGCAGGCATGACTATCCCCTCCCGTGATGCACAACAGAAGTCGCACATGCATGACTAACATTCTCCTGTCTTTTACCTTACAGGTGACTCTGCATATGCACTGGGACCCCATCTAATGACTCCTTTCCGGAACCCCCAAACCAGAGGAGAGAGAAAATACAATGAAGCACACATCAAAACCCGTGCAGTGGTGGAGCAAACATTTGGGCTCCTGAAGTCCCGTTTCCGCTGCCTGGATAAGTCCGGGGGGACCCTATTGTATTCCCCTACCTTTGTGTGTCAGATCATCGCTGCATGTTGTATTCTGCACAACTTTGCCATGAGAAAAGGCCTGCAGATTGACATACGTGATGACCTGACCCCCGACCCACACAGTCCCCACCTGCCAGAGGACACCCAGTCTGCTGATGGAAGAGCAGTCAGGAGGGTCCTCGCCGTAGGCATCTTTGGACACTAAACCAAAACATTAATAACACAGACGATGCACGCGTGTACACCACTGATGTCCCTAGATCACACACACCACATGCACATCGCATTGGATTAGCCCAAGTCCAGCATGTAGGAGTTGGGAGCAGCAACGCCAGCGTCAAGGCCCCAATGATGTTACTGTCCATTCACACACCTTTCACACGTCATTCATTCAGCCGTGGGGTTAACTTCACCACCACGGCCGAGGGTGACACCCCTTACTGTCAGGAGTGCCACCCTCTCACATTCACACACCATTCACACTGTCCCCTGCACTCCTGACCGTGTGCAGTTCAAAATAAATAAAAAATCTCATCACCTGAGCATGAAAATAAAATATAAACTCATAACCTGAGTATAAAAATAACAAAAAACTCATAACCTGAGTACAAAAAAAAGCACAAATATAAACCAAATCAAAAATAACCCTCATCTAGGATGACGGGGGCTCCTCCTTGGGGGCACTCTCGGGCTCCTCATCTGCCTGGAGGGAGTGGGTGGTGGTGGGGGTGTGGGGGCATCTTGAGGAGGCTGTTCCCCGATGGGCCACTCCGGCCAGCTGTTGGCTGCATGCCCTCCAAGGCCACTGCAATCCGGCTCAGAAAGAGGTTAGTCTGGGCCTGCATCCTCAACTGGCGGGTGATATTGTGCCGCTGGTCACGCTGCCGTTGCCTCCCCTCTTCCCGAATGGCAGCAGTGTTGGCATGTACAGCTGCTGTCAGGTGCCGGACATCAGCCTGCACCTCCCCCAGGCTGGTAACAATGTTCTGAACACCACTGGGCATGGAGCCCAGGCTGTCAGCGACCCGGTCCAGGTGGCCAGCAATCTCCCCCATTTGCTGGGTCTGTTTGGCGTGGTCCAACAGCACCTGGTCCTCGACCAAATCACACACCCCCCCTGGTCTTCCGGGTGGCCTTCCTGGGGGCAGAGGAAGGTTGTCCCCGTGGGGATGGAGTCGCCCTTGAGGGGCTACCTAGGATGGGGGAGGGGATCACAGAGGGCCCTGCAGAGGAGGAGGACTCCTCCAACATTAAAATAAACTCCTGTTCAGGGACAGGCTCCTCCACAACCACCTCTGCTGAAGTGGTGTGGGCACTCTCCTCCTCCACCTCGGTGTCTCCAGCACCCAGGGCCTCGTCAGCAGCATCCCGTTGGGGGGTTGGGGTGGACTGGCTGGCACGAGATGATGGCCCAGCACCGTCATCTGTGGATGACACAAAGCAGACACATGTTGGTGGTCCCACACACTTGGTACATGTACCCACCCCCCCCCCCCCACATGCAACACACACAAAAAGGGGGTAAAAATCACTTACCTGTCCTGGAGCCTTCCTCTACGGAGTCATAGCCAGGGACCCCCTCCAACTGCTCCCTGTCCAGGCAGCGGGCGACCACCTCCTCCTCCGCAGTCAGGGTGACAGGACATGGGGGACCACCACCTGTGCCCCTCTCATGGCTCCTAATGGTGGACACCTTGCCCCTCACCTTGCGCCGCAGGTCATTGATTTTTTTTTGAATGTCTGAAGCACTCCGGGTGGAGTACCCCAGCACATTGACCCTGGCAGCAATGGTGGCCAGGATACCCTGCTTCCTTTCCCGGCTGGTCTTCCTGCTTTTTTTGCCATGGAGAAAATCATTAAATGCCTCCATAGCCGAGATTATCACAGTGACCTCCTGGGCATTATAGTTTAGGTTCCTCCTCTCTTTGGGGGTAGCGGGAGCAGCCATTACAGGGCAAAAGTATCTTCCCTGGGGTGGGGGAAATGGAACTACTTTTGCGCCGGAATGGCGTTTCCGCCAGCGCTTTTAAGCGCCCAGCGGAACGCATTGCGCTGACGTTTCCCCAGGAAGTGGTGCCGACGGAAGTTGTGAGCATGCGCACAAGGGGGGCGAGTGGAGCCGGACTCACTGCGCATGCTCCGTGGATGATGCGCTGAACGTAAGCCTCTGCGCTGGGCTCCGCCCATCATTTACATATGATCACACCCAGTTCCACTTGCGTCGGGTTACGCCAGCGCATTCTCGTTACTCTGGCGCAAGTTTACGCGCAACTGCTATGTGAATTACAGGACTTGCGCTGAAAGGGTCTTCAGAGTAACGTAAATGAGAAGCGTTACTCCAGAGGAAAGATACTCTCATCTACCTGAATCTGGCCCTTTTATGTTTAAGTTCCAAGGCTTACAAAAACATCCTTAATGCAATGTAGGAAAAGGAGCCAACTTGAAATCAGTCCGACAGACTTAGATAGAGAGCAGGTTCTCTATTTTTCCTTTGGGAATTCCAACTGAGATTTTCTCGTTGCAAAGTCCGACCGTTTGTACGCGGCATAAGCCTTTCCTTACACATTTCTTCCGTTTAATTTCAGAAATGAATTGCAATCTGCAAAACCTTTTCTGTCTACTAGGGGTCACTAGAGATCTAAACTATTTTGCTGAGGTTATTCTCCATTCAGTAAGCTGTGTTTTGGTTCCTTATAGTTAAACTTCAAATTTGAGAACAAGAACAATGCAAGGAAGTCGTATCATATTTTCCTACCTCTGACTTGCAACTAGCTCTTTAAAAGTAATCTTTCATATCTCTTCTTTGGTGGACGCCAAATTATTAGCTACTATACTGGCCTTATGTCTTTTCGAAAGTAATTGAAGATCTTATACCTGTAGATCGAAACCGGATTTAAGCCAGGGAAGGGCACTGACATCAATATCCATCGCTTGTTTCTAAATTTGGCTACCGAACATGAGAACTCTGGATCGAGAGTTGTGGTTTCCTTAGATGCTGAGAACACCTTTGACTCAGTTGAATGGGTCTTTCTCTGGGAGGTGCTGCATAGATTTCGCTTTGGGCCTTGATATCTTCAATGGTTAGGTATGCTGTATTGTGCACCTTGAATTAAGGTGGCTGTAAAGGTTCAAATGTTATTCCCAAAAAAATAACTAACGTCATACTCAGGGCCGGCCCCCCCAAAAAAAATCACGCCCTCCAAAAGGCCCCCACATGCATTATTTTATATCATGATAACTAAAGGGGACCTGTCATGGCTCTATACATGTATAAAGGAGTATAAAGAGGACCTGTCATGGCCCCTCCATGTGCGAGTGTCCTCACAGGCAGCCCGGAGCCATGCTCCTCACAGGCAATGGAGCGGGCGGAATGAGCTGGCAGGCGAGCGTCATTATGCTGCCCCCTGAAAGTGCTGCCTGGTACCCATGGTCAGTGGCGTCACTAGGGTTGGTGTCACCCGGTGCGGTGAAACATGGTGTCACCCCCCCCCCCCCCCCAGCAGGATAGGCAGTAAGGCATTACGCGCCTCTCACGTCGTCGCCCCTCAGCCTGCCGCAGTGCTAATTGATAGTGTCACCCAGGGCATTCTTCTCAGGGAAAAGGTGCAGGAACTCAACCTTGCACCACACCTTCCCCCAAAGTAGGGGGGTGGGGGAGGGTGAGCGTGCCACAGCAACTGGGTGTGGGAGGGTCCTAAAGGGTAATTAAATACCATGAGGGTGCTACATACAGAGTGCAGAGTTCAGGTAGGTGCAGGGTGCAGGTGGGTACAGAGTGCAGGTAGGTGGTGGGTGCAGGGTGCAGGTGGGTTCAGGGTGCAGGTGGGTGGTGGGTTCAGGGTGCAAGTGTGTACAGGGTGCAGGTAGGTGGTGGGTTCAGGGTGCAAGTGAGTACAGAGTGCAGGTAGGTGGTGGGTTCAGGGTGCAGGTGGGTTCAGGGTGCAAGTGAGTACAGAGTGCAGGTGGGTGGTGGGTTTAGAGTGCAGGTTGGTGGTGGGTTCAGGGTGCAAGTGAGTACAGAGTGCAGGTGGGTGGTGGGTTCAGGGTGCAGGTTGGTGGTGGGTTCAGGGTGCAAGTGAGTACAGAGTGCAGGTGGGTTCAGGGTGCAGGTGGGTGGTGGGTTCAGGGTGCAAGTGAGTACAGGGTGCAGGTGGGTGGTGCATTCAGGGTGCAGGTTGGTGGTGGGTTCAGGGTGCAGGTGGGTTCAGGGTGCAGGTGGGTTCAGGGTGCAGGTGGGTTTAGGGTGCAAGTGAGTACAGGGTGCAGGTGGGTGGTGCGTTCAGGGTGCAGGTTGGTGGTGTGTTCAGGGTGCAAGTGAGTATAGAGTGCAGGTGGGTGGTGCGTTCAGGGTGCAGCTTGGTGGTGGGTTCAGGGTGCAAGTGAGTACAGAGTGCAGGTGGGTTCAGGGTGCAGGTGGGTGGTGGGTTCAGGGTGCAGGTTGGTGGTGGGTTCAGGGTGCAAGTGAATACAGAGTGCAGGTGGGTGGTGCGTTCAGGGTGCAGGTTGGTGGTTGGTTCAGGGTGCAAGTGAGTACAGAGTGCAGGTGGGTTCAGGGTGCAGGAGGGTGGTGGGTTCAGGGTGCAAGTGAGTACAGGGTGCAGGTGGGTGGTGCGTTCAGGGTGCAGGTTGGTGGTGGGTTCAGGGTGCAAGTGAGTACAGAGTGCAGGTGGGTGGTGCGTTCAGGGTGCAGCTTGGTGGTGGGTTCAGGGTGCAAGTGAGTACAGAGTGCAGGTGGGTTCAGGGTGCAGGTGGGTGGTGGGTTCAGGGTACAGGTTGGTGGTGGGTTCAGGGTGCAAGTGAGTACAGAGTGCAGGTGGGTGGTGCGTTCAGGGTGCAGGTTGGTGGTGGGTTCAGGGTGCAAGTGAGTACAGAGTGCAGGTGGGTTCAGGGTGCAGGTGGGTGGTGGGTTCAGGGTGCAAGTGAGTACAGAGTGCAGGTGGGTTCAGGGTGCAGGTGGGTGGTGGGTTCAGGGTGCAAGTGAGTACAGAGTGCAGGTGGGTTCAGGGTGCAGGTGGGTGGTGGGTTCAGGGTGCAAGTGAGTACAGAGTGCAGGTGGGTTCAGGGTGCAGGTGGGTGGTGGGTTCAGGGTGCAAGTATGTACAGAGTGCAGGTGGGTTCAGGGTGCAGGTGTGTGGTGGGTTCAGGGTGCAGGTGAGTACAGAGTGCAGGTGGGTGCAGGACTGTCTTCCCTCTCCCAGTACAGACACCCATGGTCTGGGCTTGCCGACTCACTGTCCCATAGCAGGAGGTCGCAGGCCACATCAGAGGGCTCCGCGGGCCAGCGCCTGGACCCCCATGGCCTAGGCTATGAGGAAGTGGATTTACTGACGCTGGCTGTCATTCAACCTGGAATACTGTCAGCACCTAGTGGCAAAAGAGTATTAATGCAGGGAGCAGCTCTAATCTAAAAGGTGAGTATTGCAGCAAAAGTGTGTTTTTTTTTTTAAATAATCCTGCCCTTTCGAATTTTACATTTAGAACATTTTAGTTTCTCGGTATTAAAAAGCTTGTACTTGCCGATATCGAATACTGATACTTTTTTTTAAATGTGTCCCCAAATGCAGCCATGTCCCCCACAAATGCAGCCATGTCCCCCCACATATGCAGCCATTTCCCCCCACATATGCAGCCATGTCCCCCACATATGCAGCCATGTCCCCCATATATGCAGCCATGTCCCCCCACATATGCAGCCATGCCCCCCACAGATGCAGCCATGTCCCCCCACAGATGCAGCCATGTCCCCGCATAGATGCAGCCATGTCCCCCCATAAATGCAGCCATGTCCCCCCATAGATGTAGCCATGTCCCCCCATAGATGCAGCAATGTCCCACGATAGATGCAGCCATGTCCCGCATATATGCAGCCATGTCTCCCCATACCGCAACGCCGCCGCCGCCGCATAGTTAATACGCGCGGGGAACATGACAGCTTTCATTTCAATAGCTGTAGTGTTTCCCGCCGCGCCGCGTATAGACACTCCCCCTTGCTCGGGATTGGACAGATCACCCGTCCAATCCAGAGCAAGGGGGAGTGTCTATACGCGGCGGGGAACACTACAGCTATTCAAATGAAAGCTTAAATGTTCCCCGCGCGTATTAACTATGCGGCGGCCGCGTTGCGGTATGCGGCGGCGTTGCGGGGGCGGCGGGGGGGTGGGGGGTTTGAGTATCGGATCTGGCTTCGGGGGCATTTGCGGGAGTACAAGTACTCCCGCAAATGCTCAGTATTGGTCCTGATACCAATACTGGTATCGGCATCGGGACAACCCTAGTATTTAGTATATAGCATATAGTATATATAGTTTGTGAGGTTGAAAAAAGACACAAGTCTATGTAGTTTAACCAATAAAAGAGAGAGAAAAAAATGGGCAACATCGATTGTCTATCCTGAGAGTTTCCTTTATAGAATCTGCTTAAAGGGGAAATGTAGTTCTTACATGAACGAGCGACGCAAACCAGTAAGTGAATGAGAGAACAGAAACTAGAACGCCGGAGGTGATATAGATGAAGGAATTTATTGGTATTTACTAGTTTTTTAACAGAATCATTACACTATTCTATCTGTCTACCTTGCAGACATTAATTTTAGGCAAAAAAATGTTTTTCCTTTACAACTCCTTTAATACATAAAAGCAGTAACAAGGCAAATACCTTTAAGCCAACTCTAGAACATGAAAATAGGGGTTCTCCAGAAGCCATATGGTAAGAATTCAGAGAAATGCTTAATTGTTTCAAAATTATATATACAAAACTGGGAAAAACTCTTCCTAAGAGCTAATACTGCTTAGCTACACGTTCTGACAGCTTCTAATAAATATTTATAATAACCATTAGGCACTGGAAGAACGGTGGCATTTTATGTTAAGTATCCTAATTTGGCAAATGATCGTCAAAACCCCTCAGGCAAAAAAAAAAAAAAGGAAGTCAGATTGAACGATAGACAACATTTCGGAGTTGTTCCTCCAACTTTCATATTAGCAAACCATTGTATGCCAAGTGGAAGCACATATCAATATTATATGCAGTTTTTCTCGCTGTCTTCTTGTGTCTCTCTGGGAAAATAAATTAGGAATAATGGGTTTTTAGAACAGTTGTGAGGAGTTGTCTCAAAGCCGAACTCCAGACAAACAGCTAAATACATCATTTATATAGATAGATATACACTGTATATAGATCTAGAGCTATATATAGATCTATATCTATATATAGATCTATATTTCTATATACACACTATGGCCCGGATTCATAAAGACTTATGTCGGCTTATCTCCAGATACGCCGCCGTAATTTCAAATGTGCGACGTCGCATCTTTGCGCCAATTCACAAAGCGAGATATGCTTGTAAATACGCTTGTAAAATATGCAAATGAGCAAGATACGCCGATTCACGAACGTAGATGCGCCCGGCCGCTTCATATACGCGCTTTGCGTAAAGCTTACGTCCGGCATAAAGTTACCCCTGCTTATATGAGGCACAGCTAATGCTAAGGTATGGGCCAGGGAACGACGCCGTCAAATTTTACGCCGTTTACACAGTACGTGAATAGGGCTGGGCGTAGGTTACGTTCACACGTCGTAAACATTGCGCGCCAACGTCACTTAGGCATTCTATCCAACGTGATTCTGAACATGCGCACTGGGATACGTCCACGGACGGCGCATGCGCCGTTCATTCGGCCCATCATTTGCATGGGGTCACGGATCATTATACTAAAACACGCCCACTGCCTAGCTACTTTGAATTACGCGGACTTACGCCGGCCCATTTACGCTACGCCGCCGTAACTTAGGCAGCAAGTGCTTTGTGAATACAGCACTTGCCTCTCTAAGTTGCGGCGGCGTAGCGTAAATAAGAAACGCTACGCCCGCACAAAGATGCGCCCAGGTACGTGAATCCGGGACAATATTGTCAAAAGTATTGGGACACCTGCCTTTACACACACAGAGGGCCAGATTCAGGTAGATGGGCGAATCTTTATTTTGGAGTAACTTTTCTCATTTACGTTACTCCGCCGAAACTTTAGGAGCAAGTACTGTATTCACAAACCACTTGCTCCTAAAGTTGCGGCGGCGTAGCAAAATTGAGCCAGCGGAATTCAAATTGGGCGGGTAGGGGAGGTGTATTATTTAGGCGCGATCCCGCGGCGAATGTGCTGCGCATGCGTCGACTGTCAGTGCGCATGCTCCAAATTCTGTCAGTGAACGTCAATGACGTCAATCCCCATTCACGGACGTTTTACGCAAACGACTCGAAAATTTTTAAATTCGACGCAATGACGATGGCCATACTTAACATAGGATACTCCACTAGGGGGCTGTTTTTTTTTTACGCCGCGTATCTCTTACGGAAACGTCGGAAAGTCACTGCGTCGGGCCCGAATACGATCGTGAATTGCCGATTCTCGCTGATTAACATATTTTCTGCGTTAATCAGCGGGAACGCCCCGAGCGCCATTTTTAAAATTGCAGTTCCGATACGACGGCAAAATACAATTACGCCGCTCGTATAGGAACTCCAACCCGGCGTTTCTTGTTTTCTGCTTACTGAAAACAGAAACGCCGGCTCAAAGTGAGAGTTAGGCTGGAGTATCACTGATGCTCCAGCCTAACTCAACCTGAATCTAGCCCATAAACTTTAATGGCATCCCAGTCTTAGTCCGTAGGGTTCAATGTTGAGTTGGCCCACCCATTGCATCGATAACAGCTTCAACTCTTTTGGGAAGGCTGTCCACAAGGTTTAGGAGTGTCTATGGGAATGTTTGACCATTCTTCCAGAAGTGCATTTGTGAGATCAGGCACTGATGTTGGATGAGAAGGCCTGGATCACAGTCTCCACTCTAATTCATCCCAAAGATGTTCTATCGGGTTGAGGTCAGGACTATGTGCAGGCCAGTTAAGTTCCTTCACACAAAACTTGCTCATCCATGTCTTTATGGACCTTACTTTGTGCACTGGTGCGGAGTCATGTTGGAACGGAAAGGGGCGATCCCCAAACTGTTACAAAGTTGGGAGCATAAAATTGTCCCAAATTTTTTGGTATGCTGACGCCCTAAGAGTTCCCTTCACAGGAAATAAGGAGCCAAGCCCAACCCCTGAAAAACAACCCCACACCATAATCCCCCCTCCACCAAATGATTTGGATCAGTGCACACAGAAAGGTCCATAAACACATGGATGAGCGAGTTTGGGGTAGAGGAACTTGACTGGCCTGCACAGAGTCCTGACCTCAGCCTGATGAAACACCTTTGGGATCAATCATCCACATCAGTGCCTGACCTCACAAAAGGCAGGTCCCAATACTTTTGGTAATATAGTGTGTGTGTATATATATGTATATATATATATATATATAGAGAGAGGGAGAGAGTGAGAGAGTATTGATTTCTGTCCACCCAGTTCTGAGATTTACACAGCTCAGCCTGTTGGTGGTATATAAATCCTGTATAATAATAATAATAATATTTACCCATAAAAATGGTGACGTGTTCAATACTTATTTTACCCACTGCATATATTTTAGCCATATGTTATCTCACACTCATTTTTTGGTATCCCATGATTCCAGGTGGCTTGTTACTTCCATCTACTCCCTTAAATAAATTACTCGATTGGATATCCTCACCACCATACATATAAAGATTTCATATGTAAATATTTATAACCATCATCTTGGCCATCTCAGTATGGGCACCTTCTGGTTGTGGGGTTGCTCGCCCTTGGTGCCCCTATACCTGCCCAGGGCGATTTTGGAACTTTTTTGGCTGGCTGTGATCATTGGTAATCTACTGTTCTCTTGTCTGGTCCTGAGGAAGCCACATGGTTGGCGAAACGTTGACCCCACAGATAATTGTGATTACATTTATCATACATGGTTATGTTTACTAATCGTTCTATTATGTATTATCTTTAGATCATTTGAATACTGTATACCCCCAAGAGAATTTGAGGTGGTATTTTGTTTTGTAATTAATTTTTTAAGCGTTATATACTAAATAATATGTTTTTATATATATTTGTGTCTCCACCATGTCGTCACTATGGTTGTCCGGTCCGGCGTCCGTCTGCAGCCATCGTGGTGTCCTCCCCGCTCGATCCCCGCTTCCCGCGCTGTGTTTGAACCACTCCGCCGATATATACCGAGCGCAGTACACTCGGGTATAGTCGGACAGGCTCGGCTCCACTCGCGGTCACGTCCTGTGCGTCCTGTACGTCTTTTACGTGAGAGGAGCCGAGACTACCTGACTATACCCGAGTGTACTGCGCTCGGTATATATCGGCGGAGTGGTTCAAACACAGCGCTAGAAGCGGGGATCGAGCGGGGAGGACACCACGATGGCTGCAGACGGACGCCGGACCGGACAAGGCCGCTGATGGACGCGATGGATGGCGGGCAAGACACCGACGAGGGGCATCCAAACTGTAAGTATTTTTTTTTTTTACAGGAATTGAGGGTGCGCGCTATACACCGGAGTGCGTAATAGCCCGATAAATACAGTATTCCACAATCCAATGGACATATAAGTAAAACAGATCATAAATACAATCATAAGTATAACCAAGATAAAATTGGCCAAAGTGGCCTGGGTAGTCTATCCAGATTGGTCTCAGGATGCAAGAAGGGGAAGAGAGAAAGGAGGGGGTTGGACAATGGATATAGTAAATTATAAAAAAAAAAAAAAAACATAAATTAAACCAAGTGAAGATTGGTATTGTTAATCCATGGTAAGGTAGAGGTTGATGGTTCAAAAAATGGGGGTTGACATCTTGACGCATTTCGTGGCTTCATAACCACTCATCAGGAGCATAAACCATGGGAGTTGTTATGTACCAGGTGTGACCAGAACTGTGTGGCTAGCAACAGAGGAACACCAAACACATATAAGTGAAAATATAATGATTTATTTAGGTAAGTGAATAATATAAATACAACCACCTCCAATATGACACAGTGCAACAAACCAACCAACAGACAGAGACCCACAAATAACATGAAATGCCAGAATCATAAACAATAGCCACGCCAGGGTCATACACAGCAGATCGGCAGATGGACAAAGAGATCTTCCAGAAACATAAACGTTACCCAGGCCAGGATCATACACAGGGAGATCATCAGATGGGGTAAGGAACACAGGACAGAGAGAGGATGGATGGTCAGGACAGGGAGACAGGTTCAGGAACTCAGGTTGCAGATTTCAGGAACAGGTTCAGATAATCAGGCAGCAGGTACAGATCAGGGCACGTGGACGATACCAGGGCAAGGTAGTTTGCACTTTGCAACTTGCCGGTATTTTATAGGAATGCCTGTAATTGGCCTCAAGTCACACCTGAGCGCAAAAGGTGCTGTCTGCTCCACACTGCCAGGATCCATCCGCTGGTGGACACCAGTACTGCGGCCCACGGGTGACATAACATCAGCAGGGAGAAGTTCCCCTGACAGTTTAAAACTGCTAGGAGACACCTGCTGGTGGACCTCAGCACTGCATGCCAAATGATAGATATTACCAGCGGATGGAACCTTTCCTTACAGGAGTTGTCTAGAAACAAAGAAATATATAAAAATAATAATATTTAAAAAAAATCCAGATAGTCTCAAAATTAATTTTTGAGAAAGGAAAATAGAAAATAGGCAAAAATGAAGAAGAAAAATTAAAAATAATAAAAAATATGCATAAAAAATAAAAAGTATAATGGGGTGATGGAGCATGATGGTACATTCAACTTACAGCTGCATCCACGCAGTGGCAGTATGGCACCGGGAGTCATCAGTATACCACAAAGTATCATCTCTGGGCGCCATGGTGATATGCAGGGGCGATAACGACGAATATAGACAGATCCTGGACCATGAGTGTGGGTATGTGGCCCTGATGGGAAATAGGAGTGATAACCCCCGAAGGGGACCTATGTCAAAGAATAACGATATTGAATAAAGGTGATTGTGAGGCCGCGTACACACGTACGAGAACCTCGACGGGCCAAACACATCGTTCCGCCCGTCGAGGTTCTCGCCCGGCCGTCGAAATCGTCGACCAAGCCGCCGGGAAAGGCGCCGAGCCATGGTTCTCGATGGGCCATCGAGCAAAAAGAGAACCTGCTCTCTATTTTGGTTCGACGGCTTTCTCGACGGGATGCTCGCCGAAACCGTACACACGGCCAGAATGAGGATCCCAGCGAGCTTCACGCTGGTTTCTGCCGATAATCTCTGCCGTGTGTACGGGGCCTGAGTGTTTATTGTGATGGAATGAGTGGGGATAAGTGGGTATAAAAATAAATAAAACAAAAACAGCTATATCTGTCTGAAAATATATATAAAATTATTTTAGCACACTATTGCATGACCAGGTAACTGTCAGTCAAACTATCAAAACACTGAAAACAGTGGCCAGGTAATGGAGGGGCTTCCTAATTAGCACTGGCTATTCACTGACACTTTTCTTTGCCTAGAGTCGCTCTTAAATTTTTTATTTTTTTTTAGAAAACAAAGCTCATTAGTTCTTATCAAACCTCTACAAGCTGCACTGTATGCTAATTTGAGAAATACTTAAAGCAAATGTGTAATTCTCTCCTAAGCACAAAAAAATATTACAAATGTGATAATTAAATCTCACAAATGTATGTAGTCTTTTTGGCAATGGTTTTCCTAAAGCTGCTCCTTGTACGTTACAATCTGCTTGGCTGTGTCTTCGTTCCCGGAATTTCTGTCAAGCGATTTTTAGCGCAGAGTAAAATGGGCACTGGTGTTTATCTGCAGCGTGTCACCGTGTTCTTTCAGAGTCCAATTATTTCCATTGTGTCCCATCATTTAGCAGCAACTTGAAAAAGCTCATAGAATTATTATTAATAGGGAAAAAAAATGTCATTGCATAGCAGGTATAAGATAACCACGCTGTTCAAATATCAATGCCAACGCTGTTATGGAAACACAGATAAAAAGGAATGCTTACAGGAAAACACTATGTACTGTACAGCCGTAAGTCCTTCACAAAAACGTATACTTTTGTGGGAGCGGAAAATACACCTTCTCCAGGTTCAAATTATCTGTCAGTGAAGAAGCGCCTTAAAGGGGTTGTAAGGGGGAAGGGGGCGAGCAGGAGTGTCAGGACGCTCTCTACTTTGCAGATAGACACAAGAGCTGTGTGTTAGTGGGCATCCTGACTCTCCTGGGAGGGGGCAAGCACCAGGGCTGTTTTAATGAGAGGGCACACCTGGGCGCTGCCCAGGGGCCCCAGCTGCATGGGGGACCCCTGCACTTTCCCCAAAGCAGCTGCACCTTGAGCCCACGCTGCCCTGAAATTGGGGGCCCCATGACGGCACTGAGAGTGATAGATACACATGGGAGGCAGTCTGTCTCCTACCTACTTGATGTCTGTTTTCCTGCAATGTCATCATTGTAGGGGCCCCAGAACATTACTTTGCCCAGGGGCCCATGATGCTATTAAGACAGCCCTGGCAAGCACGACACTCCACACCAGGGAGAAAGCCTTGCATTACTGAAAAGTAGAGAGTGTCCTGACTTGCCTGCTCGCCCCCCCCCCCCCCCCCCCCTCAACAGGCTTTCTCCACACCAGGGAGAAAGCCTCACATTACTGCGTGTAGCAGGGCCGGGACAAGGGGTGGGCAGGAGGGACGGCTGCCCCTGGCGCAATGGTTTATTGCAAGGATGGGGGGGCACCCTGACCCAAGCCCTAATGGAAAGGGGGGCACAGTTTGGCATCTTTGCCCTGGGCGCTGGATGACCTTGTCCTGCCACTGGCGTGTAGTTACAGACAGAAGAACAGGAAGTGAGGATTTCTCAGTAGAAATAAGGACATTTAAAAGCAAAATAGAAGGATGAGGTAAGTGAAGGAGGACTGCACTAAGGTAAAGGAAGCTATTTAGGGAAAAAAAAAATTTCCTTTACAAACCTTTTAAGCCCCATACACACGGTAGGACTTTTTGACAACAAACTTCAAAATGAGCAAGTTTTCCAAAAAAATCCGACCGTGTGTACGCTCCATCAGACAAACTTTTTCGGTTTTCATCGGACAAAAGTTTGCTCTGCAAACGGACAAACTTTTCGGCAACAAAAGTCCTACGGTGCAAAGTCCTATCGTGTGTACAGAAATCCTTCGGACTTTTGTCCGAAGTACAAACACGCATGCAGAAGTTGACCAAAGGGTGGCGGTGGAGCAGAAAAACCATGTGATGTTGGAAAAGTTTTGGGAAAGTTTGCAGAAAAGTCCTGCCGTGTGTATGCTATGGGTGTGCCCGGCCATCTCCCTTAAAAACAAAAATCCATGGAAAAGTCTGTTTGAAGTCCGATCGTGTGTATGAGGCTTTAGACTGGGTCATGGTGTGCTCATGTACGCTTTGCATATGGTATTCTGTAAGAAAGAATATTAAGTGGAGCATAGGCGTGCGCAAGGGGTGTGCCAGGTGTGCCTGGGCACACTCTAATCCTGAGGTTGGCAACCCATACATCACAATCTACCTGCCGATCATGGGCAGGTGACAGGTAAAACGCAATCCTTCCTTGCCAACTCCCAGAATCTGGACAGGAGGAGCAGTGGGGGTGGAATTTAGTGGAACCAATCTATATTTTTCTCCTGCGGCAGCTGAAAGTAGGCTTCTCTTCCTCTCCTTCTCTCTGACATTCAGCTGTCACAGGAGCAAAATACAGGGGATCGATACCAATATATGCTACCACCACCACCCCTCCTGTCCTTGTTCATCTTCTTTCTGCTGCCCGGGTCCCCCTTGCTCCCCCCCATTGTTTCAGGATGAATAGTGGTGAAGAGGGCGGTAAATATGTCACACATGCATATGTGGAGATTTATTTAGTGGTAGAGATGGAGGTTCTCAGATGTCACAGGGCAGAGGGCTAGGGACAGTGGTCAAATACCAATGCAAGACAAGTTCATGGCCAACGCCTTTGGACAAAAGTCCTACGATTTGTCTGTGGAAAATCCGATCGAGGCTTATTCTGGGTTCACACTGATTCTACACGACAGTCATACAACTTTCATCCTACTTTGCTCTGAGACATCGGTCCTACATTGGTCCTACATCCATCCGACTTGAATGAACAGGATACTACTTTGATCCAACTTTGTGATAGTCTGACTTGTTCTTTGACCAATCAAAACAATCCCAGTGTGAGATAAATCCCTTTTACTGCTGCTGTAATCACATGTCGGATGTCAAAATTCAGATAGTTAGGAGAAGGATCCTACTTTAATCCGACTTCAATGATATTCAATGGGCTGAAGTAGGATCAAAGTCGGACCAAAGTAGTACAGGCAGGGGCGGACTGACAACTCATGGGGCCCCTGGGCAATAGAAGATTATGGGGCCCCTGGGCTTACAGATGGCCACCATCTTGGGATTTTCACATCGAAAGCATGTCGGTTTTGGACATATCAGGGACAGATTAAAAAAAAACATAGATTTTTACATACTGTCCCTGGTTTTACTGAGCCTGGCAACCCTTATGGGGCCCCCTAGTGGCATGGGGCCCTCGGGCAATGCCCGAGTGACTCAATGGTCAGTCCGCCCCTGAGTACAGGAAGCATTTTCAAAGTCGGACTGACTTGTGTCGGACCAGTTAAGACGGCTCTCATAGGGAAACATTGATTTTCACACGTCATGCGACATAAGCTCCCAATGTCGGAGCGTTTGTCGGACCTGTTCAAATTAGGCCCCGTACACACGACCGAGCTTCTCGGCAGAATTCAGCGAGAAGCTCGCTGGGAGACATATTCTGCCGAGAAAATCGGTCGTGTGTACACTTTCGACGAGCGACCCGTCGGGATGCTCGTCGAGCCAAAATAGAGAGCATGCTCTCTTTTTCCTCGTTGTTCAATGAGGAAATTTGGCTCGACGACATTTTCGACCGCTCATCGAGAACCTCGTTGGGCTAAACCCATCGTTCCGCCCGACGAGGTTCTCTAACGTGTGTACGGGGCCTTAGACTGTAATGCTGAAGTCTCTTTAGTAAAGTTGTATAAGCTGTTCTCAGCCTGGTCTGAAGTCATCCAAATGGGCTCATGTTGGTTCTGGCGTATCTAAAGAACCAAGGTCTGTAAAGCACAAAGGAGTGTAGAACCCTCTAGTGTGCTAGATGTAGATAGGTTTGCTGTTAGTGTAGGGACATTTTTTAACTCAGGGCTAAGCCTGAGCTATGAATCTGGATCAGGGTTTATTGACTCAGGGCTGGGTGTCTCATCCTAGTAGCTTCTCTAGTGCTTCCACCTGTTTTCTGGGACATTGGAGAATGTTCTAGACATAGTGGTGGAGGTTATATTTATGAGAGCCTCAGCCAATACTCAGTAATGGGCTGGCAGGAGACAAGCCACCCCATAAATTGTCATGCCAGGAGGGGCAGTCGGCTGGAAGCTGGAGATGCAATGCTAAGGAGGCTGTCGGTGGCCCTCAAGAGGTGCAGCCTAGTCTTGGGGGGGGGGGGGGTGACATCGGGCCCTGTAAGATTCCTACCAAAACACATGGAGGAAGTCCTTCCTGGAGGCTTGGGAGCAAGGAGAGAGGACAGTGGGAGCAGGTCAGCACATCTGGGAGATCTCCTGTGAGTCACCCGGGTGGGCTTGTAAATGTCAGTCTGGAGGACTGTGGGGAGAAGTTTGCCTGGAGGGCTAGTGAAAGGGGTAGCTGCAGCCAGGCAGGTTGGCAGTGCCTAAAGAGATGGTGCTGGGTTCCGAAGCCACAGGAGTGATGCAGGCTGGACACTGAAATTCTGCTACACACGTAACACACCTAAGGGGCCTCAGATTCCTGCCTGTAATGAGCCATTGCTTCATCCGACTGAGTGACTGTCAGGTATCCCCAGTGTTTTAGCTAGATTCTGCAAGCCAGGGTGTGCTGGAGAAAGAAGAGGCGCTGTATATAGAGACTGTATATAGGAAGAGTTGTCCCTGAAGTTGGTGTTGAAGTCAAATGGGCATCCCATAAATTCCCATCCCTATCCAAGTTGTTACCCTCAAGAAACAACAAAAACAAAGTAACGGACTGGTCTCTTACTCAAGAGTGCCTGTGAAAATTTGGTGTGTCTGGTTGTGCAGTGCGAGGGATTCCAGGTTACTTGCGGCTCTTAAGGGGGTGTGCTACATTGGTGAGAAGTAACACCACTACAAAAATGGTTAACTCTGAAAGATAAGGAGAGGTAATGTAGTTTCTATGAATAACAAAGCACTAGTTCAAGACTAACCAAAATGAAGACAAAGAAAAATGGATAGCCGCACTCCAAAACCTGATGGGTGGTCTTTTTTTCAATAGACAGCATGTACAAAAATAGGGTCACTGCAGTAGAAACAAGGAACAGCCGACGCGTTTCGCACTGGATCAGTGCTTATTCATGGCCATGGCCATGAGCCATGAATAAGCACTGATCCAGTGCGAAACGCGTCGGCTGTTCCTTGTTTCTACTGCTGTGACCCTATTTTTGTACATGCTGTCTATTGAATAAAAGACCACCCATCAGGTTTTGGAGTGCGGCTATCCATTTTTCTTTGTCTTCATTTTGCTTAGTGCACCGCCAGCACCCTCGGTATCCTGCACCACCTGTAACCATTTAGTGATCCCACCTGGAGCGGTGACTCCTTTCTTTCAAGACTAACCAGTTGATAGGCGTGGTACCTGGTAAAGGTTACACGTCCTTCGGTAGCCAGGGGGTCAATGACTAGCTCCCTCCCTAGTGGTCAGTTTCCAGTAGGAGCTGCAACTGAACCTGCGTTACTGAGATCCATGGCCTCTAGGGTTGCCACCTGACCAAGATTCACCCGGACAGTCCAGGTTGTGAATAATGTGTCCGGGTTTCAGTCTACCTGAAACCCGGACACAAGGAAGTTGATTTACTAAATACAAATATACATATACATACACTAGAAGTGCACTGCAAGTGCAGTTGCTCTAGATCTGAGGGGAAATTGCCCTGCTGAGTTCTACCGTCCAATCATGTGCAAGCAAATCTGCTGAAGTCCGGGAGCTGCGGGCCGCTGTCTGGGAGCAGGATTGGCATTACTGAAGGGTGGGCGATGAGGTCAACGAGAGCAATTTGGCCACACCCACATTACTACTCTCCTTGGGGCACCCAAATATGTCCTAGGCCTCCTATAGTCTTAAAGTGTTTACTGCAGGAAAAAAAATTGCCCTGTGCCACTAAAGTGTTTGGATTTGGCTTGAAGAAAAGGTGGCAACCCTAATGGCCTTGTCGCATTCTATGGGAAGAAGCTAACAAGTGTACACATGAGGTCCGGCTAGGTGCATGGCGGTACCCCATTCTGTTACTGGGAGTGTACACTGGACTGGTTTAGTAGGCGCAGGCTTAGCAGCATCCCTCCTAATGCAACATACAAGTTACAGTGTGTAGTGACACGGGACAACACTTTATAGAGGAACTAGGCATTTTTACTGCACACAGTGAAGGCTCATCTCTAATTTGGGGAATTGCCTAAGTTCACCTTTTCCTTTTTTTTCTAAATTCCAGCTCCCCTGTGTACCAACATAGCATGCATGTACTAATTTTGCAAAAATAAAACTGCTTTCTATTTATTCTACACACGTTTATCTCACTCTCTTCATAGCGCTTTAAAAACACTGCTCAATTACTTCTGCCTTACTTCCTGGATAGACCATTGAAAACTATTAATTGTATCAACACAAAGTGATCATGTGGAGACTCATAGACTTATCCCAAACTGAAAAAAAAAACACGCTAAGATTACCTTTCTTCTATCCATCTTTGCTTTTTTCCCCCCTCCTCTCTCTTTTTCTGCTCCTCTCTCCATCTCTACTCTTACCTCCATTGCTTTTCTTACAATTGTTCTTGAGTTCCTTTCTCTTTATTTTCTCCTCCTTTTTCTTCTCTTCTTTCTTTTCTTCCTGTTCTCTCTCCTTTTCCTTCTTTTCCTGCTCATCTTGTCTCTCCCTCTCTAGTTTTTTCATCTCTGCTTTCCTCATTATTTCTCTCATAACTGACATATTTCTCTTTGTCCTTGCTTGCTGCTCCATCTATTTCTTCCTCTCCTTTTCTCTTTCCCTTTCCCTCTCACTCTCTGCTTTTATCTCCCTTGCTTTCTTTAGCAGTGCTCTTAAGATCTCTTTTCTTTTCTCTATCTTTGCTTTCATTTCCTCCTCTCTCATTTTCTGTTCCTCTATTTCTTTCTTACGCTCTACTTTTATCTCCTTTGCTTTCTTTAGCAATGCTTTGAGATCTCCTTTCTTCTCTCTATGGGCCAGATTCAGGTAGATGGGAGCATCTTTGCTCCAGAGTAACGCTTCTCATTTGCGTTACGCTGCAGAAACTTTAGGAGCAAGTGCTGTTATTCACGAAGCACTTGCTCCTAAAGTTGCGGCAGCGCATCGCAAATGAGCCGGCGGAATTCAAATTGGGCGGGTACAGGGTGTGTAGTATTTAAACAAAGCGCGTTCCAGCCGCGAACGTACTGCGCATGCGTCGAGTGTTAAAACATCCCCGTGCGCATGCTCCAAATTCTGTGAATGAACGTCAATGACGTCACATTCCCATTCATGAACTTTTTACGCAAGCGACGTGATTTTTTTTTTACCCGACACGATGACGACGCCTATACCTAACATAGGATACTCCAACCCCATGTAGGTATATCTTCGCGCCGCGTATCCCGTCCGGAAACGTCGTATCGTCATTGCGTCGCGCTGGAATTCGATCGTGAATTGTCGATTTCCGCTCATTAACATATTTTTTGAGCGTAAATCGGCGGGAACGCCCCCGGCGCCATTTTTAAGTTGAAGTAACGATGCGATGGCGAAACTCAGTTACGCTGCTCGCATCGGAACTTCAACCCGGCGTTTCTTGTTTTCTGGTTACAGAAAACAGAAACGCCGGCTCAAAGTCACAGTTAGGCTGGCGGATCACTGGATCCGCCAGCCTAACTGTTCCTGAATCTGGCCCTATCTATTTATTTTTGTCCTCGCTTTCCTCTGCTTCTCTCTCTCCCTCTCAGCATTTATCTCCTTTGATCTTCATCTTTGCTTTCATTCCCTCTTCTCTTCTGCTCCTCTTTTTCTTTCTCCTCTGCTCTTATCTGCTCTGCTTTCCACTCCTCCTCTCTTTCCCTCTCCCTTTCTTTTATCTCCTTTGCATTTCTTATTAATGCATTTGAGATCTTCATTCTTCTCTCCATCTTTGCTTTCCTTTCCTCCTCTCTTTCTTTCTCAATCTCTAGTTTTGTCATCTCTGCTTTTTTTTTTTATGTCTGTTATAACTGCCATATTTCTCTCTGTCGTTGCTTTCTGCTCCTTCTGTCTCTTCCTCTCCTCTTCTCTTTTCCTTTCCCTCTCACTCTCTGCTTTTATCATCTTTGCTTTCTTTAGCAATGCTCTTGAGATCTATGAGAAATATGTGACTACAGAGGAACCCTCCCCCAATCCCTGTAATATGTGACTATATAGAGGAGCCCCCAGGGGTGTATTTAGGTTTTGTGCTGCCCTAGGCCTGGTGAAACTTGCGCACCCCCTACGTTATATGACGCACCCCTTCCTTTTTAAGACCCGTCCTGTAATTTTCATGGGATGAGGACAGAGGGACGCAGTGGGATGAAGACAGAGGGACGGGGTGGGATGAGCACAGGGGGGCGGGGTGGGATGAGCACAGGGCGACTGGGTGGGATGAGCACAGGGCGACTGGGTGGGATGAGCACAGGGCGACTGGGTGGGATGAGCACAGGGCGACTGGGTGGGATGAGCACAGGGCGACAGGGTTGGATGAGCACAGGGCGACAGGGTTGGATGAGCACAGGGCGACAGGGTGGGATGAGCACAGGGTGGGATGAGCACAGGGCGACAGGGTGGAATGAGCACAGGGGGACAGGGTGGGATGAGCACAGGGGGGACAGGGTGAGATGAGCACAGGGGGACAGGGTGGGATGAGCACAGGGGGACAGGGTGGGATGAGCACAGGGGGGACAGGGTGAGATGAGCACAGGGGGACAGGGTGGGATGAGCACAGGGGGACAGGGTGGGATGAGCACAGGGCGACAGGGTGGGATGAGCACAGGGCGATAGGGTGGGATGAGCACAGGGCCACAGGGTGGGATGAGCACAGGGCCACAGGGTGGGATGAGCACAGGGATGAGCACAGGGGGGCAGAGCATCTTTTAATTTGGGGGGAGAGGGTGGTATGGGGATATTTGCTGGGGAGTGATTTGAGAAGAAAGATGATATGTGCTAGTGGGGGGGGGGGGAATCAGACCCCCCACTAGCACATATCTTCTTCCCTCTCAAATCACTCCCCAGCACATATCCCCATACCACCCTCTCCTTTCCCATCACTTCATTCGTTCACCTTGTATCTGCCTGCCCCCCTCCTTCCCTCCTGGTTACTGTGTCCTCTCTCTCTCTCTCTCTCTCACTGAAGTTGTCCCACATACCAGCAGCATGCCTCTCTCGGTTGTGTCTCTCCTCGACTCCTCCTCCTGGCTGTGTACACAGGAACATTGAGCCGCCCCCCACAAAGTGCCGCCCTAGGCCTGGGCCTTGTTGGCCTAGGCCATAATACATCTCTGGGAGCCCCCCATCCCTGTAATATGTGACTGTATAGAGGAGCCCCCCCCATCCCTGCAATATGTGACTATAGAGGAGCCCCCATCCCTGAAATATGTGACTACAGAGGAGCCCCCCCCATCCCTGAAATATGTGACTACAGGGGAGCCCCCCCATCCCTGTAATATGTGACAATATAGAGGAGCCCCCATCCCTGCAATATGTGACTATAGAGGAGCCCCCCCCCATCCCTGTAATATGTGACTATAGAGGAGCCCCCATCCCTGAAATATGTGACTATAGAGAAGCCTCCCATCCCTGCACTATGTGACTACAGAGGAGCCCCCATCCCTGAAATATGTGACTACAGAGGAGCCCCCATCTCTGCAATATGTGACTATATAGAGGAGCCCCCATCCCTGAAATATGTGACTACAGAGGAGCCCCCCCCATCCCTGAAATATGTGACTACAGGGGAGTCCCTCATCCCTGTAATATGTGACAATATAGAGGAGCCCCCATCCCTGTAATAAGTGACTATATAGAGGAGCCCCCATCCCTGCAATATGTGACTATAAAGGAGCCCCCCATCCCTGTAATATGTGACTATATTAGAGGAGCCCCCCATCCCTGCAATATGTGACTATATAGAGGAGCCCCCCATCCCTGTAATATATAACTACAGAGGAGCCCCCTTATCCCTGTAATATGTGACTATATTACAGGCATACTAAGGGGTAATATGTGACTATATAGAGGAGCCCCCCCATACCTGCAATATGTGACTATAGAGGAGCCCCCCATCCCTGCAATATGTGACTATATAGAGGAGCCCCCCCCCCCCATCCCTGTAATATATGACTACAGAGGAGCCCCCCCATCCCTGTAATATGTGACCATATAGAGGATCCCCCCCATCCCTGCAATATGTGACTATATAGAGGAGCCCCCCATCCCTGAAATATTTGACTTCAGAGGAGCCCCCCATCCCTGAAATATGTGACTATATAGAGGAGCCCTCCATCCCTGTAATATGTGACTATATAGAGGAGCTTCCCCCCATCCCTGAAATATGTGACTATAGAGGAGCCCCCCATCCCTGCAATATGTGACTATATTAGAGGAGGCCCCCATCCCTGTAATATATGACTACAAAGGAGCCCCCCCCCCCCATCCCTGTAATATGTGACTATATAGAGGAGCCCCCTTCCCTGTAATATGTGACTATATAGAGGATCCCCCCCATCCCTCCAATATGTGACTATATAGAGGAGCCCCCCATCCCTGAAATATGTGACTATAGAGGAGCCCCCCATCCCTGAAATATGTGACTATATAGAGAAGCTCCCCCCCCATCCCTGCAATATGTGACTATAGAGGAGCCCCCCTATCATTGCAATATGTGACTAAAGAGGAGCCCCCCATCCCTGTAATATGTGACTATATAGAGGACCCCCCATCCCTGAAATATGTGACTACAGAGGAGCCCCCCCATCCCCCCAGTATGTCACTATAGAGGAGACCCCCATCCCTGTAATATGTGACTATCGAGGAGCCCCCCATCCCTGTAATATGTGACTATAGAGGAGCCCCCCCCCCCCATCCCTGCAATATGTGACTATATAGAGGAGCCCCCCTATCCTGCAATATGTGACTATAGATGAGCCCCCCATCCCTGAAATATGTGACCATATAGAGGAGCCCCCCCCCCCCACATCCCTGTAATATGTGACTATAGAGGGGGCCCCCATCCCTGTAATATGTGACCATATAGAGGAGCCCTCCATCCCTGAAATATGTGAATACACAGGAGCCCCCCCCCCCTGCAATATGTGACTATAGAGGAGCCCCCCATCCCTGAAATATGTGAATACACAGGAGCCCCCCCCCCCCACCCCTGCAATATGTGACTATAGAGGAGCCCCCCATCCCTGAAATATGTGAATACACAGGAGCCCCCCCCCACCCCTGCAATATGTGACTATAGAGGAGCCCCCCATCCCTGAAATATGTGAATACACAGGAGCCCCCCCCCCCCACCCCTGAAATATTTGACTATAGAGGAGCCCCCCATCCCTGAAATATGTGAATACACAGGAGCCCCCCCCCCCACCCCTGCAATAAGTGACTATAGAGAGCCCCCCATCCCTGAAATATGTGAATACACAGAGCCCCCCCCCCCCCACCCCTGAAATATTTGACTATAGAGAAGCCCCCCATCCCTGAAATATGTGACTATAGAGGAGCCCCCCCCCCCATCCCTGCAATATGTGACTATAGAAGAGCCCCCCCATCCCTGCAATATGTGACTATAGAGGAGCCCCCCCCCATACCTGCAATATGTGACTATAGAGGAGCCCCCACATCCCTCCAGTATGTGACCATAGAAGAGACCCCCATCCCTGTAATATGTGACTATAGAAGGAACCCCCCCCCCCATCCCTGCAATATGTGACTATAGAAAAGCCCCCCCCATCCCTGCAATATGTGACTATAAAGGAGCCCCCCATCCCTGCAATATGTGACTATATAGAGGAGCCCCCCTATCTCTGCAATATGTGACTATATAGAGGAGCCCCCCCCCCATCCCTGAAATATGTGACTATAGAGGAGCCCCCCTATCTCTGCAATATGTGACTATATAGAGGAGCCCCCCCCCCCCCCCATCCCTGAAATATGTGACTATAGAGGAGCCCCCCTATCTCTGCAATATGTGACTATATAGAGGAGCCCCCCCCCCATCCCTGAAATATGTGACTATAGAGGAGCCCCCCTATCTCTGCAATATGTGACTATATAGAGGAGCCCCCCCCCCCATCCCTGAAATATGTGACTATAGAGGAGCCCCCATATCCCTGAAATATGTGACTACAGAGGAGCCCCCCCATCCCTGTAATATGTGACTATATAGAGGAGCCCCCCATCCCTGTAATATGTGACTATATAGAGGAGCCCCCCATCCCTGTAATATGTGACTATATAGAGGAGCCCCCCATCCCTGAAATATATGACTATATAGAGGAGCCCCCCATCCCTGAAATATGTGACTATAGAGCCCCCCTATCCCTGAAATATGTGACTATATAGAGGAGCCCCCCCCATCCCTGAAATATGTGACTATAGAGGAGCCCCTATCCCTGAAATATGTGACTATATAGAGGAGCCCCCCCCCCATCCCTGAAATATGTGACTATAGAGCCCCCCCCCCCCCATCCCTAAAAATATGTGACTATAGAGGAGCCCCTATCCCTGAAATATGTGACTATATAGAGGAGCCCCCCCCCATCCCTGAAATATGTGACTATAGAGCCCCCCCCCATCCCTGAAATATGTAACTATAGAGCCCCCCCCCCCCATCCCTGAAATATGTGACTATATAGAGGAGCCCCCCCTCCCCATCCCTGAAATATGTGACTATATAGAGGAGCCCCCCCCCCCATCCCTGAAATATGTGACTATATAGAGGAGCCCCCCCCCCCCCATCCCTGAAATATGTGACTATATAGAGGAGCCCCCCATCCCTGAAATATGTGACTATATAGAGGAGCCCCCCCCCCCCCCCCCCATCCCTGAAATATGTGACTATATAGAGGAGCCCCCCCCCCCATCCCTGAAATATGTGACTATATAGAGGAGCCCCCCCATCCCTGAAATATGTGACTATAGAGCCCCCCACGTCATACAATGAGTTCTCCATCCTCCCACTCCTCTCCAGCAGAGCAGTGACGTCACTCCCCATACATAGAGGGATCTCTCAGGTCTCCCCTCCCCTCCTCTCGTGGGTGGGCGGAGTTACAAGACACGGAGAGCCCGTGAAGTCGGAGTGATTGATCGCGCAGCAGAGAGAGCGGAGCCCCGGGCAGGCAGCGGTGACCCCGACATCAGAGAGGTGTCACTTCTTCTCCCAGCCTGGAAATGTTCAGTAGGGGCCCCTGGAGGAGACATTCCGGCAGATCAGTGAGTACAGAGCACTGCATGCAAACTTATCCCCTGCAGCTGCTGCACAACCTCTTAGGGAAGGAGGATGCGGTCCTGCTAGGACTACTAGACAGATCTGTCCTGTATTATGTGTTATGTGTCCCTGGAAATTCCTATTAATGATTGATTTCCATGGGCAGTGGGAGTACAAGTCCCAGCAGTCCTTGTCCTAGCGCCCAGATCTTCAGGATCTGTCCCCGAGATGTGCCGGGAAATGTTCCCGGAGGATCTGTCCCCGAGATGTGCCGGAAATGTTCCCGGAGGATCTGTCCCCGAGATGTGCCGGGAAATGTTCCCGGAGGATCTGTCCCCGAGATGTGCCGGGAAATGTTCCCGGAGGATCTGTCCCCGAGATGTGCCGGGAAAATGTTCCCGGAGGATCTGTCCCCGAGATGTGCCGGGAAATGTTCCCGGAGGATCTGTCCCCGAGATGTGCCGGGAAATGTTCCCGGAGGATCTGTCCCCGAGATGTGCCGGGAAATGTTCCCGGAGGATCTGTCCCTGAGATGTGTCGGGAAATGTTCCCGGAGGATCTGTCCCTGAGATGTGTTGGGAAATGTTCCCGGAGGATCTGTCCCTGAGATGTGTCGGGAAATGTTCCCGGAGGATCTGTCCCTGAGATGTGTCGGGAAATGTTCCTGGAGGATCTGTCCCTGAGATGTGTCGGGAAATGTTCCCGGAGGATCTGTCCCTGAGATGTGCCGGGAAATGTTCCTGGAGGATCTGTCCTTGCCAACCATTCCCAACTCCTACACCGTCCTTCTGTTCCATTCTTCATCCCGTAACACACAAAGATCCACAAGGAAAAGTGGGGACACCTGTGGCTGTGTGCACTCTGTGCGTCCCGTCCTGGCGTTTTCCTGCGTTTAGGGGGCACAGGTGCAGCGTCTGACCCCAAAAGTCTATGAAAGGCTGAAATACGCTGCGGCTGGACGCTGGACCGAGTAGCACTTTAGGTTCATGTGTGTCCCGGGATGTGTGCTGGAACACGGTCATCTGACATGCGTCCCTAAATGCGTAGGGACCTAATCGCAAGTATCCAGCCGCAAGCATATTTCCACCTGTCATAGACTTCCAGGGTCCGCAATAAAAACGCCGGGATTGGACACACGGGGCCAGATCCACAAATAATTACGGTGGCGTATCTCCTGATACGCCGCCATAATTTCAAAATTGCGCCAGCGTATCTTTGTTTTGTATTCACAAAACAAGATACGCCGGAATTACGCTAAGATAGGACTGGCGTAATTATTTTACGCCGTCGTATCTTAGTTGCATATTTACGCTGGACGCTAGGAGCGATTTCGTTGTTGTTCCACGTAAAATATGCAAATGAGGTAGATACACCAATCCACGAACGTACATACGCCTGGCGCAGTGTTTTTACGTTGTTTGCGTAAGCGTAGGTCCAGCGTAAAGTTACCCCTGCTGTCTAGAGACGTACGCAAGTTAAATTTTCCGTCGTTTGCGTAAACCGTTCGCGAATAGGGATTTGCATAAGTTACGTTCACGTCGTTTTCATTGACTATTTTCGACGTGATTTCGCGCTTGCGCACTGGGATATCTCCACGGACGGCGCATGCGCCGTTAAAAAAAACGTCCTTTACGTGGGGTCAAGCTGATTTACACTAAATCACGCCCACAGCTTTCTGATTTGAATTGCGCGGCCTTACGCTGCAACAATTACACTACGGCGCCGTAACTTACAGCGGAAATTGTTTGTGGATAAGGATACGCCGCTGTAACTTACAGCGCCGTAGTGTAACTTAGATAGGCTACGCCAGCGCCACTTCTTTGTGGATCTGGCCCACAGAGTCTAAACAGCTCATGTGTGTGGCCATTAGGGATGAGCTTCGGCGTGTTCGCATGGAACATGTGCAGAGCCCGCCAGGAAGACAGCGCGGCGCTGCGCTAATCACAGCCAGAGAGACATTTCCCGATCTCTGCAGCCGAGCATCGGGACAATGTCTCCCCGGCTGTGATTAGCGCAGCGCCGCGCTGTCTTCCTGGCGGGCTCTGCACATGTTCCATGCGAACACGCCGAAGCTCATCCTTAGTGGTCATAGCCCGGGTTCATATTGTAGCAGGTCTAGAAACGCATGTAAATCGCACGTGGCCGCGCAGGGGGTGCCATTATTCTTAAGCTTCGGTTTGCACAGAAAGCGTACTGTGTTCCTGCTCAATTCACATGCGATTCAGTGTGGTGCGTCCTAAACCCCTTTAATTTAGAATAGGCTGAAATCGCACGAAAGTAGTGCATGCACCAATTTTAGAAATACACTGCCAACAAATCGCATGATCATGGTACCATGCGATCCAGTGAAGGTATGCGCATTGCTTTTGAGACCTGCATTTGGGGTGTCGGTAACATTGCACTGACACCCACTGCAGCTCACAAGGGCAGAGCGATGTGAGTGCGTTTTTGGAAGATTTGAGCGATTTGAGTGCGTTTTTCCCCCCAAACCACTTTCTAGTGTGAACCGGGACTTAGGGCACCAACGGGCATCCGAAAACACAGCAAGTTCTCAGGTGTTTGAGCAAAAATCGCACTTTAGGGCACCAACGGGCATCGGAAAACACAGCAAGTTCTCAGAAGTTTGAGCAAAAATCGCACTTTAGGGCACCAAAGCGCATCCGAAAACACAGCAAGTTCTCAGGTGTTTGAGCAAAAATCGCACTTTAGGGCACCAACATCGCGCATTGGAAAACACAGCACGTTCTCGGGTGTTTGAGCAAAAATCGCACTTTAGGGCACCAACGGGCATCGGAAAACACAGCAAGTTCTCAGAAGTTTGAGCAAAAATCGCACTTTAGGGCACCAAAGCGCATCCGAAAACACAGCAAGTTTTCAGGTGTTTGAGCAAAAATCGCACATTAGGGCACCAACGGGCATCTGAAAAAACAGCAAGTTTTCGAGTGTTTGAGCAAAAATCGCACTTAAGGCAGAAACGCGCATCTGAAAACACAGCAAGTTTTAGGTGTTTGAGTAAAAATCGCACATTAGGGCACCAAAGCGCATCCGAAAACACAGCAAGTTCTCAGGTGTTTGAGCAAAAATCGCACAGCATTGCATGAATGAATGCGCCAATTTTAGAAAGGCACTGCTACCAAATTGCATGGTCGTTTTCGGGTGTAGTAAACCACATGGTGCTAAAGCATCTTGCGGTTCAATGCAGTCGCGTTTTTTAAAAAGAAACATGGACTTTTTCCCTGCGATTCCCACAGGTAAACGCAAGCACCCAGCACGCAGGAACCTTGCCTTATAATGTTCGGTGAAAGTGTGGGGACCCAAGAAATCAATCCCATACAGTGGCGCCGCTAGGGGGTGGCTGTTGGGGCTATAGCCCCGAGTCTCTTACCGAAGGGTCCCTGCCTAACCAGCGGTGGGCGGGCCGGCTGCATGAGTGAGGCGGATGAGAAGCGAGCAGAGATGACATCATCTCTCTCTCTGCCCGCTCCACGTCACAGCTCCTCCCCCTCACAGCCAGTCCTCACCAAAAAGGTTGACCGCTGCTATGGGCTCTAGCCCCAGATCTTTTGCAGACCTGGCAACCTAGCCTTTGATCACATATATAGCTAAAAAAGTCCCCGTAGTACCAAAAGAAAAAAAAAATCTAATTTTGTTTTCCCTTTTGATGCGTTTTCCATTGATATAAACAAGACGCACGCAAGCGCCCATTTGGCTCATAGACTTCAATAGGGGCCCCTGTAAACGCACAGCACACTTTTGCGCCTCCTCTAGAATTGCTCTCCTTCCACTGCTTAGCCCAGGAAACAAATGCCTGGAGCTTGATACACCTGTGAACATTCTAGCACAAAGTTTGTAAAACGCTTTTAAAACGCATGTTAAAAAATAAATAAAAAGAAGAAAAATAAATAAAACTAAAATATATGTAAACCCTCACCTTGTAAAACAACCCAGTTCATTTGTAAAAGAATTAAAAAGTAAAACATTTGTGTTTAGATATAAAAAAAACATTATAAATTATTTTTTCCCCCTTTTTTTAAAAAGTCATTACAGCGGGATTGCGAGTAACGCAGTTTACGAGCGTTTCGCAATACGAGTTTTAAAAAAAAAACTGACGTTGCCTTGCAAGACGAGCAGGATTCAAGCTGCTGGGGTGTGCAGTCCTGCATATGGCCAGAGGGGGCGCCGGTGACGATCGGAGATGCTCGGAAAAATTTGGAGACATTCTGCTGCGGCGCCCCCGCACCTCAGGCCATATGCGGTACTGCATAGACGAGCAGGGGCTGTAAAACGGATTATCTGAGTTTCCATTATTTCCTATGAAGAAACTTGCTTTGATATACGAGTGCCTTGGAACAAATGATGTGATCCAAGGTATTACTGTACATTCCGACTGTTCTCAACTTTATAAGAACTGGGGGAGGAGAAACAGCAGCACACTAGTCTTCCCAGTGAATGGCTGGTAGGGTGTTGGGGAGGGGGCAGTGTAAGAACAAGTTTTATCGGAGGACAGCACAACGATCTTCCCAGTGAATGGCTGTGTGGGGGGGGGTTTAGGACAAGTCTAATCACTGGAGGACTGCAGATGGGGGGGCTAGTTGTGTCAGGGACAACGTACTTCCCAGTGAATGGCTGTGCGGGGGGGGGGGGGGGGGGTTAGGACAAGTCTGATCACTGGAGGACTGCAGGGGGGGGGGCTAGTTGTGTCAGGGACAATGATCTTTCCAGTGAATGGCTGTGTGGGGGGGGGGGGAGTTGTGTCAGGGACAATAATGTTTCCAGTAAATAGCTGTGTAGGAGAGGGGGGGGGGGGGGGTGTCAGGAAAAGTTTGATCATTGGAGGAGAGCACACTGATCATCCCAGTGAATGGCTGTGCAAGGGGGGGGGGGGCACAATAAATCTTTTCATTGTAGGCCAGCACACTGATCTTTTCAGTACAAGTCTGATTATTGGAGGAGGGCACACACTGGTTTTCCCAGTGAATGGTTGTGTCAGGACAATCTGATCTTTGCACAGAACTGTACTGGAATGCAGCAAAATGCATCAAAAACCCATCAAAATGCACCAGATGAAGAAAAAAAGAGGGGAAAAAATGCAGGGGCAGCATAGACACGGAGCTGCAGCTCAGCTTGGGTGCCCCCATAGCTAGTTGCTTGCTATGGGGGCACTCAGCAGGAGGGAGGGGCCAGGAGCACAGAAAAGTGACCCGAGAAGAAGAGGATCTGGGCTGCTTTGTGCAAATCCATTGCAACAGAGCAGGTAAGTGTAAAATGTTTGTTATTTTTATAGAAAAAAAAAATAGTCTTTACAATCACTTGAATTTACACTCTGCAGATCTCAGTGAGCTCTGAGAGCTGATTGGAGGAAAGGGACACACCCCCTTTACACAGGAGCAGAGCTGAGGCTGTCATGTCAATTAGCTGGAGCTCCTTCCCCTGTCACCTTTTTTCTCTTGGTGTCAGGAAAACTTCTTAAAAGTGATTCAGGCTGATGGCAGAGCAACAAAGCAACAGACTGAAATGAGACTAAAGCCTCGTACACACGATCGGATTTCCATCGGACAAATCCGTGGAATTTTGTGCGAAGGGTGTTGACCGTGAACTTGGTATGCATACGGACGGCAAAATGTTCTCAGCCAACAAATACGAAACAACGTGTTTATTCAGCTCTTTAGCGCCACCCTTTGGGCAACTTTTGCTAATGTTGTGCTATGGTTGGCATTCCTTGTGATCATGCGTGTTTGTACTTTGGATTTTTTTGCGACAGACTTCTGTACACACAATCTGATAATCCGACGGCACACATTTGAAAGCGTGCTAGCCAACATTTGTTGTGGGAAATTCCGACAACAATTGTCCGATGGAGCGTACAGACGGTCGGATTATCCGACAAAACTCTTCCATCATACAATTGTTGTCGGAAAATCCGATCGTGTGTACGAGACTTTAGGCTACATTCACATCTGTGCTTTTTGAATCACGGGCAGATTTGCCACAATTCTGCCTGCTAATTCGCCGAGTTGTGAAAGCACATTTGAGATGCCATTCATTTAAAGGGACACTAAAGGTTCCCGTTTAAAAAAAAACAAAAACATGTTATACTTACCTTCACTGTGCGGCTCGTTTTGCACAGAATGGCCCGATCCTCGTCTTCTGGGGTCCCAAGGCGGCTGTCTCGGCTCCTCCCCACAAGAACTAACCCCCTTCATAGGAACTCTCTCCCATGGGGGTTAGTTCTTGCGGGCACGCTCCCTTGATACAGCCGGCGGCTATAGCTGCAGACTGTGTCACACACCGCTGGGAGTCATACTGATGGGGGGTGTCTGTACTACTAGGGGGGTTCCTGTACTGAGAGGAGGGGGGGGTGTCTGTACTGAGAGGTGGGTGTACTGCTGGGGAGGGTCAGCATTGAGGTGGGGGTGTCTGCACTGAGGGGGTGTCTGCCCCGAGGGAGGGGTGTCTTTACTGAGGGGGGAGTGTGGGGCGACACCATTTTTTTTTTTGCACCGGGTGACACCAACCCTAGTGAAGCCACTGCAGTGTGGGAGATGTGAATATTAGTGGGGAGATGTGGAAATTACAGTGGGGGGGGTGAATATTATAGTGGGGGAATGTGAATATTACAGTGGGGGAGAGATGTGGATATTACAGTGGGGGAGGTATGTGTATATTACAGTGGGGGAGAGATGTGGACATTATAGTGGGGGGATAGATGTGGATATTACAGTGGGGGAGAGATGTGGACATTATAGTGGGGGGATAGATGTGGATATTACAGTGGGGGAGAGATGTGGACATTACAGTGGGGGAGAGATGTGGACATTACAGTGGGGGGATGACGTGGATATTACAGTGGGGGAGAGATGTGGACATTACAGTGGGGGAGAGATGTGGACATTACAGTGGGGGAGAGATGTGGACATTACCGTGGGGGAGAGATGTGGACATTACAGTGGGGGGATGACGTGGACATTACAGTGGGGGAGAGATGTGGACATTACAGTGGGGGAGAGATGTGGACATTACAGTGGGGGAGAGATGTGGACATTACAGTGGGGGAGAGATGTGGACATTATAGTGGGGGAGAGATGTCGACATTACAGTGGGGGGAGAGATGTGGACATTGAAGTGGGGGAGAGATGTGGACATTACCGTGGGGGAGAGATGTGGACATTACAGTGGGGGGATGACGTGGACATTACAGTGGGGGAGAGATGTGGACATTACAGTGGGGGGATGACGTGGACATTACAGTGGGGGAGAGATGTGGACATTACAGTGGGGGGATGACGTGGACATTACAGTGGGGGAGAGATGTGGACATTACAGTGGGGGGATGACGTGGACATTACAGTGGGGGTGATGACGTGGATATTACAGTGGGGGAGAGATGTGGACATTACAGTGGGGGAGAGATGTGGACATTATAGTGGGGGAGAGATGTCGACATTACAGTGGGGGGAGAGATGTGGACATTACCGTGGGGGAGAGATGTGGACATTACAGTGGGGGGATGACGTGGACATTACAGTGGGGGAGAGATGTGGACATTATACTGGGGGAGAGATGTGGACATTATAGTGGGGGGGATAGATGTGGACATTACAGTGGGGGTGATGACGTGGATATTACAGTGGGGGAGAGATGTGGACATTATAGTGGGGGGGATAGATGTGGACATTACAGTGGGGAGAGATGTGGACATTATAGTGGGGGGGATAGATGTGGACATTACAGTGGGGGGATGACGTGGACATTACAGTGGGGGAGAGATGTGGACAT
This sequence comes from Rana kukunoris, assembly GCA_029574335.1. Classification (NCBI taxonomy): domain Eukaryota; kingdom Metazoa; phylum Chordata; class Amphibia; order Anura; family Ranidae; genus Rana; species Rana kukunoris. The sequence continues at coordinate 28,527,020 of CM056055.1, read as the reverse complement.
TACAGTGGGGGAGAGATGTGGACATTACAGTGGGGGTGATGACGTGGATATTACAGTGGGGGAGAGATGTGGACATTATAGTGGGGGGGATAGATGTGGACATTACAGTGGGGGAGAGATGTGGACATTATAGTGGGGGGGATAGATGTGGACATTACAGTGGGGGAGAGATGTGGACATTACAGTGGGGGAGAGATGTGGATATTACAGAAGTGTTTTTTCTTTGCCGATCCGTAAATCTGATCTGAGGAACGATCCGAACCGTGAGTTTTTTTATCTGTTGCACCCCTAATTCCAAGCATGCGTCAAATTGATTCCGAGCATGCGTCAAATTGATTCCGAGCATGCGTCAAATTGATTCCGAGCATGCGTCGGAATTGCATACAGACAGTTGGAATTTCCGTCAAGAACTTTTGTTGTCGAAAAAATTGAGAACCAGCTCTCAAACATTTGTTGTCAGAAATTCCCACAGCAAATGTCCGATGGAGCGCACACACGGTCGGAATATCTGACCAAAGGCTCAAACTTTTGTAGTCGGAAATTCCAATCGTGTGTACACGGCATTAGCCCTCCTAATTGAGACAAATACCCACTGTGGAGGGATGTGCGTTGTTCATATTTCATGTCTGAGGTGAACAAGCACGTTTAGATGCCGGAACGCAGCGTGTGGTAAATCGCTAGCGCTGCGCTGCAAAGCAGGTCGGCAATTTTTGGATCTATAAGTGCTGCGGAACGACGAGTCTTTAGCATCGATCTTGTAAATAGCTGCTGATTGTCCATTTCACAGTTTCTGCCACTTTCACTCGTTTCTCGCCCCCGTGTACGGTGACAGGCAAAGTGCTCATAGCCACAGTCAGCCAATCAGAGTTCTCCTTTCACTGATCTGACTAAGCTGGTTGTACATCATCGTTTGTCTTTAGCTGGGCTTATTAGGTAAGCCGGTTTATGTCGGCTGTCAGGGACTTGCAAGCTGTGACACCCAACCCCAACTACCTGCTCATCAATTGTCACCTTGTAACTCCATCCAAATCCTGCCGCTTAATTCTCTCATCCCTAAACAGTGGCCAGCCGTGATCCAGGCGGCGGGGTGAGGGCGGCGAGCTGCACCTGACTCCGCTGATAATGTCATTAGTACCGAGTACAATGGCACGGCTTCAATAATTCAGCTGCCTGCATTCATTACGCCATACGGATGTCCTCTCTATTCACAGCTGTTGTAAATAAACCAACTGCTACTTTCTTTGGCTCTGCAACCTTGGGGGAACGCCATGTCCTCACCCGTGGCATCCAGGGCATGCTGAGACTTGTGGTTCCACGGTTTTCATAAGCCTGTGTCTGTTACATATAGGGGTGGATTTATGAAAGGCAAATAGAATGCACTTTACAAGGGGAATTCCTATCATTTTCCTTACTAGGACCCCTTTCACACTGAAGCGTTTTTACAGCGTTTTGGCGTTAAAAAAAAACGCTCAAAAAAAGCTCTCAATGCATCTCAATGGACCTTTTCACCCCAAGTTCTGCAAGCAGCATCTTTGGAACAGCTTTTGAGCGCTGAAAAAAACACTCCAAAAACGCCCCTCTCCATTGAAATGAATTGAAAGCGCTGTAAAAACGCCTTACCCTTTCACACTGAGGCGTTGAACTGGCGGGGCGCTGAGAAAAGTCCTACAAGCAGCATCTTTGGAGCGCTAAAAACTAAAAAAACTCCCTAGTGTGAAAAGGACCTTAGCGTTACAAATAGACCTAATAAAACGCTCATAAAACGCTCTCCATGCATCTCAATGGACCCTGTCACACTGAGTCCTGCAAGCAGCATCTTTGGAGCAGCTTTTGGGCGCTGAAAAAAACGCTCCAAAAACGCCCCTCTCTATTGAAATTAATTGAAAGCGCTGTAAAAACGCCTTACACTTTCACACTGAGGCACTGAAAAAACGCCCTAAAACTTTAGGGTCTTAGCGGTGCCTTACCAACACACTGAGTTGCAGATGAGGCTTCGCTCGAATAACGCTGTAATAACGCTTGAGTAACGCTTGAGTAACGCTTGAGTAACGCTGTAATAACACTGTAATAACGCTTGAGTAACGCTGCAATAACGCTTGAGTAACGCTGTAATAACGCTGTAATAACGCTTGAGTAACGCTTGAGTAACGCTGCAATAACGCTTGAGTAACGCTTGAGTAACGCTGTAATAACGCTTGAGTAACGCTTGAGTAACGCTCGAATAACGCTCGAATAACGCTGTAATAATGCTTGAGTAGCGCTTGAGTAACGCTTGAAAAACGCTGTAATAACGCTTGAGTAACGCTTGAGTAACGCTTGAGTAACGCTTGAGTAACGCTGTAATAACGCTTGAGTAGCGCTTGAGTAGCGCTTGAGTAACGCTTGAGTAACGCTGTAAATACGCTTGAGTAACGCTTGAGTAACGCTGTAATAGCGCTTGAGTAGCGCTTGAGTAGCGCTTGAGTAGCGCTTGAGTAACGCTTGAGTAACGCTGTAATAACGCTTGAGTAACGCTGTAATAACGCTTGAGTAGCGCTTGAGTAAAGCTTGAGTAACGCTGTAATAACGCTTGAGTAGCGCTTGAGTAGCGCTTGAGTAACGCTTGAGTAACGCTGTAATAACGCTTGAGTAACGCTTGAGTAACGCTGTAATAACGCTTGAGTAGCGCTTGAGTAACGCTTGAGTAACGCTTGAAAAACGCTTGAATAACACTCGAGTAACGCTGTAATAACGCTTGAGTAGCGCTTGAAAAACGCTTGAATAACGCTTGAGTAACGCTGTAATAACGCTTGAGTAACGCTGTATTAACGCTTGAGTAACGCTGTAATAACGCTTGAGTAACGATTAAATAACGCTCGAGTAACGCTGTAGTAACGCTTGAGTAACGCTTGAGTAACGCTTGAGTAATCCTTGAGTAACGCTTGAAAAACGCTTGAATAACGCCTGCCCCAAAGATGCCGCTTGCAGGACTTTTTGGAACGTCCTGCAAGCGCACCGCCTCAGTGTGAAAAGTAAAACTGGAACGAATTGGCGCTTAGCAGAGGTTATTTCCAGTGTAAAGCGCCGAAAATCACCCCGGTGTGAAGGGGTTCTAATGCCGCGTACACACAATCGGATATTCCGACAAAAAATGCAAGATACGTCGGAAATTAAGACCGTGTGTAGGCTCCATTGGACATTTTGGGTCAGATTCAGAAAGGTTTACGCCGGCGTATCTCGAGATACGCCGACGTAAGTACAAATGTGTGCCGTCGCATCTTTGCGTATGGCTTCAGTCGTCCGACGTAACTTGCCTACGCCGGCGTATCATGGGCGCATAGTTACGCTGGACGCATTCAACGTTTCCCTTAAAAATATGCAAATGAGCAAGATACACCGATTCACGAACGTACGTGCGCCCGACGCAGTAATCTACGCCGTTTACGTAAGGCGTTGTTCCGGCGTAAAGATAAACCACCCAAAAAGATGGCGCATCCCATGTTAAGGTGTGAATGTCGTAACAGCCGAAAAATTTTACGTCATTTACATCGTTTACGTAAGTCGTACGTGAATGGGGCTGTGCGTAAGTTACACTCGACGTGTATCTTAGGCATTCTGAGCATGCACACTGGGATAGTCCACGGACGACGCATGTGCCGTTCTTTCGGCCCATCATTTGCATGGGGTCCCGGTTTATTACAATACAACACGCCCACTGCCTTGCTACTTTGATATACGCGGACTTAGCCCGGCCCATTTACGCTACACCGCCGCAACTTAAGGAGCAAGTGCTTTGTGAATACTGCACTTGCCTCTCTAAGTTCCAGCGGCGTAGCGTAAAGAAGATACGCTACGCCCGCACAAAGATACACCGCTGTACCTGAATCTAGCCCTATCTGTCAGAATTTCAACAAAAAATTCCGATCGTCTGTATGCAATTCCAAAACACAAAAATCCACGCATGCTCAGAATCAAGCAGAAGAGCCTATTGAACTTCATTTTTCTCGGCTCGTCGTACGTGTTGTACGTCACCGTCACCGTGATGGTTGGAATTTCCGACAACATTTGTGTGACCGTGTGTATGCAACACAAGTTTGAGCCAACATTCCGTCGCCAAAAAAATCCACGGTTTTGTTGTCGGAATTTCCGATCGCGTGTACGCGACATTAAGGCATTTTTCGGATAAAGCCAGTGTGCTTTGAATGTATCGTTTATTATACCTTGTCTGTACTAGAAAATGGGTTAAAAGATTTGGCGCCGTCTGTAGTGCAGATTCATGGACTGGGTGCACTCGGCTCGCCTTTGTGTTGGGATCACATTGGGAAAGTGAACTTTTCCCGTACTGCTAGCTCCCGATATTCGTTATTTTAGCCTTGAAATAACATTACAACGCCCATCTCCTGATATACTGTGGTGACCTAGGGCTTGGCACACAGACAATGGAGACGAAACATAAATCATTACATTTTTTAACATGCTTTATAGCGTTTCGGTTTAACCTTTTGTGGATAGTGGGCTATACTGTGCTGGGAAACCGTTTACTGGGAATCCAGGCAGACTTTTACCAAAAACATTCATTTTACAAAGTATGGGGAAGGGTTAGAATCTCTACTGGGTTATATATAAATGTCCCCATTTGGGAGATTTTCCCCAACTTCCTGTCATGCAGCCACAACAGGAAGTGAGAAGCAATCTCCTCAAAGTGAATCCCACCTTCGAAAAATGTCAGCAACACAGGTGTCCTCACTGGGAGATTTCCTAACTACAGTGGAGCCTTAGATTACGGGCATAATCTGTTCCTGGAGAATGCTTGTAATCCAAAACACTTGCATATCAAAGTGAGTTTCCCCATAGAAGTCAATGGAAATGAAGTTAATTAGTTCTGCATTGACTTCTATTGCATGCAATACCGCATGTGGCCAGAGGTGGGGGGCGCTGGAGAGACTCGGAAATACTTTTGTCATCCTGGACCACAAACCTTTCTCACTGTGCTATATGTTTCTGCTGCACCATCTACTTAAAGTAGAACTATAGGCACTTTTACCATCCCTGTCCCATTGCGAAGATTTCCCTTCACTTCCTGCTCTATTGGCAACAAGGAAGTAAGAGGAAATCTAAGTAAATTAAGGGAATCTATTCCCCCCCCCCAGGCCCTCAGAACTAGTGTCCTCACTCGAAAACTTCAGGGCGGGTCTTAACAACACAGGGTGTGGCCGTGACAGGAAGGGGTGGGTCATATTTAAATTAGCGGGTGCATGAGTTTAGTCAGGCCTAGGGCAGCACAAAACCTAAATACACCTCTGGCTACTACCACATGTATGCTGTCATGGAGGCACCAGGAAAAAGTTTTGTCTCTACAGTAGTACCTTGGATTACGAGCATATTTAGTTCCAGAAGACTGCTTGTAATCCAAAGCACTCGTATATCAAAGCGAGTTTCCCCATAGAAGTCAATGGAAAGTCAGATAATTCCTTTCACAGTGACTTCTATTGTATGCAGTACCGCATGTGGCCAGAGATGTGGGGGCGCCGGAGACACTCAGAAACCGCTCTTTTACATTCGGAGATGTTCAAAAACACTCTGGAAACACTAGTGCTTCCGAGCGGCTCCGAGTGTCACCAGCACCCCCGCATCTCTGGCCAAATGCGGTACTGCACACCGCAGAGGCTTGAATCCTGCTCATTTTGCGAGACAACGCTCGCAAACTGAGTCAGGATTAAAAAAAATAGCTTGTATTGCGAAAGGCTCGTTAACCGCATTACTCGCAATCTGAGGTATTACTGTAGTTCTAATTTAAGGCTGGTCATATAACTTTTTTCATCCTCAGGTAGGGCTGTTTTGGGGGTTTAAATGGTTAGTTTACCTTTGGTGACCTCATTGACCATAGCGCGCCACGTGACCTTATCAGGACGAATACGCGCCGACAGGGTTTGACAAATTTTCTTGGAATCTAGGAGCCAGCTAAAAAAAGTTAGGAGCCAAAAAACGCACCCTGTCCCGCCAAGCTCGTGCGCAGAAGCGAACGCATACGTGAGTAGCGCCCGCATATGTAAACTGTATTCAAATCACACATGTGAGGTATTGCCGCGATTGGTAGAGTAAGAGCAATAATTCTAGCCCTGTAGAATTTTTTAAACGTCGCCTATGGAGATTTTAAAGGGTAAAAGTTTGTCGCCATTCCACGAGCGGACGCAATTTTGAAGCGTGACATGTTGGGTATCAATTTACTCGGGCGTAACATTATCTTTCACAATATAAAAAAAAATTGGGCTAACTTTACTGTTGTCTTATTTTTGAATTAAAAAAAGTGTATTTTTTCCCCCCAAAAAAATGCGCTTGTAAGACCCTCTGCGCAAATACGGTGAGACAAAAAGTATTGCAACGACCGCCATTTTATTGTCTAGGATATTAGAATTAAAAATATATATAATGTTTGGGGGTTCTAATTCGAGGGACTGAGATGGCTGTGAAAACGGTGAAAAACACATTAGAACTGCTACTTGTAATGTAATGTAATCTGTAATGCCAACGGCCACCACAAGATGGCGTCAGATCACAGAAGGAAGCTGAAGCCTGCAGAAGGCCGCAAAGCCGCCGGCCCAATTACCGGCCGGCCCACGCCGCGGCTTTGCGGCCTTCTGCAGGCTTCAGCTTCCTTCTGTGAAGGCCGCAAAGCCGCGGCCTCAATTACCACGCCGGCCGGTGATTCAAGAGATGCCTAACCAGGAAATGGCAGGAGTGTATGCCGATTGTACCTAGAAAGATCTTTATATGCTGTTGCCTTATAGCAGTAAGCTAAGAGGACATCCTCACTAATCACAAGGCGAAAAGGAGCACTTTCCTATTTTGATATCCACGTTGGCCACTTGACACCAGCGCTGGCACTTTATGTTGTTGCTGTTTGCACATGAATACTGAAGTTTATACATTGTTGCAATATTGAAGATTTTTGAATACAACATTCTATTTGAGGACTTTTTTTCGTTATGCATGTTTTTTGCACAATTGCACTCAGCACTTTACCTTTTTAAAAGGATTTTTTTTTCCTAATTAGCTTCAATTACCTTAGTGCAGTCCTCCTTCACTTACCTCATTTTTCCATTTTGCTTTTAAATGTCCTTATTTCTTCTGAGAAATCCTCACTTCCTGTTCTTCTGTCTGTAACTACACACTGTAATGCAAGGCTTTCTCCCTGGTGTGGAGAAAGCCTCTTGAGGGGGAGGGGGCGAGCAGGAGAGTCAGGACACTCTCTACTTTGCAGATAGAGAAAGGAGCTGTGTGTTAGTGGGCGTCCTGACACTCCTACTCGCCCGATCCCCCTTCAAGAGGCTTTCTCCACACCAGGGAGAAAGCCTTGCATTACTGTGTGGAGTTACAGACAGAAGAATAGGAAGTGAGGATTTCTCTGAAGAAATAAGAACATTTAAAAGCAAAATGGAAGGATGAGGTAAGTGGAGGAGGACTGCACTAAGGTAAAGGAAGCTATTTACAACCCCTTTAAGGTTTATTTATTTTGGCTTCATATTGGTTTGAGTGTTACATATGTTTAATTTGTTTTAACATGTGTCCTACGTGTTTTACATTTGATGGACTGATCACCATTTCTTAGTACTAGTTATATTCACTTATGCCGTGTACACACGACCGTTTTTCGGGTTGTAAAAAATTACGTTTTTAATGGTCTAGAAAAAACGTTTTTTTCAACCCGGCCTTGCCTACACACGATCGTGAAAAATAAAATGCTCTAGCAAAGCGAGGTGACGTACAACACGTACGACGGCACTATAAAGGGGAAGTTCCATTCGGATGGCGCCACCCTTTGGGGTGCTTTTGCTGATTCAGTGTTAGTAAAATACGATTTGCGCTTTTCAGTCTGTTACAGCGTGATGAATGTGCTATCTCCATTACGAACGCTAATTTTACCAGAAGGAGCCCTCCCGTCTCATAACTTGCTTCTGAGCAAGCGCGTTTTTTTCGTTAAAGCCCACACGCGACCATTTTTTTATGACGTTAAAAACGACAACGTTAAAAACGACGTGAAAAATTAGAGCATGTTCGAAATTTTTTATGCCCATTTTTTACATCGTGAAAAAATGCTCTGGAGCCCACACACGACCGTTTTTAATGACATTAAAAAAAATATTTATTTTTTACAACCTGAAAAACGGTCGTATGTACGCGGCATTACTCCTTGTCCACTCACCCTATACAGCGCAGCATTACCCCCTCTTTTTTTGACTAACCAACAACGAGGTGCAGAAGGCAGGAGGGCAAAGGCCAGAGCCAGGAGCAATTTAAGCAGCTACTTATTTTGGCGCGGTTTTTGCGCTGTGTGACTGGTAGGGTGTAGGTCCTCGGCCCTCCCCCGAAAGTCTTGGACATGGCCTTCTGGCTTAGTTCGCCCTCTCTCATGGGGTCTCCCTATAGGGGGAACACCGCCAGGTTCTTGGGTGGGTCTGTTTCGGCAGACCCTCCAGAAAAAAGAGGTCAGTCTGGTCTCGGCCAGATGGACCTAGTGTAAGTAGCCCAATGCCCCAGAGAATTCAAGGGCAAGGCCCTCTGTTTTTAGAGGGCTTGTGTACATTCGTTGCACATTTTTGTGTAACCTCTTTATGTGTGTGCACATTTTTTTGGCATTTTGTGAATTTTTTGAGCGTGTTTCACACGCCTTGGGCTTTCTCATAGGTGTGCGCAGCCTTTGGCATTAGGGTGTGCACCCCAAAGCTCAAAGATACTCTACCGATCACTCACAATGTTCATTCAGAAAGGGAAGGGGCCGGTAAATGGCATATTTACTGGTCCCTTCCCCCACTCAGCCTAAAACATCCGCAGTAACAACCGGTGGGAGAGGAGGGAAGCTGGCAGTGCTGTGGGGGGAAGGAGGGAGAGCCAGGTCAGTAGTGATCTGTTCTGCACAGGGTGATAAGGGTGTGCCTGGGCACACCTGGCACACCCTGTGCATGGGCTTTCTATAAGGAAGCTACTTATTTTGAAGAGGCACTGCCATCTTGCCCATAAAGTCTCCCCACCGGTTTTACTCACCTTACCAGCGTTCCCTTTCTGCGCCTGCCCCTGTTGCAGCCAACATTAACCGGTGCGACCAGTAGATTGACTTCTGTACAACCAGTGGCGTAGCGTATGTTGTCAGCGCCTGGGGCAGGCAAGTAATCTGCGCCCCCCTGACCCATGGACATACCTATTTTCAGCTAGCTCCAGTCTGGTCACATGATCCACTGTGTGAGACAGCGGTGGCTGTAGGGAAGAGGAGAGCGTGCTTGAAAATGACTGGTGAAGCCTGGAGTAGTGACATCATGCATATGTTCCATCTGTTGTTGGCGCTCCTTCCTCGCCACACTTGTGACAGCGCCCCTCTAAATTTTGCACCCGGGGCGGTGGCTCCCCTTGCACCCCCCACGCTACGCCACTGTGTACAACCAGCCTGCCCATACACGGATCGGAATTTGGCCGGTCCTTGCAGAACTGGCCGAATTTTGATCCACGTATGGGCAGTTTAACTTTGTAGTATGTTAGAATCTGGTCTTGGAGGAGTTAACTTCACTTTTTGTTTGCATTTGTTACTGAAAATTATTAGTCTTCTATACGTTGCTTGACTTCCCATAATCCTTTGCTGTGGCTTTGGGACCGGTTCATTTGTATTGAGATGTAAATTTTGCCAGGCGACGTTGGTTATACAAATGATACTTTCCCCAACTTTCCGTGTGACTCTTGTGTCCTCCGTTGACTTAACACGCCGTGAATGAACGCAGCTTGGAAATGAGCTCGGCGGCTTCCCTGAAGATCCGTTGTCTGCCAGTAAAAGGAAACGAGTTTATGATAAAAGTTGGAGGATTTTTTTCTTCTTCTTAAGAAAAGAGACTCCAGTGCAGGACTTGTCACCTTATCAAAGGATCTGCATTACATAATCGGCCAATTCTTCCTGACAGATCTTAAATGCCCTCTGGGCAAAGTTAAATATGAACAACTGTGTACAATAAAAAGACGCTTTGCGCTGCAAATCCATTCATTATAAAGTGTTTGTAACGCTCCTTCCTGGGGAACCGAACATTTAAAATGGAAATGGAGGCAGACAAAAATAAAACAAACACCACTAATGTCGTCTTGTAAAATTAATAGAATGTATTTAAAAAAAGCTGAGTTGTATTTAGCCTTCTGTAATCTCCAGTACAGCGGCCCTCAGACTGGAAGAGGGAGGGGCAGTACTTGGAGCCAATCAGGTGTCCTGCATGCACGTTCGCTGGCAAGAGTAGATAGCAGAACAATTTCTGTTGCTGCTCCAATCATAAGCCATGTTGTTTAATTCCCAAGTCCAGCTTCAGTTAGATTGCCCTTTTCTTCTATTAAACTTTGGTATAAAAAAGTCAATTCTATTCAAGTATGTAAAAGTCATTGTAAAGTCAGAAGGTTTTTTATCTTAATGTATTCTATGCATGAAGATTAAAAAGCCTTCTGTGTGCAGCAGCCCCCCTAATACTTACCTGAGGTCCCTCTCTGTCCAGCAATGTCCACGAGTGTCTCAGCCGTCCGAGATTCTCCCTCCCTTATTGGCTGAGACACAGCAGCGGCGCCATTGGCTGTTGCTGCTGTCAATCAAAGTCAGCTAGCCAATCAGGGGGAGAGAGGGGTCTCCATGTCTGTGACTCCGCTCAGGTGCCCCCATACCAAGCTGCTTGCTGTGGGGGCACTGAACAGGAGGGAGGGGCCAGATCACAAAAGAGGGACCCAAGAAGAGGAGATTCCAGGCTGCTCTGTACAAATCCACTGCAACAAAGGAGGTAAATCTAAATAGATTACAGTGTCATTAAAGGGGAAGTTCACCCTCCAAACAAATTTCAGGCATGCCATGGAGCCCACCCACCCGACGTGTTTTTTTTTTTTTTTCTATACATACCATTTTACGGGCTCTCTTCCCCTCTGGCGATCCCGCGTGACTGGGCGTTTCCAATCACAGGCTGTGATTGATGTCCCTCAGCCCGGTGCAGACATCGCGTCACGAGATGCCGAAGGAACCTGAACATCGGTGCGGCCCTATAAGGCGCCTGCACATCGACGTTCGGGTTCCTTCGGCATCTTGTGACACGCAGTATGCGCCGGGCTAAGGGACGTCAATCACAGCCTGTGATTGTAAACGCCCAGTTTCGCGGGATGGCCGGAGGGGAAGAGAGCCTGTAAAAATGTATGTATAGAAAAAAAAAAAAAAACACCGGCATACTGCCGGTCGGGTGGGTGGGCTCCATGGCATGCCTGAAATTTGTTTGGAGGGTGAACCTCCCCTTTAAGTAGTGAATGTGTATGGATTTTTTTTCTAGAAGTTAAAGTGATTGTAAGGCCCCTTTGACACTTGTGCTACTCTAAACTCGCGCAAATTTTGCGCCCGCGATTTTGACAAGACAGTCGTATGACTTCAATGACTAGAGACACGACTTTGATCCCCCAATAATTAAGAAAAACTCCCCGCAAATTTTAAAAATATTGTTTTTAAGGGCAACCCCCACACCGAAAAAATGGCATGGGGGCCCCAAAAAATCCATACCTGACCCTTATCCGAGGACGCAGCCCGGCAGGTCAGGAAAGGCGGTGGGGACGAGCGAGCAAGCTCCCCCCCCCCACTCCTGAACCATACCAGGCCACATGCCCTCAACATGGGGGGGTTGGTACTTTGGGGCAGGGGGTGCTCAGAAGGGGGAGGAGCCAGAAATGCCAGGGGTGGAGCCCAAAAGAGGCGGAAAGAGGCTGCTCTGTGCAGAACCATTGCTCATGTCATGTTGCTCATGTCTCATTGCTCTTTGCATCATAGGGGACCCCCCAGGGAGAAAAGGAAGAGATGACCCCATGACTAGCAGGAAGACCCCTGAAAAAAAGGTCTGAATGCAGAACCTTAAAAAAAAAGGTGGTAGAGAAAAAAGAGCACAGAGGAGCTCACAGTGTGCAGTGAAACTGCAAGACAGAAGGGAAGGCTGGAGTTTAATAAATGTCTCTTTATATCTAATATCGCAATGTACTTCGCTTTGAATATAAGGTTTCCCTTTTTTTTATATACAGTATATATAACCATGAAAACTGTTATTTGCCCTGGTTGTTCGTTTTACTGACATTCTCACAATAATAACAAATTGTTGTTCTTTTGGTCAGATTGCACCATTTTCTGAACCGGAGCGCGGACAGCCGTGTAATGCCTGCGGTGATCGGTGTCCAGGACTGGCCTTGCATCGATGGAGGTAAGTCTTAGTTTGACCCACTGGATGATTCTCGCCAAAATCTACAAAATGTTTCGGGCGCAGTACATATAGCTATTAATTGCATGGATATCTCCGGCACTGTTGTTCTTGTGAACAGATGGAAAGGCTGTGCTCTGCTGACTTCCATCCTGGAGAAGAGCAGGAGAGGGATTTCCACATCAGTAAAGCTGCAAAGTAAAAGTGCAAAAAAAGAATCCCCTGTTAAGAAGATAATTAATATTCACTTGAACTTCTACTGCCTGTGCTGCCGTTCACTGCTGTATTAAAAATATTAAAATGCCCCCTGGGAATATTCAATCCAACACTTCCATGGGCGTTGGGTTCTTGGCTCTCCTTTGTACTCTGGTTCATCCAGTTGCGTCAAAGGTCATTATAGGATACATTAGTGGCCTCGGGTTGAACCACAGCGGGTGACTAAGAAATTCCACTTCCGGGAGTCTAGGGGTCTCCAAACTTCCTAATCAAAAGGACGGTTTAATATCCTTCAGACTTTAGGGGGGCCGGACTGTGGCCATCCCGAGTACAAAATGTCTCAGCATCAGTGCGAGTAAGCAAACCCTCATCATTGGTGACAGTGGGAGGAATTGTGCCCCTTCATTGGTGTCATTGGGCCCTTTTGTTGGTGCCCATCAGTGGGTCCCATCGTGGGTGTCTTCGGAAAAATTGATTGGTGTCACTGGGCCCAATTGTTGGTGTCATTGGTAGGAACTGTGCCCCATGGTTGGTGTAATTGGACACAATTGTTGGTGTCATTGGGAAATACTGTGCCCCATTGTTGGTGTCATTGGGAGGAATTGTGCCCTTCATTGTTGTTAGTGAATAAAATGGCACCCCAAGGACCAGTCAAAAGCAAGCAAAGGGCCACATCTGGCCCCCAGGCCGCAGTTTGGAGACCCCTGCTGTACTCTATGGTTCATTCTGTTGCTTCATAGGACACAGGAGAGGCCTGGTGGTTAGCAGATTAAACCACATAGCACAGCGGGTGTCCAAGAAAATATGACACTTCTGGGAGTGTTGGGTCTCTGGTTCCTCACTGTACTCTATGGTTCATCCTGTTGCTTCATAGGTCTTTATAGAAAAGGAGGTTTTCACCATGTCAGATTAACCAATGTCGTGGCTACATCCCTGGGATATAGAACAAAAGGAATATTTCCCCTTTGGTGGGACTTTAAAAGCCACAAACACTGAAGTACCGTATATAATCGAGTATAAGCCGAGTTTTTCAGCACATTTTTTTGCCCCTTCGGCTTATACTGGAGTCACCTTTTTGCGCCGGATCTCCTGGATTTGGGGACCCCGTACTGGCCAGCCGTAGGTCCCCTGGACCCCAAAGTTTGTTGTCCGGAGGACCTACGGCAGGGGAGCATTGATTTTTCAAAGTTGGGCAGCCCTTCCATAGATTCACATGTAGCCCCATTTTCTCCCCTACAAGTGTGCAAAGTTTGTTGTCTGGGGGACCTACGGCTGGGGAGCACCGATTTTTTAAAACCGGGCACCCCTTTCATAGGCTCCCATGTTAAACGTCAGCCTAGGCATGGGCACAGTGAGGCATGGGCACAGTGAGGCATGCACATGGACACCCTAGGCCAGTGATGGCGAACCTTGGCACTCCAGATGTTTTGGAACTACATTTCCCATGATTCTAATGCACTCTGAAGTGTAGTTGAGCATCATGGAAAATGTAGTTCCAAAACATCTGGAGTGCCAAGGTTTGCCATCACTGCCCTAGGCTTATACTCGAGTCAATACGTTTTCCCAGTTTTTTTTGTGTTAAAATTAGGTAACAATATTATCGTTACATAGAAAAATTTGCAGATCAAGTGGAATGATCAATATTAAAAAACATCAAGCGTTTACATATAACAAATACAAAAAATAAAGAAAAATACAGCAATACATATTCAATGACACTAATACTCTCCAGTAAGTGGTAATCCCTGGTACCCGACGCGTTTCCAGTTTCACACCTTAGTCGGGGGTGTAGAATAGGGATAAGTCGGGTCATAAATTGTTTAACTCTAAAACGATATAGAACACAAATATATACCAGAGAGAAAAAATTGCAGATAAGACATGGGATCCATAGGTCTTTATAGGACACGGCAGATCCCTGGTGGTTAGCAGATTGAACCACATAGCACAGTAGGTGACAGTAGTGAAAACATCCACACAGAGATATGGTATGTCAAAACTAGACTTTATTTCTCGTGCGTACTTGTACATAATCAAATCATACAATAAATGAACACCCTTGTCTCAGCCAATCATATTTAAGTAATTAGGTTATACAAGTAATATTCGTCACAATTATACATAGTGTGTAAAATATAGCAATCTATCTTCTGTGTGCCCGACTAAGGGCTCTTTCACACGTCCGTTCCGTTCGTCCGTTTTTTGGACGTCCGGTAACGGACCTCAATGCTTCCCTATGGGAGCGGATCCGTTAGCGGATGATGCATCCGCTAACGTCCGCCAGATCCGCATCCGTTTTTTCGGACGGAAGAATGTCCTATTTTTCTTCCGTCCGGCCAAACGGATCGGATGCAAAACGGAAAGACGGTCCGTTTCCATCCGATTCCCCATAGGGGATAGCGGAGGAGAGACAGGGCGGTCCCTGCATAGTGTGCGGGGACCGCCCTGTCCGCCCGACAGCTCAGCGGAGACCCCCCCGCTGAGCCGACGGACACACAGAGCAGACCGAAAAACGGACCACACGTGTGAAAGGACCCTAAATCTTGTTTCTACTGCACCTTATCTATGTTACTGTTCTTTGCCCAGTACATAACATTTGGCAAGGTTGTTTATTAGCTTTTGTGTAACTAATCCTAGAAGCTCAAGGATACATCTTCATACAAGCATTAATTACTATGGGGGAACTCTAGAAAGCCTTATGATGCATTAATATTATGGGGGAACTCTAGAAAGCCTTATGATGCATTAATATTATGGGGGAACTCTAGAAAGCCTTATGATGCATTAATATTATGGGGGAACTCTAGAAAGCCTTATAATGCATTAATATTATGGGGGAACTCTAGAAAGCCTTATGATGCATTAATATTATGGGGGAACTCTAGAAAGCCTTATAATGCATTAATATTATGGGGGAACTCTAGAAAGCCTTATGATGCATTAATATTATGGGGGAACTCTAGAAAGCCTTATAATGCATTAATATTATGGGGGAACTCTAGAAAGCCTTATAATGCATTAATATTATGGGGGAACTCTAGAAAGCCTTATAATGCATTAATATTATGGGGGAACTCCAGAAAGCCTTATGATGCATTGATATTATGGGGGAACTGACCTTCTCACCCCTTTTCACATGGTGGTTAGTCATTTTCCTGGGATTGCAAGAAGGAGAACACAACATGTAACAATGACAAAGAAAAATATTTTGCAACTTGGGCCAATGTGGAGTTGGTAAGTGGTCTGGGACCGAAACGGGGGAGCAAATTGGGGGCTAGTCATTGACAATGTTCAAGGTAGTTGCACTGTGACCTGTTACAATCCTTGGATTAAGTCCGCCAGTTGTGCGGCTTGTTGATCCCTCCTTTTCTGCTCTTCTGTCGGTGCCTCCGGAGTTGGAAAGGGAAAAAGGGGGGGTCTTCTTTATCTGGAATGCACGGATCTATTGTGGTCCCTGGGAAGTAAGTACAGCCGTTCGGCACAAACCTACTGGAAGCAGTCATTTGGTGTTCATATACAAATCATTGAAAGGATTACCTACGGATTAAAATTGGAGAAGTACCTTATTTATCGCGGTATAATGCGCTCCCGCGTATACCGCGCACCCCTAAAGTGACCCCCAATCCTGTGGAAAAAAAGTTATTTTTGTACTTACAGTTTTGGTGTCTTGCCCGTGTCCATCGGCGACCTCGTCGGGTCCGGCGTCCTTCTGCGGCTTCAGGTGTCCTCTTCGGCGGGTCCGGCGTCCTTCTGCAGCATCGGGTGTTCTTCTTCGGCTGGTCCTGTGTCCTCTTCGGCGGGTCCGGTGTCCTCTTCGGCGGGTCCAGTGTCCTCCGGTGTCCTCGCGGCGTCCTCGCGGCATCCTCGCGTCCTCCCCGCTCGTTTCCCGCGCCGAGTTTTGAATACTGCGCCAGCATATACCCAGTGCAGGACATTCGGGCAGGCTCGGAAACTGTCGCACTCAAGTCCTGTACATCCAGGACGTGACCGCGGAAGAAGCCGAGACTGGCCGAATATATCCGAGTGTACTGCGCTGGGTATATGTCGGCGCAGTATTCAAAACTCGGCGTGGGAAAGCGGGTATCGGCGTATATCGCGCACCCACGATTTTGCCCTTGATTTTTAGGGCAAAAAAGTGCGCGATATATGCTGATAAATACGGTATTTGGGGAATAAGCAGCATGTTTTGACATTTTTTTTAGCCTTGTTATAAATTTGGAGTTTAAATACAACATTTATTCCATAGATTATGCATATCTCATACCTGACTGATCCCTAAGTTAGCTGCAAATCATTTTAGTTATCGCTGATACTACAGTGTAAGCAGCATGCTTCCAGGTCCAGCGCAGATTGGCTGCCCTCTTGCATAGTAACCACAGGGGGGCGCTCTGTCGACACTGCTGCCATATAGAGAAAGCCTTATTTTTCATTGAATACAAGGCATTCTCTGATTGAACGAGGTGGAGATCATGATGTTGCTTCTCCCGCCTCCCTGTCTCGCCCAATCAGAAAATACCTCATATTCATAAACTGCAAGTTTTTTTTAAATGGAGGCAAAGCCAAGCAAGTGGGCCTTGTGGTTACTATGCAGGACAGCTTCTTGTCACTGGCCCCGGAAGACTACTGTTATCACTGTAGTAGCGGCAACTACTACAATGATTTGCAGATTCCACAGGGATTGGTCAGGTTTGAGATATACATACTTACATGTGTTCAGCTTGGACCAATGTATTGTAACTATGTAAGAAAAATCAGTGCTAAACTTCAGATTTTATGTTACTTTGTATAGTAATTTAACCAAATCAATGTATTTTTATTAATAGATGTAGAGTCAAGTGTTATAAAGTAGTACAGTCAAGTGTTTTTGAGCCCTTAAAGAGTGAAACTATATGCTTGTGATTTTTTTTCCATTGATCCTGATTGACCAGCATGAATTAAAGATCTTTTTAAGTGATTCAATCTCTTTTTCTGCAAAAAAAAAGACACTTCAGTTTCTCTAATAGCTTTGATCTCAGGTTGTCCTCTGCTGTGCACTGTGGTTCCATCCGCCTGCTCTACAATGGTCTATCCTGCCTGTGGACTCTATATTTACATATACTTCATACACAGCCTGGCAAAGCTGGCAAGCCGATGAGCAGCAAGCAGTGTTGCTGTTGCATAGTCCTCAATGGCAGCAGCATTGGTTTCCCCCCCCCCCCCCAATTTGCATGACAGTAGTAAGGGCACGGGCGTCAGGAAGCCCGCCAGGAAGCTGTCACTGCGCAGAGCTAATCACAGGTACTGAGACTTTTCCTGATCTGTGCAGCCGCGGATTGGGAAATGGGATTGGGAAATGTTTCACTAGCTGTGATTAGCGCTGCGCAGTGTCAACTTCCTGGCTGGCATGTGGAGTTGCGAACACACCTGAGCCCATCTTTAGACAGGAGAGTGTGACTGACATTCAATGGAGCCGGTTCACACAGCTCTGGGACGGCCAGGGTCCACATTTAAAAACGGTCCTGTGCGTCTTTTGATTCCAATTCAGTTACGAATTCAGGCAAAATTTTTGACCAAATTAGCACCTGAATCGGTGAACAGGGGCGCACTGGACCCCAAGCTGTGAATCGCGCCTGCAGCATATGTTAACCCGGCCTAAAGTGTCTGTTTATTCAAAACTCATGTTTCAGAAGTGGAACTAAACCCATATATTTAACAGTTTCCCAAACATTCAAGGTTACATTTAAGGCATGCAGTTGCTTGTACTCTCAACTGAACTGTCACACCATCAAATGGCTGGTGTCCTAACTGATCACATATGCAGCATCATCGCCGTTGAAGTTCAAAATTAGGTTAAGATAGCAGTTTCCGTGTCTGTAAAGGGTAGACGGGTTTAGTTCCCTTTTTAAGGCCCCTTTCACACTAATGCGACTTTAAAGTCGCATGACTTTACAGCGATTTGCAGCCACGATTTCAGGGAATGCCTGTTTAACAGGCATCAAAGTCGGACCAAAGTAGTGTAGGGACTACTTTAACCACTTAAGACCCGGACCTTTAGGCAGCTAAAGGACCCGGCCAGGTTTTGCGATTCGGCACTGCGTCGCTTTAACTGACAATTGTGCGATCGTGCAACGTGGCTCCCAAACAAAATTGGCGTCCTTTTTTCCCCACAAATAGAGCTTTCTTTTGGTGGTATTTAATCACCTCTGTGGTTTTTATTTTTTGCGCTATAAACAAAAATAGAGCGACAATTTTGAAAAAAAAACAATATTTTTTACTTTTTGCTATAATAAATATCCCCCAAAAATATATAAAAAACTTTTTTTTTCCTCAGTTTAGGCCGATACGTATTCTTCTACATATTTTTGGTAAAAAAAAAAAAGCAATAAGCGTTTATTGGTTGGTTTGCGCTAAAATTATAGCGTTTACAAAATAGGGGATAGTTTTATTGCATGTTTATTAAATTTTTTTTTTTACTACTAACGGTGGCGATCAGCGAATTTTTTTTTTTTTTTTTTTGTGACTGCGACATTATGGCGGACACTTCGGACTTCAGAATTTTTGGGACCATTGTCATTTTCACAGCAAAAAATGCATTTAAAATGCATTGTTTACTGTGAAAATTACAATTGCAGTTTGGGAGTTAACCACAAGGGGGTGCTGAAGGGGTTATGTGTGACCTCATTTGTGTTACTAACTGTAGGGGGGTGTGGCTGTAGGTGTGACGTCATTGATTGTGATTCCCTATGTAAGGGAACACACAATCAATGCGGGCGCCATAGTGAAGAATGGGGAAGCTGTGTTTACACACGGCTCTCCCTGTTCTTCAGCTCCGGGGACCGATCACGGGACTCCAGCGGCGATCGGATCTGCGAGTGCCGCGGTCCCGGTCACGGAGCTTCGGACCGGGTAGCGTGCACGTGCCCGCGACCTCACTATTCTGCCGACGTATATCGGCGTGAAGGGGTCCTTAAGTGGTTAAAGTCGGAACGACTTGAAGTTGTACTAATATGAATGGTTGTCATTGGAAATCATGGGGAACGACTTGTTATGCTACTTTGCAGTCCCAAATCGCGGGACAAGTCGTACAAGTGTGAAAGGGGCCTAAGGCTGGGTTCACACATATACGAGTTGGATGTAATTTTCCCTGCATCCAATTCGCATGACAGGCAAGTGTGACTGTCTTTCAATGGAGTAGGTACGGATTGAAAAAGGGCCGGGGCATGTTTGGGTCTGGTTCAGGTGCAAATTCTTTTAAAAATTTGGACCTGAACCAGTGAACAGACATGCACCGGACCCCAGGCGTGAACCCGTGGCTGCACATATGTGAACCCGGCCTAAATCAACAATTGGAAACTCCTCTTCCCATCACTGAAATCGTGGTTTTATGTGGATTTGTTCCCTTTAAATGTCTGTGATTAGATCTTCTTTCTGGAGTTGCAAATGTTTTTTTTTTTTTTCTGAACTTATAGTAAAATTTGTAATATTTCCAGGGGAAATCACTATCAGGCCTAAAAGTTTTGTACAGTTGGCAACCGTTTTTGTGTTGGGAATAAAACAATATCCCTGTAGGAAAGAATTCAGAACAAGTATTCTATAATTCATCAATTCTGTGCCTGGGTTGCCAAGTTAGGTTCAGAAGCTTTATGTTCCTTTTTTAATTATACATAGGCTTTGTTCATATGTGTACTTTTTCTAGATATGTTCAGGTCAAAGATTTATGGATCTAAAAAAGTTCTGAAAACCAACTTTCCAAAGGAAAAGCACAGTTTGCCATGGAGGATGTGAAAAGTTAGCTTCAAAAAAAAATCTGGTCTAACTGACAAAACTTTCTATAGTTTCTAATGATCGCTTATTGCAACCTGTCGAACACGTTGCGTCTATAAGGCCTCATGTACGCTGAACGTTATAATAACGTTATAAAAACGCCAGTACGTTTTTGCAATAGTGTTTTTTAGCGATAGGACTATTTTCTGGTTCCATAGACTTCAATGGATCACAAACGTATATTGAAAAAATGCAAAATGCACCTGGAATATGCAAGCTGCAACCTGCATAGGTGGGAACCAGGCCTTAGACCAGTGGTTCTCAACCTTTCTAGAGCTGTGTCCCCATGATCAAATTTGTGGGGACCCTAATAAAATACAATAATAAAACCCCATATGATACATTTTAGGATGTACCACTCTCTCTTTGTTCTCCTTTATTTCCCTTTTATCTCTCTCTATCCCTGTCCCCCTCCCCCCCCTATCCCTCTCTCTAGCTTTCTTTCTTTCTTGTTCTCCTAAGCCTCGTACACACGATCGGATATCTGATGGGATCTAATCCGATAGATTTTTTCATCGGATATCTGATGAAGCTGACTTCCATCAGTCTTGCCTACACACCATCAGTCAAAAATCGCCAAAACGCGGTGACGTAAAACACTGCGACGTGCTGAGAAAAATTAAGTTCAATGCTTCCGAGCATGCGTCGACTTGATTCTGAGCATGCATAGATTTTTTTACCGATGGACCACACAGACTATCGTTTTTTTCTATTGGTTTTTATCTATAGGAAAAATTTAAAACATGTTCAGGGATGGAAAACAAACCGATGAGGCCCACACACGATCGGTTTGTCCAATAAAACGGTCCATCGATCTGTTTTCATCGGACAAACCGATCGTGTGTACAGGGCTTTATTCTTTCTCTCTCTTTTTCTTTGTTCCTCCTCCTCTTCTTTTTCCTTCCATGTTTTCTCTATTTTTTCCTTCTTACTTCTTGGTGGGGGGAAAGGGGTGAGTGGCAGTGCTGGCGGGGAGTTGGGATGAGTGGCAGTGCTGGGGGAGGTTCTGAACAGCCAATTTAGGTGCTCTTGATTAAAGCGGGGGTTCACCCTCAAAAAAAATTCTAACATGACACGGAGCCGAACAAATCCGACCGACAGTATGCCTTTTTTTTTCAGTACATACCTTGTTAAGGCCTCTTTTCACCCCCGGCTATCCCGCGGGACTGGGCGTTTCCAATCACAGGCTGTGATTGACGTTCCTTAGACTGGTGCATACTGCGCGCCATGAGACGCCGAAAGAACCCGAACGTCGGTGCGGCAACTCGTGACGCGCAGTATGCGCCGGTCTAAGGAACATCAATCACAGCCTGTAATTGGAAACGCCCAGTCCCACGGGATAGCCGGGGGTAAAAAGAGGCCTTAACAAGGTATGTACTGAAAAAAAAAACGGTATACTGTCAGTCGGATGGGTCGGCTCCCTGTCATGTTAGACATTTTTTTGAGGGTGAACCCCCGCTTTAATCAAGAGCACCTAAATTGGCCCCACCCACTTCACATTCCTCACCAGTCAGCTGACCTCTAGTTTCTGCCCCCCAGCCATGTCATGAACTGAATGGGCGGCTGCGAAGAGGCTGAGTGGTTGGCTCCAGGATGTATTTTTTCCGAAACAAAAATGCTGCGCAATTACGATGTGACATAAAGTATTGCAATGACCACCATTTTATTCTCTATGGTGTTAGAATTTTTTTTTATAATATTTGGGGGTTCTAAGAAATGTTTTTAACTTGTAAACAACAAATCTCAGAAAGAGGCTTGGTTAAATTTAGGTAGGCACGTAATCCATGGCATAGAGTATATGATGAAGATATTTGATGCATGCAGTAAATATGGTCAAGGCTTCTAGGCTTCAGTCACTTCTAGCCTGGAAGGGGTTAGGCTGATCACTTTCATATGTTCTAACAGGTGAAGCTTCTTTTCAGGAGGAGACTGGTGATCTCATCTGTGTACTGCTCTGCTTCATTGTCCAAAAGTATTGCTGATATGCATTGTATTCTGCAGAGAGGTTTTAGGGAGTGTAGCTCCTGACTGTGATGTCTGGAATAGTGGATATACAGAAAAACATCATGTTTAGTTAGTACAATGCACTCTCCCTCCTCACTGGACATAGAGGCTGCAGCGGGAGTATTGCCTAATGCCTAGTACACACGATTGGTTTTACGACGGTCAAATAACCACCAGGAAAAATGAGGGGACCGGGAAACGGCTCGGTCGCTTTTCCCCTGTACACATGGTCGGTTTCCCCGACAGGAAAACTGGCAGGAGAACTTTGGTTGGGAAAACCGGCCGTGTGTATGCTCCACCTCAGTCTTTTCCCATAGGAAAACTGCGGGGAAAAAAATGCTGCGATTCGTGCCGAGAAAAAAGAGAACATGTTCTCATTTTTTAAACCGCAGTTTTCCTATCAGTCCCGGCCAAAGGAAAACATGGCAGTTTTCCAGACGGGAAAAACGATTGTGTGTACTAGGCATAAGAGGAGGGGGCAGGCCTGAGCCGTGATGTGTGTGTCAATGGACACACAGAGTCCGGCTCAGGATTGAGCTCACACAAACCCAGCCAGGAGCGCTGGAGGTGGATCCCAGAAGAGGAGGATCAGGGCTGCTCTGTGCAAAACCATTATACAGAGCAGGTAAGTATGACATATATTATTTCAAAATTATTCCTTTACAATCAGGATAACTTTACTAAAGGTACCTGTCTCCTGTGAGTGAGACAACCTTGCATGAAAATATATACAAAGTCAAATACGCTGGTTGCAGCTGGTTATCACTTCTTGTAGAGTCATAATTGGTAAACGACCCACTGGACCGACAGGCCTGAGAACACCCAGCTACAACCCTTAACTCAATTGCCTCCTCTGGACTCCTACCCGCACCTGTTTTAGCTCTACATTCTGTAAATAGTAAAGGGGCATGTAAAATAAATATGTGTAAATGACTCTGATTGCTTATATAAATGGTTTATTGACCTAGGAAACATACAATACATTCCTTAAAATTCACCTGTCACATAGTTCAGTGTTGCTGCAAAACACCTGCAACTTTTGCTCCTTCAATGTACTGATTACTCCTTTGGGCTGTACCCGTATTATACTTTTAAATCTATAATCTCGGATGAATAAATAACAGTCAATTTGCATTGCTTCCTTACGTGCATGCTTTTATGCACCAAAATATATTTACATCGTACTGTGTAAAGTGACAATGATAAAGTGCATTCATAAATAGTGACAATAATAAAAGTGCATAAAGTGTTATAAGTGCAATAAAGTTCTTATTAGTGCAAAAAAAAGTGCTGCAGAGCTCCATGTGTCCATCATTGTCATTACTTCCACCAGCTAGAGTGGCGTAAAAATCCAAACTCGCCGGATGTGTCGGGACTCATTTGCCCTATAGCAAAAAGAGTCTTCTGTGTTTTAGGTCATTTGCTGGGGACCAAACCCAATACAATGTTCTCTGATGTCGTCCACTGACTCCTCTGTGATTCCTTCTGTTATGGCTCCAGAGCTCCCGGGGTGGACGGTGTGCAGTATATAATGTATAAAAAAGAAAGCTTCTCATAGAGTATTGTCCTCGGGTTTATTGTAAAAAATCAACTTAAAATTTAAATATTAAAATGTCTTTTATAATTCCTTTATTCAGAGCTTTTTTTCTCAAAAATAGGTGCAGGAACTCAACCACGACCCGTTCAGATTTCACAAACAGTAGAAGGGTCTTAAAGGGGCATTAAATACCAGAATTGCATTACATACAGTGTGCAGAGTTCAGGGGGTTACAAAGCAGTCACTTGTAAACACAGAAACCAGACTTCTGTGTTCACAAGTGATTGTGGTGAGGGGGCACCAAAGGGTCTGAGCCAAAGGTGGTGGAACTGAGTTCCACCAAGTTCCCCCAGAAAAAAAGCCCTGCCTTTATTGAACAAAGAATGTTACATGTAACAGTCAAAGAAACCAAAATTCACAGCATGTCTATTAAGTAACATTTAGGCTCTTAAAAGTCCTAAAGCAACAGGCCCAACGCTGCACAGAATACATGGACTTATGCCTCGTTTCCACTGCACGGATCGGGTCGGGTCATTAATTTTGGAGCGGTTCGGATGGGGCCGGTCTAATCGCGTGAGCGTTTCCACTGCAAATCGGACCGTGAGGGACCATTCAGGGTTTAGAAAAAATAGCGCATCCACCAATCAGTGAGATGCATTTGTAGGTCCGCCCTAACCGAACTGTTCCACTCTCTCTGGTCCCTCATCTGAAGCAGGACCCTTGCTGGTGCGGTACGGTTCGGTTTTAAGGTACGCTTTCGTAATGGAAACCCAAAATAGCGTACCGTACCGAACCGATCCGCTCAGTGGAACCGAGGCATAAGTAATGACAAATATAGGGATATTGCTCAGTGCATCACGCTGGAACAACTATTGAAAATTCCTATACATGGTCGATGCAGTTATGCTTAAAAGACAAAGAATAGTGAGACATACTGATCATAAAAAAAATGGTAGCAGGGAGTAACTTGGTTTGGGATTTTCCAGTAAAACTTAGAGGGAAGTAAACCTCCCTTGGGCCTAGTGTGCCTGGGGATGGGGCAATATAAAAACAAGATGTCTAAAGATACACACCGTATCTGTAAGGTATTTCCCACCCCTGAATTTCAAAGAGGGTAAAGGTGGGGGGGGGGGGGTCGGAGAGAACGTCCCAAAACAGAGAAGCATTAAGTAAAGAAAAAAGGAAGGAGAGAGCAGAGAGCAGAAAGGGCCTCTTGCCCAGAGGGTGAGGCTGGATCCGGGAAGCTCAGCTCGATTGGGCCACCTCCTGTAGATAAGCGTCAGGGTATATAAAGTGATTCCAGGGTCGTCAGGTCTCGCGAAAGGTCCCCTACCGGTTGTGTAGGGTAGCGGTGAGATCCTCCATGTCCCTCAGTTCGTTCACCTTAGAGAATCACAAGAATTTGGATGGGGGGGGTCCTCCGATCTCCAACAAAGGTGAATGAATGCCTTGGCCTCGTTTAGCAACTGGATCGTGAGAGACGCCTTATATTTTTTGAGCGGTCTACTTGAAAGGTGCAACAGACAGGCCTCCGGGTCCTCCTCTAGGTCAACACCGGTCAGATACTTGACTGTGCAAATCACCTCCCGCAAAAAGGAAACAAGTTTGGGACAGTCCCAGAAGATGTGCAGCATCATCCCTTCAGCATTTCCACACCGCCAGCAAACACTGGTGATATGTGGGAGGAAACGATGCAAGGTGGTGGGCACCCTGTACCAACGGCTTAGAATCTTGTAGCATGTCTCCTGTATCCTCGTGGCGATGGACGACTTATGGGAAAAGTAAAGGATCTTCTCCCTCTGTGCGTCCGTGAACTGGGTGCCCACTTGGTTAGGAAGGGAGGAATGTATCCCTCCGCCGGTCTAGTCAAAGAGGCATAAATAATTGAGAGACCATGCAGGACCGGTTCCTCCCGGCAGCACAGGTGCTCTAATTCCGTAAGCGGACGAGAGGTGCCAAGGGTCCGTAGACACTTGCTCAGAAAGTTGCGAAGCTGGAAGCCACGCCAAAAGTCCAATTGAGGGTCCGTGGCAGACACCCCAGCAAAGGTGGAGAGTCGGTCATCGGAGCCGCTGGAACCGCTGGAAATGGGGCCCCTGAAGACCGGGCTGAAACTCCGGGTTGCCCATAACCAGGACCATGGGAGAAGGCAGCGGCGACACCGAAGTGTGTCTAAATATGTCCCTGGCTACCAGAAGAGTGCTACCCAGTGTGGGGTGATCAGAGAGGGCTTAAAATGTCTTTTAGACAGAACCGGTGTCACTAAAAACTTTGGCGCTACTTATATGGAGACGTGTTGTCCATGCAGCATATAGCATGCATTTCACTCTCCTGCCCGGAAGTAACGTTTGAGACCTGATGCGTTTCGTCATACATCAACGTTTTCAATCGGCTTTTTCCTAAAACTGCAGAAATTCACATTTTCTGTTTGGCGTTAATTCTCCTAGAACTCAGTATTCCCTCCAACGTAATGCAGAGCCCATTTTTGAAAACCTGATTTCTTGAACTGTAGTTTAAAGGAGAAGCACAGCCAAAGCTTTTTTGGCTGTACTTCTTCTATGGATCATCACAGAAGTGCCGTTAGACTAAGCACTAGTTTCAGTGCGAAACGCGTCAGGTTTTATTTTGCTGTCTCTTGTAGTGCTGTCCTTCTTTTAATAAAAGGCTACAATTTGTTCAGAGTGCGGCTGTCCAGACACAATCTTTGTTCCTGCTAAGCATTTTATAATGTGCTAGTATTAGATGTATACAAGCATCATATGCCTTTACCTTGCAGGTTAAAAAATATGAATAGGCTGCAGTTTACTACTGCTCTAACCAGCCATTCTCAACAAGGGTTCCATAGAATCCTAGAGTTCCTCCGGAGGTTGAGCTGTGGCGATTGACCTTTCATCTGATGCCTACACAATTTTGGGCCCATGGCACTTGTCAGAGCCAGCGGACGGCATTATGGCCACAACTATAAGGGGTCCATTATTTACACTACCCGCCAATGTAAGGGCAATTCTTTCCACCCACCACTGATAAATTATTCATAGCAAGGGTTCCCTGAGACCTGACAATCTCAAAGGTTTCTCTCGAGTAGAAAGGTAAAAAATGGCTATACACTCATCCTTTTTACCCTCAATGTAAAGCTCAGTGCCTACATGACCTGTTACCAGATCTGAGGCCCGTGGCCATGCAAGCCATAAATCTACTATTATTGGGTAGCTTAGAGCCTTAAGCCCCGTACACACGACAGGGAACCTCACATCGTTCCGCCCGTTGAGGTTCTCTGCCGGCCGTCAGAATCTGCGACCCGCCCGTCGGGAATGGCAACCAGCCATTCATCCCGACGGGCAGTCGAGCAAATAGAGAACCTGTTATCTATTTGCTCGACGGGTTTCCCGACGGGCGGGGCGAGCAGAGAGCGTACACACGGCCGAGGTTCTCGCTGGAATGCAGCTCCCAGCGAGGTTCTCGCTGGTTTCTGGCGAGAACCTCGGCCGTGTGTACGGGGCCTGAGAAGGTAAGTGGAAGCCACAGAAGGTACGTGTGGCTTGCTCCCGGTCCTTCCTGTAAAACTAAACAGGTTCACTTTAAAACTGCCCAGACAAGGCGTAATTTTGCATTGATGGTTCCGATTTTTTTTACGGTTAACAGTTACTTTACTATATAAAAAAAAATCTTTTGTGTAGGAGAAAAAGTAGCATTGTAACGTAATTACAAAAGCCCCTTTCTATTTTTCACGGTTATTAAACACTCGGCCAATGCAGTCGGGCCTGGTTCCAACAAATGCAATCAGCCAGTGAAGCTGAAGAGTATTCATTCACTGAGACCATCTCCGATGAGCAGTTTTAATGGCATACCCTGGCATTTTCCACTTCCATGGCTTGTTATTATGCCAATAACGGAAAAATAAAGATCCTTACTGACTGGTCATGATCCGTGTAGCAACTCTCTGTGTTATACTTGTCATACACAGGTTGATTTTATATATATATATATATATAATTTTTTTTATTCTGATCAGATGCTTTTATCTTTCAGGTTGCTTTTTAAACTATGTTATTCCAGACCTTGGGCCACTTTCATGGCTGTTGTAAATGCTTTTATAATAACAATGAATATTTGACAATGATGAGACTTTTCTGTATGACCTATTGTTCTATGTTTGCTGCAGTTAAAGGAGGATAAAGGAGGCAACAGAAAGACAATTGCTATTTTTACTACTTGTTCTTTGTGTGGCTGGCGGTAATGGCAGTGCAGATGGTTTGGACTATTGCCATACATTATACAATTTTCTTGTACAATTTTCCTTTAATTTTACCAAAACCATATAATGAGGTCAAACCTAACCACTTAACCCTAGGTGGACGTCATATGATGTCCTGGGCTTTAGGTGGTTAAATCTGAATGAGGCTTACAGCTGCAGGAATCATTAAGATATTGTTTTTTTTTACTGCTGGCGGTTTCCTCTCATATAAAAACTATCTTAGCGACTGTGTCAAAAAATGTGTGTAAACCAGTAGACCCGGAAGTGGCGTAGGGATGCGTGACTGGTATGCGCCTCCAGTCACGCATCCCTACGCCACTTCCGGGTCCGCTGGTTCACGGCGGTGGAACGCACGCCAGATCACCAGCGCCATTACAGCGACGGACGTCCGGCTTTCCCTCTACCTCACACGCTAACAAGCCTCAGTGCCGGGATCGGGGCACTGTACAAAGTAAGCAGCCACTTGGCTTGTGTTTTTAACTGTTCATCTTTTAAATAAAACAATATTACGCTATGATGATCTTTTTGTCCTGGCTTTTATGAACATTGGAATATCCTGTGGAATAACCCTGATCACTGGGAAACATATCCTGATAAGGCACTGCATGACTTATTTTTTAATTAAAAGAGTCCATTCATGTCGGTAAGGAGCCATTTCATTTGATCACTTCGGGTGCAAATAAGTACTTTCCAGGTGGTGGTTTCACTTCTTCAATCTATATTACATACAGCAATTGAAGTTTACACCTGCGGTTGGAATCTGTTTTGCACGGTTGCACTTTATTGTATGGACATTTTACTCAGTGGGATTGAGTACCATATAATTATTGTTTGTTGGATTTTCATATATGGTTTTATGGATCTTAGCGACTGTTTAGCTGCTAAATTGTTTTTACCCCCCTCCTGCAGCCCTCAGGAGCTTCTACTGGCTCACCTGTGCGATCGGAGAGCCAGAGAAGCAATCAGTCGGCGGCGGCCGTTTACCATAGAGCTGGCCATCTCTATGACCTTTTGGAGGCCGGGAGTGAAGTCATGACCCTGCCGCTTGACTGACAGTCACCAGCTCTCTGTTCACTGAGCTCTAAGAACTAAGTGGTCAGATGCAGCATTGATCCTAGGTAAGTATGATTATAAAAAATCAAAAACATTCCCATACTTCTCTTTTAATTAAGGATCCTTAAAGCGGTGTTCTGCCCAAAACAATAAAAATTTAAAGCCAGCAGCTACACATACTGCAGCTGCTGGCTTTTAATAATAGGACACTTACCTGTCCTGGAGTCCAGCGATGTCAGGACCCGCAGCTGATGTTTCCATCAGCTTTCGGGTGCTGCCACCGCCATTGCGTCTCCAAAGGCTCCTATATGTTCCCAGTATCCAAAGGCTCCTATATGTTTCCAGTCTTTTACCCTCTTTTGTAGCCATTTTCTAAACGTGAGGCTTCCAATCTCCAGAAAGTTGACCGCCACTGGCATCGACACTGGCTAAACCTGTCAATTTGGTAATTATTCAACAATAGCATCTAATGAATACAGGAGGCACTAATGTGGCATTAGGTAAAGTAACTATTCCTTCTCCGCAGGTTGCACTGCCCCCCATTCATTCTGCATTGTGTAAGAAACACACCTTTAATTACATACATTTCTCAGAATTACAGTTGTTACAGCATGTACCCATTGTAAAAACAAGACTTGTTGACAAGTGCATTGTTCTCTGGCTATGTAGGACATTGTGGCTTATACATTTATATTAAGCATTCTAAAGCCTTCAATGCTGTAGTTAATCGATTTCACTTATTTTCAAGTTTGTTTAATTGTGTAATTAGATATTATTACTTGGGAGTTGAGCTATTGTGTCCAGACTATGGACATTGAAGTAAGTATATAATTTTACCAAGCAGAAAAATTGTTTAAAAAAAAAAAAACGTTCTATCTGCATGTACTTTGACGCAAATTATCAACCTCACAACCACTAATAGCAATGGCTCTCCAACTGAGTGAGACCAGGGCCTAGTAAAATTCTTCCAAATCTTCCATTACCCAATACGAAAAAAAAAAGTTATACTCCTACATTATGGCCCATGTCACACTAGCAATCCTGTCACTAGCGGTAACTTCAGCACCAGGATCATTGCATAGAACAGGGGTCTCCAAACTTTTTAAACAACGGGCCATTTTATTATAGTTCAGACTTTAGGGGGGACCGGACTGTGGTCAGTGGTAGTGGAAATTTTCCAGGCATCAGTGGGCATAAGCATCACCATATTTGGTATTAGGGGAAGGAATAGTGCCCCATCGTTGGTATCATTGTGAGGAATAATGCCCTATTAGTGTCAGTGGGAGAAATGATGTCTCGCTGTTGGGTGTCAGTTGGACAAAAAGTGTCTCATTACAGTAAGACATTCAGGCAAAGGGCCACATCTGGCCCCAGGGCCGCACTTTGGAGACCCCTGTCATAGAACAATCATCTTTATAGCTGCATGTATTTTTAAGCAATACATCATCAGCATCATTACAGCTTATAGCAGTGGTTCTTCACCTTAGTGAGACTAGGGACCAGTAAAATTCTTCCAAATTTCCATGCCCCAACAGTAAAGAAAAGGTTATACTCCTATATTATTGCCCATGTCACACTAGCTATCCTGTCGCTGGTAATAAACTTTCAGCATCAGGAACACTAAATAGAACACTCACCCACTTCTATGGGTTTGCTGATGCAAATTGGATTCGGGGTTTCCCCCTGCATCCAATTCGCATAACAGGAGAGTGTGGCCGACTCTCAATGAACCGGTTATCACACCTCCGGGGTAGCCGCGGTCCGGACTGCATTAGAGTCCTGTGTGTCTTCTGGTCCATTTCAGGTGCAAATTCAGCCAGTGAACCCAGCCTAAAGGCAAAACTTTTTTGAGCAGAGTGGAAAGGGATTATAACACCTGTCAGGTTTTTGTTGCTGTCTGTGCCTCCATTAGGGAGATTCACCCTCTCTATTTGTCCTGTTTATTGTTCTCACTTACAGTGAAATTTAAAAATTCCTACATTTTGGGTTGTCTCCAAAACAGGAACAGAGGGAAAATCTTCCAATTGGGACACTAGTTCTAGTGACCCTGGTGACAATCGGGGATTCACTCACTTTGCAGGAATTTCCTCTCACTTTCTGTTTTGGCTATGGGAAAGGAAATGATGGTACATGTCCCCAATAGGACGCAGATCGCAACAATAAAATAAAATTGGCAGGGGTTATAGTTCTATCCCCAAAAAAAAAAAATTCTTAGAACTTTACTATTTTTTTTATTATTCATACTTCCCTAGGTGGTTGCAGCATCGGTCTGATGCTGCATCTGTCCCCTGACACCTCCAAAACTGAAAGCCGAGCGAATAAACACCTCCGATTACTCAGTTCTCACAGCTCCGCGAGCAGAGAGCTGGTGACTGTCAGGCTGGGTTCCCTGCATCCAATTCGCATTTCAGAAGATTGTGACTGGCTTTCAATGGAACCGGTTCTCAAATCTCCGGAGCGAATTGCACAGGAGCCCTGTGTGTCTTTTGGTCTGTTTTAGATCCGAATTCAGCCACAAATTTGGACTAAAATCAGACCTGAAACGGTGAACAGGGACTCACTGGACCCCTGCTGTGAGCAGTGTGAAACCAGCCTCAGTCACAGCTCTCTGCTCTGCCCCCTCCTCGCTGACTGGAGTGCTGAGCTGGCTCAGGGCGAGAGCAGCTGGCTCAGGCTCTCAGCAGCTCACTGAGAGGCTGAGCCCGGTGTCAGTCCAGGGATCTAGCAGACCCAGACTCCATGGTCATGATGATGCGAAGCCTGGACCGACTCTGTGACATTAACAGAGATCGGACATGAGCCCGCGCTCTGCTGAAAACGGGTCACAGGAGTGCAAAACGAACTGCCCTCCTGTGACCCATACAAGCTTTGGCTGTACTTCTCTTTTAAAGGATAAATAATTGCAGCCTTTGCAACACTTGTCTGTCATTTCAGTGGACATGCTTGTCTATAGTTGACATTATCATTCAGACCGTAAGACTAGGAGAATGGAACTTTTATATTAAAGTGCTTGAAATATCGATCTCCACAGTTAAATGATAGAATATGAATAGTTGCTGTGGGTAACACAAACAGTTCTGATTTATTGATTAAAGGGACGACACTAATACTTTTCTTACATGGGATTCAGCCTGTTCTCGGTCTACAGTTATCGTCAAGTTGTGTTAAAATTTCCCATCCATGTCCTATTGCTGGATCAGTATAATTACAATTGAAGGAAACATTGTCTGCAAGTTAGCCACTCCTTTTCCTAAATGTCTTATTGTTGGCTTTGAATGCTTTCAGTTACGGGATCTGCCCATTTAGAGTCTGTGATAGAGAGCTAAACATTACTGTCTTAATAGCACTGAACCTCTCCGGTCTTTTGTGTGCTTGATTGATGAGGTCATTAGCGTGTCAGCCACATAATAATGGTTTGGAAGGGCATCCATATTATGTTCTTCCTCTCTGGGAGCATTCTGGGAAAAAGGATCCCAGTACAACCGAAAAGCGTTCCTATAAAGTGCTGTGCAGTATAATGTTTCTTTTCGTATTTCATATCACCATGGCTATCACAGATCCATAAAACAAGGAGTTCGTTCCCCCTGCTTTTCCGTCAGACTGTAGTTCTATTTTAATACCTTCTAGTGATGCTGTAGGCACATGCTCAGCCTTTTGTATGCTGTGGACAGTGCTGATCAATGCTGTATCCTGGCCTAGGCCAACAAGGCCCAGGCCTAGGGCAGCACTTTGCGGGGGGCAGCACGACAGTGTCCCCACCAGGCTTGCGCTACACTGTTGGGCAAATTAGTTTAGCGCCCCCATAAATCGGCCGCACTGCTTCCAGTATGTGGGCGGTTGGCATTCTGCAACTGTGTGAGGCAGTGCTTCAAATTTTTTACCATCCCTGTCCCATTGCAAAGATTTCCCTTCACTTCCTGCCCCATAGCCAAACAGGAAGTGAGAGGAAATCTATGCAAATTAAGGGAATCCATTGCCCCCCCAGGCCATCAGAGCTAGTGTCCCCATTCGAAAATTTCAGGGTGGGTCTTAAACCGCAAGGAGTGTGGCCTTGACAGGAAGGGGTGGGTCATATTTAAATTAGGGGGTGCACAAGTTTAGTCAGGCCTAGGACAGCACAAAACCTAAATACACCCCTGGTGCTGGTCTTTAAGTAGACCTGTTGTCAAATTTTAGCATAAAGCTGGGATGGATAGAGTAATAGAATAAAACTATTTCCTTTCCTAGAGAAAATGTGGTTCGAGGTTCCTTTCAGCACCGGCCACACCTCTGAAGGCCTTAGTGCTTGGTGTTGTGGTTTCCGTTAACAGGTAGAATTTGATTGGATAATCCTCCCTTACT
This sequence comes from Rana kukunoris, assembly GCA_029574335.1. Lineage (NCBI taxonomy): Eukaryota > Metazoa > Chordata > Amphibia > Anura > Ranidae > Rana > Rana kukunoris. Next base: position 28,493,599 of record CM056055.1, on the reverse strand, counting down.
ATTTTTTTTTTTTGTTGAGCATGAACCAAATACAAGTGGGCCCAACTTAAAAACGACCCATACTTACAAACGGAGGGAAACAACAGGAAGTGAGAGGAAGGGAAATTCACTCCTGTAAGGCTGGGTTCACACGGGTTTCCTCACATCCAATTTGCATAGCAGGAGTATGTGAAGTTGGTTCACACATCTCCCGAGCGGCTCCAGTGCAAATTGCACAGTCCTGTGTGTTTTATGGTCCGTTTCAGGGCCAACTTCAGCAAAAAGTTCAGTCATCATGGGAAAAAGGTGTCTCCACTGAAGCTTTATCACCAATCCTTTTCCAATCGTTTCCACAACAACCCAACATTCTGAAAGAACAACCCAAATTCACAGAAAGTGAGGTGAAATCTCTGAACAGGGGCACAAACAGTAAAACAAATGTTATAGGGGTGTTTAACCCTTCCCTATGCTATCCAAAAGCTTAAAAACATTTATTTTTTGGCTGGAGCTACACTTAAAAAGATTACCTGTTCCGACCTGAATTAAAATTCAACTTAAGAACAAACCTACAGACCCTATGTTGTTTGTAACCCAGGAACTGCCTATATAGAAGAGCAAGGATGTTAGCCTGACAATTAAATGCACATTAGTCAATGCTATTGTGTTCCCCATTGCTACCCGCAGGTGTGAAATTTGGACAATGAAAAAAATAAGCTAGACCAAAGGAAAATTGCCAAGTTTGAGCTATGGTGCTAGAGAAGGTTGGTATGCATTCTATGGACAATAAAAATCTAGAACACAAAACCAGACTTTTTATTGGATGGAACAATAACAAAACTAAAGCCGCGTACACACGATCGGTTCAAACCGATAAAAACGGACTGAAGTTCGTTTTCATCGGTCCAAACCGATCGTGTGTAGGCCCCATCGGTTCGTTATCCTTCGGTCCAAAAACAGATGGCTTGCTTTAAAATCGAACCGGTGGACGGCTAACCGATAGGTCAAAACCGATCGTTAGTACGCACGCGCATCGGTTAAAAATCCAGGCATGCTCAGAATCAAGTCGACGCATGCTTGGAAGCATTCAACTTCGTTTTTTTCATCACGTCGTTTTGTTTTACGTCACCACATTCTGACACAATAGGTTCATGAACCAATGGTGTGTAGGCACATCAGTCCGCTTCATCGGTGAACCGATGAAAACGGTCCGTCGGACCGTTCTCATCGGATGGACCGATCGTGTGTACAGGGCTTAAGACTTACATATTTCGGACATTTAAACTTCAATTTAACTCACTGGAGAAGGTAATAATGCTCAGATTGGTTGGCAGCAAAGAGAAACTAGGTATCTAAAGAACCTGATGGTTTTAATACCATAAAAGCCAACACAAGCCAGAACATGAAACAAGTAAAATAAATAATACAAGTTTGGAAATGTGGAGAAAGCTGGCCAATAGAATTGCTGAGAATTGCACATGATTGAATGGATAACATCATCATCATCAACCAACATTGGACATGTGAAGGGGAGAATCAGACGTTCCGACTCTTGGTCACGTGACCACCACATCTTCTAATGGAAATGAAGGAACTTCATGTCTTCTATTACAAACCCAATAAGGTGTCCATTGTTCTATTGGGTATTAGTCTCTGAACGTTTACCCTTTGCCCTTCTGTTGCTGATCGGCAGGGCAGATCTAGAGATCCACACCTCAAATGATTTATTGGGTATTCTTTGCATCTCCATGACTACTACTGCTTGACTTTTCTCTGCTCACCCTTGGAGATGCATGGCTTTACCAAGGCTGAACTGTGCCTGCAGACTCAAGCTTTGGTAACCAGTGGATTTCCTTCAACAAGCAGTGTTGCTGCAATGAAGGACTAGTGAACTTGAAGGGTTCCTAGGGTCGAGGTCGTGGGGGAAGAGGACAAGTGTTGAAATTTTCAGTTTCTCTCGCAGTGTGGAAATCTTCTTTAACAGGAAAATGTTTCTGACAACAATGCTGACTTCCAGCTACAGTAACCAGTTCATGCTGTGCAGGACAGCAGACCACAGTCATTGGTGAAAGGTTGTTTTGTGTACTCAGCTGAAACCTAATACAATGAAAATGGCCTCCTCTATCATAGGTTACCAGGCTTCTGTCTCATCAAATCTGCATTACACCGAGCCCGTGTTTTAACAAGCTAACAGTTAAAGTCTCCGGGGAGTTGAGCTATGCGACTAGTCATTACAATGTCTTTTGCATAATGTCCTGCTGACTGGGAGCCAGTAAAAGTGGTCTGTGCGGAGAATGGATAAGACAATTTATGATCTCTTCCTAATGTAATTACTAAGGACCTCCAACCAATCAAAGGGGATGCATTGCTATCCATCCTTTTTGTTTTGCAAGCTTTTTGAAAAGAATTTGCCAGCCCAGCACCCTAAGCCCTGGGGGCCAGAAGAGTTCCAAGTGAAAGTAAAATCTGCTGTTTAGGTCATGTGCATATTCATCGAGCAAATGGGAAAGTTGTTTTTAAGATTTCATTGCATGAAATCCTTTATATCAAAGGAAATCTGTGCTAATTTTATTCAACAATAAAATATTTTAAAGTGGATGTTTACCTAAAACACAACACTGTCTCCACCGCATCAGTGGACATATAGGGCCAGATTCACAGAGCGATTACGCCTGTCTATCTCGCGTTAGACTGGAGTACTTTCGAATTACGCGCGTTTTTCACTACTCTGAAACCTCAAACCATGAAATTACGGCTGCGGGCTTCAATCCGACTGGTTTACGTGTTCGTACGCCTTCGGATCTACGCTGCAATAAAATTGCGGCCACTGGGTGGACTTCCCATCGTTTTCGGCGTCGGGGTATGCTAATGAGCTTTTGCCGGCGATCCCAGAAATTACGATCTTCAATCGCAATCTCTTACGGCATCTTTAGTCATCTTTTTGCTGCGTAAAACTATACCAGCTTTTAGCTGGTCTAATATTAGACAGCCCATGTTAAGTATGGCCGTCGTTCCCGTGTCGAATATCAACGTTTTCCGGCGTCTTTTTTTTATTTTTGACGTAAAACGTCCGGGAATAGGAATGTCCGTAAACGACGCTACTCAAACAACGAATGACGTATCGACGTTATTTCGCGCAATGCACGGCGGGAAATTTCTGAACGGAGCATGCGCAGTTCGATCGCCGCGGGGACGCGCCTAATTGAAATGCTTCACGCCCCCTAATCGCGTATTTTGATTACGCGGCGAGAAATAGACTACGCCGCCATATCGTACGGGCAAAAATCTACCATAATTCGTCATAGAGCCTAGTAAAATGCGGCTGCATAGCGTATCTCGGATACGCTGCGCAAATGTACGTTTACCTGAATCTGGCCCATAGGATATAAAATTGGCCGTTTTTTTTTAATGTAAATACCTTTTTTATAATTGTAATTTTCATGAATCCCTCTCCCGCGGGAGTAGGCGTCTCTCCAGCGCCACAGTGTGTACTGGGAGCACAGGCTCATGCTTCCCAAGATACACAGCGAACAGCAACCTGATGTTTCTCTAGCTGTGAATGGCATCACAACGGGGGCGTGTACTTCCAATGACGCCGCCTGTTGTGATGACAACCAGGATTTATACGGCGTGGGTCGCCGTAAAGAGTGCACATGCCCAGGATAGAGCGGTGAATGCCGGGAACCGAGCATTCACCGCTTGCAGGAAGTAATTGCTTGTGGGCTTCACAATGCCCACAAGCAAAATGGCAAATGCCTAGATCGCAAAATATACATTTTCTCTTTACTACGAAAACAGATGGGAGATGTTGCAAGACACCCAAAAAGTAAGTACTCAATTCAGATATATAACACCACTGATTAAACATTTTGAACAAACAATTGATTGGTTGCGGAAAGGATGCATTAAGGTAAAAATGTTTTTACGTTTACAACCCCTTTAAGCCTTCCTTCTTTTTTAAATGTATGTAAAGCCCAAACTTTTTCTTTTAAAATAAGTGATTCCACAGGAGAGTGCAGGATACAGCAAAATGTACAGCAGCAGTATAGCAATATTACAGCAAGCCGCAAGTGCATGAGTGCAGGATTTCAATGGCAGGCAGGCTGTGAGCGACCGCTTGCTCTCCTGGGTTCAGAAATGAGGATATGATGGGGTCCTTGGCAATTTTCACACATGCTGAGAAAGGAAATTTTCTCTAGGATTGGGTGGGAAAGATGATTTCCAGGCTCGGAGTTCAGGCAGAGTTAAAGAGACTGTCACTTTGCTTATTCAAGGCAATGTGATAGGGTCTCTTGAAATAACACTTTCCAAACAACTGATATTCACATTTGCTCTGCTCCTCGGCCATTTTCATTGGCCTGGCTGAGATTATGTCACTCTTTGTACATTGAGCTGCCTGTTTGTCAGGTTTTTTTTGCCTCCTTAAAGCTCAACTTTAAGTTCGCCAAGGAAGGCCATAGATTATGCGATTTCCATTCCTTCAACCATTGGTATGTATAGCCACAGGCAATAATTGCATATTAGAAATCCGATGTGCTGGTTGTACCCAAGGCAATCAATGAATTGACTTGGGTTCAATCAGCCTGCCCATAGATGGATCGAGCATGTCCCTGCTGAACCTGGCCGAGATTCGAACAATCTATGGCCGGCTCAAAAGTTTTGGATCTCATTTCTGACAGAGGTACAGAGCATACCAATGGGTCGAGGCAATGCTGTATCCTGGCCTAGGCCAACAAGGCCCAGGCCTAGGGCAGCACTTTGCAGGGGGGCAGCACAGAAAGTGTCTCCGCCGGCTTGCAATACATTGTTAGTGTAGCGCCAGTCTTATGGGGTAGACTGGGCTGAGAGGAAAGGGCTGATTAGTCTAGTGCCCCCATAAAGCGGCCACACCAGTGGCGGCTGGTGCTCAAAATTTTTGGGGGGGCGCAAACGAAAAAAAAAATATTGCAGCCTCACTGTGCCCATCACATGCAGCCACTGTGCCATGCCACCAAATGTAGCCACTGTGCCATGCCACCAAATGCAGCCACTGTGCCATCAATTGTCACCACTGTGCCATGCCATCAAATGCAGCTACTGTGCCCATCAATTGTCACCAATGTGCCATGCCATCATATGCAGTCACTGTGCCATCAATTGTCACCAATGTGCTATGCCATCATTTGCAGTCACTGTGCCATCAATTGTCACCACTTGTGTCACTAATTGTGCCATGCCATCAAACGCCACCACTGTGCCATCAATTGTCACCAATGTGCCATGCCATCAAAAGCAGCTACTGTGCCCATCAATTGTCACCACTGTGCCATGCCATCAAATGCAGTCACTGTGCAATCAATTGTCACCACTGTGCCATGCCATCAAACGCCACCACTGTGCCATCAATTGTCACCACCGTGCCATGCCATCAAACGCAGTCACTGTGCCATCAATTGTCACCTCTCTGCCATGCCATCAAATGCAGTCACTGTGCCATCAATTGTCACCTCTCTGCCATGCCATCATATTCAGTCACTGTGCCATCAATTGTCACCACTGTGCCCGGCCTGTGCTCATTGTTGCCTCTGTGCCCCATGATGCCACTGTGCCCCATGCTTCTACTGTGCCCCATGCTGCCACTGTGCCCCATGCTGCCACTGTGCCCCATGCTGCCACTGTGCCCCATGCTGCCACTGTGCCCCATGCTGCCCCTTTCCCTGTAAAAAAATCACTTACCTGACGCTTCCATGTCCTCCCTCGATGTCTTCTGCCGCCCTGGAGAAGCTTCAGCCAATCAGGTTCCTGAAAACCAGAATCCGGGAACCTGATTGGCTGAAACGGCTGTCAGTCTAATGCAAGGACCGCAGATTGTCTGCGCTCCGAGCATAGACTTCCGAGAGCCGGAGGGCGGGACTGGAAAAGCCTATCAGAGCCACTGGCTTTGATAGGCAGTTCCCCTCAGCCAACCAGCTGTCGCTATTCGGGTAACCGGCGTCCCATGTCCGGTTATACGAATAGACCAGGCAGCTGGCAACAGTAACACACGTCCAATGCATAGCATTGAACGTGTGTTACTTGCGAGAGGGGGTGGCGCTGCAGCGCCCTCTATAGACGGCCGCCAGAACTTCGGCTAAAATGTCAAAATGACATTTTAGCCGAATAAAAGTTCTTAAAGGGCCCGTTTTTTTTTTATTTTTTTTTATTTTTTTGTGACTGCGGGAGGGGGGGGGGCGCCCGTGCGCCCATATGGGCGGGCCGCCACTGGGCCACACTGCTTCTGACCGGCATTGCACAACTGTGGGGGGGGGGCTGCTTCTAATTTTGATTGTTCTGTCATCCTGGACCACAAACCTTCCTCACTGTGCTGTATGTTTTCTGCTGCACCATTGGCATATTTATATCTTCTTAGTCCTCTCAATAAAATGATCAGAAATTTGTGATTAAAGTAGAACTATAGGCAACCGTTTTTTTTTGTTTTTTTTTGGATAGAGTAAGGGAGGGTTATTTTTTACCATCCTTGTCCCATTGCAGAGATTTCCCTTTACTTCCTGCCCCATAGCCAAACAGGAAGTGAGAGAATCTATGCAAATTAAGAGAATCAATTACCCCCCCCCAGGCCCTTAGTGTCCCCACTCGAAAATTTCAGGACGGGTCTTAAACAGAAATGGGTGTGGCCTTGAAAGGAAGGGGTGGGTCATATCTAAATTATTGCTGCCTAAAAGCCCATTTGGGGAACCCTTCTCTCTCTCTTTTTTGTAATTTCGGGGCGAGCAGCTTAATTATGTTCTCAATATGTGTCCTTTCTCTTTCGCATATCTAAATTAGGGGGTGCATGAGCTTAGTCAGGTCTAGGGCAGCACAAAACCTAAATACACTACTGGGTCGAAGGGTTGTTGTTTCAAGAGAACCTGTCACTTTACCTTGAATGAGCTAAGTGAAATAGTCTATTTAAGGCAAAGTTGAGACTCCCTGGAGAAATAAATGCAGGCTTAGCAAATATTGCCTTACTCCTCACTAAATGCAATTATCTGTAGTTGTTAATAAACAAAATCACCCCAACTCTGTGCTATGTGTCCAATATAAAATTCCTAATACCGCTGATGCTGTACTATGTCACACCCTTGAAGTAAACAAATCAATAAAATTGATATCGCTTGTAAATCTAGCGCTGTATTGCTGATAGTATCTGATCAAACACTATTGGTTAGGACGGTATATAAATTATTGGGCAGAAATAATTGTAGCCTTAGAAAATGTAAGTCTAATGCCGCGTACACACGATAATTTTTCGGCATGAAAAAAAAACATCGTTTTCCCAACTTCATTATTAAAACGACGTTGCCCACACACCATCGTTTAAAAAAAATGCTCTAGCAAAGTGCGGTGACATACAAAACGTACGGAGGCACTATAAAGGGGAAGTTCCATGCGGATGGCGCCACCTTTGGGGCTGCTTTAGCTGATTCCGTGTTAGTAAAAGACGATTCGCGCTTTTCTGTCTGTTACAGCGTGATGAATGTGCTTACTCCATTATGAACGGTAGTTTTACCAGAATGAGCGCTCCCGTCTCATAATTTGCTTCTGAGCATGCGCGGGTTTTTAGCCCACACACGAGCATTTTTTCAAACCCGAAAAACGACATTGTTTAAAACGTCGTTAAAAAATTGTTGTTTTTCAGAACCCGAAAAATGATGTGAAGCCCACACACGATCATTTTGAATGACATTTTTTTTAAAACAACGTTTTTTTCATGCCGAAAAATAATCGTGTGTACGCGGCATTAGCTTTATAAAGAGGAAAAATGGAGGACACCGACAAAACCAAGCACAGAGAAAAAATATTTTACCGATCGTCAGCCTTGTAAAGACTTGAAAATAGTGGGATTTTTTTTTGTTTTGTTTTTTTACTGGCGCGTCTCCTTAACACAGAAATACTTTAACTATTCAGTTAAACCGTTTGTTCAAACAGAGCCACTGTTAGCAAACCTTTTCAGCAATATTATTCAGTGTTGTACTGTTAACACAGTGCCAGGCTTGTGAAAGGGGTTTGCGGATTAGGGCAAAGTTTATTTTTTGAAGCAAGTTTCTTGTTACGGGCAGCTAATCTGCTATAGAGATTCCTAATAGAGTCCTAAATGCATTCATTAGTACCAGGATCAACGTGTGAATGGAGCTTTGTGTCTAATTCCTGATTATACAGTAATGTTGGGAAAAGACTCTTGGGTTATGCAGACAACATTTCTTCCTCGCTGTGTGGAGTATGCTGTTGCTCTTATATATTAAGGGCCAATTATCAGCTAAAATAAAAATGCAATGGGGTACTGAGATCTAGGGGCAATTACCCCCAGGGCCGCTCTTATTCCTGAAATTGCTGGACTGAGCAGGCCCCTTCTAAAACAGTTATAAATGCTGCCTGTGGAGCCCGTGGTTAATTCAAATACATTTTCTGTGTAATACCCCGTCTGTTTTGTGATTATGGCTGGAAAGGTTTACGTCACTGGTACCCCCCCCACCCAATCTGTTGTTTGTAGGCAACCTAAAAAAAGCAGCTTGAGTACAAAAGTCCTTCAGCACTGTTATTATCTTACAAAAGTTTTAGGCAAGGTCAGGTTCATGTTAAAGCTGAACTTTAAAGTAGATAAATACATTGTGATCACTCTCTAGTTGGCCTGAAACTCACTTGCTAGAAAGGCCCCTTTTACACAGGCCTGCCTGACAGTTTTTCAGGCGGACCTGATCGGACGCTCCATTCACCCCGATGTCAGCCGTGACGTGTCCACTGATGACAGCTGCTATCCAATCTGATCTTGTCTGCCAAATCCAAACGGATGGTGGTCCTATTTTCTATCTGTCTGGCGGATCGGATGGGATTGGATTAAAATGGACAGACATTTTATTTTCATCCGATTTCCCCATAGAGGAGAGCGGGAGTTTGACAGGTCCGTCTCAGCACAGTGAGCGGAGACGGACCTGTCATCCATCTGCTCGGAGGGTATCAGCAGATCGATACCCGACGAGCAAGCCAAGTCCGGCAAATGGATCTGTTCCATGTGAAAGGGGCCTTAGGCAGCATCGATAGATCAACATCTCAGGTCTCCAGGAGAAGGAGTGCATCCATACAAAAATAAGGGGCCTGTTAGCATTCCTGTTGCTGGTGATTTGGGACCAGCCTCAGGACCGATTTTATTTGACATGGACCTTAGGCCCATGTCACACTGACATCTTTGTAGTGGGGATTTGCAGCAGCTACAAATCTCTCTGCTTGTTTTCCCCAGTTATTTGTAGCTAGCTACAGAGTTACAGCCATGACCAAAAGTTTTGAGAATGACACAAAAATTAATTTTCAAAAAATCTGCTGCCTCAGTTTTTATCATGGTAGTTTGCATATACTCCAGAATGTTATGAAGAGTAAACAGATGAATTTAAATTTATTGCAAAGTCCCTCTTTGACATGTAAGTGAACATAATCCCATAAAAAACATTTCCACTGAATTTATAAAGAAGGGTTCAGGATGCCCAAGAAAGACCAGCAAGCGCCAGGACCCTCTCCTAAAGTTGATTAAGCTGTGTGATCGGGGCACCACCAGTGCAGAGCTTGCTCAGGAATGGCAGCAGCCAGGTGTCAATGCATCTGTACGTAGAGTGAGGAGAAGACTTTTGGAGGAGGCCTGGTATCAAGAAGGGCAGCAACATAGCCACTTCTCTCCAGGAAAAACATTAGGGACAGACTGATATTCTGCAAAATGTAAAGGGATTAAACTGCTGAGGACTGGGGTAAACTAATTTTCTCTGATCTCTGAATCCCCTTTCCGATTGTTTGGGGCATCCAGAAAAAACCTTGTCCGGAGAAGCAAAGGTGAGCGCTACCATCAGTCCTGTGTCATGCCAACAGTAAAGTATCCTAAACCCATCCATGTGTGGGGTTGCTTCTCATCCAAGGGAGTGGGGGTTCGCTCACAATTTTGCCTAAGAACACAGCCATGAATAAAGAATGGTACAAAAACATCCTTCGCGAGCAACTTCTCCCAACCATCCCAGAACAGTTTGGTGACGAAAAATGGAATTTCCAGCATGATGGAGCACCTTGCCATAAGGCAAAAGTGATAACTAAGTGGTTTGGGGAACAACCATCAAAATCTTGGGTACATGGCCAGGAAACTCCCCAGACCTTAATCCCATTGAGAACTTGTGGTCAATCCTCAAGAGGCAGTTGAACAAAAAAAATATTTTCTCTCTCTATAATGTCGAATCTTTTCTCTCTCTCTATAATGTTGAATCTTTTCTCTCTATAATGTTGAATCCTTTTCTCTATAATGTCGAATCTTTTCTCTCTATAATGTCAGATATTTTCTCTCTATAATGTCAGATATTTTCTCTCTATAATGTCAGATATTTTCTCTCTATAATGTCAGATATTTTCTCTCTCTATAATGTCGAATCTTTTCTCTCTCTCTATAATGTTGAATCTTTTCTCTCTATAATGTTGAATCTTTTCTCTCTCTATAATGTTGAATCTTTTCTCTCTCTATAATGTTGAATCTTTTCTCTCTCTATAATGTTGAATCTTTTCTCTCTCTATAATGTTGAATCTTTTCTCTCTCTATAATGTTGAATCTTTTCTCTCTATGTAGTGTGTCACGTTTCTTCTTTTTATGTTGGTGCACTGCACTTTATGTGTGATAAGTAGGGTGCTGGTCCTCGGGCCTGCCCTGAACGTCTTGGGAGTGGGTGGACATGGCCTTCTGGCTTAGTTCACCTGCTCTTATGGGGTCTCCCTTCGGGGGAGCCTCACCGAGGAGGGTTCTGTTTCGGCAGTCCCTCCAAGGATGTTGGGTCCGTGTCGGCTTCGGCTGCATGAGCCTTTTTGGGTCCGTGTGGCATTCGGCTGCATGGACCACAGTTACCTTAGTCCCTGTCAGGAGCCTAACGCCCCGGGGGATCAGGGTTGGGCCCTCTTAGGAGGGCCAATTGACGATGCACCCGTCAGTTTTTTGTTGCACCTCTTTATGTGTGTGCACATTTTTCCTGCACCGGGTGGAGTTTTTGGGTTGTGTTTTGCACGCCACAGGCTTTTCAATAGAAAAAAAAAAAAAAATTGAGAACTTGTTGTCAATCCTCAAGAGGCGGTTGAACAAAAAAAACAAACAAATTCTGACAAACTCCAAGCATTGATTATACAAGATTGGGCTGCCATCAGTCAGGATGTGGTCCCGAAGTTGATTGACAGCAGCAAATTGCAGAGCTCTTGGAAAAGAAGGGTCAACACTGCAAATATTGATTCTTTGCATAAGCTTAATGCAATTGTCAATAAAAGCCTTTGACATATATTAAATGCTTGTAATTATACTTCCGTATATCATAGGAACATCTGACAAACAGATCTAAAAACACTGAAGCAGCAGACTTTGTAAAAATACTTATGAACATTCTCAAAACTTTTGACCATGCCTAGACAAGCATCATAGTCAACTTGGACAGTAAAATAGTACATTCTACTGTCCTAGTCGACTATGATGCTTGTCTAGGCATATACAAATTGCTAGTGATCTGTAATATTTAGCAACTGTGTCAGATGTTAGTAGCTACTAGACATGTGCACACTGAAATATTTCGTTTCGGATTTTCGTTTTCGTCCGAAAAATTAATTTATTTAGTTACTCCCGAAAATTCGTTTTTTTATTTTGTTTTTCGTTGGAAATTGCATTAGTCTGAAAATCCGAACTAATTAAGGTTGAATCTGTCATTGAAGGCTTATGGTGTCTGACTGTCTGTCGAATGTTCAAAGAATATTCGACGGAGCAGCAAAACTGTACGACGCTTCAATCATCCTTTTCCAGTCGAATGTTCCGCCTACAAGCTATAGTAGAATTCTAATGTTGTATGACACTAGTAATAATTTGTATTAATTATTATTACTAGTCAACCAACAATATAATTTTTCTATAGCCTATGGACCAAGCATTTGACTGGAAGTGTATGATTGCGGAGTCGTAGAGTTTAGCTGCTTCATCATATCTTCTTAGAAGTATCAACAGACACCATAAGCCTTCAATGACAGATTCTATGTTTTTCGATGCTTTGTCGAATCTTCGTCGTTCATGTTGAATTGTCAAGTTAGTTCTAGCTATTTACTGCTCCTCCTCTTTGGTTACAATCAGCCAATAACATTCATCATCATCATTATTTTTATTTTACTTCCCCCACCCAATTCCAGCAGCAATCTTTTCTCTCTATAATGTTGAATCTTTTCTCTCTCTATAATGTCGAATGTTTTCTCTCTCTATAATGTCGAATGTTTTCTCTATAAAGTTGAATGTTTTCTCTCTCTATAATGTCGGATCTTTTCTCTCTCTATAATGTCAAATCTTTTCTCTCTCTATAATGTCAAATCTTTTCTCTCTCTCTCTATAATGTTGAATCTTTTCTCTCTCTATAATGTCGAATCTTTTCTCTCTATAATGTCGAATCTTTTCTCTCTATAATGTCAAATCTTTTCTCTCTATAATGTCGAATCTTTTCTCTCTATAATGTCGAATCTTTTCTCTCTATAATGTCAGATATTTTTTCTCTATAATGTCAGATATTTTCTCTCTCTCTATAATGTCGAATCTTTTCTCTCTCTCTATAATGTTGAATCTTTTCTCTCTATAATGTTGAATCCTTTTCTCTATAATGTCGAATCTTTTCTCTCTATAATGTCAGATATTTTCTCTCTATAATGTCAGATATTTTCTCTCTATAATGTCAGATATTTTCTCTCTCTATAATGTCGAATCTTTTCTCTCTCTCTATAATGTCGAATCTTTTCTCTCTATAATGTTGAATCTTTTCTCTCTCTATAATGTTGAATCTTTTCTCTCTCTATAATGTTGAATCTTTTCTCTCTCTATAATGTTGAATCTTTTCTCTCTCTATAATGTTGAATCTTTTCTCTCTATGTAGAATAATCGTGGACTAATAGAGTTAAGGCTAGGCACATTCGACCAACAAAAAAACGAAAATAAAGCATTTATTTATGTCGTATCTTTTGGTTTTCGTATTCTGTGCACTCGTTTTACGAAAATACCTGAAATTTCGGATGAAAATGCGACCAAAATGGATAAAATCTAATGCACATGTCTAGTAGCTACTGAAGCTGGGGATTCTAAAGCTAGCTCGAAACAATGCAAAAAAACAGGTTGCTCAGTGATTGTATGGCACAGATCTTCCACTGACTGCAATTTATTTTTCCAAGCAACAACAAAATTAAAGTGATTCTCTTGCTGCTAAAAATTGCTCATGTGACATGAGCCTTCTGCTGTTCAGTTTGTACAGTTTGGTCCATGACAGCCCATCCTGCAATCTGGACAATAAAGGAGCAGCAGCTCAACGATGTGTCATCACGCTGCTGACTCCTGTTATCATGTACAGAGTTCTCATGTGTGGAGAACTCAAGTTCTAAACACATAACTGATATACATATACGTATATTGAGAGGGTGAGGCCCTGCCACTGAAAATGTAGTTTTAGCATTAAAGCTCAACGCGAAGCTCCAGGCTATCATTTCTGAGCAGAGAATGCTGTGTTTTGGGTTTTCTACTAATTCTGTAGTCCCGGATTGGGGGCTGGAGCTTGAAGGTTCCAAATTGTATTGGGTGGGATGGAACCTTCAATCCTGTGTCCAGATTTTACCAGTTGTCTGCAGCCCATGTGAGTACTCAGGTGTGCAGGGTCATTATGTACTCAAGCCTGAGGATAGCTTAGGGCTTCCAAATTGGACACAGCTCCCATATTGGAGACAGAAGGTCTTACTTAGGGGTCAAGGGAGCCCCAGCCAGGCGTCGGGGGATAGAAGGTCTCAACCAAGAGTCAGAGGTGCTCCAGCCAGGAGACTGGAGGCCCCTTCCAGGAGTCAGGTGGGCTCCTATCGAGGTGTCAGGAGAACCCCTTTCCAGAGATCAAGAGTGGGCCATGCAGCAGGCCTTAAAGGAGAAGTCCAGCCAAATCTATTGTCACAATGACACAGTGGTTGGACTGATATCTGTGATGTTGGCAGAGAGCGGACGTCAGCTCTCTGCTGAAAACAGGTTACAGGAGTGCAAAACGAATTGCACTCCTGTGATTCAAAGGAGAAGCCCAGGCAAATGAGCTTTGGCTGGACTTCTCCTTTAGGTCACAGGAGTGCAATTGGTTTTGCACTCCTGTGAACTGTTTTCAGCAGAGAGCTGACGTCTCTGCTGAAATCACGGATATCAGTCCAGGCACTGTGTCATTGTTCAAATAAAGCCTGAATCTGCCAGGTGCCTGGACTGACACCCGTCTCAGCCGATCAGCAAGCCGCTAAAAGCCTGAGATGGCCGCTTCCGACCCTCCACAGCTCAGCACTCCAATGAGCGCAGAGTGAGATGAGCAGAGAATCTGTGACTGGCAGTCTACAGCTCTCTGCTCACGAAGCTCTGAAAACTGAGCGATCAGAGATGTTCGATCGCTCGGTCTTACAGTGCAGGGGGACAGATGCAGCATTGGACCGATGCTGCATCCACCTAGGTAAGTATAAATCTTCAAAAAAAAGCGAAACCCATACTTCTCTTATACGACTAATGCCGCGTACACACGATCATTTTTCGGGTTGTAAAAAACTGCGTTTTTTAGGCTCTAGAAAAAACAACGTTTTCTTTAACTTGATCATTAAAACGGCCTTGCCTACACACGTTCGTGAAAAAAAAAATGCTCTAGAAAAGCGCGGAGACGTACAACACGTACAACGACACTATAAAGGGGAATTTCCATTCAGCCCTTTGGGCTGCTTTAGCTGATTTTGTCTTAGTAAAAGACGATTTGCGATTTTCTGTCTGTTACAGTGTGATGAATGTGCTTACTCCATTACGAACGGTAGTTTTACCAGAACGAGCGCTCACTTCTCATAACTTGCTTCTGAGCATGCGCAGATTTTTCACGTCGTTAAAGCCCACACACGACCATTATTTACAACCCGAAAAAAAATAGAGCATGTTCGAATAATTTTTTTTTGGTCGTTTTTCAGAACCCGAAAAATGCTCTGAAGCCCACACACGGTCGTTTTTAATGACTTAAAAAAACTTAGTTTTTTACAACCCGAAAAATGATCGTTTGCACGCGGCATAACAGAACCAAATGAATCAGAAGAGCTGGGCAGCACAGTCAGAGGGGACTGGTAAGAAGAACATTGGTACTGCTGATAAGGCACTCAGGTGCTTGGCATTTTCAGTTATCTGGTGATGTTAAACCCCTACGTGGGCAGCTAAAGTTTATGGGAACGTTCCATTTTGTTCAATAAAAGTGGGCTGCTATGCCCTAATATACATACATGAGTATAATCACCACAATTGCGGCAGTCAAAATATCTGCACCTTTATTTAGCCAGTTTTGCAATACACACGCTGTTCATCATAGTACAGGAACTTGTTTAAAGTCAAGTATCATTGGACTCATAAATAATAATTTTGTGCACCAGAAAGTGAAAAAAGTGCATCTATGGCCAACGTTACACTTATAATGAATGGGCTTTTGTAAACTACATCTACTAATAAAACTGTCTGGACCCAAGGTCCTTTTCTTTTCTGATAACAAAGACTGCGATTTCTGTGAGTCTTGTAAATCATGTAAGTGAAACTATTTCCCCAATGGGGAGGGGGGAGGCGGCTCCTTTTAAACTAGAAGTCGGAGTTATTGTTCCTTGTGGAAGCATGGGTACGGGCTTTTCAAGCCTTACTGGAACAGGTGCAGCACTTTGTCAGCAAATTCACTGAAGTGTTTGGTCAGTCATCTTTGGCCCTCTTCCAAAGTCTGTGCACTCTGTTTCCTCTGCTTCTATAATGGAATGGGTGGAGTGCATTCTCGTTTCTAAGCGATAAAGCCCCGTACGCTTCCAGAGTCGCAAGTTATTCAACTTCAGCCACTTGAGGTTGAACGGAAGAGCTCAAGTGTTGAATAACTAATTGATTCATTTATGCTGAGAAGTTTATCAGTGGTAAGCAGAGAAGAGCGAAAGTCCATCAAGCTACTCTGACTACAGTACATGTGGCTGCGATTTGCAGTAACCGGAAAATAAATTATCGTCATTATCATGATGTATGTATCACAGCACATCTGTTTTATTGCTAGGATGCTGGAATGTCAGCCGCATTTTGAATTCCATGGCCTTTATTTAAATGGTATCTACAAACTAAGCTACCAAGTGGGAATTGGAGCAATGGAGGAAGATGAGTGTAGCTTCTATGCTACACCCACCTCTGTTTGCCCAGTACTATTATCTGTCACATGGAAGTCCTGGTCTTAGTGACTATCTACTAGTGGTATCTATTAATGGTCTGCAACACCCACAAAGAATATGGGAAAATCTCCCACGCTTGTGCTGGTGAAGACTAGTGAAAGTTTCAGAACATCAGAATATAGGAGGACTGATATTGCATAAATAAGTGGGATTTGACACGCTCATCAGCTTGACAAACTCTTGCTTGATAGTTTACATTGAAGGCAGAGGCGGTGTGTCCATAAAGGGTGCTGGAGTGCCTCCCCCTCCTGCACTGCTCTATTGTCATAGATAGATAAATGCATTGCATGAATCTATCTATAGTCACCGCTGACAACCCCTATTCAGGTGTCTGGCCCCTTTTTGGCCACCTGAATTACAACTGTGGGGGTGTTTTTTTGGAAGAACCTGATTAGAGCCATAGGTGCCCAATGGGGCACACTAGCAGCATCTACCGGGGCACAGTAGCCGGCAAATGATGGGCACACTGGGAGCATTTGATTTGGGCACAGTAGCGGCAATTGATGGGCACACTAGCAGAAATTGATGGGCACAGTGGTTGTGTTTGGGCACAGTGGCTGCGTTTGATGGGCACCGTGGTGGAAATATAATGGCACAGTGGCAGCATTTGATGAGCACAGTGGCAGCGTTTGATGGCACAGTGGCTGAGTTTGATGGCACAGTGACTGCATTTAAAGGCACAGTGGCAGCGTTGGATGGGCACAGTGGCTGCATTTGATGGCACAGGGGCAGCGTTTGATTGCACAGTAGCTGCAATTGATGGCTTTTTTTTTCAGTTTGTTTGCGCCTCGCCAAAAAATTTTGAGCACCAGCCACCACTGCTTGAAGGTGATTTTAGATATTAAAAGGAAAGCCAAAGTACACACAAAAACTATTCGAAAGAGTATCGCATTCAGCAGGCATTTAGCATTCTTCAGGTGTCTACTGGGCACTTCATAATCATTTGAAAACGTTCCACTCACTAATCTCCCAGAGCTTGCAAAATGCTCATTGAAGCTTTAGTATTAAACATTCTTCATAAAGCTACAGTCCATGCCCTTATTAGCATTCCAAGACTAGAGCGGATGGGTACTTCGGGGACTTCAGACTGAGTCTACATAAGCATCCAAAGAAGGCACTTGGCAGTTGTTCCTTGACTCTGTCAAGAGTTGTTTGAAACTTTCAGGCCGAAGCGTGTACCCTAATAAGAATCAGTACATGCTATTGTGTTCACTGGGCATCGCTTTTTGTTAGCATGTAGTGTTCAGGCCATCACTGGCAATTGACTTGCATTGCTTCTCCTACCCTTCCTCATCCCTTCTGGAATAAGAGCAGGTGCTGGATGAATTGGTCTTGCCTCTAAATCCAGCCATACATGGATCAAATTCCAAAAATAATTTTCCTTTCGAAAATCTTATCTAAGATTTTTCATTAGAATTTCGCACCATTGGTGGGCTGCAGCAACGGGCAATTTTTGTGCGGCCGTCGAATTTGAGTGATCAGGCATTTTTGAAAAACAACAATTTTCTAATCAACGATGGGAGAATCATGTAAGAAATATAATTGGAAAAGAAATGCGCATGAGTGCAAGAAAATTCCCAGTCACAAAAATTCTTATTGTAGCAACATGAGTCGAAATTGAAGGTTTGGTTGGTCTAATTTCAAAATCAATGGTGGCACAAAATGGATCACAAAATGCAAAAAAAATTCAATTTTTGAAAGAAAATTCATTCAGAATTTGACCCATGTAAGGCCGGGATAACACAGAAACCAGATTCCAAGAAGGCTTTGTAAAAGTTATCCAGCTTCTTTCTGAATGTGGCACTCTTCAGCCAAGTGTACGCAAAACAAAAAAAAAATCATAATTTTTATTTCCCCAATGCTGGGATTTTCTACCAAGTTCAATAGGTTGGATCAAGACAACCTGCTACCAACAGTTTTAATGGTGTGTGGGTTACAATAGATAGGTTGCCTTGTTTTGTTCAGCCTTGCTTTATGGTTGAACGAGGGTTGAACTTGAGACTTCCAATAGTAATTTGCACTTAAAGGGGTTGTATAAGTTCGGTTAAAAACAAAACAAAAAAACTAACATGTCATACTTACTTCCACTGTGGCCCCGATCCTGCTGTTCTGGGGTCCCACGGCGGCTGTCTGTCGGTGGCTCCTTCCCGGTAAAGCTAACCCCCTCTGGGAAACTCTTTCCCGAGGGGGTTAGCTTGCGGGCGCGCTCCGTGTCATACAGTTGGCATCCATAGACGACTGTATGACCCTGGTGGCCGCGTCATTGGATGTAATTGACAGCAGCAGGAGCTAATGGCTGTGCTGTTATCAATCTATCAATTCAAAGGCTAGACTCCATGGTGAAGAGGACGCTGGGGGACGTGCACAGCAGGTGAACGGGCTCAGGTAAGTAAAAAGGCCATGACAGCGATGTGTTTTTTCACCTTAATGCATGGGATTGCCGCCATCTCTGTGAGTCTGACCGCGGGTCCCGTGGACTCGATGTCCACCGGGAATCCCGCAATCGTTTCACGGAGAGGATGAACGGGGAAATGCTAGTGTAAACAAGCATTTTCCCATTCTGCCTAGTGACAAGGACACTGATCACAGCTCCCTGTGATCGGGAGCGGTGATCAGTGTCGTGTCACATGTAGCCCCCCACAGTTAGAACACATCCGTAGGACACACTTAACCCCTTCAGTAGAAAAATGCGGGGAAGTTGGGGAACTTTGGCTCAAAGTTACCAACCAAAAAAGCAACAAACCAAATTAACCTATCTAGCTGGAAGCATTAAAAACAGAGGTTTAGTTGCACGCATTTGCAAATACCTGTGTAAGCTGCAGGCCCCGTCAAGGCTCTCTGTGTACTGCAGTTCCTAACTATGAATTTTAAAGTCTCCTCAGTAGGAGCACAGGAGTGCTAATCAATAATCTGTTTTTAATGCTTACAGCTCGACAGGTTAATTTGGTTTGTTGTTTTTTGGTTGGTAACTTTGAGCCTGGTTGTTATGGAAACATTTTTATATTCCATACATATATTTAATTGCATTTAGCTAAAAATGCATCTCATTTAAAGTCCCAAACCCCCCCCCCCTTTTTATCCACTTAACCCCTTCAGCACCCCCTCCTGGTTAATCCCTTCACTGCCAGTCACATTTACACAGTAATCAATGCATTTTTATAGCACTGATCGCTGTGTAAATGCGAATGGTCCTAAAATAGTGCCAAAAGTGTCCGATGTTTCCGCCATAATGTCGCAGTCATGATAAAAATCACTGCTATTACAAGTAGAAAAAAAATATTAATAAAAATGCCATAAAACTTTCCCCTATTTTGTAGACGCTATAACCAAAAATATGTAAAAAAAAAATACGTATCGGCCTAAACTGAGGAAAAAAAATAGTTTTTTTATATATTTTTGTGGGATATTTATTATAGCAAAAAGTTAAAAATATTGCTTTTTTTTTACAAAATTGTCGCTCTATTTTTGTTTATAGCGCAAAAAATAAAAACCGCAGAGGTGATCAAATACCACCAAAAGAAAGTGGTATTTGTGCGAAAAAAAGGATGTCAATATTGTTTGGGAGCCACGTCGCGCAATTGTCAGTTAAAGCGTCGCAGGGCGGAATCGGAAAAAAGTACTTTGGTCTTTGGCCAGCCAAATGGTCCGGGGCTGAAGTGGTTAAACAGTTTTAACCAAACACTCACTTTTTGTTATATTTAAAGGATCACTAAAGGAATTTTTTTTTTTAGCTAAATAGCTTCCTTTACCTTAATGCAGTGCTGTTTTCATGTTCTCATTCGTTTTTGCTTTGAAGTAGCTGTAATACATCTCTGATCTCCACACTTCCTGCTTGTCTGGCTCCTTATGAAAAATCTCATGGCAGCTTTTCACTGTGGTCCAAGCTGTGTGTCTAAAACTCCTCAGAACCAATCGGATTCATTTTAAAAAACAAAACACTGCCCTGGATTTGTTTGTTTTGGTTCTGTCTCTCTCTCTACTTCACATAAACACAAAACCAGTTTAAAAACTAAAGTGAAACTAAAGGCATATTATATGATTGATTTTTATCTATTTTTAATCATTTTTAAAAGGAATCAGTTAACTTGTATGTCTCTATACCCTGTAAACAGTCATTTCAGAAAAAAATAAATAAAAAATTCCTATATAAGTGACCCTTTAAGGCCCAGAGAAATAAGTGCAATTTAGTTTATGGAAATAACGCTGTTTATTTTCTTTTTGGTATCATAATAGGTAAAAAGCAAAACAAAGAGATGTTGAAATAGGAAACCATCTATTAATGACTAGCAATCAAGTTAGACAAGGGCGTGGTTGCTCTTTAATACAATAATACTTTAATTTATTTAGACGTGTATTTTCTTGCAGTTAATAACTGCTTGGGCTTAATCGCTATCCATCGGTGATTTAACCGAAAACCACGACAGAGAGGTTTTGTCATCCGTCTGTAATTTTCGAGCTTTGTTCTATAGTAGGACAGAAAAAAATATTTGAGGTGATAATTATGGCAGGTTGCACATTCTTTATGGGATTTTGCAGGCTGGCACTAACAAAGAAAGCTGAGTTAGTAAATAACACATTTACACCAACAACGGGAGCATTTAGGGAGCAATTTTATAGGATTTTGACAGTTGTAAAAGCCAATGTGATGTTGGCATCAAGTGGAATAGCAGCTATGCCCTCCCCCAAAAATACTTACTTGAGTCCTGTATCGATCCAGCGATGTGCCCGTCTGCCGGTCTTCTTTCCACTCTCCCTGCTCTAACAAGCTTGGCTGAGGGCATTTTGGCTTATGCTGCTGTCAGTCAAATCCTGTCAGAAGAGAGCTGAAGGGGCGGGGCTGAGCTGTGATGTGTTGGTCAATGGATGCACACAGCCCGGCTTGGAATTGAGCCTGCACATCTACCCCCAAGCGCTAGGGCAGAAACAGAAGAGGAGGGGGCAAGGTCGCTGAATTGCACAGAACAGGTGAGTATAAAGTCATTATTATAATAATAATAAAAAAATATTCCTTTACAAACACCTTAAAGTGGAGGTTCACCTAAAAAAAAAAAAATATCATTGCATTTAGGCTATTTAGTAGAATGAGAATCGGCGTTTGTTTTTTTTAAATGCTAGCGGGACATACCTTTTTCTATATAGATGATCAACGCGGCTTCCGGGTATGGTCGTCAGGACTGGGCGTTCCTTATTGATTGACCGACGCATACAGTGTGTCACGAGTAGCCGAAAGAAGCCGAACGTCGGTGCGCACTCGGCTACTCGTGACGCGCTGTATGCGTCGGTCGGAATGCCTGTCAATCAATTAGGAACGCCCAGCCCCGACGACCATACCCGGAAACGTTGATCATCTATATAGAAAAAGGTATGTCCCGCTAGCATTTTTAAAAAACAAACGCTGATTCTCATTCTACTAAATAGCCTAAATGCAATGATACATTTTTTTTTAGGTGAACCTCCACTTTAAACCTGAGTTCCACCCATTTAAAAGTCAGCAGCTACAAAAAGGTTAACTGCTGACTTTTAATAAGCAGACACTTACCTGTCCCACGGTCCAACGATGCGGCCACCCGATGCCTCGCTCCTCTCCCCGCTCATATCCACGACGCTGGCATTGTAAGTGTGGGTGCCCGGCTGTGACAGCGCGCACTGCGCATGCGCGAGTCGTGCTGTGCCGTCTTGAATGACCGGTGACGTGTCCCAGAAGATTGAAGGGAGGGGGAGAGGTCAAATTCCGCTCGGCGGCATGACACTAGGAGAGGAAGTGGAAGCTGGGTACCTGTCAAAACCAGGTACCCCCTTCCCTCCAAAAAAAGGGGGTCACGAGTATGTAAATCAGAAGCTCCATTTTAGGGTGGAGCTCCTCTTTAAGTGTATATGACCGATTAAGAAAGATTTTGCCAGATCAGCATGTTACATTCAGTTTAGGGTATGAGTTTATGTCTGCATATGCTTCCCAACCCCATCAGACATACATAACCAAGTAATCTAAGGCCTCGTACACACGATCAAATCTGTCTGCTGGAAACGGTCCGCCGGACCGTTTCAGCAGACAGATTCGATCGTGTGTACGGCCGAGCTGACGGATTTGGCCACCCGACAGATTTCAAAGCATGCTTTGAAATCTATCGGGTGGGAATCCGTCCGCCCGACATGTCTGCTGGTTAGTACACTTACCAGCAGACATGTCGTCCCGCACCGCCGCCGAATGGATTCGGCGCATGCGCGGAAGTGTTTTACTTCCTGGTGCGGTGACGTGGCGGCGTCAACGTCACCGCCACGTCACCGACACGTCTGCGCGCTCTCTGCTGGCGGGGATTTTGGTTTGCTCGTGTGTACACGCGAGCAAACCAAAATCCCAGCAGACAGATTTGTTCAAATCTGTCGGACGGACAGATTTGAACAAATCTGTCTGCTCGTGTGTATGGGGCCTTAGGGATAACTCTATAGGCTGATATGGATTTTTCCCAGCCAATCAATGGGGGTTTCATGAAAAAGCCAGTACCTCGTAGCTTTCTCCTGCCTTTTCCATATGCCAAAGATACATATTCAAACGATACAAACATGTATGGTTATAGAACAGTTTTTTTGTATCAAAGAATGTTCTATGGCTAGTCAAAATGTGAAGTCTACTAGCTTTTACTTCTACTTCTAAAGCAGCAGTCTCCAAACTTTCTAACGAGGGGGCCAGTTTACTGTCCTTCAGACTTTAAGGGGGCCAGACTGCTGCGATTGGGAGTAGAAAAGGTCCACACGTCACCGGGAGGAATTGTGCACCATCATTAGTCCCAATTTTTGGTGTCATTGGGAGGAATTGTTCCTCATCGTTGGTGTCATTGGGCCCAATTTTTGGTTTAATTGGGAGGAATTGTTCCCCACCTTTGGTATTACAGGGGAGGGCCGGATAAAAGCATTAAAGAGGACCCAAACACAAAAAGATTTGCTTATGGCGAACATCTAAAAAGGGTAATTTTGCCCAAGTAATGTATGATTTTGTGTTGAATCCCTTCAGCACAAAAGCAGTTAATTTATTTTACATTAACTCTCAAGCCCTGTACACAGGATTGGATATCTGATGGAATCTAATCCGATGGATTTTTTTGTAGGAAAGCTGACTTTCATCAGTCTTGCCTACACACCATCAGTCCAAAATCCGACCGTGTCCAACGCGGTGACGTAAAACACTACGACGTGCTGAGAAAAATGAAGTTCAATGCTTCCGAGCATGCGACGACTTGATTCTGAGTATGCGTGGATTTTTGATTGATGGACTTCCACACAGACGATCGTTTTTTCTATCGTTTTTTTTTATCCATAGGAAAAATTTAAAACATGTTCTATTTTTTTTCACCGATGGAAAACAAACCGATGGGGCACACACACGATCGGTTTGTCCAATGACAACGGTCCATCGCTCTGTTTTCTTTGGACAAACCGATCGTGTGTACAGGGCTTTAAAAACATAGAATATCCAGGCTCAAACTTACCGACCAATCAGCAACCAACCAAATTCACCTGTCTAACTGTGTGCGTTAAAAACAGAGGTTTAGTTGCACGCATTTGCAAATGCATGTGTAAGCTGCAGGCCCTGTCAAGGCGCTCTGTATACTGCAGTCCTAACTATAACATTGCACTTTAAGGGCTTTACTCTTAACAGTACCTGGCAACGGTTCCTGCGATTGGTAGTCTTGTGAGATGCCACTACTATGCAGCTTAATGTTCTCCTTGCTGGAGAGGAAGCTGATTCTAGGGACTTGCATGCAATGATCTCCCTGCTTCTTCTTTATTCAGTAGGTGGCTCTTTCATTCCTCCACCTTTCCTGCTGCTTCCTGATAATTTCCCTATCAGTCATCAGATCACCAGTTATCAGGGGGCAGCTCAGACTTGAGGAAGCAAAGCCCTGTGCCTACCAAGATAGTTGCCTGTGCCCTGTGCCTGCCAAGATAGTTGCCTCAACAAAGTGGCAGTGCAGATCAAGGCATGGTAGGTCAGTGATGAGGAATAAATCAGTTGCAGGGAGATCATGCCCAAGCATCCCCATGCTTGCTTTTTTCTGAGCACCATTTCTACAGTATAGGTCTCTGATAACATTTAGGTTTCATTTCCACTGGCGTTTTTACAGCCACTTTTCTGAGCGTTTTTTACAGCTTAAAAACGCCTGTCCATGTTTATTTTAGAAAAAAAAAAAAATAATAATTTTTTTTGAGCTGGAGCTTTAAAAACGCTGTGGCGGCGTTTTTGAGCGTTTTTTAATGTCTGGCGTTTTTACAGCTCTATTGCTGGAGCTTCAGAATGCACTGGTCCCGCGTTTTTTTTGCAGCTTAGCCATCTACAGCTCAAAAACGTCATGGTGGTCATGAGGCCATAGCATGGACAGGCGTTTTTAAGCTGCAAAAAACGCTCAGAAAAGTGGCAGTAAAAACGCCAGTGGAAATGAGCCCTGATTGTTTAACATACATATACAGTCTAATAAGGATCCTTACTTCTGGTGGTTGAGCTTGAGTTCTGCGCAGGTCCAGTGAGCTGCATCTAGGACAATGCCAGCCCCGCAGATGTATACAAAGACCCTACTAGGTCAATTATGTCACAAGCATTCCGACCCTTTGTATACATGTCATTTTGGGGTGGGGAATGTCCTGACTGCAGCTCATTGGCTCCAAGCTTAACCTAAGCTGATTGGCCCAGGCTCAGCCAAACTCGCATTCCAGTCAAACCCCAGCTCATCACTGTTCGTGAGCAGCTGGAAATCCTAGTGCTCACTGGAGTTTTTCTGTACAATATAGACAAAATGTATGTAAAAATAATTATTGTTCTATGCAAAGGGGTATTAAACTCTTCGTTTTTGTAATCTCTTTCAGCAGGTGAATTAATCGCTTAGTGTGCAGCTTCTTCTTCCAGTTTAACCGATTCAACCCTGGGCCATTTTGGTGGTCAAAGACCAGGCCCCTTTTTGCGATTCGGCACTGCGTCACTTTAACAGCGACGTGACTCCCAAACAAAATTGACGTCCTTTTTTTCCCCCACAAATAGAGCTTTCTTTTGGTGGTATTTGATCACCTCTGCGGTTTTTATTTTTTGCGCTATAAACAAAAATAGAGCATCAATTTTGAAAAAAATGCAAAAAAAAAACATTTTTTTTCCACAGTTTAGGTCGATACGTATTCTTCTACATATTTTTGGTAAAAAAACGCAATAAGCGTTTATTGATTGGTTTGTGCAAAAGTTATACAAAATCTACAAAATAGGGGACTGTTTTATGGCATTTTTATCAAAATTATTTTTTTACTAGTTATGGTGGCGATCAGCAATTTTTATCGGGACTGTGACATTATGGTGGACACATCGGACATTTTTTACACAATTTTGGAACCATTGTCATTTTTACAGCGATCAGTGCTATAAAAATGCACTGATTTACTGTAAAAATGACACTGGCAGTGAAGGGGTTAACCACTAGGTGGCGCTGCAGGGATTACGTGTTCCCCAGGAAGTGATTCTTACGTTTAGGGGGCGTGGCTACATGTGACACATCACCGATGACCGTTCCCGATCATGGCAGTTAAGCTGGTGCCAAAACCAGTTCCCTAAGTTTTCTGTTTTAGGGTGGCTCCTTTGACATACAGCATCCTTTGAAGCCACCCTTGCATACAAGGACTAGACCTTTGTCTCCCTACGCTGTGTGCATCAATCTGCTAGCCGAGGATGGCGAGTAAGCATGAGCTCAGGTGTGTTCGCAACTTCACGTGCCCGTGCCTGCGCCCACCAGGAAGCTGACACTCCGCAACACTAATCACAGATGGACATTTCCCGATCTGTCTCACTGCCTGTGATTAGCACTGCGGAGTGTCAGCTTCCTGACGGGCACGGGCATGGGCATGTGGAGTGTTGTGAACATGCCTGAGCTCATCCTTAATGGCAAGACATTGCCCTGCTTTTCCCTTCCTCTTTCGCCAATCTAGCAGACTGACTTTAGACTGCACTGTCTGTTAACTCTTTGCTGTGAAGACCAGAAGTTCAGGGAAGCAGTGCAGAGGGAGCAGAAGCTGGCAGAAAACTGTAAACTGCAGGTGCAGGAGTACAAATTTTAACAAAAGTTGGGGGGATGTTTATTTTTTTGTGCCCAGTATATTAAATTAAAAATGTTGAGGGTTTAATGCTATTTTATTCATATTTTTTTATGACCATCTATGTTTTCAGTCAATTTGTTCCGGTGGAGGAGGGGGTACGAGTTGACTTGATAAGACTTATGTTTGTCTTGCTACAGTCAAACGTGTGCATTTCAAAAAGTATCCTGGGGCAACTGAGACATCCCTCTTGTGTGTTCTTGGCATGCCCCGTGGCTTTTTTTAAGTAGATGCTACTAAATGAGTTGCATTTGTGGTTCCTTTAGGAACAGCTTAAATTGAATGTAAACCCACTCTCATCCTTTCTAAACTACTGCCATAGTGCTGGTCTATAAGGATATAGATGCCTCCTGCATGTATCCTTACCTGTCAAATGTCTCCCCTCTGTCTGTTATGAGAGCTGAAAAACTGCAGATTCTGTGTGTGGATCTGTTGTCCGGAGCTCGGTGGGTGGAGTCGTGATGTCAGTAGACTTCCCGCCCTCCTCTACACTCCCCTTGTCAACATACATTTTTTCCTGTGTATTCCTTACACTAAATTCTGCTATGATCACCAACATCTAGTCAAAATCCAGAAAAGTAACCACATGACTTCAGAAAAGGAGTGGGGGTGGGAATTAAAAAATAATGCCCGTCTCCAGGCTAGTGCATGAGATATGTAAATAACCTGTCACTCACAGCAAGGGGGCAGAACGGACTAAGGTTTTTCAATGTAAGTCCGTTTTATTTCACTGAACAATAAAAGAGGATTACTCAGCGCTGGATTAACCCTGTGTGGCAAGACTGAGCACAGATGATAGGAAATCTTATACTGTACATTGTGACATCAAAAAAAAAAAAAAAAAAATGTTGGATTTACATCCACGTTAACTGACTTGTAGTAGCTTGAAGAAACCGTGGCCCTACTCCAAAGCTTGGTAACCCTGAAGAGGAACCTCTGTTAATGGCAGTTAAGGTTCTCTTGTGGGTCCCCAAATCAAACGGCATGTCTAAAGTGATGTGAGATACGTATTTCCTTGTTACAGTATGTGCTTTAGATGATACAATGTCCACAGAAAAGTTCTAACACTCCGATGCTTAAACTGTTATACATCCAATAGCGTTGCAACATGTTAATGCTTCGTTCTATTTGGCCCTCCTCAGATGTATGCCAAAGTTGGAAGGTAAAGGTAACGTATTTTCATCAACATCCATGGGTTACACACAGGTCTCTCCCAGGCTGTGAATGGGGGTGTTTATTTCTGACCCCTATTTGGTCTAGTTCATGGGTCCTCAAACTACGGCCCTCCAGATGTTCAGGAACTACAATTCCCATCATGCCCTAGTCATGTCTGTGAATGTCAGAGTTTTACAATGCCTCATGGGACTTGTAGTTCTGACACAGCTGGAGGGCCGTAGTTTGAGGATCCCTGGTCTAGTTCATATGAGAACCTCGACCAGACAGCTAGCTGAGGTCAGGCGCTAAGGGAGGTTATTTGGTTGACGTTGCTGCATTTATTGATCCTGTTGTATGGTAATGACGGTATGTTGTTTGTACTATGAGCCTTCAGACTTACTTACCTGTATGATGTTTTCCAGATGTTTATGTTATTACTCTGTACCATGTAGGCCCGTGTGGGTTCCTTTCCCGTAATAAATAAACAATTAAAAAAAGAAAAGAAAAAAGGTAACGTGTTTCGGGGGATGTGCCCCCTTTTTCAAAGTCCTTCTCCTACTTTGAAATGCATTAGCCTGTCAACTTTTGCATACATGGTCAGAAGACAACCTTTTTTATGCCTGTGAGTATGGTTTTTCTCCTTCCACGTTGGTGCTGGTAGTGCACTAGGGGTTTCCGCCCTCCTATGTGTTTTTACACTAATAAGGGCTCTTTCACACGTCCGTTCAGTTTTTTAGATAATTTTTTCCCCCCTTCAGTTGATCCGTTTTTTCATCCGTTTTTCGTCCGTTTTCCGTCCGTTTACATCCGTTTCCGTTCCGTTTTCCGTCCGTTGACGTCCGTTTTTCATCAGTTTTTTTCATCCGTTTTTTCATCCGTTTTTTTTTTTTAGAACTTTTTTTTTTTTTTACATATATTTCGATGAAAAACTGACGTTAGCGGATCGGATGGTAAACGGATCGTCCGCTAACGTCTGTTTTTCGTCCGTTCCGTTTTTTTGACGGAAGAAAAATAGGGTTTTCTTCCGTCCAAAAAAACGGAGCTTACCGCAGACGGATGTTAACGGATGCTCATCCGCTAACGGACGCTAACCCATAGGGAAGCATTGAGGTCCGTTAACGGACGTCCAAAAAACGGACGACCGGAACGGACGTGTGAAAGGACCCTTAGAAGATAGAACTTCAGAGTTGAACATCAGCGAACTGGAGAACTTTGCCCTTAACCACCCTAATGTGACTTATTCATTTTCGTGTTTTAGTTTCCCTTGAATCAGTGTTATGTGAGGAGTTCTAGAGCGATCCTGTCTTTCCAGTTTGCTCCCAGAAACTCTTCTTGTAAATGTTTTTCTATGTGCTGTAAATCACTCTAGTAATAGATGAGGTTGTTAGCACTTGCTATTCCTTGGCAACTGGAATGTCATTTGGAGTCAATTAGTAAAAAGATCACGGCAAGACCACCGAGAGAGAATTTGTGACGCTGAATAAAGTAGAGGTTAACCATTTCATTTGTGGTTATTTATTTTTTTGTTGTTTTTCATGTTGTGCCTCGAACCAAATCTACGTTACTTTTTAGTGAACACAATATTGTTTATTATTGAGTAGATCTTTTCTTGGTAACGACATGAGATCAGACAGTTGTCCATCTCGCCGCCAAGCTGCTTCATAATTTCTCTTTTCACTCTCAAGTGACTTGTTATTTTTTGGAGGTCAACAGAAGTTTTTACAAAAGTCTTGCAAAGAACATCACAGACCTTTGATGCATATGACACACTTTTCATGACATAAAGCAACAAATAAATAAAAACAAAAAATAAATAAAAACAATATCCCCTTTTCTCTATTTTTGCTGTTGAATCACACGTCAGACGGCATCTTCAGTTAAAGCAGAACTAAAATCTCAAATATGAAACTGGCAGACTGTTTATTGCAGAAGGGACATACAATACAATGACATACAATTAACCACTTAAGACCCGGACCAAAATGCAGGTAAAGGACCTTGCCCCTTTTTGCGATTCAACACTGCGTCGCTTTAACTGACAATTGCGCGGTCGTGCGACGTGGCTCCCAAACAAAATTGTTGTCCTTTTTTCCCCACAAATAGAGCTTTCTTTTGGTGTTATTTGATCACCTCTGCGGTTTTTATTTTTTGCGCTATAAACAAAAATAGAGCGACAATTTAAAAAAAAATGCAATATTTTTTACTTTTTGCTATAATAAAAATCCCCCAAAAATATATAAAAAAACATTTTTTTCCCTCAGTTTAGGCCGATACGTATTCTTCTACGTATTTTTGGTAAAAAAAAATCGCAATAAGCGTTTATCGGTTGGTTTTCGCAAAATTTATAGCGTTTACAAAATAAGGAATAGTTTTATTGCATTTTTATTATTTTTTTTTTTTTACTACTAATAGCGGTGATCAGCGATTTTTTTCGTAACTGCGACAATATGGCGGACACTTCGGACGATTTTGACACATTTTTGGGACAATTGTCATTTTCACAGTAAAAAATGCATTTAAATTTGCATTGTTTACTGTGGAAATGACAGTTGCAGTTTGGGAGTTAACCACAGGTGGCGCTGTAGGGGATGTGTGCCTATGTGTTTTGTTTACTACTGTAGGGGGGTGTGGCTGTAGGTGTGACGTCATCGATCGCGTCCCCCTATTACAGGGATGACGCGATCGATGCTACAGCCACAGAGAAGCACGGGGAAGCCGTGTGTACACACGGCTCTCCCCATTCTTCCGCTCCAGGGACGGATCGCCGCACTGCAGCGGCGATCGGGTCCACGAATCCCGCGGTCCCGGAGCTTCGGACCGGGTCGCGGGCGCGTGCCCACGACCCACGGCTGGGTACTAAAATCAACGTATATATACGTTGATGTGCCCAGCCGTGCCATTCTGCCGACGTAAATGTGCAGTAGGCGGTCCTTAAGTGGTTAAAGTGATAATAAAGGTATTTTTGTTTAGTTTTTTTGAATGCTAAACCAGGGCTTGACAAATTTGCTTGGAATCTAGGAGCCAGCTAAAAATTTAGGAGCCAGGAATGGGCCCTGTCCCACTGAGCTCGCGTGCAGAAGCGAACGCATACGTGAGTAGCGCCTGCATGTGAAAGCAGTGTTCAAACCACATATGTGAGGTATCGCCGTGATTGGTAGAGTGAGAGCAATAATTCTAGCCCTAGACCTTCTCTGTAACTCAAAACATGCAACCTGTAGTATTTTTTTAAACGTCTCCTATGGAGATTTTAAAGGGTAAAAGTTTGTCGGCATTCCACGAGCGGATGGAGTTTTGAAGCGTGACATGTTGGGTGTCAATTTACTTGGCGTAACATTATCTTTCACAATATAAAAACAATTGGGCAAACGTTACTGGTGTCTTATTTTTTTATTGAAAAAGTGTATTTCCCAAAAAAGTGCGCTTGTAAGACCGCTGCGCAAATATGATGTGACAAAGTATTGCAACGACCGCCATTTTTAGGTGTTAGAATCAAAAATTATATATAATGTTTGGGGGTTCTAATTGGAGGGAAGGAGATGGCAGTGAAAACAGACAGGGGAAGCGCCATTAGCATTGCTGGTTGTCTTGTCGTACCAACGGCCACCACAAGATGGCACAGAAGGAACCATAGGCCTACAGAAGGCCGCAAAGCCACGACCTCAATTACCGCCTGGCGCGGCCCGGCGTAATTGCACGGCGGGGGCGCATGGAGAATACCCAAGCTGTGCCGCCCCAGGCCGCTAATTCTAGTCGCAACTGTGACCTGGCGCCCGGGTTTTGGCGAACCCTGTGCTAAACATGTTATACACACCTGCTCTGTGCAATGGTTTTTCTCAGAGAGGCCCTGAACCTCCTCTTCTTGGGTCCCCCGCTGGTGGTCCTGACCCCTCCCTCCTGCCGAGTGCCCCCAGACCAAGCAGCTTGCTGTGAGGGCACCCAAGAAGGCTTGCTCCTGAGCCGCTGTATTGCTTGTCCATTCACGCACACAGCTGCAGCTCGGCCTCACCCCCTCTCTCTCATTGGCTCACTGACCGTGATTGACAACAGCAGGAGCCAATGGCTTCAGCTGCTGCCAATGAGGAGTCAGAGTCCCAGAAGAGCGGAGGCTATAGTGCACATCAATGGATCATGATGGGGCTCAGGTAAGTATATTTTTTTATATCTTGAGCCTTTAGAACCACTTTAAGTAAACCTACCTATTTATGCCTTGGAAACTGCTGCAAGTCAGATGGAGTGATGGCCTATCTAATTTCTTGAGTCCTGAAAACACCAGGACAGTACAAATACCCCCCAAATGACCACTTTTTGGGGAGTAGACAGTCTGAGGTATTTAATAAGAGGAATAGCAAGTTTTTTGAAGTTAAACGTTTTTGTCACAATTTTTTGAAAATTGTATAAATTAGAAAAAATATTTTTTTTTGCAAGTTTTTTTACATACTGTCACCAGTTCAGTACAGTGCTATCATACGACTAGTGTGGGGGTGATAAGGGACACTGACTGATCACAGTATATAAAAAAAAGTAACATTTATACATTTTTTATATATATTTTTTTATTAAGCACTTCAGCCTATTAAGGATTTACTCCCTTAATGACCAGGGAATTTTGTGTGATATGACACTGCGTCGCTTTAACTGACAATTGCGTGGTCGTGTGATGCTGTACTCCAACTAAATGTATTTAATCACCTCTGCAGTTTTTATTTTTTGCACGATAAACAAAAAAGACTGACAATTAAAACATATATATATATATATATATATTTTTACATTCTGCTATAATACATATCCAAAACAAAAAAACAAAAAACAAAACAAATGTATTCAGTTTATGCCAGTATGTGTTGTGCTACATATTTGTGGTAAAAAAAAATATTGCAGGAATCAGCGATTTTGTAGTGGGACTGCGACATTGCGGCGGACAAATCTGACCCTAAGTGATACTTTTTGGTGACCAGTAAAACCAATACAGTGATCAGTGCTAAAAAAATGTGCTGATCACTGTATAAATAGAACTGGCAGGGAAGAGGTTAACACTAGTGGTGAGCAAAGGGTTAGGTGTTCCCTAGGCAGGTGCTTTCAAACTGTCGGGGTAATGGGCACACTGGGAGAAGAGAGAGATCGCTGTTCCTGATCACCTGTCAGAACGGGGATCCACCTTGCTTACATCACCGTTATGCCTCTCTTTAACACGATCGTGGATGGCTGGCAGACATTGAGTTTCCTGGACCCGCGGGCGAGCTGTATCTAATGCACAGATCGGCGTACAGGTACATCGGTTTAAACAGCCGGGCCCCCCTGACGCAATATATGTGTGGTGGGCAGCCCAGAAGTGGTTACATTTTTTTTTCTATTTTTTCATACAGTGACCAGGATACACTGTACTACTCTAGGGAGGTGATCAGGATTTTTTATATTTTTTTACACACTATGGGCCAGATTCAGATACAATTACATTGGCGCAGAGTATCAGAGATGCACTACGCTGCCGTATTTTACCAGGCTGTACGACGAATCCTGGTAGATTTTGTCCCTTACGGTGCGGCGGCGTAGTGTATTTCTCGCCGCGTAATCGAAATACGCGATTAGGGGGCGTGAAGCATTTAAATTAGGCGCGTCCCCGCGGCGATCGAACTGCGCATGCTCCGTTCAAAAATTTCCCGCCGTGCATTGCGCGAAACAACGTCGATACGTCATTCGTTGAGTAGCGTCGTTTACGGACATTCCTATTCCCGGACGTTTTACGTCAAAAATAAAAAAAGACGTCGGAAAACGTTGATATTCGACGCGGGAACGACGGCCATACTTAACATGGGCTGTCTAATATTAGACCAGCAAAAAGCTGGTATAGTTTTACGCAGCAAAAAGATGACTATAGATGCCGTAAGAGATTGCGATAGACATTCGTAATTTCGTGGATAGTCGGCAAAAGCTCATTTGCATACCCCGACGCGGAAAACGACGGGAACTCCACCCAGCGGCCGCAATTTTATTGCAGCGTACATCCGAAGGCGTACGAACACGTAAACCAGTCGGATTGAAGCCCGCAGCCGTAATTTCATGGTTTGAATTTTCAGAGTAGTGAAAAAACGCACGTAATTTGAAAGTACTCCAGTCTAACGCGAGATAGACAGGAGTAATCGCTCTATGAATCTGGCCCTATGATTGCTTAGTGTGCATTTTTAGTTCTAAGCAACCATTTTATTCTGAATGAAAACTACTCATTTAGTGTTTACTATTGTGAAGACCTGTGATTGGCCACAGCTAATCATGTGGTACAGATGGGCTGTCATTGGTTCTGTCTGTACCATATGATAACTGTGACCAATCACAGAGCTTATTACAATAGTACACAATGAATACACAATGAACACAATTAAAGGCATGTAACAAAACCTTTCATTGTGTACAACTGTCATGTGATCCGCTTAGCAATCACATGGTACTGGCAGAGGGATATATCATCGGCCATGTCCCGTGGATAGAGCGGGCGACAGAATGTACCGATGCGTGGCCTGATTCTTGGAGGACGTCATATGACATCCTCCCAGAACAACCGTGTGTTAAAGTGTATTATAAAGTCGTGTACACACGATCGGTTTGTGCATTCAAAAAAGACAGATGGACGGTTTTCATCGGACAAACTGATCGTGTGTGGGCCCCATCAGTCTTCTTTCCATTGGTGTAAAAAAATAGAACATGTTTTAAATTTTTCCTATGGATAAAAAAAACAATAGGAAATTCCGATCATCCGAGTGGAACTCCATCAGGGAAAAATCCACGCATGCTCAGAATCAAGTCGACGCATACTTGGAAGCATTGAACTTAATTTTTTTATCAGCTTCTCGTAGTGTTTTGCTACAGTTGACAAAACGCTCACATGTGAACAGGGGCCATTAACCTCCCTGGCGGTATGATTCTTTCAGATTTTAGGTGCTGAAAGCGGTACCATTATTTGCAAGGGAATTTGGCGTTTTATACTGTAGGCTTGTAATTCTTAGGAATAACTCACTGAAATCTATCCAAACAAGAGTCTAATAGGCATCCCGGGTATGATTTTTTTTATTTTTTTATTAAAAATTATAATATAATAAATAATTATAAAAAATTATAACAAATAATAATATAATTATAGTAAAAATTATTCAATAATGTAATCAAATCAAAATCACTGCAATTTGCTCAGTTGCAGAATTTTTGCTGTCATTATTTTTTTTTTTTTATGATGAATTTCCCCATAAATCGCTATCGCTAAATTCTGCAAGTGATTCTGATTTATTATCGCTGTTTTTTAGCTGCTCTAAAACAATTTTTGCCATAAAGGGACACTTTTGGTTGCTATGGGCAATCTACAGTTTGCAGGGAGAAAGAACAGTTTTTATTATATAAAAGGACATGTAGTGCACAGGGCAGACCACTAGGGACATGGGGGGTGTGTATTTTTTACATACAGTACTGTAATCTATAAGATTACAGTGTACTGTATGTATAGTGTTTGTTTACATTTTTGAATTTGGCGCCGTTCCCCCCCCTACGTCGCGACGCTCGCAGGGAAGGGAATCGGCGGTACACACAGCATCAGGCGGACATCCGGCCACCGTGTACTGCGGAGATTCATCGCTGGATCGCAGAGAAAAGGTAAGTAAACTCTTTTCTGCATCCAGCGAGGCAAGTCCGTGTGTGGCACGGGGTTACCGATCGTAGCTTAAAAATCTCACCCCGTGCCACACACGGGAAGACCGCCAGGGAGGTTAACATGAATAGGAATTTGCTTGCAGGACATCAAGCTTCAAGCTACAAAATGCTCAGGTGTAAATAAAAAAAAAACAGCTTCTTTTGCATGAATGGGCAAAAATATTAATAAATTCAGGTGAAATAAAAAATAAATTGATCGAACAAATACTATTATTACAGGTATTAACCAAATACAGTAACCAGAATGCAATATTTTTTCTATATTTCTATTGCAGGCCTTTGATTATCCTAATGATTTTTTGCTGACTATGATGTTGTTGCTTTTTGTAGGAAAAATAAAATAAAAAAAGTTGCTTTTTGTATAGTTCTGTATTTGGTTCTACTGTAGGTAACATTTCATATAGTATTGTAGCAATATATAGTGCAACATTTTCTAAATTTCCAGCAAAGTTTTTGAACGCTGTGTTGCTATAACCATAGATGTGCAGTAGAGGGCACTCTCTATCTCATCTCAACCTCCAGGGCTGAAAAAGTTTACTTGAGGATCTCTGAAGTTTTGAAAGTTACATTGTAACACAAAGAAAAAAGAACTTTAATTACTCTACAATCAAACTCCAGCTGTGGGTGAAACACTTTATTATTCAAATCCTATTATTGTCTCGTGTAGACAGTTATGTTCCCAAAGGTTTTATTTGTATTTTTTAGATATTGTTTGTGACAATAATATAGTTAATGGAAATGCTGATAAATAGGTACAGTATATGAGAGAGAGAGAGAGAGAGAGATGCATCGATGCCACTTTTTGGACACAGAGAACGAGTACCGATACTTCACATCACCGATACCCATCACCTACAAAAAGGTGTTGTTTGGGAGGTCGCAGTAGTTGAGGGTGGGGTGAAATAGGGATTGTAGGGCGGGAGAGTTGGAATGGAAAAGGGATGTGATCGCTGGGGGGGGGGGGGGGGGGGGATAGGATGGGAATGTGGGGGTTATTGGGAAAAATGGGGGCAGGGGTGACAGCTGGTAGAGGGAAGGAGGAGGCAACAGGCAGAAGTGACTGCAGGCATGGTACATGAGACAGTCAGGGATTGCAGGCATGGTACATGAAACAGTCAGGGATTGCAGACATGGTACATGAGACAGTCAGGGATTGCAGGCATGGTACATGAAACAGTCAGGGATTGCAGACATGGTACATGAGACAGTCAGGGATTGCAGGCATGGCACAGGAGACAGTCATGGACTGCAGGTATGGTACAGGAGACAGTCATGGACTGCAGGTATGGTACAGGAGACAGTCAGGGACTGCAGGCTTGGTACAGGAGACAGTCAGGGCCTGCAGGCATGGTACAGGAGACAGTTAGGGACTGCAGGCATGGTACATGAGACAGTTAGGGACTGCAGGCATGGTACAGGAGACAGTCAGGGACTGCAGGCATGGTACAGGAGACAGTTAGGGACTGCAGGCATGGTACAGGAGACAGTCAGGGACTGCAGGCATGGTACAGGAGACAGTTAGGGACTGCAGGCATGGTACAGGAGACAGTTAGGGACTGCAGGCATGGTACATGAGACAGTTAGGGACTGCAGGCATGGTACAGGAGACAGTCAGGGACTGCAGGCATGGTACAGGAGACAGTCAGGGACTGCAGGCTTGGTACAGGAGACAGTCAGGGACTGCAGGCTTGGTACAGGAGACAGTCAGGGACTGCAGGCATGGTACAGGAGACAGTCAGGGACTGCAGGCATGGTACAGGAGACAGTCAGGGACTGCAGGCATGGTACAGGAGAGAGTCAGGGACTGCAGGCATGGTACAGGAGACAGTCAGGGACTGCAGACATGGTACAGGAGACAGTCGGGGGCTGCAGGCAATGGCATGGTACAGGAGACATTCAGGGGCTGCAGGCCAACGGAACTCCCTGAAGGTCCCGAAGCTGGCAGAGAGGTGAGTACCAATCAAAAGAATTTTGATTGATCAAACAAATTAAAGATTAATCGAGGAATATATATATATACAGTGGATACAAAACGTCTACACTCCTCTGTTGAAATATCAGGTCTCTGTGTTGTAAAGAAAAATGAGACAAAGATAAATAATTTCCGAGCTTTTTCCACCTTTAAAGGGGTTGTAAAGATAAGTTTTTTTTACCTTAATGCATCCTATGCATTAAGGTAAAAAAACATCTGACAGAACCCTCCCGAGCCCCCGTTTTACTTACCTGACCGTTTGAAATTCCCAGGCGCATCCATTTCATCCTGTTTGGTTCCCAGCCTAGCCATTGA
The DNA here is from genome assembly GCA_029574335.1 of Rana kukunoris. Taxonomy (NCBI): domain Eukaryota; kingdom Metazoa; phylum Chordata; class Amphibia; order Anura; family Ranidae; genus Rana; species Rana kukunoris. The sequence continues at coordinate 28,456,095 of CM056055.1, read as the reverse complement.
TTGGCTAGGCTGGGCGGATAGATAGCAGCGCAGCCATTGGCTGGCGCTGCTGTCAATCACAGCAGATAACGCGGTGCGCCGTATCACGGGAGCGTTCTCGCAAAAGCTTTCCACCATGCAAGCTCCCTCACATGAAGGTAGAACGTTTTTGCGAGGAGAAGCCGAGACAGCCCCCGAGGGACCCCAGAAGACAGCGTTTGGGGATATTGTGCAAAACAAGCTGCACAGTGGAGGTAAGTATAATATGTTTGTTATTAAAAAATAAAAAAAATAAAAAAAAAATCCTGACTTTAGTGTTCCTTTAATTTCACCTATAAACTGTACAACGCAGTTGAAAAATAAACTGAAATATTTTAGGTGAAGGGAAGTAAATATAAAATAATAAAATAATATGGTTGCATAAATGTGCACACCCTAAACTAATATTTTGTTGAAGCACCTTTTGATTTTATTACAGCACTTTTGGGTAGGAGTCTTTTGGAATTCTGGCCAAAAGTTCAACCTTGGTTTCATCAGACCATAACACATTTTCCCACATGCTTTGGGGAGATTTCACTGACTCTGTTCATTCACATAACTGAGCATTGTAATCTGTGTTTACAATGTTTCAGTTTATGAATGGAGAGGATCTTCTCTCCATTCATTTTAGCTGAGGCTACAGAGAAAGGGACTGGGGAATCTGTGTCCTTAGTCCCTTATTCTGTCTCAAAGAGGAGATGTGCCATGATATCTCACCAAAAAACCCCAACAGGGCTGATAAAAAGAAATTAAAAAAAATGATTGTAAAAATAATAATGTAAATATAATAAATATATATATAATAATAAAAATCCACTCCTCCCCCCTGAAAAAAAAGAAAGCACTGTAAAAAAACATAACAAAAATTGTAAAAATAAAAAAAAAATACTGACACATGTGCCACTGTCACATGACATTAAAAAAATATCGGTAATCGTTTTTCTGCGAGTTCTTGAAAAAAAAGTATCAGTACTTGTACTCGGTCTTAAAAAAGTGGTATCGGGACAACCCTAGCTTAACCACTTGCCTACTGTGCACCTACACCCCCTTCCTGCCCAGACAAAATTTTAGCTTCCGGCACTGCGTCGCTTTAACTGACAATTGCGCGGTCGTGCGACGTGGCTCCCAAACAAAATTGGCGTCCTTTTTTTCCCACAAATAGAGCTTTCTATTGGTGCTATTTGATCGCCCGTGCGGTTTTTATTTTTTGGGCTATAAACAAAAAAAAAGCGACAATTTTGAAAAAAGACACAATATTTTTTGCTATAATAAATATCCCATAAAAAAAAAAAATTGATCTCAGTTTAGGCCGATACGTATTCTTCTACATATTTTTGGTAAAAAAATAAATAAAAATAAAATCGCATTAACCGTATAGTGACTGGTTTGCGCAAAAGTTATGTTGCCTACAAAATAGGGGACATAATTATGATTTTTTTTTTTTTACTAGGAATGGCGGCGATCTGCGGTTTTTTTTTTCGGGATTGCGACATTATAGCGGACACATCGGACACTTTTGACACATTTTTGGGACCATTCACATTTATACAGTGAACAATGCTATAAATATGCATTGATTACTGTATAAATGTGACTGGCAGGGAAGGGGTTACATGTGTATCCTAACTGTGGGGGGAGGGGGTTGACTGGGGGAGGTGACCGATTGTGTCCCTATGTACAAGGGACACAGCATCGGTCTCCTCTCTCCCTAAAGGACGTGGAGCTCTGTGTTTACACACAGAGCTCCACATCCCAGCTCAGTTACACGGCAATCGTGTCAGTAACCCGATGGGTGTGTGCGCGCGCGGCGGCGCGAGCGCGCCACCTAGCGGCTTGAAATTACATCACGTCATATGACGTGATGTCAGGATAATGGAGTATCCCGCCCGCCGTCATTTCACGGCGGGCGGGTATTAAGTGGTTAAACACTTGACATGCACAAATGTGTGTGCACTCTTGATAAGTGGGCTTTCCTAGGCAGTATGTATTTAAATGAAGACCATCCTACGTAACTCCCACATGTGATGTTGAGCCTCCAGGATCTAAAGAGTTGAAATCTAATAAATGAAAGTGCTGGGGAGCAAAGCCTAAATGATGCTGGATGCCCTCCAATCAGGAAATGAGGTGGGCTCTCACTTGCTGCAGCTTCCAATGCAAAGTACAATATATATTTTAATTGGTGGCTTCAAACAATAAGAGCTTCTTATTGAATTCAAGGCCATTTGTTATATAATGCCCATTGAGTCCCAGGCATTGTGGATAATAGATACTTTTCCGGTAATATGTTATCCCACAGGACACAGTATTTCTCTTTTCCCTTTATAGACACACAGTGGACATGTGTAGGCCTCATCCTCTTTTATATTAATCGCCCATTAGAAGGCGGGTTTGCATTTCTCGCTAATGTAGAGAGCTCAACAAGCCTTTGTATTTCCTCCGTTGGCTCTCATTTGAAATCATTATCTTGTTCGTGTCAGGTAGATTCCATAATTAAAAAGAGATAGGTCATGCAGCAGGGCGACGCAAAGAGCCGGAACATGGCGAGTGCTGGATTATATCTAAGAAATGAATGCCATGGCAACAGGATGAGCGATGCCGGGTGCCTCTTGTCTGATTACAGGAACTGCAAATTGGAGACGTAAATGCGAAAGGCTTTGTGGGGGCGAGAAAAGAGTGTAGCGTCAGCCAATCAAAGCCTGGCGCGTGTGGGGGTACGAGTCACAGCACAGCAGTTATCCTGGCTGGGGGTTGTTAAATCTTGGAAGAATTATCTATCCTATCTATCTATCTATCCATCCATCCATCCATCCATCCATCCATCCATCCATCTATCCTATCTATCTATCTCATATCGGTTCTTTCCCATATAAATTGACTTGCCTTTTTTGTATCTCATAATTTTGACGCTCTTTTACAACCCATTTTTAAACCTACATATTGCTGTCGTTTTGTCAAGCAGAAAGGAAGGTGCGCTTTGTTATGTAGGATGCATCATAAACACCATACTAAATCTCATTTAAAAGAGAATTACGGAATAAAAAGAAATAAAAAAAATACTCACCTCCCATATTGGCTCTAAGACCAGGAACTGAGCGATCACATGACCGCTGATCGCTCAGTTCTCGGTCTGCTCCGAGTGGAGAACAGTGACTGTCAGTCATCGCTTTAGTACTCACTGAAACCCTGACCTGGGGAGGGAGTGGGAGCAGCTTCCTCTGACTGTCAGTGGTACATTGAGAGGCGTGCCAGCTGTCAATCAGGCAGCAAAGTGGATCCCGACAATATTGTTGATATGTTTTCAGAGTAATGTTTTCATAACGCATATAAGCATAGAATAGTCAGGATGCAGGCAAGGATCAGCAACAGGGTATTAAGCAGTAGAGAGGTAAGCATGGTCACAAGGTAAGCCAGGCTCAGGATAACACAGAATAATCATAGTCAAAAACAGGAAACAGATCGGGACCTTAGGAACAGGAACAAGCTGCAGATCAGACAGCAAGGTCTCTCTAGCTAAGGCTTATATATAAGGCAGCTTGGGGCCAATCACTGAAATCACTTTGCAACGTTGTTAAACCTTAGTTTACCCCTGCGCTGGGTGGCATATCCATGACATTCCCCTTTAAAATATTACAATTGTGTACAAGTATGCCATTTTCTTCTGTGTTATTTCATTTTTCCCTCTGCAGTTTTTCTTGTTTTTTTTTGCGTGCGTTTAATGACGACATACCTCCAGCAGTCTATAAATCTTCATAGATTGTTTTGTCCCTTGAGCTGGAATGTTTTGAACACAGCATGCTAAACGTCTTCCATGGAGAGCCACCGTGGGTCACCATAAGAGCCGAGCTTTTCATTATGTTATTGAGATACATTTCATTTCTATGCTCAGTCACTCAAGAAGATCTCCTGGCCTTAGGCTAACTGTGGACACCCGAGGGTTGTTCGAAGTATAAACACAAATCAACCACTGCAAGATTTATTGCATTCGGACCAATCGAGTGTTTATGTCTCTTTTTCACCTTTTTTTCACCCTAAAGGAGTTGTAAAGGAAACTTTTTTTTTAATTTTTTTTGCAGAATTGACTGTTTACATTGTATAGAGACATAATAGTTAACTGATTCCTTTTAAAAACTATTAAAAATAGATAAAAATCAATCATATAATGTACCTACAGTTTCAGTTTCGTTTTTGCATGCTGTTTCCTGCTTCTGTGATGTACAGAGCCACAGAGCCAATACAGGGCAGTGATGGTTTGGAAAACGAAACTGATTGGTGTTGAGGGGTTTTAGGCACACAGTAATCACACCTCCTTGATTAGTGACCACAGAGAGAAAGCTCCCAGTACTGTGGTTATCAGGAAACAGACAACCTGGAAGTGTGGAGATCTGAGAAGGATTACAGCAACTTGAGAGCAAAAATGAACAATGAGGACATGAAAACCGCACTGCATTAAGGTAAAGGAAGCTATTAAGATAAAAAAAATCCTTTACAATCCTTTACAAACCCTTTTAATGCATAGGATGTATTAAGGTGAAAATACACAAGGCTTTACAACCCTTTTAAAGCATATTACAGCTTCAGGCATTTTTGTTTAGCCAATAAAAAGCACTAGGAAAAAGAGAGGGAGAGGAAATTAGGGGTGGAGAGCTGCTATTTGAGCGATTTACAAGAGTTTTTGTATTAAAGTCTGTGGGGCCAAAAAGAAGCTTGTGTACTTTATTGATCTTCAGGCTTTTTGCTTTAGGAGACAAAACGCGTATATGTATATAGGGGCCATTAAAAGTAATGTGAATAGGGTCTAAAAATGTATTATGAGTACAGTGTTGCATAGGGGTGCAATTGGTCATTGATCCGTTATCCGAATGAGCCGCTGCGTTTGGATTATAACACCACGCGGATTGTGGCCACGGGAAAGGCAGCCGCTTCAGCCTACCCCCTGGAGCGGCGGCCATCTTGGTACACCCGGCTGTGGCAGTTTAGGTGAGATGTGGGGAGATGTGGACATTACAGTGCCGAGATGATGTGGATATTACAGTGGGGGTGATGACGTGGTTATTACAGTGGGGGGGATGTCTGTGGATATTACAGTGGGGAGATGTCTGTGGACATTACAGTGGAGGAGATGACGTGGATATTACAGTGGGGGAGATGATGTGGATATTGGTGGGGGAGATGTGGACATTACAGTGGGGGAGATGTGGACATTACATTGGGGACTATATGTGGTGGTAATCCTAAAAATTATCCGATCCGTGACTCTGATCCGTGGAACGATCCGAACCGTGAGTTTTTTGATCCGTTGCACCCCTAGTGTTGGGAGCTGAAGATTGGCCTTGGCAGGAAGGGGATGAAATGTCCAGTGTTGAAGTGGTTAAGGATTGTATAGTGTATGGTCAGCTTACAGGAGAATGAATTGAGCTACATGGAGAGAGGATAAAGAAAAACACAAGCACCGTGCCCTAGAACAGTGTTTTTCAACTCAGTCCTCAAGGCACACCAACAGGTCAAGTTTTCAGGATTTCCCTCAGATGAAATGGCTGTGGTGATTACTAATGGCCCATACACACGATCCGAATATCGGACGAAAACGATCGTCCGATGATGGATCGTACGATTTTTGGATCGTGTGTACACTACTTTCGAGAGCCGATCACGACCGTTCATCCGATATTTTTCGATCGGACAAGCGTGAAAATTTTCCTCGTACGATGTCAGTATGATGTCAGTACAGCCGTCGTCCGACAAAACAATACAAATACATTACAACACGTGACATCACTTCCGATCATTTTTTTTTCTGTCGTACGAGAATTCTCGTGAGTTTAATAACCTATTTTATTTTACTTGCGATTATTAAGCGAAAAAAGTCGTACGATCTGTCGGCCGATATTCTGATCGTGTGTATGGGCCATTAGGCAGTGAAACTGATCAAATCACTTGTGCAAAATAATGGAAAGCCTGAAAACATGACCTGTTGGTGTGCCTTGAGGACTGGAGTTGAAAAACACTGCCCTAGAAAACAGAAAATGAACTCTGCATATGTAATGAGACAATCTGACTGCCTCCATGTGAATGTTTAACCACTTGCTTACTGGGCACATAAACCCCCTTCGTGCCCAGGCGAAATTTCAGCTTCCGGCACTGCGTTGCTTTAACTGACAATTGCGCGGTCGTGCAACGTGGCACCCAAACAAAATTGGCGTTCTTTTTTTCCCCACAAATAGAGCTTTCTTTTGGTGGTATTTGATCGCCCGTGCGGTTTTTATTTTTGGCGTTATAATGAAAAAAAGAGCGACAATTTAAAAAATATTTTTTTTTTTTACTTGTTGCTATAATAAATTTCCCATTTTTATTTATTTTTTATATATTTTTTTCTCAGTTAAGGCCGATACGTATTCTTCTACGTATTTTTATAAAAAAAAAAAAAAATCGCAATAAGTGACTGCTTTGCGCAAAAGTTATAGCACCTACAAAATAGGGGACATAATTATGATTTTTTTTTATATTTTTTTTTTTACTAGTAATGGCGGCGATCTGCGATTTTTATTGGGACTGCGATATTGCGACGGACACATCGGACACTTTTGACACATTTTTGGCACCATTCACATTTATACAGCGGCCAGTGCTATAAAAATGCACTAATTACTGTATAAATGTGACTGACATTGAAGGGGTTAACACTAGGGGGTGAGGAAGGGGTTAAATGTATTGCCTGGGTGTGTTCTGACTGTGTGAGGGGAGGGGGGTGACTGGGGGAGGTGACCGATGCTGTCTCCCTATGTACAAGGGAAACAGCATCTGTCACATCTCACTGACAGGACGTGAAGCTCTGTGTTTACACTCAGAGCTTCACGTCCCTGCTCTCTCACCGATGATCGTGTGTACCTGACGGACATCGCGGCCGCCGGGTACACGCATCGGATCCTCGGTGATGCGTCGGGACTGTTTTTCCCCGCCGCGCGCCACCCTGTGGCGCGCGCGGGGAATTACAAGCAAATCACGTCCAAAGACGTGACCCCGGCGCCTCAGGTCCGCGCTGTTCACGTATTCTGTTAATAGCGCGGACCTGAAGTGGTTAATGGAAAACTATATTTATAGAGATAAGTTTTTATTTAAAGCATTAACAACCGTTGAGTTTTCTTTATTCCCATTAAGCTGATGTTAACATATATACAAAAAAGACTATAAGTCTCTTTTGAAAAAGTTTTAATCTGGTAATAAATTTTCAGGATCACCAGACAGGAGAAGATCGCCCTGGTTCAATTGAAATGCGTATAAAAGCCCCAGGCAATAAAAATGTAGGGGGTTATAAATAACTTTCCGCAGGCAGAAGGAGCAAACGCCTTTAAATGATTAGCAAAATTCTCCTGTTGCCGCTGAAGCTGTCAGTTTTGGCAGGATGAGCCTCTAAAGTCAGGTATTTAATGAGAAAAGATAAGCACTTTCAAGTTCTGTCAGTCTACTTTGCAGGTCATAACCGGCACTAAAAAAAAAAAATAGGCCTCTTGTATAAAAAGTGGAGGAAAGGAAAATGTCTGCGTGTCCTTAGCAAGTTGTTGGCTTCCCATGTATATTCTACATGCAAGTGAAATAATCCATGACAGCCAATCAAATCTCAAATCAGTCTTTTGTTAAGCCGCGTACACACCACCATTTTTCATGTCATGGAAAAAAACGATGTTTTTCTCGACGTGATTCTTGTCAAGCCTGCCTTGCATACACACGCGCAGTGACGTACAATGGCACTATAAAGGGGATGTTCCATTCGGTTGGCTACACCCTTTGGGGTGATTATGCAAATTTCCCTTCTCATAACATGCTTCTGAGCATGCGCTTTTTTCCCCCCGTCGTTAAACCCTGGCTTATACTCGAGTCTGTGTTCATGTGCATGCCTCACTGTGCCCATGCTCACTAAGCCAAGTTTTTCAGCCATTTTTTTGGGGGCTGAAAATATATGATCACTGCAATCAGTGACACTGTGACAGGGGGCTGGGGGGGGGGGGTGATCTGAATGGGGTTAATGTGCCTATGTGTCACTGGTGTCAGTGTAGTGTTGGTCCGACTTACTGTGTGATGTCTTCTCTCCTCTCGCCGGATCGAACATACTGCCCAGAGGAGATGTGACATCACTTCCTCTGCGCTACATTGCACAGGCAGTGGAAGTGCAGAGCGGGGGGAAGCCGTTTCGCTGGGAGCGATCACGAGGGGGCGGACAAAAACGAACAGCCGCCCCCTCATCCCAGATCGCTCCCAGACACTTACCGACCGCCGCATGTAGAGGAGGGAGTCCCGATCGGACCCCCGACCTGCTAGAAGGCAGGGACGTACTAGTACGCCCATCTGCCTGTACGTGCCATTTTGTGGACGTACATATACATGCAGCGGGCGTTAAGTGGTTAAAGGAGTTGTAAATAAAATAAAAATGTATACCCTGTTTACAGGGTATAGAGATTTAATAGTTAACTGATTCCTTTTAAAAACGATTAAAAATAGATAAAAATCAATCATGTAATGTACCTGTAGTTTCTAGTTTCATTTTTGCATGTTGTTTCCTGCCTCTCTGCTGTACAGTGCCACAGAGCCAAGGGGCCAATACAGGGCAGTGATGGTTTGGAAAAACAAAGCTCATTGGTGCTGAGGGGTTTTAGACGCACAGTAATCACACCTCTTTGATTAGTGACCACAGAGAGAAAGCTCCCAGGACTGTGGTTATCAGGAAACAGACAACCAGGAGGTGTGGAGATCAGAGAAGAATTACAGCAACTTGAGAGCAAAAACAAACAATGAGGACATGAAAACAGCACTGCATTAAGGTAAAGGAAGCTTTTAAGATAAAAAAAAAAGGGGTTTGTAAAGCTTTTTGTTTTTTTCACCATAATGCATCCTATGCATTAAGGTAAAAACACCTTGCACTGTTCAGCCCCCCCAAGCCCCCGTTTTTACAAACCTATGCCCTGAATTTTCAAGGGCGCGACCCCACGTCATTCTCCCCATGGCTGATTGGCTCTTCATGGGATAGATTGATAGCAGTGCAGCCATTGGCTCCCGCTGCTGTCAACCAAATCCAATGACGTGACCACCAGGGGGCGGGGCTGAATCATACAATCGGAGGCTATGGACAAGGTAACCCCCTCGGGAGAGAGCTTCCCAGAGGGAGCTAGCTCTTGTGGGGAGGAGCCTAGAGAGCCGCCGTGGGAACCCAGAACGATCAGGGCCACTCTGTGTAAAACGAACTGCACAGTGAACCTTTAGTGTCACTTTAAGTTAACGACACCCTGAAATCGGTTTGCAAAATGAAGTTTGATTTGCAGAATTGGATCGCATGCGATCCAATTCTGCAAAGGACAAAAAAGGGTCCTGCACGAGTTTGCGACGTGAATACGGTGCGATTTGAGCCATACAGATCCATGGCTCAAATCACACCCCAGAGAAACCGCATGTAATTCGCCAGGAATGTGCTGCGCTTCCTGTGCGAATTCCATGCAGTGTCCCACAACGCATCAGTCAACCCGGGCTGAATGTTTATTTGAAAAATGGCTAGTATAACAACCTAAAGGCTGTTTTTTTTTTTTTTATTGTAATATGTGAATACCTAATACTCAGAAATGAAAGGTACACTTTAATTATGCATTGGCTGTTATTCATGTAGGTGAAGTGCGTTTTACAAGCTAAAATATGTAATGAAAATGATGTCCCAGTTAATGAAATAAAATATTTTAGACTTATTATCTTACCTGCTTAAACCTATTAACCCAATTACCAAAGCCTGATATAAAAATACTTTTTTTTTTTCACAATACAGGTTTAAAGTTGGATAGGCTAATTAAGAACAAGAAATTCTGTTGAAATGAGGGTCATTAAAATGGCAAAAATTAACCATTTCATTATTTTTCCATTTTCACTGGCATAAACGAGCATCTAAAATGCATATTAGCAGCTCCCCAGTTGTCATCGGCCTCTCAAACCACAAATCTGAATTGAATATTTGCCGTAAGTACTTAGCAGGCCTCTATGTTTTTAGCAACTCGATCCATTTGAATTCAAATGCTTCCTGGAGGTAACATGATCCCTGAACAGCCTACCATGCACTAGCGTCTGTTTGACTTTGGTAAACCCATATCACATTTGAAAAGAGAAAACATAATGGGCCAGATTCTCGTATGGCGGCGTAACTTCGAGTGGGGTGTAGCGTATCGTATTTACGCTACGCCACCGCAACTTTGGACGCAAGTGCAGTATTCTCAAAGCACTTGCGTCCAAAGTTGCGGCGGCGTAGCATAAATGGGCCGGCGTAACCGCGCCTAAGTCAAAATAGGCAGGTAGGGGGCGTGATCCATGTAAATAAATCGTGACCCCACATAATTGACACTTTTTCCGAACGGCGCATGCGCTGTCCGTGGACGTATCCCAGTGCGCATGCTCTAAATTACACCGCAACTACTCATTGGTTTGGACGTCAACGTAACTTATGCAAAGCCCTATTCGCGAACGTTTTACGCAAACAACGGAAAATTTGACGCTGTCCCGACGTCCATACATTACCTACGCCTCATATAGCAGGGGTAACTTTACACCGGACATACGCTTACGCAAACGACGTAAAAAAAAATGCGGTGGGCGCAAGTACGTTCGTGATTCGGTTCATTTACATATTCCACGCGTAAAACGACGCCACCTAGCGGCCAGCGTAAATATGCTACTAAGATACGACGGCGTAGGAGACTACGCCGCTCATATCTTGGCCAAATCTATGCGTAACTGATTCTAAGAATCAGGCGCATAGATACGACGGGCCACATTCGGACTTACGACGGCGTACGTGGAGATACGCCGTCGTAAGTGCTTTGAGAATCTGGCTCAATGTGTGTTGCGGTGCAATGGCAGCCCGTTCAAAAAAGGTGGATGCAACATTTTTGTTAGCTCACGGTGCTTTGCAAAGAGACTAATGCCGCGTACACACGACTTTTTCCATCGGATTTTCTGATTGTGTGTAGCCGCATCTGAGTTTTTGCATCGAAAATTCTGATGAATTCCATCAGAGTTTAGATGTGGAACATGTGATTTGGCCTGGCAATAGCCTGATCGTGTGTACGCGGCAAAAGGAAGATTTCCACCAATCGCTTATGTTATTTGTTCCTTATACCTTTTGGATCTGATTTTTTGGTTATTTTTTTGATGAGAAATTTTCTACTCTATGTTTTAATTTTTCCTTCTAAAAAGATAAGCCCTAACAAAGAAAAGAACTAAGAATAGGGCCTGCATAACTGGGTGAGAAGGGAAGCCAGGCAATAAAAGTTTAAATGGTTTGCAAAACGTTTAACGTTAGTGGTCACTTACCTGATTGGACTGATTAAAGTGGTACTAAAGTTTTTTTTTATTTTTTATTTTTTTTAAAATAATAACAAACATAGCTTGTTTTGCACACAGTGGTTCTGAACGCCATCTTCTGGGGTCCCTCTGCGGCTGTCTTGGCTCCTAGGAAGGGGGTTATCTTTCAGGCGTGCTCTCGCATCCAGCATTTGCTTCCATAGACAAGAATGCCGGACTCAGCCCTGCCCCCCGACGCTCGCATCATTGGATTTGATTGACAGCAGTGCGAGCCAATGGCTGCGCTGCTATCAATCTATCCAATGAAGAGCAAAGAAGACCGGGCCGAAATCCAGCACGTTCTCGACGCAGGACTTTCGAGGGCTCAGGTAAGTAAACGGGGGCGCTGGGGGGGCCAGTAAGCATCGGATGTTTTTTCACCTTAATGCATAGAATTCATTAAGGTGAAAAAAACATGAACCTTTACAACCCCTTTAAGCTCTCACAGGTAAGGCCCCCCTAACTCTCTTGTCTTGAATTGTATTGCAAATGTACCATCTCCTTTTTATTTTGCAAAGTGCTGATGAAACTGTTGGTGCTCAATAAATCCTGTATAATAATTGTATGGAGCTTCTGTTAAGAGGAGTAAGGAAGTTTGAGCTGGAGATCTGCAGAGGTCAAAAGAGCTTAACCCTACTCTGTCAACATCGGATACTCTAGTTGCAAGTCATAGCAGCTAATCTGCAACTTGGGGGTCCTTTAAGACAGTTTAATTTAGTAGTATGGTGCAACGGTGTCATCTGTTCAGTGCAGCCAACTGGTAGTGATCGGGTAGTTATGGAGCAGTATGCATTTATGGCTAACTGATATCAGAAATCGGTTCGGGGGTCCCACGGGCACGGTCACGGAGCTTCGGACCGGGTCATGCTCAAAACCCCACAGCTGGGCACTTAAAGAGGACGTACAGGTACGTGTTTGTGCCCAGCCGTGCCGTTCTGCCGATGTATATCAGCGTGAAGGGGTCCTTAAGTGGTTAATGACCAGGCCATTTTTTCCAAAATGGCACTGCGTCGCTTTAACTGACAATTGCGTGATAATGCGATGCTGTACCCAAACAAAATGTTTCCCACAATTAGAGCTTTTTTTTTGGTGGTATTTGATCATCTCTGCGGTTTTTATTTTTTGCGCTATAAACAAACAAGGAGCGACAATTTTGTTATAATACATATCTAAAAAAATATATATAAAATAACACATTTACTCATCAGTTTAGGCCGATTTATATTCTTCTACATATTTGTGTTAAAACAAAATTGCAACTAGTATCAGTATCGGGACCGATACCAAGCATTTGCGCGAGAACTTGTACTTGCACAAATGCTCCCGCCGCCTAATCCGATACCTGGGAAAGGGGGGCGGAGTCAGAGGCTGTGTGCAACCGAAAGTGAGCAGGCGGAGAGGGTGGACAGAGCAGGGAGCAAGTCTTTAGTAGTGGAACTAGGTAAGCTGGCAGGGGTGTAGGGCGCAGTCACATTTTCTATCAGAATCAGTGACCGGAGCCGTCACATTTGGTTGCCGTCAGCGCTGAACTTAGTACACCCTACACTCGGCCACAGTAAGCCTGCAGTGGTTCGGGCTGAGTGTAACAAGATGTCCGCTGTCGCTTGCTGCTGCTTACTGCAGCCGAGTGCAAGGTGTACCAATATGAGCCTCGCAGCATAGCATTTCAAAATAAATCCTTTGCTCTCATGTCATTTATTGCTGCATTTCAATGCCTACCCATAAGTGCCACCTATCAGTGCTGCCTATCAGTGCCAGTCACCTGTCAGTGCCATCTAACAGTGCTCATAAGTTATGTCTCTCAGTGCCATCTATCAGTGACAGCCCCCTATCAGTGCCATCTATCAGTGCCCAGAGGGCCGCCTGTCAGTGCCAGCCACCTGTCAGTGCCACATATCAGTGCCTATAAGTTCTGTCTCTCTCAGTGCCATCTATCAGTGCCAGCTGCCCCCTATCAGTGCCAGACATTAGTGCCCATAAGTAAGGGTGACCAGACATCCCCAGTTTCAGGGGACAGTCCCCTGAATGAGGACACTGTCCCTGGACCAAGTCTGTCCCTGGTTTTGTCCCCAAATTGGATTTAATAGGGGGCAGGGGCAATTTCAAAGAAAGTCAGTGCAGAATTAAAATAAAAAAAAATTAAATTACACACCCCTCTCCGCTGTGCCTACTAGCATAGGGGTGTTGTATTTTCCCCATTATCTGTGTTGTATTTTTCCCCTTTCTGATGATCATGTGCTGGTTGGAGCGGAGGGAATATTTATTTTCGGTTTCAGGTTTCAGTTTCGGGCGCATGCCCATTCAGCTCCGCTCGCATGTTCTTCTGCCTTGGCTCAAATCCAGGCCAGCCACCTGCCTATCTCCGTGCCTTCCCCGGTGGAGTGATCTTCCTACGCTCTCCATCCAGTAGTGGCTGGGGCCCGTAGAGTAAGGCCGCGTACACACGGCAGAGAACCTCGACGGGCAGAACACATCGTTCCGCCCGTCGAGGTTCTCTGCCGGCCGTCGAAATCGGCGACCCGCCCGTCGGGAATGGCAACCAGCCATTCATCCAGGCGGGCCGTCGAGCAAATAGAGAGCGTGCTCTCTATTTCTGCTCGACGGGCTTCCCGACGGGAAGCTCGCCGAGAGCGTACACACGGCCGAGGTCCTCGCTGGAATGCAGCTTCCAGCGAGGTTCTCGCTGGTTTCCAGCGAGAACCTCGGTCGTGTGTACGCCGCCTAAGACTTAAGATGTTATGCGGCGGGCGGCGACGGGCAGAGAGTCGCTAACTGTCGCCATTACTAGTAAACTGGTATGGAGAAGAGCCCTAGTTATATTCTGCTTTTCTCAGTAAAAAACACATTCAAATTAAAATCCTCGAAAGGTTTACCCACAAGTTTTCAAGAGAAACTTTGTCAAGCAGAGCAGAGTGACTTCGGTTGTCTTCAAAGCCTGAAATTTTCACTAATATAAAGTATCACTTTAAATATAAACCACAGCAACCGCTGAAAAGATGAGATAGTCTGAGGTTCCTGAGCAACAAGGACAGCTGTGCTATAACTATTTTTATTCCACATTGCATAGAGAATGCTCTGGGTAACCATGGAAACCACCAACTAAAATTACAGGGGAGTGAATTTGCTGAAAACAGATAACATAAGAAACTAGTTGTTTTCATAGAAATAAAGGGGGGGTTCGATCAGATATTTTGTTTCTTTTCTGTTATTGGGTACAGTGAGGCTGACGATATTATTTTAATGGAAAGGAGCATTTTGTTCGAAGGCTGCTCTAGGCTCAAGCTCTGCGATAACCTGGCAGCATTGCAACGTGGGTGTTGCCAGCGTGTTCCATACAGCTGACACCTGCTTTATTTGCAGTAATGACGTTTGCAAGGCTTTGCTCTGGGGTAGGGAGCCCACACAAGATCAGGCTGATGGTATCATTACCAACTCATAACAACTGTTGTGCATTGCAGAAAACAAATTGCTTCTTTGCGACCTATGTGGGATGAAAATAGAAACAAATAGAGAGAGATCAGCCATGCAAATATAGCGAAAACCGCTAATCGGAGTGGTGAAGTATGATTTGCGCAATTCAAGTAAAGGAAAAAACGATAAAAGAAGGACTTTAATGCCCCGTACACACAATCGGTCACATAAGAGCTTTTGGTTGGGAATACCGACTGTGTGTATGCTCCATCGGACTTTTTCTGAAAAGGTGAACTAACCTATACAGTGTAAGTGTTTAGGTTTAGACACACTTTAAAGGGACTGTCAAGAAAAATAAAGAAACTGCTGCAGGTATAAACTGAATGCAAGTGTATTGGCTGCTATGAGCCCGAACACATAGCTGCTAAAGGTCAGTAACAAAAATGGAAAAATCTGCGAGTTCTGCAGATCATGTTTGCATGTCAAGGTTTGTGCTAATATTTACTTGTGTACAGTGCATATGTACCCTATTGGAGTACAAGAGCCTCCTGCGTCCTAGCAACAAGAGCCTCCTGCGTCCTAGCAACAAGAGCCTCCTGCGTCCTAGCAACAAGAGCCTCCTGCGTCCTAGCAACAGAGGATGCTATGTAGCAATAGCCACCAGTATTCAAGCAACTAAAGGACACAAGGCAGCAATAGCCACTTGTGTCCTAGCAGTTGAAGAGTCAAGGCTGCAAAAGCTGCTTACTTCCCAACTAATGGAGGACGCTAGGCAGCATTAGCTGTCTGCATCCAGCAATGGAGAACACATACAGCAAAAGCTTCCTGCGTCCTAGCAACCAATAGGCTGCATTAACACTGTACCCTTGTAAATAGGGTTGTACCGATACCGATACCAGTATCGGTATCAGGACCGATATCGAGTATTTGCGGGAGTACTTGTACTCCCGCAAATACCCCCGATACCTAAATAGAATACTTGTCCCGCCGCCGCCGCACACGCCGCAATGAAAGCTGCCGCAATGAAAGCCGCCGCACACGCCGCAATGAAAGCTGCCGCACACGCCGCATGGTTAAAGCGTGCGGGAACATCACAGCTTTCATTTGAATAGCTGTAGTGTTCCTGCGCGTATAGACACTCCCCCTTGCTCGGGTTTGGATGGGTGATTGTGATTTGTCCAATCCCGAGCAAGGGGGAGTGTCTATACGCGCGGGAACACTACAGCCATTCAAATGAAAGCTGTGATTTTCCCCGGGCGGCTGCTAGGTATGGGGGAAAGGGACATGGCTGGAGGGACATGGCTGAAGGGACATGGCTGAAGGGACATGGCTGCATATGTGGGGGACATGGCTGGAGGGACATGGCTGCATATGTGGGGGACATGGCTGGAGGGACATGGCTACATATGTGGGGGTCATGGCTACATATTTGGGGGACATGGCTGGGGGGACATGACTACATATGTGGGGGACATGGCTGAAGGGACATGGCTGCATATGTGGGGGACATGGCTGCATATGTGGGGGACATGGCTGCATATGTGGGGGACACATTTAAAAAAAAGTATCGGTATTCGGTATCGGCGAGTACTTGGAAAAAAAGTATCGGTACTTGTACTCGGTCCTAAAAAAGTGGTATCGGGACAACCCTACTTGTAAACATTGCTCAAGTGCTACCTGCATACTTTATGGCATTACATATGCAGGATTGTGCTGGCAGAAGCTGTGCAATGACTTCATCCACCCGCTGGAGCTTTTTCAGGGTAGTATCCTGCAGTGGAGATGCAGATAGGGTGAGCAGATACAGTGAGGGAAAAAAGTATTGATCCCCTGCTGATTTTATACATTTGCCCACTGACAAAGAAATGACCAGTCTATAATTTTAATGGTAGATTTATTTTAACAATGATAGACAGAAAAACAACAAAACTATCCAGAAAAACACCCCACACTTACCCCATCTAGGTCGCAGGCAGTGCTTCCTCCAGGCAGTGGCTTCGCCCTGTGTCTCCTCCACCTTGGCTTTGGCGGCTTCCCCTGTGTCTCCTCCCTCCTCCTCCTCGGCAGCCAATAGGATCGCTTCTCCTCTCGTCCAATCGGGTGACAGGTCTCATGACACGTTTCCTGTTTATCCAGGAGGAGAATCAGGAAGATAATAGTGAATAATAATTTTCTATTGTCACACAACTGGTTGGGCTCGGGACACAGTGCTGTGCGCCCCAAGCCCACCCTTTTTTTAAGCCAATTAAAGCCTCATGCTCTAATCATGTGCTTCTAAAAAAAAAAAAACGATTGGAATTCATGCATCCGGCGCCCTGCATGTAGATTAGGGGCCGAGTGCATGGATTAGGGTGGCGGCACCACATATGGATGTGCCGCCACTGATATTGACTGGCTGGAGCCTTCAGTACTCCCCACTCCAGAAGCATTAATGTACATGTGTGGTTGACGTGCATGTTTGTATAGTGATCTCAATACCAATTGTTTGGACACCAGGTTATGACACATACACTAAACTCGTTATGGTGTTAGAACTCATTGATGATATTCTGCGTATGATTAACCCTTTCAGGGCAGGAAACTAACATAAATATATCTACAACCTTGCAGCCTATAGAAATTTTCTGGAGAACTTTATTACACTGGAGACTAGTCCATGGTGACCAAAGACCAGGAGTCTTCAAAAGAGAAAATGCATGATGTTTTTCTGTATCCATCTGTATGCACCTAATGGCTGTAATATGCAGCATCAGAAGTTATGACTCACCGTTGCAAAAACAAGCTTGGTGGGAGTAAAGCAGCATCTGATAGCTCACATACCCTCTCCTTAGCATGTTAATTAATCAAAGGATGTCATAAAGCTTCCTGTTGTTCTCTGAAAATCTGTCAGGTTTTTTTTTCTCCAGCTGGCAGATCAAAATTATTATTTTTTTGCTCTGTGCCATTTGTAGTCATCTATTTTATGATGCATATGGGAAGATTAAAAAAAAAAAAAAGTGTTTTCGTATTGCCTATTTATTGTTCTGAGAATTTGTTATATATCATTTACATGTCAGAACACAATATTTCATTTTATAAGAGGAGTGAGTTAATTTGTACTTGGCAGAAAAAAAGAAAAGGTTATTTGGGTGCAAAGAGGTATAAATTCTGATTTTGTTGTGGTTAACGTGCAGTGCGTTAGCCTTGGTGGACCTGCGGTTTGCTAATTTGTGACCATGTGTTTTTTTGTTTTTTAGCTAAAAGGGAACACAGATATTTCTATTTTACACAGTAAATAGACCAATAGTGCTCAGCTCTGGGCCTCCATGAAAACAATGGCTGTAGGGAAGAGGAGAGCGTGCTTGATAATCACTAGTAAAGGCTGATTAGGTGACATCATGCATATGTTACTATGTCTCATCTGTTGTTGGTGCTCCCTCCTCTCCACACGTGTGACAGCACCCCTTTAAATTTAAATTTTGCGCCCGGGGCGGTGGCCCCCCTTGCACCCCCCACGCTACGCCACTGCTTGGAAGTGCAGTTGCTGTAGATCGGAGGGGGACATGCAAGGAAAATAAAAAACAGCATTTTAGCTTGCACAGGATTGGATGATAAAATCAGCAGAGCTTCTTTGCACTTTGCACTTGTAGATTTCACTTGTAGCGCAAATTGGATTTGCCTTTCATAACTAACCCCCATAGGCTACCATTAGGATCTTGTTCTGCAATTGTTAGTTGTCTGGCCGTCATGCTCATCCAATGGCTTTAATACTTTTCCTGTTTCAGACCTGAAGCAGTTATGCAGCCCAAGGCCTCGTACACATGACCGAGAATCTCGTCAGGAAAAACCCGTCATTTTCCCTGACGAGATTCTTGGTAAGAAAGTCATGCCGCCCGAGTGTAGACTTTCGTTTCAAAAGAACCGTGGTTCTCTTGAAAAGGAAAGAACGCGGTGACGTCATCGCGTACGACGAGCAAGCGCTCGTCACATTCGATGCCGTCGCCGCCATTTTGCTTCACCCTACCTATGCCGTGGAAGTTACCGCGCATGCGTCAAAGTCATTTTGAGCATGCGCCGGTTTCCATGGCGACGGGTAAGTATACACACTCTCGGGTTTCTTGTCTGGAAACAGGCAAACGAGAATCTAGACGAGAAAAAAGAGCAGGTCCTCTTTTTTTTCTCGTCGAGATTCTTGCCAAATTTCCAGACGAGAAACCTGAAAGACATGAACGGCAATCTCCGCAAGAAGCAGTTTTCTTGCTGTTTTTTGCCGAGAAAACCGGTCGTGTGTATGAGGCTCAAGAGTGAATCTGCTGGCTGAACATTTATTCTAAGTCAAAAAGCAACATTGCAGTTTGTGGATGCATAGTCCTTAGATGGTGTTGGGGTTTGTAGTTTCCTGGGATACCCACATCATGCACCCCAGGAGGCTGTGGGGTTCTCTATTGTTCGTAGGATGCCTACCCTTTCCTGGTTCTTGCATATGACTCCCTGAGGATGAACCGTGGCCCATGCACATCATTACAGAGCTGGCTGTAAGAACTCAGAGACAGGTGGCTCCTTGATGACATCAGAAGAAGATGATGGTGTAGGACCAAGTGTGTAGCACAGTGTTTCCCCGAAAATAAACCCTTGTCTTAAAATAATTTTGGCAACAAAAAACACAGTAGGGCTTATTTTAAGATCAGGTCTTACCATGTAATGTACTGTCTTCTCTCCCCCTCTCCTTCCCTACCTGTCAGGAATCCCCAGTGTTAACTGAGTTAAAATGCTTGTAAAATCCTATAATTCACTCTATTACAGTAGTATATAATGTACAATGTGTGTTTTTCTGTCATATAATTGTGCCAAATACGTTCACTATAGCGCCGCTCTGCGCTTCTGTAACCTGCCGGAGCTTCTCACCCCAGATTTATATTACAGAAACACACACATTGTGGATTATATACTACTGTAATCGAGTGGATTCTAGGATTTTACCATCATTTTCAAATAGGGTTTTTTTTCAGGGTAGGGCTTATATTTCAGCCCTCCTGGAAAATAACGCTAAGTCTTATTTTCAGCGTAGGTCTTACTTTCGGGAAAACAGGGTAGCAGATACCTACAGATCACTTTTTTTTTGCAGATCCTAGCTATAGAGGTAAAATGGGGCAAGAAATTGGGCAGTGGAATTTAATTCCCCCTTTAATTGTCAAGACATATGCATTTAAGTGTCTTTTGGGGGTGACCTGTCCTTTGATACCAGGGCATTTTTCCTCTTTGCAGACCACTGACCTTGGGGCGTTATGGGGCATTTTTTCTTCATGACGACACATAATCTTGATCGCCGATCTTTTGTGGTACAATACATTGCACTGATCACTACACTCGATACATCATTTTTTGCATTACATTGTGCACTGCAGACTTCTGTACTTTGTAAGCTATGCTATACAATATGCATTCTTGATTGCTTCTTGTTACTCTTGACCAGAGTGTTAATCGGCTCAACAGTTGCTGGTAGCTAAGTAGTTTTCAAATGTTTTAATAAAGCTCTACCTTACCTCCTCTCCAACAGTCCAAAGTCTGTGAGGGGTCCCTCGCTGTAACTGCCATCTTTCCTCGGCTCCTTCCGGGTGCTGGTCTTCGACTGTCCTGATTGGCTGGGACAGCATACACAGGAGTCAATCATATCGGCACAACCAGGTGCTGTGTCGGCTATACGAATGGAGCTCACTGCAAATTCAGGAACACTGAGCTACAAAGAAGGCTGAAAAAAGTGAAAACAAACATGGTAATTGTTATGCCTTGTACACACGGTCAGACTTTTGACCGTGCAAAAGTCCGCCGTGAGGTCCGTCGGACTTCCAACAAAAAAAGTCCAATGGAGGCTACACACGGCCGGACTTTCCGACAAAAAAAGTCCAATGGAGGCTACACACGGCCGGACTTTCCGACAAAAAAAGTCCAATGGAGGCTACACACGGCCGGACTTTCCGACAAAAAAATTCCAATGGAGGCTACACACGGCCAGACTTTCCGACAAAAAAAGTCCAATGGAGGCTACACACGGCCAGACTTTCTGACAAAAAATGTCCAATGGAGGCTACACACGGCCAGACTTTCCGACAAAAAAGTCCAATGGAGGCTACACACGGCCAGACTTTCTGACAAAAAAAGTCCAATGGAGGCTACACACGGCCGGACTTTCCGACAAAAAAAGCATGTCTGACTTTTTTTCTCGGAAAGTCCGGCCATGTGCACGAGGCATTAATGATACTTTTGCTAACTAAAAAATAAGCTTTGGATCTACTTTTTTTTCCCTCTACGGTCATGTAGGCTTATATAGTATACATTTACAATTATTTATGATATCAGCCATGTATGCCTTTCTACAGATCATATATATGTGCTTTATGTGATATGCTGGCACAGATGCAAGAAACATTTGTGCACTCGACTTGTCAAATTTAGACATACACAATCTCACCAAGAACTTTATCTTCCTGAAGAATGACATCGACGATTAGGGAAACATTTTTCACAGAAATTACTTTGACAAAGCATGGAAATAGAGAGAACATTCAACAGGTGCAATTAAACTAGAGGATTTTCCGATTTCCAATGGTTCAAGTCAGGGTTTTTTAATTTGAAGGGAACATAACTTAAAACCCATTTTTTTGTTTTTTCGTTTAATCAGCGGCTTGAACGATAAAAAAAAAAAAAAGAAAAGACCAGCTTTCCCCATCCACACATTGGAGGTGGATAGGGAAATCACTCCCACTGAACCTTTGTACTATGAGATTACACCCATTAATGGCACCGGCTACAACCGGCGGCACTGACCGTGTGGAAATTTCCCAATAGGCTGGTTGTACAGAAGTTGATCATTATATTGACTTCTGAGCAACCAGCCTGCCGATACATGGATCAAAATTTGGCTGGTTTCCGCTGAACCATCTGTATTTCAATCCACGTAGGACCAGCTTTAGAGAGCTTTGCCTTTGTATTCATGGTAGAGATGGTAGCACTCCCAATCACAGAGAAATAAACAAGCTTGAGCATCTGATAGGACAACTGTATATACTATACATCAGGGGTGCCCAACCTTTTGAAGAGCGAGGGCCACTTAAGCAACTTGGTAACCAGTCACAGGCCACAATGAGCAGAGCGGGCAGATGACAGGTCACGGCTACTCTATAGGCCCTCCGATCCGCCCAGATGGAAGGGGATGAATTCCCTTCTGTTTTTCGGATTGGAGGTAGGTGGGCGTCGCTCTATAGAGGTGAATTGAGGGTCCCATTTGGTTGGGCTGATTGTGTGAAAAGGGCCTAAGACTTCTTTCACACTGATGTGCTGTGGTTTACCCACACCGCAGGTGCAGCGTAGTGCACCTGTGTCTATCCTGCGGGTTATGTGAACTTTGCCATAGACTCTGCTTGTGGCAAAAGCCGGCGCTGTAGAGGACACATCGGCTTATGGGGCTATGCTCCACAGCCGTGTTCTTCCTCTACCACTAGCTTCATTCACAACACTGATGCTGCGGTATAGCGGGTCTGCAACCTACAATCTGGGCTTGCCAATCCAGAGCAGGAGGTCGCGGGCCACATCAGAGGGCTCCGCGGGCCAAATGTGGCCCCCGGGCCACTGGTTGGCCACGCCTGCTATACATGGACTTCTATCGATGAATGGTTATTGAAAAATGCTTGTTACCTGGCCTCGCTTGGCTTCAATACCAGCATGCTGTAAGTAGTCAGAACTCTATATCGGAATACTTGTTCTGGATTAGTCTACTCAGTTTTAATATTTACATCCTATTCCCTTTGCCAGAATGTACGGGACTACAGAATCTTGACAATCAGCCTGTTCTGGGCACGCTCTTTTCTAACTCATGTAAATACATGTAATGCTACATACCATACCAACTGTCGGAGACTCACCTCCAGGGTGTTCATTCAACGGTGTACTCTGGGGTCATCTTTTTCGCAGGTGGTCAGACCAACTAACTCTCCCAACTCTGCGCATAGTGAGAAAAAGTACTGTTTTGCCACAGGATTTAGTATTAATATTGGGGGGGGGGGGGGGGGGAGGGGCGTGTTGCCAATATTGTGTGGGCGCTTTGAGACCAGGAAAAAAATGCACAGTGGCCAAGGGGACCAGCAAGAGAACTTGTTGTGGCAATTGAGGGAGCTTCCAGAGAATACGTGGATGGTAGTGTGATGGCAAAGAACATAGGATTCTTGTTAGTGGGGTGTCTGCCAAAGAACATTATATAGAAGGTGTATGTTGGGGTGGGGTGGCAAAGAACCTAGTGTACACAGTAGGAATGGGGATGATTATAAGATATGATACTGTGCAGGCAGTGTGGGGAGAGCAACAACAGAATTTAGGGCAGACACTAGAGACACAGGTTCAACACGGGGGTGCAGAGAGTGTATAGTGTTATGGACACTACTTAGCGAACAATGTGAGGTGAGCGACAGACACTACTTCTAAGAGTGTCAGAGCATGGGCACTACTAACTTAACACTGTGTTTGCTAGAGACCTGTTCAAAACTATTTGGTGGAGGCAGGTATAGGTATAAAGGGGGTAAAGCGGGAAGGGCGGCGACTTTACAATAATGCCAATGGGATGTCCAGTCTAGCAAGCTCCTATAGGTGTGATGGTAAGGTGTTCACAATTACTGTTATTTTATTTTCATGGAATTTTTACATAATTATGTCTACAAAAGTCTCTTCTGGAGTCCCTCACCGGTGGTCCCAGCCGCTCCCTCCTGCCAAATGCACCCACACCAAGCAGATTGCTATGGGGGCACCCAAGCCGAGCCGCTGCTCTCTGTGTCCATTCCCTCTCTACGCATTTGCTGACTGACTTTGATTGACAGCGGCCGGAGCATAGAATGCATTAAGGTAAAAAATCTTCTGCCTTTACAACCACTTTAAAGTGAATGTAAATGATCACCTTGTAAAACAACCCATTCAGTTTAAAATATACATATATATATATATATTTAAGAGATCAAATTCCCTCTGTTCTCAGCTGCATAGGAGCTGGGGGACAAGAAGCAACAGTACACTGAGCGTCCTATTGAAAAGCTGTACAGGAGTAAGGGGTGTCAGGACAAGTCTGATCATTGGAGGAGAGCACACAGAGTTCCCAGCATAGAACTGACCATAGTGTGTTCTTCTGCTGTCAGTATTTATTAGGAAAGCAGAGGGACTGGCAGGAACACCATGTATTCAACACAAAGAAAGCAATACAATAATGAGTGGTTCCTTTTTATACAAGTACATGGTACAACAGGCACATATCAGGAATAAAAAATTGCTGGGGTAACAACCATTTTAAAGGCGTGTTCCGGGAAAAAAACAGATTAAAATCCAGCAGCTACAACATACTGCAGCTGCTGGCTTTTAATAAATGGATACTTACCTGTCCTGCAGTCCCTCGATGTCGGCACTGCAGCTGATGTTTCCTATAAGCTGTTGGATGCTGGCGGCGCCATTGCGGGTAAGGGAACCTGGCAGTGTAGCCTTTTAGCTTCACGCCGGGAACCCTACTGCGCATTCGTGAGGCCCGCTCCTCTTTCCTATTAGCCTGGTGGCAAGGGGAGGAGGAGGAGGGAGCCCCATGGTGACATCACGGCTGTCTTCGACATGCATCCTGCCCCCTCCCCCCCCCCCCCGAAAGGTGCCAATTGTGGCACCGGAGGGGAGGAGGAATCCGATGAGCGGAAGTTTCACTTTAGGGTGGAGCTCCACTTTAAGTGACCTTCTCCATAGAAAAGACATAGATCAGCACAAGTTGGAAATCTTTACATGCATGAACAAGTTCTTGTTATTGCTCCCTTCCCTATATAGGCCACAAATGCCTTGATCCTAGTCCAGTGGTTACAGACTATGGTCTTCCATTGACCTTCACAATGAGCTCTGCATAGTTCATAGACTTGACTTTGATAGTCTTTCATCCTGGAATTTTTGACCGAACTCCAAGTGTTTGAGGTGCTTTGAGGCTTTATTTTGCTGAATTAAACATACCGAATCCACGTCAATGACCTCTTTATTTTACAGTCGATAATGGTTGTCTTTCTCCACCGAGCAGCTTGGAGAAATTGTATCTTATTTGACATACATTTATTCTAAACGAGGCAGGTTCTCTTGACGTTTGAAGGGAAAGGCTGGCAGAAACCCTGTGTAAGCACTTTTAGTGTTAAACCGCAGGAAATAGCTTTCTAAATGCTGAGATGGCAGGCGCTGCCTCCTATAATTAGGAAGATATGAGGTGAGATTGAGGGCTGCTGCAGCCATTTATATTCCGTATGTTGACAGAGTGTTATGTGTCAGTAGGCCTAAGTGGAGAGAAGGCAGCGTAGAGCTGTTGTCCATAATGATAAGAAACATGCTTTTTGCGCTAGAAAAATGACAGCTGGGACCTGATTGGTTGCTGTGGGCAACAGTGCCTTTTTATCCATTCTCTGTTTTAGATTGGACATTCATTGGTGGGCAACCTACTAAATTGAAGCAGGCCTTTCCTATTATCCTATAGCACTTCTGCATACAACTATTTCCAATTCTGTGTGGTAATGAAGGATGCAAAATCCTTATCGATAATATGCAGGGCTGCCATCAGGGGGGTACAGGCAGTACACCTGTAAGGAGCCCGGGGGTCCCCAGGGGCCCGGATGGCAACCCCCCTTTTTTATTTATTTTTTATAAAAGAATATATTTTTTTAATATATTTTTATTTTATTTTTTATTAAAGAGCCAATTTTTTTTATTTTTAGAGGTACGGAGGCCCCAGGACCCCAGAGGGTAACTCCCCCTTTTTTTTATTTTTTATAAAAATATATATATATTTTTTTTTAATATATATATATTTTTTTTTATTAAAGGGACATTTTTTTTAGGGATCTGGAGGTCCCCAGGGGCCCAGAAATCCCCAGGGCCCTGACTGACAACCCCCCTTTTTTATAAAAAATATTTATTTTTTATATATTTTTTCATTTATTTTATTTTTTATTTTTATATTATTATTATCATTATTAAAGGGCTCATAGGTCCCCGGGTGGCAACCCCCCCCTTTTTTTTATAAAAAACATGTAATTAATTATTTTTTATATCGTTTTATTTATTTTTCTTTCTTTTTTATACACAGTATATATATATATATATATATTTTTTTTTAATATTATTAAAGGGCTCAGATGTCCCCAGGGCTCCATGTTGTAAACACCTTTTTTTTATTTTTATAAAAAAATGTTTTTTTAAATTTTTGTTTATATATTCTTTTTATTAAAGGGCCTGGATGTTTATTTTTTTTATTTCTATTAAAGGGCCCAGAGGTCCCCAGGGCCACCCCTCTTTTAAAAAAATATATATATATATTTTATATATATATATTCTCTTGTAAAGGGCCCCCCACTTCTCAATCCGTGGCAGCCCCCCCCCCCCCAGCTTCTCAATTTCAGGCGGCAGCAACCCCCCCCCCTCCCGGTTCTCTGCTCCAGGGGGCCATGCCTGAAGCTGTTGGTTCATCCCAGCTTCAGTGATTTCACATTTAAATATAAGGCCTGCTTTCACTTTAAATCAATTGGTTACTTCTGATTTACGTAGAAATATCGAGACTCTCTTAGGTTTCCATGGCAACGCAGCATCTGTGGTGACTAAACAGCTCTGTATAGAAGTTCTAAACACTATTCAATAGTTCTGTCATGTGATATACCGTTGACATTGCAAACAACTTTCCAAGTAAGCTGACCCTGAGAGACTATACAATGTAGCCCACACTTGCATATAATACTGGTATAATAATACTTATTATATCAAGCTCTAATGCTGCCATACACTTGGTAATTTTGTTGGCGGTTTCCTCCACAGAAACGCCACCCATGATTTCATTTGTTTCTTTTTTGTGGGACCAAATGGTCAGAATTGCTGTAGCCTCATTCAAAAAGCATTTTAGATCAATGTCTAAAAAAGTTTTGGTCATTCGAATCGAAAGAGGAAATGATTGAGAACAATGGTGGCAGATTGCCTAAAAAGTTGATGGGGAAACTCCTCCTACAGTGCAAAGTGTAGGGCCAGCGTATCAGCTGAGGGTCATCATCGCAAAAAAAGGGACCTTGGGCGGTGTCATTATCCCAAATGGTCGAATCAGAGCTTTTCATGCTCCATTATAGCAACTAGTCACATTCTAAGGCCCTTTTCACATGGACAGAACTTTCAGGTCCGCCTGTCGGTTTTTTAGGCGGACCTGAACAGACGCTTCGCGCACCCCTATGGAGCCATGGATGTCAGCACTGACATGCCCGCTAAAGTGTGACGGATGGAAACCCTATTTTTAATCCGTCTGGCGGATCGGATGAAAACAGACTCTACAGTCTATCTTCATTCGATCCCCCATAGAGGAGAGCGGCGCTCTGACAGGTCAGTCCCTGCACAGTGTGCAGAGACAGACCTGTCATCTGCCTGCTCAGCGGGGATCGATGGAGCGATTCCCGCTGAGAAAAGCGGAGCCCGTACGCGGACACGTCCGTGTGAAAGGGCCCTAACATTCTATTTCTATTTCATACACTTCCTGCTTAAAGTGAAAATCCAGGCTAGGTCTAACTAAGCTTAAAATGGCTCCCACCCCTGCCTAACTCGTATACTAACTACTCTGGCCTGTAGAAGGAAGATGCCTATACTTGCCTATTCTCAGGGTGCTTCAGCCTGGTCATGTGATTGGTTCCTGTAGTGGCCTTCAAGGGAGAGGAGGGACAGCCAACAACAAATGCCTATGGGTGACGTAACGATCCAGGCATTACAGCCAGCCACTGGGGAGATCACATGACTGGACTGGAGAACCCTGATAATAGGTAAGTATATGCATCTTCCTTCTACAGCAGTGGTCTCCAAACCGGATGTGGCCCTTGGCTTGCCCTTATCTGGCCCTTGGGGATAGTGTCCACCAACTGACACCATTGATGGGGCACTGTTCCTCCTGCTGACAGCATGGATGAAGCACTATGGAACTGTATGCCGAAATATTACTATGTAATAATAATGACCAACAAACAACTGAGGTGGGGTAAACTTGGCCGCAGGCCTTTATTACTGGTATTTAAAGCGGATGGTTCACCCAAAAAAAATATTAAAAGCCAGCAGCAACAGATACTGCAGCTGCTGACTTTTAATATTAGGACACTTACCTGTCCTGGAGTCCAGCGGCGTCCCCAGCAGAGGACGAGCGATCGCTCGTCTCCCTGCTGCTCCCCCCTCCATCCACGGTGAGGGAACCAGGAAGTGAAGCGCTCCGGCTTCACTGCCCGGTTCCCTACGGTGCATGCGCGAGTCGCGCTGCGCCCGGCGATTGGCTCCCGCTGTGTGCTGGGAGCCGAGAGTTCCCAGCACACAACGGGAAAAGCCCGTCTTTTGCCCGAGACTGCGGGCCGGAAGTGGGTGCAGATACCTGTCTTTAGACAGGTATCTGCACCCCCTCCCCCCTGAAAGGTGTCAAATGTGACGCCGGAGGGGGGGAGGGTTCCGATCAGTGGATCTTCACTTTAGGGTGGAGATCCGCTTTAATATAACGATCATATTTTATTACCATATATATCACCATAGGTAAATATAAATACAAAGACATCAGTTATTTATTCAAACAAACCAATACATTCATTAACCCAGCCACTACGACTCGGGTTGGGATTAATGCCTTATTAAATAACACCCCTTGTTTAACATGAAAAACCAAGGGGGAGTACCACGTATTATTACAGGCCGCGTCAAGGGAGGGGGGAGGGGAGTTCACAGGTAAGGGTCCTGTAAATCTGGTCACAGAGGAATTGATGTGACCCCTTTAAATAACCTTCTGGAACATTCCTAAGCACCATGTGACCTTCCCTGTGACCTATCATTGGTTAACCTTTAACCTATCACTTACCAGGGGGCGGGAGGGGAATTTCCCTCTGCCCCAGAGTGATCCAACATTAGCTACCAGGTGTGCAAACAGGGGGGCCTAGAAACTCCCTTCTGCAACATTCCCAAGGGTTCAGGGAGCTTAAAACAGCTCCCCTCACTTCCATTCTTCCCATTGATACCAACAATGGGGCACTATTCCTTCATTCAAACCAATGATGGAACATTGTTTATACCCACTGGTATTTCTGCTCCCAAAGTGGCTGTTCTCTTGATAGGGCATTCTTCTATCCACTGAAACTTACCTTTACCCAGTACTTTTAGCTATGGGGGAGCATGTGAACTTCTCTTCTTCCTCCACGGATGCCAAGCTTGGGCTTGAGTGGCCAATCATGCCCAAATGCTACCCTATTGGAGACGGGAGAAGGTCATTAACCCTAAATAATCTGACACCAAGCTTACGCAGTGATTAGACGTGGAAGGCAAATATCAGTGGTTGGGGTTTCCCTATCAAGATAACTTGTTACCTTTCTCTAACTGGGAAATTGACCACTCCTTTAAATCTATGTCTAAGGCCGCCTACACACGAGGAGACATAGCCGATGAAAAAGGTCGGACAGACCGATTTCATCGGATATGTCTCCTGGAGATTTTGGTCTGATGGTTGTACACACGATCAAACCAAAATCCCCGCGGACAGACAGCGTGGTGACGTGGCGGTGACGTTGACGCCGCCACGTCACCAAACCAGGAAGTAAAATACTTCCACGCATGCGTCGAATCCATTCGGCGCATGCGGGAGATTTCGGTCCGCTGGTTAGGCGTACTAACCAGCGGACATATCCGACAGACAGGTTTCCAGCAGACAGATTTTAAAGCATGTTTTAAAACTTTTGTCTGCTGGAAACCTGTCTGCTCGCCCGTACACACGATTGAATCTGTCCGCTGAAACTGGTCTGCGGACCAGCAGATATGTTTGATCGTGTGTTCGCGGCCTTAAATAAAAATGTGCATTAAGACAAAGCAACACTTTGAATCTCCTAATGTCACGTCAGATAAGACCAGTTCTTACAGGACACCAATCTTACAGGGCCTCCCTCCCCCAGAATCTCGAGTACTTCTGCTTTCCAGTTTCTTTTTTAAATAATTGTTCGTCTCCACCATCTCCTGTTAGCTCTGCTTTTAATAGCGGCACTTTCTTCTACTAGCAAGACACGTTCACGTAGTGTCAAATTAATTAAATGTGAAAAAAAATAAAAGGTTCTATTTATAAAGTGTAACTTTTTTCATTTAAGAGTCTCTCATTTCGAGACAAAGCTGGATTGCAGCATCACACGAAGTAAACCGCAACCATTATGTAGTTTGCCGCAATTGCATCGCAATTTATGTTTTTGGGTGCCATTCAAATGAATGCCATCTGAAATGTGCGTTGTGCATTTTGTCATTCACACCTAGGCGTTTTGAAATTGGCATAATCGTGGCAAATCTGCCCCCCGATTCAAACCGCCCAGGTGTGAATGTAGCCTTATGCCGCGTACACACGATCACTTTTTGTGATGTAAAAAAAACGTTGTTTTATCTCACGAAACAAAACAACGTTTTTCAAACTTCATTTTAAAAAACGACGTTGCCTACACACCATCGTTTTCTGAAAATGCTCTTGCAAAGCGCGGTTTGAAAACACTGGGCCAGATTCACAGAGCCCTTACTCCGGTCTATCTCGCGTTAGACCGGAGTACTTTCAAATTACCCGCGTCGTTTCATTAGTCTGAATCCTCAAACCATGAAACGACGGGTTCGGGCTTCAATCCGACTGGCTTACGTGTTCGTACGCCTTCGGATCTACGCTGCAATCATAGATCGTTTTCCGCGTCGGAGTATGCAAATGAGCATTTTCCGACGATCCACGAAGTTACGAGCGTCGTTCGCAATCTCCTACGGCATCTGTAGTCATCTTTTTGCCGCGTAAAGTTATTCCAGCTTTTATCTGGTCTAGTTTTAGACAGCCCATGTTACGTTTGGCCGTCGTTCCCGCGTCGAATTTCAACGGCTTTTTTTATTTTTTAGGTAAGTCGTCCGGGAATAGGAATGTACGTAAACGACGCTACTCAAACAAAAAATGACGTAACGACGTTATTTCGCACAATGCACGGCGGGAAATTTCTGAACGGAGCATGCGCATTTCGATCGCTGCAGGGACGCGCCTAATTTAAATGCTTTACGCCCCCCTAATCGCGTATTTCGATTCGAGAAATACACTACGCCGCCGTACCTTACGGGCCAAAATCTACTTGGATTCGTCGTAGAGCCAGGTAAAATACGGCGGCGTAGTGTATCTCTGATACTCTGCGCCAATGTAATTGTACTTGAATTTGGCCCACAGTTTTAAACGTCGTTTTGCCCACAGACGATCATTTTATATGACACAAAAAACAACATTCTGAAAAACGACATAAAAAATTGAAGCATGTTCGAATTTTTCAGAAGACCTAAAACAAAGTTTTGCCCACACACGAACATTTTAAATGACGTTTTTTAAAATGTTGTTTTATTTCATCACAAAAAACGGCCGTGTGTACGCGGCATTAGTTTTCCATTCACACAGAAATGTGCATTTCTGAAATGTGTGAAAAGCGAAAGTTACGTTTGCGATGTCCTTATTTGTTGATGTCGCCCCCAAACACGGGAAGCAACCTTGCATTTTGCCAGGGTGCGTTTTGCAAAGTAAAAATTAACAATTTTGCCATATTTGTCATGCACAGGGCCAGAGGCGTATCTAGTGAAAATAGCTCCTATGGCAAGCACTGAAACTGCGCCCCTGTTGAAACATTTGAAACCCATCTTTCAGATAACCTTACCAAAAAACAGCTAACAAAGCTAGTGATATTTATCATCCCTTGTGATACCTTTGCTAGTGACATATCCTCTTTATGGAGAAATCTGGGGTTTATTAGACCCCTGATCCCTCCTCTGCTCTCCAAGGTCAGGTAAATGCAGAACCAATACTGGAAGTGATGAAATCTTCATCACTTAAGGCCTCAGCTTTCACAGAGGAGAGGGAGAAACTGATGTTCCTCCTTCTTTGTCTGACCAGATGGCATGGGACAGGCTGGGAGAACAGGGGAGGGCTGTGGCTGAACGCAGCAGGGATAGCGCTGCCATTGTCCATTAGCAAAGGTGCTGAAAAGGAGATCCTGCCTATACTCGGGGGGAGGGAAGAAGAGACCCTCAGACCCTGGTAAGTGCCTTGCTGCCCAGCCACTCAACAGCGCCCCCTTCATATGGCGCCCATGGCACTTGCCATTGCTGCCATACCCTAGATACGCCACTGCACAGGGCAGCCTATTAAAACCAGTGGGCTGCCCAATGTGTGTTGCATGAAAAAAACGCACATTCCTGTTACGCTATATGTGAATGGGGCCTAAGACATGAATCCATTACTTCCTTTTATGCCAGAAGTGAAGCAGTTAATAAGGTACAGACTCATTTGTCGGTAGATGTATAAATCAGTTGAGTGATGTCAAGCTTGATTACTAATCCCAATGACAGGTTTACCTACTTAATCTCCCATGCTCCCACCTCGTCAGTGTGAAAGGACCATTGCTTCCACCTCTTAATACTCCAATCACATGTGTGGTTGGGGGACTGTAGCCAGCAATTTGTACAGAAGGCTCATTATTTTCTTTCACTAGGCACCGTACAGCTATTAGGTGTAACGCTCGGCACTCAGAGACTTGGGGGATTCCGAGTTCTGTTTGTAATGCAAAGAGCACTTGTGAGCAAGCTCTTAAGATCGTGTATTTACTCAAAAGATTTAAACTGTCTAATAAGGCGAGTTTGGTGGATTACGGAGGCCGTCAGATGGATTCGTTTTAATGATTTCCTACTGCCACATGTCACGACCTGCTGAAATGCGACAAACGCTAGCCTCCGGTTTAAGCATTTGTGCTTTGCTATAGATGTTTTCTCACATTTACTGGCTTAAAGATACATTGTTATAGAATATCATTATTGTCATCCTACCAATCTCATTTCAGAATGACAGTAATGTCCCTTTGTAAAGAATCAAAAGTATTTTTAAAAGCCACGATCAGAAAATCGAACGCAAAATATCGCTTTTCGGCACAAACCGTCTGTATGCAGAAGAAGTTCACGGACAACACCTTTCGGAAAAAATTCACAGATTTGTCTGATGGAAGTCTGATCGTGTGTGAGGCTTTACCCTTTCTTAACGCGGTTGTATAGTCCCACAAGTTTATTTTTTATTTTTTGTCACCTGTAAGGCATAATGAGCCAGTATGCATACTAGAACGAGGCATTGGTAACTCACCTGGTCCATGCCGAGCAGTGGCGTAGCTAGGGTTGTCAGCGCCCGGGGCAAGGCAAGAAATTTGCGCCCCCCCCCCCCTAACCTGCAGACTTTTTGCACTCCCTGAGTCCCTTCCCTTCTTACAATAGTACTGACCAGCCCAATTCCTATGCTGACCACTACACTAACCTCTACATGGACCTACATGATTCCTACACTGACCACTACACTTACCTACCTGTCCACTGCACTGACCTACCCGATTCCTACATTGGCCACTACACTAGTAAGTATGCAGTAAACACTGACCACTAACCCACACACCACCACACTGACCACTACCCTGACCACCAAGGATTGTTTCCCCCCGCCCTGAACCACTTTACCCTGACCTTAGAAAAAAAGAAGCCCTAAGGCAAACGCTGCGCTAATTTAAGAAGATAATAAAAAAATTATGATAAAGTGTATAAGAAAGCAGCTGGCACTTAAGTACACTACAAAAAAACAACTTAGGATAGATCTCAAAAAATGGAAAGAGTGCAGCGTTTATGTGGTTAAAACCATGTTTGAAATAAATGTTATACCTTGAAATGTAAACAAATGATATGTGAAAAATGTATTAAAAGGAAAACGAATGCAGAGTCCAAAAAGAACACAACATAGTCCGTTAAGAGTTAATCCCAAAAAGACACATTGCTTGCCAAGAAAGTGAAGATAAAGTTTGGTGAATAATAAGTCCCAAAATAAACCAGGGTATTTCCAGAGAATTTTGGGACTTATTATTCACAGAACTCTATCTTCACTTTCTTGGCAAGCAATGTGTCTTTTTGGGAGTTAACCCTTCACGGATTTGCTTTTGGAATTAACTCTTCACGGACTATGTTGTGTTCTTTTTGGACTCTGCATTAGTTTTCCTTTTAATACATTTTTCACATATCATTTGTTTACATTTCAAGGTATAACATTTATTTGAAACATGGTTTTAACCACATAAGCGCTGCACTCTCCAATTTTTGAACATATGTGACCTATCTGACCCCCGACACCTACACTGACCCCCGACACCTACCCAACAGCTACACTGACCCCCAACAAATACACTCACCCCCCAAAACATACACTGACCCTCAACACCTACAGTCTGCGTCCTACTTCCTGTACTACTCACACCCCCCTCCCCACAGCTGTGTGCAAATCCATCCTCTGAGTCCTCCTTACCTCTGTCTCTGTCGGACTCCCCGCCAGCGCCATCCACCCGCAACGCGCTCCATAATGTGATCCGCTGCACCTCAATCCATGCTCCGAGTCCCATCTCTGCTGAGCCGAGTCGCCCCTCCACTGCGCTCGCCTAGAGTGTTAGAGTCCCCGCCAGGCAGCGTCATCCACAGACAAACATCCATGCTCCAGTCCCATCTCCACCGAGCCCCGCTCCACACACAGAGCTGCACCACAGAGACAGGCGGGGGAGAAGACAGCGGGTTCCTTTCCTGTGCTTGTTTCCCGCCGCCATGTTCAATGTTTCCCGGCGCACTCTGATTGGGCATATGGGGGTCATGTGCGGATCGTGGACTGGCCAGCCCCACGCCACACATGACCCCCATACACCCAATCACAGGGCGCCAGACATTAAACATGGCGGCCAGAGATCCGGGGACACAGGAAATAAAAATTAGGAGGCAAGCCGCATGGAATTTCACCCCCCCCTAAATTTCGCCCCCCTAAATGTTGCGCCCGGGGCCACAGCACCCCCTGCCCCCCCCACGCTACGCCAGTGATGCCGAGGGAGATGACGCGTGAACTTGACTGGCCTGCACTGGCCTGAGTCCTGACCTCAACCCGATAGAACCCCTTTGGGATAAATTAGAGTGGAGACTGCAAGCCAGGCCTTCCCATTCAACATTCGTGCCTGACCTCACAAATGCGCTTCTGGAAGAATGGTCAACCATCCCCATAGACACACTCCTAAACCTTGTGGATAGCCTTCCCAGAAGAGTTTAAGTGGTTGCAAAGGGTGGGCCAACTCAATATTGAACCCTACAGACTAAGACTAGGATGCCATTAAAGTTCATGTGCCTGTAAAGTCAGGTGTCCCAATACTTTTGGTTATAGAGTGAATGTGAACCGAGGCTAATGCCGCGTACACACGATCATTTTTCGGCATTAAAAAAAAACGAAGTTTTTCGGCATGTAGAAAAAAACTGTTTTTCCAACTTCGTCATTAAAACGACGTTGCCCACACACCATCGTTTTTTAAAAATGCTGTAGCAAAGCGCGGTGACGTACAACATGTACGACGGCACTATAAAGGGGAAGTTCCATGCGGATGAAGCCACCCTTGGGGCTGCTTTTGCTGATTCCGTGTTAGTAAAAGACGATTTGCACTTTTCTGTCTGTTACAGCGTGATGAATGTGCTTATTCTTTGCTTATGAACGGTAGTTTTACCAGAACGAGCACTCCCGCCTCATAACTTGCTTCTGAGCATACGCGGATTTTTAACGTCGTTTTACCCCACACGCGATCATTTTTTACAACCCGAAAAACTACATCGTTTAAAACGTTGTTAAAAAATGCAGCATGTTCGGAAAAAAATTGACGTTTTTCAGAACCCAAATGATGTGAAGCCCACACGCGATCATTTAAAATGATTTTTTTTTAAAACAACGTTTTTTTTCATGCCGAAAAATGATCGTGTGTACGCGGCATAATGGTTGCAGAGTGGTATTCCCATTTAATAAGGTCATTCAACTGTCAGAAAAATAAAAAACACAGATATTCAAGAGTATCGCCGTCAGAATCCCTGCCTGTCAGAGCCCCGCCCCTGCACTGCTCTGTAAATCGCGGTCCACCACAGACCAACGCGAGTGTAAACAAGCCCTAAATGATTTATTTTGCTGCGTTCTGCTCCTCGGGGTGTAGCTCTGGGTGTCTTCACCATGGTCATATCTATTAAGAACGTATATTATTTGGCAGTAACGGTTAGTGTCTGGCTGATCTCATCTTCCTCATGGCAGGTTTTATATTTTCGGGTTTATTTAATTTAGACCGTCTGCCTTTGGTTTTTTTATTTTGCAAACTAAGATCAATAGTATGTAAGATTACAGAGCAGAATTTCAATGGGAAACACATGAGACTGAGGTTTTGGTCGCTCTGAAAATTTGATTAAAGTTGATCTGTACTTTTTGCTCCACCTCCACCCATCAAAGGACTTGCAGAGTAGTACAAAGAAGACATTTGCTAAGCCCTAGTAACATAGGGCCAGATTCACGAACACTTGCGCTGGAGTATTTGGATATGCGCCGCGTAACTGTGATGATGCGCCGTCGTTTCTATGTGCCCGTACCCACCAAACTAGATGCGCCCAATAACGGGTCATTTGCGACCGGCGGAACGTTCCGACGCCAGAGTATCGTCAGCGCTTATTTTCGCTGGGCGCATCAGTCGCGCCTATTGATTTCCCCTGCAAATATGCAAATGAGGGATTTTTCCCAATTCACGAACGGATTAGCACCATACGCTGGCTACATGCGCCGCGCGTATCTCGTCCGTCCGGCGCAAAGTTATTTCTACAAAAGGCTGCTTTATCTTTACTCCAGACGGTCACAGGTCAGCAGGAGAGCAGCTACAGCAGCGTTACCGACGATAAGAGCTAGCTGAGCACCCCCACTTGCAGGACAACACCTCTGTCCATGCTTGTCTGTCAAATTTTACAGCCATGGAGGAAGACATCATAGGTCTCCATAGCCGAGATGACGGCTGACAGCTCCTGGCCATTAAAGTTCAGCTTTCTCCTGTGTGTTTGCGGGGAACGGGAGCAGCCATCTCAGAACAAAAGTAACATCACTGCGGGGAGGGGGAGCAGGATATACTTTAGTGCCGGAATGGCGCTTCTACGGGCGCATTTAAACGCCCAACGGAAGGCATTGCGCTGACGTTTCCTGTGAAGTGGTGCCGACGGAAGTTGTGAGCATGCGCACAAGGGGGGCGAGTGGAGCCACACTCACTTCGCATGCTCCGTGGATGATGCGCTGAACGTAAGCCTCTGCGCTGGGCCCGCCCATCATTTACATATGATCACACCCACTTCCACTTGCGTCGGGTTACGCCAGCGCATTATCGTTACTCTGGCGCAAGTTTACGCGCAACTGCTATGTGAATTACAGGACTTGCGCTGAAAGGGTCTTCAGAGTAACGTAAATGAGAAGCGTTACTCCAGAGGAAAGATACTCTCATCTACCTGAATCTGGCCCATAATATGTATTAACCCCGGAGTAATTAAAAAAAATATATAAACATTTCTGTAAAAAGGAAAAAAAAAATCACTGTTTATAGGATGCTCATTACTCTAATAGCCATACATTTTTAGGCATGTTATTAAATAATTGGGAGCTTTGTGGGGATAATCCTACTAAGGTTATCATAAAAGTCAATGCTCAGAATAGAAATAGACATTCCTTGGCTCTCGGTGACTCAATGATTTTCCCGACTCGGTCAGTGCTGCAGGATTTACAGCCTGCTATGGTGATCATTGTCCTTCTGATGCCATGTACACACGGTCAGGATTCCGAACGGGTCGAGGTCTGTCCGACATCTCGATGGGAAAATCGAGAACCTGCTCTCCCGTACACACAAGCGGGTTTTCCGGCAGGTAAACTCCGATGGGAGCTTTTGGCTGGGAATTCCAGCTGTGTGTATGCTCCATCTGAGTTTTTCCAACGGGAAAAAGTCTGCTGGGAGTCCCAGCGGGAAAAATAGAGAGCAGGTTATTTTTTTTGTCCGGTAGTTTTTGGGCAGTTTTCCCATCGGAAAAACAGCAAGGAGCTCTCCTCTGAGTTTTCCTGTCGGGAAACCCGGTCGTGTATATGGGGCATAATCGAGAACCTGCTCTCCTGTACACACGAGCGGGTTTTCCGACGAGAAAACACTGATGAGAGCTTTTGATTGGGAATCCCTTCGATGTGTATGCTCTATCTGAGTTTTTCCGACGGGAAGAAGTCTGCCGGGAATCCCGGCGGGAAAAAACAGAGTATGTTCTATTTTTTTGTCCAGTGGTTTTTGGACAGTTTTCCCATCGGAAAAACTGCAAGAAGCATACACACGGCCGGGATTCCCGGCCAAAAGCTCTCATCTGAGTTTTCCTGTCGGGAAACCCGGTCATGTGTACGGGGCAAAATACTACAGCGGGAGGATTCCCCCATCCACGTTAAATTTTTTATTTATTTTTTCAACCCACTGAATGCAAAAAACTGACCCTTCTATGGCCTGTCTTTGGCATTGAACTCTTCTGGGAATTATTATTTTTTTTTTTTTAATAATTTTTATTGGTTTTAGAAAATGTAACATGCACATGAACTGGAGATTTTAGTCTCCAAAAGTCCACTTTTAAATCAGTTTCCTGTTAAAAGTCCATATAAACATATTTATAAGAAATAACGTAACATAAAATGTAACATAAGTAAGTGCCTACAACCAACTTATCACAAGTTACACATAAACATCTCTTCCCCATAGGTGATATAAATATATTGATTTTAGCTGTCAACCTTTACCAATAGTTAGTAAGCCGTAAGCACCACAGAATATGTCTGTTTCTCTTCTGGGAATTTTAGATGCCAATCTCCTGTTCTGTATACTGTTTCCATCCGCTGACCCCCTTGAACTGGACACAGCCGACACACCTGAAAGTCATAGACATAGGTTTCCATGCTGGAATGGAGGGAAGGCAGAAGACATTGGCGCTAGAGAGATGGGTAATGCTGGGTACACACGTTTTGACAGTACTTGCTGAACCGGACGATATTTGGAGAGTGTGTACAGCTGCCTGTCCGACTGATGCCAGTCTCACAGCCGGCTTCTGACTAACATTGGCATACTGGAAAATCAGCAGCCGATCAGCACTCACATCCATCAGTGTGTGCTTGGGGGGTAGGGGGATAGGAAGTCCCCCTGTCAGAACACAATAGAACAGCGGGGGAGATCGTCACACTAACATTGTATACAGTGACCTCTGTTTTTTGTTGTTTTGTTCAACCCACTAGGTTGGACAAAAAAAAACGTAATGTGTGTAAGGCTTTGTTATCTTAATAGAATCCCCTGTGTTCCATTAAGTTATGTGACCCAGTGTATGTGTTTTATAAAAAATATGTAGGTTTACTCCTTATTTTAGAGCGCCGCAAGGCGCTCACGTGACCGCCCGCCTCTCTCCTCCCTGATCTGAGAATAGATCGGGAGGGGCTGAGAATCCCCTGCTGACGTCAGCCAGGAGGAGAGCAGCGGGTGATCACACATTATTATAGCAGCGGGAGGGGGGGCAATTAGACTAGCTGACAGGCAGGGAGGGAGAGAGAGGAGAGACAGCAGGCTGACGGAGGCACGTAAACTGACCACGGTGTCAGGGCTCAGCAGTCATTATAAACGTGGTCAGTTTACAGAGGGGAGGGCAGGATCAGCCAGGTATTTTAGATGATGGAAAAGGAAAAATTACACAGCGCAAGCACTGTGCTTTATTCATTTAAAAGAACAGGTTATTTTTTTCTTTTTTTGGTCAAGGGTTCTACTCTTGTAAAGAAACCTTTTTGGTATATTTTTTTTATAGAGACTGACAGTCCCCTCCGCTACCTTTTACCTTTATAACCCCTTTAAAGGCATTTCAAACTTTTTAGAAACGCTTCTAAACGCAAACACGGCTTAACGTGCCAAAATGGACACTTTAAGCATAGGTTATTATCTGTCAAGTTAAATCGTTCAGGAGAGGTTTTAAAAACGTCCTGTTTACATTAAGCCTAATAGTGTGCTTCTATAGCCCTAACAGGATCAAATGTAACACTATCAGGTCATACATGGCCACCCCTAGTGCTAACTTTTTTTTGCTTATGTTCCCTAAAACAAACCGTGTCTGCAAAACGTGAAAATGTGCCACATTGGATAAACATTATTAATGACTACTTCCAGCATGATCTGTTTGTGTGCACTACCCCCTGCAGTTCTGTAACCATAAGCCGAGGTTATCTCCGGAGGTGCAAGAAGATCAATAAACGGTACACAGCTAGGAGTCCCAAGTGACCTGCACTTCCCAGAAAGATTCCGGAGGCTTATATCTTGGAATGCTTTTTTTTTTCTAGAATGAATTCCTTCTGTTTTTCTAGTCGGCTGAAGATACAAGAATAAAGCCCTTTAAATGTTTTATTGAGGAAAAAATGGCAGCGTTAATGGACTGTGCAAAGTGTGTTTCTTGGTGTTTCTCCATTCATCATTTTTGCATACGGGCATGTTACATTTTCGATGGGGAGAAAGATATATATCTATAGATCTATAGATATATATACACATTGTTTACTTTTTTAATTTCTGTAAAACTCTACATACTGCATATGTCTTGGCATTGGCCATAGAGTATAATGGCAGCCCCTCTTTTCTCTACACTAAGCAGAAGACAATCACTTGACTATTGGCACCACAACCAGAAGCCTCCCCCTTGTCCCCTTGTAAAGAATTGACCATATATATCCCAAGGAGAGTTTTTCCAAGCCCCTTACACCAAGAGCAATATGATAATAGCAGCAGAGGAAGCACACCATGCCAAATGTTGGTTGTGGCCAACAGAGTGCTTAAAGTAAGCTAAAAGTAAGCACAGCATGCTTCCCCAAACATACGTTTCTCAATACACCCCCCCCCCCCCATATGTCCAAACCACCTTCAGTTCAAATTCCCCACTGCCTGAATGGTACTCGCCCGACCTTGGCATGGCGTTGCTGGTGAGTCCCTATCGTTCACCATCTGCTGGGAAGTTTCAGTACCCTCCCCTCATCTCCAGTGGTAGCACCTGAACAGCTGCAGAAGGCATCCCCGCAAAAATGTCAACTCAAGCCAAGAATGGAAGGGACCAGGTAAACCATGTGATATTAGCATTTGACATTATCAGTAATCCCGGACACAACTGGCTGACACACTTCCTTCTCCCTCCTCCTCCTCCACCAGACCAATCACAGAAAGATTGCTAAAACAGATTACCCTCGGCCACCTGGGCCAGGACATCATTACGAAAGTTGGAAAGAAATCAGGGACACGTTGTTTTAACCTGGGAAAAAATCAGGGACACTTTCTTTAAATTGAGGACTGTCTGAAACTGGGAACATCTGATCACCCCAACCACAGTGGATGCAGCAGTGACTTGCATCAAGGTCTGTGCCTCTGGATCAGTTCCATGCCACCGACACTCCCGCCTTCACCCCCCCTCTGCGGTGCCATAATCTCCCTCTGCCTCCAATCACCCCCTGCCTCCATCCCCCTCTGCGGTGCCACCAACAACCCCTGTCTCCATCCCCACCCTCTGTGATGCCACCATCCCCCTCTGAGGTGCCTCCAATCTCCCCCAGGCCCCCTGCCTCCATTGTCCCCTGCCTCCATCCTCCTCTGTGGTGCCACCAACAACCCCTGTCTCCATCCCCCACCCTCTGCGGTGCCACCATCCCCCTCTGTGGTGCCACCATCACCCCCTGCCACTAACACCCCCTGCCTCCAATCTTCCCCTGCCTCCAATCACCCCCTGCCTCTAATCTCCATGTGCAGTTCCAAGCCGAACTGATCTCTGCTTTTTTTACTGGCACATTCCCGCAACCACGGACATTTACGAACGGTGGAAAAAGTGTCAGTTTTTACGGACTGTCTGTAAAAATACGGACGGTTGGCAACACTGGTTTAGATACACTTTAAAACTTCTAGGTACAAATCATAAACAAGCAATAAATGCTATAATGCGATGACGTCAACAGAAGCCATCATGCAGTCAGTGAAGTCAGGACTCAGCGGTCTGCATTCTTGTCCCTGGTCATACACCTTTTAAATATAGTTTTCAAATATTTAATCGAGTATGTCAGCAGGGGAGGGCTGGCAGGGGGGACAGGGTGGAAATCTCCCCCCGGGCTGGTGACACTATGCACAGCCACCGGCCGCTACTACCAACTGCTGTTTTTGCAAAGCAGGAATATGCCTGCTGGAGCTCTGTTAACACAGGTCACGGCAGCTGCTCACCTCCCACTGTGCAGCCGTGCCTGTGTCAGCTCCAAGGTAGATGGTTGCAGAGCTGAGCTATGTCTCGTCTCACACATAGCTCAGCCTCAGCGCACACCAGCGCTGACATCCCCTTCTCTCTCTCTGAACAGACACGAGGAGAGATAGAGCTCATCTGCTCCTCCTCCTTCTGAGTCTGCCCTACCCACACTAGCCGGGCATGTTTGGGCACTGGACAGGAAGTTTGAACCCAAAAAAGCATCAGACAGCCTGCCTGCGCCTCAGCCTCCATCCTTGTAAGCTCACTCTCTCTGGTCTCTCCCAGTGTTTAAA
Organism: Rana kukunoris; assembly: GCA_029574335.1. Classification (NCBI taxonomy): domain Eukaryota; kingdom Metazoa; phylum Chordata; class Amphibia; order Anura; family Ranidae; genus Rana; species Rana kukunoris. Next base: position 28,413,793 of record CM056055.1, on the reverse strand, counting down.
AAGGGGTGCTCTGTGGACTTTGTTAAAGGGGAGGGGGGCAGGCTTTGGTGAGCAAAGACTCTCTTTACACAATAGTCCACAGCATGCACCCTTAAATCAAGTTTCCCAGAACACCCCTTACATCAGATCTGATGTATATGGGGTCTGTGCAGACTCTGTATATGGGGTCTGTGCAGACTCTGTATATGGGGTCTGTGCGGATTCTGATGTAAGGAGAGGCTCTGTGCGGACTCTGATGTAAGGGGAGGCTCTGTGCGGACTCTGATGTAAGGGGAGGCTCTGTGCGGACTCTTGTGATCATGAAAAATCTTAGACTGTTTTCCTCGATCCATCACTTTTCCACGCTCTATGGGCTACTTGACTGGACTTGTCCCCTAGGCCTAAGGCTGCCAACCCCTCCCCTGTATGTCAGTTAGGAATCTATCATTTTCAGGAGGGGAATCACCAAGTTCAGCTTCCATATCTCTCTGATGCATAGAGCAGCTATGATGCATGGAAAACTGTGGTGGGACTGAGAAATTGCTGGTTTTACAGGTGAACGTCATGAGTACTCTGACCTGTGCATATTGCCAACTATAGCAGAAAATTCTAAGTGTTCTGTGAAATTAGGTATTAAATCTTTCTCTCTCCTGCATATGAACAATCAGCCTAGCAACCGTGTTCTGTTCTTCGCCAGGCGCTCCACCGCGCAGAGGGAGATGAGTCATAGAGGAACCTTCAAATAAATAACTGGATTACGTCAGCTGCTGTCTTTCTCTTTCTCTCTGCCTACTTCACTTATGTCTGGAGGACGCTCGCTAAAGTGAGCCTGTCTTTACAAAATTGTCGTTTAAAATTGCCTATGTTGAATTTCATTGTGAGATGTAGGTGCCAGGGCTATGTTTAACCACTTTAGCCCCGGACCATATTGCTGTCCAAAGACCAGAGCACTTTTTGTGATTCGGCACTGCGTCGCTTTAACTGACAATTGTGCGGTCATGCGACGTGGCTCCCAAACAAAATTGGCGTTCTTTTTTTCCCACAAATAGAGCTTTCTTTTGGTGGTATTTGATAATCTCTGCCGTTTTTATTTTTTGCGCTATAAACAAAAATAGAGCAACTATTTTGAAAAAAATGCAATATTTTTTACATTTTGCTATAATAAATATCCCCAAAAAAGATATAAAAAAACATTTTTTTTCCTCAGTTTAGGCCGATACGTATTCTTCTACATATTTTTCGATTAAAAAAAATCGCAATTAGCGTTTATTGATTGGTTTGCGCCAAATTTATAGCGTTTACAAAAAAGGGGGTCGTTTTATGGCATTTTTATTATTATTATTTTTTTACTAGTAATTGCAGCGATCAGCGTTTTTTTTCGGGAATGCGATATTATGGCGGACGCATCGGACACTTTTGACACATTTTTGGGACCATTGGCATTTTTATAGCGATCAATGCTATAAAAATGCATTGGATTACTATAAAAATGCCATTGGCAGTGAAGGGGTTAACACTAGGGGGCGGGGAAGGGGTTAAGTGTGTTGCTGGGTGTGTTCTAACTGTATGGGGGGGGGGGGGGTGGCCTCACTAGGGGAAATCACTGATCTTCTGTTCATACATTGTATGAGCAGAAAATCAGCGTTTCCCCCGCTGACAGGACCGGGAGCTGTGTGTTTACACACATAGCTCCCGTTCCCCACTCTATAACGAGCAATCGCGGGTGCCCAGCGGCGATCGTACCTACAAGTAGAGCTACGTGCTCCTGAGAGACAGAGCCACCGCTCCGCAGTAATATGACGGCGGGCGGTCGGCAAGTAGTTAACCACTTGCATACCGAGCACTTTCACCCCCTTCCTGCCCAGACCAATTTTCAGCTTTCAGCGCTGTCACATTTTGAATGACAATTGCGCGGTCATGCTACACTGTACCCAAATGAAATTTGTATATATTTTTTCCCCACAAATAGAGATTTATTTGGTGGTATTTGATCACCTCTGCGGTTTTTATTTCTTGCTCTATAAACAAAAGAAGAGGGACACGTTTGAAAAAAAAAAAACACAATATTTTTTATTTTTAGCTATAATATCCATTTTTTTTTAAACACATTTTTTTCTCAGTTTAGGCCGATACGTATTCTTCTACATATTTTTGGTAAAAAAATCGCAATAAGCGTATATTGATTGGTTTGCGTAAAAGTTATAGCGTCTATAAATTAGGGGATAGATTGATAGCACTTTTATTATAATTTTTTTTACTGCGATATTGCGGCGGACACATCGGACACTTTTGACACATTTTTGGGACCATTCACATTTATACAGCGATCCCTGCTATAAAAATGCATCGATTACTGTATAAATGTGACTGGCATGGAAGGGGTTAACACTAGGGGGCGAGGAAGGGGTTAATGTATTCCCTAATTAGTGATTTTTCTGTGGGGGGAGGGGAGTGACTGGGGGAGGTGACCGATGGTTGTCCCTATATACAAGGGACACAGCATCGGTCCCCTCTGCCTGACAGGACATGGATCTGTGTGTTTACACACACAGATCCACTTTCCTTCTCAGTTACTGAGCAATCGCGGGTTCCCTGGCGGCCATCGAGGCCGCCGCGCACCGGGTCTCTGGTGATGCGCCGGGTGCGCACGCGCCCCCTAGTTGTTTTTAAAGGTGCAACGTCGTATGACGTCCCCCCAGGATAACCCATCTTTTGACGGCGAGCGGTTGACAAGTGGTTAAAGGAACCTGTAATGCCGCATACACACAATCGTAAAACCGTGGTTTTTTTTCGACGGGATTTCGGCTCAAACTTGTGTTGCATACATAGGGTCACACCAAATTCTGACCGTCAAGAATGTGGTGATATACAACACTATAACAAGCCGAGAAAAATGAAGTTCAATGATTCCGAGCACGCGTCAAATTGATTCCGAGCATGCATGTTTTTTTTGCGCATCGGAATTGCATACAGATAATCGGAATTTCCTCCAAGAACTTTTCCCGTCGTACAAATTGAGAACCAGCTCTATTTTTTCTCAGCAGAAATTCCGACAGAAAAATTCCGATGGAGCCTACACACGTGCACTGTGACCATGGCAAAAGGCAAGTGTGACTTTATAGTGTAAATTACTGTGATTTAGGGCCATATCACACTAGCACTCCTTTTGTTGGTGGCACCTCGTTTATCACTTTCTATGAGGTGATAAACGAGGGAATGTGGATGGTAAGATGAAAAAACCCAAGATCATCAATCCTTCCCAACATAGTCCACAGCCCAGGATCATGGAGCAGCGTACAATATCTCACAAAAGTGAGTACACCCCTCACATTTTTGTAAATATTTTATTATATCTTTTCATGTGACAACACTGAAGAAATTACATTTTGCTACAATGTAAAGTAGTGAGTGTACAGCTTGTAAAACCATGTCAATTTCCTGTCCCCTCAAAATAACTCAATACACAGCCATTAATGTCTAAACTGCTGGCAACAAAAGTAAGTACACCCCTAAGTAAAAATATCCAAATTGGGCCCAATTAGCCATTTTCCCTCCCCAGTGTCATGTGACGCGTTAGAAAAAAAACACTGCTTTCTTGTAAAAAAAAAAAAAATAACACTGCACATCACACTGAACACGACACCCCCACTGTGAAACATGGTGATGGAAGCATCATGTTTTGGGGATGGTTTTTCTTCAGCTGGAAGAGGGAATCTGGTCAGAGTTAATGGGACGATGGATGGAGGCAAATACTCGCAATCATAGTAGAAAACTCTGCAAAAGACTTGAGACAGGGGTGGAGGTTCACCTTCCAGCAGGACAATGATCTTAATCATAGCATATGTATTAGAATGGCCCAGTCAAAGTCCAGACCTAAATCCATTAGAGAATCTGTGGCAAGACTTGAAAATGGCTGTTCAGACGCTCTCCATCCAATATGAGCTATATTGCAAAGAAGAATGGGCAAAAATCTCACTCTCCTGTCTGTGCAAAGCTGGTAGAGACATCCCCAAAAGACTTGCAGCTGTAATTGCAGCGAACGGTTGTTCTAAAAATGATTGACTGATTGCCACACTTTTAGATATTTATTTGTAAAAAAAAAAAAAAAATTCCACTTCACAATTATGTGCCACTTTGTGTTGGTCTATCACATAAAATCCCAATAAAATACATTTATGTTTTTGTTGGTAACATGACAAAATGTGGAAAATTTCAAGGGGTATAAATACTTTTTCAAGGCACTATATCTATCATATCGGCCGATCAGATTATATATTATCAGGTTCTTTTTTGCCAGTCTTCCTTTTTTCTCCTGATACTATTACTTTCATGACCATTTTAATGCTGGTAGACCACAACCCTGCTATCTACGACTCTACAAACCACCATCTTCATGGCTCTTTTCCATCTATTCTACTCATGTTGCTGCCCTAACCCCACATGGACCTTTATCCATCTGTCCACAGTCTCACCAACATTCCTACCTATCACCTCTCTTCACTTATGAAGCTTCCACCTATAGCTTTACCCTCAAACATTAAAGGGGTGTTCCAGCCAATATTTTTGTTTATTAAAAGTCAGCAGCTACAAAAAGTGTAGCTGCTGGCTTTTAATAAACAATCACTTACCTGCTCCAGCGTTCCAGCGACGCGCCGACCCGGGCTCCGCTCCTCTCCCCCCCTCCCCGGCCGGCATCCTCATTGCTACTCTGGGCACCTGGCCGTGACAGCCTTCGGCTTCACGGCCGGGACCCACTGCGCATGCGCGAGCGGAACTGCGCATGCGCGAGCGGCGCGGCCCGCCGCTGATTGGACAGGCGATCGCATGGGACCTGTCATGTGTCCCATGCGATCGCCTACAGGGAGGGGCTGGTGTAGGCGATTAAGCTTAATCGCCTAACCAGCCCCTCGGCGGAAGCAGGAAGTGGGACAGGAAGTCCCACTCCTCCTGAAGCCCCAACTCCCCCCCCAAAACAAATTACATGCCAAATGTGGCATGTAAGGGGAAGGGGAGTGGGTTGAGCGGAAGTTCCAATTTTGGGTGGAACTCCGCTTTAACTCTTTCTGTCAGCATGTTCCTAGTTGGCGCATGAGTACTGCAGTACACCTAGCTGGCTCGTTGTGCTGCAGTCTCAGCCAGTCTTTTTCAACCTTTTTAACATGGAGGAACCTTTTGAAATACCTTTCGGGCTTGAGGAGACCCTAATGCCGCGTACACTCGATCGGAAATGCCGACAACAAAACCGTGTATTTTTTTTCCGACGGAACGTTGGCTCAACTTGTGTTGCATACACGCGGTCACACAAATGTTGTCAGAAATTCCGACCGTCAAGAATGCGGTCACGTAAACTACGACGAGCTGATAAAAAGGAAGTTCAATGATTCCGAGCATGCTTTAAAGTGATTCAGAGCATGCGTAGGACTTTTGTGCATCAGAATTGCATACAGACGATCAAAATTTCGGACAAGAACTTTTGCCGTCGGAAAATTTGAGAACCAGCTCTCAAATTTTTGCTGTCGGAAATTCTGACAGAAAATGTCCGATGGGGCCTACACACGGTCGGAATTTTCGACCAAAAGCTCACATCGAATTTTTCTTGTCAGAAATTCTGACTGTGTGTACGTGGCATAATAGTAATTACTAAATATACAGATCACCATAATGTGATGGTCCCAGGGGAAAATGCTGCTTACATTTTTGGTTATTGGGAAGAATGTTCCTTACATTGGTGGTCGGTGGGGGAGCTGCTTGGGAAGACACCACCCAGCAGATAGCTAAAAAGATCACAGGTTTCAGTGGTTACTTAACTAAGAGGCAGAAGTTGAGAGCACCCCTGAACTCTGCACTCTGTACACAGTACAACCCTGAACGCTGCACTCTATACATAGAGCACCCCTGAACTCTTCACTCTGTACACAGTACAACCCTGAACTCTGCACTCTATACATAGAGTAACCCTGAACTCTGCAAGTAGTGTAACCCTGTGCCCTGCACTTTGTACATCACACACTCCTGAACTCTGCACTCTACGTAGCACACCTCTAAACCCTGAACTCTGCACTCTGTACAACCCTGAACTCTGCACTCTATACATAGAGCACCCTTGAACTCTGCACTCTATACATAGAGTAGCCCTATGCCCTGCACTCTGTACATAACACACTCCTGAACTCTGCACTCTACATAGCTCACCCCTAAACTCTGCACTATGTACGTGCACACCTCTAAACCCTGCACTCTGTACACGATGCACCCCTGACCTCTGTGCCCTGTACGTAGCACACTCCTGAACTCTGTACCCTGTACGTAGCACACTCCTGAATAATACAATAGTAGCTTTATAGTCTTACAGATACAACTATTCCTTTTTTGGGCAACCATGCTGATGAAATTGAGTTTGACACCCCTGATTATTAAATAGAGCTAAATTCATCTGTGCCTTGCTATCTGCCTGGAGTTCAGCTTTAACTTAAAATATGAGAAATGTAATGTTGTCTTTTATTTAAAGTTCACAGGAAGTTTCTCTTTGGGCTAGATTTCACGGTTTTCCTGGAATTCCACTTTACTATTCACACTTCCATCTCTGCAGACGGTGATATAGAGATCAGGATTCAGCCCATGATTCCTACGGGTAATGTCACAAACACGGAGATGCCTGTAGATGTTGCAGTCAGCTGGAGTCTTATGTCTTGCTTCTGTTTCTTCCTTTTGTTGATTTAGTAAAGCTTCTTTCTTGAACTATGGCTACCTGGCTCTACCACACTGTGTCTACGAAGAACTGCATAGACCGCTGGCTGCTTTCCAAGCCGGGATTATACCTGTCAGCACTGTAATTCAGACAATAGTGTTGCAGGCTCTAAACTGAACTAATACCCAGAGATCTAACCCATCTGGTTTATCTATTGTGCATAATCTGAGCTGGCATTTCTACCTTGTAGATTGACACACGTCCTCACTTTAGAAAACCAGACATTCTAGAAGAGTGCTAATAATACACCATTTTAGCAGCAACATCTAAAGATTTAAATCTTCTTTAATTTCACAGAATAATATGTGTGCCCATTGTTGTACAAATAAGCAAACACACTTGTCTTTTCATTGGTTAGCCACTAGGAGCACTGTTTCATCATGCATCCGACCCATATGTGTATGAGCCATCGTACTGTACAAATGCATGCCTATATCAAATATCCTACAGGAGGATTTGTTCATGTAATACCCAACTGAGGTCATGATATAAATATTTCTAATGTAGCCAGTAGATGCTTTCCTTGATATTGGTATGCCGCGTACACACGATCATTTTTCGGCATGTGTACGAAATGTCTTTTAAAATGATAGTGTGTGGGCTTCACATCATTTTTCGGGTTCTGAAAAATAACAAAAAAAAATTTGAACATGCTCCATATTTTTACGACAAACTATGTAGTTTTTCTGGTTGAAAAAAATGGTCGTGTGTGGGCTAAAACGGCATTAAAAACCCGCGCATGCTCAGAAGCAAGTAAGTTATGAGACGGGAGCGCTCGTTCTGGTAAAAATAGCGTTCGTAATGGAGTAAGCACATTCATCACGCTGTAACCGACAGAAAAGCGCAAATCGTTTTTTACTAACAAAAAAAAGGTAAAGCAGCCCCAAGGGTGGCGCCATCCGCATTGGAACTTCCCCTTTAGAGTGCCGTCGTACGCGTTGTACATCACCGCGCTTTGCTAGATGTAAACGACTGTGTGTGGGCAACGTCGTTGGAAAAAACGTTGGAAAAAACGTTGTTTTTTTCTACATTCCGAAAAACAGTTTTTTTCATGTCGGAAAATGATCGGGTGTAAGCGGCATAAGTCACTGGTTACTGCGGGTGTCTGACTGTCATCCCATATTTTCAAGGTTACAGATATTGGGGAAAAATCATCTAATGTCTGTAGGCATCTTTTCGTTACCAAGATTCTCATAGATTCACCAATTTGCTAGGGCATATGAAATATCCTCGTTGTACTGTGAGCACACAACTCCAAAATGGGAGTTAACATAAGTTAACATAAGTGCTGGACAGGCCGCCTACTTCCGGTTTCCATCAAGGGCATGGCCCTATATAGCTATTTTATCCAGGCAAGGTCAAGAAAACCACAGCAAGCTCCAAAAAAACATTTCCCAAAAGACTCAGAATTTCCTGGGGCGATCCCTTTTAACCGAGGTCAGGCCCATCCCATCCCCCAAATTAACCAATTCTTTAGTGACCACCACCTTGTCCAGTATCTGGCCATGCCCCCATCAGTCAAGGCTCTCTTTTCCTAAGGTGCTCAAGAGGCCTTCATTTCCACACCTGACTAAAACGTTTTCACGGTAGTTTATATGACCAACGTTTGGGTTCCCAACCTACTTCGACCACTTGATGGCCACAAGAAGAAGAAAAGGCTCTTCCAGGCTTCAGAGTTATCACATCCATGTTTTCTTTAACCACTTAAGGACCGCCGCATTTACATTTACGTCGGCAGAATGGCACCGACAGGCAAATCAACGTATATATACGTTGGTGCCTTGGGGGGGATCGGAGGTCCAATCGGACCCCCCCCCCGTACATGCGGCGGTCCGCGCGGCTGCAGGAGCGATCCGACAAGAGGGGGTGGCTATTTGTTTTTGTCCGCCCCCTTCGGATCGCTCCCAGCCAATGCGCGCGCCCGCCCGCCCTGTCACTTCCTCCTCCTGTGTAAACACAGGAAGGAGGAAGCGATGTGATCTCTCCCTCTGCGTTTTTTTCAACCACCGCTGAGGAGAGATCACAACACAGTAAGTCTGCACCAACACTACACTTACACACAGACACATAAACACATTTAACCCCCGCGATTTCCCCCCCCCCCCCCCCCTGTCACAGTGTCACTGAATGCAGTAATCATACATGTATGATTACTGTATTTAGTGTCAGTGTGACAGGCAGTGTGACAGTCAGTTAGTGTTAGGTCCAGAGTAGCCCCCGTACCCCCCCCCCCTAAAAAAGTTTTTACCCATTGATCACCGCCCTAGTTAACCCTTTCACTCCCTATTGCCAGCATCACTAAGCGATCATTTTTCTGATCGCTGTATTAGTGCCGCTGTTCCCGCTAGGTAGCTAATTTTTTTTTTATTGCGATTTTTTTTTACTAAAGACATGTGGCTAAATACATTTTGGCCTAAATGTTTGACTAAAATGTAGTTTATTGATTTTTCTTATAACAAAAAGTTAAAAATATAGATTTTTTTTCAAAAATGTCGCTCTATTTTTGTATATAGCGCAAAAAATAAAAATCGCAGAGGCGATCAAATACCACCAAAAGGAAGCTCTATTTGTGGGAAGAAAAGGACGCAAATTTTGTTTGGGAGCCACGTCGCACGACCGCGCAATTGTCTGTTAAAGCGACGCAGTGCGGAATCGCAAAAACCCCTTGGGTCATTTGGCAGCATATTGGTCCGGGTCTTAAGTGGTTATTTGAAGATTATTGGAGAAAAAGAATGAACTTTTTACCGCTTGTGTACAGAAATTTGTCATCTGTATTGTCATTTAAACTTTGAGAGGGAAACCTTTCTATGGATTTTAACTTGAAGGCAAAATAATATTCTGCTCCGTACTCGCTAGGTATATGGCCGCGTACACACGACCGAGAAACTCGTTGGGCGAAACACATCGTTTTCCCCGTCGAGTTCCTTGTTCGGCAGTCAAACTCGTCGAGCCAAATTTTCCCATTGCCCATCGAGGAAATAGAGAACATGCTCTCTTTTTGGCTCGACGAGTTCCTCGACGGGTTTCTCGGCGAAAAGTGTACACACGACCGTCAGAATACGTCTCCCATCGAGTTTCTTGCTGAATTCTGCTGAGGAAACCGGTCGTGTGTATGCGGCCTAACTCTGTATCTAATAAAGTGCCAACTGTTGTCTCCGCTTGGAAACTCACAAGATGTAATTCACAACCTAACATGTTGTACACCAAGATCAATAAAAAATTGTATGGCTAGTGTAATTTTTGATCTTTTATCTTTGAGTATAGTTTTAGTTTATTAGATGACATTTGATGGTTTTCTAGTATTCTCATGTAGGGCGGCAATGTACAGCTTACAGTCGAAGAGTAAAGTTTTGTAAAAAAAAAAAAAAAACAGATCTTCCTGTGGTTTCTGAAATGCATTCTTTAAACATTTAAATGCCTCACATATTACTAGTCTGGAATAACTAAATTCCCTTTTATGAAGTAACAAGGATTAGGGTCCCTTGCCGATATAGCTACCCCAGATAATGATAAGTGCAGTGGGCTCGCTGGAAAATTTGGCGTACGCTGTAGATGAGCATGTGGAGTCCATAACACAAGTTTAAGTTTACGGTTCTCTCAGCCAATCCTTTGTGTGCTCAGGCGCTCTGCCAAGATCTCTCCAGACTAACCAGGATAGACAGTATCTATAAATATTAAAGCATTTAATATCCTCGGAAATGCTTCTCTCAGCAAGTTCACTGCTACATTCCGTAGCGTGTTTCATCAATGGCTTGTCTCTTCTGTGGATGTTTTGTCACGGTGAGATGATTTGTCTTTTGGCTATTCCGTTATCTCCGGATAAACCTACGTTTCTGACATTCACATTGGATGGTGTGTCTCCGTTTTTTGTTGCCGCTACTGACTCTGTCTGCAAAGTTGCATATTTTTACATATTTACATTTTGTTCTTTGGTGGGTAGAGGGTTCCGTTGGTTCCTGGGAGGAGCTGATATTAAAGTGATGTGCCTGGTTGGATTTTGATATGGATATCCTGGGCCATTCCCTGAATTTTTCTTGCTTTGTAAAGCCGAACAGCTAAATACACAGTTGAAATACTTGCATGTGAACTGCCTTCTCTGCCAAAAGACTTGTAACACTTTTCAGTCTAGGGCCAAAACGGCTAATCGATTACGAAATTAATCGATTACAATTTTCATAATCAATTAATCGACCGGTAACGTAATGGGGTTAAAAAATTAGCCCATTGTAGTACAAAAAAGCAAATTTCTACTGTATATATTATTTTCACTGTCCCACAGTAAAAAATTAACCTCTTAGGCCGCGTACACACGATGGGTTAACCAGAGGACAACGTTTGATGGACCGTTTTCATCTGTCAAAACCAATCGTGTGTGGGCCCCATAGGTTTTTTAACCTTCGGTTAAAAAAAAGCCAACTTGCTTTAAAATGTAACCGATGGACGCCTAACCGATATTTCAAAAACTATCGTTGGTATGCAAAACCATCGGTTAAAAATGCTCAGAATCAAGTCGATGCATGCTTGGAAGCATTGAACTTCATTTTTTTCAGCACGTTGTTGTGTTTGACATCACCATGTTCTGATACAATTGTTTTTTTAACTGATGGTGTGTAGGCACATCAGATCATCAGTCAGCTTCATCGGTTAACCTATGACAATGGTCCTTCAGACCGTTCTCATTGGAAGGACTGATCGTGTGTACGAGGCTTTACAGTAGCGATCATTTGCTCTTTTTGTACGTATTTTTATTTTTTTTAACCGCATTATGTCGCTAAACATCTCAGGCCCTTTCTTGTGAAAAAAAAAATTAAAACATCTCAGGCCTGGGGTCACACCTCAGTTTTTTGGTGCTTTTTGTTTCAATATACTTCAATAGAGAAGCTGCAGAAAAGCATGTAATGTGTTTTTGTGGTAATTTGGCCCAAACAATTTTAAAAATGCAATTTTTTTTTTTAAGGCTATTATTCGATTAATCGGTTATTCGAAACAATAATCGGGCAACTAATCGATTATGAAAATAATCATTAGTTGCAGTCCTAGTTCAGTCCCCCTTTCAGTGATCCATGCATTCCTGGTGAAGATCATAACAAGGTCTGTAACCTCCAATTTTTATACTGCAGTTAAGCAATACAGCTTTGTCACCAACCTCCAGTCTGTTGATTGAACACTGATTTAGAGGCATAACTAGAACCTTCAAGGCCCCCATGCAAGAAAATATGACGAGCCCCCCTTTCAGCCAAGCCCTGGGATTCCAGTTCTGGGAGGGTGTCCATGTACTCCCTGCCAGAACCCTGCCTCCTGCATGCCACCTAGGGCGCGCATCCATAGACCTCTGTGACTGCTGTGTCCTTCAGCTGATCACAAAGGGCCAATCACATCCAGGGCAGTCTTAATAGCATCATGGGCCCCTGGGCAAAGTATTGCTCTGGGGCCCCTACAATGGAGACAGCACAAGTAAACAGACCAGATATCCCCCCTGCACTCTGATCCCTCTACACCCCAGATATCCCCCTTGACTCTGATCCCTCCATACCCCAGATATCCCCCCTTGACTCTGACCCCTCTACACCCCAGATATCCCCCCTGCACTCTGGCCCCTCTAGACCCCAGATATCCCCCCTTCTACACCCTTCTTTGGGGAAAGTGCAGGGGCCCCCCATGCAGCTAGGACCCCTGGGCAGTGCCCAGGTGTGCCCTCTCATTAAGACAGCCCTGATCACATCGGCCCTTTACCAAGTAATCGGCTGATTACATGTAAACAGACTTGCCAGTTATTGGCAGTCCTGATCCTATTTGTGCATCCATAGACATGTCTGAGTCAAAGATAACTCCAAGGCTTTTTACTTTCGTGCTTGGGGTGATGGTTTGTCCAAAGATGGTGGGAGGAGTCAATGTCATTCTAGAATTTGTTTTCCGGTTTGCGTAGAGAAAGAAGTTGTACCCTGTGTAGTGGTGTTGCACAGAGCTGCCCAGATCCTCAACTTCTCTGGTCCCTTTTTGGTGCTTCTGGCACCTCTCTCCTGTTGAGTGCCCCCACAGCAAGCGGCTTGCTATGGGGGCATCCAAGCTGAGCCGCAGCTCCCTGTGTCCACTAGGAAAGCGACCCAGGCCTGTCCCCTTTCCCTCCTTATTGGCTAAATTACTTTGATTGACAGCAGCCAATGAGAAGGGGTGTCTGGGACAGCCGAGACAATCCTGCAACATCGATGGATCTAGATGGGACTCAGATAAGTGTAAAGGGGGCCAAGGGGTGGGGGGCTGCTGCACACAGAAGGCTTTTTATCTTAATGCATAGAATGCATTAAGATAACAAAACCTGACTTTACAATTACTTCAAGGGTGGTAAAAAATAGACTGACAGGGGTGTTAACCCCTCCCATCTACTGTATATTATGAAATATAACTTTTTGGCGCTGTGCATACATAAACTGTAGGGTTTCCAATAACAGGTGTCTATAGTTCTCATTTTCTAGAGAAGAGACCAGGCATATTTCACTGTCCATGTTCTGAATTTAGATGACGTTCAGCTTGAATAGTAGATTGAAGAGCTGCAGGGTGATATATCCAAGGATAAGCGGGTATCTCTCAACCTGTCATTCCGTGTGTGTCAACTGCCTGTCGATGGTCACCTTTAGTATCCCTCTCTCGGTACACGTCTGCTCAAACTAATTGAAAACAAAATGTGACAAATTGATTTTAGCTCAGCCGTCATTCATGCACAATACACTGTCTGAAATACATGGAGACTGCTAACTGGTATGTAAAATGCAATCATAAAACGATGGACCTGCCAGCACATAAAAATATGTAAACCACCTTAAAGCGGGAGTTCCACCTAAAAGTGGAACTTCCGCTTTAAGGTATCATGACCCCCTGACGTTCCACATTTGGCATGTCATTTTGGGGGGGGGTACCTAGTTTTGACGGGTACCCAGCTTTGACAGGTACCCAGCTTTGACAGCTACCCAGCTCCCACTTCTGCTTGTGCTGCCTAGGCAACACCTCCCTCCCTGCAAACATCTGGGACACGTGACAGGTCCCAAAAGATTCCCCGGCCATTCAGGGCGTACAGCATGACTCGCACATGCCAGGTGTCCACACTTGCAATGCCGGTGCCGCGGGGGGAGAGAACAGAAACTTTGGGCGGCCGCATCGCTAGACAGTGGGGCAAGTGAGTTGTATGTTTATTAAAAGTCCACCATTTCAGGTCCGATTTCTGCCAGAATTTTTGGCTGAATTCTGTCCATGTGCAAATTTGCACCGGAGCCCCAGTGGAGATATGTGACCCGCTCCATAGAGAGCCAGTTAAAATGTCCTGCTCAGGGCCGGTCTTAGGTGTTCAGGTGCCCTGTGCAAGCTAATCCTGTGGCGCCCCCCCCCATCTTCACCCCTCGTCCCCTGGTCACCTAAACATACACAAAGAGGAAAAAAATATTTGTAACAAATGATTTAATTTACTTTTTAATAATAAGAAGTAGATGCATGCAGGGCCAGGGGCTCAGTGTGACTTATCTTTCGGTGGATGATGCGGCTTTGCATTTAAAAATGGCCCTGACCGGTGCTTAGACGCCACTGGCAGAGAATAACAGAGCATTTTAGGGCTTTCACGAGGCGCAAAGGCGCCTGTCGGGGCCGGCAGCAGCCATTTTTTTTTCAGGTGCTGCAGCCGATGCGTTGCTCTTCACCCAGTCCCAGGGCAGGGGGACCTGGCAGCGCGCAGGGGGACCTGGCAGTGCCTGCTGCTGTGACTCGTTGGAGTCGGATTCCTGTGATCATGTGAGTAACTGACTGTGACTCACATTCTGCAAACTGTGATGGCCGCACGGCGCCCCTGTTGCCCATGGCACCCTGTGCGGCCGCACAGCTCACACACCCCAAAGGCCGGCCCTGGTCCTGCTATTGCAAATTGGATGCGGAGATTCCACATCCAATGCACAATGGTGTGAAACCAGCCTTGGTGTCTAGGAGCACAAATAAAAAAAATTTCAAGCAAAAAAAAACTTTAAATGCTCATAACTGCTTCTAAATGTTACTATTAGCTTTTTTCTTTCTTCTTCATGTACTGCAAAAAACGCTAATTAGTTGTTAAGACTCCATGTACACGAGACTTTTTTACAATTGCCCCTAAATGATTAAACTTGACAGATAGTAACCCACGTTTTAAACGTCCGTTTTGCTCCGTTTACATGCCACGTTTTGCCGCGTTGGTGTTTAGATTTTTTTTTTTAATGGCCAAAAACAAAAAACGCCTATAAACGAAAACGCGGCTAAACGCCAGTACTGCGTTTAGCCGCGTTTGGCAACGAAGACGTGGAAATCTGACGTCTGAACTCATTTTTTTACTTTCAAAGAAACGCAACTGCCTAAAAATGACTGCAAACGAGATTGTGTACATGGTCACCTAAGATAACATCGAATGTGTTCTGGGGCAATTGAAAAAAAGCGTCCAACTGCCTCTGAACGTTCGTTTAACAGCAGCAGTGTACATGGGGCCTGATGCTCCTAATTGCTTCTAAAAGGTACTAAGATGCTACCAACAGTTTTTTTTGTTGAAATCCCCCCCCCCCCCCCTTTATGTACTGAATAAAATGCTAATGCTCCTAAAAGCTAATAAAATGCTACTAGAAGCTTGCACAGAAATGCTATTATCAGCATTTTTCAAGCTTTATTTGCACTTATAAAAAACGCTAGTGTATATGGAGCCTAAAGTCTGCCTTTATATAGTTCATTTGGGCCAAGCTGACCCAAACAAACTATAAAGGCACAAAAGTGGAGTTAGACTTTAACAATTCATGTGGGGTAAATGATACAGAAATAACTCCAGAAAAGATACTATGGTATCTTGGTAATTACTATGGTATCTATGGTATACGTTGGTAATTACCCGTTACTTGAGTTACAGTCTTTGTTCTTCTGAAGTGTCAGCTGTTTTGTTGCCTTTTTTACGCCTGTGCTAATTATCAGAATTAGTGATGATGAGACTGAAGACAGCAGGTAAGTTCGGTGTATCCAGTTTCGCAAGTAGCGTGAACAAGGTTTGGCGATCGGATAACTTACAAAGCTGAACCTGTAACAAACAAGAAACTAGATTTGCATACAGTCATAGAGTACGCATTACCTAGATTGCTTCCTCGCCATCTATGGCTTGCTAATGACTTCTACTTATACATCACTTGTCACACGGCTTCAGTCGCTTGCCTCTGCCTGCGAGAATTTTTCCTGCGTTCGTTGCGAGTATCCGGGAAACTGAGTTATGCGGAAAATCAGCCATCGTGGAGAGCAAATCATCAGTGACTTATTCAATCAGGTAAAGTATTGTGTACACGGATCATTTTCCTCCAGATAGGGCTAAAAGAGCACATTACATAGGAGGAATGCGTTCTGCTGATTATTTCATATTATTGTTGGTGAGATTGTAAAGTTAACCCTTTCTGCTAAAGACAATATTGCATAGGTCTTCCTTGTACGTTAATATTTTATACACTGTGGGCCAGATTCTCAAAAGAGATACGCCGGCGTTTCATAGGAAACACCGTCGTATCTCTGTTTTTTTTACTTGGTATCTATGCGTGTGATTCCTAGAATCACTTACGCATAGATACAGTGAAGATCCGACATGTGTAAAACAATTACACTGTCGGATCAGAGATGTAATGACATCGCTGGCCGCTAGGTGGCCTGTACTTTGATTTCTATGCAAATGAGCCTAATCCGACCATTCCCGAACGTTTTTACGCCGCCCCATCGTAGTTTACGTTGTTTGCGTACGCGTAAGGTTACCCCTGCTATATGAGGGGTAACCTTACGAAGTTCCATCATTGCCATGTTAAGTATGGCGTCGGGTCAGCGTCGTCTTTTTCCGTCGGTTACGTTGTTTTACGAGTCATTCGCGAATAGGGATTTACGTAAACGACGCTCACGTCGGTTTCATTCACTTTTTCCGACGTGAGCTGGAGAATGCGCACTGGGCTATTTTTGAGGCCGGGGCATGCGCAGTTCGATCGACGCGGGGGCGTGCTTAATTTAAATACAAGCCGTCCCCTTTGAATTACGCGGGGATACGCAGAGCCATTTACACTACGCCGTCGCAACTTACGGAGCAAGTGCCTTGGGAATACGACACTTGCTCTGTTAAATTGCGGTGGCGTAGTGTAAATGGCTTGCGCTACGCCAGCGGCAATTCTACGGGAATCTGGCCTTGTGTATTTATCTTTATATACACGATATATATATATATACACACACACACCGCGTATATACTCGAGTAAAAGCCGACCCGAATATAAGCCAAGGCACCTAATTTTACCACAAAAAAATGGGAAAACGTATTGACTCGAGTATAAACATAGGGTGTCCATGTGCACGCCTCACTTTGTCTCACTGTGCCCATGCCTCACTGTGCCCATGCCTCACTGTGCCCATGCCTCACTGTGTCCATGCCTCACTGTGTCCATGACTAGACTGACGTTTAACATGGGAGTCTATGGAAGGGGTTTCCCAGGTTGTAAAATCGGTGCTACATGTGTTTCAAGCTTGGGGTCCAGGGGAACTACGGCCGGCTGGTACAGGGTCCCCAAATCTGGGAGATCAGGCGCAAAAAGGTGACTCGAGGTCGAGGGGGGGCATTTTCAGCACAAGAAAATGTGCTAAAAACCTTGGCTTATACTCGAGTATATACAGTGTGTAATATATATATACATACACACAACCACAGTTTATACACCACCCCAGTTTACACCTTCTTCCAATTAGGATGTCTCTATATATTTACAATACAAGTTCCTCCCCAATGTCCAAAATATGTCAGTTAAAGAGGAACTGCAGTCTGCTCACATAATTTGTAATAAAATAATCTGTGCCATTCTGAAATAAAAATGTTTGAAAAACCGCTACGCAAATACGGTGTGACATAAAATATTGCAACAACCGCCATTTTATTTTCTAGGGTCTCTGCAAAAAAAAATATATAATGGGCCAGATTCAGATACATTTTCATATCTTTACGGCGGCGTAGCGTATCTCATTTACACTACGCCGCCGTAACTTAGAGCGGCAGGTACGGTATTCAGAAAGAACTTGCGCCCTAAGTTACGGTGGCGTAGTGTAAATGTGCCGTAATTCAAAGTAGGCTGGTAGTGGGCGTGTTGTATGTTAATGAATCGTGATCCCACGTAAATGAAGCGCCGAGCGAACGAACAGCGCATGCGCCAGCCGTGGACGTATCCCAGTGCGCATGCTCCAAAATCACGTCACAAATAGTCAATGCTTTCAAAGTGAACGTAACTTACACCCAGCCCCATTCTGAATCGGCTTACGTAATCGACGTGAAATTCGACAGCTGTTCCGACGTCCATACTTAACATTGGCTGTGCCATCTTTTTGGTGGTTTAACTTTTCGCCTGAAAAACGCTTTACGTAAACGGCGTAGCTTACTGCGACGGGCGTACGTATGTTCGTGAATCGGTGTATCATGCTCATTTGCATATTTAACATGGGAACGCCGAATGCGTCCAGCGTAACTATGCGCCAACGATACGCTGGCGTAGGCAAGTTACGTCGGACGGCTGAAGCCATGTTTTCGGCGTATCTTGCTTTCTGAATCGGCGTAAAGATGCGACGGCGCACATTTGTACTTACGTCGGCGTATCTCGAGATACGCCGGCGTAAACCTTTCTGAATCTAGCCCAATGTGTTTTCTAGCAGAAAATTATTTTTTTTACTTGTAAGCAACAGATGTCAGAAAAGGTTTGGTCTTTAAATGGTTAAACTTCTTTCATCTACACACTGGAATCTTTCCTTTGATAAAAGAATGAAAAGATACCTTGTTTCCACTTATTTGTGTGTTGTAATAAAACTTGGCAGGCTGCCTAGATTTTGTTTTTCCAGCTGTAAGAACTCTCTGCACTTGTTAGAAAGATCGTGACATGCGGTTTTGAAGATCGGGAAGGAAAAAAGATTGTGATTTAGATTTTTCATGATTAATCGTGCAGCTCTAATAAACTGTTATTCTGTTCTTGCCAAATATGCTTCAGAAATCTCCCTCCACTAAGTCTGGCTGCATCCATTTTTACTGTGGGCAGCTGAAGCTGCTGCCTGTTCACTTCTTAGATTTACACAGACACTCTGCAGCTCTTATTGGCCCTCTTATAGCTCACCCCCTCCTTTCCTGGCAAACTCATGAAAGCGAGAGCTGTGCATGATGTCATAAGCCTAGGTTTTTTACCAGACAAACAGGAAGTGGGCTGTATAAGGTATTTTACTGGCAGAAGAAAAAAAAACATTTTTTGCCAGTTTTCCTATGGGAAAAACTGCGAGGAGCATACACATGGCCGGGATTCCTGACCAAAGCTCCATCGCAGTTTTCCTGTCGGGAAAACAGGCCGTGTGTAGAGGGAAGGACTGACCAAGCAGGTTCTCGGCTTTCCCCTCGGGATTTCTGACGGGAACTTTTCCCGTCGGAAATCCCGCACGTGTGTACGGGGCATTACACCTATATACATGCTTGGTGGTTGATCTGACCCTGTAATTTTTTCGCTGGTCTGTAGAAAAGGTCATATTGAGCTTCAGCCTCTATAAAGGTCATAGTGAAACAGAGAAACCGGAAAGGTCAGAGGGCAGAAGTTATAAAGGAATAGATATTAAAATCCTGAAAGGCCAATTACGGGATTTTGGGGGATTTTTTACTGCTCGACCTTTTCCCATTAGCGTTGTAAAGTGTGTCAGGAAACAAGTGACTGATGTGCTGGTTATGACTTACTGAATCATTCCGGCAAAGTTACACAGAGACATTTATTACACATTTTCTGCACTTGTATGACAACGATTCATGTACAGGGAATTTATCGATTGTTCGAAGAGCTGTACCGTGCACGCCAACCAATCAGAACTTCCTGTAGATTAGAGCAGGCAGACAAAGGAAAGATGAATTCTGCTATGAGTTTTCAGCCCTCTGAAGCAATCCTGAACCCTCTGAAATGAAGCATTTTAGCGTTACGTTAAAATCAAACTCCAAGCACATATTATAAGATCACTAATAAAAGCAGTAATGTGTTCATAGAAGGTGTAGATAAACGCTCAATTTATTTTTCATTATGCTTGACATCGTGTCTCACTGTATACAGGTTACCCAAAGTGGATCTTCGCTGCATCTGAGCACCACAAAACAAAACACAATCTAATTCATTTTTAGTATTCAAAGCAGGGACCACCGTGGTCCTGAAATGTCGGGGCATTATAGTGTGCCCCAGGCCCGTACTGGGCCAAAAAAAAACAGCGGCGGTGGCGCTTAGCAGTGGCGGTGAATGATGGGATGTGGGGTTCTAGCACCTTGTACCTCTGGACCCCTTTAAATTACACAGCACCCTGCACCTCTGGACCCCTTTACAATTCACAGCATATTGCACATCTGGGCCCCTTTACATTACACAGCACCCTGGACCCCTTTACTTTACATAGCACCGCACCTCTGGACCGTTTTACATTACACAGCACCCTGCATCTCTGGACCCCTTTACATTACACAGCATATTGCACATCTGGGCCCCTTTACATTACACAGCACCCTGGACCCCTTTACTTTACATAGCACCGCACCTCTGGACCGTTTTACATTACACAGCACCCTGCACCTCTGGACCCCTTTACATTACACAGCATATTGCACATCTGGGCCCCTTTACATTACACAGCACCCTGGACCCCTTTACTTTACATAGCACCGCACCTCTGGACCGTTTTACATTACACAGCACCCAGCACCTCTGGACCCCTTTACATTACACAGCATATTGCACATCTGGGCCCCTTTACATTACACAGCACCCTGGACTCCTTTTCCCACAATAAGGTACTGGATGTCTAAGCAGCCTGAAGGCTATTGCATAAAAGTGTGTGTGAGGTGGGGGTAGCGTCTTCAGCCTTTGTAGGCCATGACCAAGACCAACTTGGAACACGTGGCCTTTTCTCTTGGTTCCAGGAGATGAGCAGGTGGCAGAGGTGCACAGGGGGGCTAATAAGTGTACCTGCTAATTTTAATGGGAAAAGAGCCGCTCCGCCAAAAGTTTTTTTTTTGTGTGTGCAAAGCACTATATGATTCTTTGCTGGGTCTTCATTACTGACTTTCATACCACTAAACCCAGTAAAGCAGGGGTGTCAAACTCAATTTCATCGTGGGCCTTAGTATTATGATTGCCTTCAAAAGGGCCGGTTATATCTGTGAGATTAGATGTCCAGCGCATTCCCTCTCCTTTACATTAGATGTCAAGAGCCACCCCACCATCAGAAGTTGAGTCCCCCACTCTCCCTTACATCATGGTGCACCCCCTTTCCTTCTGCTTCTGCTGGGAAGAAGCTGGATGTATTGCTTGAAAGCAGAAAGTAGGGGTCTGGAGTAGGACCAGAGAGGGCTGGAGCTCTCCTGCAGCTGCAGGAGAGGTGCGAGGGCCACATGAAATGGCCTGGAGGGCCGGATTTGGCCCATGGGCCTTGTGTTTGACACCTGTGCAGTAGAGTATTCCACTAAACCCAGCATAGCTCTGAGAGACTGTGATGGCTTTTCAGCTGCATGGCCCAATACAATAAAGAGCTTGCTTTCGTGGTCTACATCTAAAATGACGCACACTGCAGCACCTTGCCAGTTATCGCTCTGCAGCCCGGTTCACATGAACTGCTCCTTTCAGCGGGTTCTTCTATGCTAGATATCTGGATGATCAAGGGACAAAGCTTCAGATACAAAGGAAGCTTCTGCTGGGAGTCTCATGCAGTGGCTTTGCGTACGTGACCAAAAACTGACGACTCAGCTCTCCCCATGTTGATGGCATCACTTGGCTTAGTATTGTGGTCTGCAGGTACAAGTCTACCCAGGTTGTGCTGGTTGATTTGCTCATAGTGTTCTATGATTCAGCCTATCATTCAGATCCCAGCAAGAGCCTTTTCAGGATACAATGATTCACATTGCGCCTACATTTACGGTAACTTGCCTGTGCTTTATCTTTCTTCATTTTTTTAAATGTTAAGATATTCACTCTGACCGTGTTGTTTACTGTT
The DNA here is from genome assembly GCA_029574335.1 of Rana kukunoris. Lineage (NCBI taxonomy): Eukaryota > Metazoa > Chordata > Amphibia > Anura > Ranidae > Rana > Rana kukunoris. The sequence goes on along the minus strand of CM056055.1, from coordinate 28,392,021 downwards.
CCTGCAAGATAATCTTTGATGGGCTTTAAAACGATCAAACTACAAAAATGATCAATTTTAGTGTAACTTTTTAGTTTAAAGCTAAACACCAAGCAAATATAAAAGACACGACTCGATGCAACTCTGAATCAATGACGTCTACTGTACTGCAGAGCTCAGAGTGAGAGGTAGAAGCAACACAAGGAGTCAATCAAATGTGTTGCAGTGCAAGGAGCATGCTGATAGGAGGGGAGATTAGAGTGATAGAGAGATGCGCTTATTAGTGTGCTGCTTTTCCTTTTACTGTCCAATTAGAGTGAAGGTGGAGCTGGGGGGGGGGGGGGGGCTATGAAAGTGCATCAAAGACAGATCAGATCCCTTCCTCTGTTAGGTAGGACTGTATTGTGTGGCAAAACCATCTAAAGCCCTGTACACACGCTCGGTTTTCTCAGCGGTAAAAAGATAATCGAGAGGAAACCCGAGAACCTCCTCGGTAAGTCTCCCCGTGTACACACAGCCGGGTTTCCTTTCGGGAAAACTGCGGGGAGAGCTTTGGCCGGGAATCCCGGCCGTGTGTATACTCCCTTGCAGTGTTTCCCCATCGGAAAACTGCCGGGTTTAAAACCACCGGGAATCCCGGTGGAAAAATAGAGAGAAGGTTCCCGTTGGGAAAACTGCGAGGAAGCATATACACAGCCAGTATTCCCGGCCAAAAGATCTCCCCACAGTTTTCCTGACGGAAAATCCAGCCGTGTGTACGGGGCTTATCTCACAGGACCGGATGGACAAAAGTCAAAAGTACAGTATATCAGTATAGTATATTCATATCCAATTAAAATAAATAAATACATTTTATATATATATATATATCTACAGTGCGGAAAATAAGTATTTGAACACCCTGCTATTTTGCAAGTTCTCCCACTTGGAAATCATGGAGGGGTCTGAAATTGTCATCGTAGGTGCATGTCCACTGTGAGAGACATAATCAAAAAAAAAAAAAATCCAGAAATCACAATTTATGAATTTTTAACTATTTATTTGTATGATACAGCTGCAAAGAAGTATTTGAACACCTGTCTATCAGCTAGAATTCTGACCCTCAAAGACCTGTTAGTCTGCCTTTAAAATGTCCACCTCCACTCCATTTATTATCCTAAATTAGATGCACCTGTTTGAGGTCATTAGCTGCATAAAGACACCTGTCCACCCCATACAATCAGTAAGAATCCAACTACTAACATGGCCAAGACCAAAGAGCTGTCCAAAGACACTAAAGACAAAATTGTACACCTCCACAAGGCTGGAAAGGGCTACAGGGAAATTGCCAAGCAGCTTGGTGAAAAAAGGTCCACTGTTGGAGCAATCATTAGAAAATGGAAGAAGCTAAACATGACTGTCAATCTCCCTCGGACTGAGGCTCCATGCAAAATCTCACCTCGTGGGGTCTCAATGATCCTAAGAAAGGTGAAAAATCAGCCCAGGACTACATGGGAGGAGCTGGTCAATGACCTGAAAAGAGCTGGGACCACCGTTTCCAAGGTTACTGTTGGTAATACACTAAGACGTCATGGTTTGAAATCATGCATGGCACGGAAGGTTCCCCTGCTTAAACCAGCACATGTCAAGGCCCGTCTTAAGTTTGCCAATGACCATTTGGATGATCCAGAGGAGTCATGGGAGAAAGTCATGTGGTCAGATGAGACCAAAATAGAACTTTTTGGTCATAATTCCACTAACTGTGTTTGGAGGAAGAAGAATGATGAGTACCATCCCAAGAACACCATCCCTACTGTGAAGCATGGGGGTGGTAGCATCATGCTTGGGGGGTGTTTTTTCTGCACATGGGACAGGGCGACTGCACTGTATTAAGGAGAGGATGACCGGGGCCATGTATTGCGAGATTTTGGGCAACAACCTCCTTCCCTCAGTTAGAGCTTTGAAGATGGGTCGAGGCTGGGTCTTCCAACATGACAATGACCCGAAGCACACAGCCAGGATAACCAAGGAGTGGCTCTGTAAGAAGCATATCAAGGTTCTGGCGTGGCCTAGCCAGTCTCCAGACCTAAACCCAATAGAGAATCTTTGGAGGGAGCTCAAACTCCGTGTTTCTCAGCGACAGCCCAGAAACCTGACTGATCTAGAGAAGATCTGTGTGGAGGAGTGGGCCAAAATCCCTCCTCCAGTGTGTGCAAACCTGGTGAAAAACTACAAGAAACGTTTGACCTCTGTAATTGCAAACAAAGGCTACTGTACCAAATATTAACATTGATTTTCTCAGGTGTTCAAATACTTATTTGCAGCTGTATCATACAAATAAATAGTTAAAAAAATCATACATTGTGATTTCTGGAATATTTTTTTTTGATTATGTCTCTCACAGTGGACATGCACCTACGATGACAATTTCAGACCCCTCCATGGCTTCCAAGTGGGAGAACTTGCAAAATAGCAGGGTGTTCAAATACTTATTTTCCGCACTGTATATATATATATATATCATATTTGCCGGCATATAAGACGACTGGGCGTATAAGACGACCCCCTAATTTTCCAACTAAAATGTTGGTTTTGGGATATACTCGCCGTATAAGAAGACCCCCTTCCTACTAGTCATGCCTCACCTCACCTCACTGTGCCATTACATGCCAGACTGTGCCACCATTACATGCCTATCTGTGCCACCATTACATGCCTCACTGTGCCACCATTACATGCCTCACTGTGCCACCATTACATGCCAGACTGTGCCACCATTACATGCCTCACTGTACCACCATTACATGCCTTGCTGTGCCACCATTACATGCCTCACTGTGCCACCATTACATGCCTCGACGATCCCTTACCTTATCCCTAACATGCAGAATCTCAGGCCGACCGCGGCCGTCCATTTTTTAAAAGCCGCGCCTCCTCCTCATGCTGTTCTGTGATAGGCGGAACACTCAGCTCCCCAGGAGACACTGTGTTCAGTGTTTCGCCTATATCGGATGCCCTCTCGTCCGAGACCGAGGACGAGAGGGCATCCGTGATAGGCGGAACACTAAACAGAGGCTCTGCTGGGAAGCTGAGTGTTCCGCCTATCACAGAACAGCATGAGGAGGAGGCGCGGCTTTTAAAAAATGGACGGCCGCGGTCTGACTGAGAGTCTGCATGTTAGGTACCGGCGTATAAGACGACCCCTGACTTTTAAGAAGAATTTCTTGTGTTAAAAAAGTCGTCTTATACGCCGGAAAATACGGTGTGTGTGTGTGTGTGTGTGTGTGTGTGTATATATATATAATCGTGCTGGTGAAACTGATATAAGCCTTCCTAGCACTTGCTATCAAACCGACTTGCTAAGTGTAAAGGGGCTGATTTAAAGGGTTGGTTCACCATAAAAAAATACTCTATGCATACCATGAACACTATACCATATGTTTTAAACTAATTCAATTTTAATAATATCCAATTATGCTCCTCCCATACCTCTAGGACTTTTAGGCATGTAGTGATGCCTGCCTCAAACGCTTCTGAACTTTTTCACAGCTCGGTCCTGTCCTCTTCTCTAGGAAGTACCTACTATTAGGACAAGTGCCACCTAGCAGTACAGTAGGGATAGCCATCCTGCTTCTCTGTAAATTTCCTTATAGCGGAGCTCCACCCGCATATTTTTTTTTTTTCAAAGTCGGCAGCTACTAACAGTGTAGCTGCTGACTTTGAATAAGGACACTTACCTGTCCTAGGCGCCCGCGCTGACGGCCCCCGCCGATGCCGATCCTCGATCCCGGCACCGCCATCCACAGTCAGGGAAACAGGCAGTGAAGCCGTGCGGCTTCACTGCCCGTTTCCTACTGCGCATGTGCGAGCGACGCGGCGCTTTGTGAATGGTCCGGCTGCTTTCTGGGATACACACAGTTCCCAGAATGCAGCGCGGCCCATTCACAAGAAGACACCCAGAAGAGGAGGAGGAAGAAAACAGCACCGCGGATCGTGAGGGCAGATTCGGGACTTCCGCATAGCAACAGCCTATTTAGGGTGAGTATTTTTTTTTTTTTTTCCATTTCATTTTTATTTTATTTTTTTAGATTTTTAAAAAATATATATATATCAGGGTGGAGCTCCGCTTTAAGCTCTCTGCTAAACAGATGAGCTAAGTAGATGTGATGTGAGAAAAAGCGTTGCCACTGCTGAGGTCATCTGCGGTGACAAGATATCACTGCGCATGTGCGGAGCTCAGAAGGATGGCGCTTGCTCCTGTACCACTAGGAGGCACTCGTCCTGACAGTTGAAAACAAAAACAAAAGCTGATCGTGCTTCTACCCTGCAATCCTATGTTAAATGAGGTTAAGTACCTTGTCGGTGCCCCTCCTAAAGCCTTTGCAAGCCATGGGGCGCACAACAGTTAAAAGAGTCGGCACAATTGATGCATTTTAGCCTATGCAGGCCTTAGTCATAACTAACATAACTAAGGCCTGCATAGGCTGAATGCATCAACTCTTTTAATCCTGCCTTTTTCGGAAATGCACGGAAAGGCCCAAGAACAGTTTGGCGATATGGGAGAGTTCCCCGATGGGGTTTCAAGGCAAGTAAAAATGCAATAATTATAAAAATCCATACACAATGGTGCAAAACCAAAATTGTTATACAACTTGACATGCTACATGCATCTGTGCATATACAATACTCATGCCTTTCAACCCCCTAGGGATTTTCTTCAGAGATTTTTGGTTTGCTGTAAGAGATTACATAATGAATTTTTAAATCCTGCCCAGGTATATTCCAAAACTGCAAGAAATATATATAAAGTACATAGTTACCAGGTAGCTGTGTATGAGACATTTGGCTGACCTCGGAAAGGCTTGTGAATGGAGTCTTTTCAAGGTCAGCCGAACTGTCCTCGGGCCTTTCCAGCCGTTTCCGAGGCTCTCCGGAACCCCCCCGCCTCTGGCCTTATGCGGTATTGCATGCCATTGAAGTCAATGCGGAACAAACTATTTCCGTTTCCATTGACTTCAATGGGGAAACTCGCTTTGATATTCGAGTACTTTGGATTACAAGCATTCTCCTGGAACGGATTATGTTCGTAAAGCTGAGGTTCCACTGTACCTTTAAAAGACAACCCAAATACTTAAAGGGGTGGTTCACCTAAAAACCTTTTTTTTAACATTAGATTGAGGCTCGTTTTGTCAAGGGGAATCGGGTGTTTTTTTTTTACAATCGAAGCAGTACTTACCGTTTTAGAGATGCATCTTCTCCGTCGCTTCCGGGTATGATCTTCTGGTCTGGGCGTTCCTATTTGATTGACAGGCTTCCGACAGGCTTCCGACGCGTCACGATTTTCCGAAAGTAGCCGAACGACGGTGCTCAGGCGCCGTATAGACCCGCAAGCGACGGAGAAGATGCATCTCTAAAACGGTAAGTACTGCTTCGATTGTAAAAAACACACCCGATTCCCCTTGACATAACGAGCCTCAATCTAATGTTAAAAAAACGTTTTTGGGTGAACCACCCCTTTAACTTTCCTACTGCCTACGGCACACTGATTTTGATCCCCTGTAGGTCCCCCACAGATTTAGCTGGTTATTCCCCCTTGACCTCAGTAGGAACCAATAAGAGCTGCTGGAAACTCAGGAGATCGACATCCTGGAAGTGTCAGTTTCCTAGCAGACGTCACATGAAGATTTCTTAGGATCAGAACGGTGTTCAGGGATACCACCAGCGAGAAAGGTAGGTATTTACACTGTTCTTTTACAGGTAAAGCTCTGTTTAAAAATGTAGTATAGCAACAGGATCACTTTAAATGTCTGTAGCTTGGGGTTTAAGGAACATTTGACTGCTGAAAATAAAGAAACCAGCATACCATGATGGGAACGGAGCTCATTATGGTTCTTATTTTCTATCAATTTACATTTACAAGATGTCGTCTTCTGCCTTCTGACATCCTTCAATCTTTTTCCACATTCTAAATAAAATAACATTTGCTGTGATCGCTGCCTTCTGTCACCTCTATTGAACATAATCCGTAATAACATGAATCACCCTATTATTTCTGTGCTCTATTTATAAAGCTCCCCCATTCATCTGCAGCTTAATACAAGCAGAAAGAATACAGAGCTTGTACAGAGGATATATCTATATATAGACATGGGACACAATTGTGGGCCTCTGCCAATGGCAGTTGTGCCTGTTTAATTGTTTGAAAATTTAGATTAGTATTTTTAGCATATTCACGTTCTTAACCATTTGTGCTGGTACTTCCGATAATATGTGAAGAGTTTTTGTATACTGTATGGAAATGTATGTATATAATCTAACATATAATAATATAGGGCTCAAAATTTCAAGTCCTGAGCTACTAGCCAGGCTCAAGGGTTACTCGCCACCAGTTGCCCTACCTAACCGAGCCCCTAATCACGCCCTCATAAATTATCTCATGAAATGACTTAAATGTTTAATGCAGAATTACATTGCATTACAAATATTATCAACAACTTTATCAGTTCCCATCAACGCAGGCTCACCTGTGCCCATAATTGCAGCGTGACCTGTGCCCATCATTGCAGCGTGACCTGTGCCCATCATTGCAGCGTGACCTGTGCCCATCATTGCAGCGTGACCTGTGCCCATCATTGCAGCGTGACCTGTGCCCATCATTGCAGCGTGACCTGTGCCCATCATTGCAATGTGACCTGTGCCCATCATTGCAGCCTCAATGTGCTCCACATTGTAGCATCACTGTGCCCCAAATTGCAGCCTCACTGTGCCCCAAATTGCAGCCTTACTGTGCCCCAAATTGCAGCCTTACTGTGCCCCTAATTGCAGCCTCACTGTGCCCCAAATTGCAGCCTCACTGTGCCCCAAAATCCAGCCTCACTGTTCCCCAAACTCCAGCCTCATTGTGCCCCAAAATCCAGCCTCATTGCATCCCAAAATCCAGCCTCATTGCATCCCAAAATCCAGCCTCATTATTCCCCAAAATCCAGCCTCATTGTTCCCCAAAATCCAGCCTCACTGTGCCCCAAAAGCCAGCCTCATTGTTGGCCAAAATCCAGCCTCATTGTTGCCCAAAATCCAGCCTCACTGCATCCCAAAATCCAGCCTCATTGTTCCCCAAAATCCAGCCTCATTGTTCCCCAAAATCCAGCCTCACTGTTGCCCAAAATCTAGCCTCACTGTTGCCCAAAATCTAGCCTCACTGTTGCCCAAAATCTAGCCTCACTGTTGCCCAAAAGCTAGCCTCACTGTTGCCCAAAATCTAGCCTCACTGTTGCCCAAAATCCAGCCTCACTGTTGCCCAAAATCCAGCCTCACTGTTGCCCAAGATCCAGCCTCACTGTTGCCCAAAATCCAGCCTCACTGTTGCCCAAAATCTAGCCTCACTGTTGCCCAAAATCCAGCCTCACTGTTGCCCAAAATCCAGCCTCACTGTTGCCCAAAATCCAGCCTCACTGTTGCCCAAAATCCAGCCTCACTGTTGCCCAAAATCCAGCCTCACTGTTGCCCAAAATCCAGCCTCACTGTTGCCCAAAATCCAGCCTCACTGTTCCTCAAAATCCAGCCTCACTTTTACCCTAAAATCCAGCCTCACCAGGGTGGAGGAAGTGAGAGGGCGGCCAGGACATGACTGAAGAAAGATTAGAGCCACAGGAGATGTTCTCCCAGCGTGATCGCCCCTGTGGAAGAGAGCATATAGGGAGAGGAAAGCTGCGAGATCGCAGAGCGGTAAAACACGCTATAACAGCTGACATTGTCTCCGCTCTGCTCACTCTCACACAGCCCCGCCTCCCCCTGACCCGGCGCTTGTAATAGACAGAAAGCGGATCCAATGCTGGGATGTATTCTGTCTCACAGGCGCGGGATTAGGAGGAGGCGGGGCTGTGTGAGAGTGAGCAGAGCGGAGACAATGTCAGCTGTTATAGCGCGTTTTACCGCAGTGCGATCCCGCGGCTTTCCTCTTCCTATACACTCTCTTCCACATTGCGCTGAAAGAACGTCTCCCGATCAACCCCGTCGGCAGTGCTCGCACCCCCTCTCCCTGGCAGCTCAGCTCCCCGCCAGCCCTCATTTTCCACTCGCAAAATGCAAGTAGGCGAGTGGAAAATTTGAGGGCTGTAATTATATAATCAGTATAATTATAATATAAATAATAATAATGTAATAATATAAATAATTTAACCTGTACCACCACCCCCTCCTTTAATAATTTAAGCCCTATGAGTCGGGCCCTCCTGTACCTTCTGTATTGAACTGTACTGTAATTGTATTGTCCCCCTATACATTGTAAAGCGCTTTGTAAACTGTTGGCGCTATGTAAATCGTGTATAATAAGAATAATAATATAATATAATAAATGTATATTTATTCAGGTATGTATGTATATTTTCAGTGACAAAGGCTCTCCAGCTGAAACGCGTCTGGTTTTTGGTTTTCCTACATGTGCCAATAAATTATTCTTATGGATTGGAGTTGCTGTATATTTATGGTACTTCATTTCTAATTTGTTGGACTTTGGAAGGGTTAAGGGGAAAGGGGGTGCAAAATATTAAATATTAAACTTTTCGACAACAATGGTCCGACGAACGTGTTTTATTGGACAATCTGACCGTCTGTATGCTCCATCGGACAATTGGTTTTTCAACAGACAAATTTGCTGTGAATGCTCTCAAACTTTTTAAAAACAAATGTCTGATGGAGGATAATCCAATCGTGTGTACACATGTCCATCGGACTAAAATCCAAAGTACAAACACACATGCTCAGAACCGATGCTAAACATCAGACAACCATAGCAGAAGTTGCCCAAAGGGTGGCAGTAAAGAGCTAAAAACCATTTGATTTGGTAAAGGTTGGCTGAAAATATTGTGCCGTGTGTATGCAGAACAAGTTCCATGGAAAAAAATCCACAGAAAAGTCAGATTGTGTGTATGAGGCTTGAGTCTGAAGCCTCATACACACTGTTGGACTTCCATCAGACATTTCCATGGATTTTTGTCCGAATGGGCATTTGCCGTGAACTTGTTCTGCATACACACGGCAGGACTTTTTCAGCCAACATTCACCAAATCACATGTTTTTTCTTTTTTTTTTTCCCCCACCCTTTGGGCAACTTCTGCTATTGTTGTCTGATCTATAGCATTGGTTCTGAGCATGCGTGTTTGTACTTTGGACTTTAGTCCGATGGACTTGTGTACATACAATCGGATTATCCTCCATCGGACATTTGTTGCCAGAAAGTCTGAGAGCATTCACGGCGAACATTTGTCCGGTGAAAAACCGAAAACAATTGACCGATGGAACTTGCACACGGTCCGGTTTTCCGATAAAACACGTCCGTTGGACAATTGTTGTTAAAAAGTCCGATTGTGTGTATGAGCCTTTAGTCTTTTGACTAAAATGGCATTTTAGTTTTAGTCGTATTTTAGTCATTTCAATTGTTTTATAGAAGAGAAGGGTTTGTGGGACTTTAAATGAGGGAACGCCTTGTCAAAGGGAATAATAACATAAAAATGAAGTAACAGTACATGATTTATTTATTACAATCTTAAATACATATCAGATATTTTGTATCAAATAGATAGGTAGTCACAAGACTTAGGCCTCTTTCACACGGTCGGACCGTTCAGGTTCGCCTGTCAGTTTTGTCGGTGGACCTGAACGGCCGCTCCATGCAACCCTATGGAGCATCGGATGTACGGGGAGACATGTCCGCTGACATCCGACCCGATCTGCTAAAATCAGACGTATGGTGATTTTCCGTTTTCATCAGATCTCTCCATAGGAGACAGCGGCGCCGCACAAGCCCCTCCCCGCTCAGTGAACAGAGAGGGACTTGTCATCCGCCGGCTCAGAGGAGATCAGCAGAGAGATCTCCCGCATGTTATACAGCGGCAGGTAGGCTCTGCTTGGCGAGATCACATAGCTATACGTCATCTTTCCCAGCAGCCAATCGCGATCGCTCGTTACAGAGCGAGAACCGGGAGCTGGGGTGGACCTGTCAGGGGAGAAATGCCTGATCTTCTGTTCATACAATGTATGAACAGCGATCTGTCATTTCCCCCAGTCAGTCCCACCCCCCCTTCAGTTAGAACACACCCAGGGAACATACTTAACTTCCTCGCCCTCTAGTGTTAACCCCTTCCCTGCCAGTGGCATTTTTATAGTAATCCATGCATTTTTATATCACTGATCACTATAAAAATGCCAATGGTCCCAAAAATGTTTCAAAAGTGTCTGAAGTGTCCGCCATAATGTCGCAGTACCGATAAAAATCGCTGATCGCCGCTATTACTAGTAAAAAAAAAAATATTAATAAAAATGCCATAAAACTATCCCCTATTTTGTAAACGCTATAAATTTTGCGCAAACCAATCAATAAACGCTTTTTGCAATTTTTTTTTTTGTACGAAAAATATGTAGAAGAATACATATCGGCCTAAACAGAGGAAAAAAAATGTTTTTTTATATATTTTTGGGGATATTTATTATAGAAAAAAGTTAAAAATATTATTTATTTTTTTCAAAATTGTCACTCTATTTTTGTTTATAGCGCAAAAAAAAAAAAACAGCAGAGGTGATCAAATACCACCAAAAGAAAGCTCTATTTGTGGGAAAAATAGGACACAATTTTGTTTGGGAGCCACGTCGCACGACTGCGCAATTGTCAGTTAAAACGACGCAGTGCCGAATCGTGAAAAGTGACCCGGTCATTGACCAGCAATATGGTCCGGGGCTGAAGTGGTTTAAGAACATATGAAATATAGACAGGTAACAGTTGGCATTTAGTGGCATTCTACGCGTTTCCTGGAATTTCAGCCATTCATCAGGAGTGTTTTAAAGTATTATACTGGATAGAAAAATAAACAAGGATAAATAATAATGTCTTATGAATAGGGGAGGACGGACAACAAGATGGAGACAGTTGGGAGACCTACTATACAGCCTCAAGGCCAGGTCCGGTTTCTGCCAAGTAAAAAGGGGGTTCGGGCATGATGTCAATTGTTTTAGTTTTAGTCGTATTTTAGCAGACTAAAATCGTATTCATTTAGTCAACTAAAATGTTTTAGTCAACGAAATTAACACATTTGATGCTGAAATGATACAATTTACTGGCAAAAGATCACTTATTGACAAAGTAACCAAACATTTTTTAAAGTTTGCAATTGAACATCATCTAGGAAACCAACAAATGGTTTCACTTTATCGTCAGACTTTGTGCTTTAATTAGAAATGATAGAAGTGTTTCAAAAACCCTTTACATGTCTAATATGGGTAAGAATAGGCCCGTTCAGCCCCATCCTTTAGTAGCTCAGGGAGATCTGTAGCTGCAGTCTTCAAAGGAGATACAATCTAATGTCAGTTGAAAAGCACCTCCGTTTGCTTTTATCCCAGCAGTTGCCTTCTCTGTAGAGACTGCGGCTGACTAATGACATACTCTGGAGAGGTAAATGCTTGGATTGTGTTTCCTGTGGAGGAATGGCCTTATTTCCTTTGTGAAAGGCTTCAGCAGTCAACAGGTTAACCACATGCTAATTAAAGCATCCTGAGGACTCTCTTCATCAAATGTCCCATGCTGTTTTAACACAGATGCTAATGTTTTGTGTACCACCAATCAGAAATCAGCGCACGGTACTCAAGCACATGAAGAATATTTGCAGAGAGAGGTTGTAGACCTTATCAGCGGTTAACTGGCCTGCATTTAGCTGCCTTAGAGGTTTGCACTTGAAAGATTATCTAAGAGGCCAAGGATGAAAGATGAAGTTTCATATTCGGCCCTCACACTATCAGTTCTATTGCCCTGACCACATTGTGGGGGGTTTGTGCCTTCAAGGACAGCTCTCAGCTGTGAGATTTGGATAGTGCTACGGCTGTAAAATATTCGCTGGAATTTATAAAGTGTGTCCTAGATACTCTTTAAAATGGAGTCACGCCTCTGTGTGACAATTGCTGTTACCAGTGACAGATTACCATACCTGTTAAAAACAGTTACATGAATTTATCACATGGAGGCATGGTGGAGGTGAGGCTGATATATTCATATTATGGACACTCATAGGGCCAGATTCAGGTAGATGGGAGAATCTTTATTCCAGCGTAACGTTGCTCATTTACGTTACTCCGTCGAAACTTTAGGAGAAAGTACTGTATTTACAAAGCACTTGCTCCTAAAGTTGCGGCGGCGTAGCGAAAATGGGCCGGCGGAATTCAAATTGGGCAGGTAGGGGGCGTGTAGTATTTAAACTAGGCGCGATCCCGCGGCGAACGCACTGCGCATGCGCCGGCCGTCAATGTATCCCAGTGCGCATGCTCCACATTAGGACGGTGTTTTCTACGTAAACGTCAATGACGTCAATCCCCATTCACGGACGAGTTACGCAAACGACGTGAAACTTTCAATTCCACGCGGCCATGACGGCCATACTTAACATAGGATATGCATGCTTTTTGTTGCTTTATCTTTACGCCGGGAAACCCCTTATGGAAACGTTGTAAAGTGACTGCGTCGGGCCCGCGTACGATCGTGAATTGGCGTATCTCGCTGATTTACATATTCTCGCGTAAATCAGCGGGAACGCCCCTAGCGGCCATTTTAAAATTGCAGTTCCGATACGACGGCGAAATACAATTACGCCGCTCGTATCTGAACTCAATCCCGGCGTATCTTGTTTTCTGACTACAGAAAACAGATACGACGGCGTAGGTTAGAAGTTGCGCGGCTTATCTACAGATAAGCCGCGTAACTTCTACCTGAATCTGGACCATAGTGTCAATGGTTGCTAGGATGCTGTCAGATGTGTAGCCGACAGCATCCTAGCACCAGTGACAGCTGTGTAACTAACAAAATCATTGCAAACAGAGACACAGAGTAGCCCAGCAGATACATGAATTTATCACATGGAGGCATGGTGGAAGTGGAACTGGGGTCTATATATTCATACTGGACACCCATAGTGATAATGGTTCCTAGGATGCTGTCACGTACCTGATGGGAGACTGTTGTGACGAGGACGACTTCTCTCGTATCTCCAGCCCTGGTCCCGCTGGAGGTGAAACAGAGGACACCGAGGGACAGGAGGAACACGAGTGCCTGCAGATGTAGACCCAGACAGCAGTAGTGGGGGGTGCGAGTAGGAGGACCATCAGATCACGTAGAATAGCAGTACACCGAGGACCAGCCGGGGTAAAGAAGCACTCCACTGGAACAGTGGCGCTGGGACATCAGATGATGTTAAAGGAACACTAAAGGTTCGTTTTTTATTAGTTCAATTGATTGCTGTAAGCTAGAGCATTTAAATATCACGTACCTCGTTTTTCCTTTTGACCTTCAAAATACAGTAATCCCTGTTTGAAAATTTCCTGTCTCTCCTCTTCTTGCTTTCCACCAGCACCTGAGCTGTTTTGCATGGTGGAAAGCAGACGTGCTGACCCCCTCCCTATGACTACAGCCCTGCGTGAAGATGCTCTCTTATCCCCAACAGGCATGGAGGCTAAGCCTAATGGGAACTGTAGTTCCCATTAGGCCGTGATGTAGCAAGAATGAATGCGCACTGCAAACCAGGAAGTCAGTGAGAATAACGATTCAGGAGTGACAGAGATGAATAAAACAGCTTGATTTCAACAGGTATTAAACTAGTTATAATGCAAAACATTACTTTTTACTTTATCAGCTACTGTTAAGAGGAAAATATTTTTGTCTTTACAATCCCTTTAAGTCCCTGGAGGACTTGCAGCAGGGAGAGTCGCAGGATAGAAGTCGCAGACACTCAGAGGTTGCAGATTGACTTATCTACGAATAGCCAACCTTTAAAGTGGAAGTAAATCTATCTGTTATTCAGTTTAATTTCCGGCATGTGCCAGAAATGTAACACTCCCATTGGTTGCGCTCTCAACCAAACTGTCAAACCATCCAATGGCTGGTGTCATAACTGATCACATGTGCAGCATCATAGCAATTGTAGATTAAACAGAGGCAAAGATGGCAGCTTCCTTGGCTGAAAACGATAGGGGGGTTCACTTACACTTTTAAGTCCTTTAGCTGTGATCTAAGCTGTTTGCCTAGACCTCCTCTGCAAAGATTTTATTCTGAATTAATTTTGCAAAGTGCCTGTTTAAGCTGCAACAAAAGTGACAGTAGAGTTCCCACTGCTAACTACATTGAACTGAATTCAGTACCATAATCCTTCTCCCCTTGACGTCAGTATTGTTTTATACATTTGCCCTCTCAGATGCGCTCTCCTGCCTGGGGTGTTAAAATCGACCACTTTAATCTTGAAAAAGGATGTAAGGAAATTACAAGTGTCCAGGAGAAAGCACTCAGCCATGGACCATTAAGGTCATTTCTATTAATTCCTCATCTCCGCATGAGCTGATTAATGGACAAGTGGAGAGAACCCAATTTCTTAAAATAGCCAACAGTCACAGGTGAAGATTAAGAGGTGCGGCGCTGCAAGGATGAGTGGCGAGCAGAAATAGAGTGGAATGGAATTTTATTAATGCCTTCTACCCTGAACGAATAAAAGCCCTGTGATGAAATAGCAGGAGTTTATTAGGAGAAAATATTTTTAAATGAACCTACTCTGCTTGGTTTTAGAGACCTAAAATATCTATTATCGAATGGCTTTTTGAAAAACGATCAGATCTACTTCTTCAGGAGAGTGGTGACAGCTGCATTTTGTCATTTTTAATAATGATTTGATGTAAGGAAAATGTCCTAGGAAGTGTCTCCTAATGCCTCGTACATACGATCGGATTTTCCGATGGCCTAAAATCCGATGGAATTTTTTGTCGGAATTCCGTTCAAGCTGTCTTGCATGCACACTGTCAGGACAAATTCCAACAGGCCAAAATGCGGTCACGTAAAACACTACGACGAGCCGAGAAAAATTAAGTTTAATGCTTCCGAGCATGCGTCGACTTGATTCTGAGCATGCGTGGGTTTTTTCCCTGTCGGAGTTGCACACAATAGGAATTTTCTATCGTTTTGAAAAAAGTGATTGGTATGTTCTCTATTAGATACGGCACCTCATCCCTATAAGGGTTGTGAAGAGGATAAGGGGATTATAACAGTGCCATTAACATTAAATAACTAACGTTAATAGCACCGTTATAATCCCCTTATCCTCTTCACAACCATGTACCTATCGTTTTGTTTTCCATCAGAAAAAAATAAAACATGTTCTATTTCCAAAACACCAACGGAAAAAAAAGTCTGATGGGTCCGATTGCCCACACATGATTGGAATTTCCGATGAAAAAAGTCCATCAGACTTTTTTCATCTGAAATTCCTTTTGTGTGTACGCGGCATATTTAGGCCAATCATCAAAGAAGATAGCTTAAGCTGAAACTAGATAATATAGCAGATGTCTCAGACCAACCAAAATGTAGTTTAAGGGGTTGTAAAGGTAATTTTTTTCCCCCTAAATAGCTTCCTTTACCTTAGTGCAGTCCTCCTTCACTTACCTCATCCTTCCATTTTTCTTTTAAATGTCCTTATTTCTTCTGAGAAATCCTCACTTCCTGTTCTTCTGTCTGTAACTCCACATAGTAATGCAAGGCTTTCTCCCTGGTGTGGAGTGTTGTGCTCGCCCCCTCCCTTGGACTACAGGAGAGTCAGGACGCTCTCTATGTTGCAGATAGAGAAAGGAGCTGTGTGCTAGTGGACGTCCTGACCCTCCTGTAGTCCAAGGGAGGGTGCGAGCACGACACTCCACATCAGGGAGAAAGCCTCCCATTACTGTGTGGAGTTACAGACAGAAGAACAGGAAGTGAGGATTTCTCAGAAGAAATAAGGACATTTAAAAGCAAAATTGATGAATGAGGTAAGTGAAGGAGGACTGCACTAAGGTAAAGGAAGATATTTAGGGGAAAAAAAATTGTAGCTTTACAACCCCTTTCAGTTGTGGGATCGCCAGCAACATGGCAGCTCCTGTGCTGGCTACTGAGACTCGTTTGATTGGACCAGCAGTTGTTTCTATGAATGAACCAGCTAAGTCAGCACAGACATAAGGGCTGCCTGAAGATCGCAACACAGGGAGTAGTATAGGAAAGTTAGATCCACTAAGCAAGCATAGGCTGCACTATACCCAGGATTTGAGCCTACAGGGCAGCCCAGTAGCTTAATGGTTATAACAATTATATTTTAGAACTGGGGGCCTTGGTCAGAGTTACAACATGGAGTTTGCATGTTCTCCCTGTGTTTGCATGGGTTTCCTCTTACACTCCAAGGCAGGTTAATTGGCCCAAGTCTTAATTGGCCCTAGTATGTGTATGTATGCATGAGAGAAAAGGATCTTAGATTGTAAGCTCCTAGAGTACAGGGACTGATACAAATGTACAATATGTGTGCTAGTTGTGGCACTATATAAATGCCTGTAATTATACAGTTGCATAATTTTTAGTAAAAAATCGCAATAAGCGTTTGATTGGTTATAGCGTTTACAAAATAGGGGATAGTTTTATGGCATTTTTATTATTATTTTTTTTCTACTAGTAATGGCGGCGATCAGCGATTTTTTTCGTGACTGCGACATTATAGCGGACACATCGGACACTTTTGACACATTTTTGGGTGATAACTGTGAAAAAGACAATGGCAGGGAAGGGGTTAACCACTAGGGAGCGCTAAGGGGTTAAGTGTGCCTTAAGGGAGTGATTCTTACAGTAGGGGGCGTGGCTGTAGGTGTGACGTCACTGATCATCGTTCCCTATAACAGGGAACAGACGATTAGTGACAAGCCACAGAGAAGAACGGGGAAGGTTTGTTTACACTCACCTCTCCCCGTTCTTCAGCTCCTGTGACCCGGTCACGCAACACCGGCGGCAATCGGGTCCGTGGGTCCCGAGCTTCCCACGGCTGGGCGCTTAAAGGCAACGTACAGGTACGTGCCTGTGCCCAGCCCCATATCGACGTTAGGCGGTCCTTAAGTGGTTACGTTTTTATCATCATGTACCATTACAATAAAAACAATGATCATTTTTTTCTTCAATAAGTTTAGTTCTAGTGCTGCAATAAGATTTTGAAATCTTATTTTAGGGCAATTTACACATATCTGTTATGCAGCAGAACTCATGCATTTTTCTACATGCATTACATTACAAACGTAGATCCCATTATTTCCCATGTGGCTGGTTGAGATCAATGTGCCGGGGGTTTATGTAAGGGAAAGGGAAACCATGTGGGCCCATCTGCACCTCTGCCATCTACACAGGACAGGGAGAGTTCAGCTTTAAGAGTAGGGGAACTGTTTGATATTTCAGAGCCACAAGGTGGCAGCAAGTGAACTTGGTGTGACTCTAAAGTAGGTTAAATGGATGATTTTTATGCAGCAATTAAATCGTTGAAGTTCTCCTGTGTAGCTAACTTGTCATGTACAGTTCTGAAACCCCTACAGACAAACTCAATAAACATGGCACAAAGACAATGTGTAAAGTACAGCAACCCATAGTTCACAATCAGGTCACTGTATGCTGTATTCATTCTGGTATGAATATGAAATCTGGTTTCTGCAGGTTAAAGGGGTTGTAAAGGTTTGTTTTTTATTTTCTAAATAGGTTCCTTTAAGCTAGTGCATTGTTGGTTCACTTACCTTTTCCTTCCATTTCCCTACTAAATGTTTTTGTTTTCTTTGTCTGAATTTCTCACTTCCTGTTTCTCCTCAGTAAGCTGTTCTGGCTGACTAACCCCCAGTCAGATGATGGGGGCAAGCTTACTGTGTAGAAAAAAAAAGTTAAAAATTCAGACAATGAAAAAAAAATCATTTAGAAGGGAAATCGAAGGAAAAGGTAAGTGAACCAACAATGCACTAGCTCAGGGGTCTCCAAACTGTGGCCCTGGGCCAGATGTGGCCTTTTGCCTGCCTGTATCCGACCCTTAGGGCACTATTCCTCTTACTGTAATGAGACACTTTTCGTCCAACTGACACCCAACAGCGGGGCATCATTTCTCCCCCTGACACCAATAATAGGGCATTATTCCTCCCAATGATACCAACGATGGGGCACTATTCCCTCCCCTAATACCAAATATGGTGATGTTTATGCCCACTGATACCTGGAAAATTTCCACTACCACTGGCCACAGTCCGCCCCCCTAAAGTCTGAAAAATAATAAACTGGCCCTTTGTTTATAAAGTTTGGAGACCCCTTCACTAGCTTAAGGGCCCTTTCACATGTACGGATCCTGTGAGTATCCGTACCTTTCTCACCTGCTTGCTCAGCGGGGATCGATTCGTTGATCCCAGCTGAGCCGGCAGATGACAGGGCGGTCCCTGCACATTGTGCAGGGACCGTCCTGTCATATCTCCGCTCTCCTTTATGGGGGATCGGATGAACACAGACCGTCTGTCCGTGTTAATCCGATCCGCAGACGGATTGAAAAATAGCAGATAGCATACCAGACACAGATGAGATCGCATGTTCATCCACTGACACGCACTATCCCATAGGAATACATGTATGTCCGTATTTCATCTGAAAACGGATGGATGAAATACAGACAAATGTATATATTTTTATGTAACTAGTGTAATAACCTGAATTAACTGAAATCTACTTCCCCCTGTACAGCAGCAATCGGAGTGGGAGAGGGAGGGGCAGCACTGGGAACCAATCAGGTGTGGTACATGTACAGTGCCTTGTAAAAGTATTCATACCCCTTAAAATTTTTCATTTTTTAATGTAAATGTATTTTTATTGGGATTTTATGTGATAGACCAACACAAGGTGGAACATAATTGTGAAGTGGAAGGAAAATGATAAATGATTTTCAAAATTGTTTACAAATGAATATTTGAAAAGTGTGATCTGTATTCAGCCCCCCTGAGTCAATACTTTGTAGAACCTCCTTTCACTGCAATTACAGCTGCAAGTCTTTTTGAGGATTTCTCTACCAGCTTTGCACATCTAGAAAGTGAAGTTGTTGCCCAATTCTTCTTTGTAAAATAGCTCAAGCTCTGTCAGGCCGTGTACACACGGCAGAGAACCTCGACGGGCAGAACACATCGTTCCGCCCGTCGAGGTTCCCTGCCGGCCGTCGAAATTGGCGACCCGCCCGTTGGGAATGGCAACCAGCCATTCATCCAGGCAGGCCGTCGAGCAAATAGAGAGCGTGCTCTCTATTTCTGCTCGACGGGCTTCCCAACGGGAAGCTCGCCGAGAGCGTACACACGGCCGAGGTCCTCGCTGGAATGCAGCTTCCAGCGAGGTTCTCGCTGGTTTCCAGCAAGAACCTCGGTCGTGTGTACGCCGCCTTAGATTGGATGGAGAGCATCTGTGAGTAGCAATTTTCAAGTCTTACCACAGATTCTTAATTGGATTTAGGTCTGGTCTTTGACTGGGCCATTCGAACACATAAGTTTGCTTTGATCTAAACCTTTAATGGTCGTTGTCCTGCTGGAAGGTGAATTTCTGCCCCAGTCTCACGTCTTTTGCAGACTCTAACAGGTTTTCTTCGAAGATTGTTCTTTATTTGGCTCCAACCTTCTTATCATCAACTCTGACCAGCTTCTCTGTCCCTGCTGAAGAAAAGCATCCCCACAACACGATGCTGCCACCACCATGTTTCACGGTGGGAATGGTGTGTTCAGAGTGATGTGCAGTGTTAGTTTTCTGCCACACGTAGCGTTTTGCTTTTAAGCCAAAAAGCTCAATTTGGTCTAATCTGACCAGAGCACCTTCTTCCACATGTTTGCTGGGTCCCCCATATGGTTTCTCGCAAACTGCAAACTGGACTTCTTATGGCTTTCTTTCAACAATGGCTTTTTTTTGCCACTCTTCCATAAAGGTCAGATTTGTGGAGTGCACAACTAATAGTTGTCCTGTGGATGTGGATCTCTGCAGCTCCTCCAGAGTTACCATGGGCCTCTTGGTTGCTTCTCTGATTAATGCTCTCCTTGCCCGGCCTATCAGTTTAGGTGGACGGCCATGTCTTTGTAGGTTTTCAGTTGTGCCATACGCTTTCCATTTTTGGATGATGGATTGAATAAGCAGCATGACAGGGGGCAGTCCGCACAATGCAGTTACCTACAGAAACCAAGCAGAGATCATTCTTCAAACAAAATAAAACCGGGGTGGGCATTTTTTGAGAGTTTATGCACGCAAATGTTATTCTGTGGTGGTGCATGAGTAATTACAAAGTACATTGACGAACATCACAATAATAACAAAGGACATCAAAGAGCATCACTGATCTCTAGATCAATGGTTCTCAAAGCTGTATGATAATCAGACCACTTTAAAGTAAATCTGTCACAAACCTGGGCAATTCAAATTAGGCATTAGGCCTCAAGTTCAAGACATACAAACATACGCATACTTATGTGTATATGAGTTTGGATAGGTGTACTACGTACAGTCATTCTGCTCCATTTGTGCAAATGATTACATGCATACAGTGTAAATGTTAATGGCTATGGGCAACTGCTGCCTATGTAAACATAAACAATGTGTAGGCAGCGGCAGTACAGGTGCAGGGTGACGAAGGCCAAGGTCCTTCTGCGCCGCCACCTAGTGAATTTCTCTTTCGGAGGGGTGTAAGCATCAACAATATGTAGGCAGTGGTGACACGCCTGCAGACTGACCTCGGCCTTTAGCCATTCGGAATAACTGAAGGTCCTTC
Source organism: Rana kukunoris (assembly GCA_029574335.1). Taxonomy (NCBI): domain Eukaryota; kingdom Metazoa; phylum Chordata; class Amphibia; order Anura; family Ranidae; genus Rana; species Rana kukunoris. The sequence goes on along the minus strand of CM056055.1, from coordinate 28,371,448 downwards.
TGTGCCTGTGATGCTGCCTACACATTGTTGATGTTTACATTCCTCTGAATAGATCATTCAGTAGGTGGCAGCGCAGAAGGACCTCGGCCCTCAGTTATTCACACTGCTATGTGATTTGCTTATTCGGGGGAGACGTAAACATCAACAAAGTGTAGGCAGCATCACAGGCACAGAATGACCTCAACCTTCAATCATTCAGAATGACTGAAGGCTAGGTCATTCTGCATGTATGCCACCACTACCTACTTATTGTGTATATTTACATCCCCCCCCAATAAGTCATATATAACTAGGTGGCAGAGCAGAAGGACCTTGGCCCTCAGTAATTCACATGACTTATTCGGGAGAGATGTAAACATCAACAATGTGCAGGTGGCAGAATGTCCTTGACCTTCATTCATTCAGAACGACTGAAGTCATTCTACGCCTGTGCCGCCGCTACCTACACATTGTTAATGTTTATGTAGCCGGGAGCAGCACATATGGCCATGTCCATTTACACTGTATGCATGTAAACATTTGCACAAATGTTTACATGCATACAGTATAAATTACGGTCAAACTTGGGCTGTGGATGTAAATTTTTCTGTCCATTGGTCTAAAATGGTTGATTGCTGCCCAGCAACTGCTGTCAAGTTGTTACTCCATGTGGAGCATTCAATACAGATCTGCGAGGTCACTGTCCATCTAATGCTGCGTAAAGACGATCGGAAATTCCCACAACAAAACCGTGGATTTTTTTCCGTCGTATGTCGGCTCAAACTTGTCTTGCATACACACGGTCGCACAAATGTTGTCGGAAATTCCGAACATCAAGAACACGGTGACGTACTAGACGTATGACAGCACTATTAAAGGGTAGTTCAATTCCAGGCGTGTTAGGCCGCATACACCCAATCGAACATGTGTGCTGAAACTGGTCCGCAGACCAGTTTCATCGGACCAGTTTGATGGTGTGTACGGCCTATCGGACCGTTTTCCAGCGGACTAAAGTTTTAAAACATGCTTTAAAACCTGCCCGATGGAAACCTGTCCGTGGGACAGGTTCGATGGTTAGTACACAAAATAATCGGACCAAAAACCAGCGCATGCTCAGAATCAAGTCGACGCATGTTTGGAAGCATTGAACTTCTTTTTTTCATCACGTTGTTGTGTTCTACGTCACCGCGTTCTGGTCTGATCGGATTTTGGTCCGATGGTGTGTACGCACATCAGACCATCAGACAAGTTCAGAGTTGTCTGATGAAAACGGTCCGTCGGACAAGTCTCAGCAGACATGTTCGATCGTGTGTACGCGGCCTTAGTAGAAGTTTTGTGAGAGACGATTTGCGCTTTTCAGCCTCGTGCTTTTTAGTCCGTTACAGCGTGACGAATGTGCTATCTCCATTACGAATGCTAGTTTTACCAGACCGAGCACTTCCATCTCATACTTGATTCAGAGCATTTTTTGCGCCTGAATTGTCCACACACAATCGGAATTTACGAGAACGTATTTTGTTGTCGGAAAAATTGAGAACCAGCTCTCAAATTGTCCGATGGAGCCTACACACGGTCGGAATTTCCAACAACAAGCTCCTGTCGAAAATTTGTTGTCGAAAATTCCAACTGTGTGTACGCGGTATAAGTTTTATCCTGTGCTGAGCCTGATAAAGGACGAGTGGTGTTGCCCCTAAAATGCATAGGTTTTGTTTATATTACTTTTTTTATTTTGTACCAACGAATACAACTATCTTGGGTGCTTATATCTGGTTTTGGTCTTGCACTTCTTTCTGTATTTTTTTGAACCAAAACAGAGCAGTGTGAATTTGCCCATAGCGTACAATACTGCTCAGATCTTCAGATCAATATTCATTAAAGATATGCATGCAGAGCATTGTACACGGTGTGCATGAGCCCTAAGTAGCATAAGTATCGCCTTCAGTGAAAAAACGGTAGATCCAGAGATTTAAGTATCTGAAACTGTTTAGAAATTTCAACTCTTACTGTGAAAGCACATCGCACATATGTTCCTTGTATTCATAGGTTTTCGGAACTCACATAAGAAACAGTTAAATTTTCCTGTTCTAGTTTTCTTTTTTCACCTATTGGCTCAGCCATGTAGTGGGTGGATGGAGTTGTCGAAGTTACTGTACAGTAATGACCTAACTGCTTTCCGTGAGACCTGAGAGTTTGGAGGAGGCCAGTCCCCATGACTGCACACCCCTACCGGACCCCAACTGATTCTCAACTGTTTTCTACACAAGCCACACTTTTTCCATTAACATCTGGAGGGAAAGAAAACAGATTCGGCATCCTCGTATTCTATGGGCAATCATCCTTCGATGTCTTAAGATAAAGCTTCAGTTGTGTTAGAGACATGTCCGTTTATCCAGCTGTGGTAAGTCGACTGTTTTCACGTTTCATCTCTGAGATCTAAGTACCTAACAAAACGATGGCTGAGCATTCGCATGTTGTTTCTATTATGAGCACACATCGCTTTGCATATTGTAGCTAAGACATGTTTTGTATGCTGCATCTCCATTTTCCGTTGCTCTAGGTGGACATGAATGCTTTAGGGAATTCCTATGTATTCTGTGTTGCGTCAAACAATACAAAGCAATCAATATGTTGTTAGCTAGGAACAATGGTAGTATTTTTTTTTGAGATGAAGATCATTTTAAAGTCTATGGGCCAGATTCAGGTAGAGTTAGGCTGGAGTATCAGTGATACTCCAGCCTAACTGTCGTTTTAAGCCGGCGCTTTTGTTTTCTGTAACCAGAAAACAAGAAAAGCCGGGTTGGAGTTTCGATGCGAGCAGCGTAATTGAATTTCGCCATCGCATCGTTACTTCAACTTAAAAATGGCGCCGGGGGCGTTCCCGCTGATTAACGCTGAAAAAATATGTTAATCAGCGGGAGTCGGAAATTCACGATCTTTTTCGGTCGCGACGCAGTGACTTTACGACGTTTCCGGGAAGCGATACGCGATGTATAGATAAAGCAGCCCCCTAGTGGAGTATCCTATGTTAAGTATAGGCGTCGTCATCGCGTCGGAAAAAATAATAATCGCGTCGCTTGCGTAAAACGTTCATGAATGGGGATGTGACGTCATTGACGTTCACTGACAGAATTTGGAGCATGCGCACTGGGATGCATTGACACTCGACGCATGCGCAGTACGTTAGCCGCGGGATCGCGCATAGTTTAAATAATACACGCCCGTACCCGCCCAATTTGAATTCCGCCGGCTCATTTGCGATGCGCTGCCGCAACTTTAGGAGCAAGTGCTTCATGAATAACAGCACTTGCTCCTAAAATTTCGGCAGAGTAACGTAAATGAGAAGCGTTACTCCAGAGCAAAGATGCTCTCATCTACCTGAATCTGGCCCTATGAGCCAGATTCAGGTAGAGTTACGCCGGCGTATTAGTAGGCGTAACTCTGAATCTGCGACGGTGTATATTTAAGCGCATTCTCAAAGTGAGATACGCTTAAATATTGCTAAGATACGACCGGCGTAAGTCTCCTACACCGGCGTATCTTAACTGCATTTTTACGCTGGCCGCTAGGGGTGTTCCCGCTGATTTACGCCTAGAATATGTAAATCAGCGATATATGCCTAATCACGAACGTACGCCCGGCCGACGCGGTGAATTTACGCCATTTACGTTAGGCGTTTTCTGGCGTAAAGATAAACCACCAAAAAGATGGCGCATCCTATGTTAAGTATGGACGTCGGGACCGCGTCGAATTTTCAGATTTTACGTTGTTTGCGTAACTCGTCCGTGAATGGGGCTTTACGTCGATTACGTTCATGTCGAAAACAAATGCGTCTTCGAGTCGTAATTTGGAGCATGCACACTGGGATACGTCCAGTGCGGCGCATGCGCAGTTAAAAAAAATGTAAAAAACGTGGGGTCACAACACATTGTCTTAAAACACGCCCACCTCATTCACATTTGAATTACCCGGGCTTACGCCGGCCCATTTACGCTACGCCGGTGTAACTTAGCTTGGTGAATACAACATTTGCCTCGCTAATTTACGGCGGCGTAGCGTAAACAAGATACGCTACGCCCGCACAAACTTACGGCGGGCTACTTGAATCTGGCCCTATGTATTAGTGCATTTTTTCTTCTTTCGGATAGAGAAGAACCCCTGTTTAAGTGATATCGAAGCCTATTTTTTTTTCTACATATACTGCTAATAAAAACACTTGTGCTCTATGCTTCTTCTCAATGCGCTAAATTTCTCCTAAATCAGCTGGTACCTGTGGTGCGAGTTTTGCTTTCTAATGTAAAGGTTTATCCTTGGCTTGCAGGCTGCTATGTAGCCACTATTTGTGTGTGCTGCCGTTTAAACCTATACCCTGCAAGATTGCTGCCTGCACTAAAATGCCTCCCAAGCATCATTTAATACATTTATTTTTAAAATTTTATTTTAGGTACTTATATAGCGCTGTCCATTTACGCAGCGCTTACGTACATGCGTACTATACATTCACATCAGTCTCTGCCATCAAGGAGCTTACAATCTAAGGTCCCTAAGGCCCCTTTCACACCATGCCGGGAGATGCGGTGGCGGTATAGTGCCTCTATTTTTAGCAGCACTATACCGTCGGAATTGCGGCGGTGTTCGGCCGCTACCGGTGTGGTTTTAACCCCCGCTTGCGGCCGAAAAAGGGTTAATACCACCACAATGTGCCGGCAGAATTACCGTTGTGTCACATTGTTTTCAATGGAAAGGAGCGGTGGAGGAGCGTTAAAAACACTGCTCTTCTCACCGCTCCAAAGATGCTGCTGGTAGGACTTTTGGAGTGGTCCCGCCAGTGCATCGCCTCCGTGTGAAAGCACTCAAACTTTCACATTGAGACTGCATGGCAGGTTTATTTCAGGCGGTATTTAGGCTAGGCGCTATTTTTAGCGCTAAACCGCCTGAAAAACTCCTCAGTGTAAAAGGGGTCTAACTCACATTCATACATACATATACTAGGGCCAATTTAGACAGGAGCCAATTAATCTACAGCTGTGGCCAAAAGTTTTGAGAATGACAAAAATATTATTTTCACAAAGTCTGCTGCCTCAGTTTTTATGATGGCGATTGCATATACTCCAGAATATTATAAAGAGTGATCAGATGAACTGCAATTAATTGCAAAGTCCCTCTTTGCCATGAAAATTAACTTAATTCCATAAAAAACATTTGCACTGCATTTATGAAGAAGGCTTCAGGTCGTCCAAAAAGGTCCAGCAAGCTCCAGGACTGTCCCCTACAGTTAATTCAGCTGCGGATTTGGGGCACCACCATTGCAGAGCTTGGTTAGGAATTGGAGAAGGCAGGTGTGAGCGTAACTGTACGCACAGTGAGGTGAAGACTTTTGGAAGAGGCCTGGTGTCAGGAAGGGCAGCAAAGAAGCCACTTCTCTCCATGAAAAAAACATAAGGGACAGACTAATATTCTGCAAAAGGTACAGGAATTGGACTGCTGAGGACTGGGGTAAAGTCGTTTTCTCTGATGAATCCCCTTTTTGATTGTTTGGGGCATCCAGAAAAAAACCTTGTCCGGAGAAGGAAAGGTGAGCGCTACCATCAGTCCTGTGTCTTACCAACAGTAAAGCATTCTGAAGCCCCGTACACACGGCCGAGGTTCTCGGCAGAAACCAGCGAGAACCTCGCTGGGAGCCGCATTCTGCCGAGAACTTCGGGCGTGTGTACGCTCTCGGCGAGCCCCGCCCATCGGGAAACCCATCGAGCAAATAGAGAACAGGTTCTCTATTTGCTCGATGGCCCGTCGGGATGAATGGCTGGTTGCCTTTCCCGACGGGCGGTTCGCCGATTCTGACGGCCGGCAGAGAACCTTGACGGGCGGAACGATGTGTTACGCCCGTCGAGGTTCTCTGCCGTGTGTACGGGGCCTGAGACCATTCATGGGTGGGGTTGCTTCTCAGCCAAGGGAGTGGGCTCACTCACAATTTTGCCCAAGAACACAGCCATGAATAAAGAATGGTACAAAAACATCCTCCGGGAGCAACTTCTCCCAACCATCCAAGAACAGTTTGGTGACGAACAATGGAATTTCTAGCATGATGGAGCACCTTGACATAAGGCAAAAGTGATAACTATGTGGCTTGGGGAACAAAACGTTGACATTTTGGGTCCAGGGCCAAGAAACTCCCCAGACCTTAATCCCATTGAGAACTTGTGGTCAATCCTCAAGAGGCAGTTGAACAAAAAAAAAACACAAATTCTGACAAACTCCAAGCATTGATTATGCAAGAATGGGCTGCCATCAGTGAGGATGAGGCCCAGAAGTTGATGGACAGCATGCCAGGATGAGTTGCAGAGGTCTTGAACTAACACTGGAAATATTGTCGCTTTGCATAAACGTAATGTAGTCGTCAATAAAAGTCTTTGGCACTTATGAAATGCGTGTAAATATACTTCAGTATACCATAGTAACATCTAACAAAAAGATCTAAAAACACTCAAGTAGCAGACTTTGCGAAAATAATTGTTGTTATTTTGAGAATTATAGTACTCACCTTAGACCGAAGCCCCCATAGTGATCCCCGTACACCGCTCTGGCCTAGCGACAACCCTCCCGGAGTTTCTTCCAGCTATCACGGGCTCCGGTGCTGTGATTGGCCTGAGCCGCGATTAATTCACTCCCGCACATGCGCGCTGGTGGCAACGGCACACTAGCTGAAGCAACATCACGTGCCACTGTTTCAGTGAGCATGTGCCGATGACGTCGGCATGTTCTGATACCGTGTAGGTTTAGGAGATATCCGGGGTAGCTACAGGTAAGCCTTATCAAAGGCTTATCTGTAGTAAAAAGTGGTCTGTAATGCCGCGTACACGCGATCAGAAATTCCAACAAGAAAAACTTGGATTTTTTTTCTGATGGAATGTTGGCTCAAACTTGTGTTATATACACGGTCACACAATTCTTGTCAGAAATTCCGACCGTCAAGAACTCAGTGACGTACAACAAGCCAAGATCAATGAAGTTCAATAGGAAGTTCAGCTCTTCTGCTTGATTCTGAGCATGCATGTTTTTTTGCGTTGCATACAGACGAGCGGATTTTACGATAGGAACTTTTCCGACCACAAACTCACATCGGACTTTTCTTGTCGGAATTTCGGCATAAGGGTTTACAACCACTTTAACCACTTGTCCACCGCCCACCGTCAAATGACGGCGGGCGGAGGACTCCAATATCCTGACTGCACGTCATATGACGTGCAGTCATTTGAATAGGGAATGCGCGCGATCGCGTGCGCGCATCCCTATACTGTCGGTAGCGGCGTGTCACGGAGACACCGCTCGTTACCGACAGGGGTGAACAGCGGCGCATGGCAACACCCCCAAAGTGCACAGTGCGTGTGAGCGATCGCGCCGCGCGTGCCCATCGGTGGCAGCGTGTTCCCGGGAACACTGCTCGTCACTGACAATGATACACAGCCATTGGTCAGGGCTGTGTACCACGTGATCAGCTCTGATCACTAAGTGTAAACAAAGAGCTGTAACTATCTGTTACCAGCTCTTCTCCCCTCACACATCGTTTCCAGTGTGAGGAGAGAAGAGCTAGAAGCAGTGAGTTACAGTTCTGTGTTACTGTAGTGTCTGCACAAACACCACATCTGTCCCTTTCCCCCCCCCCCCCCCAATTGTCACCAGTCACCCAACAGTCACCCATAAAGTGCACCTGTCACATAAATAGACTGCCATCAGCGGTGCAACCGTCACCCACCAGTGACCTGCCCTGTCACCCGTCACCCACCAGTGACCTGCCCTGTCATCCGTTTATGAAGAAAAAATACAAATTTGTTAAATTTTATGACAGAAACAAAGAAAAATGCAATTTTTTCACAAAATCTACCGTCTTTTTTTATTTATAGCGCAAAAAATAAAAAACCCACGAGTGATTAAATACCACCAAAAGAAAGCTCTATTTGTGTGAAAAAAAGGACGCAATTTTTATTTGGGTACAGTGTTGCATGACTGAGTAATTGTCATTCAAAGTGTGAGAGCACCAAAAGCTGAAAATTGGTCTGGGTAAGAAGGGGGTTTAAGTGCACTGTATTGAAGTGGTTAAAATGCACCTATGATAAAAATTGTAGACCCTTCATTTCTTTGTAAGTGGGCAAACTTACAAAATCTGCAGGGATCAAATAATTATTTTCCCCACTGTATTTGGTTCCATATATCTATCCAGTATAAGAAAACACTTTGATGGTATATTTAACAGGCCAAAAAGGAACACAAAGTGAAGTTCATTGTTAGGGTTTACATACCTTTAAAAAATGGTCGGGGCTGGGAGGACGCAGCAAAGAGAAGAATCAAGTGGCAGGGGAAGTCAATTCAAAATGATGGAGAAAATGAAAAATGCTCAGCATGAATGTGACAGGTAGAAGGTGTAGTAGGTAAACCTGCACCTTCTAGGGATGCATGCTCTTCAGCTGTCGTACAAGAAGACAAAGTTATGATCATGAACTTTTCACAGCTGTTTTCTATAACGTTATTTTTAGGGACCACTGCTGTGCAACGTAAAGCCTGTATAGGGGGGAGATGGCAAACTTGTAGCAGCTGCAAGAGGGACCTGGACACAGGGGGCCATTCCAATCATTACAAGGCAGTTTATAACTGCCAAAGTGTATTTAAAGGATGATTGTTATGAAAATATGTTTTTTTAAATGGTCTGTTACTGCCAGGGCCTTATTTATCATACAGATGCTCCTGGGGAGGGCTCGATCACATCAACCTGCACGCTAAAACACATGGGCACCGGTGTGCATTGTGTAGGGGTTGCTTACTTTTTCTTTAATTTTATAGAAGCGTCATAAAATTATACTTTAACTTCATACATTGCAGCAGGTAAGGCCTTACTCACACAGACGTTGAAAACAAGACATTGGGTCACATTTTTACAGCTTCACAGCCACCTATTAACACCAATTGTCAAAACAGGGAGCGAATGGAGGTTTATACATGGTAGTGTGAGCAATGCCTAGTGGTGAGACAAAAATAACTGTGCCTGGGTTCAACAGGTGTTGAGTCCATTCACCAATGAAATGCGCAGAAAATGCACCTATGGTGTTTACAACACTTTTAAGGCTCATTTGTAATGTGACTACTTCGGCTTTTAACCACTTCAGCCCCGGAAGATTTTACCCCCTTCCTGACCAGAGCACTTCTGATGCCGCGTACACACGGCAGACAAACTCGACGGGCAGAACACATCGTTCTGCCCGTCGAGGTTCTCTGCCGGCCGTCAGAATCGGCGACCCGCCCGTCGGGAAAGGCAACCAGCCATTCATCCCGACGGGCCGTCGAGCAAATAGAGAACCTGTTCTCTATTTGCTCGACGGGTTTCCCGACAAACGTGGCTCGCCGAGAGCGTACACACGGCCGAGGTTCTCTGCAGAATGCGGCTCCCAGCGAGGTTCTCGCTGGTTTCTGCCGAGAACCTCGGCCGTGTGTACGGGCTTTACAGTTTGGCACTGTGTTGCTTTAACTGACAGTTGCGCGGTCATGCAATGCTGTACCCAAGCAAAATTTTTCTCCTTTTTTCCCCACAAATAGAGTTTTCTTTTGGTGCTATTTGATCACCTCTGCGGTTTTTATTTGTTGTGCTATAAACAAAAAAATTGCGGCAATTTTGAAAAAAAAAATACTTTTTGCTATAATAAATATCCCCAAAAATGTTTAAAAAAATAAAAATTCTTCATCAGTTTAGGCCAATATGTATTCTTCTACATATTTTTTGGTAAAACAATCGCAATAAGCGTATATTGATTGGTTTGCACAAAATTTATAGCGTCTACAAACTATGGGAAATATTCATGGCATTTTTATGGCTTTGTTTTTTTTTTTTTACTAGTAATGGCGGTTATCTGCATTTTTTTGCGGTATTGCAACATTGCGACAGACAGATCGGAGACTTGTGACCAGGCCTGTCGCTACAGGACAGGCAAAATAAACAATTGTTTGGGGCCCCGAGCTGGCCTGGGGCCCCCAACTTCCCCTTCCTAGGCTGTAGCGTGGCCGAGCTCCTGTTTCTTCCTCCTGGAGTCCTGTCTGCTTACTTCCTTTCAGTCCGGCCGGGAACACAGGAAACTGAATCTCCTGTACCGCGCTGTACCCGGCTAGGGCACTATCTGATAGGGGACCGGGGACCCATAATGATAGAACACAGGACTGACAGGCGGAAGAGGAGCTTGGCCACGCTACAGCGGCAGCCTACAGGGAAGAAGGGGAGGTGAGAATAGAAAAATATAGGGACTAGGGAGGGGGGAGCAGTAAGAACATGGGTGCAAAAAATAAGTGTAGCGCTAATGTAGGCTTTGCATGTGGGGGGGTGCTTGGGGGCCCCCATCTTGCTTGGGGCCCCCAAAATACTTCAAACTGCCCTGTTTGTGACACATTTTTGGGACCATTGACATTATAGAGCGATCAGTGCTATAAATATGCACTGATTACTGTATAAATGTCACTGGCAGGGAAGGGGTTAACACTAGGAGGCGATCAAGGGGTTAATTATGTGTTCCCTCAGTGTGTTAAAACTGTGTGAGGAGAGATGACAGATCTCTGTTTCTACTTTGTAGAAACGCACTCTGTCTTCTCTCCTCTGACAGCACAGGGATTTGTATGTTTACACACACAAATCCCTGTGATGGCACTCGTGCACGAGATCGGGCGTGGCCAGCGGCAATCGTGCCCACCGGGTGCCCCATCGTGCAGCATGCTCGTGCCACCAGGGGCGCTTGCGTGCCCTCTGGTGGCTCTCCTGGGCAAAGCGGTATATGTACGGGATTTTGCCCAGGGAAGCCATTCTGCTGCAGTATATCTGTGTGAGCTGGTCAGGAATTGGGTAAAGTAAAAGAAAAAATCTTACAGGGCATTTGAGGAGCATCGATTGACCCGACTTGAACACCTGTGCGATGTTATTGAAACGCAGCTGAAGCGCACATTAACGCTCTGTATTTAAACTTGTAGCTATAGGTAAGCTTACAATAAGGTTTACCTGTAGGTACAGTGAATATTCACATCAGCGTCGCTAGTGATGCTTTACATTTAGGGAGCACAGGTTGTGCAGCCCACACCCCCACCTATTTATTGTGTGAACAAGGCACATAGAAAACAATTGTTTACTCTGTGACCCTACATGAGCTTACATTGATCTATATAGAGGCCTCGTACACACGACCGAGAATCTCGTCGTAAATTAAAGGTTGTTTTCCTCGACGAGTTCCTTGTCAGGGTTGTCGAGAATCTTGTCAAGCTTTCTTTGCGTACACACTGTCAAGACAAAATCTCGTCATTCTCAAACGCGGTGACGTACAACACGTACAATGGCACTATAAAGGTGAAGTTCGATTCCACTGGCGCCACCCTTGGGGCTGCTTTTGCTAATCTCATGTTACTGCGTGTTAAAGGGGTTGTAAAGTTACAAGTTTTTTTACCCTAATGCATCCTATGCATGAAGGTAAAAAAACATCTAGCAGCACCGCCCCCCCCCCCCCGAGCCCCCGTTGTACTTACCTGACCGTTCGAATCTCCCGGGTGCGTCCACGTCGTCCTCCTCGGTTCCCAGCCTGGCCGTTGATTGGCTAGGCTGGGCGGATTGATAGCAGCGCAGCCATTGGCTAGCGCTGCTGTCAATCAGAGTGGATGACGCGGCGCGCTGGGGGGCGGAGCCGAGTGATACAGTTGGCGGCTATGGCCGCCGCTGTATCACGGGAGCGCGCTCGCAAAAGCTTTCCTCCGTGCGAGCGCCCTCGCATGAAGAGGGAATGCTTTTGCGAGGAGGAGCCCAGACAGCCAACGAGGGACCCCAGAAGACAGCTTTCCGGGCCACTCTGTGCAAAACGAACTGCACAGTGGAGGTAAGTATAACATGTTTGTTATTTTTTTTTTTTTTTTGTAATCCCTGACTATAGTGTACCTTTAAGTAAAAGTTTGATAAGAGACGATTCGCACTTTTCAGTCTGTTACAGCGTGACAAATGTGCTATCTCCATTACGAACGCTACTTTTTCCGAAGGTGCGCTCCCGTCTCATACTTTATTCTGAGCATGCGCAGGTTTTTAAGCATACACACGAACGTGTTTTTCTCGTCGTAAACCAGCCCAACGAGAAACACGACGAGGAAATTGAGACTCCCGACGAGAAATAAAAGAACATGTTATCTTTTTTTCTCGTCGAGATCCACGACAGTTTTCTCGACGAAAAACATACACACGACCGTTCGACAAAAAACCTCTTCCACCATTTTTTTTGGATTCTGTCGAGGAAAACAGTCGTGTGTACGAGGCTTAAGTCGTTAAGTCTGTTTCACTTAAGGACCCTGATGGGGAAATTGTCCCCTGATTTCATGTATCTCGTTAGAACCACAGAGAGATTGTTCTGCCAGAATCCCTCCAGCTTTTTGCATCACTTCACTTCACACTCACTGCTGCATTCTCTGAAGGACATGAAATATGAGATAGGGAAATGAAGTGAGTTTTCTGTTAAGGCATGCCCCCACCTCCCCTCCTAAGTGCAGCCCACTTGGTTTAATACATATCTTTGTGTCTGTTCCGGCAATCTTCACTGTGTGGCCCTGCCTGAAGCTGCACAGTCATTTCTCCAAAGATACCCCTGCTGAGTTCCCTTTATCCTGTACATGCCTCATACATTCCTGTGGGAAAAGGCGAACTCCACAGGACCACAAAATGTCGATATGTATGACTTGTCATTGGAATGAAGATGGCTACATCAACAGCCCTTGGTAGGGATACTTTTTGAGGAAAGGCTTCGGGGCTCCAGATAGGGCCACACAGTGATGATCATTGGAACGTGAAGGAAGCTAAGTGGACTGGGGGGGCAAGGCTTGAAAGACGAATTGTACGAAAGGTGCAGGTCTCAAGGCTGTGCTCAGGCACGCACATCAGAGAGTCGTGCAACGTCAAGAAGAGGCATATTCCTGCACTTGAAAGTCACAGGTGTTTGTATACAGCCATTGCCAGCAGCAGGGCCGATCCTCCCTATAGGCGCACTATGCAAGCCGCTTAGGGCCACGCAAAGCTGCAAAGGGCCCCCAAAATTACTAGAGGCCCCGCCAGGTGAGAAGTATTTTTAGCACCCTCACTCCGCTTCTAAACTCGCTGGCTGAGTCATCTCTGACCCCCCCCCCCCTGCTTCTCAACTTTCTTTAATGTGACATGTCACTGTCGTCAGAGCCCCCTGCTTCTCATGCCATGTCATTTTGCTTAGGGCCCCAGGGAGGTCAGGATCGGCACTGGTCAGCAGCCTTTACAAAATAATTGACAGGCTCTCAGACACTGCTGCTGTATGGATTTAACTGCACAATCAAGCAATTACATGTGTTCAGGGATGTATAAGTAGCTCTGGACACAAGCTGTTGTTGTCCAGAACCTCTCATCTATACCTGTATGCATGTAACTGCTCAGATGTGTGGCTAAATTCATACATCAACGCCTTCTGTCATCCTGTCCTATATAAGTACAGGCTGCTGGCCTTGGCTATATGCAAACCCATGTGAACCTTGAGTGCAGAAATACGTTTCTTCCAGGGCCGTTTGAAGAAAAATCACTTTTCTAGTTGAGAAGCGGGGTGGGGGGGTGGAACGGTTTGTTGTCGGCTTACCTCTATCCTAGGGTCCGAGCTGGCCAGCAGGGAGGGCCATTGCCGCACCGCTGCTTCCTCCCGCAGTCCGGTCGGCCGTGTACCATAACCGTGCGGTACAGGAGATTGTTTGCTGTTCCCAGGGCTGGACTGAAAGGAAGTGAAGCACTTCCTGTCAGTCCGGCCGGGAACAGGAACCTTATTCTCTTGTACCGCGCGGTTATGGTACACGGCCGAACCGGACTGCAGGAGGAAGCAGCGGTGCGGCAAGGGCCCTCCCTGCTGGGGCCCCTGGCCAGCTCGGGGCCCCTGGCCAGCTCAGGGGCCCCAGGCAATTGCTTGGTTTGCCTGTCGGGTTCCGACGGGCCTGGTCTCTTCTTGTCAGTGTATGTGCCCTTACGCTTAATTCACTACTCCGTGCCGGTTCACACTACAGCGACATGAAAGTCAGCATCACTTTGAGGCAACTTCAAGGCAACTTCGAGGCAACTTCACGTCACCTCCAGGACAGGCAACTTTGCCAGTGGCCAATCAAACAATAATCAGCTCTGTGGGAGGGAGGGGTTTGCCTGAGAAAACTATTTTCTCTTCCTGTAAAGTTGCTTCAGACACCGATCCGACTTTGGAGGCGACTTCCATTGAAATCAATGGGTACAAGTCACCTAGAAGTCGCCTTGAAGTAGTACGGGAACCTTTTCTGAAGTTGGAGCGACTTCAGTAGTGTGCATTAAGACAGCTCTCATTCACTTTAATGTAATTTCTCATGTCTCGTTACTTGGGGCGACACTAGTATCTGGTTATATCTGGCTATATCGGATATCTGGTTGTTGATGCTATAATTTACCTGGTTGACTCTACTTGCGCCACTCCTCCTACAAGTAAACTGACCACGGTAGCATGTTAGCCAATCCATGCTATCGTGGTCAGTTCATGTCTTGCGTCATCCCACTAAAGATGCAGGCACGCTGTGCAAGAGCACAATGCACCTCTATCTTCCATAGTCAGTGCTGAGCCCCCCTCTGCTCTCAAATGGAAAAGGGGGAAGTGTCGTTGCTGCCGGGTCTTGTTGCAATCCATTGCCATGGAAACACAGCGTCTCGGCAGCAACATCACTTCCGGTACTGACCTAACTGCCCTGACAAGTTTATTTAAAAAACAAAACGGTCCGTTCTAGCTTGATTCTATCAGTTCACACAAAGGGGCTGATTTACTAAAGGCATATAGACTGTGCACTTTGCTGAGTGCAGTTGCTCCAACAGGAGTCTTAAAATGGCGGCCCTCCAACTGTTGCAGGACTACACGTCCCATCATGCCTCTGCCTGTGGGAGTCATGATTGTAACTGTCAGCCTTGCAATGCATCATGGGACTTGTAGGTTTGCAACAGCTGGATGGCCACCAGTTTGAGACCCCTGCTCCAGAGCTTAGTAAATTAGGTAATGCTTCACTTTGCAAAGAGTACCCAAAAATGCTTGCACATGATTGGATAATGGAAGTCAGCAGAGCTTCTGCTTCTTTACTAAGCTCTGGAGCAACAGTCTATTTGCCTTTAGTAAATCAACCCCATAGTGTTAGTATTAGCAAGGGTTACAACTACTTTAACCACTTGCTTACTGGCCCCATATACCCCCTTCCTGCTCAGGTGAAATTTCAGCTTTCAGCACTGTCACATTTTGAATGACAATTGCGCGGTCGTGCGACGTGGCTCCCACACAAAATTGACGTCCTTTTTTTCCCACAAATAGAGCTTTCTTTTAATGGTATTTGATCATCTCTGCGGTTTTTATTTTTTGCGCTATAAACAAAAATAGAGCGACAATTTTGAAAAAAAAAAACACAGTTTTTTACCTTTTGCTATAATAAATATCCAATAAAAAAAATAAACATTTGTTTCTCAGTTTAGTTCGATACGTATTCTTCTACATATTTTTGGGTAAAAATAAAAATCGCAATAAGCGTATAGTGATTGATTTGCGCAAATGTTATAGCGTCTACAAAATAGGGGATAGAATTATGACATTTTTATTTATTTTTATAAAAAAAAATTCTACTAGTAATGGCGGCGATCTGCGATTTTTGTCAGAACTGCGATATTACATTTTTGGGACCATTCACATTTATACAGCAAAAAATGCTATAATATGCACTGATATGCCGCCAGGCACGTGCATCGGCACCTGACTGACTCGGCGGGGGCGAGCGCGCCCCCTAGTGGCTGGAGGCCGGAGGCCGTATATAGACGGTCTCCTGGCAATTAAGAGCCACATTGTGGCCGTGCGGGCGGGAGGAGGGTGAAGGCAAATAGACGGTGCACTTTGCAAGTGCAGTTGTGTCTGAGCTTAGCAAATTAGGTGAAGCTTCAAATAAAATAACAAAAAAAGAACAGCATTTTTTTTCTTGCACGTGATTGAATGATGGAAATCAGCAGAGCTTACTCTCATTTACTGAGCTCTAGAGCAACTGCACTTGCAAAGTGAACAGTCTGTTTGCCCTTAGTAAATCCATGACACGGAGCCACTGACCAGGAACAATGATGCATGCAGTTAGGTGTCGGACCACCTGCCATTCTTGTTCTTGGTCTATGACTCACCGAATGGGGAATGAAGGATGTCAGCCCTGGACATTGCACCTTCAAAAACGGCAGCTCTAACATCTCTAGACAAAAATAAGTTTTTCTACAGATATAATTGGGGTTATGTTGGCTTGCTCTTGTAATTGCAAACACCATCTCAGCTTTACGTCTTAAAATGTTTATAGTATAATTTCTAATCTTTAACGTGCACACTGATAATTAGTGCACCACAAATATGGGTAATTAGAATTTAGAAAGGTTTTTCCTTTTTTTCAGTTGCGTATATCGTAATTGTATAGTTATGTTTTAATTCACACCAGTCATGTTTAAGAAGTGCCTCGAAAATAAATTTTTCTGCCCTAATTAGGGACCAACAATAATTAGGCTTGTTAGAGAAAAGTTTTCTTTTGTACAAGTGACAAAGTCACCAAAAGGTTCCTGTGGGAGAACAAAATGTGCCCCCCACCTCAATATTTTATTGCCCATTTTCTTTCAAATTCTTTATTTATACAAAGGGAAGCAGAGAATCCATTAGTACATCAAATTCCTTCAAGTGCATACACAGTCTATTTTAACATCAATGCATTTTGGGCTGGCTTGGTATTCCACAATTATACACACACATACACACGTATATATACATATACACTCATAGGGCTAGATTCAGGTAGGAGCGCGTAAAAATGTGCGGGCGTAGCGCATCCCGTTTACGCTACGCCTCCGCAACTTTTACGGGCAAGTGCTGTATTCACAAAGCACTTGCCTGTAAAGTTGAGGTGGCGTAGCGTAAATGGCCCGGTCTAATTTAAATTTGGCGGGTAGGGGGCGCGTACTATTTAAATCCAGCGTGTCCCCGCGCCGAACGTACTGTGCATGAGCCAGCCAGAAATTGATCCCAGTGCGCATGCTCCAAAGCGTAAACGTCACTTACGCAAAGCTCTATTCGCAAACGTTTTACGTAAACGACGTGAAAAAACACGCCGGACCCCGTCCACACTTAACATTGGCTGTGCCTCATACAGCAGGGTTAACATTACGACGGTACTACGCTAACGCAAACGACGTAAAAAAATAGCGCCGGCGTACGTTCAGGAATCGGCGTATAGGCTCATTTGCATATTTTAGATGGGAACACCACCTAGCGTCCAGCCTAAAATATGAAAATAAGATACAACGACGTAAGAGACTCACGCCAGTTGGATTTAAAAGAAATCTATGCGTAACTGATTCTATGAATCAGTCGCATAGATAGGAGTACTCAGACGCAGAGATATGTCGGCTTATCTGGAGATAAGCCGTCATATCGCTTTCCTGAATCTGGCCCATAGTATCCTCAACAAAGCTCCCTCTTGTCTTCGAGATCTAAAAGAAAAAAAACTATCACCAATACCTCCGATTTTGCCCCCATAGACTCTCTGATCCTCCCTTTTAATTTTTGTCTTTTACAAAACAAAAACCAAACAAAAAACACAACAAAAACATACAAAACACCCCCAGGGTAGAAAGGGGGGGGGGGATTTCCCCCCTATTCCCAGAGGAGACGGAGATTCCAAAACAACAAAAAAAACACATTCCTTGTGGAGTCAGGAATGGTTAGAACATCTGACCATGTTTTTATTACTCTATGACAGGGGTGTCAAACACAAGGCCTGTGGGCCGAATCCGGCCCTCCAAGCCATTTCATGTGGCCCTCGCTCTCCTCAAGACCCTTACTTTCTGCTTTCAAGCAATGCATCAGCTTCTTCCCAGCGGCAGTATAAGTAAAGGGGGGTGCACTGTGATGTAAGGGAGAGTGGGGGACTCAACTTCTGATGGTGGGGCGGCTCTTAACATCTAATATAAGGGGAGGGGATGCGCTGGACATCTAATCTTACAGATACAACCGGCCCTTTTGAGGGCAGTCATAATGCTGATGCGGCCCACGATGAAATTGAGTTTGACACCCTTGCTCTATGATTTCCAGTTGCAGAAGCAACTGCACTCCTGTATGGTTGTCACCGGGAAAAAAAGTGAATGAAAACTCCACCAATGGGGTCACAGACATAACTAAGGACCCAGCAAGAATGTAATCATTTCTCCACCTTTTACAATACAATAAAAAATGGCTGCAGTTAGGTTTATACTTTCTCCAGTTCTTGATTTAGCATTGTGATGCTATTTAACATTAACGTGTGAAGTGTTTTGTGGCCATGTTGATAGGCAAGGAGTTCCGGTATTGGGTGAACAGCTGCACTGATCCATTTAGCAAAGTATACACAAGGATTAAGTGCTGACTTTGGGAATTAAAAAGAAATGTGATGAAACCAGCATTTAGTGGTCAGCCTGACATCATACTCTTGGTATGTGGCACTTGCAGCTCCAGGCAACTAGCAAAAATGATGTTCTCATTGAGCACACTGCAGCTGTGCTAAATTAAAAAGTATAATTTTAATGTATTCCTCAATATCAACAAAGGATATAAATCCACTTTGTGTGCTCCCAATGCCTTTTAAAAAAAATCAAGTTATTGCCATATAATTGTGGCAGTGACATCATCACTGTGCTACTTATAGAGTGTGCAGAGAGCAAAGCTGTGGGGGGAGGGGCCAGCAGCTCCACCCACTACAATAGGGGCGGAGACAAGATCGTTTTTTAAATCCAAGTCTTATAGGCACATTATTGGAGTCAGGAGTTCAAAACGCTCCAAAAATGCATATACGTTTTTTTAACGGAGCAGTGTAAAAGGGCCCTAAAGAACAAATTAAAGTGGATGTAAACCCCCCAAAAAATTATTATTTATTTTTTATTTTTTTTTTGATGTCACAATGTAGAGTATAAGATTTCCTATCATCTGTGCCCAGTCTTGCCACACAGAGTTAATCCAGATCTGAGAAATCCTCTTTTATGTTCAGTGAAAATGAACAGCCTTCCAGATAAAACCCTGCCTAAATAAAAAAGTCAGTTTTCTCTCTTCTTTCTTTGAGTGAGAGGTTATTTACATATCTAGCTAGGACATGTTTATCATATGTTATGTTTTGTTTATCATAACAAGAGGTGATATAACATCATAACACATCCTAGTAATATGCAATGAACTTTGGATCACCTCTTGTTATGATAAACATGTCCAAGCCAGATATGTAAATAACCTGTTACTGAAAGCAATAACAGAGAAACGGACTTTATAATTTGGCAAGTTTTTATCTGGAATTCTGTTAATTTGCACTGAAATTTAAAAGAGGATTATTCAGCGGTGGATTAACTCTGTGTGGCAAGACTGGGCACAGATGATAGGAAATCTTATACTCTACATTGTGACATAAAAATTTTTTTTTTGGGGGGTTTACATCCACTTTAATGTTGATATTTACAAAAGAAAAAAGATTTGCAATCTTATAGGGAATATCAAGAAATGTTAATTGCTTCTATGCAGCAACCTAAAAATGGTGATTCTCTTCCTGCAAGATATCCGCGGACTTTCTGACATTTATGCCGCGTACACACGGTCGTTTTTTTGCGATGAAAAAAACGATGTTTTTTAAAACGTCATTTAAATTGATCGTGTGTGGGCAAAACGTCGTTTTTTGTCTTAAAAAAAAACGACCAAAAAAAAATTCCAACATGCTTGAATTTTTTGTGTCGTTTTTCAAAACGTCTTTTTTTGTTTCACAAAAAGTCACCGTGTGTAGCAAAAACGTCGTTCAAAACGACGTTTTTTCAACCCGCGCATGCCCAGAAGCTAGTTATGAAGCGAGCTTCAATGGAAAAGAGTGGTGAACGTAACCTCGCTTTTTGTGAAAAAACGATGGTGTGTATGCAAAATTGTCTTTGAAAAGTGACGTTTCAAAAACGTCGTTTTTTACTTCACAGAAAACGTCGGGTTTTTTTTCATCGCAAAAAACGACCGTGTGTACGCGGCATTAGGTGTGTCTACGCACTCCTATTATATAGTCTCGTAGCTGTATATATGCAATGTCAGATCATCTAAGGCAGGGTTTGACAAACCCCAGGTGCCAGGTCACCATGGCGACCAGAAGTGTCGTGCTGGGGTGCTGCCCAAATTCACCCCACACGTGTACCCTGGGCTCCACTTGCCCATCTGCAGGTCCGGGACCAGAATTGCAGGTGCCACCGGATAGAGGGGAAAGAGGTGAGCGGACACACGTCCACTCTCCCCTCCTAGATGTTGAGCCAGAATTTACATGTTTCCCATCAAGACTGGGAAAGAATGTACTGCAGTGTGATGTACGTTGCATTACATTCACTGGAGCACAGGGGAGACATGTAGGTCTTTTAGATCCTGGTTGTCCCATTAAAGAGGACCTGTCACCAAAATAAATCACCACATTGGGGACTTTTGTGTACAAAATTAAAGTTACACCCAAGCACATGCAAGATGCACAGGGTATAGGGTTCCCGGGTAGTAGAGGCCGGCTTAAAGTGAATGTGAACCCAAAACATTATTATTATTTTTTATGTCACAATGTAGAGTATAAGATTTCCTATCATCTTGTGCCCAGTCTTGCCACACAGAGTTAATCCAGATCTGAGAAATCCTCTTTTAATGTTCAGTGAAAATGAACAGCCTTCCAGATAAAAACCTGCCTAAATAAAAAATCAGTTTTCTCTCTTCTTGCTTTGAGTGACAGGTTATTTACATATCTAGCTTGGACATGTTTATCATATGTTATGTTTCTCATAACATGAGGTGATTCACAGTATAAAAAGTGAGAAATCCACCCCTCCCCCACATAACACATCCTGGTAATATACAATGAACTTTGGATCACCTCATATTATGATAAACATAACATAACATATGATAAACATGTCCAAGCTAGATATGTTAATAACCTGTCACTCAAAGCAAGAAGAGAGAAACGGACTTTATAATTTGGCAAGTTTTTATCTGGAATTCTGTTGATTTTCACTGAACTTTACAAGGGGATTACTCAGCGCTGGATTAACTCTGTGTGGCAAGACTGGGCACAGATGATAGTAAATCTTATACTCTACATTGTGACATCAAAAAATATATATATATTTTTGGGTTTACATCCACTTTAAGGCAGAAGTGCCAATGTTCAGCAGGGTTTCATAGCACTGCAATGAATAGGTTTGAGGTGAAGGTAAGGGTGAGCACACAACAGTGGATCGCCAGAATGTAAGTCTAAAGCCCCGTACACACGGTTGGACTTTTGGCCAACCAACTTCAAAATCTGCTAGTTTTCGAATTTGTACGACCGTGTGTACGCTCCCTCGGACCAACTTTTTCGGGTCTCATCCGACAAAAAGTTGGGTCTGCGAACGGACCAACTTTTCGGCACCAAAAGTCCGATGGCGCATTGTGTGACCGTGTGTACAGAAAACGATCGGACTTTTGGTCAAAGTACAAATACGCATGCTCAGAACCAATGTTAAAATCAACCAACAATAGCAGAAGTTTACCAAAGGGTGGCGGTAAAGAGCATAAAAGAGCAGAAAAACCACGTGACAATGGGAACGTTTTAGAAAAGTTTGCAGAAAAGTTTGACTGTGTGTATGCTATGGGTCTGACCGGACAAATCAATTAGGACAAAAATCCAAGGGAAATTTTGTTGGATGTCCTACCGTGTGTATGGGGCTTTAGAATGATCGGCAGTGCAAAAGTCCTGGGGCCCACCGTCCCCTGTTTTTTTTAGGGAGGTTTGGTTGGAGACCAACCTCCCGATCCCTATATTATTAAACTTATTAGGTGGATGCAGCATCTGTCCCCTGCTGCTTCTATGATCAACAATCAAAGACCAATAATCTCACGGTTCTCTGTCTTCGGTGAGCAAACCGGCTCTCTGCTCTGCCCCTCCAACACTCACTGGAGCACTGTGATGTGGGGGGCATGAGCAGTTGGCTCAGTCTCCTAGTGGTTCGCTGAGAGTGTGAGCCATTAATGTCGGGATCTCTCCAGAGTCTGGACCAGCGACAGGTCACAGGAGTACATATTGACTTGCACTCCTGTGACCTACAGGTTAAGTAGTGCTAACTTCTCCTTTAATACAGAGACAAAGTGCAGAACAAACCAAGGTCAGTCCATAATCAGTAAAAGATCAGCAGCAGGGAGCCCATAGACAATACTAGTGACCATTTATCTGCCCTCCGCTTGGCTTATGGGCACAATTTCCAAAGTACAGGTCTTCTTTAACATGTTTAACTACTATTTTAGAAACAAGAAACGGATAATATTTAAGTCAGCAATTTTATGGGTGCCTGGAACCCTCTCGATTTCTCTTTGGTCATTAATTCTGTACTGTCTTGCTTATTGACAGCACAGTTAATGCAAAAGCAAAGTAGAAAAAGTTTGCTCTGAATGACAGGAGCTATTTTGATGGTCTTTTTTTCAACCAGACTAACTAACTATGTATTCAAATATTCTGTATATTCTGACAAATGTTAAGAAATTTTGGGTTTGTTTAAAATGATAATGTTATGTGGTAGAAACGATTGGTGGAATTTACAGGAAATTACCAACAGACTCAAGATTTTTTTTTTCTCTTTTTTGGAATGTGTCTCAGAGGATCCACAGCTCAGTGCTAGACAAGAAGGGTCTCTTGTACAGTCTTGTAATGTTGTAAAATGCCCATTTAGTGACTGACGTCTTGCTGTTACTTGGCTACATAAATTCGATTTAGCTGCATTCCTACTTAACATTACGCTATATTTCATATTTACAAGACTTGTCAAAGTCTATGGGTCTTATTTCTCATATGGCTATAATGACATTTGTAAGATAGTCATAAAAGGCCACTAATAATTTTTACAGCCAAACTCCAATTTTTAGAGGAATGCCATTCTGGCCAAAATAGACTATATAGCCAAACCTGACACCCGACCATCAAACTTGCCTACATGGCCAAATACATCTGGACATCCCTACAATTCAGGTATTTCTATTGAAGGCTCCTGTTAATGCTACAGCATACAAAGATTTTCAGACCACCGCTAACCGTGTGCCAACAGTTTGGAGAAGGCCATTTTCTATTCCAGCACGACTGTACTCCTGTTTATTAATCCAGCTCCATAAGGACATGGTTCAAAGAGTTTGGTGTGATGGGGAACTTCCAGTGGCTTGAACAGAGCTTTGACCTCAACCCTACTGAACAACTCAGTCCAAAACCATGGCCAATATTATAGAGATGTCTGTCTTTGGGACATTAGCAGCGTCTATTATCCTGCAAAGGGAAGGTTTAGGGTTCTGTTTGGCTGATTCTTTCCTTGAATATAGATCTTAAAGGGGTTGTAAAGGTAAATGTTTTTCATCCGACGGTACCGCCCCCCCGAACCCCCGTTTTACTTACCTGACCCCTCGAAAGTCCCGCATGCGTCCACGTGATCCTCTTCGGTTCGCAGCCTGGCCGTTTGATTGGCTAGGCTGGACGGATTGATAGCAGCGCAGCCATTGGCTGGCGGTGCTGTCAATCACAGCGGATGACGCGGCGTGCCGGGGGGCAGGGCCGAGTGTATATATGCAGTTTCAGATTATCTAAGGCAGGGTTTGACAAACCCCAGGTGCCAGGTCACCATGGCGACCAGAAGTGTCATGCTGACGCCTGGGGTGCTGCCCAAATTCACCCCACGCGTGTATCCTGGTCTCCACTTGCCCATCTGCAGGCCGGGACCAGCATTGCAGGTGCCGCCGGATTGAGAGGAAAGAGGTGAGCGGACACACGTCCACTCTCCTCTCCTATTCTGTAGCTCTCTATTAAATTGATACTAAAGGCAAACTTATTTTTTTATTTATGCCCTGTTCACACTGATGTGAGTTCATAACGAATGTGATGCATCAAAAACATTATAAATTCTCATATCATCCATAAAGCCATTGTTTTCAATGACGGTGGTTCACATACATGCAATGCAATTCCTCTACGAATGCAATGCAATAATAAAAAGGGTCTTGTGCGAGTTTACAGCATTGTGTTGCAAATTTAGTCTCTCTAGACATCAATGTAAATCGTTCTGGAATCGCATTGATGGTTCACATATGTGCAAATTCCACCACACTACTCTCCACAAAAAACAGGAAGTACACAGGAAGTTAACACCTTTTTTTACATTATGATTCAATTGGCTGGAACATCAATCGCAGCTATGTCCAACTCCTGAAATTTGCGGTAAAATTGTGGTAAATTCGCACCTTGCACAGGACAAAAAACTGAACAAATTCACAGCGCAGCAGTGTAAACCGAGTCTTAAAATCTAAAAGAGGTTATACTTACTTATTCTGTGCAACAACACAGCACAGAGCTGTCCTTTACCTCTGTTTTGGAACTCTCTTCTCCTGCAGGTGCCCCCATAGGAAGCCATGTGCTAAGGGTGCCCCCATAGGCACCCCTGTACGAGCAGTTTCTGAGCCGAGCTTTGGACATACATAGACACACATGTTGCGGCTTGGCCACGCCCCCTGCTCCCTCCTCACAGGATTTGACTGAAGGCAACAGGAGCCTGTGTCTCCTGTGAGATCATGAAGTCAGTGAATCGGTGCTGCAGACAGGGACGGCACCGGATTTTGAGAGGATGCTAGTAAATGGTGGTTAGGGGTGGTATGGGGGGGGGGTAGGAGGAGCTAGTGGAACGTTTTTTACCTTAATGCAGGTAACGCATTAAAGTAAAAAAAAAAAACGTTATAACCACATTAACAGTATAGGTCCAAAGCGGCTGTTTCAAAGTTTATGTAAAAATGAAGAACGATGTCGTGTTTGGCATTCCAGGCTAAGGATTGTGGGATATAAAGTCCTACAGCAGCTGGTGTGGTGAAGGATGCTTCAATGAGGCATTGAACATGATGACAGACCATCAGACAGCCATCAGCTTGAATAGCTCAATAAACAGTGGTGCGTTCATTCTGTGGACACTTTGGTTGTCAGCACCAGATGGAGTTCGGAACCGGTTGTTGTGATATTGTAGTTACAGAAAACCAAGAGAACCTTAAGCATTCCATGCAAACATTATTTATGTTATAACCTCGGGTCAGTACTAGACCACTTTATAATAACCCTTTACATGGTAAATATGTATTGATTTTTCTCAGGATACCTCGTACCTCCTTTTCCATACAGAGAGATGCCCAGAAAATAGAAACAGAGGGATGGATTTACTAAACTTGAAGCGCGCACAATCAGCTGCTGTTCTGCATTGAAACCAATCAGCTTTCATTTTTTTTTTTTTTTGTCAAGCTTAAAAGAGAAGTATGGGATTTTTTTATCCCATAATCATACTTACCTAGGTGGATGCAGCATCGGTCCAAATGCTGCATCTGTCCCCCTTGGCACCTCTTCACTTAGAACCGAGCCACTGAACACTGTCGATGGCTCAAGTCTCTCTGCTCCCTGTCAATCAGCAGTTCTCCAGCTCTGCTCCTCCATGCTTACTGGAGCGCTGAGCTGTGGAGGGTCAGGGAGCAGCCGTCTCAGCCTCTCAGCGGCTCGCTAAGAGGCTGAGACGCCTATCAGTACAGACACCTGGTGGATCCAGACTTCCAGAGTTGGGATGACACGGTGCCTGGACATATCTTGGTGACATCAGCGGAGAGCGGACTTCAGACCACTCTCTGCTGAAAATGGGTCCCAGGAGTGCAAAAACGAATTGCACTCCTATGGTCCCATATGAGAAGCCCAGCCAAATGAACTCAGGCTGGACTTCTACTTTAACCCCTTAGGGACCGCCGCATATACATTTACGTTGGCAGAATGGCACGGACAGGCACATTGGCGTACCTGTACGTCCCTGCCTAGACGAAGTGATGTCACCTCTAATCTCGGCGGTATTTTCAATCCGCCGAGAGGAGAGAAGACATCACAAGTAAGTCACACCAACACTACACTGACACCACACACATAGGCACATTAACCCCTTCCGATCACCCCCCCCCCCCCCAGCCCCCTGTCACACTGTCACTGATTGCAGTGATCATATATTTACTGATCACTGCATTTAGTGTCAGTGTGACAGTTACTGTGACAGGCAGTTAGTGTTATGTCCAGGGTAGCCCCCTACCCCCCCTAATAAAGTTTTTAACCCCTTGATCACCGCCCTAGTTAACCCTTCCACCCCCTATTGCCAGTGTCACTAAGTGATCGGTTTTCTGATCGCTGTATTAGTGTCACTGTTGCCGCTAGGTAGCTAGTTTTTTTTTTTTACTAAAGACATGTGGCTGAATACATTTTGGCCTAAATGTTTGACTAACATTTAGTTTATTAGATTTTTCTTCTAACAAAAAGTAGAAAATATATTTTTTTTCCTAAAATTTCTGTCTTTTTCCATTTATTTCGCAAAAAAATAAAAATCGCAGAGACAATCAAATACCATCAAAAGAAAGCTCTATTTGTGGGAAGAAAAGGACGCAAATTTTGTTTGGGAGCCAAGTCGCACGACCGCACAATTGTCTGTTAAAGCGACGCAGTGCCGAATTGTAAAAACACCTGGTCATTTAGCAGCATATTGGTCCGGTCCTTAAGTGGTAAAGGGCCCTTTCACACGTACGGACCATATGTCCGCATTTTCATCCATCCGTTACGGATGAAAACGGGACATACGTTGGTCCCTATGTGATTACGGGTGTCAGCGGATGACCATCCGCTGACACCCGTAATTGTCCGCCTCTGCAATAATCCGATTTTTCAGACGGAAGAAAATCCTATTTTTCTTCCGTCTGGCGGATGGGATGAATACGGACATACGGTCCATGTTCATCCGATCCCCCCATAGGGGAGAGCGGATGAAAGACAGTCAGCCGACGGCTCAGCGGGGATTTTACGGAGGATCCCCGCTGAGCTAAAGCGGACACACGGAGGCGGATCATTACGATCCGCCCCGTGTGAAAGGGCCCTAAAGGAACAAGCTGAAGTTAGAAGCTGATTGATTGGCTACCATGCACAGCTGCACCAGATTTTGCATTCTCCAGTTTTAGTAAATCAACCTCAAAGTATCAAGTTATCAAAGTTATCAAAATTGTTTCTTTCTTACCACTCTGCCCTAAACCTATGAGAGTGGTCTACGATGCCCTTGAGCTTGATAATTTTTCACAAGGATTATAACATAAACTGTTTCAACCACACATAAATGGCTATGAACCAAGAAGGGGACCTCGCTACTGGTTTAAAGTAGATCTAAACCCAATCTTTAAAACCTCATATAAAATGTAACATGTTATTGCACAGTGTCATTAGGGCGGCAAGTGGATGGTGTCAGTAAAGCAGAAGTTGGTGTCAGTAGGACAGTAGACTTTGTCAGTAGGGCAGAGGTTGGAGTCAGTAGGGCAGTGGATGGTGCCAGTAAGTTTTTTATTTATTATTTTTTTCATTTTTTTCAGGAGCCCCATTGGGGGGCTTTGGTAAAAGATCAGGGATCAGACTCTTGATGTCTCACTTTTGAGAAAGAGACTGCAGCCAGAGATTCCTGTTCATTTACAAGCACAGTTTACTATGCTTCAGTTATGAATGGACACATGATCGATCGGTACCATTCACTGTTCTGTTTTCAGAAAAGAAAGGGGTAAATTACATACTTAGCGGCCCCTTCCCCTGCTCTCCAATCTAAAGATCCCCTGCAGTGCTGCTGGCTTCCCTCTTCTCCTCTCTCGCCGCGCCGGTTACTGAAAGGACAAATGGGGGTCCCGGACAGCAGAGGGAATCAGTGCTGCACAGGGTGATCAGGGTGTGCCCAGGCACTGTGAGTATGAATACCTCTAGGGTTGGGATTATGTGGGCAACAATGATTATTATCGTTGCCCACATAATCCCAACCCTAGAGGTATTCATACTCTCCTCTTTTTTTATTAGCCAAATGGGGATTTTCCTGTGGAAATACTGTGCCGCATTCCGTGAGCCAAACATTAAAGCGGAGGTTCACCCTGAAAATCAACTATCTGCCATTAGATCCAGCATACTGCTGACATGTGCAGTATGCTTTTTTTTTTTTTTTGTGTACTTATCGTTTTATCAGGGCTTCTTATCTGGCTCCGAGCTGATTCCCCCACGGGGAATAGGCGTTCCTAAGACAAGCGGAGTTGATTGACGTGCTAGTAAAGCGTGTCACGCCTTTCCGAAAATAGCCAAAGTGACACTCGGCTGTTTACGCCGCTATACGGCACCTGCGCCTGCCGTGTAGAGCTGACTGCGCAGGCGCTGTAAATTGCCGAGTGTCACTTCGGCTATTTTTGGAAGGCGTGACGCGCTTTACTAGCACGTCAAATAACTCTGCTTGTCTTAGGGACGCCTATTCCCCGCAGGAATCCCCGCTCGAGCCGGATAAAAATCCCCGATAAAACGATAAGTACACAAAAAAAAAAAACAGCATACTGCACATGTCAGCTGTATGCTGGATCTAACGGCAGATAGTTGATTTAGGATGAACCTCCGCTTTAACTCGCGGTTGTGGTGCAGCCCCATTCATGTGAATGGGTTGCGTTTGGTCTTGGCACTGCCTGCCACATGCTGCATATTTTTTGGCATGCCACCTTTGCTTAGTTTAGGTTCCTCGGCATATGGTACTAACAAAGATCAGCTGACTGTTTTAAACGCCACCCGTGTGAACGAGGATTTAATGTCATGTAGTTAGTTTAGATTAATAGATAATTTTTTTTATTCTGAGCTCCTTTATCCAGTCGGCGTCTTCGGAGGTCACTGCATGCCATTTAGATACGATCGTTTCCTGATTAAGGTGATGATTGTCTCCCGTGCGAGTAGCCTTTAAAATGTAAGTTCACAGAGGCAGAACCAATGTGAAGAGTTCAGTGTTCTTATTAAACAACCCTAGAAATATATTTTCGATGAGTCTGCCAAGGTCACCGGGTGGGGGAACTGAACCGATGCTTATTGTCAGTCTTTCAGTGTGATTGATATTTTGACAGTTCACTTAACCACTGAAGCCTCTCCTTCCTTTTTACTGATGGATGTCAAAGGATGGAGCCACAATGGCGGCACAAGCTGGCCTGCTGAAAGCCGACTTCCAGGCTGAACGAGTCGTCGGGAAACAGAGAGCTGTTCAGCTTGCGCATTGAATCGAATACAGAATTCTTTTGTGCATGATCACAATATGCTGCCAGCCTGTTGACTTGTTTCCGTACATCTTCTGAGTCATATTGAACTCACTCTTGAACAGAGCCCTATGCGGAACATCAGAATATCAATTCACGTGTTGTTTGCGGGGTTGAGCTTGTTCTGTCAATGTTTGCTGCTACATTAACTCTTCCCAAGGTTTGCCATTATTCTTGTGTCAGACTGTAACTTGCTGTTGAAACTGTGACGGAGCTAGACCCTTGGGGTGAAAATTGCAATAGGAACCATAAATGTTATTTACAGCCCAATAGACTGTTAAAATGTTTCACACTGCTGCCAAAGCTTTCCTGCGGTTATTCTATACATGCATCCCCTGGGCTAGTGGTCCTTAGCCTAGAAAAGGTCAGGCTTTACTCTGGAATCTACTCTGATAACTGTATGAAATCCAAACACAATTTGACCATAAGAGCCTGTTTAAGTGATTCTGTATTTCCTTTCTGTTGTCTTTAACATTCCTTGAGCGGCTCTACAAAAAAAATAAAAACGTGCAGTTCTTTTAGGGATTTTCTATTTATTTCTGATATTTTTTTTATAGCTCTGATATATTACCATAGGCGTGCGCACAGTGTGTGCCAGGTGTGCCCAGGAACACCCTAATCACCCTGTGCACCCTAATCACCCTGTGCAGCACAGATTCCCCCTACTGCCCTGGGTTCCATCCTTCCCCCTGCAGCTTCCCTCCTCTCCTACAAGCTGTTGCTGCTGGGATGTTTTAGGAGTGGGAAAGGGGCCATTAAATATGTAATTTACCGGCCCCTTCCCTTTCTGAATGAACACTGTGAGCGATCGTTAGTGTGTGTTTGGGCTTTGGGGTGCACACCTTAACCACTTAACGCCCGCCGCACGCCACAGAATGGCACGTACAGGCAGATGGGCGTATATATACGTCCCTGCCTTCTAGCGGGTCGGGGGTCCGATCGGGACCCCCTCCGCTGCGGGCGGCTTACCTCCGGGATCGATCCGTTTTGAGGGGGCGGTGGTTCGTTTCTGTCCGCCCCCTCGTGAACGCTCCCAGCCAATCCCGTTGTGTCCTGCCCTGTCTCTTCCTCTGCCTGTAAAATGTAAACACTGGCAGAGGAAGTGATGTCAGCTCTCCTCTCGGTGGTATTTTCAAACCGCCGAGAGGAGAGAAGACATCACAGTAAGTCGCACCAACACTACACTGACACCACACACATAGGCACATTAACCCCTTCCGATCACCCCCCTGTCATAGTGTCACTGAATGCAGTGATCATATATGTACTGATCACTGCATTTAGTGTCAGTGTGACAGTTAGTGTGACAGGCAATTAGTGTTAGGTTCAGGGTAGCCCCCGTACCCCCCCTAATAAAGTTTTAACCCCTTGATCACCGCCCTAGTTAACCCTTTCACCCCCTATTGCCAGCGTCACTAAGCGATCATTTTTCTGATCGCTGTATTAGTGTCACTGTTGCCACTAGGGAGCTAATTTTTTTTTATTGCAATTTTTTTTACTAAAGACCTGTGGCTGAATACATTTTGGCCTAAATGTTTGACTAAAATTTAGTTTATTCAATTCTTCTTATAACAAAAAGTAAAAAATATTGATTTTTTTTTCAAAAATGTTGCTCTATTTTTGTTTATAGCGCAAAAAATAAAAATCGCAGAGGCGATCAAATACCACCAAAAGAAAGCTCTATTTGTGGGAAGAAAAGGACGCAAAATTTTTTGGGAGCAACGTCGCACGACCGCGCAATTGTCTGTTAAAGCGACGCAGTGCCGAATTGTAAAAACGCCTCTGGGCATTTGGCAGCATATTGGTCCGGGGCTTAAGTGGTTAATGCAAAAGGCTGCGCACACCTATGTATATTACACAGAGTTATCATCCGTCTATGTCCTCACAGTCTTTTAACCAAGCCATAAATTCACTTCAATACCGGGCACTTTTACCCCCTTCCTGCCGAGGCAAATTTTCAGCTTTCAGTGCTGTCGCCCCCTTGAATGACAATTGTGCAATCATGCAACATTGTACCCAAACACTTTTTTTTTTTTTTAAACAGAGCTTTCTTTTGGTGGTGATTAATCACTACTGGGTTTTAAACAAAATGGAAAAAGGCCAAAATATTTGAAAACAAAAAGTTTGTTAGTTTCTCTGTTAGAATTTTGTAAATAAGTAATTTTTCTCCTTCACTAATGTGCACTGATGAGGCTATACTGATCAGAACTTATAGGCTGCACCGATGAGGTGGCAATGATGGGCACTGATAGGCGGCACTGATGAGGAAGCACTAATATGCAGTACTGATATGCAGCACTGATGGGCACTGATATGTGGCACATATGGTCACTGATATGTGGCACATATGGTCACTGATATGTGGCACATATGGTCACTGATATGTGGCACTGATGGGCGACACTGATGGGCACTGATAGGTGACACTGATGAGGCACTGATGGGCACTAACAGGCATTACTGATGGGCACTAAAAGGCATCACTGATGGGGCTGCCCTGATAATCAGCACCTCCCAAAAGAGCTGGGTGAAACGATGGGTGAAAAAATGTCAGCCAAACTGTGACTGTATTCTATAGGATGTAGTCTCAGGTTTGCTATTCTGACAACCACGGCTGTCATCAGTTGTCAAAATGCAATATAGCCAGCAGTGGAGATTCAAACCATGCTGTTTAGCATGGATGGAGGAATCTAATAATTCCTTCTCTAGTCTTAGGACCCCCACCAAATTGCTTACCAACCTTTACAGTGTTTACATTATCAGGCCCAAAATCTTTTCTGGCAACTTGACTTAAATAAGGAGGCGAAGAGGGCTTGGGGATAGCAAAAAGCATACATTGGATAATCCCTTTTTAAAGCATATGCATTAATATCGTTCACTAAGCTCAGAAAAAGACAGGTTAATTGGTTTCTGGAACAGACATGGGTTAACACTCAACTCTGAACTACTTGCACCTCCCCCCAGCGGACTCTTTTCACTCCTTTTGAGGCCTCTGCAACAGTATATTTTGCTGTTTTTTAACTTTCCCTTTTCTGATGTCATCTGGTCAGTTATATAACATGCTGGTTCCCATTCAGTATTTTGGCTTTGGGATGATGTATAAAGCAGCACCTATATATACATTGAGTGCATGATGTTGAGGGTGGGACTCATGACACACTGTACACATAGTCCCTGGGATTCATAAAGACTGGCACAGACAGAATTTGCAAAAGTGTCTCATGCATTCTAAAAGTTGTGAAGATTGTGCCTAATGCCTCGTACACATGGCCGGTTTTCCCGAGGGGAAAACTGCGAGAAACTCTTTCGGTCCGGAATCCCAGCCGTGTGTATGCTCCTCGCAGTTTCTCCAACGGCAAAACTGCCCAAAAACCGCCAGACAAAAAAAAGAGAACCAGCTCTATTTTTTTCTTTGACATTTGTATGAGCTCAAAAAACAATAAGGCCTCGTACACACGACCGAGGAACACGTCGTAAAAGAAACATCGTTTTCCTCGACAAGTTTCTTGTTAGGCTTGTTGAGAATCTTGTCAAGCTTTCCTTGCGTACACACTGTCAAGACAAAACTTCATCGTTCTCAAACCCGGTGACTTCAACACATACGACGGCACTATAAAGGGGAAGTTCAATTCCACTGGCGCCACCCTTGGGGCTGCTTTTGCTAATCTCATGTAACTGCGTGATAAGTAAAAGTTTGTTAAGAGACGATTCGCGCTTTTCAGTCTGTTACAGCGTGACAAATGTGCTATCTCCATTACGAACGCTACTTTTACCGAAGGTGCGCTCCCGTCTCATACTTTATTCTGAGCATGCACGGGTTTCTAAGCATACACACGAACGTGTTTCTCACAGTAAACCAGCCCGACGAGAAACACGGCGAGGAAATTGAGACTCCTGATGAGGAAAAAGAGAACTTCTCTTTTTTTTCTCGTCGAGTTCCATGTCAGTTTTCTCGGCAAAAAACATACACACAACCGTTTTCCTCGGCAAAAAAGCTCTGCCACCAAGTTTCTTGATGGATTATGTCGAGGAAAACTGTCGTGTGTACGAGGCCTCAGGCCTTAAAATTTACTTTCTCAATTTGAGGGTGCCAACTTGACCGGAGACCAAAAAAAGTATTCTGCCTGGTGCTTTATTATGCAAGTCTAGTTTCCAACTTCCAAAGTCCATCTTAGAGCCCTACCCTCTCACCTCCTATACTTCACTTTTGTTTAGTGAGGCTGCTGATTATAGCTGTGGACCAATAATGAGGGGCGGGGAAGTCAGTCTAAGGTTGAATACAGGAGCTAAAGTTAAGTAAGTGGTGGGTTTCAGGCTCCCTGGTGAGCACTGAGTTTCTGGTTTTCTGGTGGATGTTAAGTTTCAGGCTCTTTATTACTCAATATGGATATCTGAAAGTACTTGTGGGCACCTCCGGGCGTCACCTTTTGAGCAGAATACTGCAAGGGAGATGGATAGCACATGGTGGATAGACATGTCCAAAACGACCCAAAGGAGTATTATAACCAGGGACTATGGAAGGCAGATTTTGCCTTTTTAGTCTCCTATTTGTGTGAAAAAAATATAAACATTTAATTTGGGTACAGTGTTGCATGATTTGCACAATTGTCCTGGGCCGGTATGGTTAAGAACTAAGAGCAAGTATAGTAATCAGACCCAGCTTGTCTCCCAAACGTAATATTGCCTCTGGGAGACTGATAGTCCAGTATGCCCTTTGGGCAACCTCTTCGAGATGAAGTACACCCCACTATGACACACACACACATATATATATATATATATATATATATATCACTATATAATATATTTTTTTATTTTTATTTTTGTGTCTCCCTGCCATTATAGTATTTATTTTCCTGCTCCTGATTTATCCTTATCTCTTCTACGCTTCCACTATTTCTCTATTTCTTTCTTGTACACCTAGCACCTCTGCTTGGTCTACAATCTGGACTCTTTTGCTTTACATATAAATATGTAAAAACCTCTGGGAATTTGACAATCATAACATTTGATATACTTATTAGAAAGTTTATGTTGGCTGCAAAGTGTTTGCTGTACACTACAAACAATTTGACGTAATAGGGCAGGGGCCTCCAAAACTTTATTAACAAAGGGTTAGTTGGGGGGGCTGGACTGCGACCATTGGAAGAAGAAATTGTCCCAACATCAGTGAAAGTAAACAATGCCCTATCGTTGGTGTCATTGGGAGTAACTGTGTCCCATCGTTGGCATCATTGCAAGGAACTGTACCCCATCGTTGGTGTCATTGGGAGGAACTGTGTTCCTTCCTTCATGTCAATGGGGGAATTATGCCCCATTGTTGGTGTCAAAGGATGAAATATTTACCCAAGGGCCATGAAAAAGCAAGCAAAGGGCCACAACCTTCCCCCAGGCCACTGTAATAGCGTATTGTTTTGCACTGTTGTGTTGATTTCCTTGACAATTAAAAAAAAAAGAATAAAAAAAAAAAAAACTAGAGCAAGGGTTTGACTAGCTAATACCAATGAAAATAAATTTCGGGTAGATCGACCCTACATATACAGTATATTTTACTTATTACTAGGGTTGTCCCGATACCGAGTATTTGTGGGAGTACTTGTACTCGCGCAAATGCTCCCGATGCCTCTGCCGATACTTTTTTTGTATTTATCAACATGTTCTGTGAAAATTCTTTGGCCCCGTACACACGGCAGAGAACCTCGACGGGCGGAACACATCGTTCCGCCCGTCGAGGTTCTCGGCCGGCCGTCAGATTCGGCGACCAGCCCGTCGGGAAAGGCGACCAGCAATTCATCCCGACGGGCCGTCGAGCAAATAGAGAACCTGTTCTCTATTTCGGCTCAACGGCATTCCCGACGGGATGCTCGCCGAATCCGTACACACGGCCGAGGTTCTCGGCAGAATCAGGATGCCAGCGAGGTTCTCGCTTGTTTCTGCCGAGAACCTCGGCCGTGTGTACGGGGCTTTTGAGTTTTTTACTGCTGCGTGACAAGCAAATACATTTTTTTTATTAATTTTTACTAATTTGTATTCTTTTATAATGCCTTGAGTTAGAGTTCTTCATAATTCTAAAGAAAATATCCTTAGTCTGTATTGTGGTTTGAAAACTGTCACATGACATTTAAAAAAAGTATCGGTATTCGGTATCGGCGAGTACATGAAAAAAAGTATCAGTACTTGTACTCAGTCCAAAAAAGTGGTATCAGGACAACCCTACTTATTACTAAGTACTGTATTTATTGGCATATAACACTCACTTTTTTACCCTGATAATAGAGGATAAACTGTGCCTGCGTGTTATACGCAGGGGGCTGTGGAATGTTTTTTTCCCTGAAACTTCCCTCTTAAAGTTAGGGTGCGTAATATACGCCGATGAATACGGTATTTATATAGTGCCGACTATAGTGTATTATACGTACTGTAAATTCAGATCAGACCCTGCCCTCACGGAGCTTACAATCCAAGGTTTCTATCTCACTTGCACACATACGGAGCCAATTTCAACAAGAACCAATTAACCCAACAGCATGTCTTTGGAGTGCAGGAGGAATCCAGAGTACCCGTAGAAAACCCACACAAGCACACTCATGCATGGAAACTCTATGCAGATAGTGTTCTGACCGGGATTCAGACCAAGGACCCTATTGCTGCAAGGCAGAAGTTCTAAACTTCAAAACACTCTACTAGATTAAGCTTTCATAAATACAATTAGAAGTAATTACTTGCAATGGAAAAACTTGCAATTACGTGCAAGCCTTTCTAAAAACCTATTTATACTCTCTATAAAATATTCGGGGCCCGATATTTGGGGCATATGTTCACATTCTGAACTGTGTTCTGTTCCATTTGATAACCAAGGTCTGTTCTCTCTATCTCCCACGTCCAGAGGAAATTGTACAGGACTCAATGCTTGGCTCTTTCCTTCCTGCCTCCTCAGTTTTGTTTCCCATAAGACCAATGACTAGCTTTTTTAATGATCTGCCCATGGATCTGGCAGCAGCAAGGTAGGAACTCTCTCCAAAGAACTTATCTGTGACTTGGAACATTAACCGTTCGGCTCCCAGTCACTCTCTGGCCTACACAGTATAGAAAGAGCTGCGGCTTGAGAGGCATCATAACACTCGGGGATAAATTTAGCCCTAGGCGCAGATGAATGATGATGACCTGTCATAAACGCTCCGCTTCTTTTGCATTCAGGCGTATTATGGGATTATAACTGCAAAATTGAAAACAGAACAACTCATTGAAGGCTACATAATAGGATTGATTTACTTAAACTGGAAAGTGCAAAATGTAACCCAGCTCTGCTTAGAAACCAATCGGCTTCCAGGTTTTTGTCAAAGCTTAATTGAACAAGCTGAAGTTAGAAGCTGATTGGCTACCGCAGATTTTGCACTTTCCATCTTTATGCCTTGTTTCCACTGCACGGAACAGTTCGGTCTGTAAATTTGGAGCGGTTAGGATGGGACCGGTCTATTCTCGTGAGCGTTTCCACTGCAAATCGGACCGTCAGGGACCATTCAGGTTTTAGAAAAAATTCCTAGCGCGTCCACCAATCAGTGAGATGTATTTGTAGGTCCGCCCTAATGGAACCGTTCCACTTTCTCTGGACCCTCATGAGAAGCAGGACCCTTGCTGGTGCAGTACGGTTCGCTTTTATGGCACGCTTTCATAGTGGAAACACCCAAAATAGCGAACCGTACCGTACCGAACCGATCCGCTCAGTGGAAACGAGGCATAAGTATATCAACCCCTATGTTTGGTTTACATGTAAAGCTGCCATTTGAGTCTTCTATATCAGTGTTTTTCAACTCCAGTCCTCAAGGCACGCCAACAGGTCAAGTTTTCAGGATTTCCCTCAGTTGAAATGGCTGTAGTGATTACTAAGGCAGTGAAACTGATCAAATCACCTGTGCAAAATAATGGAAAGCCTGAAAACATGACCTGTTGGTGTTGAAAAACACTGTTCTATATAACAACCTGAGAAAAACAGAGGAGATACAAGTTACTTGAGCTGCAGGGATTATTACTGCTATACTTATCATCCACCTTTACCCTTTTTTCTTTTTTTTAATCACCTCTAGAGAGTGGCTAGGTTAAAAAATAATCACATTTGCCTAAATTGCGCCCCCATGTTGCTCCAAAAAATGAACAACCTTTCTTAGAACATTCTTTTCCTAAGAATTGTTGTTTGAAATGACACCCCTCCAGCCAGCTTAAGGTGAAAAGGCAAATCCCTCTTTACCTAAGCTAACATTAGCCCCCCCTTTCCCCCAGCCATCGAAATCTTAATGGGGATTTCCACTCAAAAGTGGAAGCTCCGCTTATCTGGTGCCACATTTGGCACCTTTCAGGGGGTGGGCGGGGCAACAAGTACCTGTACAAGTACCCTCCCCTAATTCCGAGAGACTTTGCCACAGCGACGTCCCTTGGAAGATCCTATGAGCAGTAGGAAACCGTCTGTGAAGCCCAAAAGGCCTCACTGACTGTTTTCCTTACCACGAATGGCGGCGGCAGCACCCGAGAGCCAATCTGAAAATCGGCTGGGGTGCCAACATCACAGGATACTAGGGCAGATAAGTGTCCTAATATAAAAAGTCAGCAGCTACAGTTTTTTTGCTGCTGTCTTAATTGTTTTCATGATGGGGGGGGGACTCTGCTTTAAAGGGTTTGTGAAGGCAATTTTTTCTTTATAAACCTGCAATACTTACCTTCTCTGTGCAATGTTTTTGAACAGAGTAGCCCCCCCTACTTCTCTTCTTGGGTCCCCCGCTGGTGCTCTAGGGCCCCCCCCTTCAAATGCCCCCTTAGCAGACGGCTTGCTAAGGGGGCCCTGGTTCATGCTTGTTGCCGAGCCCTGCTCAATAAGTACACATAGTCAATGCCTGTGATTGACAGCAGCAGGAGCCAATGACTTACTGCTGCAACTCAGCCAATGAGGAGTGAGAGACCTGGACAAGCCCCTTATCTGTTGCATATGGATGGATCGAGATTGGGCTTAGCTAAGTATTGAGGGGGGGGGGCTGCACACTGAAGCCTTTGGAGCCACTTTAACTGGACTACTTCGTCCCCCCTGCCTTGAATGGGGCTGTATACTGATACTAGAGATCCTCAGTATATTTCCCCAATCAAGTCCATTCAGGCAAATAGTAGTATAAAATAAACCATCCTTGCCAGCAGACCATAGGCTGGTCAGGTTTGCAAAGAACTAAAGGTACCCATAGAAACCCCTGCCATTGCCCAGCCCTGATAAAATCAGCATGACTGATGAACGATGATCAGTGTCTTTGTGTACTTTTGCAGAGAGCTCCGGCTCATTCTACCGGTTGTGTAGAGTGCAGGGCAGATGGAAGGATTTTCCACTTGGCTTGGAAGTTCACAGGAAGATCTAAAATCTATATGCAGACCAGCCAGCCATATACTTCCTGACAATCAATCAGATGCAATCGGTTTGATCAGCACTGGGTTAAATTAGATCATCTTTTTTTTTTGAATAAGCTAGGAAGGGTAAGACATCTGTCGGTATTCTCATTGAGGATTTTTGCCTGCATTTTCTTTCCCAATAATATTAATCAGTCCAACAAGGCCACAGACAACAATATGAGAATCCAAGACCCCACTGGTATGCATTCCTACATAGTGCTGGAGTGGCTTATCATGATATTTGGGATCCTTGTCTTTCAGGTAAAATCTGTATTAAAGCTCCAGGTAGATATAAGAGGCACACATTAATTCCACCCTGTATTCATTAGAACATCATCATCATTTTTTTTTATACAGGTATGTACCTACATTTGGCTTGATTTTGCAGTCCTGTACAGCAGAACTCATGCTGGGGAAGAGAGAAGCAACACAAGAAGTCAAATGGATGTGCTGCATTGCAAGAAGCACGATGAAAGGAGGAGAGAGGAGAGTGACAGAGATGAGCTCATCAGTGTGCTACTTCTCCTTTCACTATCTTTTCACAAGGTGTGGTAGTAGGGAGGAGACCTGTAAGGCTTTGTACACACGAGCAGACACATTTGTATAAATCGGTCGGACAGATCGATTTGAACAAATCTGTCTGCTGGGGACGTATTGGTTTGATCGTGTACACACGATCAAACCAAAATCCCCGCCGGCAGACGGCGCGGTGACGTGGCGGTGACGTTGACGCCGCCACGTCACCGCACCAGGAAGTAAAACACTTCCGCGCATGCATCGAAACCATTCGACGCGTGTGCGAGAAGACATGTCTGCTGGTTAGCGTACTAACCAGCAGACATGTCGGGCGGACGGGTTCCCAGCCGACAGATTTCAAAGCATGCTTTGAAATCTGTCGGCTGGCCAAATCCGTCGGCTTGCCCGTACACACGATCGAATCTGTCTGCTGGGACGGTCGGGCCGACCGTTTTCCAGCAGATAGATTTGATCGTGTGTACGCAGCCTAAGGCTCTGTACACACGAGGAGACATGTCCAATGAAAACAGTCTCCTGTGATATTTTGGTCTGATGTGTGTACACACCATCAGACCAAAATCCCCGCGGACAGAGAACGCGGTGACCTAGAAGACACCGACGTCCTCAAACCAGGAAGTGCAATGCTTCCACGCATGCGTCAAATCAATTTGACGCATGCGGGGGATTTCGGTCCGATGGTTAGGCGTACTAACCATCGGACATGTCCGACGGACAGGTTTCCAGCGGACAAGTTTCTGAGCGTGCTTAGAAACTTTTGTCCGCTGGAAACCTGTCCGCTAGGCCGTACACACGATCCGACATGTCCACGGAAACTGGTCTGCAGACCAGTTTCAGCGGACATGTCTCCTCGTGTGTACGCGGCCTAAGTGTTACTGAACCACATCTGAGAAAAATCAGGTCCTCTTTCTCTGCCAGACAGGGCTGTGTATAGGGCAGGGGTGTTTAAAGCTCAGAACAGTATGGAAAAAATTGTCATTCTTTGGTAAGTAAAACAGCTGGCATGTATGCATTTCATCTGTGTGTTTAGCAGTTTGCCTGGAGTTCATTTGAAATTTCAATAAAGCTCTAGCAAAAAAAAAAAATGAACAATGCAATGTGCTATCTGCGCATTAGCGCCGTCTCCTAGCACATGTGTATTTAGAGCAGCTGCTGGTATGAAAGTGCCCTAGATCTCCCTGCTTAGCCTCATTCCGAACTCTGTTCTTACCACTGCAAACGCTCAAACATGATGATAATGACTTTTTCCTTTTTTTACAATCATTGGAGGGGATAATCATTTGGATTTCTCATTGTGACATCTTCACAGTAAAATTAGATTTTGTTTTATTTATTATTTGCTTAAAAAAACATGTAATTATAGTTTGCAGCTGAATCGATTCACAAACTTTTCTGCAGGCTACAATTGTATGTGTAACAAGCGTAAGTGTTATCCCAACCCACAGTAAATCTATTCCTGTACAAATTGCATGTAATATAACACTTCACAAAGGAAATTAAAATATCTTCCATTGTCAGGTGTCCAGGGACTCGTTACATTGTTATAAAAATGTTTTTCTTGTATTCTGACTGACCATGGAAGGTTCATTACAGAGTGCATCGTGCTGGGGAAAGTCAGAGAACGCACACTACAATGGGAAATTTATCAATGTAGATGAGGACACAATGTTCTTCTTAGATTAGACCATGAGATTGTAGTTTTGTAAAAATGATTTGGTGCTGCCAACGGGAAGGTTTCAATGATTTTGGTTCTAAGTTTAGAAGACATCAGGCTGATGTAAATAGTACTATAGTGTAAATATATTTACTGTTTCTTCCCACAATCTAAGCCAATCCAACTCATTAAACATCCAACTCATTGAAAACCATGCACTCCCCGTGTGGTTAATATCTTATTTAAATGGCTTGGGTGATTGGCAAGGAGAGACAGAAAAGTGGGCTGAAAAATGTCTCACTTAATGATTTTTAGAGTTGCTTATTGAAGACAAAAGTGTACAAGTGGTTCCATCAGTGGCGGCTGGTGCTCAAAATTTTGGGGGGGGCGCAAAGGAAAAAAAAATTACAGTCTCACTGTGCCCAAACCCAGCCACTGTGCCATGCTATCAAATGCAGCCACTGTGCCATCAATTTGCACCACTGTGCCATGCCATCAAATGCAGCCACTGTGCCATCAATTCGTACCACTGTGCTATGCCATTAAACCAGCCACTGTGCCATCAATTGTCACCACTGTTCCATGCCATTAAACCAGCCACTGTGCCATCCATTGTCACCACGGTGCCATGCCATTAAACCAGCCACTGTGCCATCCATTGTCACCACTGTGCCCATGGTCGCCGCTGTGCCAATTGTCCCCACTGTGCCCTGTCAATTGCTCTGTCCCCCCCCCCCCCCCCGCGCCCGGCACTTACCTTTACAGAAGTCAGGCATCCACGTCCCACGATGTCTTCTCCCGCCCTCGATGACTGACAGGCGTCTCAGCCAATCAGGTTACCGGTTGCCAGAACCGGCCAACCTGATTGGCTGAGACGCCTGTCATCTTATCAAAGGGGCGTACAATCTGTGCGCTCCGAGAAAAAGCTTCCGGGACCCGAGGGCTGTATTGGGAAAGCCAACCAGCTTGCGTTATTCAGATGGCCGGACATGAGCGCCGACCATCTGAATAACCGCGGCGATAATAACATAAATTCGTGCAATGCATGAATCTATGTTATTAGACTCAGTGGCGGTGAGAGCCAGAGGGGGCGGCGCTCCAGCGCCCTCTATGGACGAACCGCCACTGGGTTCCATCGCATTTTGGGGTAAATCCAGGTCTGAAGAAGGGGGAGGCATTGCCCCCCGAAATGTGTTGGCTCCACTTCTACACTTTTATCTTAATAAATAACTTTAAAAATCATTAAAGTCATACTGAAGTCACCTTCTTTTTTTTTGTGCTTACAAATAACAAACATGTTATACTTGCCTACTCTGTGCAGTGTTTTTTTCACAGATCAGCCCAGATTCTCCTCTTCTCCAGTCTCTCTTCGGCGCTCCTGGCCCCTCCCTTCTGACAAGTGCCCTCACAGCAATTAGCTTGCTATGGATGCACCCGAGCCAAGCCACAGGTCCCTGTGTCCATTCAGACATGAAGCCCTACCTAGGCCCCACCCCCTCTTCCCGCGCTCCGCTGCTGTCTCAGCCAATGAGGAGGGATAGTTCCGGACAGCCGAGTTTTTCCTGCAACATCGCTGGATAGAGATGGACTCAGGTAAGTGTGAGGGGGCTGCTGCACACAGAAGGTTGTTAATCCTAATACATAGAATGCATTAAGATAAAAAAAAAAACTTCTGCTTTTACAATCACTTTAAGTGAGACATTTTTCCAGACGTCGGGGCACTACTTTCCAATCATCCAAGTATTCCCCACAGTAACGCCACCATTGTCATTATCAGAAAGGTAGCAGCCCTAGACCCCAATGGTGTCTATCAATTATCATCTACAATTGGGACATAACCCATTGCAAGCGATTCCCTCTATACCCTCCACACGGTTATCTGCCCCTAGGTAGCCTCCAGCGTTACCAGTCTATCGCTGTTATCCACCCAAACTTGATATCTAAATACTGCATGATGTCCAGCATCTGGAAATCCCTGGCAGTGCTAACGAGGTGAAACAAAGTAATGACACATGTAGGGGCTGGGGGGCACAGAACTGACCCCCTGATTTTTAATGGAGGCCATTCACCAACAACCCAGATTGACACTCTGCAAATGGACTTGTCACTGCTCAAACATGGTATGACAGCGAGTATCTAATGCAAACCCTCTCACAGATCAATTCTGTACAATATCATACTGCAAAATTTGGGGATTCAGAAGATCAGCTCTGTTGAAACAACCCCCATTTTCTGGAGATCCTCATGGGCCAAGATGTGGCACCATTCCTAAAAAAAAAAGCCCAAAAAACAATCTGGGGGTCCATGTACTGTCTGTTTTATTTGCCAAAGAGCATTACACTGCAAAAAGAATTCAATATATGTCCTCGCTAGAAGTATACAATCCTTTTCCTTTAATATGCGACATCAAGACCAGACAGCAGGACCTTGCTAGAAGATTTCATCAGAACAGAGAAGTGATATACAAATATATGGAGATCACCAATTTAATCTGACCTAGAGTTCACCAAGACATTCTACAGAGATTTGCAATGCAGAAGAGCACACGATCTGAGAGCTAGACAGGACCTCTTGCATACTGAATGGAGCAGATAAGTGGCAAGGTTGCATTAATGAAGGTGATAGAGAACAGACGAGAAGAAGAAAGCAGCTAGCGTGCAATTCAGTATGTTTGGTGTTATTCAGTAAGACTCTCCAAACACCAACAAGAGTGATATCCTCAGTTCAGTCATTCACAACTGGCAAGATGTCATCCTGCAATAGTAAAATCAGAGGGACTGTATCCATACTGGTTTTGCCTTGCAACCTTCATATCTCATTGTAGGCCTACCAGATGGGATCTGTCTGCAAACTAAAATTATCTGCATTGTCAACAAGTTGCCATAGACGGCTCAAATTTTTTAATTCGTGCCATGGGTGACCCTGGCGGCACTTCTGTCGAAAGAGTCAGGTGGATTTTTGCAGCTAAACAATGACTGCTTCCAATCAAATGCAGTCACTGTTTGGCTATTCTGTCACAGGTGCCGGCTATCAGAATACCAGTTTGCACACTGCTTTACAATATAAGGAAGATAGTACAGTTATGTGATAGAGTCCATCGGGACAGGGACTTTTGGAGAGGACTGCAGGATAGCCTCTTGCCTACTGACTATGGGTCCTGGCTTTTGAGGGGGTTTTATTCTGTGGGAGGTGTGTGCCTGGGGGAGTAGGTTTGCTTTGTATTTGGGTCCATGTCTCATCAAAACAGACAGACTCTGGGAACCTAAGATCTGGATACAGATTTGGGGCCCCTGAGTTTTGTTGGGGTATGGAATCAGCAGCCCAAGCCAGTCTTGACTGTTTTAACCCCTTTCTAGACTGAGAGACTCACAACAGAAGATTATAATCAGTTCAAACAACCTGATGCTGGTGTCTCCTGCTGCTATGTGTAATCTGTTAGGGTGTCTTTCTCCCATTGTATAATTCACCATAGTGTGCCTCCTTGGTGTGAATTCCCATTGTTAATTGAGTCATCTTTTGTTTGTCTGCTAATCCCCTTGTAGATGTGATTAGTATTGTGTCCACTTTACGGAAGTGTTACGGAACTATTGTGGGATGTTTATTTGGTTATGTTAGCTGTTCATTAGATGCACTGTTACATATACTGATGATATTACTGTTTAAAGTTTACGGGCCAGATTCTCAAAAGAGATACGCCGGTGTATCGTAGGAAACACCATCTTATCTCTGTTTTTTTAACTGGGTATCTATGCGTGTGATTCCTAGAATTACTTACGCATAGATACAGTGAAGATCCGACAGGT
Source organism: Rana kukunoris (assembly GCA_029574335.1). NCBI lineage: Eukaryota > Metazoa > Chordata > Amphibia > Anura > Ranidae > Rana > Rana kukunoris. Next base: position 28,326,812 of record CM056055.1, on the reverse strand, counting down.
GTAAAACAATTACACCGTTGGATCAGAGATGTAATGACATCGCTGGCCGCTAGGTGGCCTTTGCGATGATTGCTCGTTTGCCTATGCAAATGAGCCTAATCCGACGATTCACAAACGTTTTTACGCCGCCTGACGTCGGTTACGTAGTTTCCGTAAGCGTAAACCTACCCCTGCTATATGAGGGGTAGGTCTACGAAGTTCCGTCGTTGCCATGTTAAGTATGGCGTCGGGTAGGCGTCGTCTTTTTCCATCGGTTACGTTGTTTTACTAAGTCGTTCGCGAATAGGGATTTACGTAAACGACGCTCACGTCGGTTTCATTCACTTTTTCCGACGTGAGCTGGAGCATGTGCACTGGGCTATTTTTTTTTTATTGGATTTTTAAAAAAAAACATTTATACAATCAACATCACATTTATAGAATCAAGACCACATTTTCAAGACGTTTACAATATAAATTTCTCCATTTAAATACATTCATCATTTCGTGTACATACATTCTAACAATAAACAATTACATATATCACAACCATAGTGGACAGATCTACCTCCTCCAGACCTCCTGCCCCCTCCTCTCCCCACCCCCCGGGGATGCACTGGGCTATTTTTGAGGCCGGCGCATGCACAGTTTGATCGACGTGGGGGCGCGCTAAATTTAAATACAAGCCGTCCCCTTTGAGTTACCCAACTTATGGAGCAAGTGCTTTGGGAATACGGCACTTGCTCTATTAAATTGCGGCGGCGTAGTGTAAATTGTTTAGGATAATGTGATCAAGCTCTTATCTAATTCTGTGTGGTATAATTAATGTGAGAACATACAATAAAGAGTTCCAGTTTGCATGGTAGCTAGTGTCGTCAAGTTCTTTGGTGTAATTCTCAGCTATAATACCTGGTTCCTGGTTTCAGAGTGCAGGAAGCTGTATCTTAGAAGAAGCACTCAGGTGGTGTGCCAGGCGGTCCGTCACAAGTTACAATACAATTAAATACAAGAGGATTCAGAGTGCCATGCTTGGAAGAGCTTACAATCTAACAGGGAGGGGCAAGTGGTACAGATAGTAATAACTGTGAGGGATGAGCTGATGGAAGAATGAAAGTATATGTTACCCCAACATTTCATATTCCTGATATGTGCCTGCTGTACCTTGATGTACTTGCATTAACCTCCCTGGCGGTATGATTCTTTCAGATTTTAGGTGCTTAAAGCGGTACCATTATTTGCAAGGGAATTTGGCGTTTTATACTGTAGGCTTGTAATTCTTAGGAATAACTCACTGAAATCTATCCAAACAAGAGTCTAATAGGCATCCCGGGTATGATTTATTTTTATTTTTTTTCTTAAAAATTATAATATAATAAATAATTATAAAAAATTATAACAAATAATAATATAATTATAGTAAAAATTATTCAATAATGTAATCATATCAAAATCACTGAAATTTGCTCAGTTGCAGAATTTTTGCTGTCATTATTTTATTTTTTTTATGACGAATTTCCCCACAAATCGCTATCGCTAAATTCTGCAAGTGATTCTGATTTATTATCGCTGTTTTTTAGCTGCTCTAAAACAATTTTTGCCATAAAGGGACACTTTTGGTTGCTATGGGCAATCTACAGTTTGCAGGGAGAAAGAACAGTTTTTATTATATAAAATGACATGTAGTGTACAGGGCAGACCACTAGGGACATGGGGGGTGTGTATTTTTTACATACAGTACTGTAATCTATAAGATTACAGTGTACTGTATGTATAGTGTTTGTTTACATTTTTGAATTTGGCGCCGTTCCCCCCCCTACGTCGCGACGCTCGCAGGGAAGGGAATCGGCGGTACACACAGCATCAGGCGGATATCCGGCCGCCGTGTACTGCGGAGATTCATCGCTGGATCGCAGAGAAAAGGTAAGTAAACTTTTTTCTGCATCCAGCGAGGCAAGTCCGTGTGTGGCACGGGGTTACCGATCTTAGCTTAAAAATCTCACCCCGTGCCACACACGGGAAGACCGCCAGGGAGGTTAATAACATATCCTGTTCTCTCTGTATTGCTTCCTTTGTGTGAAATACATGGTGCTCCTGCCAGTCCCTCTGCTTTCTTATTAAAAACTGACCACACTGGCTGTGCTGGAATCTCAGCCTGCTCTCCTCCAATAATAAGACTTGTGCTTACACCCCCCTCCCCACAGTTATTTACTGGAAAGACCAGTATAATGCTGTTTCTCCTCCCCTAGCTTTCTCTTTAGGGATCCTTCTGCTGCACACCTGCCAGTCTCCTGCAGTAAGCCAATTTGGTTGTTTGTGCTCCACAAGGTATGTGTAATTGCATAGTGCCAATACACTTTTAAAATGCCACAGTCTATACCAACATATGTACAGTGGGCTTTATTGAATAAAGCTGGCCATAGATGAAATACAATTCGGCTTGTTCAGCAGGAACTGGTGGAACTTAAATACATGTATGGCCATACCCATTTGAGAGCCGATCTTACAAATATATAGACTATTGCCGCGTACAGACGATCGGACATTCCGACATTTTTTCCCGACGGATGTTGGCTCAAACTCGTCTTGCATACACATGCACAAATGTTGTCCGAAATTCTGAACGGCAAGAACGCGGTGACGTAAAACACGTATGACGGCACTATTAAAGGGAAGATCAATACCAGTTGTGTTAGTAGAAGTTTGGTGAGAGACAATTCACGCTTTTCAGCCTCGTGCTATTCAGTTCGTAACAGCGTGACGAATGTGCTATCTCCATTATAAACGCTAGTTTTACCAGACCAATCGGTTCCGTCTCGTACTTGATTCCAACAGAAAATGTCCGGAGACTAGACAAGGTCGGAATTTCCGACAACAAGCTCCCATCGAACATTTGTTGTCGTAAATTCCGAGCGTGTGTACTCAACATATATCCTACAAGCTGCTACAGTAGGTGTTTTCCTTACGGAACAAAATGTGAAGTGAAATAAAATCAAGTGATGTTAAAAAATAATATAAAATAATAATAAACCTTTAAAAAATGTGAAGTGAACAAATAAAAAACTAATTTTTTTTTTCTCAAAACCAGCCACTGGACACTTAATATGACTCCCATAATAGTCAGCAAATATATAAACGATAATAAATTGTGCAGCAACAGTCCAAAAATATGCAGTCCATTTGGATTTCAATAAGACTACACGTTTTATGACTAGCGCTGCACAAATTATATTTGTTTAAGGAGTTGATCTAACGATTGACTCCTCACGACAGGGACTGTCTGTATATTTTCGCATGATTAGTGCTTGTAGCCTGTCAGCTGCAGCACTGATTAGTGTATTATGACAGCATACAATAACACAGCAATGGTCTTCTCCGATTTATCTTGCGTATGACGACGGAGGAATTGGTTTGATGTCTTTGATCAGCTGGCTGGCTGATCAAAACAAAAAAAAATGATCTATGACCAGCTTAAGTCTGATTTCCCATGTGTTATTACATAATGATAAAGCTATCATACATTTTGATTAGGTTTCTTTTTAAAGCAACACTAAAGTCAGGATTTTTATTTGTTTTAAATAACAAACATGTTATACTTACCTCCACTGTGCTGCTCGTTTTGCACAGAGTGTCCCCGAACACTGTCTTCTGGGGTCCCACGGCGGCTGTCTTGGCTCCTCCTCGCAAAAGCTTTCTACCTTCATGCGAGCAAGATCGCATGGTGGAAAGCTTTTGTGAGCGCGCTCCCGTGATACAGCGGCGGCCAAAGCCGCCGACTGTATCACTTGTTCCCGCCCCCTGCCACACCGCGTCATCCACTGTGATTGACAGCAGCGCCAGCCAATGGCTGCACTGCTATCAATCCGCCCAGCCTAGCCAATCAACGGCCAGGCTGGGAACCGAACAGGATGACGTGGACGTGCCCGGGAATTTCGAACGGTCAGGTAAGTAAAACGGGGGCTCGGGGGGGGGGGGGGCGGTGCTGTCAGATGTTTTTTTACCTTAATGCATAGGATGCATTAAGGTGAATAAACTTTTACCTTTACAACCCCTTTAAGAACATTAAAGGAATTGGGCTTTTTGTTATTGAGTAAATGGTAGCTTGATGTAATGGTGCTCACAAAGACCTTTTATTGACATCTATGATTTAATATTTATCTATTGACTCGATCATCGACTGATGCTGAAACTGTTCTAGAATGCAGCAATTCCCCCAGGGTCACTTAAAGGATCACTAAAGGAAAAAAAATGTTTTGCTGAAATGATTGTTTATAGGGTATAGAGACATAAAAGTTAACTGATTCCTTTTAAAAATGATTAAAAATAGATAAAAATCAATCATATAATATGCCTCTAGTTTCACTTTCGTTTTTTAAAAAGGTTTTGTGTTTATGTAAGGTAGAGAGAGAGACAGAACAAAAACAAACAAATCCAGGGCAGTGTTTTGTTTTTTAATTGAATCCCAGGGCAGTGTTTTGTTTTTAAAATGAATCTGATTGGGTCTGAGGAGTTTTAGAAACACAGCTTGGACCACAGTGAAAAGCTGCCATGAGATTTTTCATAAGGAGCCAGACAAGCAGGAAGTGTGGAGATCAGAGATGTATTACAGCTACTTCAAAGCAAAAACGAACAATGAGAACATAAAAACAGCACTGCATTAAGGTAAAGGAAGCTATTTAGCTAAAAAAATGTTTTCCTTTAGTGATCCCTTTTAAGTAAAAATTAGACGCAAACAAATGAAGCATGTAGATCATGTTTGATATGTTTACCCTTTAAGTCCTGATTGAGCACCATTGATGGAATGTACTGTATATTGCAGTACATGGAGGCACTTAGTAAATAAGGTAAATTTAGCTGCAAACACTTACATTTAATTTACACAATTACATTTAATTTGCTAAAGCATTATTTATCATGCAGCAATTAAATAAAATACTTTATTTTAAAGTGGAACTTCACTCTCCCAATCAACGTTTATTATTTTTAATAATCATACTGCTAGCGTTAGTAAATAGATAGGAAAGGATATTATATTTAATTGTTTTAAAAAAATAAAAAATTTCCTCCGTTGTTTTTGGCCTAGGCAATTGATGTCATTCATTCCAGGAGTGTCCTTAAAGGGAGAAGAGCAGGCGGGGTTTTCTCAGCTATAAGCAAACCCTCCTGCATGCATGTTTAGGCTAAGGGCAGATGGATTTCAGGAAGTAAATGCTATCATTTGCCCTTACTCAAGATGGCCACAACCAGAAATGCTAGAGAGGTGCTTTTCAAAGTGATTTCTCAACAAAATATAGCATGAAAACATGGCTGGATGGGGGAGTTTGCTTTGAATAATAACCACTTCACAACCGCCCACTGTAGAAAATACTGCAGCAGGGCGGCCGCTCTGCACCAGATTATGTACTTTCACGTACCTAGTACGTGATCTGACACTTCAGGGTGCAGCTGCCGGCAACTCGCTCCTGCTATGATCTCAAACAGCGGTGTGTACCGCGGACTCAATGTCTGATGGCACTCACCGATTACGGAGGACACAGGCAGAATGACAATCTAAACAAGGCAGATTGTCGATCTGTCAGAAGGGAAGGCATTGATCCTGTGTGTCTGTGTAAATCCAGGAAGTGAACAGACAGCACCTTCAGCTGCCCACAGTTAAAATGGTTGCAACCAGACTCAGTGGAGGAAGATTTCTACAGCATATTTGGGACGTTCAGAATTACAGTATTCAGTGGAACCTTGGATTACGAGCATAATCCGTTACAGGAGAAAGTTTGTTTGTAATCCAAAGCACTCGCATATCAAATCGAGTTTCCCCATAGAAGTCTATGGTAACGAAGATAATTCGTTCCTCATTGACTTCTATTGCATGCAATACCAAATGTGGCCAGAGGTAAAGGGGCACTGGAGAGACTCGGAAATACTCAAGCCTCGTACACACGAACCAGAAACTACGTTTTTTTCTGACGAGATTCTTGGCAAGAATCTCTTGCCGCCCAAGTGTACAGACTCTCCTTTCAAAAGAACCGCCGTTGTCTTGAAAGACAAGAACGCGGTGATGTCATCGCGTACAATGAGCATGCGCTCATCACATTTGATGCCGTCGCCGCCATCTTGCTGCACCCTACCTATGCCTAGGAAGCTACCGCACATGCGTCAAAGTCATTTCGAGCATGCGCAGGTTTCCACGACGACCAGGTCAGTATACACACTCTCTGTTTTCTCGGTAGGAAAACTGCAGAGAATCTCACGACGAAAAAATAGAGAACATGTTCTCTATTTTTCTCGTCTAGATTCTGGGCCGTTTTCTTGACGAGAAACCTGAAACCCTCGTACACACGCACGGTATATTCGGCAAGAAAGCTCTGCCAGCAGGTTCTTGCCCAGTAAACCCAGCATGTTTACGAGGCTTCAGAGACCACTCGGCTGAACTCCGAAACCAACAGAAAAAGACAGAGTATTTCCGAACTACTCTGAGTGTCACTGGCGCCCCCGCACCTCTGGCCAAATGCGGTACTGCACACCGCAGAGGCTTGAATCCTGCTCGGCTTTGCGAGACAACACTCGTAAACCGAGTCAGAATTTATAAAAAAATAATTGCTCGTATTGCGAAACGCTCGCTAACCGCGTTACACGCAATCCAAGGTTCCACTGTATATAAAATAATATACAAAGTGGTTGGAGGGAAGCTCCAAAATGGCAAATATGTTTTTATTACAAATTATTTGAACAAACTGCATTTCCTCTTTAAGTTTTTATTGCATGTATTTTATTGGCTTGTGTGGCCCAGCAAAGCATTTGTACTGATTGCTCATACAATGTAACAAGTCTGGAAGTGAAAGGGTGACCCGTTCAATGATCCTTGCAGTTATTGGGGGCACCGGGAAGGATTTGAATGCATTATTTGTTGAGCTGAGATCACAGCATAGCTGTGTAGGGATGAACCAGATAAGTGGTTTACCACACTTAAAGAGCTGATGCCTTTTAATATGAGAGCACACTAAATACCCTTATTGATTTAACTGTAATCCCTCTGTGGAGGTAGGTTTTGATTGATCTGCATTTTCGTATGAATGCAGCTCTTTGCTCTGGTTTTACTTCCCGGGGTAAAGAAAGAGAGTTTAATCATAGACTGACTTGTGTCTTGTCGCTTCATATTGCTCTGCTCCTTTAGTCCCAGAGGGGATGATTGACAGCCATCCTAATAAATAATTGATCACGAGGAACTGTTTTTGTGCGTATTTTAGTCTGATCATCCTCGTGATCCTTAGATATGTTTGCACAGGTCCTCAGGCTGATGGTCTCTACAAGAAGATCGTTGTCAATTCTCTGCCGATAATTGGCCGCAATGTAACGGTTGCCACCAACTTTAAAGGCCAGTTGATACCTGCTAAATTATTGATGAATTGGGATGAAAGAATTAATCTTGTTTTCAATTTATCTTTATTATAAGTTTTTTTCCTTTAATACAATTTTTTTTAACATTTATCCAGGGTTCTGTTACATTATATACTTGCTTGTTGATATACAGAATCCTGATCAATCTACTCAGTGCTTTAAGTGGGCCAAAAGAGGTGCCGGTACTCTATTAGGCGCCGGTGCCCCCCCCCCCCCTGGGGCAGAACGTTCCCCCCCCCCCCCCCCCGGGGCAGAACGTTTTTTTTCGCCCCCCCCCCCCCCCCCCCCCCCCCCCGGCGCTAACGCATGACCACATACGCCCAATCACAGGGCGCCATGCCATCAAATGCAGCCAGTGTGTCATCAATTGTCACCACTGTGCCATGCCATCAAACGCAGCCACTGTGTAATGCTATCAAATGCAGCCACTGTACCATCAATTGTCACCACTGTGCCATGCCAACAAACGCAACCACTGTGCCATCAATTGTCACCACTGTGCCATGCCAAACGCAACCACTGTGTCATGCCATCAAATGTGGCCACTGTACCATCAATTGTCACCACTGTGCCATGCCAACAAACGCAACCACTGTGCCATGCCATCAAATGCAGTCACTGTACCATCAATTGTCACCACTGTGCCATGCCAACAAACGCAACCACTGTGCCATGCCATCAAATGCAGTCACTGTACCATCAATTGTCACCACTGTGCCATGCCAACAAACGCAACCACTGTGCCATGCCATCAAATGCAGTCACTGTACCATGCCAATTGTCACCACTGTGCCACCAATTGTCACCACTGTGCCACCAATTGTCACTGTCCAGACATCTATCCACCTCAGAGCCTGTCATTTTAGTAAGACTGCTGGGACTTGTAGTTCTCCATCTTCTTCTGGGGCTCATGGAGATTGGAGAACTACAAGTCCCAGCAGGTTATACATGCAATAAGGCTCTGAGGTGGATGGGTGTGGATTGCATGCACCTGAGCCCCAGGAGAAGATGGAGAACTACAAGTCCCAGCAGGTTATAATATAAGGCTCCGAGATGGATGGGTGTCCGGACATCCATCCACCTCGGAGCCTTATATTATAACCTGCTGGGACTTGTAGTTCTCCATCTTCTCCTGGGGCTCAGGTGCATGCAATCCACACCCATCCACCTCAGAGCCTTATTGTATGTATAACCTGCTGGGACTTGTAGTTCTCCAATCTCCATGAGCCTCAGGAGAAGATGGAGAACTACAAGTTCCAGCAGTCTTACTAAAATGACAGGCTCTGAGGTGGATAGGTGGGGATCAGGCAGTGCACCCCTTTAGATTTACACCGACCCCCCCCCCCTTCTCTCTCTCCCCTGTGTTTTGCTTACCTTGCTGGAGAAACTTGCCGCCGCCGCCGCGCTGTAAACACATGTCCCAACTTCCAAGGCCAATCAGTGCAGCACAGAGGTACAGCGCCTCCCACTCCACCGCCCGCCAATCTCCTACGCCGTTATCTTTTTTTTTTTTAGCCCTTCTGCCTAGTTGGCTGGTGTTTCCCGCCACTCCCACATCAAGGGAGACAGACAGTTCCATCAGCCAACCAGGCGGAAGGGCTGAAAAAAAACTCATCGCGCGCCGCCGCCGGGTGTACCAAGATGGCCGATAGCTCTAGAGCTAGGCCAAAGCCGTGGCCTTTCCTAAGGCGGCGGCGGTGGCAGCGGCGGCGGCGCATTCTGCGGACGCCAGGATTTTGCGCCCGGTGCAGGAGCCCCCCCCCGCTACGCCAGTGCGTTCCGGTACGGGAAACCCACGTACTGGGCGCACGGAGAGGTGCTGATACTCTCCAGGGCCATTTTTGGAAGTGGCGGTACTGAGTACCGCCGCGTTCCGGCCCACTTAAAGCACTGAATCTACTGAAACCTCATTATCATTAAAACAATATATACAACATTCAATCTCGTGGAAACAATAATCAATTCCAGGCTGTTTTCATCAGACAAACCAATCGTGTGTACAAGGCTCAACAGTAAGTTTATTGAGTTAAGTTGTCTGAATTGATGCAAGGGATAAATAGAACACCAGGTCGTATAAGCCCTATATGACGCTGGAGATAAAGTTTATGGCCTTGTAGTTGAGTCAGAACACTGAGCAAATTTTGGCTGAATCCTGTTGAATCCAAGCTAGTTCCTGCCGAGTTCCATCTATATTCAGCACAAATTGGCCAAAATTTGATGCGCGTATGGTCAGCTTTCCATCTATATTTTTTTTATAGATCCAAAACTGGGTGCTGTTACTCCAAGTTTGGTGTGGTTGACAATGGTGGTAATAATTTGGTGTGGTTGACAATGGTAGTTATAGTTTCTTTGATAGAAACCAAACTTGGATTAAACACTTGAAATATATATTCATTGTTCTGATAGAAGCATGCATGACATTTTATTTTTTTTTTTTTTTGATGAGAGCCTCGTGGATAATTTTATCCTGGAGATTCTGTGGTATTTGCAGGTACATTATGGAAATCACATGTTTTTCACAGGAAAGTTGGTGGATTGATGCGGGAACACCGTGTTCCAATAAATCATAGCTCACATACCATATGTTTCCACTGTTTCTGTTAGCAGAGCCATTGCTTACAGTTTGTAGGTTACAAATAACTTTTTATACAACTTTGAGGATCTGCAATCAATTAATTGAAGTGTTTGAAACCTTCCATCCGCAGACTGTTATCTAAATATCGCAGGATTCTAGGAACATGTGTGCGTTGTAATGCCCCAGGATAAAGTTACCCCCCCGAACTCAGAATAAAAGAATCAAAGCTTTTCCTTTCTCTTAACACGCACATACACCTATCAAAAAAAAGGGAAAAACTTAAAAAGTCTTGTATCGGGACAACTTTCAACACTACCCTTCAATCTGTCTATCTACACCCAACGTATGGGGGAACTATATTCCTGCTGCGTAAGCCCAGCCCTCTCATGAACTCAGCTTATGGAAATGTAACTATACATTGCACGTTTGTATGTATATGTAAGTTTTTTTTGTTTTTACAGATTTTGTGTACATGCAAGAGTCATGGATATTTTTGCTTGAATTGGAGCCTATGTGTATTTCTATTGTATCTGTGCAGTAATCCAGTATAAAAAAACAACTTCTGTACTTTGTCCCTATGTAGAAGCTTCCTGTGGTGAAGACCAGTCATGGCTGCTCTCTTTCCTTTTGAAGGGTGACTGGTCTTGTCTCCGCCCCCTCCCTGTAGTTTTGTGCAGACATCCTGTAGTGGGTGGGTCCTGCTGCTTTTAAAAACCTATTTAGTGGTATAAAGCCCAAGTTGTCAAACAGTGGTACGTGTACCCCTGTGAGTATCTGCTACCGGGTGTGTTGTGCAGTTTGTTAAATAGAATGTCATAATAGTTATATAATAGTATTAAAAAACAAAACTCTTTTTTTAGTTGTGGATAGAGTATATAACAATTAAACCCTTGTTAGGTTTTAATTGATGTCTGTGCTAAAGAAATTAAAACTGGTCATTTACTGTTAAGCTGGCCATACATTAATCTTTTTTTTTTTTTTTTATTGCTCAACCAACGTGCTGAACGAAAAAAAAATATCCCAATTCATCTCTTAAATGGGAGATGACAAAAAAACAGGCTTTTAAGCATTCCCTATACCAATGGTCTCCAAACTGGCCCGATGCAGCCCTTTGCTAGCTTTTATTCGGCCCTTGGGGCATTTTTCCTTCCAATGATATGAGGCACTGACACCAACAGTGGGGAATTATTCATGCCGCTGACACCGATGATGGGGCACTATTCCTCCCACTAGTATCAGTGATGGAACACTGTTCTTCCCACTGACCACAACATAGGGGAACTATTCCTCCCACTTATACCAATGATGGGGCACTATTCTTCCCACTAATACCAATGATGGGGCACTATTATTCCCACTAATACCAATGATGGAGCAATAGTCTCTCGCTAATACAAATGATAAGCCATTATTTCTCCTACTAATACCAATGATAGGGCAATATTCTCCCACTAATAGCAATGGCGGGGCACTATTCCTCCCACTAATACCAATGATGGTGCAATATTCCCTTACTAAGACCAATGATGGACCATTTGTCCTCCCTCTAAAACCAATGATGGGGCACTACCCCTCCCTTTTCTACTGATCACCAACCCTGGTGTTTATTCTCACTGATGCTGGGCCCGGGACATTTTCTACCCTCACCGGCCACAGTCTGCCCCCCCCCCCCAAAGTTTTAAGGTCAGTACACGGGACCTTTCTTTGAAAAATTTGGAGACCCCTGCCCTACATCCTATCTATAGGTTTGTTTATTCCTAGACATCCAATGATTGTTACTAAGATTTACCTAATTTGACTAGAATTGGACAATAGTTGGCCATCAGGTCTTGTATGAATGGGCTTTTCCTACCTTATTGGCCATCCATTTTTTTATTCATCATTGATAAATATACAGAAAATAGTAAAAAGATAATATCTTATATTATCTTCTTACTCATTGTCACAATATTCTAAACCAGGTCATCATGACAGTTAGGGTCCTTTCACACGGAGCGGACCGTTTTTAGGTCCGCTCCGTGTGTGTCCATCGGCTCAGCGGGGATTCCCTACTGAGCTGGCGGCGGACAGGGCGGTCCCCGCAAACTGTGCAGGGACCGCCCTGTCTCTCCTCCGCTCTCCCCTATGGGGAATCGGATAAATACGGACCGTGTGTCCGTATTCATCCGATCCGCCGGACGGAAGAAAAATAGGGTTTTCTTCCGTCCGAAAAACCGGATCCAGACGGACGTGGATCTTTGCGGACGTTAGCGGATGCATCATCCGCTAACGGACGCGATCCCATGGGGATCTATTACAAGTCCGTTTACGGACTTGTAAAAACGGACGAACGGAGGCGGAAGTCTGAAAGGGGCCTTAGAGAACATTCTTTGTGCCATTTTTTTATCCCAGCTGAAGGGTGTTGTTTTGGGACCTGAGGATATGTGCCTACTGACTTCAGGGTGGAAAGTCTGCATATCTGGTCAACTTTAGAAGAGCTTAGCTTTTAGAAAACAGAGAAAATACCAATATTGAATTTCCAGGCTGGGTTTTTTATTTGATCATGGCGCATACATGGGAACTTAAGATAAGATTCCCAGTAACACAGAGTCAAGCTAATCTGCCTCATCCTTCTGTTTGCTGAACCCGGTGACCAGCCTACTCTATCTTCCTACTGCATTGCTTTGTGCAATTTACTGCAAATCAAAGGCCTCTCCAGGTCTGTCAGCCTCATCTCTCTCCACCTTACTGATAACAAGATGAGAGCGAGATAACGTTATCTGATAAGGCTTTGCCCCAGCAAGTCCTCCCAGACAGAAACTATGCTTGTTAACCTCTATATATAATCATAGTGGGGGGTAATCTTGACTTGTGACATGGTTTCTGCCACATTTGTTGACAATTTGTTATGTTTTTGCTAGCTTAGAGCCGAACGCCTGGCAAAAAAAAATAGAAAACGAATTCAGTTATGTGTTCAATAAATCCCAGTTAAATGTGTTATTAAACTGACGCTAGACAAATTCTATTCAAGTATGTATTCTTAACTCAAGAAGCCCCTTCTATTGTTCTCAGCCCCCTCCAAATCTCCAGATTCCTTCTTTTTTTTTTCTGCTGTGATCTGATTTCCTACTAAAGGGTGGCTGTGTTTGTTTTCCATAGATCCACTGTGTGTAGGACAATAGCCACCCTCTCCTGCTCATTTCTCAGATGTTCTAGAGCAGTGGTTCTCAACCTGGGGGTTGGGACCCCCTTGGGGGTCGAATGACAATTTGCCAGGGGGTCACCGAATCCTGGGCTGTTCCTGAAGCCCACACCGCTCTCCCAGCCTTTTCGCATCCATCCAGCAGGGCTGTCTCCCTGGAGCTTGTGAAAGCCCAGCTGGGCTGTTCCTGGAGCCCGCGGCCGCCCACTAAACCTCTTTGCATTCGTTTCCCAGCATGGGTGGGGGGCAGAGTCTAGTGGTCAGCTGACTGGTGAGGAATGTGAAGTGGGAAGGGCTGGGGGAGACCCTATCTTCTGATTTCGGCATAGGTGTCACGGCTGCGAGACACCACAGAGCTGGAGACACAGTGAAGCAGGAGTCACATTGAGTAACACTACCTGTGATTGGAGTTGCCATTAATAGTCCCCACTACAGTTCTCAGATGACCTCGATCAAGAGCACCTAAGTTGGCTGATCAGAACTTCTCCCAGCACTGCCACTCATCCCAACTCCCCGCCAGCACTGCCACTCATCCCAACTCCCCGCCAGCACTGCCACTCATCCCAACTCCCTGCCAGCACTGCCACTCATCCCAACTCCCTGCCAGCACTGCCACTCATCCCAACTCCCCGCCAGCACTGCCACTCATCCCAACTCCCCGCCAGCACTGCCACTCATCCCAACTCCCTGCCAGCACTGCCACTCATCCCAACTCCCTGCCAGCAATGCCACTCATCCCAGCTCCCCGCCAGCACTGCCACTCATCCCAACTGCCCACCAGCACTGCCACTCATCCCAACTCCCGCCAGCACTGCCACTCATTCCAACTCCCCGCCAGCACTGCCACTCATTCCAACTCCCCACCAGCACTGCCACTCATCCCAACTCCCCACCAGCACTGCCACTCATCCCAACTCCCCGCCAGCACTGCCACTCATCCCAACTCCCCACCAGCACTGCCACTCATCCCAACTCCCTGCCAGCACTACCACTCATCCCAACTCCCTGCCAGCACTGCCACTAATACCAACCCCCCCCCCCCAGAAGTAAGAGAAGGAATTCAAATAGAGAATACATGGAAGGGAGAGAAAAAGAGGGGGAGGAACAAATAAAAAGGGAGAGAAAGAATAAGAACAAGAAAGATGACTAGAGAGAAGGTTAGGAAAAAAACAAGAAATTAGGATAGAGAGGGATAAAAGGGAAAGAAAAGAGAACAAATAGAGAGTGGTACATCCTAAAATGTACCATAAGGGGTTTTAATACTGTACGAGTGGAAGGGACTCAGGGAGCGCTAAATATCCATGGGTTAGGGGTGCAAATTACTTGTCTTGCCTTGGGTGCTGACAACCCACTCTGTGAAAATAATTTTACTGTTAGGGGTCCCCACAACTTGGGGAATTTTATGAAAGGGTTACAGGACTAGAAAGGTTGAGAACCACTGGTCTAGAGATAAAGGACTATGAGGTTTGTAGTGTATACAGAGCAGTGAACTTGACTACAACTAACGGGCATTGGTCTTTCCAAGCAAATGAAAGTAAAGGAGAAAAGGAGACGTTCCAGTTGTACTGGTTGGACTTTTTCATTTGATATTCCATTCTATAAGTGATCAGGTATTGTCTCCCTTTATTTGGTGGAGCATTTCAGAACCAGAGGTAAGTGGCCGTGACACCAGAAAGCCACCCAATACACTTCCACGTATGGCCTTTGCATATAACCTTGGCCTGCCCATAAAATGGAAGAACTCTTAAAAGAAAAAAAAAGTTGATGCCAACGAGACCTGTAATGTGTATTGCCAGGCTGTGAGTCATTGCCAAGAGTGTGACACGACCATATACAAAGCAACTTGGGCAGTGTTTGACCGGGACACGTGCACTGAAAGAACCGTTCTTTTTTTTTTTTTATGGGGAAAAATGAGCAATCCTGACTATGCTGCAGATACAGGCTTCTAAATGAAGCAAATGTTAATTTAATGTTCATTTTTTATTCATGAGGCCTAATTATTTGTTGATTCTACAAGAGGGAATATTTACTTTTATCTGCAAATGAAATGCTAGGGACTGGATGGTAACGTACGCAATGGAGAGGCAGTTATTGTATATTGTACAGTGTGTGTGTGTGTGTATATATATATATATATATATATATATATATATCATGTGTGTGTGTGCAAACGTTTTAGGCAGGTGTAATGCTTTCAAAATCTATATTTCAATTGTTTGTTTTGTTTCATTTACAAAATGCAAAGTGAGTGAACAGAAGAAAAATCTAAACCGAGTCAATATTTGGTGTGACTACTCATCGGCTTCCAAACAGCATCAATTCTTCTAGGAACACTTTCACGCAGTTTTTGAAGGAACTCGGCAGGTAGGTTGCTCCAAACATATTGGAGAACTAACCACAGATCTTCTGTAGACCTAGGTTGCCTCAAATCTTTCTCTTTCTGTCTCTTCATGCTAAGAAATACAGGCAAATAATTATTCATCATGCCATTAGAGAGGTGTGTGATCGGCCCCAAATTAATTTTGCTGCAGGACAATGACCCTAAACATGCAGTCAATGCCATTAAGAGCTATCTTCAGCGTTAGGGTGAATAAGGAGCCCTGGAATTGATGGCATGGCCCCCACAGAGCCCTGATCTCAACATCATGGAGTCTGTCTGGGATTACATGAAGAGACAGAAGGATTTGAGGCAGCCTACATTCACAGAAGATCTGTGGTTAGTTCTCCAAGATGTTTGGAACAACTTACCGTGTTTCCCCGAAAATAAGCCCGGGTCTTATATTAATTTTGGCAACAAAAGAAACAGTAGGGCTTATTTTCAGGGTAGGTTTTGCCATATAATGTGCTGTCTTCTCTCCCCCTCTCTCTCCATGCCTGACGGGAATCCCCAGTGTGAACTGAGTTAAAATGCTTGAAAAATCCTATAATCCAATCTATTACAGTAGTATATAATGTACAATGTGTGTGTTTCTGTAATATAATTGTGCCAAATACCTTCGTTATAGCGCCGCTCTGCGCTTCTGTGACCCGCCAGAGCTCTCTTCCCTGCAATTATATTGCATAAACACACACATTGTACATTATATACTACTTTAATAGAGTGAACTATAGGATTTTCCAAGCATTTTAAACTAGGGCTTATTTTCAGGGTAGGGCTTATATTGCAGCCCTCCTGGAAAATATCGCTAGGTCTTATTTTTGGGGAAAGATTTTTTGATTTTTTTTTTCTCACTTTATTTGTAAATTGATAAAAAGAAAAAAAATTGAAATCATTTTTGCTCTGTGGCATTTTTTCACACCAGCCCCAAGTTTTTGCACAGTACTGTGTGTACATGTATGTATGTACAGTATATATGTGCATGGCAAAAAAAAAAAACAGAACACCTATGTATTTGATTTACAAGCAAGATGTCAGCAATTTGCTTGTAATGTCCAAGTTATGCAATCTGTGTGTGAATCAGAAAAGCACAGCTGGAGGCCGAGGCAATGTGGCGACCAGACTGGAATATTATCTGTATGAGGAAATGCATGCTGCGTAATTGTTTACTTATGTTTTAGGAAATGTAATGTCTTACATGACTACTTATTGGGCGCCTAGATAAGAATGTGTTGGTGCTTCCTATAGTAACCATTTGCTGTTGACTATAGTGGAAGCGGGACGATGAAAGCAAGAATTTGGTTGGCTTATGTGGGTTCTACACTATTTTTTAAAGTTTTTTTACCTTAATGCATTCCCTGCTTTAAAGGGTAACTCCACTTTTGTCAGACAAGCTGTCAATCAAATCAATGATGCGGTGCGTCGGAGGGCAGGGTCGAGTGATACACTCAGCGCTATGGGCACCACTGTATCACACAGGAGCCGCGCCCCCAAGCTAACCCCCTTGGGACAGT
This sequence comes from Rana kukunoris, assembly GCA_029574335.1. Taxonomy (NCBI): domain Eukaryota; kingdom Metazoa; phylum Chordata; class Amphibia; order Anura; family Ranidae; genus Rana; species Rana kukunoris. Next base: position 28,309,794 of record CM056055.1, on the reverse strand, counting down.
GCTTCCTAGAAGGTGGTTAGCTCTTGCGGGAATGAGCCAAGACAGCCGCCGAGGGACCTCAGAAGTCGAGGATCAGAGCCACTCTGTGCAAAACCAACTGCACAGTAGAGGTAAGTATGAAATGTTTGTTATTTAAAAAAAAAAAAGAACCTTTACTAACCCTTTAAGTAGCAGTATGCTCTCTCAGCCCTACTTTATAATTACATGAGTTCTCACTTATTCCAGCGCTGTGCCCATCTTTAGTGGCTCTTCCCACTCCAACAGGCTTTACTGAGCAAATGGGTCTTGCTGCTGTCAGTTAACTCCTATGACAAGGTATGGGGGTTGGGGCTCTGTGTGTCTATGGATGCAGGCAGTGTGGCTCGAGAGCAAGTGGCTTGCAATTGGGGCAGATCAAGAAGAGGAGGTGGCAGAAACGCCGGCAGGCAACCCAAGAAGATGATGATCAGGGCCACTGGGTGCAATTCCATTGCACAGAGCAGGTAAATATACACCAATTTGTTTTTATTGTGTTTACAATCACTTTAAATATAGAAAAATACTATAAATTCACATCTTGTGTACCAAATGCCTTTGCAAGCCCAGGTATAACATAATCACTGTGCTGTACATAGCCTACAGCTGTGGAAGGAATCCAGCAGGCTCCACCCACTAAATGCTGTTTGCAGAAAACCAAAAGGAGGGGCGGAGGCGAGACCAGTTCCCACTGCATAAGGAGAGAGAGCAGCAGTGATCGGTCTTTATTAAATGAAGCTCCTGCACAGAGTAGAGCTGCACGATTAATCTTGAAGAATCAAAATCACGATCTTCAAAACAGCATGTCACGGTTCTCTAACAAGCGCAAAGAGTTCTCACAGCTGGAGAAACAAAATCCAGGCAGTCTGCCAAGTTTTAATACAACAGGCGAATAAGTGCAAACAAAGTATCTTTTCGTTCTTTTATCAAAGGAATGAACTGTGTAGATGAAGGAAGTTTAACCATTTAAAGACCAAACCTTTTCTGACTTTTGTTGCTTACAAATAAAAAATCATTAATTTCTGCTGAAAATTACTTGAAACACCCAAACATGATATATTTTTTTTGCAGAGACCATAGAGAATAAAATGGTGGTTGTTGCAATATTTTATGTCACACCGTATTTGCGAAGTGGTTTTAAAAAAAAAAAAAATTAAATACACTTTAATGAATACAAATATAAACTAAACAGCAAAGTTAGCCCAATTTGTTTGTAAAACGTGAAAGAAGATGTTGGAAGGAATAGTGCCCCATTGTTGGAACCAGTGGGAGTAATGGTGCCCAATTGTCCGAATCAGCTGGAGGAATAGTGCCCCATTGTTGGAATCAATGGGAGGAATAGTGTTCCATTGTTGGAATCAGAGGGGGGAATAGTGCTCCATTGTTGGAATCAGAGGAAGGAATAGTGCCCCATTGTTTGAATCAGCGGGAGGAATAGTGTTCCATTGGTAGAATCAGAGGGGGAATAGTCCCCATTGTTGAAATCAATGGAAGGAATAGTGTTCCATTGTTGGAATCAAAGGGGGGGAATAGTGCTCCATTGTTGGAATCAGAGGAAGGAATAGTGCCCCATTGTTTGAATCAGCGGGAGGAATAGTGTTCCATTGGTAGAATCAGAGGGGGAATAGTCCCCATTGTTGGAATCAATGGGAGGAATAGTGTTCCATTGTTGGAATCAGAGGAAGGAATAGTGCCCCATTGTTTGAATCAGCGGGAGGAATAGTGTTCCATTGGTAGAATCAGAGGGGGAATAGTCCCCATTGTTGGAATCAATGGGAGGAATAGTGTTCCATTGTTGGAATCAGAGGAAGGAATAGTGCTCCATTGTTGGAATCAGAGGAAGGAATAGTGCTCCATTGTTGGAATCAGAGGGGGGAATAGTGAATGAATGAATGAAAAACTTATATAGCGTGGCACATGCAAACTAAATTGCCTCTGGGCGCTCGATAGTGTTCTATTGTTGGAAACAGAGGGAGGAATAGTGTTCCATTGTTGGAATCAGAGGAAGGAATAGTGTTCCATTGTTGGAACCAGTGGGAGGAATGGTGCCCCATTGTTGGAATCAGAGGAAGGAATAGTGTTCCATTGTTGGAATCAGAGGGGGGAATAGTGTTCTATTGTTGAAACCAGTGGGAGGAATGGCGCCCCATTGTTGGAATCAGTGGGAGGAATGGCGCTCCATTGTTGGAATCAGTGGGAGGAATGGTGCCCCATTGCTGGAATCAGTGTGAGGAATAGTGCCCCATTGTTGGAATCAGTGGGAGGAATAGTGCCCAATTTTTGGTATTTAGGGGAGGAATAGTGTCCTATCATTGGTGTTTTTGGGAGGAATGATGCCTCAACACTGGGGTCAGTGGATGGAATGATGACTCAAGGGCCAGATAAAAGTAAGCAAAGGGCCGCATCCGGACTGCATCTGCAGTTTCGCAGCCCTAGACCAAAGTAAGCAGTTAACCCTTGCACTCCAGGTTTTCATTTAATTGCATTTTTTCTTATGATATATCCAGAGAAATACTTTGGTCCAGGTTTAATTATCTCTCTGATTCAGTTGGCAAAGGAAAAAGAAGCATAAAAGAAAATACAATATCTCGGCTTAATTTATGGACCTATAATGATCTTTATTTCTGCTGCAGATAGCTGAAAATGAGTGTTATGACGAGTGACAACAGCTATTGATCTTTCTCTGCTCCTCGCAGCAACCAGGGAATCTACAATTGTTATTTTCTTTTATAAGTTAAAGCAATAATCTGATTGTGGCTGCTGTTAGATTTTTTTTTGTTATAAAGCCAATGGGCACACACGTGGCTGAACTCATCTGGGTCATTGGCATTAATAAGCACTTTATTGTGTTGCCATGAATGACTTATTGATATTTCCAGATGACCCGTTAAATTTAGGCAACGTCCATTCTGTCATTGTGAGCCCAGGGCTGTGCGACTGACCAGAAACAGCAGGTGGCCAAAGATGCCGGGATTAGCGATCTGCTTAATAAAAGGACATCAGAGCGGAGCAGAGACAGCGATATTCCTTCAGCAATACACTCCGATCCGTGCTAATGAGGTGATCCACACTAAGATGGATTCAGTTCTACATTCCATTCTGCAGCTTTCAAATTACTTCGAATTTCTGGCCTCACAAAGCATTTTTATTCCAGGTGGATGTCTCATTATATGTTGAGAACAGACTCAAAGATTTGCCACCGACCATTGCCGGTCATTTCTGAGCAGAGATCTGTTCATGCCGACCTTCCTAGGAAAAATACTAATGTCCGTCCAATCAACACTGCAGAGGAAGTAAAAGGTGCAGCCTGGCCAATCAATGTTGTTGATTGCAACTCGGCATTGAAGTACTTTTGATCCCTGCGATGGTAACATTTCTATTATCTTCTATTTCTTAACCACTTGCTTACTGGGCACATATACCCCCTTCCTGCCCAGGCGAAATTTGCGCGGTCGTGCGACGTGACTCCCAAACAAAATTGACGTCCTTTTTTCCCCACAAATAGAGCTTTCTTTTGGTGATATTTGATCACCTCTGCGGTTTTTATTTTTTGCGCTATAAACAAAAATAGGGCGACAATTTTGAAAAAAAAAAACTTTTTTACTTTTTGCTATAATAAATATCCAATTAAAAAAATATATTTTTTTTTTTCTCGGTTTAGGCCGATACGTATTCTTCTACATATTTTTGGTAAAAATTAAAATCACAATAAGCAGATAGTGATTGGTTTGCGCAAACGTTATAGCGCCTACAAAATAGGGGATAGAATTATAAAAAAAAAAAAATTATTATTTTTTTTTTTACTAGTAATGGCGGCGATCTGTTATTTTCGTCAGGACTGCGATATTACGGCGGACACATCGGACACTTTTGACACATTTTTGGGACCATTCACATTTATACAGAGAACAGTGCTATAAATATGTACTGATTACTGTATACACATGCCTGGCATGGGAAGGGGTTAACACTTGAGGGCGAGGAAGATTAATGTGTGCCCTGCATAGAGTTTCTAACTGTGGGGGGAGGGGAGTGACTGGGGGAGGTTGTCCCTATATACAAGGGACACACCATCGGTCTCCTCTCCCTGACAAGACGTGGATATCTGTGTTTACACACAGAGATCCATGTCCCTGTCTCTGTGACTGCTGATCGCGGGGTGCCTGGCGGACATCGCCGCCACCAGGCATGCGCATCGGCACCAGAGTGGCGCGGTGGGCGTGCACGTGTGCCCCCCGGTGGTTGGAGGCTGTATATAGACAGCCTCCCGGCAATTAAGAGCCACATTGTAGCTGTAAAAATTGGTCGGGTGAGTAGGAGGTGGTTAAAGTGGACCTGAAGCCTAAAACTGGCCATAGATGGATTGAATCTTGGCTGGTTCAGCACAGACTGGCTGAGATTCAAACCAACTATGGCAGGGGTGTCCAAACTTTTTTCAAAGAGGAAGTGAACATGGGTGAGAGCAGATCATTTTGCCTGACATTCTGACATGGTGCCCCATCATTGGTATCAGTGGGAGGAATAGTCCCTCATCGTTGATGTTAGTGGGAAGAATAGTGCCTCACCATCGGTATCAGTGGGAGGAATAGTGACACACCATTGGTGTCAGTGGGAGGAATAGCGCCTTATCATTGGTGTCAGTGGGAGGAATAGTGCCTCGTTGTTGTTAGTGGGAGGAATAGTGCCCCATATTTTGTATTAGTGGGAGAAATGGCCCCCCTATCTTTGGTGCCAGTGGGAGGAATAGTGCCCCATCATTGGTGTCAGTAGGAGGAATAGCCCCTCATCGTTGATGTTAGTGGGAAGAATAGTGCCTCACCATTGGTATCAGTGGGAGGAATAGTGCCTCACCATTGGTATCATTGGGAGGAATAGTGCCTCACCATTGGTGTCAGTGGGTGGAATAGTGCCACATCATTGTTATTAGTGGGAGAAGTAGCGACCCATCATTGGTGTCAGTGGGTGGAATAGTTCTCCATCATTGGCATTGGGAGGAATAGTGCCTCACCATTGGTGTCAGTGGGTGGAATAGTGCCACATCATTGTTATTAGTGGGACGGATAGTGTCCCATCATTGGTGTCATTGAGAGGAATAGTGCCCTATTGTTGGTGTCGGTGGCAGGAACTATTCACCTATTTTATTTATTACAGATACTTCTATAGCGCCATCAATTTACTCAGCGCTTTAGATATATTATACATTCACATCAGTCCCTGCTCTCAAGGAGCTTACAATCTAAGGTCCCTAACTCACGTTCATACACATACTAGGGCCAATTTAGACAGGAGCTGATTAACTTAAGTGCATGTCTTTGGAACGTAGGAGGAAACCAGATCATCCGGAGGAAACCCACACAGGCACAAAAGAACATGCAAACTCCAACTATGCCCCACTGTTGCTGACAGTGGGGGTAATAATGCCCAAAGGACTAGATAAATGCAAGCAAGGGGTGGCATGCGACCCCCAGGCCACAGTTCGGAGACCACCATTCTTCTATATGAACATATGATCAGTCAAATTTGCTGCTTACAAACAGGTTCTGCTTCCTTCTTAGGAATGCTACAACTCATTAAGCTCTTCTTGAATACATGATGCATATACAGTATGCAGTGGTAGGAATGGTGGGCATTATTGCCCAGCCTCGCACGTATACATCCATGGCAGCCTGAGGGTGACTGATGTCACACTGATCAAGTTCCCGGACAGGCACCCGATCATGTGACCTCTGTGCGAGCCAATCACAGCATTTACATGACACAGAAGCCACGCCCAGACATGAAAGGGTGAAAAACAATGCATTGCCCGTGCGGCTGATATCTTGTTGCTAGGCACACGGGCAGCTTGATTGAAGTAGCAAAATCCACAGATCTTTCCATTTTATCCACTAACAAAAACATGGAGTATATCAAGCCTATAAAATGCGCACCTTCAAAAAAGTTTTAATTGCAATAATAACTTAAAATAGTTAGTGATGGGGTGTGTGCGCTAATGTCTCACAAGGTGTGACGGCCTTATAAACGTTATCTGATGCCTACCAAGTGTATAAAATGTCACTAACACCTACACGCCTATATTTAAAGAGGTGAACATTGACGCTTTATCTCACCTGCTCTTTTATACGCTGATTAAAGCTGAACTCCAGGAAAGCAGCTAAATACACAGAGGGAATACTTATATGGAAGCTGTTTTTCCTGTCCATCCAGTCCTGAAATTTACACAGCTCTGCCACACAGCACAACCCAGCCTGGAAGGGAAGGAGACTTGATTTTTCTGTGTTGCAGATAAAGCAGATCTTCACTCAAAGTGATATTTAGGCCGTGTTCACACCTATGCGAATTGAGTGCGGCTTAAACCGCATCCAATACGCAGAACATTTCTAAATACATTGGGCCAGATTCACGTACAGAGGCGTATCTTTGTGCGGGCGTAGCGTATCTCATTTACACTACGCCGCCGTAACTTTGAGAGGCCGGTGCCATATTCACAAAGAACTTGCGCCCAAAGTTATGGCGGCGTAGCGTAAATGGGCCGGCGTAAGCCCGGGTAATTCAAAGTAGGCTGGTAGTGGGTGTGTTGTATGGTAATCAGACCCCACGTAAATGACGTTTCTAACGAACGGCGCATGCTCACAATTACGCCGCAAATACTCATTGGTTTCGACGTGAACGTAACTTACGCAAAGCCCTATTCCCGAACGTTTTACGCAAACGACGGAAAATTTGACGCTGTCCCGACGTCCATACTTAACATTGCGTACATCTCATATAGCAAGGGTTAATTTTACGCCGGACTTAATCTTACGCAAACGACGTAAAAAAACACGACCAAGCGCAAATACCTTCGTGAAGCGGCATATCTAGCTCATTTGTATATTTGATGCGTAAATCGACGGAAGCGCCACCTAGCGGCCAGCGTAAATATGCAACTAAGATACGACGGTGTAAGAGACGCCGGTCGGATCTTAGCAAAATTCCGGCTTATCTTGCTTTCTGAATACAGAAAAAAGATACGCTGGCGCATCCGAGAAGTTAAGCGGCGTATCTTGAGATACACGCGACGTAACTTCTTTGTGAATCTGTCCCATTGTTTTCAATGAGGCTGGTTCACATATGTGCGATGCATTCGCACTGCGCATTTCCGAAAAAACTTGTGCGTATTTTATGCCTTGTGGTGCGGCTCAGGTGCGAATTCAGGCCTATTATGTTCTATGGGTACGCAGCTGATTCGCAGATGTGTTCATTTCTCTTCAGGATTTACTCTCATTCAGCTCAATACATTTTCCCCCCTCCCCTCTCCCAGGTCTCCAAATTCGCACCTAATCTGCAGTTAAAAAGCAACTGATCTGCTGAACACTTCTCTTATCTCTCTGCAGAGATAAGAGAGCTGAAATTCGCACCGCACAAGTGTGAATCCGGCCTAAAGGTTTGTAATAATAAAAAAAAATAACAAACATGTCATACTTACCTCCGCTGTGCAGCTCATTTTGCACAAAGTGGCCCCGATCCTCGTTTTCTGCGGCTCTCTTGGCTCCTCCCCGCATCAGATAACCCCCCTGGGAAGGGCTTTCCTAAAGGGGGTTACCTTGCGGGCGCGATTCCAAGTCCAGCATTTGCGTCCATAGACACGAATGCCATGCCACAAATAGAGCTTTCTTTTGGTGGTATATGATCACCTCTGTGCTTTTTATTCTTTGTTAAAACAAAAAAGAAAATGCAAAATTTAAAAAAATATATATATATATATTTTTTTAATGTTTTGTTATACAATTTTGCAAAAAAGTAATTTTTCTCCTTCATTGATGGGCTCCACTGATGTGCCCCGATGGGCTACATTGATGGGCACTGATAAGGCAGCACTGGTGGGCACTGATAAGGCAGCACTGTTAGGCACAGAGGTGACACAGAGAGGTGGTACTGGGTGGTAGTGTTGAGCGGAATACGCCATATTCGATTTCGCGATATTTCACGAATATATAAAGGAATATTCGTGAAATATTCGTTAATATCGAATATTCATGATATTTTATCCAAAAAAAATTTGCGAAATTTCGCTAATATGAATGCGAAATTGATTGCGAAATTCTCGTCCGCGCATGCGCGCGAACAACGCGCGAAAACGGAGATCATTTCCTGGATTACTAAACTAATAGGCACTAAACACTAACTCTACTTACACAAACTTATATGACTAAACTAAAGCTAAATTTTTTTTTTTTTTTTTTTATACACAAAACACAGAGACTAAACACACACTAAACTAAGCTACCTTAAAGAAATGTACACTTACACTAACTACACAGAAATCTATCTAACACTAAGCTACACTAACCTGGACAAAACAACACAAATCTGAGCTTTTAGAAAAGCTGTTGGGTCTTTTGCTTTGAAAAAAGCATTTGGTTTTAGAAGCAGGAAACTCAGAACTGAAAGCACTATAGGAAGCACAATGCTAAGCTCTAAGATCGCAATACACAGGAAAAACGCACAGAAACACTCCACTCTCTCTAGCCACCTTGTGAATCTGCACTGAAATACTGCTGGGAGTGATCTTATATAATGGTCGTGCAGGCAGGTTCCTATTGGTTGCTATGGAGGTTGCTAACCTCTGACAACTGTGGTAGGAGAACTCTGATTGGCTCTGATGCAAAAGAAGGGCAGAGAAAGTATTCGCGAATATTAGTAATACGAATATTCGCATTGCGAATATTCGGCAACATAAAAGGATCGCCTCAGCTACTCGGCCCAGGGTCTCTAATCATACCAGCAATGCTTTTAGACATCGATGGGGATCACTAGGATGTGATCTGTTTTAAAAATAAATTAGAAAAAATACGAACATTCGCAATAGCGAATATTCACCGCGATACTCGAATTATTCGCGAATACTCGAATATGCAATATTCGTAACGAATATTCGCAATGCGAATATTCTTGAGCAACACTACTGGGTGGCACTGAAGGGCATTGATAGGTGGAACTAGTGGGTACTGAGAAGTGGCACTAATAGGTGCGATCGGCCCCTTACTGGGATCTGTGATCACCCGAGTCTCAGTGACTCGTGTGATCACAGCGCGAGGGTGATCACAGCGTGCGAAGGGGAGGACGTCTGCCGACGTCCTCCCAGCAATTGGGGTCTGCACTGAAGTGCTCTGGTCAAGAGGGGAGTAAATTCCGGGACTGAAGTAGTAGTTGAGAACTGTAAATATTAACTAAATATTGAATAAAAACAGTTATGTCTTCAATCAGTCCTTTATATCGTCACCGTCCGCTTTATAGTAAATGACTGGAGCACTAAACGGTATTGAACCTGATGAATAATTCAGCAGAATTGTGGTAAATTTCATGTTTCATAATATCACAATACGGAACACGAGGCGCTCATGAACTGACACGCTTGATAGTTTATCACACAATGTGATGGAATATTTCCAGGCTACCTAAAGGCATCACTCACACAAAATGGTATTTTATCTCCGCAATTATGTACAGTTCTGCCCTGAAGTGAACCTGAATGGGCCAAAACATTTCAAAGGTAACCACAGTGCTGAAGTATGGAACCCTTGGTGAGCCCCCTTAAATCTTAGGCCCATGGTGTACATGTGACCTCAACTTCCACACAAGACCACGTTTAGCCTCACCACCTCATAGTGCCAACTTCCACTGACTGTCATTAGCCTATCAAGTGCCAGAATTTCAGTGGGCTGTAGGAAGCTGATATTTTACAACTGAATAACCAGAGTGGGCTTTTCGCTGATGGTGGGATTTAAATTGGACTGATCTTCCCCTTGGAAGACTCCTGGGATGTATGACCTCATTTGCCTAGGCATGAAAACAAGAAAGTAACTAAATGTTAAAAAAAAAAACAGTTGAAAACAAGTAAATATATATATATATATATATATATATATATATATATATATATATATATATATATATATATATATATATTTACTTAGTATTCAAACTAGTCAATGATGATTGAGAGTGCAAAGTTCCACTTTTCTCCAGACCTGTTTTTTTTCTTCATCCTCAAAACCCATCACTAGGGTTGGTGTCACCTGGTGCGGAAAAAAATTGGTGTCACCCCCCTGTCCACCAACTATAGTCCCCCCTCAGTACAGACACCCCTCCACTAACTACAGACCCCCCTCCTGCAGTACAGACCACCCTCCATTAGTATAGACCCCCCTCAGTACAGACCCCCCCTCCTGCAGTACAGACCACCCTCCATTAGTATAGACCCCCTCAGTACAGACCCCCCCTCCTGCAGTACAGACCACCCTCCATTAGTATAGACCCCCCTCAGTACAGACCCCCCCTCCTGCAGTACAGACCACCCTCCATTAGTATAGACCCCCTCAGTACAGACCCCCCCTCCTGCAGTACAGACCACCCTCCATTAGTATAGACCCCTCAGTAGTTACATAGTTACATAGTTAGCCAGGTTGAAAAAAGACACAAGTCCATCCAGTTCAACCATAAAAAAGTACAGACCCCACTCACTAAGCACAGACCCCCCTCATCAGCACAGACACCCCTATCAGTGTAGAATCCCCCTCTTAGTGCAGACACCCCCCCTTTAGTGCAGATGCCCATCAGTATAGAATCCCCCCTTAGTGCAGACCACCCCATCAGTATAGAATCCCCCCTTTGTTTAGACCCCCCATAAGTATAGAATCCCCCTTAGTACAGACCCTCATCAGTATAGACCCCCTCCTTAGTTCAGACCCCCTCATCAGTATAGACACCGCCCTTAGTACAGAATCCCCCCCCCTTATTACAGACCCCCGCAGTATAATCACCCCCTATTTAGTGCAGACTCCGGCAGAATAGATACCCCAATTGATGCAAACCCCCCATCAGTCTAGGCACCCCTCTCCCCCGCACATGTCCATCTAGAGCAGGGGTGGGCAACCTCGGCCCTCCAGCTGTGATGAAACTACAAATCCCATCATGCCTCTGCTTTTAGGAGTCATGTCTGTGATTGTCAGAGTCCTGCAATGTCTCATGGGACTTGTAGTTTCACCACAGCTGGAGGGCCAAAGTTGCCCACCCCTGATCTAGAGTGTAAGTACAGCACAGACCTCGGAACAGCGCGGCCGTGGATGTGTACACACAGCGGTGTGTGTCCCTCAGGCTCCTCCTCCTCACTGGATGTAAACAGAGAGGAGGAGGCGCCGATGGCATCAGTCCGCTCCATTGAGAGCGAGGTGAAGATTAGTGTAGGGCAGCGGCGGTGTAAGCGGTGCCGCAGCTGCTGCTATTCACAGGTTTTACCTCTCTGGCTGGTATCACTCGGGTGCGGCCCACACCCCCCGCACCCACCTAGCAACGCCTCTGCATAGAACAAACCAAAAGGCAGACCTTTATTTTTTATTAAATATTAAAAACAAAACAAAAAAAACCTCTTATAATGAGGTTTTGCTTGTTTAACACAAACTAGGAAGTATTAACTGTATCTGGAATGCTCCTTTGTTCCACGCACCAGAAATATGCAAACCATTAATGACATAAGAAGCTCCGCCCAATGAGTTTCATCGTTGTGGTGTCATCAGTAGACCTCACAATGACGAAACCCATTGGGGAAGTTTCTTGCGTCATTTCCGGTTTGCTCATTTCCCGTCTTTGGAACGCAGAGCAGTTGTGCGTTATGTGTTGGGCTTTAAGGTAAATGGAGTTTCTGACTTTAGTTGCTGTGTTTGCTGAATATACGGTATTTATTCATTTATATAGCACCTTATCCCCTTGGGACTCAAAGTGCTTCATCTGCTGTTAAGGTGTAGCCACCTAGGGTATGTGCAGCAGAACATTATACTAGGGACTATAGATAGGAGCCTACCAGTATGAGCAGTCAGAGGAACCCTACCCAAATACAGGGACAACACACAAACTTCATGCAGATAGTGTTCAGACGAGACTCAAACCGCAGACCCACGTGCTGCAGGGCAGAAGTGCTTGCCACTAAGCCACTGCGTAGCTCACTGATTGGCTTTAAGCCTTGCCTGGAATTGTTTTCTAACCGGTTCCCGACCGGCTCATGCACATATACTGCGGCACAATGACATCGCTGTGCGTAACCCCGTACGGGTTTCCCTTTAAGACCCCTGAGCCACCCATAGCGTCGGCGGTAAAAAAAACTTTATTTTTACCGCCGACGCTATGGGAGGATTTGCGGTGCATTTCGGCCATTAGAGGTGCGCATTTAACCCCCGCTAGCGGCCGAGAAAAGGTTAAAACCTGAAGCTGAAGCAGCGCATTGCAGTCATTATAGGCGCGCTGTCCCATTGATTTTTTTACTCTTTCACCGTTCCAAAGATGTGGCTAGCAGGACTTTTTTTTTTACTGTCCTGCTAGGGCAACTCTCCAATGTGAAAGCCTGTGGGCTTTCACAATGGAAACAATAAAGTAGCACTTTTAGGGCAGATTGCAGGCGCTATTTTTAACGCTATAGCGCCTGCAATACGTCCTCAGTGTGAAAGAGGTCTAAGAGCCACCAGAGGGCGCTCGCTGCCGGAGGCATGCGAATGCACCCACTGCAGGGTGGGGAACCCGATGCGCGTGGCGATCGCCCTCCGGCCCCTTGCGATCGCGTGCATGAGAGCCAGCAGGGCAGAGGAGACATGTCACTTGTTCCTACTAAGTAGGAACAACAATGTCTCCTTCCCTAGTCAGTCCTATCCCCATACAATTGGAACACACCTAGGGAACACACATTTAATACCTTGATCTCCCCCTAGTGTTAACCCCTTCCCTGATAGTGACATTTATACAGTAATCAGTGCATATTTATAGCACCGATCGCTGTATAAATATCAGTGGTCCCAAAAATGTGTCAAAAGTGTCCTATCGGTCCGCCGCAAGGTTGCAGTACTGCTAAAAACCGCAGATTACGCCATTACTAGTAAAAAAATATATTAAAATGCCATAAATCTTTCCCATAGATTGTACACGCTGTAACTTTTGCGCAAACCAATCAATATACGCTTATTGCGACTTATTTTTTATTTTTACCAAAAAAAAATGTAGAATACATATCGGCCTAAACTGATGAAGAAATGTTTTATTTTTTTTATTTTGGGGGATATTTATTATAGCAAAAAGTAAAACAATATTTAGAATTTTTTTTAAATTGACACTCTTTTTTTGTTTATAGCGCAAAAAATAAAAAACGCAGAGGTAGTCAAATACCACCAAAAGAAAGCTCTATTTGTGGGGAAAAAAGGACGTCAATTTTGTTTGGTTGCACGACCGCGCAATCGACAGTTAAAGCGACACATTGCCACTTTGTAAAAAGTGCTCTGGTCAAGAAGGGGGTAAAATCTTCCTGGGCTGAAGGGGTTAAATCCATTTCTGGAAAGATTTCCGCCTGTTGCTCCTGAACACCCTCCCTCTGCGTCATGTGGCCCTGGCCTCTTCTACTGTGAAGATCAGAGACTTCCTCTAATTGCTTCCCAGAGTTCTCACTGCTGCTTTGGTTCTTGCTCTTCACGTTTCATCTTCACAGCGCCGATCAAATATTGATAGGTGAACGTTCACATGTGTGGCCGAAATACATTCTATTGAAATGCCACTTCTTCTAAAAGACTTATATGCTGAAAAAGGCAAGACCAGCCGATTGTTCGCATGATGCTTGTGTAACACATATTGTTTTGCAAAATTACGTTTATGTAATGCCATCTAAATATGGCGACAGTCTCATGTCTGTGGTGGCAGGCAGTCAACTCCTGGGGAAAAATAGGTTTGATTGGACATGTTAGAACACCTCCCACAGTTGCTGTTATTGTGCCACCCACTGAGATAAGTGCCTTCCTGTGTCGCATTTTTCCCACTCCTATCTGCATTGGTATAAATTTGTACAGTTATGGAGCTTTCAGAATATTTGCTGTTTTAGGGAAATTGGATTGTGCATGCCCATCTGCCCATTAAAGTCAATGGGTAGCCTGGTCCATGTGAGCTATGCATTTAAAGCGGAATAAAGCCCCGCTAATTCTGTCTGACCCCTGTGTGGTAACAGGGAGGACAACCCCATTTTGCACAAGGTGTGCATTTTATCTTACTACAGTGAAACCTTGGATTGCGAGTAACATGGCAACAAGCGTTTCACAATATGAGCATTAAAAAAAAAATCCTAACTCGGTTTGCAAGCAGGATTCAAGCCACATCGATGTGCAATACTGCATTTGGCCATAGGTGCGGGGGCGCCGGAGCCGAGTGGAGCCGCTCGTAAATACTCAGTTCCCGAGCCTATCCGCGGTTCTCCGAGTTCAGCCGAGCTGTCTCCGAGCCTTTCTGAGTATTTCCCAGGCTCTCCAGCGCCCTCCCACCTCTGGCCACATGGGGTATTGCATGCCATAGAAATCAATGCGGAACAAACTATTTTCTTTTCCATTGACTTCTATGGGGAAACTCGCTTTCATATGCGATTGCTTTGGATTACGAGAATTCTCCTGGAACCGATTATGCTCGTAATCCAAGGTTCCCTACTTCCAAAAGTACATACAGCAAGTATACATTCCTGTGAACTGGAAGTCTTAAATTTCGGGATTAATTTTGTATTGGGGGCCTCTTGCTATGTGATCCAACCTATCTCCTTGTTGTTCAGTGCAACCTATGGCTGGGAGGGAAACCCAATTGACAAATTATTCAGATGCCAGTTGACAAGCTCATGTGTTTTTTTACTTTTGGGCCAAAGCAAAGCCTTAAAGGAAATCTTAACACTGGGAGGGCATACAAACTGTGCAGATGGTGTCTTCAGATTAAAAGGGAGGTTCACCCTCCAAACAAATTTCTAGCATGCCATGGAGCCCACTCACCCGGCCGGCAGTATGCCAGTGTTTTTTTTTTTTCTATACATACCTTTTTATGGGCTCTCTTCCCCTCCGGCGATCCCGCGGAACTGGGCGTTTATACTCACAGGCTGTGATTGACGTCCCTCAGCCCAGCGCATACAGCACGTCACGAGACGCCGAAGGAACCCGAACGTCGGTGCGCAGGCGCCGTATACGGCCGCACCGACGTTCGGGTTCCTTCGGCATCTTGTGACGCGCTGTATGCGCCGGGCTGAGGGACGTCAATCACAGCCTGTGATTGGAAACGCCCAGTCACGCGGGATCGCCGGAGAGGGAAGAGGGCCTTCAAAAAGGTATGTATAGAAAAAAAAAAAAAACGGCATAGTGCCGGTCGGGTGAGTGGGCTCCATGGCATGCTAGAAATTTGTTTGGCGGGTGAACCTCCCCTTTAGGGAGCCTAGTGATGGATGTCTGCTGCATTTAAAGGTTTATGCATATGTGCTATATACAGTATATATACACTGTAGATACAATTTGCCAACTTCTTTAATGAAAAGGCAAGTTGTTTACAAAGATCAATAGCTCAAACTGCTATTTACAAACGATTAAATGTCACATTCTTTATTCATAGATCCCAACTGTTCCTGATTTCTAGGGGCTGTCCCTCATTCGGAACAATGTTCCTCTTTCCTCCTCATTTGTTCCTCATTTTGGTCTGATCTATATAGTTCTATATAAAATGCACTACTTGTCTATCAAAAAGTGTTTAACAGTGCTAAGCCTTTCCTCCAATTTCTAAATGGTTGCATTTGTAAATTCCAAAATCCGGTATACAGGAATAGTAGTGGTACAATTCTCCTTTAGGGGACATGGCAGGGGGTGTGTCCTATGCATACATAATTTTGCTAATAGGTGTCCCTCGTTTCTCAGAAAGTTTTGAGGTAGGTTTATTGGGTGGCTCTGTCTGAAATTTCAATGAGAGAAAGCAGTGCATAAAGACAGGCAGCTTTTTCTTTAGCTAATCCACAGTGCTCTGGGAATCTCTTACCACATATTAGATGTTTATGTGTAAAAGATTGTATATACATAGTAAAAAAGAGATACTGTATAAAACAACTGTTTAAAATAATAAAGTAAAATAAAATTGACCCAAACCCACTATAGTTTAGTTTATAGATTACTAGTATATTTGTTTTTCTAATCTGTGTGCTGTTTATGACACCAATAACTGCCCATTGGACACACCTCCAGTTGCAATGTTTTAAAATAAATGTAAGTGATGGAAATAGAATTTTAAAAGAGACAAATATGGAACTCACATTAGTAATAAAGGAATACCTAGTGGACATAACCTAATTATCATTATGTAACATTGTGGTTATTTTTGGCCTGTTGAGTTCAATTTTAAAAGAACATGAAATGCAAAACATAGAATCCCATTTAGGCTGCATTCACACCTAGGCAACAAGTAACGCCGCATACGCGGCTTATTTTGCCGCGATTCGATTAACTTTTTTTTTTTTAACAAATCCTTTCCATTGCTGTCTATGGCCGAACGGCGGCAGGCGTACGCCGTTTCGGCGTTCGGCGTGAGATGTGAACCATCTCATAGACAGCAATGGAAATTCGCCCCTCTAGCGTATCGAGCGTCGGGCGTTTTGTCGCCAAGGTGTGAATGCAGCCTTAAGGTACGGAGGTGTCTAAAGATTCTACACAACTCAAATTTTCTGTCGAATGAGCAGAAATGTAATCCCTTTTGGGTGGACTGTTCGGAACCAATTGGCTCAAGAGATTAGAAAATAGAAGGAGTTGAGTCGAAAAGTGTCACCCGAATAGTAAATGCAGCCAATCAGATGCAGACTAATGCAACTGTGTGAAAAATAAATAAAAGGTCTGATGTCACCAGAGACACACCTCCATACCTGCGTTTAGCGTAAAAAAAAGTGTTATTTTATTGGCTCCATAGTGCTCACCGCAAAGTCCCAAGGGCAAATTTTTATTTTTTGAATGCAACTGTGGGATTTGGTGGCTGTCAGAGTACAGTAGCCTACAGGGGAGATTCCTCCATCCACATTGGATAGAGGAATTTATTGACTTTTCTCACTGAAGCCTACAGAACTGAATGAAGCAATCAAAGTGTGTATGGTTAGCCTTAAGCTGGCAATACATAGATCCAGGGCTTTTTTTCAGCGGGAACACTGGGGAACACAGGAGTTACTGCACCTATTGTCTGAGAAAAAAAGCCCCGCATAGATCAAAATGCAGCCAGTCCCTGCTGAACCGGACAAATTCAGATCCATGTATGGGCACTGTGGTTGTACAGAAGTTACAACCGCCCTGTTGGATTTTCTCTTCTTGATCAGTGCTGCAGGCTATAGCCTGTAATGCTGATCAGTATATTCTAGCAGTGGGGGAGTCTCCCCGCTGTCAGAATACAAAGACACAGCAGGGAGGATCCCCTCAACCACCTCCAATGTGTGAATGGGGGTATTGGGTCAGTTTCTTCTTTCAAACCACTGGCTGAATGAAAAAAACTGACTTATCTATGGGCTGCCTTGGTCGATAAATCAGGTGTGCAACATATAGTAATCCATAGCAAGCACTCAGATTCCAGTTCTGATTGGCTGCTGTGTGATATTGCACTCTGCACACTATGGAGGTGAGATGACTGGTGACCAGATGGTCACCAGTCATCTCTATGACCGTCGGAGGCCATGAATGTAAACGCTTGGGTACCGGAATGTAAACAAAGCCCCAATTGCGGCTAGTAAGCATGGGATCGGTGAATTTTTTTTTCACAATCTCATGCTTTCTAGCCTAGAGGAGAGATATGGGGTCTTGTTGACCCGCATCTCTCCTTAAAGAGGACCTGTCACACACGTTTCCTATTACAAGGGATGTTTACATTCCTTGTAATAGGAATAAAAGTGATCAAAAGAAAAAAAAAAGAGTGTAAAAAATAAATAAAGTAAAATTAAAAAAAAAAAATATTTAAAAGCCCCTGTCCCCGGTAGCTCGCGCTCAGAGGTGAACGCACACGTAAGTCCCGCCCACGTATGTAAACATTGTTCAAATCACATATGTGAGGTATTGCCGCGTGCGTTAGAGCGCCAGCAACTGGAAGAATTGCTCTCCCCCCACTCCTGAGGCTTTATACGCTAGAATCAAAGATGTGGAGTTGATGGAGAGAATGACTGCTAGGATACAGGACAGGCTGGAAGCCCATGACGTTGTCTGGGAGCCGTGGCGCCTCCGGGAGGACCCAATATAACCAGGTAAACGAGCTGCTTCGATGACACCTCTCTCCCCCTTTCTTTTCTTCTCCCTTTTTTTTCTTCTCTCTCCCTTTTTCTTTTCCTCCTTTCCTTCTCCTTCCTTCCGTGAGTACCCCTGTGACTCACTTCAGGTTTAATGTTTTGCAGAGTCATAATGTACACCTCTACGATATAGCAGATTTAACTCTAAGTATGTGCTATCAACCATTCCTCTTATAGCCGAAAGGCCTGTAATGTATGCAGACTGGTGTCCTACTTTGTACATCTTCCCTCATGCTATATCCTATGCTTTTGTATGCTGCAAGCTATCATTTTCAATAAAAAGTTATTTGGTAGAGCACCAGCAACAATTCTAGCACTAGACCTCCTCTGCAACTCTAAACTGGTAACCTGAAACCTCAAACCTCAAAGCGGCGCCTATGGAGATTTTTAAGTAACAAAGTTTGGCACCATTTCATAAGTGTGCGCAATTTTAAAGCGTGACATGTTAGGTATCTATTTACTTGGCGTAACATCATCTTTCATATTTTACAAAAAATTGGGCTAACTTTACTGTTTTGTTATTTTTTAATTAATGAAACCATTTTTTTCCCAAAAAAAGGTGTTTGAAAAATGATTGCGCAAATATCGTGCAAGATAACAAGTTGCAATGACGGCCATTTTATTTCTTAGGGTGTCTGCTAAAAAAAATATATATATTGTTTGGGGGTTCTGAGTAATTTTCTAGCAAAATAAAGATGATTTGTACATGTAGGAGAGAGGTGCCAGAATAGGCCCGGTATGGAGGTGGGTATAAAAGCCTGATATTGAAGGGGTTAATATTAAAACCCCCCCACACTTGTTATATATCCATGCCTTTTAAAGAAGCCTATAGAGCACAAAACAATCCTACCTAGCACAAAAAAAAAATTATCAAGAGCGCTCGCATGACCCATCACAGTATCTGGAAAATAAAATCCAACCAATACACTTATAATCCAGAATTCCATGCATATGGATGTGCTGAACGTGATTTATATCCACCAAAATGTAATTTCACTTTCATAGGGTTGACTTAATAACAGATTAGCCAACATGTGCACACGTAATGACAGCACGGGGCGTACTCAGATGTGTCATTTCCCTGCAGCTGATCCACATCAGCAGAGAAGACACATCACATCAGCAGGGGTCCCAGACACCAGACGCCCGCTGGTCTGCTAAAAGGGGCGGGGGTCATGTCCAATTTTTTACGTATGAATAAAGCTTCTAATACTTTTCATTCTCTCGTGACAATCCCTGCAGTGATAAGCTATTGTGTACTTTCAGACAGGAAGTTATTGCTATAAAAAGTTTGTATGTCGCTCCGATGATTAGATATCTAAATATAGCCCACTAATATTTTTATCTCGGTTTGTGAAAATGGGGATGGCTAAGGCCTCACGCACACTGCAGCAAAAAAAACGCCCGTTTTACATTACATTACATTACATTACACGTTTTTTTTTGTCCTTAACCGCTTAACCCCCGGACCATATTACTGGTCAAAGACCAGAGCACTTTTTGCGATTCGGCACTGTGTCAAATTAACTGACAATTGCGCAGTCGTGCGACGTGGCTCCCAAACAAAATTGGCGTCCTTTTTTTTCCCACAAATAGAGCTTTCTTTTGGTGGTTGCGTTTTTTAGTTTTTGTGCTATAAACAAAAATAGAGCGACAATTTTGAAAACAATGAATATTTTTTACTTTTTGCTATAATAAATATCCCCCCCAAAATATATATATATATATATATATATATATATATATATATATATATATATAAAAAAAAATCTCAGTTTAGGCCGATACGTATTTTTCTACATATTTTTTGTAAAAAAAAATCGCAATAAGTGTTATTGATTGGTTTGCGCAAAAGTTATACTAGTAATGGCGGCGAATAGCGATTATTTTATCGGTACTGCGACATTATGTCGGACACTTTTGACACATTTTTGGGACCATTGGCATTTTTATAGCGTATATCAGTGCTATAAAAATGCATTGGATTACTATAAAAATGCAACTGGCAGTGAAAGTGTTAACACTAGGGGGCGGGGAAGGGGTTAAGTATGTTCCCTGGGTGTGTTCTAACTGTAAGGGGGGGTGGCCTCATCAGAGGAAATGACTGATTGCTGTTCATACATTGTATGAACAGACGGTCAGGCATTTCTCCCCTGACAGGACCGGGAGCAGCTCCCGATCCCCACTCTGTAACAAACAATTGCGGTGCCCGACGGCGATCGCGCCCGGCGGGAACGCACACGGGAGTTGGGAGTTTTTTTCTCCTAAATAGTTTCCTTTATCTTAGTGCAGCACTCCTTTACTTACCTTATCCTTCCATTTTGCTTTTAAATGTCCTTATTTCTTCTGAGAAATCCTCACTTCCTGTTCTTCTGTCTGTAACTCCACACTGTAATGCAAGGCTTTCTCCCTGGTGTGGAGTGTCGTGCTCGCCCCCTCCCTTGGACTACAGGAGAGTCAGAACGCCCACTAACACACAGCTCCTTTCTCTATCTGCAACGTAGAGGGCGTCCTGACTCTCCTGTATTCCAAGGGAGGGGGCGAGTACGACACTCCACACCAGGGAGAAAGCCTCGCATTACTGTGTGGAGTTACAGACAGAAGAACAGGAAGTGAGGATTTCTCAGAAGAAATAAGGACATTTAAAAGCGAAATGGAAGGATGAGGTAAGTGAAGGAGGACTGCACTAAGGTAAAGGAAGCTATTTAGGGGAAAAAATTGACCTTTAAAACCCCTTTAAAGTTGTTGTAAGGGCTGAATTTTTTTTGTGCTTTTTCAGTTTTTCCTATGGTTTATGGAAAGGGCCAGGGATCAAAAGCGTGTATTGGAATGTGCAAACTGTGAATCAGGCCTAAAGGCTGCAGGTTTTTTTATCTTAAAGTGGAGGTCCGCCTAAAAAACAAAAGTATTAAAAGCCAGCAGCTACAAACACTGCAGCTGCTAACTTTTAATAATTTAATTTAATTGTTTGTCCAAATTTGCATTGGAATTACACTATGTGGTCGGTTTTTTTGCAGACATTGCTTAGTGGAGTGTTTTTTATTAATATTTCTGTGTGAATATTTACTTTTGCTGAGATTTTATCCCACTTTTCTGCAGATTTCAACCTTTTTGAAGCTATTAATAATACAGCTATCACTGTTTGGGTATTCTGGCAGCCGTAGCTGTCAGACTACAATAGCTGAAAGGGAAGATGCATCCATCCATGCTATTTGAATTAGAATTAGAATTTTGGAGCTCGCAGCCTGAATAAAGGAAATGTTTTATGTGTATATGGCCACCATAAAAATGATTGCAAGATGGAAGGTTTTATTACAAAGGAGACATATTGGAGTTGATTCACTAAAACTGAAGAGTACAAAATCTGGTGCAGCTCTGCATAGAAACCAATGCGCTTCTAACTTCAGCTCGTTCAATTAAAGGGGTCGTAGAGGTTCCGCTATTATTATTATTATAAAAAAAAAAAAAACATATCGGCCCGGATTCACATACATCGGTGCATCTTTATGCCGCCGTAGCGTATCTTCTTTACGCTACACCGGCGCAACGCAGAGAGGGAAGCATGCAATTCACAAAGCAAATGCTCCCAACGTTGCGCCGGCGTAGTGTATATTCGTTGGCGTAAGGCAGCATAAGTGGAAGTGTGCTGGAAGTGGGCGTGATACATTTTAATGAAGCGTGACCCCATGCAAATGATGGCCACAGCTTCAAAAAACGAACTGCGAATGCGTCAGCTCTTGGACGCATCCCAGTGCGCATGCTCACAGTTGCGTCGAAATAGCTGCCTAAGATACGCCTACGACGTGAACGTAACCTACGCACAGCCCTATTCACGTAGTACTACGTAAACGGTGTACGCGACGTAAAATTCGACGGCGTCGTTCCCTGGCTCATACCTTTGCATTACCTGCGCCTGCTATATGAGGGGTAACTTTACGCCGGACATAAGCCTTACGTAAACCGCATATATTAATGCGCCGGGTGCATCTACGTTCGTGAATCGGCGTATGTTACTCATTCGCATATTTAAAATGGGAACGCCAAATGCGTCCAGCGTAACTATGCTTTGCGATATGCCGGCGTAAGAAAGTTACGTTGGTCGGAAGAAGCCTTTTTTCAGGCGTATCTAGTTTTGTGGGTACGGCGCATCCGTAGACTTACGCGGCGTATCAGTAGATACGTCGGCGTAAGTTCTTTCTGAATCCGGGCCATCATACTTACCTCCACTGTGCAGTTCGTTTTGCACAGAGTGGCCCCAATCGTCCTCTTCTGGGGCCCCACGGCTCCTCCCGCAAGAGCTAACCCCCTCTGGGAAGCTCTCTCCCGAGGGGGTTACCTTATATGTCACAATGTACAGTATAAGATTTCCTATCATCTGTGCCTAGTCTTGCCACACAGAGTTTATCCAGCTCTGAGCAATCCTTTTTTATTCAGTGAAATAAAACGGATTTAAAGAGAAAATAACTTAGTCCGTTCTGCCCCCTTGCTGTGAGTGACAGGTTATTTACATATCTCATGCACTAGCCTTGAGACAGGCATTATTTTTAATTCCCACCCCCTTTTCTGAAGTCATGTGGTTACTTTTCTGGATTTTGACTGGATGTTAGTGATCATAGAAGAATTTAGTGTAAGGAATACACAGGAAAAAATGCATGTTGACAAGGGGAGTGTAGAGGAGGGCGGGGAGTCTACTGACATTACGACTCCACCCACCGAGCTCCAGACAACAGACCCACCCACAGAATCTGCAGTTTTTCAGTTCTTATAACAGACAGAGGGGAGACATTTGACAGGTAAGGATACATGCAGGAGGGATCTATATCCTTATAGATCAGCACTATGGCAGTAGTTTAGAAACGATGAGTGGGTTTACATCCACTTTAAATGGAGCAACATTTAAAAAAAAAAAAAAACACTATTTTTTAGTTTTTGCTATAATAAATATCCCATTTAAAAAATAATATATATATTTTTTTCAGTTTGTTCCGATACGTATTCTTCTACATATTTTTGGTAAAAAAAAATCACCATAAGCGTATAGTGATTGGTTTGCGCAAACGTTATAACGCTTACAAAATAGGGGATAGAATTATTACTTTTTTTATTATTTTATTTTTTTACTAGTAGTGGCGGCGATTTGCGATTTTGTCAGGACCGCGATATACACATCGGACACTTTTGACACATTTTTGGGACCATTCACATTTATACAGAGAACAGTGCTATGAGAATGCACTGGTTACTGTAGAAATGTGACTGTCAGGAAAGGGGTTAACACTAGGGGGCATCAAGGGGTTAAATATGTACCCTGGGAGTGATTCCTTCTGTGGGGGAGGGGGACTGACTGGGGGAGGTGACCGATCGTTGTCCCTTTATACAAGGGACACACCATTGGTCTCCTCTCCCTGACAGGACGTGGAGCTCTGTGTTTACACACAGAGCTCCATGTCCCTGGCTCTGTAACTGCCGATCGCGGGTGCCTGGCGGACATAGCGGCCACCAGGCATGCGCATCGCCACCTGTGTGACGCGGCGGCGCGCGGCCCAGAGGCCGTATATAGACGGCCTCCTGGCAGATTAGAGCCACCTTGCGGCCGTATATAGTCGGCGGCAGGGTTGGAAGTGGTTAAGGTGAAAAAACACGAAGGTTTACAACCACTTTAAGCTTTGACAAAAATAAAAGGAAGCTCATTGGTTTCTACGCAGAGTTGCACTGGATTTTGCACTCTCCGATTTGAGTAAATCAACCCCATTATGTCTCTTCTGCAATCTTTTTTTTTTTTTTTTATTTTTTTTTTTTTATTTTTTTTTTTAATGCAGCTTGATTACTTTTAGAAAGTGTCACATTAGTGATGGAACTCCTGTTGCAGAGATGCCTGAAATTCCACTTTTAGCTGTGTGCTTAGATTTGTGTAAAAAAGCAGCGCGCCAACAGGAAAATAAAATTCTATGCAAATATTACTTTTTTTGCACAGTTTTGGAAAATAGTAAACGTGTAAAGGTAATTTTTTATAGTAGTCTTAAGTTGCAATATATTAACTTTATGAGCAGCAGAGGAGTTTTCCAAGCCAAATCTGCTTACCCTGCCATGCTATACCCCAACTGGGCCACTAGGGGTGCCGTGCTGCTGACGTTTATCTTTCCAGAGACCCAGCATGCTAGTTTTCAGGTTCAGTGCACATAATGACGTGTAATCCCCTACAAACCTCCTGCATTGTCCCTATAGATCTGCCGCAGTCATTTACTTTTCCTATGCTACAACCAACCCCCAACTTTACCTAAAACCAGCTTTCACAACACTGGGATTAAAACTACAGTTCACTTTTACTGCCCATAATAAGTTGTAGCTCCATTTTTATAATTGGTATTTAGGTAATAAAAAAAATCACAGTTGCACTTTAAACTGGGATATGAGAAGTAGCTAAAACTTTAAATTATTTAACATGTAATGAATTTTTTTATTCGATTTGGATAGAGTGGTGAGGGGCTAGAACCACTGTCAGGTTTTTATTTCTCCCGTTTAGGGAGATTCACCCTGTCTGAAGCTAGCCATACACTAAAAATTGTCTCCTTCATTAACTGAACGCGAGAAATCACTCAACTTTTCCATCCCTGCTAAATGGCATGGGTGAACAGATATGCAATGCCAGCGATTGTATTCTGACGGTTGGCACCTACGGCTGTCAGAATACCCGAACAGTGGCAACGTCTGATTGGATGCAGGCACTGTTTAGCCAGCAGGATTCTGTCCGGCTCCTTTAGCAAAAATCAATTGAAGAATCAACTTGTGTCGACCCGGAAGATGCCCCCCCCCCCCATGGAACAAATTTTATCCCATTTAGCAGGAATCATCTGAGATTCAATCTATGTATTGCCAGCTTTATCATTCTGATCACTTATGTCAAAGGTGAATGAAAATGATGCTAAAAATGAGATGCCACCAGAAACGTAATAGTGAAAATCTTGGGGACATTTGTTCCCATGACAACCGTCTAAAGCCGATATATTTTCCTTCAGTTTCAGCGAGTGGATGAATCTCCCTTTGTGCAGTACTTACAGATTGGATGCAGGTGCTGTTTGTCCAACATTGTTTTCACCAGACTACTTCAGTTTTTCAATTGAAGGATTTTGGATGATGTGGTGCCACCCACTGATCAAATTTTAGGTGGTGCATTAAAACCTGTCCAAAGTTCACTCATGACCAGGAAGCCAGGGACAAGGGGTGGGCAGAGGTGACTGCCCTGGGCACTGTGCTATCATGTGAGGTGGGGGGCACCATGCAGAGAAGGGGGGATTGGTGGTGGGGAAAGATGTATGCCAGAAGGGGGAGTTCTGTTGTTTTTTTGAGGGGGGGATTTTACTGGAGCATATCAAGTGAGACAGGATTTAAGCTTGAGTAGTGACAGCCGGTGGTAATTTTCTGTAGGGGGGCAAACAGTACAGTTTGGGGGGGGCAGAAAACAGGTCACACTCTCTGATTGGCCTGATTGAGGATCAGTGTTACAACAGCGAATATTCATTCATTGTTGTAACACCTGAGTGGGCTCATGGCGCAATGCTCTGCGCCACGAGCCCACATATTTTGAAGCCTATGGCTCTAATCAGGTGCTTCAAAGAAACACCCCCGCCACTATAATTCAGACGCCTGGCATCTTGAAAGGGGCTGGACACCTGAATAAGGGGGTGGCAGCGACGGCCATGGATAGATTCAAGCTATGCATGAATCTATCCATTAGACATATGGGGGGGACTTGTAAAGAGGGGGTGGCACCCTGGTCCCCCCAATGGATGGACCGTTGCTGAGCTGGAGGGCGAAGATTTTTGCTGTTATGGGCATGGTATGCGCAAAACGGACCCCCAGAACAGCTGAGTTTACATCAGCTATTGTCTCACGTTGCCGAGGCACAATCATGTAGGAAAGGGGGCAGGTATTTACATGAAGGGGCGGATATTTACAACATGGGCAGGGCTGGGGGTACTATATTAGAAATCTTTATCTAATAAAGAAAAAGCCGCCCTTCAATTGACTAAACACGCTCCGCAAGCATTTAAAACAAATAGCCGGTAAAAATTGCTTTTGCAGATTTCTTTGCCCATCGATAAAAATTCCGCCCCCCCCCCCAGCACAGCCCATCATTGAAAAATCCGTCCCCTTCAAGTAAATATCCGCCCCTCACCTACATGAACGTGCCTCGGCCAGGCGAGACAACAGCTGATCGTAAACTTAGCTGTTCTGCGACTCCCCGGGCACTATTCGATAGCTGGGAACTTCTCGACAGAACACTGGCACTGCAGCCAGCAATAGAGTAGATATCCCCCACATTGAAGAGATATACTCCCACTTCCTGTTGGGTCTACCGGATAGAAAGTGAAGGGAAATCTCCCTAATGAGATAACGATCGCAAAAAAACCTGCCTTTTTCTATCCAAAAAGACAAAAACTTTTGCCGTTAGACAGTGGCTGTGCGTCCATAGAGGGTGCAGGAGCGCCGCCCCCCCTCTGGCTCCTGCACCGCCACTAAATACAATACATGGATTCATGCATTGCATGAATCCATGTATTGTCGCTGCCACCCACTATTCAGATGGCCGGCCCCCTGGTAGGCGCCGGCCACCTGAATAACGGCAGCTGGTTGGCTTAGGAAGTGCCTATCAGAGCCAGCGACTCTGATAGGCTTTCCGATTACAGCCTGGGGACTGTAATCTGCTTCCTAATAGTTAACCAGGGGACACACAGGGAGTGCATTTCCTGGCTAACACTGACAGGCGTCTCAGCCAATCAGGTTCACCAGTTCTGGTTACCGGTAACCTGATTGGCTGAAGTTTCATCGAGGGCGGAAGAAGACATCGAGGGACAGTGGAAGCAGGATGGCTGACCCCAGAGAGGTAAGTTCCGAGTGGGGGGGGGGCATTTTACATGGCACAGTGGCAGAATTTAACAGGGCACAGTAGCGCTAATTTATGGGCACAGTGGCACTAATTTTTAGGCATGGTGGTGACAATTGATGGCACGGTGGTGACAATTGATGGGCACAGTGGTGACAATTGATGGGCACAGTGGCGACAATTGATGGACACAGTGGCTGCTTTGCATGGCATGGCACAGTGGTGACAACTGATGGGCACAGTGGCGATGAATAATGGCACAGTGGCTGCGTTTGATGGCATGGCACAGTGGTTGCATTTGATGGCATGGCACAGTGGCGACAATTGATGGCACAGTGGCGACAATTGCTGGCATGTCACAGTGGCGACAATTGATGGGCACAATGGCTGCATTTGATGGGCACAGTGGCTGCGTTTGATGGGCACAGTGACTGCGTTTGATGGGCACAGTAGCTACGTTTGATGGGCACAGTGAGGCTGCATTTTTTTTCGTTTGTTTGCTCCCCCCAAAAATGTTGAACACCAGCCGCCACTGGCGTTAGATCTACTTTATATATGTATCCTCCTTCCTTTGCAAACAAAAGCTGCCTTAAATAACCTCCATTTACTGCAGATAAAAAAATACATTAAAAACAGATGTTTGATAGAAAGCAGTAACTTAATGTGAAAGGTATGTCCATGGTTGGTCAACAACCAATGAGATCCAGTACCAAAAAAAAAATACATCATCATATCATTGCGTTTTAATTATTGCAGCCGTGCCAGATGTTTGCATCGCAGGCGCAGGCGAGGGTTGTGTTCTGTGCTAAGCTTTGCTGTGGGGTTATTAATTTGTTAGAGGGAGGCTTGATTGATATGGAAATGAGTGTTAGGAGTCAGCCAGTGACTCTGCTTTGCTTCTGACATCACTGCACTCATTAGCATTCAGGAGTGGGGAAGGCTCAGCACCGCCACTGACTCTGGCACACAGCAAGCTTGCTGGCAATCACCGAGGAGTCTTTCCTTTACAAGAGCCAATTGGACATAGCATTGCAGCTACACAAGGGTCATTAAAGAAGAGAAGAAAGAGAGCCCTGAGCTGTGTGTGTGCTGGATTCTGTCTGGAATTACCCTAAGAAAGGAAAAAAAAAAGGGGGGGGGGGGGTTGCATTTGCAGAAGGCTTTTTGCTGAAAGACTGGAGAGAGGGCAAGAATCACCCTTGTCCGGTTGCTGATGGCTTGCACTGCTGCTCTCCTTTCAGCCAAGAGCCTGCCTGATGTGTTGGTCTCCTCTAAGGGGCTTTGACAAAGCCCTGCTGCTCATTTGAGATCTCTTGTGACTCCCCAATGCCTGTAGAGCAGCAGGAAAGCTCAAGCAGCTAGCAGGCTGCAATCCAGTGTGCTGTGCTCAGCAGCATGGAAAGGAGCGCAAGACGCAGTAAATAGCTGTCTCCAAGGAGCTAGGAGCTATTTCCTCCAAACCGGGGATTGCCTGTGCTTCTGGGTATGTATCATTTTACCATTTCTTTATTTTATGTCTGTTTTTAAACTGGAAAAAAACATAAGTCTGTGCAATAATTACGTCTGATCGACGAGCTTTGCAACGATTGCCAGCTCTGCTTGGCAGGGACAGTCCCTGGTTTTAGAGATTTGTCCCTGGAAATCAGTGCGGCTTGTCAGCTATCCCTTAATAGCAGGGACGCCTCTTGTATTAAATTAGAATCATATTGTCTCATTCCCACATTTTTCCATCCAGTAATCCCCAAATAATGTAAGACATCAGCTGTGGAGTCCGGACAGGATTCCTGTAAGTCTTGCTGATTTTTGTTATGGAACTTTTTTTTTTTTTTTTCCCTGCAAGCTACGACCCATCCGACTGCAATTCCTTACACTCAGTTCTTTTACGTAAGTAGCATCGGCAGTGTAGGACACCTTTTTCTGCTGGATCGGCATTTAAAATGCAAAGACTTTCTATATAAATTATAAATATCAAGAACAAAAGAGCAAACTTGACACTAGTTATTGGTCAAATGCATCAAATGGCCAACCGTAGACTCGTACTTATATTTTGGTTCTTATAACATTTGTTTTCCAATATTTTTATTCAATTTTCAAAAAAAAAAGAATACAATGTAAACATTCTTCTTTTTTTTTTGAAAATTTAATAAAAATATTGGAAAACAAATGGCCAACCGTGGATCATCCACCTTGTAAGGTGCTGTTGCCGAAACCATAAAGCATATAGAATTTTTGGATAATGGTTAAAGATCCTTTCGATTTACGAAATAAAATTTAGATACTTCATGATTTATTTAGACTGATCTATTTATGGTTGCTATAGGCAACCCTTTCCCTGGTGTCCTATGCCTGGGTATTGTTTTTTCTATATAAGTTGAATGCATGTGTCATAGTAATGTATAGGATCCTATATCCATAGATTCAGATGTTATTCCTATATCCATAGATTCAGATGTTAGTCCTATATCCATAGATTCAGATGTTAATCCTATATATCCATAGATTCGGATGTTAGTCATATATCCATAGATTCAGATGTTAGTCCTATATCCATAGATTCAGATGTTAATCCTATATATCCATAGATTCAGATGTTAGTCCTATATCCATAGATTCGGATGTTAATCCTATATATCCATAGATTCAGATGTTAGTACTATATCCATAGATTCAGATGTTAGTCCTATATCCATAGATTCAGATGTTAATCCTATATCCATAGATTCAGATGTTAGTCCTATATCCATAGATTCAGATGTTAATCCTATATATCCATAGATTCAGATATTAGTCCTATATCCATAGATTCAGATGTTAGTCCTATATCCATAGGATCCTATGTTTTGGTGGCTTTAGACATCTCAGCAATAGACTATCCTTGGAAATTGTTGATGATTATTGTCACAATCATATCTCATGTTCAGACTCCGAAATAGGTGTATGTATAGTTTTATTCACATTACCAACCCAGCTGTCCCATATGCCCAAAGACCATCCATAGAGTTCAAGCTTCGACCCTGAACATTGTTGTCTCTGTATAAGTTCCTGATTTTCATTACAAATCAATCACTTAATATTTTTTGTATTTTTAGGAAATTGTATAATATTTATTATGCATTAATGAGAATTCGGCTGTTATTTGTGTTCATAAACAAAATGTTATGTAGTACTAATCAGCATTCGAAATGCAAAATTAATTATGATTTTTCTTCGTATTAATATGCCGTGATTGAGTGTGTACTATTTGAGGGTCCGGATAGACAGTATTTTGTGTGATAAGTTTAATTTTAATTTTATTTTTAAAAAATTAACTAATTTGGTGCTGCAAACTAAATTGAAAGCATTAGAAAAGAAAAAGTTTTATGCCCAAAATATAGACTTTTTCTTTCCATTATGCAGTTGGAGTGTATTATACATCATAGGGATGCAGAACGTTATCTCCTAAGTAATACGGAGTTAAAAGGATACATTGCATTTTCGGAGATTTTAAATAACACATTCCAGTTATATAATGTATTTTTTCTTTTATGTCCTGTATGTTTATTATGTCCTATGTTTATTGTCAACTTGCAAGCACCTGGGCTTGACTAAATTTCATAAATCTCATGAAAATATTGTATATATGTAGTACTTTGCAGTATCTTCTCCATTGCTATAGCAATGATGTACTGGTCTATGTATAGATAACCTATGTAGAGTTCAGCAACAAATCAATATAGAAACTGCAAATTCTTGAAAGCCTAAAGATTATTAAAAAGAAGATTAGGAAGGGTTATAGATCTATATATGAATTTTAATAAATAATGCAGTAGAGCCTTAGATTGTAAGCTCCTTTGGAGGCAATGATGGATGAGAATGGTTCAGAGTATTACACTGTGAAACATTACCCCGTATAAATTAATTCTGTCGTTATTTTTATTGATCGATGTGGTCTTGTCGCCTGCAGCACTGAGCAGATACAGTGGCTAAAACAATGGCATTATAAAATCCCTGAAACAAAAGCAACTAGGACCTTGTGACAAAGAGCTTACAATCGAAAGGATATAATGTCCTGTATGTTAATCATGTCTTATATTTATTGTCGACTTGCAAGCACCTGGGCTGTATCATTTGTCAATGACTAAAATTTAAATGGCCAATTTAGGTCCAGTGATGGGGTCCCACTATGGCTTGATTCATTGTTTGTACAGTGTGGAAATGTGTTGATGATGGCAGCTATGTGTGACTCGCTTCAGTATAAATATTTATCTGGCCGGTCTTTGTTTGCCACTTGGCATCCTAGCCAGCCCTTAGGTCCGACGTATTCTTTAGCAGGCAGAATAATGACCAGATAATTATTCACAGCAGATGCTGTCATTGCTCAGAGACCCCCTCTGTCCACTTTAGCATATTCCATTTATTTTAATGTCCATTTGACTTGGGAGCTCAGACACCGATGTGACCCATTCATCATCCCGTTATAGATTGAAACGCTTCCTCTATTTCATAATTGAAGGCTCTTTTGACTCCCGTTGGGAGAGCCTCCTTTCTATGAAGTGACTGCGGTTTATTTCGGAAAGCGGAGTCTGCCTATTAACATAATTATTGATTTGCCCTCCTTGATACCCGTGAAATTCATTGTACACAGTGGACAAAGCGGTGGTTTTCACACAGCTGTGTTAAATTGGGATGACAGTTGGTATTACCTTTTCCCCTACCTCTCCATGTGTGTAATAGAAGTTTTTTTTGACTGAAATATTCAATTTGGTGCCATCATTTTAGATGAGCTGAAGTTAATTTTACTCCTCTAATTTTACATATACAGATTGGGCAATACTTAGAGTGTGCCTGTCTTGATCACGGTGCAGTCCATTGATGTGTTCTAACCTCAGGCAAAAAACTTAACAGGGGGCATTGCATTACTTGAAAAATTGAACATATCAAAATGTACTGGGGGCAACACCCTGATGCAGACAACATTTAGGGCTGCATGTTGGTATACACATCTTGTGATCCTTTTGTTCAGTGGTCTCCAAACTGTGGCCCAGGGGCTGGATATGTCCCTTTGATTCCCTTTTTCAGGCCCTTAGGGCAATATTCCTCCCACTGGTATAAGACCCTATTCTGCTATCTGACACCAACAATGGAGCACCAATTTCTCCCACTGACACCACTAATAGGGGAATATTCCTCCCTATGATACCAGCAATGGGGCACTATTCCTCCCCCTAATAATACATCATGTTTACTCCCACTGATGCCAGGAAAATTCCCAAAGTCCGGCCCTCCAAGAGTCTGAAGGACAATAAACCAGCTCTTTGTTTAGAATGTTTGGAGACCCCTGCTCTTGTCAGCAAAAAGAAAAAGGTTATAGAAATTTTTTGTAAACCTTGAGTCAATATATATTTAATGCAGGCAAATCCCCTATACGTTAGCTGTGTATACAGTACGTACATACATAACCGTTTTCAGCTCTACTTAAAACCTTGAGTACCTTGTGTGTTATGCAGTTTTTAGCTAGATTTAACAAATACTTCATCATCTCCTGGGATAACTTGGTTGTTCTTTCAAAAAGGGGGACAATTTTTTCTTGGAGGTAGGTTTGAAAGGAAAACTTTAACACATTTGGGAAATTTCTTAGTGTATGAGCAGAGGTCATGGGTATCTAAGGTTAAATGCAAATCTCAAATGTCCCTGCAAAGGTTGGGCTTGACCTTGTCTCAAACAACACCAGAGCACCCCTGTTGGCCAAAAAGGCTGCCCATTGTTCTACAGGGCCAGAGCTGAGGCCTGAGAGATGGAACCATGTTCACAATATAAAGCAAAAGTGCAAATTGGCCTATAGCTTTCGTTTCCCATATGGCAAATTTGTATCTACTGACAGTAGTTAGATCATTATCCATGAAGATCAGTTTAGTTATAGATGACTAAAAGAATAAAGATACTCAAACAGAAGTGATTGTTTGATATTTTGGACCACATTGGGTGAGGATTATGACTGAATTTGACAACTGTACTTGTGTCTTTGGGTAGGGCCATCTTTAGACATCATGATGTTCTAGACAAACCCAACTGACAATGCTATAAAAGCCCTTACTGCAGTAGTATTGAGTCTTTATATGCAGGACAATTTTTTAGGATCACCAAAATAAGAGTAAGAGGGGAAAGCCTTTGCAACAAGGAGCACATAAAAGGGAAACGCATGTCAAAAATGAACAAAAATTCCCAGCTTACTTACCAAATTGACTCTGTCTATCAGTTCACATTAAAACAGGGGGTTTAGTTGCACACATTTGCAAACATATGTATTAGCCTCAGTGACCATGTCAATGTACCCCAGTTTACTGTGGTCCTAACTCTATCATTTTGAGCATCTTCCAAATTGGAGCATATATGGATAGGTTTGCCTGGAGGGAGCGCACTCCTTAAAGGTCTAGGGAAGCACTGGACACCCAGCAAGGGCACAATGGCAGCTGACAGTATCCAGTGCTTGTCTGCACCAATTCACAAACTGTACAAAAAAGGCAACCACCCCCCTATAACTAGCCTTTGCAGCAAGGAGCACATGGAAGGCCAACGCACATCAAAAACAAACAAATTCCAAGCTCACTTACCAGCTAGCCTGCAACAAAACCAAATTGACCCTTTCTAACAGTTTAGAACAAGGGGTGTAGTCGCACACATTTGCAAACATATGTGTAAGCCGCAGTTGCCTCTTCAAGGCTCCCCAGTTTACTGCGGTCCTAAAAGTCATGTGATTTTTCCCAATAGGATATTGACACAGATGGTGTCAGTAAGCACCCTATCTCCTAGTTTTAACATGCATGCTCAGGGGATGCAGAAGTGAATCATCATGCTTCCATTTAGAAAAAAACAACAGTGGTTGAAAATGCCTGCACTACTAACCTGCATATCATGGCTATGGCCAATCAAAGTCAACACAAAACCGATAATGTAGGCTTTTTTAAGTACCCTCAATTGACTTGCATCCCCATAGTTTCATACACCCAGGGTGTGCCCAGGGCACTGTGGTTGTCAGATTTTCTAGAGTCCAGCTGTAAAAATGTAGGCATTAGGTGGCTTTTGGCAGATGGGTGGATCATAGAACTAATGTACAGAAACCTCACTGCAGAAGACGTCAAAGATTGAAGAGATTCAGAAGTTATATAATAATTTCTATAGTGGTTTAGACCAGAGGTTCTTAAACATTTTTTAAAAGGCCAATAGGTTTTCCAACATATCCCAATGTCCACTCATCCTCCCCAGTACTATTAGAAAGTTGTATGGCTTTAAAAGTTGTCAACAGCTTGGTTTTATTTTATGTATCGATAGGTTAAAACAATACAGCTACAATAAATGTATCATGCCTCATACACACGACCAGTTTTCTCGTCGGGAAAACTGCCATGACAGCTTTTGGCCGGGAAAACTGGCCGTGTCTATGCTCCATGGTAGTTTTTCCGACAGGAAAACTGGAGGGAATCCCGGCGGGAAATCGAGAACATGTTCTCTTTTTTTTCCTGCTGCGATTCCCGGCGGTCTTTTTCCCGGCACTTTTCCTATGGGATACACTGCGGTGGAGCATGCACACAGTTGGGTTTCCCAGCCAAAGCTCTCATGGCAGTCTTTCTGCCAGGAAAACCAGCCGTGTGTAGGGGGAAAATGCTGTTGAGCAGGTTCTCGGCTTTCCCTCGGTTTTCCCGGCGGACTTTTTACCGCCGGGAAAAACGGTTGTGTGCACAAGGCATAAGGCAAATCCCAAATACACAAACTAGCAAAAAAAAATATAAGATCTCCGCTGTTGTCTTAGTGCCATCAAAACATGGAAATGTTCAGTTCCAGTTACTGACATTATTTCTTATAGGTCATCTGACACACCGGGGTTTATTTACTAGGAGCTGATAGGATGTTTACTTTTCAAAGGAAATTTTCCACAGGGTTTAGTGAATGTGTTGAAATTTCACTTTGCAAAGAAACCCAATCCTGTGCAAGAAAAATAAAAATAAATGAATTTTAGCACACACATGATTGAATGACGCACGTTAATAGAGCTTGACCTCATTCCCTCAGTTCTTGCAAAATTGCAGCTTCCCTTGCAAAGCGAACAGCTTATTTGCCTTTGGTAAGTCAACTGCATTAAGTCCATTGCTTCACTTATGCCCTGTACACACAATTGTATATCTGATGGAATCTAAACCGATGGATTTTTTCATCGGATATCCGATGAAGCTGACTTTCATCATTCTTGTCTACACACCCTCAGTTAAAAATCCGATCGTGTCCAACGCGGTGACGTAAAACAATACGTCCGTTTTCATCAGACGAACTGATCGCGTGGACAGGGCATAAGAGTCATGGTACAATAAGATTTAGTCCCATAATGCCATCATTTAGCTTCCATACCCTCAAGGTGTATGGATACTCCCAGTTAAGGATTTACTTCCTCTTTAACTGGGACTTACTTACTCTTACGTCCTCAGGATTTACTTTCTCTTTAACTGTGACTTACTTCCTCAGGGTTTATTTCCTCTTTAACTGGTACTTACCCACAAACGAGGAGAATAATTGAAAGAAGAGAAACTATTTCCAGATAAATACTGAAAGTTCTTGCCACATCCCAGAAATAATTTGGGATTGCCCCAGGGATAGTGTGGGCAAGAAACAGAGACAGGACAAAGAAGCCTAGGATGTCCCCGCTAGTGGCCGCATCCATCTTTGCTCCTCTTCCTTCCGGGGGCCACAAACTCCGGCTCTGTGACTGGCCGGAGTCCCGTGATGTCACTCACTTGAAGTTACGGCAATTGCTAGTGAAAAAACTACATAGAGGATCGTTTCTTCACAGCGCACGCGCCAAAGGACATCATTGGCACACTACAAGTTAAAGATATAGAAACATTGGGTCTAAGGTCCCCAAACCTAAGACCAAACAAAAAAGAGGGGGGCACAGTTGGACTATTGCGGTACATGTAGAATTGGATAACAAGATTACTAAATAAGGGTAAAATAATTTTTATTAAATACAAAGAAGAAAAAACACAATACAGAGCTTACAATGGTGATGACCATACATAACGCCAGTATAATAATCCCGGTGGGGAACAAAATAATGCGTTGGGGTCATGACAATCTTGACTGGTTTCGCGGTATTGACCGCTTCATCAGAAGTATGTCTACAATTAGGTTAAAAAACAATTGGTTATACATAAATTAGGAATACACCTTCTATGAATCACCATCCTTCTTCGCATTAGGTACATATACCCCCTTTCCCCCCCCCATCCCTCCCACCACCTCCCCTCTCTTCTCCCTCTTTCACCCCCCCCCCCTCCTTCCTGCACCCTTATCTCTTCCTTTCCTTTCCTTCTTTTCCCCCTGCTCCCCTCTCCTCTTACTTATCTCCCCACCCCTTTCCCATTCCTTTTTTTCCCTCTACTCCCCCCCCCCCCCTCTCCCTTTCCCCCTCTTCCCTGTCCTCCATCCACATCCCCACTTAATTTTTTTACCCTTTTATCACGTATAGTTAACACACGTGGTCTTGCACTAACCCCCTCCCCCCTTTTTTCAAGACCAGTCCCCCCCTATATTAATTATTATTATCTTTCACTCCACATACCTGTCTAGTAGATCCATCCCCATGTTCTTGCCCTCTGGCCTCTACATGGGACCTCGTTCGGTGATCCTCCTCTGCGGGATACACCTAGGTAAGCAGCTGAGCCCCCTCTCCCCATTTACATTTTGTATTCCTAATGTATGTATAACCAATTGTTTTTTAACCTAATTGTAGACATACTTCTGATGAAGCGGTCAATACCGCAAAACCAGTCAAGATTGTCATGACCCCCAACGCATTATTTTGTTCCCCACCGGGATTATTATACCGGCGTTATGTATGGTCGTCACCATTTTAAGCTCTGTATTGTGTTTTTTCTTCTTTGTATTTAATAAAAATTATTTTACCCTTATTTAGTAATCTTGTTATCCAATTCTACATGTACCGCAATAGTCCAACTGTGCCCCCCTCTTTTTTGTTTGGTCTTAGGTTTGGGGACCTTAGACCCAATGTTTCTATATCGAATTTCCAGGATGATGGTACTTTTTATTTTTATATCTATCTATAACTATCCTAGAGGCTCTACTTTAAATACAAGTTAAAGATCTCCTAAACGGCGCACGTTTAGGAGATATTTACAGTACCTATAGGCAGGGCTTTTTTTCTGGGGGAACTTGGTGGAACTCAGTTCCACCACCTTTGGCTCAGACCCTTTGGTGCCCGCTCACCACAATCACTTGTGAACACAGAAGTCTGGTTTCTGTGTTTACAAGTGACTGCTTTGTAACCCCCTGAACTCTGCACACTGTATGTAATGCAATTCTGGTATTTAATGCCCCTTTAAGACCCTTCTACTGTTTGTGAAATCTGAGCGGGTCGTGGTTGAGTTCCTGCACCTATTTTTTGAGAAAAAAAGCTCTGCCTATAGGTAAACCTTATTATAGGCTTACCTATAGATACAAGTTGCCTTTAAGTTACAACCACTTTACGAACCCCCAATTTAGACCATTAACATCAGGTTTCAGCTGACATATATCATCGTTTTCTCAGCTGCAGCTGAATCTTATCCCAGTCAGCAAGTCTGTAACATTTCTGACAATCTAAAAACATTGTCCTATCACCGTGGTGTGTTTTCTTAATATATCTTCGAAACTGAACTTGTGTCTCTTGGTCTTGCAATTACCCATGAAGGCTAAATCCCTGTTTAATTTGACATTCGCTACGAAACAAGAACTTCTGATGGAGGTCGTGTAATGCTAGATTCCACCCACACTTGGATAAAGAATGCAGGAATAAATTAATGGCTCATTTAACGTTTGGAACTATAACACGATTAAGGAAAAAAAAAAAAGGAAAAAAATTCCTGGAAGATGAAGAACAGAGGGGAGTCCATTTAAGAGGAGTACATTACAAGAGGAAATGTCTCCCATGTGTTTCAGGGATTTTTAAAGGAAAACAATGAAAGGGGAACTATTTCGTCCAGTATGTGAACAATTACACGGACCAATTTGCTGATCAAAAGATAACCTGTAAACGCTAGGCCATAGCCATGTTAACGTAACTCCTTCTAACTCCTGCAGAGAATCTCAAACACCCAGCTTTGGTCATTTCACAAGGAACTGTCTGTTTTGAATCAATGAGAAGATAGGGTAGCCCATAAAATCTTTTTTTTTTTTACTTTCACCTTTATACACGCTATCCCTTCAAGCAAGTTAGAGTGCTGTTTTTTATTTTATTAATATATTTATTAATATGTTTCAGTTCCCTGATGTGGGTTTATTGGTTGGAGCTTATGAGTCTGCATGTTACTGTACTGTTTTCTATTAAGTTTTTGTTACCATATTGTATTTCCTAAAGCGTAACTCTGATTTTGCTGAGAAAAAATCTGGGTGATCTCTGTACATTGCAAGGTTTTTAAAGGGGAGTTCCACCCACAATTTCACTTTTTAAATATAAATACCCCTGTAATACACAAGCTTAATGTATTCTAGTAAAGTTAGTCTGTAAACTAAGGTCCGTTTTGTTAGGTTGTTACAGCATTTAGATTTATAATCTAGAAATAGACCGTGGCCATCTTAAGTGTGGGCATCATGAAGCCAGACTGTATGACTTCCTGGATTTCAGCTTTGCATATCTCGCACATGCTCAGTGCTGCACAAGCAATGTAATAGGTTTCAGTCAGGTTTGCAAGGACTACTGGGAAACATGATGCCTATCCCAGAAACCCTTGCATATAGTCTTGTGACTTAATAGCCTAGGCCAGGGGTAGGCAACCTTGGCCCTCCAGCTGTGGTGAAACTACAAATCCCATCATGCCTCTGCCTCTAGGAGTCATGCCTGTAAATGTCAGGGTCTTGCAATGGCTTATGGGACTTGTAGTTTCAAAACAGCTGGAGAGCTGAGGTTGCCTACCCCTGGCCTAGGCTAATAAGGAGGAGGAAGTAATAAAGGACTACAAAATAAAGGTATTTACAAGCAACAAAATAAATAAAAATTGTCCATTCTGAACACTATGAGATTAGGGCATGCAGCAACAGACAAACATAAAAAAATGGGTGGAACTCCACTTTAACAAACATTGTTGCAGATTCCTACCTTTTGTTATTCTGAAGAAATCACTATTCGTTCATCTGTGCCCCTGTGCTAAGAGAGTCTAATGGGAGTGTTTTCTTAATTATCAACCGGCAGCTGCACTTGCAGGGCTCTAATGAGGAAAGTGGCAGGGTCTTCATCCCTTTAAGCCCTGTACACACGATCGGATATCTGATGGAATCTAATCCGATTTTTTTCTTGTCAATATATCTTTATTGAGGTGA
Source organism: Rana kukunoris (assembly GCA_029574335.1). NCBI lineage: Eukaryota > Metazoa > Chordata > Amphibia > Anura > Ranidae > Rana > Rana kukunoris. The sequence goes on along the minus strand of CM056055.1, from coordinate 28,270,447 downwards.
TAAATAATCCGATTTTTTTTTTCAATGGATATCCGATGAAGCTGACATTCATCAGTCGTGCCTACACACCATAGGTTAAAAATCCGATGGTGTCCAACGTGGTGACGTAAAACACTACGACGCGCTCAGAAAAATTAAGTTCAATGATTCCAAGCATGCGTCGACTTGATTCTGAGCATGTGTGGATTTTTGACCGATGGACTTCCCCACAGACAATCGTTTTTTTTCTATCAGTTTTTTAACCATAGGAAAAATTTAAAACAGGTTCTATTTTTTTTTCACCGATGAAAAAAAAAAACGATGGGGCCCACACACGATCGGTTCGTCTGATGAAAACGGTCCATCGGTCTGTTTTCATCAGACAAACCGATCCTGTGTACAGGGCTTTAGACATTATTTCCTTTTGGCAGTGTCTAACCAAAAATGAAATTTTTGTTGCAAGGGATGCCAAATATTTGACTTGTATCTTAAAGGGGTTGTTAAGGTAAAAAAAAAAACTAAATAGCTTCCTTCCTATCTTAGTGCAGTCCTCCTTCACTTACCTCGCCTTTCCATTTTGCTTTTAAATGTCCTTATTTCTTCTGAGAAATGCTCACTTCCTGTTCTTCTGTCTGTAACTCTGTGGAGTGTCCTGCTCGCCCCCTCCCTTGGACTACAGGAGAGTTAGGACGCTCTCTACATTGCAGATAGAGAAAGGAGCTGTGTGTTGGTGTGCATCCTCCTGACCCTCCTGTAGTCCAAGGGAGGGGGCAAGCACGACACTCCACACCAGGGAGAAAGCCTCGCATTACTGTGTGGAGTTACAGACAGAAGAACAGGAAGTGAGGATTTCTCAGAAGAAATAAGGACATTTAAAAGCAAAATGGAAGGATGAGGTAAGTGAAGGAGGACTGCACTAAGGTAAAGGAAGCTATTTAGGGAAAAAAAATACCTTTCAGCCCAGGTTCACACTGGGTACGATTTGCTTCGATTTGAGATGCGATTTCACATGTGAAATCGCATCTCAAATCGGCGGCATTTGCCGGCAATTGTCGGCAATGACACCGTCCTAATCGGTGCGACGCCGCATCTGCGGCGCTGCACCGATTTCAAAAAGTAGTTCCTGTACTACTTTTTGCAATTTTGGGCCGCGATTTACATTGACATCTGTGCAGAAACCTGCACAGATGTCTCTTAAATCGCGGCCGAAATCGGGACTGCCAGCGGGAGTGAAATCGTGCGAGTTCAGGTGAACTCGCACGGCTTCACTCCCGCAGCCCAGTGTGAACCAGGGCTAAAACCCCTTTAAGGCTCGTACACACTATAAGAAAATCAGGGATTTTCGACAGCCGATTACAAATTTTTGTATGGAAATTCCCGAAGTCACAAACTTCAAAAATGTTCTCATACGGGAACACATAGAACAATTTTCATTCAATGTGTACCATCTCCGTACGATTTTCATACAAGAAAAATCATAAAAGTGTTCCGACAAGAAAAGTCTGATATGAGCTTTTGGTCGGAAATTCCAACCGTATGTAGGCTCTATCAGACTTTTTCTGTCGGAATTTCCGCCAAGAAAAATTTGAGAGCTGGTTCTCAATTTTTCCAATAAGAAAAGTTCTTATTTGATGACAATTTGATGCATCCTCAGAATCATTGAACTTAATTTTTCTCGGCTCGTTGTAGTCTTGTACGTCACCACGTTCTTGGCGGGCAGAATTTGCTGTGACCGTGTGTATGCAACACAAGTTTGAGCCGAAATTCCGTTGGAAGAAAATCCAAATTTTTCTTGTCGGAATTTCCGACCGTGTGTGCGCGGAATAAGACTGCGCATGATCAAAAACAACAAACAAAAAATAAAAGCCTTTGTCGTACGAGAATATTCGTAAGAATTTACATTCATCGGTTCCGATTTGCTGTAAAACATCGAGAAAAATCGGACAAACGTTCGCCCGGTTTTCTTATAGTGTGTACCCCACTTTAGTGTAGACTTCTGGGAAAATCAGTGAGCCAATCATACAAGCAGGAAATTAAGTTTCTGGGGGGTGTTCTGTACACTAGGGGCCAGATTCACGAACACTTGCGCTGGAGTATTTGGATATGCGCCGCGTAACTGTGCTGATGCGCCGATGTTTCTATGTGCCCGTACCCACCAAACTAGATGCGCCCAATAACGGCTCATTTGCGACCGGCGGAACGTTCCGACGCCAGAGTATCGTCAGCGTTTATTTTCGCTGGGCGCATCAGTCGCGCCCATTGATTTCCCCTGCAAATATGCAAATGAGGGAGATTTCCCAATTCACGAACGGATTAGCACCATACGCTGGCTACATGCGCCGCGCGTATCTGATCCGTCCAGCGCAAAGTTATTTCTACAAAAGGCTGCTTTATCTTTACTCCAGACGGTCACAGGTCAGCAGGAGAGCAGCTACAGCAGCGTTACCGACGATAGGAGCTTGCTGAGCACCCCCACTTGCAAGGACAACACCTCTGTGTGCCAACATGCCAGGGGCACTCGTGGTCCTAGAACTACTGATGGGTCCCCTGGAACCAAGAAGGCGGGCACGTGAGAGGATATACCGCACTCGTATGAACCTCTTTGGCATGGGGGAGGAGGAGGTGTATCGCCTCTTCAGATTCAGCCCTGATGCAATACTTGAACTAACCACAACCCTGCAGGATGACATCACCAGCAAGACACACCGATCACAAGCAGTGCAGCCACTGGTGAAGGTCCTGGCAACACTCCATTTCCTTGCAAGTGGATCATTCCAGCGTACAAGTGGAGTGGTGGCTGGGATGTCACAATCCTCCATAAGCAGATGTGTGCACCAGGTTGTCCCTGCAATCCTCAGACGCATGTCCAACCAGTTCATCAGACCCACCACTGAGGAGCTGCGGCAGAAGGCAATGACAGATTTCTACAACATTGCCAGATTCCCACGCACTGTGGGGGCCATTGATTGCACACATGTGGCCCTACAGCCCCCCAGTGCCACAGAGCACATATACCGCAATCGGAAGCATTGGCACTCCATCAACGTACAGGTGATAGCCGATGCCCAACGCCTCATATGGCACGTCCGTGCCAAACACCCCGGGTCCAGCCATGACAGTTTCATATACCGTCATAGCCCCATCCCAGCAGAATTTAACCAGAACATGTATGGGGACAGCTGGCTGGTTGGTGAGTGACATGGGAGTCAGGCATGACTATCCCCTCCCGTCATGCACAACAGAAATCGCACATGCATGACTAACATTCTCCTGTCTTTTACCTTACAGGTGACTCTGCATATGCATTGGGACCCCATCTAATGACTCCTTTCCGGAACCCCCAAACCAGAGGAGAGAGAAAATACAATGAAGCACACATCAAAACCCGTGCAGTGGTGGAGCAAACATTTGGCCTCCTGAAGTCCCGTTTCCGATGCCTGGATAAGTCTGGGGGGGCCCTATTGTATTCCCCTACCTTTGTGTGTCAGATCATCGGTGCATGTTGCATACTACATAACTTTGCTATGAAAAAAGGCCTGCATATTGACATACGTGATGACCTGACCCCCGACCCACACAGCCCCCCCCTGCCAGAGGACACCCAGTCTGCTGATGGAAGAGCAGTCAGGAGGGTCCTCGCCGTAGGCATCTTTGGACACTAACCCAAAACATTAATAACACAGACAGTGCACGCGTGTACACCACTGATGTCCCTAGATCACACACACCACATGCACATCGCATTGGATTAGCCCAAGTCCAGCATGTAGGAGTTGGGAGCAGTAACGCCAGCGTCAAGGCCCCAATGATGTCACTGTCCATTCACACACCTTTCACACGTCATTCATTCAGCCGTGGGGTTCACTTCACCACCACGGCCGAGGGTGACACCCCTTACTTTCAGGAGTGCCACCCTCTCACATTCACACACCATTCACACTGTCCCCTGCACTCCTGACCGTGTGCAGTACAAAAATAAATTAGAAAGATCATATCCTGATCAATACAAGAAAAATAATCTCATAACCTGAGAAAAAAAAAAAATAAACTCATGACCTGAGTATGTCAAAAATAATAATATAAAACCAGCAACAAAAAAAAGGCCTCATCGGGGATGCCGGGGGCTTCTTCTGGGGGCCCCTCTCTGGCTCCGCAGCTGCCTGGATGGAGTGGGTGGGGGTGGGGGGGCATCTGGAGGTGGCTGATCCCCAGGTGGGCCACTCCTGGCAGGTGTGGCCTGCGTGCCCTCCAAGGCCCTGGCTATCCGTCCAAGGTAATTGTTCGTCTGGGCCTGCATCCGGAGCTGACGGGTCATCTGGTAATGCTGGGCCCGCCGACTCAGCCTCCCCTGCTCACGGATGGCAGCACTGTTCCCATGGATGGCAGCAGTGTTGGCCTGGACGGCTGCAGTAAGGTGCTGGATATCCCCCTGCACCTCCCCCAAAGTGGTGACCACTGCAGCGCAGTTAGAGCTGACATCCTGCACTGCGTTGCTGAGGTTGGCAACGGAGCCCAGGCTGTCAGACACTTTCTGCAAGTGGTCCGCTATGGCCCCCATTTGTTCTGTCTGTCTGGCGTGATCCCTCGCCAACTGGTCCTGGACACCATCAGACACCCCCCTGGTCTTCTGGGTCGCCTTCCTGGGGCCCGAAGATGGATGTCCTCGGGTGGAAGGTGTCGCCCTTGAGGGGCTTCCAAGGATGGGGGAGGGGACGACAGACGGGCCAGGAGAAGGGGAGGAGACAGACAAGACTAATGAAAAGTCCTGCTCTGCCACAGCAGGATCTTCCACAACCACCTCGGCAGGTGTGGTGTGGCCACTCTCCTCCTCCACAACCTCTTCACCACCCAGTGGCTCGGGCACATGATGGCGTGGGGGGGATGGGGTGGAATGCAGGCTGACAGATGATGGCCCAGCTCCGTCATCTGTGGATGACACAAAGCAGACACATGTTGGTGGTCCCACACACTTGCCACATGTCCCCCCCCCACCCCCCCAAATGCAAAACATCAAATAGGGGATTATAAAACACTTACCTGTCCTTGTGCCTTCCTCCACGGAGTCATAGCCTGCGACCCCCTCCACCTGCTCCCTCTCCAGGCAGCGAGCAACCACCTCCTCCTCTGCGGTCAGGGTGACAGGACATGGGGGACCACCACCTGTGCCCCTCTCATACCTCCTGATGGAGGCCACCTTGTCCCTCACCTTGCGCCGCAGGTCATTTATTTTCTTTTGTATGTCCCCAGCAGTCCGGGTGGAGTAGCCCAGGACATTGACCCTGGCAGCAATCGACTCCAGGATGCCCTGCTTCCTCTCCCGGCTGGTCTTGCGGCTTTTTTTGCCATGGAGAAATTCATTCTCCGTCTCCATAGCCGAGATAATGACAGAGACCTCCTGGGTATTAAAATTGAGGTTCCTCCTCTCTCTGGGGGTAGCGGGAGCAGCCATTACAGAGCAAAAGTATCTTCCCTGGGGTGGGGGGAAACGGAACTACTTTTGCGCCGGAATGGCGTTTCCGCCAGCGCTTTTAAGCGCCCAGCGGAACGCATTGCGCTGACGTTTCCCAGGAAGTGGTGCCGACGGAAGTTGTGAGCATGCGCACAAGGGGGCGAGGGGAGCCGCACTCACTGCGCATGCTCCGTGGATGATGCGCTGAACGTAAGCCTCTGCGCCGGCCTCCGCCCATCATTTACATATGATCACACCCACTTCCACTTGCGTCGGGTTACGCCAGCGCATTATCGTTACTCTGGCGCAAGTTTACGCGCAACTGCTATGTGAATTACAGGAATTGCGCTGAAAGGGTCTTCAGAGTAACGTAAATGAGAAGCGTTACTCCAGAGGAAAGATACTCTCATCTACCTGAATCTGGCCCATTCTATGTACAGAATACCTCCAGGTAGCCATATTGCATTGCACTTTACAGAAAATTATAGAGCTGCAGGTTGAAAAGGAAAGGTCATTTTTAATAACATTCAATTACAATCTGACTTATGTGGCAATTTGATACACTATAATATTTTTTTCTATTTGCTATTTTTTTTTCCCACGAAAGTGAAGTTACCCTTTAAAGTTGAACTCTAGACATATAACTAAATACACTGGGGAAATATATATGTGAGTGCTGGTTTACGTGCCGAAGTATTTCTTTTTTTAAATTTTCACAGCTCTTCCACACTGCAAAGCCCAAGGCAGGCAACCTGATTCTTCTATGTTGTAGTTAACCTCTTGCCGACCAGCCGCCGCAGTTTTACGGCGGTAGGTCAGCTAGGCTGCGCAAAATCACGTAATATGACGCGATTTTGCATTTTAGACGCTAGAGGCGCGGGCACGATCACCGCCGGGCACCCGCGATCGCTCATTACAGAGTGAGAACCGGGAGCTGTGTGTGTGAACACACAGCTCCCGGTCCTGTCAGGGGGAGAAATGCCTGATTATCTGTTTATACAATGTATGAACAGCGATCTGTCATTTCCCCTAGTCAGTCCACCCCCCCTTCAGTTAGAACACACACAGGGAACATAATTAACCCCTTCCTCGCCCCCTAGTGTTAACCCTTTCTTTGTCAGTGCCATTTTTACAGTAATCAATGCATTTGTATAGCACTGATCGCTATAAAAATGCCAATGGTCCCAAAAATGTGTCAAAGGTGTCCGAAGTGTCCGCCATAAGGTCGCAGTACCGATAAAAGCTGATCGCCGCCATTACTAGTAAAAAAATATTTACTGCATATACAGACTGATTTTACTGTTGGGGGTTTAGTAACACTTAAGGTAACACACACACATGTCTTGTCCTTCAGCCTGTTACTATACTGTGAAATGAGAAGCATCAGACTGATGAGGTCATCTCCCTGTCACTCTGCTTTCTACTACTATCAACATATTTTTTTAGCACCTAAGCACTGCAACCAACCAGACTGGCTGCTTTCCCCTCTGTTATTGTTATGAGCAGGGCTTTTTTTTCCCGGTGGAACTTGGGGGAACTCAGTTCCACCACCTCTGGCTCAGACCCTTTGTTGCCTGCTCACCACGAATCACTTGTAAACACAGAAGTCCAGTTTCTGTCTTTACAAGTGACAGCTCTGCACTCTGTGTGTAACCCCCTGAACTCTGCACATAATGCAATCCTGGTATTTAATGCCCCTTTAACGCTCTCTTACTGTTTGTGAGGTGTGTGTGGGGGCGGTTTTTTTTGGGGGGGGGGGGTCGTAGTTGAGTTCCATCACCTTTTGTTTGAGAAAAAAAAGCCCTGGTTTTGAGTAAGGCTCGTGGAGGCTGAAACATGTCAACCTTTTCCCGGATCATTACCCCTGTGCTGTATTGCCCCTGTGCTGTATTGCCCCTGTGCTGTATTGCCCCTGTGCTGTATTACCCCTGTGCTGTATTACCCCTGTGCTGTATTACCCCTGTGCTGTATTGCCCCTGTGCTGTATTGCCACTGTGCTGTATTGCCCCTGTGCTGTATTGCCACTGTGCTGTATTACCCCTGTGCTGTATTGCCCCTGTGCTGTATTGCCCCTGTGCTGTATTGCCCCTGTGCTGTATTACCCCGTGCTGTATTGCCACTGTGCTGTATTACCCCTGTGCTGTATTACCCCTGTGCTGTATTGCCCCTGTGCTGTATTGCCCCTGTGCTGTATTGCCACTGTGCTGTATTACCCCTGTGCTGTATTGCCACTGTGCTGTATTACCCCTGTGCCGTATTGCTTGAATAAAGACAAAGGACTACAGTTTATCATTGCCAGCCCTTTTGATCGTTTTCCCTCCCTTAGCCTGAGCTCTGTAGCACAGGGAATTCCAAGAGGCTGATACCAGGTCTATTGCAGATACTTACATTACTTATATTTAACCTCTTGGCACCAAGCGCACACAAATATACGGCCTCTTAGCGACGGGCGCTTGCTGCTGAGCGGCCACATATTTGCATGCAATAGCACCAATAGAGCTGTGCCAAGAGCAATGCGCCATGTACGCTTCCAGCACAGTTATCAGTGGCTAACAGGAAGCTCCCATTCATTGCTTGCAATCAGGAGCTTTCTGATCATGTGTCAGCCAATCACGGCTGTCACATGACCATAAGCCTTGGCCCTCTTTAGTCATTCTAAACCCCTTAAAGGGCCAGCAGGCTCTAAGGGGTTAAATGATATGCACTAATGCAGGGCTTGACGAATTTGCTTGGAATCTAGGAGCCAGCTAAAAAAGTTAGGAGCCAGGAACGGGCCCAGTCCCGCCGAGCTCGGGTGCAGAAGCCTGCGTGAGTAGTGCCCTCATATGAAAACGGTGTTCAAACCACACATGTGAAGTATCGCTGCGATTGGTAGAGCGAGAGCAATAATTTTAGCCCTAGACCTTCTCTGTAACTCAAAACATGCAACCTGTAAAAAAAATGTAGATGTCGCCTATGGAAAGTTTTAAAGGTTAAAAGTTTGTCGCCATTCCACGAGCAGACGAAATTTTGAAGCTCGATTTGCTGGGTATCAATTTACTCGGCGTAATATCTTTCACAGTATAAAATAAATTGGGCTAACTTTACTGTTTTATTTTATATTTAAAAAAGTGTATTTTTCTCCAAAAAAGAGCGCTTGTAAAACCGCTGCACAAATACGGTGTGACAGAAAGTATTGCAACAACTGCTATTTTATTCTCAAGGGTGTTAGAATAAAATATATATATAATGTTTGGGGGTTTTAAAGGGGTGTTCCAGCCCAAAAATGTGTTTATTAAAAGTCAGCAGCTACAAAAAGTGTAGCTGCTGGCTTTTAATAAACACTCACTTACCTGCTCCTGCGTTCCAGCGACGCACCGACCGGGGCTCCGCTCCTCTCCCCCCCTCCCCGGCCGGCGTCTCCATCCTGACTGTGGGCACCCAGCCGTAACAGCCTTCGGCTTCACGGCCGGGCACCCACTGCGCATGCGCGAGTCACACTGCGCATGCACGCGCGGCGCGGCTCGCCTCTGATTGGAGAGGCGATCGCATGGGACCTGTCAGTGTCCCATGTGATCGCCTACAGGGAGGGGCTGGTGTAGGCGATTAAGGCTTAATCGCCTAACCAGCCCCTCGGCGGAAGCAGGAAGTGGGACAGGAAGTCCCACTCCTACTGAAGCCCCCACTCCCCCCCCAAAAAAATTACATGCCAAATGTGGCATGTATGGGGGTAAGGAGTGGGATAAGAGGAAGTTCCAAATTTGGGTGGAACTCCTCTTTAACTTCTAAGTAAAGGGAAGGAGATGGAAACAGGCAGAGGTGATCGAATACCACCAAAAGAAAGCTCTATTTGTGGGAAAAAAGGACGCAAATTTTGTTTGGGAGCCACGTGGCACGACCGCGCAATTGTCTGTTAAAGCGATGCAGTGCCGAATCGCAAAACCTGGCCGGGTCCCTTAGCTGCCTAAGGCTGTATTCACACTATAGCGCGGCGTATTGTACCGCAATTTGCTGCGACAAATTGTGGCGTTTTGTCCCGCGATTTGCCGCGACACAACGCGTTGTTTTTTAGCCTTGTTTTCGCTGGAGGGGTGATTTTTAACATTGTCGGCTATGCCCGAACGCCGAAGCCGCCTGAAAAAAAGGGTCCGGGACTTGTTTTGAGCTTCAGGCGTACGGCGTTTCGGCGTTCGGCGTGGAGATGTGAACCATCTCCATAACCGACAATGTTAAATCACGTATTTCAGGCTGCAATAGCGTAGGGCGTAAAAACACCTACCAATGCAGCCTAAAGGTCCGGGTCTTAAGTGGTTAAAAAAAATGCATTTTTTTTTTTGGGCCAATTTGTTGGCCCCAAAAAAGGACGCTCACTAACACACAGCTCCTTTCTCTATCTGCAATGTAGAGAGCCTCCTAACTCTCCCGTAGTCCAAGGTAGGGGGCGAGCACGACACTCCACACCAGGGAGAAAGCCTTGCATTTAGGGCTGCAACTAACGATTATTTTCATAATCGATTAGTTGGCTGATTATTGTTTCGATTAATCAATTAATCTGATAATAGCCTTAAAAAAAAAAAATTGCATTTTTTATTTTTTTTGGGCCAATTTGTTGTTGGGCAGATTACAAAACACAAATTGCCTCAAAAACACATTACATGATTTTCTGCAGCTTGAAGTATATTGAACCAAAAAAAAACAAAATATCACCGTTTTGTGTTAAAAAGTCCTTGCCCTGTCCAAATACGCAGCAGCTGAAAAAGAATCATGGATGTGAACGTGTCCCATAGGAAAACATGTAAATGAACTGTAACGTGTTTCTGCAAAAAGCACCAAAACACAGCGGTGTGACCCCCGGCCTGAGATGTTTAGTAACATAATGGGGTTAAAAAACAAAAAAGGATAAAAAGAGCAAATAATCGCTACTGTAAGGGCTTAATTTTTTTACTGTGGGACAGCGAAAGTAATATTTACAGTAGCAATTAGCTTTTTTGTACTATAAAGGGCTAATTTTCATTTTTTTAACCCCATTATGTTACTGGCCGATTAATTGATTATGAAAATCGTAATCGATTAATTTCACAATCGATTAGTTGTTTCGGCCCTAGTATATACCATTACATTCAGCATACTTCCGACATGTACAGTAGGCTGTTTGTTTATGTGTTTTCGCTGTACTTTTATTGTTCTTTTCCACCCGGTTTCCGGGTCCTCGCTCCCGCGGGAGTAGACGTTCTTATGCAGCGGCGCAATGTCATCTGGGACTTAGCCCAGATGATTGATGTGCTTGATAAAAACTTCCCCCCGGCGGAGCAGGCGCATCACGAGTTTCCGAAAATAGCCGATCTGGGAGTCTGCTCTATACGGCGCCTGCGCAGTCAGCTCTACACAGCTCCTAGTCTGTGTAGACTCCCAGTTCGGCTATTTTCGGAAACTCGTGACGCGCCTTATCGCGCCGGGGGGGACGTTTTTATCAAGCACGTCAATCATCTGGGCTAAGTCCCAGATGACATTGCGCCGCTGCATAGGAACGCCTACTCCCACGGGAGTGAGAACCCGGAAGCCGGGTGGAAAAGAACAATAATATGCTATGTACAGCAAAAAAAAAAACATCATACTGTACATGTCGGAAGTATGCTGGATGTAATGGTATATACATGAAAAAGGGAGAGGGGGGGAGAAAATTGGGATTTTCTAATCGGTGCTATAAATGATTCAAAGATTGAATAAGAAAGAAAATATTATTGGACCATAGATGGTACAAAAAATATAGAAAAACATTTATTAAGATAAATGCCAAGATGAGGCTGGATGCTATACCAAACACATCTCACGACCAATGCTGTTTGATCGGGCCTATTTCCATCTTGTGCCCAGTCTCATCCATCTAGCTACCTCTTGTTATTTTTAACTCTCCCCATATTTTTTGTGTCGGATCATTGGACCAGCTATCCTTCCCTACGGGGGAGGTACATTCCACCTGGCGGTGGGATCACTAGACAAGTTTTGGTCATTTCGGTATAGGGTCCATATTATAAGCCATGATTGCCACAATCTACCCCTGAAGAAGCTTACCACAAGCGAAACATGTCGGGATACATCTACTTTCTTCTAGCTTGCCCACAATACACTAATCTGTGACTGTTTATTATCTCCATTGTTGTGCATTTACAACACCCCGTGTTTTGTGGATGTATTTTAAAATTGATTTATATCTTAATGGTTTTTTATATTTTTTGTACCATCTGTGGTCCAATAATATTTTCTTTCTCATTCATTCTTTGAATCATTAATAGTACCGATTAGAAAATCCCAATTACCCCCCCCCCCCCCTCTCTCCCTTTTTCATTGCAACTTTTCTGGGTGGTGCCTATGTGGTGCCTAAATTACATTGTGTGCTTCTTGTGATTGGACCACGTTTATACAATGGTATATACATGTTTTTAGGGTGAACCTCCGCTTTAAATTTGCAGCCATCATTAAAATATAACCAGGTAATCCTCCCAAAAAGGTGTTTTTGCCACACAATATACAGGCATGTCCTCTATTGTCACCATCAGGAACCCCATCCTGAGAAATGCCATGCAGCCCCCTAGGAGTGCATATAGAAATGAAGTGGCTACAAAAGTCTGTGGGCGGTAAGCAGTACTGAGATGCAACACAGGATGAAAAAATAAAAATAAATAACGGCGAAAACAGCATTTTACTAAAAAAGGCAATTGTGTATAATACCCTATGCTCTAACAGTCTAAATGTCGTTACAATTACATCTGCTTTTAGTTGGGAAGCAAATTACAAATTGAGTGTTTACTCTCTCGAGTGCCTAATCAGCAAACCTCTGTGTTTAAATAAATACGATAATAAAAAAGGAAGCTCAACATTTCAAAATGGGAAGCCACATGAATAATTAATTATACTGACAACAGAAACACCGCACCGCGCCGAGATCCAAAAATTATATTTTTCCATTAATAAAATAGCCAGAAGGAACATACTGACGCATTTCGCAACATGCTCTCAAACAAATTCAATACGATCCAATTCAAGTGAGTATTCCTGTGCCGTAGTTCAATTTCTTGGCAGCAGGAATCACCGGAACGCAATGTTCTTACAATTATTTGTTTTATTTATGAACCCATAGTATGAAATCATCAACGTAACGCTCCCCTTGTCATTCATTTTATTATTCAATGAGAAACACGCCTTCATCTAGCCGGAAAATGGAATTCGTGTACCAGTAATTAATTCCTCGTTACAGCAGGAAAGAACATAAGCCAATACAATGGCCTTCTTAATTGGGCTATTATGAACACCCTGCTGGTCATTTCTCATTCTTCTGAAATATATGCCGTTATCTTTTCTTCCTGCCCCTTCTGGTGTATGTTGGCTTCATAAGGATCTGTATATTCCCAAGACGATTGCCACGAATACCGAAAAAAAGACAAATGAACAACATTACAGAGATGGGCTACATATGTGCCAAAACGTGCTTTAAATTCAAATTGGTTTCGGGTCTGGGGGCAGGATGTCGTTTTACGAGCCATTTATAAAACGTGTGTCACAATCTTCCTGCGTCAAATATAGAATGAATTTATAGGGTTTCTGTAAACATCCGTTTTATAGGACTCTATACATAAAGCGTGATCGAGCGGCTCCTGCTAATCAATGCAAATCTTTCTTTTACTGGCTCCCTTGGCTTGTGCTGATAACAGTCGCCTTTGAAACAGCGAGACGAGGGATCTAAACATTGGATTTGTAGCTGTGGTGTTGGTGTCAAAGGTTGTCTTTGTAGAAAAATTATTTTTATATATTTTTTTTTTCCCCCTAGATAGCTTCCTTTACCTTAGTGCAATCCTCCTTCACTTACCTCATCCTTCCATTTTGCTTTTAAATGTCCTTATTTCTTCAGGATTATTTCAGGCGTTATTTATGCGCTATTTTTAGCACTAAAACGCCTGAAATATGCCTCAGTGTAAAGGGGCCTTAAAGGGGTTGTAAAGGAAAAAAAATTGTAGCGCCTGTGTACTTTTTAGTACAGGTGCTGTTCCTAAATTTAAGGGGGATGAGAGAGTAATTTGGCTCTCATCCAGTGATTTGATTAAATTGGGTCTCTGTTTTAGCTGGGCTGTGCTGTGGGCTCATTCTGTTGTCCCTGGGGTGTTGTTACACCGCGGGGCGATAGGTGGCAGAGTTCAGGCTGGGGTGTCTCTTGCCAGCAGCCAATCAGGAGGGGTTTGCTGGGGGGAGAGTACTTCTGGAGCAGACGCCATGTGGCGGGGTCCTTGTTCCTGGTGCGGCACCCACCTTTAGGGTGACCGTACATCACGGTGCCCCGAGCGTTATGGCCTACCTGGCCGGGGCGTGGGTGCTACGCGGAGATCCTGGTTCCGGGTCCATGTCGGCCCGGAGCAACTGAAGTTGTGACGGGACTCCAGTGATCGACTGGGGTCCCATCTTCGAAGATCCCAAGCGAGTTTAGCTGTTTGGTGGGGAGTCCAGTTGAGGAGCACCAATGAGAGGCTGGTGATCCAACAGCATTGGAGCGAATCATCGGGGATCGAGGTGACCAGACACTGGGAGGTTGGATGTCAGCAACCTGTCAGTCGGTGACCAACTGAGAACTACCTAAGGTCAGATTCAGGCACTAAATTCACTGAGGAACATTTACCTCATGATTTACGTTCTAGGCGAGGGTCTGTGGCAGAGGCCTATTTTCCCACAAGGTTTTCAGTGATACCCTGGCTGCCAAGTCGGTGTGAGAGGCCTGTCCAGGTACACTACACTGGAGTGGCGATGAAAGAAAGTGTCGTTTGAAGCAGGCCTCAATCTGTTACTCTTCTCCTCATCCATCTTTTCTTATTCACCTCAAGTTTTATTGTTTTACTGTGTTGGGCAAAATAAAGCACAAGAAAAGACATCCACTGTTTGGACATTCCATCACTGCTGCTCTCTTCAACTACCCTAGACATCGAAGCTATAGAGGTAACAGGCCGACCCAAATCTATCATGGGGCTCCTTCGGGGTAGCGCTACAATGTTTTTCCCTAAATAGCTTCCTTTACCTTAGTGCAGTCCTCCTTCACTTACCTCATCCTTGGACTTTGCTTTTAAATGTCCTTATTTCTTCTGAGAAATCCTCACTTCCTGTTCTTCTGTCTGTAACTCCACACAGTAATGTGAGGCTTTCTCCCTGGTGTGGAATGTCGTGCTCGCCCCCTCCCTTGGACTACAGGAGAGTCAGGACGCCCACTAACACACAGCTCCTTTCTCTATCTGCAACGTAGGCAGCGTCCTGACTCTCCTGTTGTCCAATGGAGGGGGCGAGCATGACACTCCACACCAGGGAGAAAGCCTTGCATTACGGTGTGGAGTTACAGACAGAAGAACAGGAAGTGAGGATTTCTCAGAAGAAATAATGACATTAAAAAGCAAAATGGAAGGATGAGGTAAGTGAAGGAGGACTGCACTACGGTAAAGGAAGCTATTTAGGGAAAAACATTGTAGCTCTACCGCCCGAAGGAGCCCCTGGATAGATTTGGGTCGGCCTGTTACCTCTATAGCTAAGTAAGTAAGTGAAGGAGGACTACACTAAGGTAAAAGAAGCTATTTAGGGAAAATAAATTGTACCTTTAACCCCTTAAGGACCGCCGCATGTACATTTACGTCGGCAAAATGGCACAGGCAGGCACATCAACGTATATATATGTTGCTGCCTTGACGTGGGTCGGGGGTCCGATCGGGACACCCCCGGTACATGCGGCGGTCCGGTTTGCTGTGCGAGCGATCCGGGATGAGGGGGCGGCTATTCGTTTTTGTCCGCCCCCTCCGGATCGCTCCCAGCCAATCCGCGTGCTCCCCGCCGTGTCACTTCCTCCTCCTGTGTAAACACAGGAAGGGGGAAGTGATGTGATCTCTGCTCTCGGCGGTATTTTCAACCGCCGCTGAGGAGAGATCACATCACACAGTAAGTCTGCACAACACTACACTGACACCAGGACACACAGGCACACTTAACCCCTTGCGATCACCCCCCCCCCCTCCCCCTGTCACAGTGTCACTGAATGCAGTAATCATATATGTATGATTACTGTATTTAGTGTCAGTGTGACAGGCAGTTAGTTAGGTTCAGGGTAGCTCCCGTACCCCCCCCTAATAAAGTTTTAACCCCTTGATCACCACCCTAGTTAACCCTTTCACTCCCTATTGCCAGCGTCACTTTTTCTGATCGCTGTATTAGTGTCGCTGTTCCCGCTAGGTAGCAAATTTATTTTTTATTGCGATTTTTTTTTTACTAAAGACATGTGGCTGAATACATTTTGGCCTAAATGTTTGACTAAAATTTAGTTTATTCAGTTTTTCTTATAACAAAATGTAAAAAATATAGATTTTTTTTAAAAATGTCGCTCTATTTTTGTTTATAGCGCAAAAAATAAAAATTGCAGAGGCGATCAAATACCACCAAAAGAAAGCTCTATTTGTGGGAAGAAAAGGACACAAATTTTGTTTGGGAGCCACGTCGCACGACCGCCCAATTGTCAGTTAAAGTGAGTCAGTGCCGAATCGCAAAAAGGGGCCTGGTCCTTTACCTGCATTTTGGTCTGGGTCTTAGGTGGTTAATGTACCTTTACAACCCCTTTAAACAACAAAGACTAATCATCTATGGGTCGCTTGTGTGGTCCTACCTGATGACACACAGGGCTGATTTACTAAAACTGGAGAGTGCAGAATCTGGTGCAGCTGTGCATGGTAGCCAATCGGCTTCTAATTTCAGCTCGTTCAATTAAGCTTTGACAAAAGAAACCGGAAGCTGATTGGTTTCTATGCAGAGCTGCACCTCATAGTCTTTGCAACATAACATCCCTGCCAGATCCTCTTCTTACTGTGGATGTTTCATTCAATCCTATGGGAGCTATAATCTTTATGGCCTCTAGCGGTGTGTGTCTCTCCCATAGAAATAATAAGGGCCATAGCACACCTGCATTAAGAAGAAGACCCGGCTTTAATTGCTTTTTAATAAATAAGTCATATATAATAAATACACTTTAAAGTCAGGGGACATAAATAGATGACAGAAATTAGATTTAGAATACAGATAATGAGTTTTTTTCCCTAGTCTCCTAACCTGTCCCCGAAACTCAGTTGGCAGCTAAAGCTTGCCATACACCAGCAAAATGTAATTCATACTCTCATTTGAGAAAAAAAAAAAGGCCATTAACCACTTCAGCCCCAGACTATTTGGCTGGTTAAAGACCAGGCCACTTTTTGAGATTCGGCACTTTAACTGACAATTGCGCGGCCGTGTCAAACAAAATTGACACTTTTTTTCCCACAAATAGAGCTTTCTTTTGATGGTATTTGATCACCTCTGCGTTTTTGTTTTGTTGCACTATAAACAAAAATAGAGCGACAATTTTGAATATTTTTTTAACTTTTTGCTATAATAAATATCCCCGAAAAATATATAAAAAAAAATGTTTTCATCAGTTTAGGCCGATACGTATTATTCTACATATTTGTGGTAAAATAAAAAATATTGCAATACGCGTTTATTGGTTGGTTTGCGCAAAAGTTATAGCGGCTACAAAATAGGGGATAGTTTTATGGCATTTTTATTAACCACTTTAGGCCCGCGCTACCGTCGGATGACGGCAACAGCGTGGGCTTGAATATCCAACATGCCGTCATTTGACGGCATGTCATTCTGGCGTTCCCAGCGCGCGCTGTAGTGCGCGCTGCAGGGAAGCCCTGTGTTGTCCATGTCCCTTGGACACGGCCAATCACAGATCGCGGCAAACGGCCGATCAGAGTGGCCGTTTGCGATGCGATCTGTGGGCGAATGAGAGATGATCTCTCATAGATCATCTCTCATTGCCGTTTTACACAGAGACAGCGTCCTGTCTCTGGAGGGGAGGAGCCCGATCTGTGTTCCTTCCTACATAGGGACACAGATCGGTCACCCCCCCAGTCACCCACCCTCCCACTACAGTTAGAACACACCTAGCATACACATTTAACCCCTTCCTCACCCCCTAGTGTTAACCCCTTCAATGCCAGTCACATTTATACTGTAATTAGTGCATATTTATAGCACTGATCGCAGTATAAATGTGAATGGCGCTAAAAATGTGTCGAAAGTGTCCGATGTGTCCGCCATAACGTCGCAGTACCAATAAAAATCGCAGATCGCCGCCATTTCTAGTAAAAAAAAAATAATAAAAAATAATAATTCTCTCCCCTATTTTGTAAGCGCTATAACTTTTGCGCAAACCAGTCGCTTATTGCGATTTTTTTTTTTTACCAAAAATATGTAGAAGAATACGTATCGCCCTAAGCTGAGAAAAAATGTTTTTTTTTTTTTTTAATTGAGATATTTATTATAGCAACAAGTAAAAAATATTGTATTTTTCTTCAAAATTGTCGCTCTTTTTTGTTTATAGCGCAAAAAATAAAAATCGCACAGGTGATCAATTACCACCAAAAGAAAGCTCTACTTGTGGGGAAAAAAGGATGTAAATTTTGTTTGGGAGCCACGTCGCACGACCGCGCAATTGTGAGTTAAAGCGTCGCAGTGCCGGAAGCTGAAATTTTACCTGGGCAGGAGGGGGGTGTAAGTGCCCAGTATGCAAGTGGTTAATATTTTTTTTATAGTAATGGTGGTGATCAGCGATTTTAATTGTGACTGCGACATTATGGCGGACACATCAGACACTTTTGACACCATTTTGGGACCATTGTAATTTTTACAGCGATCAGTGCTATAAAAATGCACTGATTACTGTAAAAATGACACTGGCAGTGAATAGGGTTAACTTGTAGGGGGCGCTGAAGGGGTTAAGTGGGACCTGGGGAGTAATTCTTACTGTTAGGTGGCGTGGCTTGCTGTGACACATCACTGTTTGCTGTTCCCGATGACAGGGAACACGATCAGTGACAGTGTCACTAGGCAGAACAGGGAGATGTTGTGTTTACACTAACATCTCCCCGTTTTTCCTCCCCGTGAGACGATCAAGGGTCCCGCGAAGATTGAGTCCGCGGGACCCATGGTCGGGCTCACGGAGCTGTCGGCGGGCGCACGTCCACAATGCCGCTTCTTAAAGGGGACGTATATATATACCTCCTTCTGCCTGTCCGTGCAATGCTGGCGACGTGCGCTGGTCGGCAAGCAGTTAAAGCATGTGATTTTTGCCATCATTGCGTCCACCAATTTTGCTTAGAAGCCCCTAAAATTCTATTCGATTTTTTACACACAATATTTGTTACCACCAGGTAATTTTACATAATCACAGTTATGGTCTATATTATAGTTGGATACAAAACATTAAATTAAATATGTCTGTTAACTCCAATTTATTGAGATTTTCTACTTTTCAACTGAAAAACAATTCATCTACATATGACAATCTAATATTTTATTATAACACTTTGAGAGCAAAGGACATTCTCAAAATGAATTCTTCTCCACCAGTCATAAACAATATGTACACAATATGTCACATTTTTACAGCACTTATGCCGCGTACACACAATCAGTCCATCCCATGAGAATGGTCCGAAGGACCGTTTTCATTGGTTAACCGATAAAGCTGACTGATGGTCTGATGTGCCTACACACCATCGGTTAAAAAAACTATTGTGTCAGAACGCGGTGATGTAAAACACAACGACGTGCTAAAAAAAACGAAGTTCAATGCTTCCAAGCATGTGTCGACTTGATTCTGGGCATGCGCGGCTTTTTAACCAATGCTTTTGCATACTAACGATCGGTTTTGACCTATCGGTCAGGCGTCCATCGGTTACATTTTAAAGCAAGTTCTCTTTTCTTTGACCGAAGGATAACTGACCGACAGGGCCCACACACGATCGGTTTGGACGGATGAAACGGACCTTCAGTCCGTTTTCATCGGTTTTGACTGATTGTGTGTACGCGGCCTAAGAGCCGGTTCACACTCCCGTGGCACGACTTCGGGGGCGACTCTGCAAGTCGTACCGAGGACGACTTCGGGGGCGACTCTGCAAGTCGTCCTGAGGACGACTTCAGAGGCGACCAGCAAAACGACTTCTGTATAGAAGTTAATGCAGGTCGCCCCGAGCCGCCCCCGAAGTCGTACAGGAACCTCTTTCTTGCGGCGCTCCTATTAGAACGGTTTCATTGCATTGAATGGGACGCGACTCGTCAGTCGCCCCAGTGTGAACCGGCTCTGACGAGCGCTAATGAAGATCCACTGATAGGGTGGCACTAAGCACTTACTGATAGGCACTGTATTGGCACTAATGGGTACTTTAGTGGCACTGATGTGGCACTGCATAGCACAGATGTGGCACTGATGTAGCACAGATCTGGCATTGTAGGGCCCTGATGAGGCACTGTAGGGCAGTGATGTGGCACTGATTGGGCACAGATGTGCACTGACGGGGCACAGAAGAGGCACAGATGTGCACTAATGGGGCAATGTAGAAAACTTCTGGGCACTGATAGGGCACAGATGTGCACTGATGTGGCACTTCCGGGCACTAATGGGGCAATGTAGAAAACTTCTGGGCACTGATGGGGCACAGATGTGCACTGATGTGGCACTTCCGGGCACTAATGTGCACTATAGAGCACTGCTGTGGCACTGATAGGGTACATATGTCCACTGATGTGGCACTGAAGGCGATACTGCTGAGCACTGATGTGGCACTGAAGGTGATACTGCTGAGCACTGATGTGGCACTGAAGGCGATACTGCTGAGCACTGATGTGGCACTAAAGGCGATACTGCTGAGCACTGATGTGGCACTGAAGGTGATACTGCTGAGCACTGATGTGGCACTGAAGGCGATACTGCTGAGCACTGATGTGGCACTAAAGGCGATACTGCTGAGCACTGATGTGGCACTGAAGGCGATACTGCTGAGCACTGATGTGGCAATAATTAGTAGAAGAATGCATTTTCATTTTCTTTCCACATTTTCCAAAAACTTGTGGAAAAATGACTTGTTCAAAATACTCATTATGCCTCATAGAATGTTGGGGTGTTTTCTTTCCAAACTGGGGTCATTTTGTGGTATAATATATCTAACTGTATTTTCTGTCATATAGTATAATACTCTAAAAACTTTGTCAGATATATTGTATTTGTTATTATTTGATGTTTCAAAATGAAAAAAAATTTAACCAGAAAAGCCCCTAAAATTGTGTTTAGACCTGCTACTTAATGGAAATTAGAGAAATGAACGGAGACTGGTTTATTTTGTGCCCAGCATGCGCATCACAATATGTTCTTTTCATCCGATAAGAAAGGAAAACATTATTCTATTAGACTCCATCAAATGTTCTCATTACTACTGTCGAAAACAATTATCGATTTCACTCCATTAACTATTAGAAAATCAAATGACCATTCGGAAAATGAAAATTTTCTAGTAAACTTCTACGGCTTTAGGGGCAGCTTAACGAAGTGCGTCTTCAACAATGCCATAGTCTTTGTATAACCAGACGTGATTAGAACGCAGCTTTGCTCTAATACAAGCCAATGTTTCAAATGCAATATAAGAGAATGGATGAATAATGTTCCACAGAAATGGTAAAGATCGTGAATTCTTCTGTACGGGAAAAATAAAAGATGATTATTAAAGCCAAAATTCCAACAAAAATCCAATTGCATTTTCCCCTGCTTCCCTTTCCACTTGAGCCGCGTTCTTCTTATCCCTTCTGTCTGCACTGAATGTGTTACACTGTAGCGGGAGTTATCCTATCTGACAAGAGAGCGGGCAGACGCCACTTGGAAACATATCTCGCCGTCTGCCTGCGTGGCAATTTGCCAAAATTGTCTGTATTGTTCGGGAATCGCTGGTGATGGGGCATCTGCGGGGGCACTTTTGACAGATGCAATTTTATCACATATTCAGTAAATTGACTTTTCCTTTTCTCTGCATTAGTTGGGGATATTATCTTGATATTAGGCAGTGGTTTTTCTGGACAAAAGATGCGCTAAAGCAAAATTGAAGCTGTAAAAGAAAATTGTCGTGTCATTTTAGTGCATTATTTTTTTTTACTTTTTTGAGTTGGTAAGATTTACCTGAATTCCTTTTTTGTACAATTTTCAGATTTTTACTGGCTCTGGCGTCTTATAATAATCCATTGATAATTCTGTAGGCTTTCCTTTTACTGCTTTTTAACAGATAGCAATTAGCATTCCTACTAAACAGCTGCTGCTTGAAAAACAAAATCTATGTCTACCCTAAAGGCCACGTACACACGATACAAAAATCGCATTTGGAAAAATTCGTACGACGAGCTGTGTGCCGATTTTCGGATCGTTAATACGGTGCTTTCGACAGCCTACTTCACTTTTTCGCCATACAAAATCTGGATGTCCAACTATAACATTTTTGTCGGATGTGAACTCAACATCCGATTTTTATTCCAGTAGTACGTTTTTTTGTGCGAAAAAAAATAATTTGTAAGAGCAAGACTTCACATGCTCCGAAACGAAAGAATACATACTAGGGTTGTCCCGATACCGATACTAGTATTGGTATCGGGACTGATACCGAGCATTTGCGGGAGTACTTGTACTCGCGCAAATGCTGCCGATGCCTGACCCGATACTTCTCTATTGCAAGAGAGCGGCCGGAGAGTGGGCGGGGGGCAGAGAGCAGTCCTTAGGCGGCTAATAAGTGGCTGTAATATGTTCTTACTGTTCTTTATCACATCGCGCTATTCCCGGCGGCCCCTACCCTCTCGTCTCGTCGTACACTTGTGACATCATCTGAGATGGACGGGAGGAGAGGAGGGGCCGCCGGGAACAGCGCGACGAACAGTAAGAATTTATTACAGCCACTTATTACAGATGTCAGACGCTTCCTGCGCTACTCTGCAATTAAAATGAACTGAAACAAAAGAGTGCTCTGCTGTGCCCTGCCGTGCCCAGTACCCTGTGCCCAGTGCCCCACTGTGCCCAGTACGATGTGCCCAAGTACTCTGATTTGCCCAGTACCCGCTAAGCCCAATACCCCGCTGTGCCCAGTGCCCCACTGTGCCCAGTACAATGTGCCCAAGTACCCTGATGTGCCCAGCACCCTGCTGTGCTCAGTACCCCGTTGTGCCCTGATGTGCCCAGTGCCCCGATGTGCCCAGTACGATGTGCCCAGTACCCCGCTTTGCCCTTATGTGCCCAGTACCCTGATGTGCCCAGTACCCTGATGTGCACCATACCCTGTGCCCAAGTACACCGCTGTGCCCAGTGCCCTGATGTGCCCAGTACCCTGCTGTGCCCTGATGTGCCTAGTACCCTGATGTGCCCCATACCCTGTGCCCAGTACTCTGCTGTGCCCCATACCCTGTGCCCAGTACCCTGACCAAGAATGTAAGAGATATTCTTCAATTTTAAAACTGTCACATGACATTAGAAAAAAGTATCGATATTCGGTATCGGCGAGTACAAAAAGTATCGGTACTTGTACTCGGTCCTAAAAAAGTGGTATCGGGACAAACCTAATACATACAAAACTTTTCAACATGTCACGTGACTTCTGACGTTGTATTCTGTCGTACAAAATCTAAGCATGTGTACGAGGTTTTAGAATGAACTTTTTCTTATTTGTTTTTAGTCTGTTAAAAAAAAAAACCATTAGAAGTGTTTTGTAATATCTGCTTAAAGTGGTTGTATACCCCTAAAAAAAAAAACCTGCAAGGCAAAATGAGCTAGTATGACTAGCATACTAGCTCATTATCAATTAGTTACCTTAGATCGAAGCCCCCACAGCGGTCCTCAGACACGTCCTCCGTCGCTGCCATGATACCCGGAGTGACTTCCGGGTATCGCCGCTCCGGCGCTGTGACTGGCCGGAGCGGCGATGACGTCACTCCTGTGCACGCGTGAGAAATGGCACAAACCCCGTGCATGCGCACATTTCCAGCACTTTCCGTCAGGCTTGCATTCAAGAGCCGCCACGCTCAGTGTGGCTGCGCCATTGTCTACATCTAATTTAAAAACTACTGATTAAACAAATGTCGGACGTTTGTGTCATACGATTAAAATTTTATATCCATCTTTTTCATTTTCTTCAAAATCAGAATCGTCTGTCGAAAGATCCATACTAACAATCTGAAAATCAGCAGGTCGTTCATCGGACGAAATTTTACTTCCAATTTTCATATCGTGTGTATGGACGGGCCTTTTAGTCTGTGAAAACAATGTTACTAAGTACACAGAAAGAGGTATATGTAGAACCAGAAATGCCTCCTTTAATCGGCCCAGGGCAGTTTCTGTATTGGTCCATCATGTTCTATAATTGGCAGTCCTCAGGATCTGGATGTGTATGTTCACCCATATATGCCTGGAAAATGCTGATCCCGCTCATCAACAGAGCTCAATGACTGGGCGTTGGCCATATGACCAGGCGCTGTCAGGATGTGGAATTTCCAGTATTACAGGACAGGCCTTATACCAAACGTTACAATTAAGGTCTTTTAAGGTGGAATGAAACTTATAATAAAGAATACTGAAACCCTCCTTCTTGCCCTTCCCAACACTTCCAATAAAGTGGGATGCAGAGGATGCAGACCTCATAGCAGGCCAACGTTGGTTGCAGCTTCTAGAAGGAAGGTGGTGAAGGTGGAAGGAGGATTAAAAAAATCTTTACTATCATTTCACTTTGTCTAAGTTTATATTATAGGTCCATTTTCATAACATATAAAACTAGAAAAGATACAATTTCTGGGGAAATTGTGTGACGTGTTCTTGCCTCCACCAATACCTCTGACTGGAGACAGTGCCCCTGGAGATGTAAATGTGATGGACTAAAACAAGTATATAAAGCTAGCCACAGACATTACAGGGCAGATGAATGTGGAATGGATATCCCGCCATGCAAAGTTATTTTTTGGACAGATGCATAAACGTGAAGATTTTGGGCCAGATTCTCAAAAGAATTACCCCGGTGTATCTACAGATAATTCGAATATCCCACCAGCGTATCATTTTTTTGTATTCACAAAACAAGATACGCCGGAATTATGCTAGGATCCAACTGGCGTAAGTCACTTACACTGTCGGATCCTAAATGAAATAATATGCCAGCCGCTAGGTGAATATGCAAATGAGCCGATACGCCGATTCCCGAAAGTTTTTGTGCCACGTCGACGTAGTTTACGTAGGTTGCGTACGCGTAAGATTACCCCTGCTATAAGGAGGGGTAACCTTGCCTAGTTCCGGCGTAAGCCATGTTAAGTATGGACGTCGGGACAGCGTCGTGTTTTTCCGTCGTTTACGTCGTTTGCGTAACTCGTTGCGAATAGGCCTATACGTTAATTACGTTGCCGTCGTAATCGTATTTGTGGCGTACGATGGAGCATGCGCAGTGGCCTACGTTTAAGGCCGGCGCATGCGCAGTTCGTTCGGCACGGGGGCGTGCTTAATTTAAATACAGCCCCCCCCCCCTCCTTCCCTATTTGTTTTTTTTTTTTTTCAAATAACAGTTATTAGGCACAGGGTGACCCCCTGCAGAGAAAATTGTACAAAACTTCAGCAGAGCAGCAGAAAATACAGTGCATAGCATATTTCAGCACATTACAAGGCAGAAATCAGGGGTCCCTATTTGAGTTACGCGACCTTACGCCGTCCCCTTTACGCTACGCCGACGCAAATTACGGAGCAAGTGCTTTGAGAATACAGCACTTGCCCGTAAAAACTGCGTAGGCGTAGTGTAAAGGGGACGGTGTAAGGCCGCGTAATTCAAATAGGGAAGGAGGGGGGGTGCTGTATTTAAATTAAGCGCGCCCCCGTGCCGAACGAACTGCGCTACGCTACGCCGCAAATACGCATTTTTTTGAGAATCTGGCCCTCTGATTGTCTAAGTGCTGCTATGGGGGCACTTGCAGAAGCGGAGGAGCCGACAGCTCCAGTGCGGACCCCAGCAGGAGTTGTAAGGCGCCGCTCTGTGCAATACCATTGGGCAAAGCAGCAAGTAGAAACCTTTTTTCATCTTAGGGAAAATAATGTTTTTGCCTTTTATAACCACTTTAATACCGCTTTAAGGCAAAATATAAACATTTATTTGGTTTGGCGATTTTTTTTAATAATCTCTTGGGAACTTTGTATGATTGTATTTTTCTGTATTGTTTATATCCTGCAGTTGGTCCAAGCACTTAACACCTACAAAATAATTATGCCATGTCAATAATGTTGTACCCTATAAGAGAAAGAAAGTCAACCATCACTTTTGCTTAGTTCAATTTCAATTTATAGAAATGCTTGCGAGAATTGGCTCCTTCTCAATCTCTGTAACATTTATAATGAAACACATTTGTACTTGGCTGAAATGCCGCAAGCATGACAGTTAAAAGAAAACTCCCTTCATGTAGAAGTTTGAAATGGGTTATATAAAGGTTTTTAAGTATTCAATTTTTTGTGTTTATTTCCTTTCAATATGAAGCATATAACATGGAATTTGTTTTTTAATATCCCCTTTTAGGCACAACTATATTCTCCGTTCACAGTGAAACATTCCCTTTAACTCATGACAGTTATCTCTTGTCAGCCCTGTTCCATCATTGACCTAATATGGCCACCTATCCAAGTTATGTCAGTGACATTGACCTAATATGGCCACCTATCCAAGTTATGTCAGTGACATTGACCTAATATGGCCACCTATCCAAGTTATGTCAGTGACATTGACCTAATATGGCCACCTATCCAAGTTATGTCAGTGACATTGACTTAATATGGCCATGTAGCCATATTAGGTCATGATGTCACGAGCATGCCCACCACCTTTGCTTACGTGGTGATCCCCCACCTGTAGGTACTGTATGTGTTGGTGGCGTACTGGATCCCAGAGTAGACTTAAATTCGGAGGTAAACTTTTAGAGACAACTTTCTTCCATGCAAAGTATTCCAAAAGGTCTCTGAAGTAGTCTGTATAGCCTTTGGCAGATGAGAGCATTAGGTACTGTATAAGTTTGGGTTTGACTCCAAGGCGGCTATAAGTGCCGGGTGCAATGTGCCAGGGTAATCCGCTGCACATACACAAGAGAACAGGGATGCTTGTGATATCATTGACCTGATATGGCCACCGTAGGGTGACCACGTGTCCCGGATTGCCCGGGACAGTCCCGCATTTTGCAGGTCTGTCCCGGGCACATTCATTCCAGGGCAATACAGTGTCCTAGAATGAAACTGACACAGCCACCCCCGCCCCCCGGGCCAATCTGATGCCCCCAAAAAAGACCACCACATCACCGCTTTACGCACTGACAGTACTTGTTCTGGCTGGGAATGCCTGGAGGAGCACAATCCCGCCCCCTGCTTGTGATTGGAGAAATCATAAATCCCGCCTCTTGTGTCCAATCACTCTGCTGTGATTCGTTACAGCACAAGATGATTTTTGGGAAGGGGGGTGTCCCTGAATGGTAGTTTGGAAATGTGGTCACCCTAGGCCACCGGCCTTATTAACCACTTAAGACCCGGACCATTATGCAGGTTAAGGACCTTGAACCTTTTTGCGATTCGGCACTGCGTCGCTTTAACTGACAATTCCACGGTCGTGCAA
Organism: Rana kukunoris; assembly: GCA_029574335.1. NCBI lineage: Eukaryota > Metazoa > Chordata > Amphibia > Anura > Ranidae > Rana > Rana kukunoris. Next base: position 28,243,504 of record CM056055.1, on the reverse strand, counting down.
CGTGGCTCCCAAACAAAATTGGCATCCTTTTTTTCCCCACAAATAGAGCTTTCTTTCGGCGGTATTTGATCACCTATGCGGTTTTAATTTTTTGCGCTATAAACAAAAATAGAGCGACAATTTTGAAAAAAAACAATATTTTTTACTTTTTGCTATAATTAATATCAAAACATTTTGCAAATTTTACAGCGATAAGTGCTATAAAAATGCACTGATTACTGTGAACATTACAATGGCAATGAAGGGGTTAACCACAAGGGGCACTAAGGGGTTAAGTGTGCCCTAAGGGAGTGATTCTTACTGTAGGGGGGCTTGGCTGTAGGTGTGACATCACTGATCGTCGTTCCCTATGACAGGGAACAGACAATCAGTGACACTGCCACACAAAAGAACGGGGAAGGTGTGTTTACACTCGCCTCTCCCCGTTCTTCAGCTCCTGTGACCCGATCGCGGGACACCGGCGGCGATCGGGTCCCGCAAGCGTGGTCACGGAGCTTTGGACTGGGTCGGCGCGCTCGCGACCTATGGCTGGGCTCCTAAAGAGGACATATATACGTCTATGTGCCCAGCCGTGCCATTCTGCCGACGTATATCGGCGTTAGACGGTCCTTAAGTGGTTAAGTCAATGACATTGATGTGATATGGCCACCTGTCTATATTAGGCCAATGACATTGACTTAATTTGACAATGTGGCCATATCAGGTCAATGATGTCTCGAGCATGCCCATCCCCAGCTCATAGGCACTGACAACTACCTTTCATTTTTCCCCTTAACTTATGTTTAGAGCAAACCCATCACTTGAGAGCATCACATAGCTTGATATAATCTAGTACAAAAAAATATTTTAACTATCAAAAAGCGTGCTGGCAGTAAATTCAGATTGGTACTGATCAGCAACTGCAAAACAAAGTGAATACCATGAGAACTGGTTCGCCAACCTGATTGGCGGTCATTTCGATGACCGAGATGCCTTTGTATTTATATCCGTTTGCAATTGTCCAGTACAAATCCCCCCATGCTTCAGTGGTCCAAGCAGTGTCGGCCTGACCATTAAGTGCGTACGGGCTCCGCCCCTCCCCCTATCCATGCATCCAGTCCCCTGATCTACATATAGGGCGCTGGACTATGGATTCCAATGGGGGGGAGTGTTTTTTTAAGCACGTGATTAGAACCAGAAGTTCTAATATGCTTCAAAAAAGGATGGGCTACCCTATCCAGTTGTGTGACAATAGCGAATGAATATTTTTACACAAAATCTTCTCCCAGCCAATCAGGAAGCGGGTTTTGAGACCTGTTTTCTGATTGGCCAAAATGTCAGGCGATCTTATTGGATGCCTAATGCCTAGGAGGAGGAAAGAGGAGCTGCATGGTGGAAGCTGCCCTGCTGATGGAGTGGACACAGCCTGCCACACCACCTGCCTCCAAGATGGGGTCCGCCATGCTGGAGGAGAGGTCACTGGAGCCGCAGCCTGCCACCTAGATGGGGTCTAAGGTGCTGGAGAAGAGGACACCAGATCCGTCGTCCGCCACCTAGATGGGGTCCGCCTCGCTGGAGGAGAGGACTCCGGAGCCGCTGCCCACAGCCTGCCACCTAGATGGCGTACAGCGAGCGGGGGGGTTTAGTGCCGTGGCCGCCCGGGGGGTGGTTGTTTGTCACCCCCCCCAAAAAAAAGTACTCACCAGCCACCACAGGGTCTGATGTCATCAATATTCATTCCTTGGGCATGATGACAGTCCACCAGCAGAGCACGCAGGAGCACCGTCTGCCGGGTAAGCAAACCAGTGCTTGTCTCCCCTAGAATAAACAAGCAGTTTTAACCTCCCTGGCGGTATGATTCTTTAAGATTTTAGGTGCTAAAAGCGGTACCATTATTTGCAAGGGAATTTGGCGTTTTATACTGTAGGCTTGTAATTCTTAGGAATAACTCACTTAAATCTATTCAAACAAGAGTCTAATAGGCATCCCGGGTATGATTTTTTTTTTTTTTTTTAATTAAAAATTATAATATAATAAATAATTATAAAAAATGATCACAAATGATAATATAATTATAGTAAAAATTATTCAATAATGTAATCAAATCAAAATCACTGAAATTTGCTCAGTTGCAGAATTTTTGCTGTCATTTTTTTTTTTTTTTTATGACGAATTTCCCCATAAATCGCTATCGCTAAATTCTGCAAGTGATTCTGATTTATTATCGCTGTTTTTTAGCTGCTCTAAAACAATTTTTGCCATAAAGGGACACTTTTGGTTGCTATGGGCAATCTACAGTTTGCAGGGAGAAAGAAAAGTTTTTATTATACAAAATGACATGTAGTGTACAGGGCAGACCACTAGGGACATGGGGGGTGTGTATTTTTTACATACAGTACTGTAATCTATAAGATTACAGTGTACTGTATGTATAGTGTTTGTTTACTTTTTTAAATTTGGCGCCGTTCCCCCCCCTACGTCGCGACGCTCGCAGGGAAGGGAATCGGCGGAACACACAGCATCAGGCGGACATCCGGCCGCCGTGTACTGCGGGGATTCGTCGCTGGATCGCAGAGAAAAGGTAAGTAAACTTTTTCTGCATCCAGCGAGGTAAGCGCGTGTGTGGCACGGGGTTACCGATATTAGCTTAAAAATCTCACCCCGTGCCACACACGTGAAGACCGCCAGGGAGGCTAGTCTGACCGGCGATCCAGCGGGAAACCCCCGCCGGATCGCCAGGAATTTTTGGGGAAAAAAAAAAAATGCACCCCGAGCGTGACTCGGGGTTACCGCTTCTGGCACTGAATGTTAACCCCGAGTCACGCTCGGGAATACCGCCAGGGAGGTTAAGGGGGGATTTGCCAATTTTGTTGGGCTTTAAGAAACTGGTGTGATCCTTTATAAAAAAAAGACTGCCAAACTCTCAAAAATCTGGAGGTGGGTAAAGAAACCTATCTCACTGAATCATAAAGGAAAATACTATTTTAGCAATCTGCAGAGGACATCTGTACAAATGAATCACAGACCTAAAAGTCAAATAGATTATACTCTTCGTTGAAAGGCCACTAAGTCTTAATGACTCATTACCCTATATAGACCTGTGACTAATAGACTTAAATGTAAAACTTTTAGAGGGTTAGCAGATCTGAAGTGCTATGTGCACATTGCTGCATGGGGGCCTTGGATTGGGATTGTAGGCCTTGATGATTGAGATGAAATGATAAGAGAAGGTTTTTCATGTCTCTGTTTCTTTCTATCTTTTTTAAAGCCCTACTTTGGGCAGCATGAAAAAATACTCCTGCAGTGCATTCAATAAAGCGGTAATAAAGTGTTACTAAACCCAGGACCCTGCATTCACTATACCTGGTCTCCCACAATACACAGAACATGGAAATGCAATTATTTTAGTAAATATAAACTGCTAAAAACCTTTTCTCATCAACAGTTAGAGCAGTCTTGTTACTTCTATCAGTGTCTAGTTAAAGCCTGTAGGAGGACTTTCTTCCATGATTGTCCTATGAGGATGCAGGACCCCTGACCCTCCGTCTGGGCAGTGCTGATTGGCCCAGTACTGATCACATGCACTCTTCCAAGAAAAAAATAAATCTTTAGCAATACACACGAAACTGAGCATGTGCAGCTTATCCCCTAGCCTCTGTACTATCCAGAGATGTTTTGGGGACTCTGATCCTGTCTTCTCTGATCCTCCCCTTTTTCCAAACGGCCTTTTTACACAATGCAGAGGATTAACCCCTTAGGTTCCACAGTGAGTATAACAAGCATGCTTTACTGCACTGTTGTGGGTTTAGTAACACTTTTAACCTGAAAGCCAACATTTATTTTGCAGGTTACCAATTATTAGATGTGATGACTGCATTTATTTTCTTTTTTTAGGCTTTCTGTCTTTTATTTTCACCTGGTGATCTAGCCAGAAAGTCTGTTTTTCAAAAGAACCAGCTCTTCTGCAGATGTAGCAATTACAGGGATGAGACAAATCATTAAAAAAAACTGACAGGGGTGTTTACAATGATCAGCTTTTATTTATTTATGTAAAACCTTTATCCTAAAAGGAAAAAAGTTTGACATCAACTTGTTAGTGTATTTATATCTGCTAGTAGTACATATAACCCCCCCCCCCCCCAGATTACCAATGCTACTGTCCAAAGGTAGCCCTGTGATCCTTCTTCTGGAGTGGGGCACTCTAATACAGGAGATGTTTTACAGGCCAGACCACCAGGTGAATATACCTGGTGCTCAGTGGGAATAAATAAATTACAGCACCTGCGGTTGGAGGGAGGAGGAATAGTGTCCCATCATTGGGTTGGTGTCAGTGGGAAGAATTGTGCCCCACAATTGCTGTCAGTGGGAGAAATCGTGCCCCATCATTTGTATCAGTGGGAGGAATAGCGTCCCATCATTGGTCTCAGTGGGGGGAATAATGCCCCATTGTTGATGTCAGTGGAAGGAATGGTGCCCCATCATTGCTATCAGAGGATTTGTGCCCCATCATTGGTATCAGTGCAAGGAATTAGGCCCCATCATTGGTGTTAGTGGGAGGAAAAGTGTCCCATCATTGGTCTCAGTGGGAGAAGTAGTGCCCCATCATTAGTGTCAGTGGGAGGACTAGTGCTGCATCATTGGTGTCAGTGGTAGGAATAGTGCCCCCATCAATGGTGTCAGTGGGAGGAATTGTGCCCCATCATTGGTGTCAGTGGGAGGAATAGTGACCCGTCATTGGTGTCATTGAGGGGGATAGTGCCCCATCATTGGTGTCAGTGGGAGGAATAGTGACCCATCATTGGTGTCAGTGGGAGGAATAGTGACCCGTCATTGGTGTCAGTGGGAGGAATAGTGCCCCATCATTGGTGTCAGTGGGAGGAATAGTGACCCGTCATTGGTGTCAGTGTGAGGAATAGTGACCCGTCATTGGTGTCAGTGGGAGGAATAGTGCCCCATCATTGGTGTCAGTGGGAGGAATAGTGACCCGTCATTGGTGTCAGTGGGAGGAATAGTGACCAGTCATTGGTGTCAGTGTGAGGAATAGTGACCCATCATTGGTGTCAGTGGGAGGAATAGTGCCCTATCATTGGTGTCAGTGGGAGGAATAGTGACCCGTCATTGGTGTCAGTGGGAGGAATAGTGACCCATCATTGGTGTCAGTGGGAGGAATAGTGCCCTATCATTGGTGTCAGTGGGAGGAATAGTGCCCCATCATTGGTGTCAGTGAGGGAAATAGTGGCCCCAGGGGCCAGATGAAGGCAAGCAAAGGGTCACAGTTTGGAGACCACTGCTGTAAACTATACATTACATAGCAACACAGAAATTATTTTAAAAAGACGATACATTCCCTTTATTACATTAAAATGATATAGATATGGGAAATGAAAAATTATTTTCTATTTTTTTTTTTCAATTTCTGCCAGGAATGTTGATTTTGTATCCCGAAGCAAAGCACTTTTACTTTTTTTTAAACGGTTCTCTAATTCAGCCACATCTTTCTTATAAATACAGCTGGATGCTTGGTGTTTACATTGGCGTAGAAGGACGGCTCCGATGCCAATGTGACTCCAAACTGACCACACAACATAATCTCAGAGCATTTTTTAGAAAATCTACAATTTTTCTATGAACTTCCCTCTGCGCTAACAATCCCTGTTTGTGTGAAATAATTCTAAAACATAAGTAAATAAAACATTTTAGGCCCCTTTCACTTGGACGTGTTCAAGTGGTAAATCCAGATGGTCCATGTGACTTTAACGCATCTATCAAAACCCAGGAATGGCTGGCAGGCCGCCCCACCCACATTGTCATGCCCGTAATGCTTCACTTCATGGTATTGTAGAAAAGGATGCCATGTTGGGTTCGGCATGCGATCCTGACCGCCAGTGATCCCTATAGAAGTGGATGGGGCCTTGGTGCAAACATGGGCATGGTGGATGAGTAGCAAAGAGGGGTTTCAGGCATGTGGGAGGTGGCATGTTGCCTCCTAAATGCCTGCTGACCACGAACCAGCTTCTGCTGACAAAGTGACCCCCCCACAAATCTTGGGTCAGCAGTTATGCTCATGTGAAAAGCTGCGGCAGGTCGGCTAGTTCCCGTGAACCGCCATAGCTTTACAGTGGTCGCTTTAAGCGGGATAGCAGGCATGCCCATGCCCGCTGCATTACGGGGGTGCCGATGCCCGGGACCGGCAATCACGCGCACGAGAGGCAGACCAGGGATGTGTGGGTGTGTAAACACCCACACATCCCTGTTCTGTTCTGTGAGGAAAGACAGAGATGAGTTCCTAATAGCTAGGAACCATGATCTGTTATTTCCTCTAGTTCAGTCCCACTCCCCTACTGTTAGAACACAGAGGGAAGACAATTCCTTGATCGCCGCCTAGTGTTAACCCCTTCCCTGCCAGTGACATTTTTACAGTAATCAGTGCATTTTTTTATAGCACTGATCGCTGTAAAAATGCCAATGGTCCCAAAAATGTGTCAAAAGTGTTCAATGTATCCGCCATAATGTCGCAGTCCCAATAAAAAATCGCAGATCGCTGCCATTTCTAGTAAAAAAATAATAATAATAAAAATGCTATAAATCTATCCCCTATTTTGTAGATGCTATAACTTTTGCGCAAACCAATGAATATACAAGGGATTTTGTACAAGGGATATTGGGATTTTTTTTACCAAAACATGTAGAAGAATATGTATCGGCGTAAAATGGGGATATTTATTATAGCAAAAACTACAAAATGTTGTGTTTTTTTCAAAATTGTCACTATTTTTTGTATATAGTGCAAAAAATAAAAATCCCAGAGATGATCAAATACCACCAAAAGAAAGCTCTATTTGTGAGGGGAAAAAAGACGTAAATTTTGTTTTGTACAGTGTCGCAAGACCACGCAAATGTCAGTTAAAGCGACGCAGTGCCGAATCGCAAAAAATGGCCTGGGCTTTGTGCAGCCAATTCTTCCGGGGCTGAAATGGTTAAACTATAGCTTTAATTAGGGCTTGAGAATGTTAACCAGATCTTTAATAAGGCCGCTTTCACGGGACGAAATTGAAAATCTTTGGGAAATCACATGTAACCCACACGAAAACTGCAGGTACACTGCTCTGCTCCCAGTGCTGGATTTAATAGGGGGCAAAAGGGACAACTGCCCTAGGCCGCCTGGCAGAAGAGGTCCTCCTCTATACAAAAATTATATTAAACAATATAAAAATATATAATAATAAAAAAAAAAAATTATTTTATTTAATGTATCTCATACACATGGCCGGGTTTCCCAAAGGGAAAACTGCAAGGAGAACTTTTGGCCGGGAATCCCGGCCGTGCGTATGCTCCTCGCAGTGTTTCCGATGGGAAAGCTGCCCAAGAACCGTCCGAAAAAAAAAACAGAACCTGCTCTCTTTTTTCCCGCCCAGATCCCCAGCGGACTTTTTCTCGTCAGGTTTTGGCAGTTTTCCTATTGGAAAAACTGCGATGGAGCATACACACGGTCGGATTCCCGACCAAAGCTCTCATCTGAGTTTTCCGGACGGGAAAACCTCTCATGTGTACGCGGGAAAAGTTAGTGAACAGGTTCTCAGTTTTCACCCGGGAATTCCGACAGGATCTTTTCCCATCGGGAATCTCGGTCGTGTGTACGAGGCATACGATTTTTACTCTGAACTGGTATATGGTATTGTTTTTTTTTTTTAATTGGCAGCTTAAGGCTGCATTCACACCTAGGCGACACGATACGCCGCGTACGCGGCTTATCTTGCCGCCTGTAGATTAAACTTTTTTTTTTCTTCTTTCTTTAACATTGCGGTCTATGAGCGAACGCCAATGTCGCCTGAAAAAAAGGGTCCGGGACTTTTTTTCAGGCGACAGGCGTTGAGATGTGAACCATCTCCATAGACCGCAATGTTATTTCACATCTCGAGCGACAAAAGCGTCAGGCGACCGGCGTTTTGTCGCTCAGATGTGAATGGAGCCTTAGGGAACCACACAGAGTGCTATGACTGCATGTGTGTGTATGCATGACCTCAGAATGACGTTGTGTCATGCATTATAAAAATGTGTGAGTGTCATTGAGAATGTAAACCAACTCTGTATAAGGGGCACCTAGATCATAAAGTGCCCCGGGCCCCCTAAGGTCTAAATCTTTCCCTAGCTTCCCCATATCTGCGGTTTTGCATTAAGAAAGCGGCCTAAGGGGCTAAACAGGAAAACCTTTAAAAAAAATTAAATGTATATCCTGGTATGGCTTTGATGTTGAAGTTTTAACCAAAGCAGAGCAAGCTACAGATACGCTACAACATTGTAACAGTTTGATGTCTAATAATGGCCATACACGGGTCGAATTTCGAAAGAACTATCTTTTGAAAATCAGAAAATTTGTGCGTTTTGTGATCCGATGGTGCCACCATTGATTTCGAAATTCGACCAATCAAACCTTAATTTGCGTGGCCGGGAACCTTCTTTTCTTTCCGGGAATTTTCTTTTCTTGCACATGCGCATTTCTTTTTTGATTACATTTCTCGCAAAATTCTCCCATCATTGATTAGAAAATCAAATTTTCTAAAATATCCAACATGTTGGATTATTAAAATTCGATGGCTACCCAAAAATCGGCTGTTGCTGCTGCCCACTAAGGGTGCGAAATACGAACGAAAATTCTTAGATAAGATTCTTTCGAAATTTGACCCGTGTATGGCCAGCATTAGACCTCGTACATATGACTGAGGAACTCATCGGAAAAGACACATCGTTTCCTCGACGAGTTCCTTGTTAGGCTTGTCGAGAAACTTGACAAGCTGTCTTTGCGTACACACAGTCAAGACCAAATCTCCTCGTTCTCAAACGCCGTGACGTACAACACTTAGACGGCGATTTCACTGGCGCCACGAACGCTACTTTTACCGAAGGTGCGCTCCCGTCTCATCCTTTATTCTGAGCATGCGCGGGTTTCTAAGCTTACACACGAATGTGTTTCTCGTCAAACACGACGAGGAAATTGAGACTCCTGACGAGGAAAAAGAGAACTCGTCGAGTTCCACGTCAGTTTTCTCGATGAAAAACATACACATGACCGTTTTCCTCGGCAAAAAAGCTCTGATAGCAATTTTCTTGATGGATTCTGTCGAGGAAAACGGTCGTGTGTACGAGGCCTTGCACTTTTACGTTGAATTATCACTATTTTAAGCTGTTACACCTGTCAGGGAAGCAAGAAACACTGTAAATGACTTCCCTTGCAGATTGGAACTTCAATTATCAGTAGCCTGTCTAGGGGTGGAGTAGTCAGGTATGTTGGTGTGTGAGTATGTATAAGGAAGTACAGTGACTTAGTAGTAAGTAGCTATGCCTTTCAGCAACAGGGTCTTTTTGTTTAGGTCCCGGCCAAGACACCATCTGCATGGAGTTAGCATGTTCTCCATGTGCTTGCATGGGTTTTCTCCCACATTCCTGGTAGGTTAATTGGTTTCTGTCTTAAGCCTCATACACACAATCGAATTTCTGTCAGGAAAAGCCGTGGAATTGTGTCCGAAGGGCATTGGTCACGAACTTGTTCTGCATACAGACGGCCAAACTTTTTCAGCCAACATACACAAAACTATGTGGTTTTTCAGCTCTTTAGCGCCACCCTTTGGGCAACTTCTTCTAATGTTGTCTTATGGTTAGCATTGCTTCTGAGCATGCGTGTTTGTACTTGAGTGCGCACGATCAGATAATCCGACATCACACATTTGTTGTCGGACAGTTTTAAAGCGTGCCATAAAACATACCCTGGTGTGGAGAAAGCCTCTTGAGGGGGAGGGGGCGAGCAGGATTGTCAGAACGCCCACTAACACACAGCTCTTTTCTCTATCTGCAAAGTAGAGAGTGTCCTGACTTGCCTGCTCGCCCCCTCCCCCCTCAAGATGCTTTCTCCACACCAGGGAGAAAGCCTTGCATTACTGTGTCGAGTTACAGACAGAAGAACAGGAAGTGAGGATTTCTCAGAAGAAATAAGGACATTTAAAACCAAAATGGAAGGATGAGGTAAGTGAAGGAGGACTGCACTAAGGCAAAGGAAGCTATTTAGGGAAACATTTTTTTACCTTTACAACCCCTTTAACACTACAGCATATTTTAAGCCTCAAACCATTTGTGTGCATGAGGCCTAAATTAGGGTGACCAGACATCCCCGGTTTCGGGGGACAGTCCCCAGATTGAGGACACTGTCCCCAGACCAAGTCTGTCCCCGGTTTTGTCCCCGGATTGGATTTTAGACAGGGCTGGGGCAATTTCAAAGACAGTCAGTGCAGAAAAAAAAGAATTCTGAATTACACAACCAGAGCCCAGAGAGTGAGACTTGAGAGGTTGCGAGGCGGGGGGGGGGGGGGGGGCGCGGCGATGGGCAGAGAGACGCTGATTGCCACCATATCTAGTAAAAAAATAAATATGTCCCCGGATTTCATTTAAAAAATCTGGTCGCCTAAATTGACCCTATTATTGGTGTGCTTGTCGAAAAATCCAATTAAATACCTAAGGAAGACCCTGGTAACACTCTGTTGAGTAGCGAAAGCAGCCCTACTAATGATTTCTAAACCAGAAAAAGTAAGGTTCCAGGGTCTGATGTGAGTCGAAAATCTCAACACAATAATGCTTGGACAAAATGTGCCTTCTAACCTTTTATATTCCACAGTAGGTCCAAGCATACTTAACATTTTTAGTACCAAAATAGAAAAAGTTTGATGAAGTAGATTGAATGGAAACAGGCCCAGGTGGCTACGGGGGTACAAATAGAAAACCAGCAGAAAGAGAACTTCAGCATTTTTTATTCCATAGAAAAGGAAAATGTATTATTTTAATGGCGACACGTAGGCACAAAAAACAAGCCACTTTAATTGTCTTCTTATGTTTGGAAAGTAAAGAAGAAAAAAGGAAAGTTTGGAATAGATTGAAAATGAAGATGCCTGTGCACTCATACCCTGAAAATTCTTAAAGCGGTATTTCACCCTAAACATAAGATCTCCCATGCGATCCAGCATACTGGCGTCAGCGCCAGTATGCTGTTTTTTTTTTTTTTTTTAATAGCACACTTACTGTATTATTGTGGAATTCCTTTTCTGTCCCCCGTGGTGGACGGCGCCAGTATAGCGCGTCACATCTTCCTAAAATACCCGATATGGACTCCTACGGCTATGGCGCGTCACGCCCTCCGAAATAGGACTCGGAGAAATACGGCGCCTGCGCAGTCAGCTCCTAGGTCTGTGCGCAGGCGCCGCATTTTCGCCGAGATTACCCGAGTCCATATCGGGTATTTTAGGAAGATGTGACGCGCTATACTACAGCCGTCCACCGCGGGGGACAAAAAAGGAATTCCACAATAATACAGTAAGTGTGCTATTAAAAAAAAAAAAACCCAGCATACTGGCGCTGACGCCAGTATGCTGGATCGCATGGGAGATCTTATATTTAGGGTGAACCTCCGCTTTAAAGTGATATTAAAGGCTCAAATTTTTTTAAATAACAAACATGTCATACTTACCTCCGATCCTCGTCTTCTGGGGTCCCTCTGCATTAAGATTGCATTAAGGTGAAAACATTTTTTTCTTTACAACTTTTTTAAATCTTTAACCACTTAAGACCTGGACCAAAATGCAGGTAAAGGACCTTGCCCCTTTTTGCGATTCGGCACTGCGTCGTTTTAACTAGGGTTGTCCCGATACCACTTTTTTAGGGCCGAGTACAAGTACCGATACTTTTTTTCAAGTAGTCGCCGATACCGAATACCGATACTTTTTTTAAACGTGTCCCCAAATGCAGCCATGTCCCCCACATATGCAGCCATGTCCCCCCACATATTGCAGCCATGTCATGTCCCCCACATATTGCAGCCATGTCATGTCCCCCACATATTGCATCCATGTCATGTCCCCCACATATTGCATCCATGTCATGTCCCCCACATACTGCAGCCATGTCATGTCCCCCACATACTGCAGCCATGTCATGTCCCCTACATACTGCAGCCATGTCATGTCCCCCCACATATGCAGCCATGTCATGTCCCCCCACATATGCAGCCATGTCATGTCCCCCCACATATGCAGCCATGTCATGTCCCCCATACCTCCGCCGCCGCCGCTGCTGCAGGGTTAATCCCCGTGTAACACATACCTGCGGCGCCATGTATAGACACGCGATTGGACGGATCCGTCCAATCGCGAGCAAGGGGGGAGTGTCTATGGACGTATCCGTGTATAGACACTCCCCCCCTTGCTCACGTGTCTATACATGGCGCCGCGGGTATTACAGTTTACAAAGTGCACGGGGATTAGCGGCGGGCGGTGTGCGGTGAGTGGCGTGCGACGAACGGCGGCTGGGGGGGAGGGGGGTTAGAAGTATTCTATTTTAGTATCGGGGGTATTTGCGGGAGTACAAGTACTCCCGCAAATACTCGGAACCCTCGGAACCCTAGTTTTAACTGACAATTGCGCGGTCGTGCGACGTGGCTCCCAAACAAAATTGGCGTCCTTTTTCCCCACAAATAGATCTTTCTTTTGGTGGTATTTGATCACCTCTGCGGTTTTTATTTTTTGCGCTATAAACAAAAATAGAGCGACAATTTAAAAAAAAATGCAATATTTTTTACTTTTTGCTATAATAAATATCACCCAAAAATATATAAAAAAAAAAAAATGTTCCTCAGTTTAGGCCGATACGTATTCTTCTACGTATTTTTGGTAAAAAAAATCGTAATAAGCGTTTATCGGTTGGTTTTCGCAAAATTTATAGCGTTTACAAAATAAGGGATAGTTTTATTGCATTTTTATTAATTTTTTTTTTTTTACTACTAATAGCGGCGATCAGCGATTTTTTTCGTGACTGCGACATTATGGCGGACACTTCGGACAATTTTGACACATTTTTGGGACAATTGTCATTTTCACAGCAAAAAATGCATTTAAATTGCATTGTTTACTGTGGAAATGACAGTTGCAGTTTGGGAGTTAACCACAGGTGGCGCTGTAGGGGATGTCTGACCTATGTGTGTGTTTACAACTGTAGGGGGGTGTGGCTGTAGGTGTGACGTCATCGATCGCATCCCCCTATTACAGGGATGACGCGATCGATGCTACGGCCACAGAGAAGCACGGGGAAGCCGTATTTACACACGGCTCTCCCCGTTCTTCCGCTCCAGGGACGGATCGCCGCACTGCAGCAGCGATCGGGTCCGCAAATCCCGCGGTCCCGGTCCTGGAGCTTCGGACCGGGTCACGGGCGCGCGCCCGTGACCCACGGCTGGGTACTAAAATCAACGTATATATACGTTGATGTGCCCAGCCGTGCCATTCTGCCGACGTAAATGTGCAGTAGGCGGTACTTAAGTGGTTAAGAGGAACTGAATCCCAGGAGGCGTAGGTGGGCTTTCCGATCTTGTGAAAGCCAATCGAAACGGTCCCATGACCAGAGCAATATGGTTACATTTAATGACGGTACAACATTTAGAAACTCACATGGTTGATGATTAAAAGAGGCAAATTTAAGTATGCAGGCATCCGGGGTAAAGCTGTCCACATAGACCATCCTTCACACCGCCGGCTCTCACCAGTGTCAGTCTGCGGCTGTGACCGGGAAGACTTCCCTGCAGTAGAACATTCTGAAAGCGAGGCTTGAAGCGCTCGTGGAGCGGAGCGTGTAAGGGATGACATTGATGGCGGTGTGGAGGATGGTCTATGTCAGTGATGGCGAACCTTGGCACCCCAGATGTTTTGGAACTACATTTCCCATGATGCTCATGCACTCTGTAGTGTAGTTCAGCATCATGGGAAATGTAGTTCCAAAACATCTGGAGTGCCAAGGTTTGCCATCACTGGTCTATGTGGACAGCTTTACCCTGGATGCCTGCATACTAAGATGTGCCTGTTTTAATCATCAACCATGTGACTTGCTAAATGTTGTACCTTCATTAAATGTAACCATATTACTACACTTAGAGGCGACTCTCTTCTCTTTTATACTCAGTTGTGACGTGACGCTACTAAATCAAGACATCGATTGTATATCAAGTCAAAATGTATTAAAAAATGTTGCTTGTCTTTCAAAACACTCTTAAACCAAGTTACTCTCAAACCAAGGTTTTACTGTACTTGCCTTTTTTTCATGATTACCGTATTTATCGCCGTATAACACGCACAGGCGTATGACACGCACCCTAACTTTAAGGCCTCGTACACACGATCAAATCTGTCCGCTGGAAACGGTCTGCTAGACCGTTTCAGCAGACAGATTCGATCGTGTGTACGGCCGACCCGACGGATTTGGCCACCCGACAGATTTCAAAGCATGCTTTGAAATCTATCGGGTAGGAATCCGTCCGCCCGACATGTCTGCTGGTTAGTACACTTACCAGCAGACATGTCGTCCCGCACCGCCGCCGCACCGCCGCCGAAGTGTTTTACTTCCTGGTGCGGTGACGTGGCGGCGTCAACGTCACCGCCACGTCACCGACACGTCAGCGCGCCGTCTGCTGGCGGGCATTTTGGTTTGCTCGTGTGTACACGCGAGCAAACCAAAATCCCAGCAGACAGATTTGTTCAAATCTGTCGGACAGACAGATTTGAACAAATCTGTCTGCTCGTGTGTACGAGGCCTTAGAGGGAAGTTTCAAGAAAAAAACTTTCCACAGCCCCCTGCGTATAACACGCAGGCACAGTTTACCCTCTATTTTCAGGGTAAAAAAGTGAGCGTTGTACGCCAATAAATACAGTAATTTCACAATTTAAAAAAGGTGAAACTTTTCTCTCTATTGCCCACAGGCGCATCCCCATTTCTATTTTTTTTTTTTTTTTAGCGCAAGTACTACCACTTTAAGAGAGTTTGTACATTATAGCGGGCAATTTTGTCAGTAGTGACTTGTAGAGTTATTGAAGGGCCCACTTTGACAAGGAAAAAAAAATCTAAACAAAGACAAAGTTAGCAAATGTTGTACATTTTGAGGCTTTGTGCCACCCCTCTAACTCTAGTGCCCTAGGCCCTTGCCTGCAAGTTCCATTATGGTGAGCATAGCCCTATTCATGCTACAGAATTCGTGGCTGTAACATGGCGTGGTCGTGCGATGGAGATCTTAAATCGCTGATTACTCCTCTGTGGGTAAGGGACAGGTGCACTTTGAGTTAAGTTTTCCAGACTGCACTGAGCAGCGTATGACAGTCTGGATGGAAAACAGGCACAGCGTGAAATTTAGACCTGTTAAACTTCAGGAAATGGGGAAAATCTGGCAGAGCTCCATATTTTCACTCAGCTGGTTTTCGCCTGTTCTTCTAAATCTAAAGTGCTTAGCTGATCCGTGGAATAGAAGGAGTTGTGTCAGGCAGGGTATTAGTGTTCTCACTTGACTCGCACCATAGATTGCTAAAACTCACAGAACAAGAAGACTAATAAATCCAAGGACCACCGAGGTGTCCCTTTACGTCTTGTTTGGTTAACAGGGACACTTTGTTTTTATCCATCGCAGTTTAAATCCCTTGTCTTCTCTTATTAGTCTAAGACTTGTTTTGGCAGGAGGACTATAAGCCAGCGTGTGGTCCTGCTCGGTGACCTGATCTGGTTTTAATTGGAACCCAGTGGTGTAACCTACTTCTAGAACCTTTTGACTGCTGCACATTTGTATCGTCACATGTAGCGTGTGCGTAGTCTTTACCCCATAATAATGTATGTCGTTTCTAGCTGTAAGGAACTGTAAGGTCCCGTACACACGACCGTTTTCCTCGACAGAATCCATCAAGAAACTTGGTGGCAGAGCTTTTTTGCTGAGGAAAACGGTCGTGTGTATGTTTTTTATCGAGAAAACTATTGTGGAACTCGATGAGAAAAAAAGAGAACAAGTTCTCTTTTTCCTCATCGGGAGTCTCAATTTCCTTGTCTGGCCCGTTTTTCAACTAGAAACACGTTTGTGTGTATGCTTAGAAACCCACGCATGCTCAGAATAAAGTATGAGACGGGAGCGCACCTTCGGTAAAAGTAGCGTTCGTAATGGAGATAGCACATTCGTCACGCTGTAACAGACTGAAAAGCGCGAATCGTCTCTTACCAATCTTTTACTTAAAGAGGGGGTTCACCCTTAAATGAAAAAAAGAAAAGAAAGGAGGGCGCACCGACCTTGTGCATTACCACTTATACATTTTAATATACACAAAATAAAAAGCAATGGTCCTACTTACAAACATTCAGTAGTAAGCGCATTAAAAACAGCTGAACCTGGACCTCACGGCACCTGCCAGTCAGACCCTAAACACCAATGTGGCTGACGCGTTTCTGGGGCGTACCCCCTTCTTCAAAGCCTAGGTGGTCTGCAATAGCTCTCTCTTCCTGCAAACCATCCCTTTATAGGTGCATGTGTGCATACAGGCGCAGCCATTCGTCACTAGCTGACTGGTCCCGCCTTTCTTACGGGACTCCGCCCACCCCATTAATCACCCAAATGGGCTCCATCTGCAAGACTTAAGACTTTTGCCTTTATACCATACTGATACACCCAGTTTGGCGATACACCAGAGCGCAGGAGGATTTTTGTGTTTTTTTTGGGGTTCACCCTTAAAACCACTTTCTCCCATCCCATCCAGCATACTGGCGTCAGCGCCAGTATGCTGTCTTTTTTTTTTTTTATAGGTGTACTTACCTCTTAATAGATAATTTAATTTTCGTCCTATTGCGGGGTATGGCGCCGCTATATAGCGTCACGCCTTCCGAAAACAGCCGACTAGCACTCGGCTGTTCTCGGAGCTATACGGCGCCTGAGCACAGACCTAGGAGCTGACTGCGCAGGCGCCGTATATAGCCGCGTCACGCCCTCCGAAAAAAGCCGAAATAGGACTCGGCTGTATACGGCGCCTGCGCAGTCAGCTCCTGGGTCTGTGTGCAGGTGCCGGCTGTTTTCGGAAGGCGTGACGCTATATAGCGGCGCCATACCCTGCGGTAGGACGAAAATGTAATTATCTATTAAGAGGTAAGTACACCTATAAAAAAAAAAAGACAGCATACTGGCGCTGACGCCAGTATGCTGGATGGGATGGGAGAAAGTGGTTTTAAGGGTGAACCCCCTCTTTAACATGCAGTCACATGAGAATAGCAAAAGCAGCCCCAAGGGTTGTGCCAGTGGAATCGAACTTCCCCTTTATAGTGCCGTTGTACGTGTTGTACGTCACCGCATTTGAGAACAACAAGATTTTGTCTTGACAGTGTGTACGCAAAGAAAGCTTGTCAAGATTCTCGACAAGCCTGACAAGGAACTCGTCGAGGAAAACTATGTGTCTTTTACGACGAGTTCCCTGGTCGTGTGTACGAGGCCTAAGTCCCAGCATCTTTCTAGATGCAACATGTAGTTCCTTACAGGAGAGGCTGGGAAACCTGAATGTAAAATGTAGTTGTCAACTATAGCAGTTCAATCACTAGCACATACTTTCAAGCCCAGTGCACACTATCGGTTTTCTCAACGGTAAAAAGTCCCCGAGAAAACCGAGGGGAGAGCCGAGAACCCGGCAGGAAAACTGCCATGGAGCTTTGGCCGGGAATCCCGCCCGTGTGTATGCCCCATCAGCACTGCCTCGCAGTCTTTCCCATAGGTAAGTAGTAGATTTGGCGGAAACAAAAATGTTGAGAATCCCGACGGGAAAATAAAGAGCAGGTTCTCAATTTTCCCGACGGGATTCCCGGCTGTTTTTTTGGCGGGAAAACTGCGAGGAAGCATACACATGTCCGGTTTTCCCAGCCAAAGGCTCTCCTGGCAGTTTTCCTGCCGGGAAAACCGGTCGTGTGTATGAGGCTTCACAGTTAAACTAACCGAAAATTATATTTAATTGCAAGGTACTTGATGGCAACCTGAATCACATGTTCGCTTGTAATATCTCTCAAGGACTGCAGTGGGGTATTACAAATTCTGATCAACTGCTGTGGCCATTACAAAGTCATATGATGGTGTCATGTTCCCACAATAATCTCTATTAAGTACAATAAACAAATAAATGTGGAGAGCAGCTGGAAGAGAGTGACAGCTTAGTCTATGGCCTTGTGAGAGGGGGCGGAGATAATCTACTAAAAAGAAATCTCGCCACTGGAGACTCGCTGGGAAATGCAAAGCCAGCGTGTGACTGACTGAGATAGCAGTTTTGGGTATATTTGGCTTTTAAATTAAATCTCTGCTCTAATTAGAAATCAGTATCTTATTTCAAAACGAGGATTTATTGAAATGATTAAAAAAAAAAAAATACGAGTAGGAAGCCTTGAGGCCACGCTCCTCGGTAGATGTTTGCTAATAAGCCTTATCCGTTTAGGGTGGCACCAGCGCCCATTGTGTAGCCAACCCCCGGTGTCTGCTTGCATCCTTGGCTTATCTGGGTATCCAAAATTCTGAATGCTATTTTTATAAGTATAATTCACAGGCCCTAGTCTGCCATTTCTCACCGCCCCATACATATAATATACATACAATATATTCCTATCATCTTTGATGATAAGGAAGATAGGAAAAGAGCTAGCTCATCTTTCATCATGACAGCCCCATAAACATTAATGTAGAGAACATGGACAGAATAATGGTTTGCTGTAGAAAAAGGGGCCTTTGGTTTTGAACAGTCAGATTTCCTAATGTATGAATGGCCTCTGGCCCTCCAGCTGTTGCAGATCTACAAGTTTTATCATGCCTCTGCCTTTGGGAACCAAGTTCCATCATGCCTCTGTCTTTGGGAATCAAGTTCCATCATGCCTCTGCCTTTGGGATCCAAGATCCTTCATGCCTCTGCCTTTGGCAACCAAGTTCCATCATGCCTCTGCCGTTGGGATCCAAGATCCTTCATGCCTCTGCCGTTGGGAACCAAGTTCCATCATGCCTCTGCCTTTGGGAACCAAGTTCCATCATTCCTCTGCCTTTGGGAACCAAGTTCCATCATTCCTCTGCCTTTGGGAACCAAGTTCCATCATGCCTCTGCCTTTGGGAACCAAGTTCCATCATGCCTCTGCCTTTGGGAACCAAGTTCCATCATTCCTCTGCCTTTGGGAACCAAGTTCCATCATTCCTCTGCCTTTGGGAACCAAGTTCCATCATGCCTCTGCCTTTGGGAACCAAGTTCCATCATGCCTCTGCCTTTGGGAACCAAGTTCCATCATGCCTCTGCCTTTGGCAACCAAGTTCCATCATGCCTCTGCCTTTGGCAACCAAGTTCCATCATGCCTCTGCCATTGGGAACCAAGTTCCATCATGCCTCTGCCTTTGGCAACCAAGTCCCATCATGCCTCTGCCGTTGGGAACCAAGTCCCATCATGCCTCTGCCTTTGGGAACCAAGTTCCAATTACGCCTCTGCCTTTGGGAACCAAGTTCCATTACGCCTCTGCCTTTGGCATCCAAGTTCCATCATGCCTCTGCCCTTGGGAACCAAGTTCCATCATTCCTCTGCCTTTGGGAACCAAGTTCCATCATTCCTCTGCCTTTGGCAACCAAGTTCCATCATGCCTCTGCCATTGGGAACCAAGTTCCATCATGCCTCTGCCTTTGGCAACCAAGTCCCATCATGCCTCTGCCGTTGGGAACCAAGTCCCATCATGCCTCTGCCTTTGGGAACCAAGTTCCAATTACGCCTCTGCCTTTGGGAACCAAGTTCCATTACGCCTCTGCCTTTGGCATCCAAGTTCCATCATGCCTCTGCCCTTGGGAACCAAGTTCCATCATTCCTCTGCCTTTGGGAACCAAGTTCCATCATTCCTCTGCCTTTGGGAACCAAGTTCCATCATGCCTCTGCCTTTGGGAACCAAATTCCATCATGCCTCCTGCCTTTGGGAACCAAGTTCCATCATGTCTCTGCCTTTGGCAACCAAGTTCCATCATGCCTCTGCCTTTGGGAACCAAGTTCCATCATGCCTCTGCCTTTGGCAACCAAGTTCCATCATGCCTCTGCCTTTGGCAACCAAGTTCCATCATGCCTCTGCCATTGGGAACCAAGTCCCATCATGCCTCTGCCTTTGGGAACCAAGTTCCATTACGCCTCTGCCTTTGACATCCAAGTTCCATTACGCCTCTGCCTTTGACATCCAAGTTCCATTACGCCTCTGCCTTTGACATCCAAGTTCCATCATGCCTCTGCCTTTGGGATCCAAGTTCTATCATGCCTCTGCTTTTGGGTGTAATGCTTGCAACTGTCAGCCTTGCAATGCCTCATGGGTCCTGTAGTTCCGAAACAGCTGTAGGGCCACAGGTTGGACACCTATGTCCTATTGTGTGGCAAAAAAACTGTTGAGATTTTAGAAAAAAATAACAAGGCAAGAGGGTAACAATAGGCACATCCTAATGGGCACGTTTTGAACGATATCATGTCTTTGGAGAGTTTAGTAGTTGAAGACTGTAATAAAATGGTAATAGGAATTTACACACGATTACAAATCTTTTTAAATTATCCCCACTAGTGGACCTGGAATATAGTCGCGAAAGAATAATGTGTTTGTCAATTATTTAATGTTCTATGACCATCATTAAGCAGTTGCTCCTTGATATGTATGTCCTAAATCTGATGGTATATGTGTAAAAATCGTAATGTAATCTTTCACTCAGTGAATGTCTATTTACTACCTTTAGAGTAATATGCATGTGCTTTGTATCTGCATTTCCAAATACTGTATTTATTGGTGTATAACACTCACTTTTTCACCCTGCAAATCGGTTGCTAATAGTGTGTGCGTGTTATACGCCAATGCTGCAATTTGGGCTGCCTCGGAGAGAACGGGGAGTGGGCAGGATGAGCGCCCT
This sequence comes from Rana kukunoris, assembly GCA_029574335.1. Lineage (NCBI taxonomy): Eukaryota > Metazoa > Chordata > Amphibia > Anura > Ranidae > Rana > Rana kukunoris. The sequence goes on along the minus strand of CM056055.1, from coordinate 28,222,766 downwards.
CAGATTACATACAGCAAGAATCTCCTGTTTAGTCCCGTCTCCTGGGCCGGCATTGAACCAGTGTTCTGTCTATCACCAGAAGTTCTGTCTATCACCCCGCCCCCCTCCCTGAGATGGGCATTGATCAGACTGCATTCATGGCAATGGGGAGGCTGCAGATGGGCATTAATCAAGCTGCATTGGTGGGAAATGATAAAGCAGCAGATGGGCATTGATCAAGCTGCATTAATGGGCAATTTTCGAGGCTGCAGATGGGCATTGATCAGGCTGCATTGATGGGCACTGACCCTTATTTTGCTTCAAAGTTCTTTATTTAAAATTTTTGTTTTTCTCCTGAAACTTCCCTCTTAAAAGTAAGGTGCGTGTTATATGCCGATATATACGGTAGTTCAACTGTTGCTTCTTCTCCACCCCACACAGACCTTTTCTCATTCCCATTGTGTTTTTATGTTACATAATTTCAATGCTAAAAAAAAAAAAAAAAAAATTGAAATATGTCAGCAAGTGGAGCTTTAAAGGGTCACTAAAGGATTTTTTTTTTTTTTTTAAGCTAAATAGCTTCCTTTACCCTAATGCATTCCTGGTTTCATGTCCTCATTGTTCGTTTTTGCTGTAATCCTTCTCTGTTCTGCACACTTCCTGGTTGTCTGTTTCCTTATGAAAAAAAGTACTGGGAGCTTCTCTCTGTGGTCGCTAATCAAGAAGGTGTGATTACTGTGTGTTTAAAACCCCTCAGAACCAATCCGTTTCATTTTAAAAACAAACATTCCCCTGTATTGGCTCTGTGTCTCTGTCCTTCACAGAAGCATGAAACTAGATGAAAAACGAAACTGAAACTGCAGGCACATTATAGGATTGATTTTTATCTGTTTTTAATCATTTTAAAAAAGAATCAGTAAACTATTACGTCTCTATACCCTGTAAACAGTCATTTCAGCAAAAAAAAAAATCCTTTTCAACTCCCTTAGAGTTGGTTCACACACAGGCGGCACGACTCCTGAGGACGACTTCAGAGGCGATTTGCAAGACGACTTCTGTATAGAAGTCAATGCAAGTCGCCCCGAGCCACCCCCGAAGTCGTACAGGGGGTAAATTTCTAAGTCGGAGCAACTTGCGTTGCTCCGATTAGAACGGTTACATTGCATGCATGGGAAGCGACTCGTCAAGCGGCCGAGCCGCCTGACGCGTCGCCCCAGTGTGAACCGACTCTTAAGCTTTTGTTTTACATGTTCTTTGCACATTTGTCCTTTGTTTTTATTTTCTTTGTAGTTTACAAAGCTCAATAGCTCAGGGTGAAATTTGCAAACTCAGTCGGGACAATGATGCCTCCCCACCCTCTGTAAAGCTCTATTTTTGTGATACAGCACTGCATGCTAATATATATATACAGTGCAGAAAATAAGTATTTGAACACCCTGCTATTTTGCAAGTTCTTCCACTTGGAAATCATGGAGGGGTCTGAAATTGTCATCGTAGGTGCATGTCCACTGTGAGAGACATAATCCAAAAAAAAAAAAACAGAAATCACAATTTATGATTTTTTAACTATTTATTTGTATGATACAGCTGCAAAGAAGTATTTGAACACCTGTCTATCAGCTAGAATTCTGATCCTTAAAGACCTGTTAGTCTGCCTTTAAAATGTCCACCTCCACTCCATTTATTATCCTAAATTAGATGCACCTGTTTGAGGTCATTAGCTGCATAAAGACACCTGTCCACCCCATACAATCAGTAAGAATCCAACTACTAACATGGCCAAGACCAAAGAGCTGTCTAAAGACACTAGAGACAAAATTGTACACCTCCACAAGGCTGGAAAGGGCTACGGGGAAATTGCCAAGCAGCTTGGTGAAAAAAGGTCCACTGTTGGAGCAATAATTAGAAAATGGAAGAAGCTAAACATGACTGTCAATCTCCCTCGGACTGGGGCTCCATGCAAAATCTCACCTCGTGGGGTCTCAATGATCCTAAGAAAGGTGAGAAATCAGCCCAGGACTACACGGGAGGAGCTGGTCAATGACCTGAAAAGAGCTGGGACCACCGTTTCCAAGGTTACTGTTGGTAATACACTAAGACGTCATGGTTTGAAATCATGCATGGCACGGAAGGTTCCCCTGCTTAAACCAGCACATGTCAAGGCCCGTCTTAAGTTTGCCAATGACCATTTGGATGATCCAGAGGAGTCATGGGAGAAAGTCATGTGGTCAGATGAGACCAAAATAGAACTTTTTCCACATAATTCCACTAACCGTGTTTGGAGGAAGAAGAATGATGAGTACCATCCCAAGAACACCATCCCTACTGTGAAGCATGGGGGTGGTAGCATCATGCTTTGGGGGTGTTTTTCTGCACATGGGACAGGGCGACTGCACTGTATTAAGGAGAGGATGACCGGGGCCATGTATTGCGAGATTTTGGGCAACAACCTCCTTCCCTCAGTTAGAGCTTTGAAGATGGGTCGAGGTTGGGTCTTCCAACATGACAATGACCCGAAGCACACAGCCAGGATAACCAAGGAGTGGCTCTGTAAGAAGCATATCAAGGTTCTGGCATGGCCTAGCCAGTCTCCAGACCTAAACCCAATAGAGAATCTTTGGAGGGAGCTCAAACTCTGTTTCTCAGCGACAGCCCAGAAACCTGACTGATCTAGAGAAGATCTGTGTGGAGGAGTGGGCCAAAATCCCTCCTCCAGTGTGTGCAAACCTGGTGAAAAACTACAAAAAACGTTTGACCTCTGTAATTGCAAACAAAGGCTACTGTACCAAATATTAACATTGATTTTCTCAGGTGTTCAAATACTTCTTTGCAGCTGTATCATACAAATAAATAGTTAAAAAAATCATACATTGTGATTTCTGGATTTTTTTTTTTGATTATGTCTCTCACAGTGGACATGCACCTACGATGACAATTTCAGACCCCTCCATGATTTCCAAGTGGGAGAACTTGCAAAATAGCAGGGTGTTCAAATACTTATTTTCTGCACTGTATATATATATATATATATATATATATATATATATATATATATATATATATATAGTTATAAAACATATGTGTAAGCTTTGGAAAAAATCTAAAAACAGACCCTAATTGCAGGTCCATGTTTGAGTACTAAAGTTAGAGGATCAGTATGGCAAACAGCCAACTGACATTTTTAGTAGGAAGTCATCAAGAATTGTACCCGTGTTTGTTTGCATACAAGTCCCCTCTGTCCTATCTTTATTATTGACGTATAACAAACAAAAGGTGCAGGTTCTCTGTGTTTGCTCGATGCTATGGGCACTATGCCAGGGAATGTGTTTGTAGTTTGGTTTCTTAGCTTCAATGAATAGCTGGAGAGTGGCACACTTATAGAGGAATTTGTTTTCTGCAGGAAGATCTGTCTGCATTGTAAGTGCCCACGGGAGGAGCACAGCGCCACGGCGATGCCTCTAGAGATGGAGAAGACCATGAATAAATTGATGTTCGACTTTCAGAGGAATTCCACATCTGATGATGACTCCGGCTGTGCTCTGGAAGAATATGCTTGGATTCCTCCTGGACTGAAACCAGAACAGGTACATTTCTCCTTTAAGTCGGTGTGTACCATGCTGTGTCATCTGTCAGTAGTTAATACTTATGTGCTGTAAGTGAACCTGTCAGTAAACAAACTTTATTTTTGTGTCCTGTACCAGGATTAGGAAATATGTGGCCCCTACCTGATTTGTGTTTTTCTTTTTTTTTCTTTTGCATGTTTTTTTTTTCTTTTGCATGTTTTTTTTTTCTTTTGCATGTTTTTTTTATTTCTTTTTGTACTCGATTTGTATTTATTTTTGCTTTATTTGTTATCTTTTTATCCCTTTTAACTACCTCTGTTTCACCTGTTTAATTGTTTTTTCAGTTATCTGCTCCTCTCCTCCCTTTTTGACTTTAGGTCTTTTTCTTCCTTCTGCTTTTTTCCCTCTTTTTCTCCCCCTCTCTCTCTACCTTCCTTCCTTCACCTCCTTCCTTCTTAAAGAGGAGGTCCGGGAAAAAAAAGAAAATTAAAAGCCAGCCGCTACACATACTGCAGCTGCTGCTGGCTTTTAACCACTTCAGCCCGGACCATTTTGCTGGTCAATGACCAGGCCACTTTTTGCGTTTCGGCACTGCGTCGCTTTAACTGACAATTTTGCGGTTGTGCGACATGGCTCCCAAACAAAAATTATGTTTTTTTTCCCCCACAAATAGAGTTTTCTTTTGGTGGCATTTGATCACCTCTTGGGTTTAGATTTTTTGCGCTAAAAACAAAAATAGAGCGAGAATTTTGGGAAAAAAATGAATATTTTTTACTTTTTGCTGTAATACAGGCATCCCCCGCTTTAAGTAAACTCACTTTACATACACTCACGAGTAAGGACATACCCGTGAGTGTATGTAAAGTGCCTTACAAGTACTGTATAGACATTTTGCAGCTACAGTAGAAGCAGCTGAAGCTCCGAGAGCATAGCCTGCCCTGTCTCAGTGTGCCCCCTGACACCCCCACTACAGCCCCTGAAACATCAACTACAGCTCCTGACACCCCCACTATAGCACCTGACCTCCCACTATACACTAGAAGTGAAAAAAGGTTTCACTTTAAGTACATTTTCGTTTTACATACATGCTCTGGTCCCATTGTGTACTTAAAAGTGGGGTATGCCTGTAAATACCCCCCAAAAATATATAAAAAAAAAATTTCCTCACTTTAGGTCGATATGTATTCTTCTACATATTTTTCGTAAAAAAAAAACGCAATAAGAATTTATTGATTGTTTACGCAAAAGTTATAGCGTTTACAAAATAGGGGGTAGTTTTATGGCATTTTTATTAATATTTTTTTTAATAGTAATGGAGGCAATCTGCAATTTTTATCGGTACTGCAACCTTATGGCGGAGACATCGGACACTTTTGACACATTTTTGGGACCATTGGCATTTTTATAGCGATCAGTGCTATAAAAATGCATTGATTACTGTAAAAATGTCACTGGCAGGGAAGGGGTTAACACTAGGGGGCGAGGAAGGGGTTAATTATGTTCCCTGGGTGTGTTCTAACTGAAGGGGGGGACTGACTAGGGGAAATGACAGATCGCTGTTCATACATTGTGTGAACATGCGATCAGTAATTTCTCCCCCTGACAAGACCGGGAGCTGTGTGTTTACACACACAGCTCCCGGTTCACGCTCTGTAACGAGTGATCGCGGATGCCCGGCGGTGATCGCGCCCGCCAGCCACTCGCGCGCGGCACCAGGGGCGAGCAGGGGGCCTAGTGACTTAAATGCAAAATCACGTTATATTACGTGATTTCGCACAGCCGAGCCGACCTGCCCCCGTAAAACTGCGGCGGCTGGTCGGCTAGTGGTTAATAAATGGACACTTATCTATCCTGCAGTTCCTCGATGTCGGCACTGCAGCTGATGTTTCCATCAGCTGTCGGGTGCTGCCGCCGCCATTGCGGGTAAGGGAACCTGGCAGTGTAGCCTTTCGGCTTCACGCCGGGAACCCTACTGCGCATGCACAAGGCGCCGCTCCTCTCTCCTTTTAGCCCGGCGGCCAGGGGAGGAGGAGGAGTGTCCCCCGGGGTGACATCACTGTCGCGTCAAGGCCGGACTCCCAGAAGTGTCCCCCTCCCCCCCCAAAAGGTGACAATTGTGCCACCAGAGGGGGTAAGAAATCCGATGAGCTGAAGTTTCACTTTAAGGTGGAGCTCCACTTTAACTTCCTCCCCTTTTCCTTTCCCTTATTCCTTTATTCCTAACTATGTTCTCTTTCTTTCTCTGTCCTCCACCTTCTTTACTTTTGTTCTTTCCTCCTTTCTATATTCCAGTCCACATTCTTTTTTTACCTTACACAGACAGAAATACAATTGTTTAGTAAAGTGGAATAGCTAGAGCCTCTGGCAGATTTGTATTTCTGTCTTTCCCTGTTGCAGATTTTCCCTTACTCCCTCTGCTAAAACATTGCCAGCAAGATAGGAAGTGAAGGGAAATTTCTCTAAAGGAGCCTCAAATAGGAGTAAAAACTAGGCAGTTCTACTATTTCCACACAAATTTTCCAAATCCAGAAAAAATACATTTTGGCTTGACATACACTTTAATTGAACTGCAGCTTCTGAATCTCCTGACCTTTTAGATTAGTGTAGATCATAAACATGTGTGCAGGGTGTGCCTGGGCAAACCCTAACCACTTAATGCGCATTGGCATTATCACTCTGTGTGTAGGCGGAGAGATGGGAAAGATCTCCCTCTTATTGGTTCTGCCATAAGAAAAGTTCTTACACCAGTGGCGGCTGGTGTTTTTTTGCTTGGGGGGTTTCAAACAACCACCCAAACCCACCCCCCTCGCTGTCTGCTGATCCCATCTAAGCAGTGGGCACATCAGGCAGCAGCGGGGTCGGGACATTGGCGGGCACATCGCGGGACATCGGCGGAGATCAGGCTGCGGCAGGCATCGGACAGCGCCACCTGTGTCTTTTCCTTCTCGCTTCCGGTGTGCGTCTCCTCCCCTCCTCCTAGGTGTCCAATAGGATGGCCTGTCCTTTCAGCCAATAGGGTTACGGGTATCAGACCCGCTTCCCGGCCGGGAGGAGGATCAGTGTTGCAACAGCAAATATTCATTTGCAGTTGTAATAACTGGGTGGGCTTATGGCGCTGTTCTTTGCGCCACGAGCCCACCCTATTTTAAAGCCTATTAGAGCCATTGTAATATATACGCCTGGCATCTTGAAAGGGGCCAGATGCATAAATAGTGGGTACAGGCCGTAGATCATAGAGCATTAATTAGAATGTGATGGCCATGGATAGAGGGGGTGGTGCCTGAATGCCCCTAATGGATGGACTGCCACTGGCTTACACATTTCTCTTTCACTGTGCCGGCAGGGAGATCAATGTGCCAGGGCCATATATATGTAGTCAGACACGCATGCATGCTAGGGTGACCACATTTCCAAACTGCCATTCGGGGACACCCCCCTCCTTTGCCAATTTTAACGTTTTTCAGGAGCAGTGATTCTAATTATGCTTAAAGTGCAACAATAAAAATGAACAATTCCTCTAAATATAGTGCCTGGGGGACCCGGGACCAGTGTTGCTAACCTACCAGATTGAAATTTACTGGCATGACACCCAAAATTTAGTGGCGCAGCCACGTTTTTACTGGCATTTCACAAAAGTTACTAAATTATATTTTTAGGTGCAGATTTCAGTATTTAGGCTACAAAAAAGGACGCTAGGCAAATAGCAATGTGATTTAAGGTAGATAGTAAGGTAAAAAAACTAATTTTTGTTCTTTTCGATATAATAAGGGTAAATTATTTAGTCACATCACCCCCTGCCTCCACCCCCCTCTGCCACCAACACCCCCTGCCTTCCCCCTGCCTCCAATCTCCCCCAAGCCCCCTGACTCCAATCTCCATCGTCCGCTGCCTCCATCCCCCTCTGCGGTGCCACCATCGACCTCTGCAGTGCCTCCAATCACCCCCTGCCACTAACACCCCCTGCCTCCAAACTTCCCCTGCCTCCATCCCCCTCTGCGGTACCACTGCAGCCACCATCACCCTCTGCCTCCAATCTCCCCCAAGCCCCCTGACTCCAATCTCCATCGTCCTCTGCCTCCATCCCCCTCTGAGGTGCCATCAACAACCCCTGTCTCCATCCCCCATCCTCTGCGGTGCCACCATCCCCCTGTGCAATACCTCCAATCACCCCCTGCCTCCAATCACCCCTTGCCACTAACACCCCCTGCCTCCAATCACCCCTTGCCACTAACACCCCCTGCCTCCAAACTTCCCCTGCCTCCATTGCCCCGTGCCTCCATCCGCCTCTGCCACTGCAGCCACTATCACCCCCTGCCCCCAATCACCCCCTGCCTCCGATCTCCATGCGCAGTTCCAAGCCGAACCGTTCTCGGCTATTTTTACTGGCACATTCCCGCAACCACAGACATTTCCGAACAGGGGAAAAAAAGTGCCAGTTTTTACGAACTGTCAGTAAAAATACACACGGTTGGCAACACTGCCCAGGACAGAACTGCAAAATGCGGGACTGTCCTGGGCAATCCAGGACCCGTGGGGGTCACCCTAATGCATTTGTGTTTGAGCTTTGAGGTGCACGCCCTAATCCAATAGGCTGCGCACAATAGGCAGCTCCATACTCGCATCCAATGGCTGTCGGGGTAGAGCAGCTGTAATAGTAGATATAAATTTGAAGCACGCGGAAATAGACAGTAAACTGGTTGGAAATGATTTCAAACGCTTACTATTTGTACACTGTTAAAATCAAGAAATGTAAGATGTTAACGGCTTTATGGATCCTGATGAAGGTCTCCTTTATGTGGACAGGTTCTGTTTTCGTTTCAAATTTCATCCTGCGGCTAAGCAAAGTCTGCGCTCTTGTCTTCCAGGATTTAACTGCATTGTACCTTCTGGTGAACAGCAGCCGTGGAAATATACATGCTTGTATTTGTTTAAACACGGGAAAGGCACCAACCTATTAGCTATATTACAGTCTGCTTGTGCCGGATTCTTTCTTTGCACTCCAGGATTTTTTAGGAAAAAAAGAACACCAATCATGTTTATTACCCGTGTTTCAGATATTTCCATTCCAAACTGCTTATTGCCTTAGCAGCCCCTCATCCTAAGCCGTAGAACCTGGGAATAAAATACTTTCTCATGTTTAGTGTCAGGACTCTGCCGAGGCCAAAAACAACAGCATATAATAAAATGACTGTGGAACAGGAAGAGAATTGTTTGCAGTGGGCCGGACAGGCCCCTGGAACCAGGTAGCCAGAGAGTCTAAGAAATGACTCTAGGCGCCTACCTTTTTGGATATCCTTACTTATAAAGTAAAACTCCAGCCAAAATTCTTCTTTTGTCAGGTTTTTGCAACTTGCAAGGCATTTTTAACCACTTAAGCCCCATTTGGATGGTCAAAGACCAGGCAACTTTTTGCGATTCGGGACTGCGTCGCTTTAACTGACAATTGCACGGTTGTGCGACATGGCTCCCAAACAAAATTGACGTCCTTTTTTCCCCACAAATTAAGCTTTCTTTTGGTGGTATTTGATCACCTCTGCGGTTTTTATTTTTTGCGCTATAAACAAGAATAGAGCGACTTTTTGCTATAATAAATATCCCCAAAAAATATATATAACATTTTTTTTTGTGTGTTGCAATAGCAAATGGAAATTCACTGTTGCAACACTGATCCTCCTCACGGCCAATCGTGAAGCAGTCAGGCGACGCCTAGCTCCGGGAGGAGGAGAGAGGAGACACTGTAGAAGCTGCTCCAGGAGAGGACACCAGAGCATCTTTCCCCAAGCTCGTTATAGGATGCATTAACCACTTAAGGACAGCCTCCTGCACATATACGTCGGCAGAATGTCACGGCTGGGCACATGCACGTACAGGTACGTGCTGTGCTAGTACGTAGCCGCGGGTCGCGGGCGCGCACCCACGGCGTGCTCCTGCGACCTGGTCTAAAGCTCCGGGCCCGCGGGATTCGCGGTCCCGATTGCCACTGGAGTGCGACGATCGGTCCCCGGAGCTGAAGAACGGGGAGAGCCGTGTGTAAACACGGCTTCCCCGTTCATTACTGTGGTGGCGTCATCGATCGCGTGATCCCTTTTATAGGGAGACACAATCGATGACGTCACATCTACACCCCCCTACAGTTGTAAACACACATTAGGTCACACATAACCCCTACAGCGCCCCCTTGTGTTTAACTCCCAAACTGCAAATGTCATTTCCACAATAAACAATGCATTTTAAATGCATTTTTTGCTGTGAAAATGACAATTGTCCCAAAATTGTGTCAAAATTGTCCAAAGTGTCCTCCATAATGTTGCAGTCACGAAAAAAATCGCTGATCGCCGCCATTAGTAGTAAAAAAAAAAAAATTATAAAAATTAAATAAAACTATCCCCTATTTTGTAAACGCTATAAATTTTGCGCAAACCAACCGATAAACGCTTATTGCGATTTTTTTTACCAAAAATACGTAGAAGAATATGTATCGGCCTAAACTGAGGAAAAAAAATGTTATATATTTTTGGGGGATATTTATTATAGCAAAAAGTTAAAAATATTGCATTTTTTTCAAAATTGTCGCTCTACTTTTGTTTATAGCGCAAAAAATAAAAAGTGATCAAATACCACCAAAAGAAAGCTCTATTTGTGGGAAAAAAAGGACGCCAATTTTGTTTGGGAGCCACGTCGCACGACCGCGCAATTGTCTGTTAAAACGATGCAGTGCCGAATTGCAAAACCTGGTCGGGTCCTTTAGCTGATTAATGCCGCGTACACACGGTCGTTTTTTGTGATAAAAAAAAAAAATGTTTTAAAAAACGTCATTTAAAATGATCGTGTGTGGACAAAACGTTGTTTTATGTCTTCAAAAAAATGACCAAAAAAAAATTCGAGTGCCGTCGAAAGTGTCTTACGTAACCGCACTTTGCAAGAGCATTTTTAGAAAACGATGGTGTGTACGCGGCATAAAGGTCCGGGTCTTAAGTGGTTAAAGTGAAAAAACTGGAAGGTTTACAACCCCTTTAAAATCTGACTGAAGTTGTAACCCTTCACCTATCACTAAACTTAATGACCGATATCTAAGGCCCGACCATCCCAGCAGACAGATTCAATCATGTGTACGGGCCAGCCGACGGATTTGGCCAGCCGACAGATTTTAAAGCATGCTTTAACCACTTCCCTACGGCCGCAGGGTGGCTCTAAATCTCCGGGCTGCCGTGTTTTCACGGCAGCCCCTTTCCTCGTTCCCAGCGCGCGCTCCTCGTTCCCTTGGACACAGCCAATCACAGATCGCCGCGAACGGCCAATCAGAGTGGCCGTTTGCAATGCGATCTGATGGGCCAATGAGAGATGATCTCATATGTAGACATATGAGATCATCTCTCATTGCCGGCTCTCACAATGACAGCGTCCTGTCATAGAGAGAGCATACCGATCTGTGTTCCTAATACATAGGGACACAGATCGGTCACCCCCCCTCCCCCTACAGTTAGAACACAATGCAGGAAACACATTAACCCCTTCCTCACCCCCTAGTGTTAACCCCTTCCCTGCCAGTCACATTTATACAGTAATTAGTGCATATTTATAGCACTGATTGCAGTATAAATGTGAATGGTGCCAAAAATGTGTCAAAAGTGTCCGATGTGTCCGCCATAACGTCGCAGTACCAATAAAAATCGCAGATCGCTGCCATTACTAGTAAAAAAAAAAAAAAAAAAAAATAACAATTCTGTCCCTTATTTTGTAGGCGCTATAACTTTTGCGCCTTTTTTTTTTTTTAACCAAAAATATGTAGAAGAATACGTATCGCCCTAAACTGAATTTTTTTTTTTAAATTGGGCTATTTTTTATAGCAACAAGTAAAAAATATTGTATTTTTTTTCAAAATTGTCGTCCTTTTTTGTTTATAGCGCAAAAAATAAAAATCGCAGAGGTGACCAAATACCACCAAAAGAAAGCTCTACTTGTGGGGAAAAAAGGACGCCAATTTTGTTTGGGAGCCATATCGCACGACCGCCCAATTGTCAGTTAAAGCGACGCAGTGCCGCAAGCTGAAATTTCACCTGGTCAGGAAGGGGGTTTACATGCCCAGTAGGGAAGTGGTTAAAATCTGTCGGCTGGGAATCCGTCCGCCCGACATGTCTGCTGGTTAGTACGCTAACCAGCAGACATATGTTCTCGCACACGCGTCAAATGGATTCGACGCATGCGCGGAAGTAATTTACTTCCTGGTGCGGTGACCTGGCGGCGTCAACGTCACCGACACGTCACCGTGCTGTCTGCTGGCGGGGATTTTGGTTTGATCGTGTGTACAGCGATCAAACCAAAACGGCCAGCAGACAGATTTGTTCAAATCGGTTGGTCCGACCGATTTGAACAAATCTATTTGCTCCCTGTGTACGGGGCCTTACAGTTTTTTTAAATCTACTTTCATTAAAGTAATACCTGGTCATCATGCCATGTTTAGGCACTTACCATTATAGAGTGGCGGCGCTATGTACCTGTCCCTCAAGGCTGCAAGTGGCCATTTAAACACACATTTTCCAGGTATGCTCCACTGTCATCAACATTAGGAAACTCGCTATGCGAAATGCCATGTAGCCATCGCTGGATTGCATGCATGTAGACAAAAAATGCCTGCAAAGTGGCTGCAGCAGATCAGCAGCACTGAGATGCAACAAAAAATGAAAAAGGTGCAAACAAGTACTTTATTAAAGGGGTGTTCCAGCCAAATGTTATGTTTATTAAAAGTCAGCAGCTACAAAAAGTGTAGCTGCTGGATTTTAATATACATTCAATTACCTGCTCCAGCGTTCCAGCGACGCGCCGGCCGGGGCTCCGCTCCTCTCCCCCCCCCCTCCCCGGCCGGCGTCTTCATTCCACATTACATGCCAAATGTAGCATGTAAGGGGGTGAGGAGTGGATTAAGCGGAAGTTCCATTTTTGGGTGGAACTCCGCTTTAAAAAATACATGGGAGTTCTATATGATGCATTGTGCACATAGCAACCTAAATGACATTCGGTTCTTCGTTATAAAACAAAAATAGCATTCAGTTAGATTTTGCATACACTTTAGGATCCTGCTGCGTCCTACATAGGGCTGAAGAAAATTTGCCCCTCCCTTTAGTTGTGTTGAAGACTGCTGACACTTGTCAAATTAACGTCAGCTAACACACTAGCAGAGCCAAGGCTGAATGTAAATCTTTCTAGGTTGTAAACGAAAGAGCAAGAGGGAAAGAGCCAGGGGGAAAGAGCCAGGGGGAAAGAGCCAGGGGGAAAGAGCCAGGGGGAAAGAGCAAGGGGGAAAGAGCAAGGGGAGTTGTAAAGTCAGACATTAAGTTTGAAAAATGTACAGGTAGAGTGAAAGTGACATTGTGAAAGTTGTCGTTCAGTGCTGGGTGATAAAAATCCTAACAGCAGTCCAAATTGGTTTGCTTGTAAAAGATGCACACCACCAGTAAGGGCAAGCCTCAGCCCTTGTATGCATTACATAGAGGAAATGACGGCATATGCCAATTATGTGACTTGAACCCATAAGCTGCTCTAGCACATTGTACACCCCACATGTGCAGTTAATGAAGTTTACATTTCCTTGGCTCTCCCAATACACTATGAAAACCATAATAATAACTGCTTTTTTTTTTTTACCCCCTCTGAGGCCTACAACACACTCTGGCAAATGTGAATTGGCCTAGTACAGATATCTGGAGGTAACTGGTACTTTAAAGTAGATGTAAACCCGAAATATTTTTATTTATTTTTTTGCTGTCACAATGTAGAGTATAAGATTTCCTATCATCTGTGTCCAGTCTTGCCACACAAAGTTAATCCAGCTCGGAGCAATCCTCTTTTATTGTTCAGTGAAATAAAACGGACTTACAGAGAAAAATCTTAGACGGTTCCGCCCCCTTGCTGTGAGAAAGGCCGCATACACACGATCGAATATATCTGCTGAAACTGGTCCGCAGACCAGTTTCAGCGGACAGATTCGATCGTGTGTACGGGCTAGCAGACAGGTTTCCAGCAGACAAAATTTTTAAAGCATGCTTTAAAATCTGTCTGCTGGAAATCCGTCTGTCGGACATGTCCGCTGGTTAGTACGCCTAACCAGCGGACCGAAATCTCCCGCATGCGCCAAACGGACTTGACGCATGCGTGGAAGTATTTTACTTCCTGGTTTGGTGACGTGGCGGCGTCAACGTCACCGCCACGTCACCACGCTGTCTGTCCGCGGGGATTTTGGTTTGATCGTGTGTACAACCATCAGACCAAAATCTCCAGGAGACATATCCGATGAAATCGGTCTGTCGGACCGTTTTCATTGGATAAATCTCGTTGTGTGTACGCGGCCTAACAGGTTATTTACATATCTCATGCACTAGCCTGGAGACAAACACTGGGGTAGAGCGGCGTATATTTTATTCCGGCGTAGCGTATCGTCTTTACACTACGCCGGCACAACGTAGAGAAGCAAGCCTGCTATTCACGAAGAATATGCGCTCCACGTTGCGCCGGCGTAGCGTATAGTTGTCGGCGTAAGCCGACGTAAGTAAAAGTAGGTGGAAGTGGGCTGGAAGTGGGCATGATCTATTTAAATGAAGCTTGACCCCATGCAAATGATGGCGCCAGCTTCAAAAAATGAACTGCGCATGCATCGTCTCTTGGACGCATTCCCAGTGCGCATGCTCACAGTCACGTCGAAATAGCTGCCTAAGATACGTCGAACACTGCCTACGAAGTAAACGTAACCTATGCACAGCCCTATTCACGTAGTACTACGTAAACAGCGTACGTGACGTAAAATTTGACGGCGTCTGCTGTATGAGGGGTAACTTTAAGCTGGACGTAAGCCTTACGCAAATCGCGTATATAAAGCGGCCGGGTGCATCTAGGTTCGTGAATTGGCGTAACTTACTCATTTGCATATTTAAAATGGGAACGCTAAATGCGTCCAGCGTAACTATGCGCCCACGATACGGCGGTGTAGGCAAGTTACGTTGGGCGGCTGAAGCCTTGCTTTTCGACGTATCTTGCTTTGTGAATCGGCACAGTGAATTTGTGAATCGTCGCAGAGATTTCAGTGCAACTCTGGAGTCCGATTTTGCCATACATTTGATAAGACTTTTTCACTCTCTGGCATGGAAGTCGTGTCAGATCAAAGTAGTGCAGGAATCTTTTCTGAAGTCGCAGCGATTTCAGTAGTTTTAATTGGAACGGCTCTCATAGAGAAACATGGCATTTCACATGTCCTGAGACTTTGGATCTCACAAGTCGAATCCTAAGTCGCACAAGTGTGAAAGGAGCCAAAGCCTGACTAAAAAAACTACAATTGGAAGCGATCTGCCTCATCCTGCCTAGGGTCTGAGATGCACCCTATGTTGGGTGTGCCCCTAGCATCACTTAAATGAGAGCTCTCCCTCTTTAATCACTTAAGCCCTGGACCATTTGGCTGGCCAAAAACCAGGCCACTTTTTGCAAATTCGGCACTGCGTTGCTTTAACTGACAATTGCGCGGTCATGCGACGTGGCTCCCAAACAAAATTGACAACCTTTTTTCCCCACAAATAGAGCTTTCTTTTGGTGGTATTTGATCACCTCTGCGTTTTTTATTTTTTGCGCTATAAACAAAAATAGAGCAAACATTTTGAAAAGAAAATCAATATTTTGTACTTTTCCTATAATAAATATCCCCATTTTTATTTTTTTAAAAGCAATTTTTTTCTCAGTTTAGGCGATATGTATTCTTCTACATATTTTTGGTAAAGAAAATTTTCTATAAGCGTATATTGATTGGTTTGCGCAAAAGTTATAGCGTCTACAAAATAGGGCTATAAAAATGCACTGATTACTGTGAAAATTACACTGGCAGTGACGGGGTTAACCACTAGGTGGCGCTAAAGGTCTTAAGTGTGTCCTAGGGAGCGATTCTAACCGTTAGGGGGAGGAGCTACCAGTGACACGTCACTGATCACTGTTCCCGATCATGGGGAACATTAGATCAGTGACATGTCACTAGGCAGAACGGGGGAATGCCTTGTTTACACATGTGTAGTACTCCTCCCTTTGCTTCAGCGGCTGAGCTATCCTGCCACAGGATACACGCACTGCATTTGTGGGGGTCTTGAAAGAGGGAGAATAGTTAGTGTTTGGCTGGGGTGTACCCAACATACTGTGCGTCCTACAACCTAGGCAGGACAGGGCAGATCCCTTCCAATTGTAAGCAGCCTAATGTTTTTAAACCTACTGGGTCTCTTGTATGCATTGTACATTTTATTACAAAGGTTAACTAACTCTATAGCCCCCATTTTCACTTGAGTGTAGCATATTCAGATGCCTTTGAAGCTTTTTTTGCATTTTTGCACATTCTATTCACACATTTTTAAGATCAAATTGCTGTACAGGAGACCTTTTGGGATAGGATAATAGGATGCCTCACTTTTGCCCTATATTTTTATTACGAAGCACCTTAAAAACATGCTTGAGTAACGCATGCTTTTTGCATGCTCTAGTGGGAATCAATGGGGCCAAAAATGCCCCATTCTTCTTCCAAAGTTGTTCATGTACCTGGAACTTCAGGTGAGCTACAGGTGCCTGGTCACTGAAATGTGAGTAGATATAGTTTGAAGCATGGGGTTTGACTTGCTGAGCGTTTTGGAACCTTGAGCTCCCAACTACAGAAAGTTTTGTGATTGGGGGCTTAAAGTGTTTTAAACCCACAACTGTAAAATCAGTCTGTATATGCAGCATAGCATGCTTGTTAAACTCACTGTGGAACGTAAGGGGTTAATCCTCTACATTGTGCAAAAAGGCTGTTTTATTCTGTATGTGCAGATCCTTCCCTCCTGCACGTCTTTCTGGGGAAGGCCAGCTAACACAGGCAGGGTAGCCGACCTGCACATGCTCAGTTGTGTCTTTTATGCTGGAGAGAACATCTCAGAGCTAGCCAGGTCACATGATAGTGACATCACACATGTGGGCGTGTATACAGGCTGTAGTTGGAAATCTCCTACCTGAACCCTCAGCACTGGAGAAACTATGCAGTTTATTATGTGACCGTGGTATATAGATCATACAAAAGGGTATATAGTGGAAGTATTTTAATGTAAAAAGAAGATTTATAAGCTGTGGGCATTGTAGAGGGGCGGATTAATTATTTTCATATTACTGGGTTTAGTAACACTTTAAAGTCATTCTCTTAGCGGCTCAGCTTATCTTGCTTCCCCTGTAGAGTCTTTACTGGAGGGGGGAGCTGAGCTCCTGAGATAACAACTTAAACAACCTAAGTTCTTCTGTGAATTTTGAGGATGATTTGCTCCACAGTGCCTGCTAAATGAACCCAAGAGAGAAAAGATCTTTGTTGATAGGCAGGGTATTACTTGCATGATTCTCTATCACAATTTCAGTGTTTGGTTTTAGGCATCTTACCAATTATTAAAAAAAAATGGGAACTGGTGAATTTAAATAAACAAGTCAGTTTTAATTATCTTTGCAATCTACATACCCAGACATTGTTCGGATAAACAAGTAAACAGCACCTTTAAATCTTATGAACTCTACTCCTAGCTACGTGGCCAACCTTGGCAACTAGTTTCCAGGTTCTTCTTTCTAATCGCCAGTTATCATAGCAACGGAATTGTGAAATTAACAAGTTAGTTTTTCTCTTAAAAGAAATAAAAGCAAAGGAATTTGCAAAGGATATCCGTGAATAAACATTTACACTAGTAAGAAACTGTACTTTAAAATAGATTTCACAGTTTGTAATTAGAGTAAGCATCCTGCTCTCCTGTCAGAGGGGAGGGGGGCCAGCGTTGATAATCAGCGCATTGATTATCAGCACAGCCCCCATCAGAGGTGCCCACCAAAATGACAATTCGTGCCTGTCAAAGGGCCAATCAGTGCCCATCAATAACCCCTGTCAGTGTCCTTCACAGATGCCAATCAGTGCCCATCAGTAATGACTGTCAGTACCTCCTCATCAGTGCTGCTTATCAGTGCCATCTATTAGTGCCCACCAGTGCCACCTTTCAGTGACTATCAGTGCTGCCTATCGATGTCCGTCAGTGCTGCATATCTGTGCCCCTAAATTCTACATATTAGTGCCTCCTCATCAGTGTCCATCAGTGTCACCTTACCAGTGCCACCTCATCAGTGCCCATTAGTGCAGCCTTATCAGTGAAGGAAAAAACTACATTTTATAACAGAAACTAAGAAAAACTATTTTTTTTTCAAAAATGTAGGTCTTTTTTAGTTTGTTTAGCAAAACATTTAAAACACATTGGTGATCAAATACCACCAAAAGAAAGCTCTATTGTAGGGAGAAAATTATAAAAAAATTATTTGGTTACAGTGTTGCATGGCATCGCAATTGTCATTCAAGTGTGACAGTACTAAAAGCTTAAAATTGTTCTGGGCAGGAAGGGGAAAAGTGCCCTGTATTGAAGTGGTTAAAACAAAAAAAAATTAGGCTGAAATGTAAACACATTGGTTGTTTTATGTGATCTTACAAAAAATTCAAGGCAATTTGGACTAGGGGTCGACCGATATCGGTTTTTCAGGGACGATACAGATTTTTTGGCCACCCTTCAGGTCGTTAGCCGATATCAGGGACCGATATTCTGTACATCGCTATCACTTGCCACCAAATGCAACTGCCACCTGTCACACAGACGCAGCATGCCACTTGTCATTGTCTCCTGCCACCCATATGCAGCTTGTCACTACTTACACTACTTCTGGCAGCCTCTCCCTAGCGGTAAACTTCCACATGCAGGCGGGCGGGCATTGAGAGATGACGTAACTATCTCTATGCCCACAGCTGCTGCTCTGTAAAGAACAGCCTTCATGGCGCTGCTGTAGGAGTGGAACAGCGGTAATGTGAGGCAGGCAGTAAGAGATGATGTCATCTCTCTGCTGCCCGCCACAACGCTGACAGAGATTGGCAGAGACTGTAGCAAGCACCACGCGGGGACAGGGGGAGGAGGTCTGACCAATATCGGTAAATTTCTGACCCATTTCTTCGTTAAAAAAAAATTATGACCGTTACCAATTATTTGAAAAGTGTGAATATCACCCCCCAATAATCGACCAACCCCTAATTTGGACTCTTTCACCATTTGGCCCTTCTGCTGTTTGTACTTTTGATAAGCACTGTCCTACACCACTGTGCCAGTGTTGGCCTCTAAAAGAATCCATATTTTCCTAACACACGATAATTTTTCGGGTTCAAAAAAATTAAGTTTTTTTTTTAATGTCATTAAAAACGAAAGTGTGTGGGCTTCAGAGCATTTTTCGGGGTCTAAAAATGGGCAAAAAAAATTCAAACATGCTCTATTTTTTCACGACGTTTTCAACGTTGCCGTTTTTCGGGTTGTAAAAAATGGTCGTGTGTGGGCTTTAACGACGTGAAAAATCCGCACAAGCTCAGAAGCAAGTTATGAGACGGGAGCGCTCGTTCTGGTAAAACTACCGTCCGTAATGGAGATAGCACATTCATCACGCTGTAACAGACCGAAAAGCGCAAATTGTCTTTTACTAACACAAAATCAGCTAAAGCAGCCCCAAGGGTGGCGCCATCCGCATGGAACTTCCCCTTTATAGTGCCGTCGTACGCGTTGTACGTCACCGTGCTTTGCTAGAGCATTTTTTTTCCACGATCGTGTGTAGGCAAGGCCGTTTTAATGATCAGGTTGAAAAAACATTGTTTTTTTCTAGAGCCTGAAAAACTTCATTTTTTAGAACCCGAAAAATTATCGCGTGTACGCGGCATAACTTGCACTAGACACAAAAAAATCCCGTTGTTGGCTGTGGGCAGTCGGTTTTGACCTTTTCATGCGTGAAGCTTAGTGCCCACGGAATAGCCAAAGCTCAGATCAGGGAGTTTATTACATGTTCAGCTAAAAAAGCGTAACGCCACCTCCTCATTACACCTTCCTCTGAAGAGAAACGGTTTTCAGGTCATTAAATCTCACTGGATTTTTCTAGCTCTCGGTCTCCAGGATCTCTCCGCGTGTGTGCTGTTGTGTGTGAAAACCTATTTTTACCGCAGCGACGATATTACAATAAATAAAAAATACGCAGCTTGATTTTTTTGCTGTACATCGGGACCCAGAAAAGTCATAATATTAAATTATATTGAGTTATGTAAATATATTATAGTTGTGTCATTATCGGAGAAGGGTACATTTGAAATAAAATTGCTTGTTTCTGTGGATTGCTAATGTAGCAAGGTTAGAAACCATGACAGGTAGAAAATAGAAATTTCCATTATGTGTAATGTAATTCACTCTCACAACCTGGTTCCCAGCAATGTGGAACTAATTCCTGTCAGTCAAAACATATCCAGCACACTCTCGATATAAGTTTCCTTTCCCAGATATGATGCAGGTTAAAAGATCTAGGCACTTGCTTTATCTTTTAAAAAATGCATATTAACAAATGATTTACTAGAACAGGGCTCAAAATTTCAAGTCCTGAGCTACTAGCCAGGCCTCAAGAGTTACTCGCCACCAGTTTTCCCACCTAATTCATACACTGCCCTGTGCCTAATTTCACCTGTAAACACGCCCTCATAGATTATCTCATGGAATGACAATGTTTTATGCAGAATCAAGTTACAAAATTAAATATTACCAACAACTTTAACAAAATGGGACAGGGCACTGGGGGCAGACCAGAGGGACAGGGCACTGGGGGCAGACCAGAGGAACAGGGCTCTGGGGGCAGACCAGAGGGACAGGGCACAGGGTACTAGAACTGGGTCTCTTCCCCATTCTCTTGCTGTCTCCCATCTGCAACTCCCATCCACCCTCTCTCTCTCTATAATTCATCTCATCATCTCCACGCTTGCATGTCCCCACTTCCCCCTTTTATTCAGGCTGGCAGTGAGGAGAGGAGCTGCAGCACAGCGGGAGGGAGTACAATCCAGCGCTGAGATCCACACAACTGCACAGCCATTGACACCATAGCACAGCGCACACTGACACTGCACTCCACCTCACTTATTACTTTCTGCTCTCCATCTACATTGGCCGCCAATCTCATCGGCACTCTAAGTGTAGGCACAGATTGCAGGGAGATTAGTCATGCAGCCCTGTCATCACTCGCCCCCAGCCTAAAACCACTCGCCAAATGCTAGTAGGCGAGTGGAAATTTTGAGGGCTGTACTAGAATACATAGTAAAAATATGTGGTACTACAACCCAAACAGTAAAAATTCAAGAAAACGTTCTCTAATTTTATAAATAATACCCATATCTCAGAATTTGCGAATGGGTCAGGCTACACTTGATAAAGACCCAAGCCACAAAGGGACATGTTCGTTATAGATGGAACTTGGGGGTGGGGGCTGGTTAAGTCAGCTCCTGGTTTCCCAATTACCATATTTATCGGCATATAACACGCACCTTCATTTTAAGAGGGAAGTTTCAGTAAAAAAAGTAAAATTTTAAATAAAGAACTTTGAAGCAAAATAAGGGTCAGTGCCCATCAATGCAGCCTGATCAATGCCCATCTGCAGCCTCAAAATTTCCCATTAATTGCCATGAAAAAGCCTGATCAATGCCCATTTTTAGGGAGGGGGACGGGATGAACGCCGTCAGATTACATACAGCGAGAATCTCCTGTTTACTCGCATCCTCTTTAATACAAAGTCCCGCCTCCTGGGCCGACTTCTATGATAGACAGAACACTGGTCCAATGCTGGCCCAGGAGACGGGACTTCCTTATTACAGAGACGCTGAGTACACAGGAAATTCTGTGTGAAAGGTAGAGGTCACAGGTACACTTTAATCAATATATAAAAAATGAAACCCAAGCTCAACAGGGCAGCAACAATCAAACATCAGATGACCCCTTTTCACGAGCTGAAGGTTTCAGATTTGGAAAGGCCCTCAGCAGTTTTGCAGCTTCCTTTGCCTCCACTCAGCATGCTAACATATATTGCTCTGCATTAACACATAGCTCACCAACTTTCTAGAATGAAAAAGATTGACAACCTTTAGCATAAAGTATGTTTTGCTGCTGAGTTATTTGGCCCTTCTAGAGTCTCTGTTGGTGATGTGGCCTATAGGTATCTCAAAATGCCCCTCCACCCACCAGCAGTGACGGAATGATCGGCATCCACTCTGTTTTTTTAGAAGATATATTGGCACGCTGTCCAGGAGAGAGTGAGTTATGGATTACAGGATGCCCAGAATAGCAACAAAGTCTTCCCTTGAATTCCCAAAAAAAGGTGACTTCAGCCCCTCTCCCAGGCTAGTAGTGGGCCTTCAGGCTGGGTTCACACTAGTACTGTACGACTGTCATTCTACTTTGCCCTGCTACATCTGTCCTTTCCCCGACTTGTTCATTCCCCAACTTAGTTGAGGTAGGCGGTACACTTTGGTGGCGGTGGGTTTGCCACAAGATCTTTGACCTCTGGGAACCCGCCTCCTGACCTTTGACCTCTAGGGGAGGTCCCTGTTCTAATTCCTGAGTCCTAGCCTTATTCTTCAATGGGAAACCCTAACCCCTAACCCTATCCCCCTAACCCTAACTCTCAACCTTAACCCTAACTGACCTTTGACCTATGGACTTTTACCCTAAGTGCATCTCCTACTTCCATCTGACTTGAATGAACAAGATAAGATTTTGCTCCAACTTTGAGATAGTCCAACTTGTCCTTTGACCAATTAAAACAATCCCAGAGTGAAATAATTTCCTTTTACTGCTGCCGTAATAACATGTCGAAGGTCACAAGTCGGATGGTTAGGACAAGGATCCTACTTTGATCCAACTTGAGTGATATTCAATGGGCTGAAATAGGAACAAAGTCGGACAAAAGTAGTGCAGGGAGCATTTTCAAAGTCGGACCGACTTGTGTCGGACCAGTTAAAGTGGATGTAAACCCACTCTTATCCTTTCTAAACTACTGCCATAGTGCTGATCTATAAGAATATAGATGCCTCCTGCATGTATCCTTACCTGTCAAATGTCTCCCCTCTGTCTGTTATAAGAACTGAAAAACTGCAGAGGGATGTGAATTGTGAACTTTTTGCACAGGATGTGCCTCTGTCTCCAGGCCAGTGCATGAGATATGAAAATAACCTGTCACTCACAACAAGGGGGCGGAACAGACTAAGGTTTTTCTCTGTAAGTCTGTTTTATTTCACTGAACAATAAAAAAGTATTGCTCAGAGCTGGGTTAACTCTGTGTGGCAAGACTGGGCACAGATGATAGGAAATCTTATACCCTACATCAAAAAATAAATACAAAATTATCGGGTTTACATCCACTTTAACTACTTGAGATCCGCGCTACAGCCGAATGACGGCTCTAGCGCAGATCTAAATTGTCAACAAGCCGTCAATTGACGGCTTGTCACTAGCTGCTTCCCTGCGCGCGCTCCAGAGCGCGCTGCGGGGAAACACTGTGTTGGCCGTGTCCCTTGGACACAGCCAATCACAGATCGCCGCGAACGGCCAATCAGAGTGGCCGTTTGCGATGCGATCTGTGCGGCCAATGAGAGATGATCTCATAGATCATCTCTCATTGCCGTTTTACATAGAGACAGCGTTCTGTCTCTGGAGAGCAGGAGACGGATCTGTGTCTCTTGTACATAGAGACACAGATCGGTCACCTCTCCAGTCAGTCCCCTCCCCCCACAGTTAGAACACTATGCAGGGAATACATTTAACCCCTTCCTCACCCCCTAGTGTTAACCTCTTCAATGCCAGTCACATTTTTACAGTAATCGCAGTATAAATGTGAATGACGCCAAAAATGTGTCAAAAGTGTCCGATGTGTCCGCCATAACGTCGCAGTCCCAATAAAAATCGCAGATCGCCGCCATTTCTAGTAAAAAAATAATAATAAAAAATAATAATTCTGTCCCCTATTTTGTAGGCACTATAAATTTTGCGCAAACCAGACGCTTATTGCGATTTTTTTTTTTTTTTTTTTACCAAAAATATGTAGAAGAATACGTATCGCCCTAAACTGAGAAAAAAAAACTTTTTTTTTTTTAATTGGGATATTTATTATAGCAACAAGTAAAAAATATTGTATTTTTTTCAAAATTGTCGCACTTTTTTGTTTATAGCGCAAAAAATAAAAACCGCAGAGGTGATCAAATACCACCAAAAGAAAGCTCTACTTGTGGGGAAAAAAGGACGTCAATTTTGTTTGGGAGCCACGTCGCACGACCGCGCAATTGTCAGTTAAAGCGACGCAGTGCCGGAAGCTGAAATATCACCTGGGCAGGAGGGGGGTATAAGTGCCCAGTAAGCAAGTGGTTAAGATGGCTTTTGTTGTTAAAACAATTGCACTGGTGCCCCTAGGGACGCAGCTACGCCGAATGTTTGGAAGGGTTCTCTTTTTTGGTAAACATAAAAGCAAGAGAGATAATATTTTCACTTTCTAAATCTTTTAAAAGTTCTACTTCCATATAAATAATACAAAACTATACTCGGCTTTCCAAATCTGCATGCTAATTAGTGCGCCTCACATTGGTTTATGTCAGGAAAACATCGTGCCTCTATTTTAGTCGGTGACAGCTGGTATGCAAACTGTTCACTTTTTCTTTTTAATCAGTGTTAGATTTTCTTGCTGGTATCTTTACACTTGCTGTACATTCAATCAGATGAAAAGGTTTTTCTACTTTAATTATTTCCTCGTGGATCTGCACTTTGTATGAAAGGAACATAGAGGCTAGAACATGACACCTAATGACATCCAGAGGGGATTATTTTGTTCGTACAGCGAACTATAGTTTCACACACAAAATTCCCATATGCCGCAGCCTCATCAAAATGATATATTAAAAAGTGAACTCCAGGCAAACCGTTAGGGCTCTTTCACACGTCCGCATCCGCTAACGTCCGCCAGATCCGCATCCGTTTTTTCGGACGGAAGAATGTCCTATTTTTCTTCCGTCCGGCCAAACGGATTGGATGCAAACGGACAGACGGTCCGTTTCCATCCGATTCCCCATAGGGGATAGCGGAGGAGAGACAGGGGGGTCCCTGCACAGTGTGCGGGGACCGCCCTGTCCGCCCGACAGCTCAGCGGAGACCCCCCGCTGAGCCGATGGACACACGGAGCGGACCGCAAAATGGAACGGACGTGTGAAAGAGCCCTTAGATACACAGATTAAATATATAAATAGGAGTTGTTTTGCTTGTCAAAGGCTTTGTAATTCTGTCTGTCCAGTTCTGAGATTTGCACAGCTGAGCTAAATTTGTGATCTGCTACTTCAATTAAGCAATACAACTAAGGGTCCTTTCACATGTGCGGTCCGTTTTTCGGTCCGCTCCTTGTGTCCGTCAGCTCAGCGGGGGGGGTCTCCGCTGAGCTGTCGGGCGGTCCCCGCACAATGTGTCTCAATGTGTCACAATGTGTCTCTCCTCCGCTCTCCCCTATGGGGAATCAGATGGAAACGGACCGTCTGTCCGTTTGCATCCGATCCGTTTGGCCGGACGGAAGAAAAATAGGACATTCTTCCGTCCGAAAAAACGGATGCGGATCTAGCGGACGCATCATCCGCTAACGGATCCGCTCCCATAGGGAAGCATTGAGGTCCATTACCGGACGTCCAAAAAACGGATGAACGGAACGGACGTGTGAAAGGGCCCTAAGGCAACCTATAAATGATTATTTATTTACAGTGGAACCTTGGATTACGAGCATAATCCTTTCCACGAGAATGCTCGTAATCCAAAGTACTCGCATATCAAAGCGAGTTTCCCCATAGAAGTCAATGCGGAACAAACTATTTTTGTTTCCATTGACTTCTATGGGGAAACTCGCTTTGATATGCGAGTACTTTGGATTACGAGCATTCTCGTGGTAAGGATTATGCTATACCACATGTGGCCAGAGGTGGAGGGGCGCTGGAGAGCCTCTGAAACAATCGTAAAGGACCGGGGACAGCTCTGGTGAATTTGGAAAACCTTGGAAAGGCTTGGGAACTGAGTATTTCCGATCGGCTCCGCTTGTCTCCGGCGCCCCCCACCTCAGGCTAAACGCAGTACTGCACACCACTTTGGCCTGAATCCTGCTTGTCTTGCGAGACAACACTCGCAAACCGAGTCAGGATTTAAAAAAAAGTGCTCGTATTGTGAAGCGCTCGTTAACCTCTGAAGTGCTGGCCAACACTATACTATACCAATATTTGACACCATCAAGGGATTCCTTTTCCCTAGGTGCATTATTTTAGGTTTAGAAACATTGAGATACAGTCTCTACTGCTTTGACCAGCAATGCCAAATCCTGTTCCTCCATGGATATCGACCTTATTGCACACCTTTGGGTTGTCAGCAAAAATACATACCTTACCCACTTATATATACAGTACATTGCAGATTAAAAAGAACAGGACCTAGTACAGAGCCTTGTGGTACACCACTACCCAGTGCTGCTAGGGAACTCGCTATGGTTCTAGAGGCATAGGCATGGCCCTCTAACATCCCTCAATGTAGTGCTATGAGCCTCACTGACCAATGAGAAGCATGATTTGCAAGAGTGGGATGTAAAATTGCTTCCTCCAAGGAGTTTATGGACTTCAACTATGGGCCAGATTCAGGTAGACTTACGACGGCGTATCTACAGAATCTGCGCCGTCGTATCTTTAAGCGTATTCTCAAACTGAGATACGCTTCTCTGTTGCTAAGATTCGACCGGCGTAAGTCTCATACGCCGTTGTATCTTAGCTGCCGGTTTACGCTGGCCGATAGGGGATTTACGCCTAGAATATGTAAATTAGCTATATACGCCTATTCACGAACGTACGCACCGCCGTTTACGTAAGGCGTTTTTCAGGCGTAAAGATAAAGCAACAAAAAGATGGCGCAGCCAATGTTAAGTATGGATGTCGGAACAGCCGTCGAATTTCATGATGTTTACGTCGTTTGCGTAAGTCGATTCAGAATGGGGCTGGGCGTAAGTTACGTTCACGTCGAAAGCATTGACTATTTACGACGTGATTTTGAGCATGCGCACTAGGATACGTCCACGGACAGCGCATGCGCCGTTCGTTAAATGCGTAAATTACATGGGGTCACAATTCATTAGCATACAACACGCCCACACCAGCCTACTTTGAATTACACAGGCTTACGCCGGCCTATTTATGCTACGCCGCCGTAACTTAGGGAGCAAGTGCTTTGTGAATACAGCACTTGCCTCTTTAATTTATGGCGGCGTAGCGTATCTAAGATACGCTACGCCCGCACAAAATTACGCCAGTGTACCTGAATCTGGCCATATGTTTTTATCCCAATTTCAGTTTGTTTATTTTTAATGAGAGCCCGTTTTTTATTTTTTTACATTTTTATACACACTCACACTGCCAGTTATTTCCAAATAATTCTAAAATAGCTTCTTCTGCATACATAGTATAGTATCATCATCATTATTATTATTACTTTACTGCTAAAGTAAAAAGGTCAAAATCCTGGACAGTTCAAACAGAGCATGCGATAATATAGTTCTATATCAATTTCACTATTTCCCTTAAAAATCTGACTGACCTATTCCACTGCTGTTTTTAGAACCTCCTCATTGGTCATTAAGGCCACCCATCACATTAAAGGACCAACAGCAGTGCAAGTTGAGATTTAATAAAAACACCCTATATATACATATATATACAGGGCTGACTCTGCAGTGAGAACTGAGCGATCAAACAACGCTCTGTACTTACTGCTCCCTGTCCTCTCCTCCTTCTCTCATTGGAGCGCTGGGTTGTGGAGGGGCTGGCTCAGGCTCTCAACAGATCACTGAGAGCCTGAGTCAGCTTCCAGTCCAAGCATCTGGGTCAATCCCAACCATATCTTTCCCATGCCTGGCCCGGCTGAGTTATGTCAACCAACAGTGGGCTTTAGCCCATTCAGCTGAAAACAGATCACAGAAGTGCAGAACGAACTGCACTCCTGTTATTCATAGATAAGATATGGTCAAGAAGGTGTAAGCCATACTTCTCCTTTAACCCCACCCTAGATTTTGATTGATTTTGGTAAGGATTACAATGAGCATAGAAAAGCAACCCTATGTGCATTGTCTCTTTTGACAAGGCCCCATAAAACACCAACTGCCGACAAGTGCATACTTCTGAAGTGACAGGCAGCTGCATAGCTTTGTCCAGTTGGGCCATCCCCTTGGTTTACTGCAGGAGAATAAGAGTTATAATTGAGCCCTCTGGACAGCCACCTGGCTCTATGCTCCTGCCACATTTGCCTTGTGGGTGATCCATTTCTGATTTAGACTTGCAGTTTTACTAAAAGTAACCTTTCCTTATTTTCATTTTCTTAAAGTACTCAGATTGAAATGCCCCGGTTTGGGGCAGGTCTAACATTAACATCTTAGCGTGTACACGTGAACCATATGCGTCTTTGATGGGTTTTACATAACGTAGCACATATCTTTTAGATGAGCCCTTAGGGCACTAAAAATACTGCCTGAATTATTTTCTGAAACCCTGTAGCATACTATAAATGTGCATTGGGGTGCAATTAAAGAGACCCTGGGCCAGATTCTCAGCTGAGATACGACGGTGTAACTCCAGATACACCGTCGTATCTTTGTTTTTTTCCCCGGGTATCTATGCGTCTGATTCCTAGAATCATTTACGCATAGATACGGGGTAGATCCGACTGGCATAAGTCACTTACACTGTCGGATCTTAGATGTAATTCTACGCCGGCCGCTAGGTGGCGTTTACGTCGATTTCTCATTTGCTTATGCAAATGAGCCTGATACGCCGATTCCCGAACATTTTTACACCGCCTCGTCGTCGTTTACGTCGTTTCCGTAAGCGTAAACTTACCCCTGCTATATGAGGGGTAAGTTTACGAAGGTCCGTCATATGTCATGTTAAGTATGGCGTCGGGACAGCGTCGTCTTTTTCCGTCGTTTAACTAAGTCGTTCGCGAATAGGGCATTGCGTAAGTGACGATCACGTAGTTTTCACGTCGGTTTCAACAACGTTTTCCGACGTGAGTTGGAGCATGCGCACTGGTTTTTTTTTCCGGCCAGCTCATGCGCAGTTCGTTCAGCGCAGGGGCACGCTTAATTTAAATACAAGCCACCCCCTTTGATTTACGCGGGGATACGCCGGGCCATTTACACTACGCCGCAGCACGTTACGGAGCAAGTGCTTTGAGAATACGGCACTTGCTCTAGTAAGTTGCGGTGGCGTAGTGTAAATGGCTTACCCCCTGTCTCCAGACCATTGATTTCAACAATAATTTTCCTGTAAGATCAAATGTGCGTTTAACGTATTTTAGTCATGTTGTCTCCTGTAAAAGTCTCCCTTGTGTAGACATTCCAAAGTCATGAGACAGCTGCTGGCCACTACCATCTTGGATGTAATGTCAGAAGCCCCAGCAGACAATAAGCTGTCACTGAGTTGACAGTGTGTAGCAGGGCTGGGCCGATAGGGTAGGTAGAAGAAGCAACTACCTTGGGTACTTCAGTTGGAAGTGGCGCACAAAAAGCACAGGATCTGCAGCTCATGCTTTTGATGTAGTCCAGTGCTTATGTCGGTAGGGGTGCACTTTGGCATTTTTGCTTTGGATGCACCTTGACCTGCCAATTCTGTATAGTATTCCCCTTCACTACTCCAGCAGCTACATAAAAGGTTATGTATGTACGGAGGTGAAAGGAAGAGTAAGGAGCTAGGCCAGCACAAATAGTTAAAGCAGAAGTAAACCCATCAATTTAACAGTTTCAAAAAGCAGTTACATTCCTGGCATGCCGGGAATGCTAACTGTCACATTGGTTGTGCTCTCAACCAAACTGTCAAACCATCCAATGGCTGGTGTCATAACTGATCACAGTTGCAGCATCATGGCAGTTGAAGATTAAACAGAGGCCAAGATGGCAGCTTCCTAGCCTGAAAATTATAGGAGGGTTTATTTCCACTTTAATAAACACTCCAAGAAATGTAGTGGGCTATGACTTGCAAGGAGAGAGCAGGCTCTTCCCGAAGAAGTCAAATTTGCCTGCAAGTTCAGCGGCACATTACAAGTCAGTCAACACATTTTAATATGTGTTATGACGTGCACTATGGTGTAAACAAACCATGAGTATTTATGGACCTCGAAGTTTGTGGATAGTGACATATCCTTTTAACAGCTTAGACAGAGGATGTGTGTGTCATTGCCTTACTTGAATTTAAAACACTGCGACAGTCATACTGGCTGTTTCAGCACCTATCCCTTCTTCCCTACACTTCAACCTGTTTTTTTTTTTTTACGGCTCATATCATCTTGCCTAAAATATATAAAAAAAAAACAAAAAAAACCTAAAGCCTTAAATTGTGCTTGAAGTATCTTAGTACAGCTTATATGTTTTATTAATAGAGCTGCTAAATCCCAACTTCCTCACTTCTTCATTTATTAATTCGCTCTCTGATTCGATGTGAGACATTATTATATATTGCAGACACCTACGAATAAAAAAAAATAAAATTGTGTTAGTATATGAAATGTTTGTTTGTCTCATGCACTGTGGATAAAAACAGCAATGAGATCTGTGCTTAGTGCTTATCCTCCATAAAGAAAACTGAGAATTATAACTCAGCCAGTAACTCATAAGGGGTCACCTAAGCTCGCCATTCACATCCCTCGCCGGCACTGTTTGCAGACACAAGGGACTGGTAGTCCAGCGTTACAGATTTGCCCATGCCAGCCTATCCTGTGGCATTGACTGCATCCTGCGCACTCTCTTCTGGATCCTGAGAGTACCTTCCACTGGATAGCCTATAGGAAGTGTCCACATCATGCTGATGATGATTGAGACACACAGGGGTTGATTTGCTGAAACTGGAGAGCGCAAAAAAAAAAAAACTGGAATAAAAAGGGATATTTAGGTAGTTGTTTTAATTTTCATCTTTAAAATACCGTATTTATCGGTGTATACCGCGCACTTTTTTGCCCTGAAAATAGGGCAAAATTGTGGGTGCGTGATATACGCCGATACCCGCTTTCCCGCGCCGAGTTTGAATACTGCGCCGACATATACCGAGCGCAGTAGACTCGTGTATAGTCAGGCAGGCTCGGCTCCTCTCGCGCTCACGTCTTGGACGTACAGGACGTAAGTGCGAGAGTAGCCGAGCCTGCCCGACTATACATGAGTGTACTGCGGGGAGCGGGGAGGACGCCGCAGAAGGAAGCCGGACCCAACGAAGAGGACACCCAAAGACGCAGAAGGGCGCCGGATCCGACAAAGAGGACACCCGAAGCCGCAGAAGGACGCCGGACCCGACGAAGAGGACACCCGAAGCCGCAGAAGGACGCCGGACCCGACGAAGAGGACACCCGAAGCCGCAGAAGGACTCCGGACCCGACGAAGAGGACACCCGAAGCCGCAGACGGACTCCGGACCCGACGAAGAGGACACCCGAAGCCGCAGAAGGACGCCAGACCCGACGAAGAGGACACCCGAAGCCGCAGACGGATGCCGCGCAAGACACCAAAACTGTAAGTACAAAAATATTTTTTCCACAGGAATAGGGTCCACTTTAGGGGTGCACGCTATACGCCGGAGCGCGCAATACCCCGATAAATACGGTAATCATTTTTCTTTGCCGTTGCTTAGTTTTTGTGAAAAGTGGCTAGGTCCTCTGTCAAAGATAATCAAGAATTATTGGTTGGACAATATTTCTCATGCCTTTGGGTACAGAAGACACCATTGGCCAACCGTTTTTGAAGGACCTAGTTATTGGCCATTCTCATGAGAACTAGAGATTGGTGGTTCTTGGGGGAACCAGCTGTTGCTCTTTCTTGGGAGAACCGCGTATTGGTCTTTCTTGGGTGAACCAGCTATTGGTCTTTCTTGGGGGAACCAGCTATTGGTCTTTCTTGGGGGAACCAGCTATTGGTCTTTCTTGGGGGAACCAGCTATTGGTCTTTCTTGGGAAACCGGCTATTGGTCTTTCTCTGGGGAACCGGCTATTGGTCTTTCTTGGGGGAACCAGTGATTAGCCATCCTTAGGAGAACTATTTCTTTGTCATTCTCAGTGGAATTAGTAATTGATCATTCTTAAGGAAACTAGTGATTAGCCACCCTTGCAGAATAAAAAAAAAAGGTAATTTTCAAGAGTAGTGGTTGGTCATTCTTGGCGGAAGCTGTGATTAGCCATCCTTGGGAGAACTATTGATTTGTTATTCTCAGAGGACTCTGTGATTTGTCATTCTTAAGGAAACTAGTGATTAGCCATCCTTCCGGAATTAAAAAAAAAAAGGGTAATTTTTCAAGAGAAGCAGTGGATGGTCATTCTTGGGGGAACTAGTGACATGTCATGTTGGATGTTTTGAGCTGTCTACTATTGTTAAACTTGGGTTTGGGCTACAGCCAGTGTTCTCTGACTGATTTTTCATCTATTTATAGCAAGATATTTATTTAAAATAAAGATCTTTCAGCTAATGTGTCTGCACATCAAACCACCATGTAATGCATAGGGTCAGCTGTTAGGTTGTTTGCATTGTTTGAATTCCACCACCCATATTTTCACCAAGGGGAGTCCTGGTATGCCATGTTTTCTTACAAGCACTAAGTATAAACCCCTCCTGTGCATGTGTGGTGGACTAGGGAAACATCATCACATCAGCACCAACCAGGGATGAATCAGACCTTGCTGACCTCTGACGACTTGGGTAGTCCAAACAGCAACTGAAAAAATACAAACAAAGGAGGGCGCACTGGCCTAGTGCATTATCCCTGGATACTTTATTACAAATCGATAAAATACAGTATATACTCACAAACCATGCAGGTTCACAGCATATCAAGCCAATGGCTTGTGGCACAGTGATTCATCAGACCCAGAGTGTTACAACACTAGAGAGATGCCGTCCAGGATCCAAATCGGCTTGTGCGTTTCGAGGGTAAACCCTCTTCTTCTGAGCCAAAAGCCGATTTGGATCCCGGACAGCCTCTCTCTGTCATTGGAACACTCTAGGTCTGACAAACCACTGTGCCACAAGCTATTGGCTTGTTATGCTGCGAACCTGCATAGTTTGTTTGTATGTATTTTATCGATTTGTAATAAAATATCCAGGGGTAATGTACTAGGCCGATGCGCCCTCTTTTGTTTGTATTTTTTCAGATGCCATGTTATCTGACCACAATGTGGCAACACACTACTTTGTTTAAAAATTGAAAAAAAAAATTATTAACTGCCATAATTTGGCAGTTGATAGTGCAGGTGCCAGTGGCAGCTGGTGCTCAAAAATTTTGGGGGGCGCAAACAAACTGAAAAAAAAAAAACAATTGCAGCCACTGTGCCAATCAAAAGCAGCTACTGTGCCCATCAATTGTAACCACTGTGCCATCAAACGCAGCCACTGTGCCCATCAATTGTAACCACTGTGCTATTAAACACAGCCACTGTGCTATTAAACACAGCCACTGTGCTATCAAACGCAGCCACTGTGCTCATCAATTGTAACCACTGTGCTATCAAACACAGCCACTGTGCTATCAAATGCAGCCACTGTGCCTATCAATTGGCACCAATTTGCCCCATGAAATGCCCCCAGTTTGCCCCATCAAATGCCGCCAGTTTGCCAGATCAAATGCCGCAAGTTTGCCCCATGAAATGCCGCCATTTTGCCCCATTAAACGCCGCCAGTTTGCCCCCCCGGCACTTAACTTTATTGAGTCAGCGCCATCCTCCACGCTCCCTCTGAGTCCTCGATGTCTTCTTCCGTCCTCTTCATGTCAGAGATGCTATGATTGGACGCCTAGCACCTGTTGCTTCAGCCACCCGGTGCACCTGATTGGTTGAGAGGCGGTTCAGTGTTAGGGAAGCGATTCCCTAACACAACACTGTTTATACAAGAAGCGCACAGCAGTGCGCCCAGCGTTTAACAATTTTGAAGCCTATTAGAGCCCTCAGGCTCTAATCAGGAAGCCTATTGCTCTAATAGGCACTTCCAAAACACCCCCAACTCTGTAATTCAGATGGCTAGCGCTCAACAAGGGGCCAGACACCTGAATAGTGGGCGGCAGCGGCGACAATAGATAGATAGATTCATGCAATGCATGAATGTATCTATTGGAGATTGACGGGCGCAGGAGAGAGGGGGCAGCGCTTCTGCGCCCACTATGGACGCACCGCCACTGGCCGTTGCACAAAAGGCATCAAAGGTGACAGGGACCCTTTAACAGTTCCATTGCAGAGAAATACATCTCTGAACAGATTTCATCTCCTAATCAACGTAGCAGAAAGCTCTCAGAAATTGCAGTGTGGGTGGAGGCACAGGCAACATATTTATTGCCAAGATAAAATACTAACAGATGTTGCAAGGGCAGGTGATGACATATTTTTTAAGCTGAAATAATTCACATTCAGAGATGCCTTTATTAATTTTTTGGTGTATTCCTAGAACATTTAAAGGCTTGTTTAATTACAGTGTGAGTACGGCACACGTGTTGTAATCATTGGGCGCTGGTCAAGATATTATCAACAGACTGAACTCCCAATGTCTTGATGTAGGTCAATGTTTAAGGAAGAGCTTAGCTAAGTGCTATGTGAGGCTCTTACTCCTGCTTGGTAGCCCCACACATTGGGGGTTATTTACGAAAGGCAAATCCACTTTGCACTACAAGTGCAAAGTGACCTTGAAATTGCACTGAAAGTGCACTCGGAAGTGCAGTCGCTATTGATCAGAGGGGGTCATGCAAGGAAAATAAAAAAACAGCATTTTAGCTTGTGCATGATTGGATGATAAAAACAGCAGAGCTTCCCCTCATTTTAGATCTTCCCCTCAGATTTACAGTGACTGCACTTTAAGTGCAATGTCAAGTACACTTTGCACTTATGCCGCATACACACGACCATTTTTAATGTCATGGAAAAAGGTTTTTCTTGACGCAATTCTTGTCAAGCCTGCCTTGCATACACACGATCGTGAAAAAAAAAAATGGTTGAGCAAAGTGCGGTGACGTACAACGCGTACGACCGCACTATAAAGGGGAAGTTCCATTCTATTGGCGACGCCCTTTGGGCTGATTATGCAAATTTCCCTTCTCATAACCTGCTTCTGAGAATGGGTTTTTTTTTCCCCTCATCGTTAAAGCCTACACACGATCGTTTTCTCACGACATGAAAAACAACGATGTGAAAAACAACGAGAAAAAATAGAGCAGGTTCTAAATTTTTAATGCTCTGGAGCCCACACACGATTGTTTTTAACCTCCCTGGTGGTGTTCCCGAGTCTGACTCGGGGTAAGATTTCTGTGCTACGATCGGTAACCCCGAGTCTGACTCCGGCTCGCCTCGCAGCATCCACAGAGACTGTTTACTTACCTTCTCCGTGGATCCAGCGATGCATCCGCGCTGTGTGAGCGAGCGGGTGCTCGCTCGATTCACACAGCGTCCCCGTGCGCCGCCGATCTCCGTTCCCTGCGACGTTACGACGCATGGGGGCGGAGAACGGCGCCAAATTCAAAAATGTAAACAAACACTATACATACAGTACACTGTAATCTTATAGATTACAGTACTGTATGTAAAAAATACACACCCCCCATGTCCCTAGTGGTCTGCCCTGTACACTACATGTCATTTTATATAATAAAAAATGTTCTTTCTCCCTGCAAACTGTAGATTGCCCATAGCAACCAAAAGTGTCCCTTTATGTCAAAAATGGTTTTAGAGCAGCTAAAAAACAGCGATAATAAATCAGAATCACTTGAGGAATTTAGCGATAGCGATTTGTGGGGAAATACGTCATAAAAAAAAATAAAAAAATGACAGCAAAAATTCTGCAACTGAGCAAATTTCGGTGATTTTGATTTGATTACACTATTGAATAATTTTTACTATAATTATATTATTATTTGTTATAATTTTTTGTAATTATTTATTATATTATAATTTTTAATAAAAAAAAAAAAAGAAAATCATACCCGGGATGCCTACTAGACTCTTGTTTGGATAGATTTAAGTGAGTTATTGCTAAGAATTACAAGCCTACAGTATAAAACGCCAAATTTCCTTGCAAATAATGGTACCGCTTTCAGCACCTAAAATCTGAAAGAATCATACCGCCAGGGAGGTTAATGACCAATTTAAAAAATGCTATTTTTCTCGTCATGAAAAATGGTCGTGTGTACGATGCATTATAGTTTTCACTTGTAGTGCAAAGTGGATTTGCCTTTCGTAAATAACCCCCATTGTGTTGACTGTGCTTCAACGATCATGTCTCCCAGTGCATTTCTATGGGTGTTCTTTGTGGATAAAAAGAAGCAATGCTATGGATTGCAACTGTCACCTGGGACAATTAGACTTAATAGGAGGTGATGAGTACCTCTGACACAATAGGGAGACTGTTCCCTTGCAGGTCTGGTCCCTCAGCCTTCTGAAGAGAATAGGAAAGGATCCAAGTACTTCACGCGCACGACTGGTCTGCTGGCTCTCTGTACCCTTATCATAATTATCCTTAGGGAGACACCTATAACCACCCTGTGTGTCAGTGAAAACAAAAATTGCTGTAAAATTGTATGGACTCCTGTTGACAGATGTTCAAAGGGCTATCTGGTCCCCGCCTGCAACATAGCCTGCAGCTGGAGTGCCCCACCCACTGTTTATACCATTTGCGAAACCCTATGAACTGCAGGTCTTCTGTATTGCAGGTGCAGTGTAGATCACCCAAATAGGAACGCGCCTTCTTCAGATTCACGTCCTGTCAGAGGAGAGGAGACCGATGGTATGTTCGCAGTACAGAGGAACACCGATCTGTCTCCTCCCCTTGTGAGTCCCCGCCTCCTACAGTTAGAATCACTCCTTAGCTTGCCTGTACTGGAAGATATAGGTAGGGCTAGGCTATGTAAAAGTGTAATTGGATGAGAAATGATCTATATATATATATTTGTGTACTGGAAAGTAATGCAATGTATTATCTGCAGGGCTGTCTTAATGAGAGGGCACACCTGGGCACCGCCCAGGGGCCCCAGCTGCATGGGGGGCCCCTGCACTTTCCCCAAAGCAGCTGGTTCTTGAGCCCACACTGCCCCGAAATTGGGGGCCCCATGATGGCACTGGGAGTGATAGATACACAGGGGAGGCAGTCTGCCTCCTACCTACTTAACGTCTGTTTACCTGCACTGTCATCATTGTAGGGGCCCCAGAGCATTACTTTGCCCGGGGGCCCATGATGCTATTAAGACAGCCCTGATTATCTGTACACACTTTTTGAAATATAAATAAAGAATAAAAAATAAAAAAAAAGACTCAATCCTTAGGATACACATTTAACCCCTTGATCGCCCCCTTGACAGTCACATTAACACAGTATACAGTGCATTTTTATAGCACTGATCGCTGTATAAATGTGAATGGTCCCCAAATAGTGTCCAATGTGTCCGCCACAATGTCACAGTCGCAATAAAAATCGCAGATTGCCGCCATTACTAGTAAAAAAAAAAAATGCCATAAATCTATCCCCTAATTTGTAGATGCTATGGCCCAGATTCACAGAGCAATTACGCCTGTCTAATTGGTGTTAGACAGGAGTAATTTCAAATTTCGCGCGCCGTATCACTAGTTTGAATCCTCAAACCATGATACGGCGGGTTCGGGCTTCGATCCGAGAGGCTTACGTCCTCGTAAGCCTTCGGATCTACGCTGCGATATTTTTGCGGCCGCTGGGAGGAGTTCGCGTCGTTTTCATGCGTCGGGATATGCAAATGAGTTTTTACGGCAATCCACGAAGATACGAGCGGTGTTCGCAATCGCTTACGTCTATTTTTTTTACGTACTGTTAGACCAGCTTTTTGCTGGTCTAACGGTGCGTAGCCTATGTTAAGTATGGCCGTCGTTCCCACGTCGAATTTAATTTTTTTTTTTTTTTTTTTTTTTTTACGTAAGTCGTTCGGGAATAGAAATGTCCGTAAACGACGCTACTCAAACAACGAATGACGTAACGACGTGATTTCGCGCAATGCACGGCGGGAAATTTCTGAACGGAGCATGCGCAGTTCGATCGCCGCGGGAACGCGCCTATTTTAAATGCTTCACGCCCCCTACTCGCGTAGTTGGCTTGCGCCGGGAGAAATACTCTACGCCGCCGTCGTTTACTGGACAAAATCTACCGGGATTCCACGTAGAACCAGGTAAAAAACGGCGGCGTAGAGTATTTCTGTTACTCTACGCTAATCTAATTCTCTCTGAATCTGGGCCAATAACTTTTACGCAAACTAGTGTTGTCCCGATACCACTTTTTTAGGACAGAGTACGAGTACCAATACTTTTTTTCATGTATTCGCTGATACTGATTACCAATACTTTTTTTTAAATGTGTCCCCAAATGCAGCCGTGTGTCCCTAAATGCAGCCGTGTGTCCCTAAATGCAGCCATGTGTCCCCAAATGCAGCCTTGTCCCCAAATGCAGCCATGTCCCCAAAGAGAAGCCCCCACCGCCGCTACCGCCCAGTTGATCAGCGCGGGGAACATTACAGCTTTCATTTGAATAGCTGTGTGTCACCCGCCATGCCTCGTCATATATAGCCCCTCCCCCTTGTCTGGGCACTTTGATAGA
Source organism: Rana kukunoris (assembly GCA_029574335.1). Taxonomy (NCBI): domain Eukaryota; kingdom Metazoa; phylum Chordata; class Amphibia; order Anura; family Ranidae; genus Rana; species Rana kukunoris. The sequence continues at coordinate 28,184,710 of CM056055.1, read as the reverse complement.
CAGTGATCTGGGGGAGGGGTTATATATAACGAGGCACGGCGAGGAACACACAGCTATGCAAATGAAAGCTGTAATGTTCCCCGCACTGATCCACTAGACGGCGGCGGCGGTGGGGGGGAGGGCTTGGCTTTCTCTTTGGGGACTAGACAGCGGCAGCAGTTTTCTCCGCCCGCTCTTCGTCCCCTCTCCACCCGCTCTCCGCCCCCTCTCCACCCGCTCTCCGAAAGTATCGGTGAAGCATCGGGAGCATTTGCGCGAGTACAGGTACTCGCGCAAATGTTCAGTATTGGTCCCGATACCGATACTAGTATCGGTATCGGGACAACCCTAGCGCAAACCAATCACTATATGCTTATTGCGATTTTTTTTTTTACCAAAAATATGTAGACGAATACGTATCAGCCTAAACTGAGGGACATTTTATTTATTTTTTTAATTGGAAAGTTATTAAATTTCTAGCAAATATAGCAAAAAGTTAAAAATATTGTGTTTTTTTTTCAAACTTGTTACTCTTGTTTATAGCACAAAAAAAAAAAAAAAATGCAGAGGTGATCAAATACCACCAAAAGCAAGCTCTAATTGTGGGGGGGAAAAAAATCATAAAAATGACATTTTATTTGGGTACAGCGTTGTATGACTGCGCAATTGTCATTCAAAGCGCGACAGCGCTAAAAACTAAGAATTGGCCTGGGCAGGAAGGGGGTGAAAATGCCCAGTATTGAAGTGGTTAAAGGGGAGTTCCAGCCTTTTTTTTTAATGTTTATTAAAAGTCAGCAGCTACAAAGATTAGAATCACTTGAAGTAAAAGGAAGAAAGTGATCTGTTTGGAAACCGAACCCATCTTGACCGTGCCCCCATCCCTGTATTAATAGAGAACAGGAAAAATTGGGCCAGTGGGACTTTAAAGGGGGCATGGTTTAGAATCACTTGAAGAATTGAGCAATAGTGATTTGTTGGAAAATTCGTCATCAAAAAATTAAAAGTAATACTTTTTATTATTATTATTATTATATTATTTGTTATAATTATTTATATGTATTTATTATATTATAATTTATGATTTTGTGTTTCAAATTTTATTATACCTGGGATGTCTACTAGACTCTTTTTTGCACAGATTTAGGTGAGTTATTTCTAAGAATTACAGGCCTACAATATAAAACGCCAAATTTCCATGTAAAATAATGGTACCGCTTTCAGCACCTAAAATCTGAAATAATCATACCGCCAGGGAGGTTAAGATAAAATGGATAATTTTTTGTTGCTAAGAGTGATCTTCTCCATGTTTTCTGCAATTTATCTTATATTTATTGCACCATATATAGCGATGGCTACCGGAAAGAGCATTTACAAATTTTGATATGTAAATGTTTATTTTAAATATATTTTTTTATATGATGCAACTAATAAAAATCATGTCAAAATGTACTTTCTGGCAAACATCCAAAAAATGATTGAAGATGTGCCCTGGCTAATAATAGACCAGTTCTCTTGACACGCATCCTTATTTATAACACTTGGGTATCACTAATATCCAAAGATAAAGGTGTCCCTCACAGTAAATATATTAAATATTCACACCGCCAATACATTAGAGACACGGTAGTAGATCTTGTTCTTCAGTTCTTTTACAAGCTGTTAAATCTTTAATTTTTTCTTTTTTTTTTAAGTTAAACTAAATGTATAAAACACACTGCTTTAGAGACATCACATAATAGACTGAAACAACAGGATATTTTAAAATCCTAAGGCCCAGATTCACAGAGCGATTACGCCTGCGCAACTGCTGTTGCGCGTGCGTAAGTCTAAATGTGCGCGTGCGTATAGTTGGACGCGATTCACAAAACAATATACGCCAGAAATCTACGTTTTTTGGTCCGGCGTAATTGAATTAGACATTCGCTTCCCTTCGTGCAAAACTGCGCTAGACACACCATTGATTTGCTAGTCAAATATGCTAATGAGGGAGTTACGGGGATCCACAAAAAACCGCAGTTGCTGCGCAGGCTACGCGATGTGCGCAACAGCAAAATGTTCTGTCTAAAGTTAGAGGACCTAAAAGCTGGTCTAAATTTTGAAAAAAAGTCTAATTGTCAGATAAAGCAACACTGTTAGTGAGGAGTTCAGCAGTCACACGTGTTGCCCAACAATCTGTATGCCAACATGCCAGGGGCATCGTCGCGCATAGCTATACTACTGACTTTAGATGAACAAAGAAGGATGAGGGCACTGAGGAGGGCACTAAGGAGGGCACGGGAGATGTTTTTTTTAATTTTTTTATTTGCTTATATAAAATTTACAATTTAAATTAATCTAATACAATATTCTTATCTGATACAAGCCCCTCACTCTTCACTTGATATATCACACACGCATAGACATCTATGGCATGAGTGATTCTGAGGTGTCTCGCATCTTCAGATTCACCCCTCATGCCATCATGGAATTACCACAACCCTGCAGGAGGACATCACCAGCCCAACACATGGCACCACCCATGACACCCATGACAGCTACATATACAATCAGAGCCCCATCCCCACAGATTTCCAACAGAACATGTATGGGGACAGCTGGCTGGTTGGTGAGTGACATGGGTGGCAGGCATGACTATCCCCTCCCGTGATGCACACCTCACAAGTGGCACATGCATGACTAACATCCTCCTGTCTTTTCCCTTCAAGGTGACTCTGCATATGCACTGGTACCCCATCTCATGACCCCATCTCATGCCAGCTCACATTATGCATCTTTGCACGTTAAACACACACATTAATCATGGCACAATGAGAATGCATGCATGCACACCACTGTGGTCCCTAGCACACACACCCCACATCCTCATCACATTGGATTGGCACCAGTCCACCATGCAGGACTTGTGAGCTGCAACGCCATGCCACGGCTCCAATTATGTCACTGTACATTCATACACCATTCACACAGACCTGGCGATCACTTCTCCACCACAAATGAGGGTGACACCCCTTTTCCCGCAGGAATATCACCCCCACATTCCAAAATCATACACAAACAGAACCAAAAAAATTAAATAAATGACGAGCAAAAATAAAAAATGCCCAGCAAAAATATAATTTAAACAAAATAACAACAAAGACATAAAAGACAAAAATCACTCTGCAAAACAGTCCCCAAATATCTCAAAGACACGTCACAAACAAACAAAAGCACCTTGCTGTATAGGGAGGGATACAAAGGGATGTACTTTTGCAAAGGAAGTGCATTTGTGTCTGTCTATTTATGCTGTCTGCGTAGTTCATAAAGTTGCCCTAGTCCATTTCCAATTTCACTGATTGCGCCGCTCCCGAGTTGTGAGCATGCGCACAACGGAGCTGACATGGTTTCCTTCACGCGCGCATGCGCGAGTCGGCCGGCCCTTCATTTGCATGGGGTCACGGCTCATTTCAATGTAACACGCCCACGTCCTTCCCAATTTGTATTACTCCTCCTTACGCCTCAGGAAAAAACCTTACGTTTGCGCAAGCTCTTGCGTAAAAGCTACGTGAATCGCCGGATTACGCGGCTAGATTGCGCAAGTCTAACGGAAAAGTGGTGCGCTACGCCGGAATGATAATGCGCCGATCTACGTGAATCTGCCCCTAAATGTTTTACTACTGTTGTTTGGCATCGGACTTGCAGAAGATAGAAAAGACACCTTAATGGTCTCTGAAGGTTTCGCTAGATGTCTTTAGCATGTGTCTGATGGAACGCAGCCACTTTCTGCACAGGGTTTTGTGTCTCGTTCAGGCAATAACTCTAATTTCTGCAGGATTGTCTGTTTAGTTGCTGATGACAAAGGAAAATCGAGGAAATCTGCTTTATTTTATGGTGCGTTTTGTCGTTTACAACTTTGTTTTTCAGTTTCGCGTGACTTCATGACCTCATCTCGGTCAAAATGGCTTTAACAGCGATGGTTTGTGTGTGCAGTAAATGTGATGAAGTTTGCATTTGTGTCCACAGGTCCACCAGTACTACAGCTGCTTGCCTGACGATAAAGTCCCTTATGTGAACAGCCCCGGGGAGAAATCGAGAATCAAACAGCTTTTGCATCAGTTGCCTCCTCACGACAATGAAGTAAGTCATGGCGGTTCCAGGCTGGACCTGAACTATTTGCCTTTTTTTAAAATTTAAGTGGAACTTTATGTTGGGAAAAACAATCCCCTCTGTCCTAATTACCGTATTTATTAGCATATAACACGCACCTTCATTTTAAGAGAGAAGTTTCAGGAAAAAAAACTTAAAGCGGAGGTTTACCCAGAATCACAACTAGATTGTAACACAACCGCTGCAATATGTACATCATCAAAAGGCACAACATTTAATTTTTTTCGTATGTAAATACCTTGGGCCAGATTCACAGAGCCCTTACTCCTGTCTAACTCGTGTTAGACTGGAGTACTTTCAAATTACGCACGTTTTTTCACTACTCTGAAACCTCAAACCATGAAAATACGGCTGCGGGCTTCAATCCGACTGGCTTACGTGTTCGTACGCCTTCGGATCTACGTTGCAATAAATTTGCGGGCGCTGGGTGGAGTTCCCGTCGTTTTCCGCGTCGGGGTATGCAAATGAGCTTTTGCCGACGATCCACGAAGTTACGAACGTCAATCGCAATCTCTTACGGCATCTTTAGTCATCTTTTTGCTGCGTAAAGTTATACCAGCTTTTTGCTGCTCTAATATTAGACAGCCCATGTTAAGTATGGCTGTCGTTCCCGCGTCGAATTTCAACGTTTTCCGACGTCTTTTTTTATTTTTTACGTAAGTTGTCCGGGAATAGGAATGTCCGTAAACGACGCTACTCAAACAAAAAATGACGTAACAACGTTATTTCGCGCAATACACGGCGGGAAAATTTATGAACGGAGCATGCGCAGTTCGATCGCCGTGGGGACGCGCCTAATTTAAATGCTTCACGCCCCCTAATCGCGTATTTCGATTACGCGGCGAGAAATACACTACGCCGCCGCACAGTAAGGGACAAAATCTACCAGAATTCGGCGTATAGCCTGGTAAAATACGGCGGCGTAGTGTATCTCTGATACTCTGCGCCAATGTAATTGTATCTGAATCTGGCCCCTTGTATTTGCCTTTCATAAAGCAACTTCCGGGATTCCCCTCCCGTGGGAGTAGGTGTTTCCAAGTCTTTCCCCGGCGCCGCAATGCAATGTGGGACTTGGCTGCAGTGTTTTCTGGGAGTACAGTGCTGCAGCTCTATCCCCGTACTGAGCCGTGTCATGTTTATTTAGATTGTGCATACCATCACAACGGGACGTGAACTTTCAATGACGCCGCCCGTTGTGATGGCAACCTTTTAGTTTACCGCGCTTACTAGCAGGCGCGAGAATAAGCGGTAAGTGCTGGGAGCTGAGCATTCACCGCTTCCAGGAAATGATTACTTGTGGGCTTCACAATGCCCACAAGCACAATGGAAACTCCGGGAATGGATTTTATAACTCCTTCTTTAGGAGAAAAACAGACAGCGGATACTTGCAGGGACTAAACAAGTGAGTGTACCTTAGTATTAGTAAACCCCATTGAATGCAGAAAAAGAAGAAAAAAAAGTTTGACCGTGGAACCCCCGCTTTAAATTTTAAATAAAGAACTTTGAAGCAAAATAAGGGTCAGTGCCTATCAATGCAGCATGATCAATGCCCATCAATGCAGCTTGATCAATGCCTATCTGCAGCCTCAAAATTGCCCATTAAAGCGGCTTGATCAATGCCCTTCTGCAATACAATGCAAGAGGTCAGCAGAACATAATATGCATCCTAGGCTGCGAGCCAAGGGACCCCAGAAGATGGTGTTTGGGGCCACTCAGCGGAGGTAAGTATGTTTGTTATTAAAAAAAAAACAAAAAAAAAAAACGATCCTTTACAATCACTTTAACACTTTAACACTTACTTTAACACTTACCTGACTCCTGTATTAATCCAGCACTGTGCCTGGCTGCGGGTCTCCTCTCCCTCTCTTCCTGGTCATACAGGCTTTGCTGAGAGCAACAGGGGTCATTGGCTCCGTCATTAACATCCAGTGAGCAGAGAGCAGGGGGGTTTACCGCAAATTCCGGGATTTATCGTAAAGAGGAGGAGCCATGATAACTGGTGGGGGGACCTCAGAATAGGAGGTTCAGGTAAGTATAACATGTTTATTTTTAGTTTTTTAAATGACGTTACAAACTCTTTAAAGATGCTGATAGGAAGAGAAAGCAGAATGACAAAGATTGGCTCTTCACTGTGCTGATTCTCCTTTCACTAGCCAGTCACATGCAGGGAGCAGGTCCAGGATGACCTGAGCTCAGAGGAAGTGGGTTAAATGATGCTAGCCATCAGACTGAAGACATCTAGTGGCAGTAAAAGGTACTGCAGGGGAAATTTATGGATTGAAAGTGAATACTGTAACAAATTCTGGTTTGGTTTTTATCTTCTGGTATGCTTTCTTTTATATATATATATATATATATAAAATATTTTTTATATTATTCTTTTTGGCTGCAGTTATGCTTTAGCAACTGCCCAAATTTACTGAAATATACGGATACCTTTGGGAAATTTCTTCCAATCCCTGAATAATAGGCAAATCAGAGAGTATCAGTAAAGAGCTTTCAGGAACATTGACTGTAAGCTCTTGCTCAGATTGTCACCGTGAATTATTTTTCAAAAACAGATATGTCAGCCACACACAGCTCAGCAGGGAAGGCTTACCACACAGTCAGCCTACCAGCAGGTGGGGCTTTAAATTGCATTTTCTGTTCCTGATCACATGCTGTTCTTTCTGCACTGCACTACGTTCCTGAATTGATGTCATGCAGAACATCCTCTCAGTTTTATGGACATATAATCCCAGTTAAGACATATTTATTGAGCTGCAATATATCTCAATTGCAAATGATTCTGCTCAATAATAATCAGCAGTTAATAGAGAGACAAAATGTTTCTAACATCCGGTTTAAAAAATGTATTTTTACTTCTTTGCGCCTAAGGGTAAAACAAATCTTAATGCCTAAGTACAATTTTGCAATTTTGACATGTGTTAGTAAATCTGTACATATCATCACAACTACTTTGTGCATCCAGGTGGATTATACCTTGTTTTTTTTTCCGGACAAATTGGGCTTTCATTTGGTAGTAAATAGTTATGGATATCTCCTGATTCTTTTTTTTATTATCAAAGAAAAACTGGCCCAAAATAGTAAAAAAATCTATACTGTATATATTCGAGTATAAGCCGACCCGAATATAAGCCGAGGCACCTAATTTTACCACAGAAAAATGGGAAAAGCCTAGGGTGTCCATCTGCATGCCCCACTGTGCCTCACTTTGCCTCACTGTGTCCATGTGCATGCCTCACTGTGTCCATGCCTCACTGTGTCCATGCCTCACTGTGTCCATGCCTCACTGTGTCCATGCCTCACTGTGCCCATGTGCCCATGCCTCACTGTGCCCATGCCTCACTGTGCCCATGCCTTACTGTGTCCATGACTAGACTGACGTTTAACATGGGAGTCAATAGAAGGGGTGCCCGGCTTTGAAAAATCGGTGGCCCCCGGTCGTAGGTACCCCGGACAACAAACACTTGTAGAGGAAGCCGAGGCACCTAATTTTACCACAAAAAAATGGGAAAATGTATTGGCTCCAGGAAAAGTCTAGTGTGTCCATCTGCATGCTTCACTGTGCCTCACTTTGCCTCACTGTGTCCATGTGCATGCCTCACTGTTCATGCCTCACTGTGTTCATGCCTCACTGTGTTCATGCCTCACTGTGTTCATGCCTCACTGTGCCCATGCCTCACTGTGTCCATGACTAGACTGACGTTTAGCATGGGAGTCTATAGAAGGGGTGCCCAGCTTTGAAAAACCTGGAGCCCCCCGGTCATAGGTTCCCCGGACAACAAACACTTGTAGAGGAAGAGTGGGGCTACATGTGTGCCAACTTTGGGGTCCAGGGGACCTACGTACGGCCAGTACTGGGTCCCCAGAGTCCCGGAGATTAGGCGCAAAAAGGTGACTCGAGTATAATCCAAGGGGGGCATTTTCATAAAAAAGTGCTGAAAAACTTGGCTTATGCGCGAGTATATACGGTATATATATATTTTTTTAAATTAAGCTGTATATTTCTTGTTTCTCTACTATCGAATAACAACCCAAAATAAAATTTTCTGCTCATGATGATCGCAACAATACCACATATGTGTCTGATAGTTGTTGTTTGGACCCGTAGTACAGCCCAGAAACAATAGTGTGCATTATGCTTTTTTTTTTTTGTCTTACCTAAAACACACTGACACTGATGCTATTTTTTTCTTTTTTTTAAATCCTGCTCAAAATATACTGACCCTGTCCTTGACCTTTGACCCTGACCTTGACCCAAATACTTGGCACTGTCCTAAATTAAACCTTGATTTTTTTTACAAACAATTTTCTTTCGGCAAGTAAAGATAAAGATACATTGTTTTTTTTTTTTTTTACGAAAGGCAAATCCACTTTGCACTACAAGCCACACATATGGCTCAACAGTCGGCCGAGGTTTCTGTGCTGAGAGCGCGTTTTAACCGCATACTCCCTGGACAGGGATTGAGTTGTCAAAGACAGCTTTTGATCCGCACTAACGATCGGTTGTTGGGGGGACTGACTCCTGATCATGTGACCAATCACAGTGGTCGCCGTTCCTTCCCGCCTCCTGGGCGCACTTTCCTTTTAAATCTGCAGCCACTGTAATTTTCTGAGGATGCATTGCAATATGGCTACCTGGAGTGTGTGTACTGACCACCCCCCAGAAACATAATTTTCTGCTTGTGTGATTGGCTCACCAATAATCCCAGAAGTCTGCCTAAGATACAAGTCAGATTTCAGGCATCCCCTGCAACAATAATGTCATTTTTGGAGAGATAGGAGCACGTCTGAAGGGATGCAGGCCCAGCAGATTTCCTCATTAGTGCCCTGCAGTTGCACACCTGACAGTTAATTATGAAACCACTCCCATTAGACCCACTGTGTCCAGAGCCACAGACAAACACACAGGAATTTCTTCAGAATAACAAAAGTTAGCAATCTGCAAAAAAGGTTGTTATAATCCTTGCAATGCACATGGATCACCCAGAGGGGAATGTTCTCAACAAAAGTGGAGTTACGCTATAAGGATCTGTCACCTAAAAGTTCCCTTAGCAGGCACTCTCACCACATGCCTGATTTCAGCTTGCACCTTGTGTGTGACACCCCCAAATAAAACGAATTTTAAGGAATTCTAATCCTGAACTTCAAAATGATTTGATGAGTTGTGAGAGGATAAGTGAGGTCAAGGACTTTTTTTTATAGATTTGCCTGGAGTTCTAAGTGTGAACTTTGGACTCACAACTTGGCTTGGGTAAAACCAGGAAAGAAACATGCCTGGATCCTTGTATTTTTGGACTCACACTTCTGAGCAAATCTGGTCACCTTCCAGAATGTAAATAAATAATAGATGCAGTTCCTGTAAGACTTGGTCTGAGATAAAAGCAACCAGATAAAATGAAACATTTGAAATAAGACTCGGAAACCCCTCTCCAGCCGAGTTTCTTATGAAGATCGCTCCTTAGGGTTAATTATTTTTGGAGATCTTGGAACAAAATTTTGATAATTATATTCATTCCATATGTCTGCATTCTTTTTGGTTATTTATCTCTTTTATGCATCAGTGTTGTGCTATATTGGGTTTTTAATACAAGACATATGCCGTACATTGACATGGTGATCAAGAACCCTGTGCAACATTATCATCCTCACCCATTAAAAAAAAATCTGAAAGTAAGTAGGGTGGGCCACCCAATCCTGTGTCAGCTGTCATTTTTGTAGTAAATAATAGCGTATTCATGCAGTTTTTTCTGTTCAACCAGCAAAATAAAACAAAAACACAGATTCCTGCATCCACATAAGTGATAAGTGATGTGGATGCAGGGATCTCTCCTGCTGCACTATTGTATTGTGATAGCGGGCCTGCTGTATTCATTATCCCCATATTTATTTCATTAATAATCAAAGTTGACTTTTAATCTTTGATGTGAAAGTGTAAATCAAACCATTGCTGATACTTATGTCAATAATAGGCAGTAGAGCTGCACGATTCTGGGGAAAATGAGAATCGCAATTCTTTTGCTTAGAACAAAGATCACGATTCTTTAAAATGGTAAAGCTTTATTTTATTAATTTAATTATTTTGTATTATTTTATCATTTTTTCACTTAACTTTATTGCTATCACACAGGAGAAAACAATTCCCTGTGTAATAGCAATTGGAGGTGACAGGTTCTCTTTATTGACCCTGTCACCTCCGAAAACAGGAGTCCTAGCACTGTGCTAGAACTCCTGTCACAGCTGAGATGGGAAGAGCACAGCTCACCCCTCTCACTGTGAACATAGGTGGCAGGGACAGGAGACAGACTCGGCGGCCGGGGGGAGGAGGGTGGGGATGACGGAGTGCCGAAGACAGAGCCAGCCAAGAGATGTATGTGTGGGTGGGGGAATAGAAGCGTGAGGGGAGGACGGACAGCAGCACACATTCTCTGCTAGAAAGCAACTCACCGCCTGTATGTCCGCTCTGCTCGCACACAGCCCCACCTCCTCCTAACCCCACGCTGTGACAGACGGAACACATCCCAGCATTGGACCCGCATTCTGTCTATCACATCGCAGGGGGTTAGGAGGAGGCGGGGCTGTGTGTGAGCAGAACAGAGACAGTTTCAATGTGTGTTTTACCGCTCTGCGATCCCGGATCACGTGTGTGCCGATCCGAAGTGATTGATCCGTCAATGATGCGAAAATCGTGGGTCATCCGGCATGGACATCTTGGGGGGGGGGGGTGAATTGAGATCGCAATTTTATCTTGATTAATTGTGCAGCTCTAATAGACAGTCAATAAGATCAATAAGTCTGTTGGCTGGTATGGTGTTGAGGATAAGTCTTAGGGCAAGCAACAGGCATGCTTTATAGCAGGGGTCTCCAAACTTTTCAAACAAAGGGCCAGTTACTGTAATTGTCCTTAAGACTTCAGGAGGGCCGGATTGTGGCCAGCGGGGGTAGAAAAAGTTCCGGGCCCAGCATTAGTGAGAATAAATATGGCCTCAGAGTTTGCAGTCAGTAGGATAAGGAGTAGTGCCCCTATTAGTAGGATCAGGGGTGGACTGACAACTCATGGGGCCCCCGGGCAATAGAAGATTATGGGGCCCCCAGGCTTACATATGGCCACCAAGCCAGGTGGCAGTACAGAGGGGGGGGGGGGTTTAAAATCTCAGGAGCCGTACACACGGCAGAGAACCTAGACGGGCAGAACACATCGTTCCGCCCGTCGAGGTTCTCTCCCGGCCGTCGAATTCGGCGACCCGCCCGTCGGGAATGGCAACCAGCCATTCTTCCAGGCGGGCCGTCGAGGAAATAGAGAGCGTGCTCTCTATTTCGGCTCGACGGGCTTCCCGACGGGAAGCTCGCCGAGACCGTACACACGGCCGAGGTCCTCGCTGGAATGTGCATTCCAGCGAGGTTCTCGCTGGTTTTCAGCGAGAACCTCGGCCGTGTGTACGGCGCCTCAGGATTTTCACATCAAAAGCATGTAGGTTTTGGACATATCAGGGACAGATGTAAAAAAAACACAGATTTTTACATACTGTGCCTGGTTTTAATGAGCCTGGCAACCCTGATGGGGCCCCCTAGTGGCATGGGGCCCTCGGGCAGTGCCCGAGTTCCTCAATGGTCAGTCCGCCCCTGAGTAGGATTAATTGTATCCCATCTTTGGCATCAGTGAAAGAAAGTGTGCCCCCTTGTTGGTGTCAGTGGAAAGAATAGTGCTCCATATCAGTGGGAGGAATAAAGCCCCAAGGGCCGGATAAAGGCTAGCAAGGGCCACATCTAGCCCTTAGATGGCAGTTTGGAGACCCCTGCTTTATAGCAAGATTAGTAAGCATTCTTTATTTACAAGTTGTTGTTTTTTTTTTTTAATTAAACCTATCTAGGTAAATGCAGCATCGGTTCAATGCTGCATTTGTCCCCCTGTACACACGGGCCAGAATCTCGTCAGGAAAAAAATCTATTGCCGCCCGAGTGTACAGACACTCCATTCAAAGGAACTGTGGTTCTTTTGAATTGCAAGAACGCGGTGACGTCATCGCGTACAACGAGCATCCGCTCGTCACATTCAATGCCGTCGCCGCCATCTTGCTGCACCCTACCTATGCCTAGGAAGCTACCGAGAAATTTCGAGCATGCGTGGGTTTCCACGGCGACAGGTAAGTATACACACTCTCGGGTTTCTCGGCAGGAAAACTGATGAGAATCTCACAACGAGAAAATGGAGAACATATTCTCTATTTTTCTCGTCGAGATTCAGGCCAGTTTTCTTATTGAGAAACCTGAAGCCGCGTACACACGTACGAGAACCTCGACAGGCGGAACACATCGTTCCGCCCGTCGAGGCTCTCGGCCGGCCGTCGAAATCGGCGACCCACCCGTCGGGAATGGCAACCAGCCATTCATCCAGGCGGGCCGTCGAGCAAATAGAGAGCCTGCTCTCTATTCGCTCGACGGGATGCCTGGAAGAATGGCTGGTTGCCATTCCCGACGGGCGGGTCGCCGATTTCGACGGCCGGCAGGGAACCTCAACGGGCGGAACGATGTGTTCTGCCCGTCGAGATTCCCTGCCGTGTGTACGCCGCCTGAAAGCCTCAGCAGTTTTCTTGCTGAGTAAACCAAGCTTTTGTACGAGGTTTCAGACTCAGAACTGAGCAATCAAACAACACTGATCGCTCAGTTCTCAGTGCTCTGTGAGCAGAAAACCAGGCACTCCCCCACGTCCTTGTCATCACAGGTTCACTTTTACCACATAAAACAACACGGCCAAGTATTATATTACCTATTATGAAGTGATTAGTGTCAAACAATACTTTTTCTAATTGCAGAAAATGTTAGGAAGAAATTGATTTATCACTGTGGTTCGAAGCTCATTTGTGTTCGTTTCGCGGCGTGCATTCAAGGTAAACCGCTTGCCATTTTGTAAAGAAAACCACCCGAAACAAATGACGGTTTTAATATTACATTGCAAAGGCACAGCAGGATGGCCAATTCCAGCGCTGGTTCCTATTCGGATGATGTTAGCGTGAATCATAGAGAGACATTTTCTCAGCAGTGAAAATCGGCCGAATGTCTTATAGCGGTTTTATTTCCAGTTCCTGGTGTCTCGACTTACATTCATCTCGCTGTTATTTTTATTATTTTTAGGCTCATTGCCCTGCAACAAAAAAGATTATTGTAAAGGAAGAAATTAATTTGTATTCAGAACTCTGTGGGACTTCAATGTCACTTATCAGCTTGGCCCATGACCCTTTTTTTTAACGTGGTCATTTGGTTCCAGCATTTAAAAACTGCCATTACTTGCGGTTGAAGAAATCCATTAGCCTCTTCAGTAGGGTGACCACATTTCCAAACTACCATTCAGGGACACCCTCCCTTCCCAAAAATCAGCTTGTGCTGTAACGAATCACAGCACAGTGATTGGACACAAGAGGCGGGATTTATGATTTCTCCAATCAGGTATTCCCGACCAGGACAAATACCGTCCGAGAGTAAATCGGTGATGTGGAGGCCTTTTTTGGGGGGCATCAGATTGGCCAGGGAGGGGGGGGGTGGCGCTGTGTCAGTTTCATTCCGGGACACTGTATTGTCCTGTAAAGAAGGTGCCCGGGACAGACCTGCAAAATGCGGGCAATCCGTGACACGTGGTCACCCTACTCTTCAGCCTGGGCAAGCTGGTAGATACAACATGCAGTTACACCTGCTAGCAAGCCATGGGGGGTTATTCGCTAAAGCTGCAGAGTGCAAAATCTGGTGCAGCTCTGATTAGCAACCAATCAGCTTCCAGGTTTTATTGCCAAAGCCTAATTGAACAAGCTGATTGGCTAGCATGCACAGCTGCACCAAATTCTGAGTCTGCTAGTTTTAGTAAATCTCCCCCATAGAGTACATTAATGGCCCATACACACGATCTGAATATCGGCCGACGGATCGTACGACTTTTTTCGCTTAATAATCGCGAGTAAAGTAAAATATGTTTTTAAACTCACGAAAATTCTCGTACGATAGAAAAAAACGATCGGAAGTGATGTCACGTGTTGTAATGTATTTGTATTGTATTGTCGGACGACGGCTGTACTGACTAAACGAAAATCGGACATCGGACGAGAAAAATTTTCGCGCTTGTCCGATCGAATTTAATCGGATGAACGGTCGTGATCGGCTGTCGAAAGTAGTGTACACACGATCCGAAAATCGTACGATCCATCATCGGACGATCGTTTTCGTCCGATATTCGGATCGTGTGTATGGGCCATAAGGCTAGGTTCACACTGCTGCGAATACTATTGCAAATTTGAGCTGTTGCGATCGCTTAAACTGACAATTGCGCGGTCGTGTGACGTGGCTCCCAAACAAAATTGCCGTCCTTTTTCACCCACAAATAGAGCTTTCTTTTGGTGGTATTTGATCAACTTTGCAGATTTAATTTTTTGCGCTATAAGCAGAAATAGAGCGAAATTTTTGAAAAAAAATCAATATTTTTTACTTTTTGCTATAATAAATATTTCCCAAAAAATATATAAAAAAACATATTTTTTCCTCAGTTTAGGCCGATACGTATTCCTCTACCTATTTTTGGTAAAAAAAATCGCAATAAGCGTTTAACGATTGGTTTGCGCAAAAATTATAGCGTTTACAAAATAGGGGATCGTTTTATCCGATTTTTATTAATTTTTTTTTTTTTTACTACTAATGGTGGCGATCAGCGATTGTTTTCATGACTGCGACATTATGGTGGACACATCGGACCATTTTGACACATTTTTGGGACCATTGTCATTTTCACAAAAAGTTCTATAAAAATGCATTGATTACTGTGAAAATTACAATTGCAGTTTAGGAGTTAACCACTAGGGGGCACTGTAGAGGTTAAGTGTGACCTCATGTGTGTTTCTAACTGTAGGGGGCGGGGCTGGACTTGTGATGTCATTAATCGTCTTTCCCTATATCAGGGAACAGACGATCAATGACACTGTCACTATGAGGAACTGGGAAGGTGGGTTTACACCCACCTCTCCCCGTTCTTCAGCTCCTGTGACCGATCGTGCGACACCAGTGGCGATCGGGTGCCGCGACCGTGGTCACAGAGATTCGGACCAGGTCGCGGGCGCGCGACCCACGGCTGGGCACTTAAAGGGGATGTACCCTTACGTGATTGTGCCCAGTCGTGCCATTCTGCCGACGTATATCGGCGTTAGGCGGTCCTTAAGTGGTTACATTTGCAAGTCATTTAAATTACATAGTTTAACATTAGTGCCATTCACATCAATGCGTTGCGAATATAGGCTGCGGCGAAAAAAGGATCCTGTGTGAGTTTGATCCGTGTGCGATGCAAATTCAGCTCTATAGACTGGCATTCCCTGAAATCGTGGCCGCGATTCGTGGCAAAAACGCAGCTGCAAAATTGCGTTAAAATCTTGATTTTTACTGTGATTTTGTATTCGAAGCAGTGTGAACCTAGCCTAAAGCACACCTACAGGTCCTGCAGTTACCCCAAATCAGTCTGTGTTCATTTAAAAAAGCCTCTAAGCCCTGGTTCACACTGATGTGATTTGACATGCGATTTGACAAGCAATGGCACTTGCTGGCAATTGCCAGCAATGGCACCGTCCTAATCGGTGCAACGCCGCATCTGCGGCACTACACCGATTTTAAAAGTAGTTTCTGTACAAATTTTTGCGATTTTGGGCCGCGATTTGCATTGACATCTGTGCAGAAACTTTCACAGATGTCTCTGTAATCGCGGCCAAAATTGGGTCTGACAAGCGGGAGTGGAGCGGCAGTTCAACTAAACTCGCACAGCTTCGTTCCCGCAGCCCAGTGTGAACCTGGGCTGAAGCCCAGAATAATTATCCAAATCCAGCATTTGGATCCCCCTTGGTGCCTCTTCTGGTGGTGATTGGTGATTGGATTTTCTAGTAGCAGTAATAGTGTCCTCCTTTTCGTATGTCACTAAACACTCCAAAAATTAAGTTTTTGGCATCATGTACACTTTCATGAGAAATATTTGTTCATCTTTGGACAACTCATTCAGCATAATTTTGCATAAAAGTGGTTGTAAACCTCTGAAATGAAAAATGAACATAGCATATCCTTCTATAGTGTGTACTTGCCTCAATTTAAAGCATTTAGTGTGATTTATGGCTGCTCCCTTCTCCCTCTTATACCTACACAAGTCACTTCTGACTATGCTGAAATCAGGCGATTGCAGGACATGGCCCCCCAGCACACAGCATGTGATTGACAGCCTCAGCTGTGCATGTTTCGCTATGAGACTCTATAGAAAGAGTATGTTCTTTCCTTCCACTGAGGTGCCAGATTACACTCAGCTCCCGATGCTGTGTAGCTTGTGACATCAGATCTTTGCCTTCTAGAGCACAGATGGGCATAGATGGGCACTGATAGGTGGCACGGATGTACTGTATTATATTGTACTTATGGATTTCAATCAGTGCCAAACAACAATGCCTGCCAATCAGTAATGCCCATTGTGGGCACTGATTGGCATCCCTGGTGGTCTAGGGTGGCATACCTAGTGGTGGGCATCTCTGGTGGTCTGGTGGCATCCTTGGTGGTCTAGTGTGGGCATCCTCTGTGTGGCTGTACTGATAATCGAGCAGCCGATCGGCTCTCCTCTACTCACTTCTGACAGATTCCGAGTACCGGCTTTTCCTATTTACATCGCAATCAGCCATGATTGGACACGGCTGATCACGTGGTAAAGAGTCTCCATCAGAGATTCTTTACCCAGATCAGACTGCCACCCCGCAACTACGATCACCGCGATGCGCGCCCCCGGGGGACGCACATCGGCTCAATATCCTGAGGACGTCATATGACGTCCAGTCAGGATATTGAAACCACTTTGCCACCGTCATTTTGTAATAGGGTGGGCGTCAAGTGGTTAATTGCAGACTATGCATAATTATTATTTGGCTTTGAAGAAGCACATCGAAACGCATCAGCCATTTGAAATGTCTTCCCCGTGCTTTGATTTGCGCAGTGGAGAAGGCGGCATTGTGTATATTGATGAGCTTGGTATCATGTGCTGCTTATGAGGACATATCTGTCTTATTTCGTCAATATAAAGGAGAAGCACGAGGCTGGTGCCCCCTCTGTTGTTGTTTTTCCAGTACACTAATGCTATACCTGTCCTTCTTTTTTATTTCCCTTTAGTCTTTTATGTAATGATTTTTCTGCAGTAATGCAGCAAATATATTTTTTGTCTACAATTCTAAATATTTAATAATGCTTCCATGTCATTGATTTTCAATGTCTCAAACAGCATGAGTCATGTTATTGCAGATGGTTGCAGAGCTCAAATCTTTCTCTGTTATTATAGGTCCGTTACTGCAATTCTTTGGATGAGGAGGAGAAGAGAGAGCTAAAGCTTTTCAGCAACCAAAGAAAGCGGGAGAATTTGGGAAGAGGAAACGTCCGTCCATTCCCTGTGACCATGACTGGGGCCATCTGTGAGCAGGTAATAATCATAAAACGTTAGCGTCTCTTCAGCGACACAGGGGACTGCTGCTGCATGGATTCCCATTAGGGCTGTTACTGAGTACAATTTTTGTGTTCGATTAATCGATTTTTTTGGACAGGAACAGAGTCAGGAAATATGGCAAAAAGAGCTCCTTGTTGGGATATCCAAGACATATTAGAAGCCAGGGACTGACTGAGGTCACCAGACTCCAACTGTCACTAAAACATCAAATGATGCCACTCTGCCATCGAATGCCGCCACTGTGACACACCCACCCCCTGCCTGCCCTGCACTTACCCTGTCTCGGTGGGGCAGTGGATGGCGGCGGAGAGCGGTGTCCTCCATGCGTCTCCTACCATCCTCTTCTCCTGTCAGACATCCAGTCACAGCGCCTGTCGTTTCAGCCAGTCAGGTGACGGGTAACAGACAGAGGCGGTTCAGTGTTAGGAAAGCGAATATTCATTTGCTTTTCTAACACACCTGGGTGGCCTGCGAGTACCAAGCATGGCACTAGCAGGTCACCTTTTTTGACACCTATTAAAGCCCCCCCGCCACTGTAATTCAGGCACCCGAAAAGGGGGCGGGTGCCTGAATAGGGGGTGGCAGCAGCAGCCATGGCTAAATTCATGAAATGCGTGAATCTATCCATTGGTCATAGATGGAGGTGGTTGGAGAAAGGGGGCGGCGCCCATGCACCTTTATGGACGCACCGCCACTGCTTATTGGTCCCTAAACCCTACTCCATAGAAGCAGTTGTTTCTATGCTCTGCACTGATGAAGGCCACTAAGCCTGAAAAAGTTGTATGCTGTTCGAAACAAGTGGCTGTCTACTGTATGTTATTAGGCTGTGCCTTGTACTATATACTATTCATTTTTGATGTTGACCATGGGGTCAAATCCTATGTGTAACTCTATCTGCATTGCAGTAAATTCAGTATCATTAAAACAGATAGCTTGGACACCCCCATCCACCCCCCTTTCCTGGATGGCAGCAACATGTTGTGATTAAATTATAAAGCTCATTTTATATCTTGCTGTTATACCCCAGTGTTCTGTCCCATCCACAGTCTCCACGCTGACACTTAAGCATATCTCCATGCTCCAGCAATATAATTGCAGCTTTACGGAGGGTTTTGTAATGACGCTAATTACAGTGTCGCTGTGATGAAGGTCCTGCCTGCAAGACAGACTGCGGAGAATTTAGTCATGGTGCCCATCTTTATTTCCAATCCCGTTTTTAAGAACCTTTATTTTAAGAACATTATTCCCCCATATAATTCCCAACCATGGATGATGTTACTACTTAGACTTATTGTAACTGGTTTGGTTGCACGAGGCCCCCCCCCCCGAGGAGACTCCAAAGTCCTGAGGCATCACATCCAATGTGATATCTTAAGTCTAAGCGCTTTGTGTTATTAGATGCAGCCAGACTCGCTGAAATCAGTAATAGCCTCCCTGGGAGCTAATTAATGACCGGTGCAGCTAAATAATGAAAGAAATACCACTGTGCTGCAAGACCACGGCTTTGGATGTGTTAAAGGGATACACCACGTGGGCAATTGTGAGGCTTGTAATCGTATTGGCTTCCTATACCTTGTACAGATAGGTCTAATTGACTCCTTAGAGAGGTGATCAATATTTAAAGGGACCCTTGAGAGCACATTGATCAATATTTAAAGGGACCCTTTTCTGAGAAAAACATAGAGGCTGCCATTGCTTATCATTCTGCAAATGCTAGCTGATTGGCTGTCATACACGCTGTCACAGGTTGCAGGAAATAAAATTCACTGGATTACCCCAGCAACATAATCGGTGTTGATGGGGGGAATCCCTACCAAAGAGCTGTTGTGTTCTCCCGGCAGGGGGAGCCACCCCAGCCTGGAGAACACAGTAAAGCCACGATCACAGTAAAACACGATCGGTTTTGACAGATGAAAACGGTCCTTCAGACCGTTGTCCTCTGGTTAACCTATCGTGTGTGGGGCCCATAGGTTATTTAACCATCGGTTAAAAAAAAAGCAAACTTGCGTTTAAATTTAACCGATGGATTGATAAACGATAGGTCAAAACCGATCGTTAGTATGCAAAACCATCGGTTAAAAACCCGCGCATGCTCAGAATCAAGTCGACGCATGCTTGGAAGCATTGAACTTCATTTTTTTCAGCACGTCGTTGTGTTTTACGTCACCACGTTCTGATACGATCGTTTTTTTAACTGATGGTGTGTAGGTACATCAGACCATCAGTCAGCTTAATCAGTTAACCTAAAACAACTGTCCTTCAGACCGTTCTCATCGGTTTGACCGATTGTGTGTACGCGGCTTGATTATTGCTAGCAGCTATAGCCACTGGCAGTAATCACATGAAAAATTTGATATGCTGGTTGTACCCAAGTTGATTGGTTAATTAACTATCAATCAGCCTGCCCATACATGGTTAGAGTGTCAGCCCGTCCCTGCTGAACCTTATTAAAGTGGATGTAAACCCTCCATACACCCAGTAAAGTGAACAGCCTCAGATGATACACAGAGATTATAACCAAATCTCCCTACATCTCTCTATACTATCCTCTTCCTTTTCTTTGTTTACTCTGTATGACTATGTTTGCACTTACAGCCATGATGTCTTAAGAATGCCGGGGATTACCGTGCTGGGGGGTTGGGTAGGAACGGTGGGAGGGACTGGTTCCTCCCTCACTACCCTGCTTGTTATTTAGTAAACGGCCATGCTGCCTGCCTTTCCATCCCCCCAGCATCCACAATGCGCCGGCCTTTGGCCTGATCCCTTTCTGATCCCACTCGGGGTGGAGACGGTGTGCCACCCCCTTGCACGGGACTGTGTTCTGCACTGACATTCTTGTTGTGTCTCTGGCATTTTGACCTGTACACTGTTTATTTTCCACCATGAAAAATTGTTACTTGGGAAAAAAAAAAAATCTCCCTACATAAGTTTTAAATGTATATCTGCTGTGTTCACATTTATATATTGTTTAGAAAGTTGAGATTGTGTTAGGAGATTTTCTCTTCCTGGTTAACACAGAGTGTGATGTCTGGGCATACAGCCAAGATAGCTTACACTGCTGATTGGAGGAAAGGCTTACACCCGCTCTCCTCATAGGCAGAGACTCTCAGAGCTGTTTTGTAATGGGAGCTGCTCTCTGCTACTCTAATTTAGCAACCTCCTTTGACAAAAGATTTAGGCTGCTTTTGTCTAAAAAGTAAAAAAATATTTCAGGAGTTCTCAGGCTGATAACAGAGGAACCCTTCAGAAGAGAGCTATAAGACTTGGCTCATTGAAAAGAGATAACAAAATACTGAAGATATATGTGCCCAGCTCAAATTTCTTGGATTGGGTTTACATCCACTTTAAGAATCATTTTCACCTCTTCCAAACAAATACAGACATAAGTCATAACAGCAGGGGTACATGACTATAATCAAATAAAAAATAGGGGTGAAGCAGCAATTAGGACTTTACGTCATTTACGACTTTAACTATCTACACATTACATTGAGGTAGTTGCGGCATTTTTTTCAAAAACAGCATGGTATTAGCTAGAATTACCTTTTAACAAAGCAGTGCTGAGAGCAGTAGTGATGTGCCAAGTCCCTTTACCCAATGCAACCAATCAGATCACTGTTCATCTATTCAAGAACTCTGCAATCTAATTAGCAACTTAGTTAAGTTTCCAAAGGCAGAGCTTTTTAGATCTGTAAATATAACCATTAACAAATTCTGCTTTGGTTTCCGAAGCTGAAAGATCTAATCACCTGATTTTCTAAACATTCAGAGTTATTTGGAAATTATCCGATGGTTTAGATCAGTGGTCGCCAAACTTTCGGACCACTAAACTCACAAGTTTGAATCCTGCAGGCCAATAACATGAATTTTTACATGCCCTATAGACACAATTCCCCCCCCCCCCCCGAACCACACTGCTGCCTTATACACACAATGCCCTGGCTCTCTGCCCCCCCACACACACTGCATCACATTGTTGCCTTACACAGACTCATCTTTAAATCTCGCCTCCTTATCCAGCCATGTGCTCAAGCTCTGTGATCAGTGCCGCCATTGGAAGTCCCCTCCTTCTTCACCTCCCAGTCTCTGCACTACTCCCGCCACCTTCCTCTGAGTTCACAGGAACCTGGAACTACTGAGGAGGCATCGGGTATCAATGCACACTGACAGCCCGCATTGAGACCAGCACTGAAACAATATTGAGTGGTATACATCCACTCAGTGGTGGCCACTCCTTAGGGATGCAGGGGCGCTGTCCCCCTAATCCATGTGCCCGGCCCTAAATCTACATGCATGCATGTATGTATGTCAATGTTTTTTTTTTTTAAGCACAGGATTAGAGCCTGAGGCTCTACTTGGTTTAGAAAAAGGGTGGGCTTGGGGCGTAGACCACTGCGCTCTGAGCCCACCCAGTTGTGTGACAATAGCAATTTATTATCCGCTATTGTCTTCCTGCTTCTCCTCCTGGCAAGTCAGGAAGAGGGTGACCGTATTGGCCGCCGAGGAGGAGACACAGGAGGAAGCTGCCCACGACCTAGATGGGGTAAATGCTGGGCGAACGATGGATGGGGTAGTGGGTGCTTTGCCGATTGACCAAGCAACGGGGGGGGGGGGGCATTTTGACTTCCGGGCCCACCGATCGGAAGGGGTTTTGACTGACAGACCGACTGAACCCCCCCTCCATTTTTTGGGGGGGAGTGGCAAAATGTCCCCCTGATTGTTTTCCGCTCCCCTTCCCCCCAAAAAATTGAGCACCAGCCTCCACTGCATCCGCCACAATGTTGATTTATGGCAAATCCCTGGTAACCACCAAAATGTTCTCATGGAACATCAGTGGTCCACGAATCACAGGTTGGCAACCACTGGTTTATATTTTATTGGTAAAATCCTTATCCGCTTTTTTATTGTTGGTTTCTATCCTGGCCTGGTCTTTTGGAGGCATGGGGGACCTTGTAAACAATAATGGGGATCTTTAATTAAGTAATGCATAAATAACAATGGTCCATACATGGACTGACTTTTCAAGGACTTGATAAATTGTAAAAGAAATAAAGTAGGAGAAAAGAGTAAAATATGATGCTAAGCTGGCCATACACATGGCAGTATTCTGTACATTTTAACCAAATTTCACAAATAACCAGAAACTAACCTACCAACCACAAGTTAAATCGATCATCAAGATTTGGTCAGCTGTGAAGTTAAAACTGGGTAATACATTAAGGGCTTTACTACAGTTTATGAGAATCAAATAAGAAAAGGAAAAAAAACTGTCAATTTCATTAAAACGAATTGGAATTCTCTGCCGGGTTCCCTTGGGAACAATTTCCATCCCAACTCTATTGACTTGAACTAAACCATTTTTGTGTCTTCAATTGATTTTCTCTATCATGTAGTTGTGTGTATAGCTAACTTTACGCTTGATCAATTTGAAGGCGATTGCAAACATTTTTAACCAGGTTTCTATTTAAGAAATGGTAAACAAAATGAAGGCAAATGTATACTAAGGGCCGTTGGCGCTATGTGCGGTGAGTGGGGTTTTTGTGGACTGGATCAATGCCAGTCACCACAAGGGCACATAGAAAACATTTGTTTTCTATGTGCCCTCTTCACACCACAAGCCTAGTGTGATGTGCTAAAAATCTGCCACAGTGCAATTGTGTTCTCCCAGCGGAGAGCCTTCATGGCTAGCAGATTGCAATGATCACTGGTGGCAGCCAGGCATGTACTGGCCACAGGGCCGTTTGAAGGAATTTGGGGGCCCCAAGCGAAATGGGGGGCCCCCAAGCAACCCCCCGCAGGCAAAGCCTATGTTAGCTCTACACTAATTTTTTACACCCATGTTCTTACTCCCCCCCCCCCATCCCTATGTTTTTCTATTCTCACCTCCCCTTCTTCCCTGTAGGCTGCCACTGTAGTGTGGCCGAGCTCCTCTTCCTTCTGTCAGTCCGCTGTTCTATCATTATTTGTCCCCAGTCCCCTATCAGATAAATTATATATATAAATATTTTTTTTTCCTTTTTTCCCTATCAGATAGTGCCCAGGCCGGGTACCACGCGGTACAGGAGATTCAGTTTCCTGTGTTCCCGGCCGGACTGAAAGGAAGTGAGCACTCAGTGTGCACTTCCTGTCAGTCCGGCTGGGAACAGGAAACTGAATCTCCTGTACCACTTGCGGTACCCAACCGGACTGACAGGACTCCAGGAGGAAGCAAGAGGAGCTTGGCCACGCTACAGCTTGGGAAGGGGAAGTTGGGGGCCCCAGGCCAGCTCAGAGCCCCAAGCAATTGTTTGTTTTGCCTGTCCTATAGCGACGGGCCTGACTGGCCATAGGGGCTACAGGGAGTTTCCCGGTGGGCCGATGGCTCTGTGGACTGGTTTCGGTGACAGCCTGTCAAAGTAATGGCTGCACAGATCGCCCTCCACTTCATGCAGTGATGTGAGAAGGATGAGAAAAATACAAAGGAGAATAAGTGAAATAATAAAAGATGCGTGAGGACTCCTTATGTTATGCTACTTATGTTTTTTTGCACAATTGCGTATAGTTTATATACTGTTTTTGTGCTTGTTTGCAAACTTAAAGTGGGCCTGTCTGGATGAAGTCCAGGGCCAAATTTTGGTCTCAGTCCAGCCCTGGTGGCAGCTATAGCCGCTGGCAGTGATCGCATTCAAAAATTCCAACAGGCTGGTTGTACTGAAGTCGATCAGTTGATCAACCAGTCCCTCCTTAACCGACCAAGATTTGAATTGTTTTGAAACTGTTGATTGACCAGTATTCGGTTGGAGGAGAATCATTTAGCGTTCAGGAGAAAGATCAAGACTCATCTCTTTTGATACCAAAGGAGACAGGAACAACAAGCGCCCAGAGGCGATTAAGTTCACATGTGCTGCGCTATATAAGTTTTCATTCATTCATTCATTCAATTTGGTCATTTTGCAATAGTAGCTAATACATCAGTTGAAGTTGTGTGAAGATTGATGAGTCTACCTGGTAAATAACACCTAAAAGATATTTTTTTGTTTACGAGTGATCAGCCTATAATACAATTTCTATGCATTTTGTACTTTTTATTCTTTGGGTTTCTATGTGATCATGCGATGATGACCTGTTATAAATCACATTTTCCTTCTGTCTTGCAGTGTGGAGGTCAGATTAATGGAGGGGACATGGCTGTGTTTGCATCAAGGGCGGGCCATGGCGTGTGCTGGCATCCCCAGTGCTTTGTGTGCACCATATGTAACGAGCTGCTGGTCGACCTTATTTACTTCTCCCAGGACGGGAAAATTTACTGCGGCAGACACCACGCAGAGTGTTTGAAGCCGCGATGTGCAGCCTGTGATGAGGTAAGAAAAGATCAGAATATTCACATAAATGTTGCCAAGAATGTTCTCCCTGCAGGTTCTTGAACAGTACAAACCGTGCTATTTCTGTGCTCCAATCCATCCACCTTTTTACATAATCAGTATTTAGAACGTTTAAAGTTTATATTCAAAAACATTTTAAACTGCTAAAAATCCATATAGCAACAATATCTGATTCTGTTACTAAAATGATCATTTTACCACCTTGCAAAAGAAAAGTTATAATACTTATCAGTTCAGCAGACAGTGTTGCATGAAATCATGTGATAAGAGCCAGCAGTGGCACTCAAAAGCACACCGGGCTTGCTGAACCGGGCCTTCGAATGCATAAAATTCAGTTTAGTACAAATTACTGTATATACTCGAGTATAAGCCAAGTTTTTCAGCAATTTTTTCTGTGCTGAAAATGCCCCCCCTGGCTTACATTTGAGTCACCTTTTTGCGCCTGATCTCCTGGACTTTGCGGACCCGGTACCGGCCGGCCATAGGTCCCCTGAACACCAAACTGAACCGTTTTTTCAAAGCCGGGCACCCCTTTCATAGACTCCCATGTTAAACGTCAGTCTAGGCATGGGCACAGTGAGGCATGCACATGGACACATTGAGGCAAAGTGAGGCATGCAGATGGACACCCTAGGCTTATACTTGAGTCAATACGTTTTCCCTGTTTTTTTGTGGTAAAATTAGGTGCCTTTGGCTTGTATTCGGGTCGGCTTATACACGAGTATATACAGTAATTGAATTTTACAGTTTAAACTCAGTAGAAGTGTTTCCTGAAAAGTGATAGCAGTTGATTGAACATTTTCGCCAGACGCAGTTCCGTTCAGTTCTGTGTGCTTTTTTTCTGCACAAAATGCATGCACAGTGTTCTCCATGTATTCCAATTGCTCTAGTTGGCTCTATTTGACTCTAGTTGGCTCTAGTTCACACCATGCAGTCAGTTTCCGGTGCAGAAATTGACCGGAAACTGACTGCATGGTGTGAACTATAGCCAACTAGAGCCATTGGAATACATGGAAAACACTGTGCATGCATTTTTAAGTGCAGAAAAAATGCACACGAAACTGTACGGAACTGTCCCTAATAGGTATTTAAAAAGTATCTACCAATTGGCTCCTCTGAGCATTGTCTTACTAGTAAAGATGGCTAATTACGTTTGCTGAATCGGTTTAGCTATTTTAGCTACACCCCATGTGTTATCGCCCATATTGAGGAATTATTGCCCATGCCCATAAATATAGATCAGGGATCCTCAAACTACGGCCCTCCAGCTGTTACAGAACTACAAATCCCATGAGGCATTGCAACACTCTGACATTCACAGACATGACTAAGCATGATGGGAATTGTAGTTCCTAAACACCTGGAGGGCCATAGTTTGAAGACCCCTGATATAGATGTTTGGGAATAAATAAGTAAGCTCCTGAAGAAGCAAATCATTACGAAACATGTCAAGCTCCAAATTGATATGCTGACCTATTGCAATTCTGCTGGGGATCTTCTTAGGGTTCTGGCTTACCAGCTGGCCCTGGTGCAACTGCTAGAGTTGGGATGGTCATTAATGACGGTAATGTGAAGTATTTTTAGCTGCGCTGTGGGAGAGGGAATGGGAAGGTGGAAGTGAAAAAGGAATGCGAAGTAAAGGGATCGTGGGTGAGATGAAAATAAATAAATTAAGGTATCTGATGATACTACAATGAACAATACAGATGAAAGTGAACAAACACCTATAATCCTGTAAAGATTTAACAGTGAAAATACAAAGTAAAAATACTCTGTCTGTACCCAGTGCTCCAATCCCTACGTATCGTCACATCACGTGACTTCATCAGGGATCCCTGACCTTCTGAATTCATCAGGACAAAACGTGGGGATTGGAGCACTGGGTACAGACAGAGTCTGAAGTTTTAATACGAGTTTGGTGCTCGTGGATGTTTTATTCTACTTTACTACCTAAATGAGTCAGGAGGAGGTGTTTTATCAGCCCACAAATCCAGCTGCGATCAGGATCTCTGTTAGCTGTTTGGACAAGCAGCCGTGAGGTGAGCTGCCAGCACACTCAAAGGTGTCATCACTGAAGATTTCATTTGTGCACATTGCAATTTTGGTGGAGGTGTTTTATCTAGACACTGTTCTCTGGAGGAATTACTGGACTGCTAGACTTGATTCTTATTTATAAACAGGACTTTATCACATGTGTGATTTTCGATAGTTTTGCACTTTTTTTCACTTATTTTATGCAATTTTTGGTGTTTGTATATGTAGTAGCCATTTTACTTTGTATTTTTAGGCCGCGTACACACGATCAGACCGATCCAATGAAACTGGTCTTAAGACCAGTTTCATTGGACCAATTCGATGGTGTGTACGGCCCATCGGACCGTTGTCCGTCGGACCAAAGTTTTAAAACTTGCTTTAAAATCTGTCCGACGGACAGATTCGATGGTTAGTACACAAAAGCATCGGACCAAAACCCGCTCATGCTCAGAGTCAAGTCGACGCATGCTTGGAAGCATTGAACTTCGTTTTTTCATCACGTCGTGTTCTACGTCACCGCGTTCTGGTCTGATCGGATTTTTGGCCCGATGGTGTGTACACACATCAGACCACTTCAGCCTGGTCCGATGAAAACGGTCCGTCGGACCAGTTTTATTGGACTGGTCTGATCGTGTGTACAGGGCCTCACTGTTAAATCTTTACAGGATTATAGGTGTTTGTTCACTTTCATCTGTATTGTTCATTGTACAGTAGTATCATCAGATACCTTTATTTATTTTTATCTCACTGTTTAAGTTCACCCACGATCCCTTTACTTTTGCATTCCCTTTTCACTTCCACCTTCCCATTCCCTCCCTCAAAGCGCAGCTACCATACTTCACATCATTATCACATTTTCTGTTGGGATCAGATCCACAGGTGCTGCTGCAGTCCCCGTCCCCCCCCTCCCCCTCCGTCCATCGGACAGCGCCGGAGTTCTCTATTTCTATATTAATGACAGTAGCCTGACTTTTAAGGCTATATATGTAATTTGCGTTATGAATAAACTTTGATTTTATGATTGGTGCCTAAAAAGACTGAGGTCATTCTACTGTTCTTTCCTCTCCTATCAGCATATTCTTTATCAAAACATTTGCTTGCATCACATCTGAGTAGCTCATGGTCTTACACATCTCTCACCTATTCTGACTGCTGCTGTATAGGGGATTGCAAAAGCCTGATACAAAGTAAAATCCGAATTAATATGCTTAAATTAAAACCCAAATTCAGTCACAATAAGCTTACCGGTGTTAAATTAGTTGAACACTCCATTGCCTTAAAAAACCACCGACTGTAATGTACGCTTTCTTCTACACCTGGCAAATCTTCTTGTTTACATGCCGGGGGAACTACAGCTCCTGCTGTACTCTCAGGCCACGGTAAGCGCTGCAGGTCTCTGCTCTGCTGTTGTGTCTCCGCCTCCCTCTTCTTTTGGTAATTCACAAAAATGAACCCCAGGCAAGGGGAATGAGAAGAGGGCAGGTATAGGAGCACTTTGAGCTTTTAGACCTGTAGTTCCCACAGCATGCAAATAAGATTATTTGCTGGGTGTAGAAGAAAATGTACATTACTGCAGGTGGCTTTTGAATCAATGGAGTGTTCAACTAATCCAACCCCAGTAAGCTTATTGTGCCCAGAGCCAGAGTTTAATGAATACAGGCCTGCATTCATTTGTGTCTATTCTGACTTTAGTTCAGCTTTAACGCTTTGGAAAATGCAACACGCCATCTAAAACCATGTCAGTAAAAAAAATATAAAAATGTGATTCATATTTCAGGAATTTGCCCTTTATTAGAGGGCTGTTTTAACCTCTAAAGCAGCGACTGCATTAGTATTGACTAGGGGGGCACAGTGTTAAGCTGCCATTGAGTGACAATGCCCAGGGGTTGCATCGTATACAGATGTTCCACAAGATATTTTGGTTGAGCTATATATCCTGGTGAGATTGTAGACATAGCTGCTCTTATCTCAGCTCAGTATGCTACGAGTCAGCAGAAGTCACACCGCAGTCCATCCCTTGATAGGATAAAGTTGGATTAAGTCAAGCCTTGGGGATATGTTGAGATTGAAGTTTCTTCTTGTTGCTGTTGTGTGATCTCAGAACACTGAAGGCGGAATGCGATGTATTGTTTTCCCAGAATAATTGGAATCTGCAGAACGATGACTCTTATGACAGTTTTACAGTCGTTGTAAATGTTTGTGGTCAGATCCAGACGGGACAACTTTTAGTGTTTTATGGCGAGCTAATAAAGCCCCAAACGTAAACTAAAACACAATAAAAGCCTTCATAAATGGAAGGTATTTGCATTCCTCTGCTGTGATAGGGTACTTTCTTATTAGAAAATTATAAAATATTTTTCAAAGAAAACCACCTCTATACCCAAAATGTGGTGTTTAGTGGAGCATTCTCAAGAGAATTTAAAATTAAATTGTGTAGTCCAGTATTCCCTTGATAGAGTGGAAGGGTGAAAGTTACCCCTTGGTGTGACTTTCCTACTCTTACCCTAAGGCAAAGCTTTGATTTACTGTGGAGGTTTTATCCCAACCCCCCCCCCCCCCCCCAAATCATAGAGCATTTAATTTAAAAAAATGAGGAGCAAATAAAAAAGCCTAGTGCTTACAGGAATGGCAAGAATGTGACCCATAAACCTATTTGACAATGCTGGTGCTTATTGATTTAATAATTGTCCACTCAGGCATCTGGCACTGTCCGTAGGGACATCAAGAGTCTTTAGTCCTTATGTGAAGGTTCTCATGTGTCATGGTCATGTCATTAGTCGATAGTTGGACTTGTTCTCTAAGACTTTTCGTAACTTCTGAGGCCTCGTACACACAACCATTTTCCTTGGCAAAATCCATCAAGAAAAATGCTGGCAGAGCATTTTTGCCAAGAAAAACGGTCGTGTGTATGTTTTTCGTCGAGAAAACTGTTGCGGATTTTGACGAGAAAAAAAGAGAACATGAGTCTCAATTTCCTCGTCGTGTTTCTCGTCGGGCTGGTTTACGATGAGAAACACGTTTGTGTGTATGCTTAGAAACCCGCGCATGCTCAGAATAAAGTATGAGACGGAAGCGCACCTTTGGTAAAAGTAGCGTTCGTAATGGAGATAGCACATTTGTCACGCTGTAACAGACTGAAAAGCGCAAATCGTCTCTTACCAAACTTTTACTTAACACGCAGTAACATGAGATTAACAAAAGCAGCCCCAAGGGTTGTGCCAGTGGAATCGAACTTCCCCTTTATAGTGTCGTACGTGTTGTATGTCACCGCGTTTGAGAACGACAAAATTTTGTCTTGACAGTGTGTATGCAAAGAAAGCTTGACGAGATTCTCGACAAGCCTGTCAAGAACCTCGTCGAGGAAAAGGACGTTTCATTTACGATGAGATTCTCGGTCGTGTGTACGAGGCCTAACTCTCTAAAGCTGGCCATAGTTGGAGTAATTTTCTTTCCTGTACCCACGGTTTCCCCCATCAGTACAGTCAGTGTTGGTGGGGGGAATCCCTCTCACTGAGCTATTGTGTTCTCCCTGCGGCTGGGAGAACACAAAGTGATTATTGCTAGTGGCTGGCAATAATCGCATGAATCCGACAGGCTGGCTGTAGCCAAGTTGAAGAATCTATCGTCTTGGGGACAATAAGCCTGCCCATACATGGTTCGAAACTTGGCCGGTCCCTGCTGAACTGGCCGAGATTCAAACAGTCTGTGGCTGGCTTGTAACGTTTCATGTTTTTTCACCTCAATGCATTTAATGCATTGAGGTGAAAAATCATCTGATGATTGCCGGGCCCCCCAGGGGGACTTTTCAGGGCTCAGGTAAGTAAAACGGGGGGGCATTTTACTTACCTGAGCCCTGGAAAGTCCCGTGTTGCCAATGCGCTCTTCCTTTGCTTGGTCTTCTTGGCTCTTCGTATGATAGATTGATAGCAGCGCAGCCATTGGCTCGCATTGCTGTCAATAAACTTCAGTAATGTGAGAGGCGGGGCCAAGTCCTGTAATCAGCGGCTATTGATGCCGATTACAGGACTCGGGAGCGTGCCCACAAGGTAACCCCCTTGGGAGAGCGTTTCCCAGAGGGTTTTTTTTAGAAGCGGGGAGGAGTCGAAACAGCCGCTGAGGGACCCCAGAAGACGAGGATCGGGGTCACTCTATGCAAAATGAGCTGCACAGTAGACTTAAAGCGGAGCTCCACCCTAAAGTGGAACTCGCGCTGATCGTAACCCTCCCCCTCTTCGGTGTCACATTTGACACCTTTCAGGGGGAGGGGGGTCTAAAGACAGGTATTTGCACCCACTTCCGGGCCAGCATGACGTCACCGTCTGTCGTCGTCCCCCCCGCCCCCCCCGTTGTGTGCTGGGAACACTCGGCTCCCAGTATACAGCGGGAGCCAATCGGCGGGCGCAGCGTGGCTCGCGCATGCGCCGTAGGGAACCGTTCAGTGAAGTCGGAGCGCTTCACTTCCTGGTTCCCTCACCGTGGATGGCGGGGGGAGCAGCAAAGTGATGAGCGATCGCTCGTCCTCTGCTGCGGATGGCGCTGGAATCCAGGACAGGTACATGTCCTAATATTAAGTCAGCAGCTGCAGTATTTGTAGCTGCTGGCTTTTAATAAATTTTTTTCAGCGGATATCCGCTTTAAGTATGACATGTTTGTTATTTAAGAAAAAAAATATTACAAGCTTTAATATCACTTTAAGTTCAAAGAGGTGTCTGGAAGATGCCACAGCATTCATATTCACACAGGTAACACAGACATCTTAATCCAATCACTATGGAATGCGTACATGTTGATTATCTAAGAACAGGAGGGTATGTAAGTTATGAAACCACCCTATTCTCCAGGAATAAACACATATGCAGACTACTTGACACAGTGGATGGGATTTTGTAACTAGAACAGGTGATTTAACTTTCACACCTATCATCCTGTTCATGGACAGTCAACTTCTGTCTTGACACATTCCATGGTGATTGGATTAAGGTGTCTGTGCTACCTGTGTGGATATAAATTCTGGGAGAAGCAACAAAATGTTTTAAAATTTTACAGAACAAAGTTTAGATTAATTTGACTACTTACTGCTAGCCAGTCTTTGGTCTTGTGTAAAGCCCCGTACACACGACCGATTTTACTGCCAGGAAAACTGCCAGGAGAGCTTTTGGCCAGGAAAACCGGACGTGTGTATGCTTCCTAGCAGTTTTCCCATCAGGAAAACAGGCAGGAATCCAAATAGAAAACCTGCTCTCTATTTTCCCGTTGGGATTCCTGGCGGCTTTTTTGCCGCCAGATTTACTAAAACTCTATGGGAAACACTGCGAGGCAGTGCCCATGGAGCATACACACGGCCGGGATTCCCAGCCAAAGCTCCATAGCAGTTTTTTCTGCCGGGTTCTCGGCCTTCCCCTCGGTTTTCACAGGGGACTTTTTAGCGTGTGTACACAATGGGTAATGAATACTATGGGCCAGATCCACTGAGCTAGTACGCCGGTGTATCTCCTGATACGCCGGCGTACTTTCAAATTACTCGCGTCGTATCCGCAAACCATGATACGCCGGCTTCGGGCTTCGATCCGACAGG
Source organism: Rana kukunoris (assembly GCA_029574335.1). Classification (NCBI taxonomy): domain Eukaryota; kingdom Metazoa; phylum Chordata; class Amphibia; order Anura; family Ranidae; genus Rana; species Rana kukunoris. The sequence continues at coordinate 28,152,123 of CM056055.1, read as the reverse complement.
CTTACGTCTTCGTACGCCTTCGGATCTACGCTGCAATCTTTTTGTGCCCGCTGGGTGGAGTTTGCGTCGTTTTCCCCGTCAGGTATGCAAATTAGCTTTTTACGACGATCCACGAAGTTACGATCGGCCGTCGTATTCTCTAACGTCGTCGCTAGTCGGCATTTTTCTGCCGTATAGTTAAAGCTGCTATTATCCGGTCTATAGTTAGACTTGCCATGTTAAGTATGGCCATCGTTCCCGCGTCAAATTTTCAATTTTTTTTTTTTTTGTGTAAGTCGTCCGTGAATAGGAATGTACGTAAATTACGCGACTAAAAAAAAAAAAAAATGACGTTTCGACGTAATTTCACGCAATGCACGGCGGGAAATTTCTGAACAGAGCATGCGCAGTTCGATCGCCGCAGGGATGCGCCAAATTTTAATGATTCACGCCCCCTATTCGCGTATTACGATTCCGCCGCGAGAAATACACCACGCCGCCGTACCTTACGGGCCGAAATCTTTCTGGATTCAACTTAGAGCCAGGTAAAATACGGCGGCGTAGTATATCTCTGATACACTGCGCCAGGGCAATTGTATGTGGATCTGGCCCCTTGTGTTTACAGGGCTTTAGTGTAAAAAACTGCACAAGATTATCATAATCTCGGGTTGAACTAAATTTTATTTTGAACTGTATTTTAGGTTGATGTTTTATTTTGGTTTTGCTGCTTACTGTCTACTCTACCTTTTGAACAATTATTGCTCAGAAAATTGATTCCTCCACTTCTTTTAGATTATTTTTGCAGATGAATGTACAGAAGCGGAGGGCAGACACTGGCACATGAAACACTTTTGTTGCTTTGAATGTGAAACAGTTCTTGGAGGCCAAAGATACATAATGAAGGAAGGACGTCCATACTGCTGCAACTGTTTTGAATCTCTGTATGCGGAGTACTGTGACACCTGTGCACAACACATAGGTAAGTCAGTGTGCGATTTGGTGCCCATAGTTTACAGAATTTGTGTCCCTAAACAGAACAAATTAGTATAAATGCACCTATAAAGTTATTAGCTCTCTTTCTCTGCCATTTTATTTATGTGCTGTATACAGTATATTCATAAATCTAAGGGGGAGAGAGAAAGTAACTTGACTTTATAATTGCACTGCAGATTTTTTTCCCCAGCAAGTTGCCTCTAAAAGCAGGCAACTGCTAATATGTTGCTTTTAAAGCAGTTATATGTTGCCCCTTAAATATTCTGGGAACCGTGGGAGGTGCAGACCCCTTTTTTCTTGAACAGATGGGTGAGTAAGGCTCCATTCAGACCTAGGCGTTTTGTCGCCCTACGCCCGACGCTGAAGCAGCCCTTGATACGCTGAAGGGGCAAATTAACATTGTCGGCTATGGAGATAGTTCACATCTCCACGCCGAACGCCCAAACGCCCGTACGCCTGAAGCTCAAACAAGTCCCGGACCCTTTTTTTCAGGCGTATAGGGCGTATGGGCATAGCCAACAGTGTTAATTCACCTCTTCTGCAAAAAATCAATAGGTGTTTTGTCGCCGCAAATCGCGGGGACAAAACGCCTATTGATTTGTCGCCGCAATACGCCGCTGCAGCGTACGCCCAGGTCTGAATGCAGCCTTACAGTTTTCCTGGAAATCCTCTTTAAAGCGGAGCTCCACCCTGATATATATATTTTTTTTTTTAAATCTGAAGAAAAAAAAATGAAATGGAAAAAAAAATAAAAAATACTCACCCTAAATAGGCTGTTGCTATGCGGAAGTCCCGAATCTGCCCTCATGATCCGCGGTGCTGTTTTCTTCCTCCTCCTCTTCTCGGTGTCTTCTTGTGAATGGTCCGCGCTGCATTCTGGGAACTGTGTGTATCCCAGAAAGCAGCCGGACCATTCACAAAGCGCCGCGTCGCTCGCACATGCGCAGTAGGAAACGGGCAGTGAAGCCGCACGGCTTCACTGCCTGTTTCCCTGACTGTGGATGGCGGTGCCGGGATTGAGGATCGGCATCGGCGGGGGCCGTCAGCGCGGGCGCCTAGGACAGGTAAGTGTCCTTATTCAAAGTCAGCAGCTACACTGTTAGTAGCTGCCGACTTTGAAAAAAAATTAAAATAAAAAAAATTGCGGCTGGAGCTCCGCTTTAACCTCTTCACGCCTAGGGTTTAAACAAATGTTAATGCCTAAGCACAATTTTGCAACTTTGACATGAGTTAGTAAACTTGTACCTTTCATCACAACTACTTTGTGCAATCAGGTGAATTATACCTTGTTTTTTTTTTTAGGATAAATTGGGGTTTTTTTTGGTGGTAAATGGTAATGGATATCTCTTTTTTTTTTGTTTTGTTTTTGTTTGTTTTTTATTAGCAAAGGAAAACTGTCCCAAAATAGTAAAAAAATAAATAGTATTCATTTTAGCTGTATATTTCTTTGTTACTACCATAACCTACCACCAAAGAACAACCCAAAGTAAATTTGTAATTTTTTCTGCTCCCATCGATTGCTGTAATACCACATATGTGTATGTTACTTGTTGTTTGTAACCGTAGTACAGCCTAGAAACAATACTGTGCATTTTGCTTTTATTATATCGTACCTAAAACACACTGACACTAACTGACAGTGATACTAATTTAAAAAATGTTTTTAAAAAAAAAATACAGTCCAAAATATACTGACAATGACCTTTGATCCTAACCCTGACACTGACCTGGATCACACTGTGCTAGCCGCTTCTCCTATATTTATACTGTTTCTTGAGTTAGCGCAGATATTTGGTCACCCTGTTTTATATGGATCAAACATTGATATAGGTATTTTTTCTTTATTTTATTTAAAAAAATATATATATTATTATATTTACATTTTTTAAACACTTTTTTTTTCTCTCAGCAAGGAGAAAGAAAGATACGATGTACCCGTCCTCTCCACTCACAGAGAGAGTAACACGGGTGGGCTTCACAGTGACTGATCAGTGTGATAGCTAATCAGAGGCTATCATATCAATCAGGTGACCTGGAACCCGAGATTTCTGGGTAACGCACAGGACCTGAGGTTCTCGTGAGATCCCAGTCTCTGTGCTGGGAGTGCGCTGTGCGGACCCACAGAAAAAAGCCCAGTCCAGTGAAGCCACATATCTGCATACTGTCAGCGTGAAGAGGCTAAGGTGTGTGTCAGTGGTGCATTCAACCAAACTTTTATTTCTTTCTTCCATTTTGTGATTGATAATAACAATAGTTTGGTTGTTGGAATTACTACAGAATTCAAAAGATTGAAATTACCAAAGTTGATGAAACCGTTGCAGTAATGCTTTGATACTACTCATTAGGGAAACACAAGAAAGAGTGGGCACACCAGCCTTATGCATTACCTCAGACTATTGATAAAAAAGAAGTACATGTACTGTAACCTACACACAAGTGGTGCAACAGACAAAGCTCATCGGGAAATACAGTTGTACTGTCTGCTTCTTAGGCTTGGGATGATCTACCCTGGATCCAATTGGCTTACACGTTTCGAGGGTAAACCCTCTTCTTCTGAGCTTTTGGCTCTGAAGAAGAGGGTTTACCCTCGAAACATGTAAGCAGGGTCGATCCTAGGCAGGGTGCACAGGGTGCATTGCACCCAGGCGCCTGCAGAGGTGGGAGCGCCAAAGTACCAGAATTCTCCCCTCCCTCCTCTCCTTGTTTGTGGTCATCCAGAACTAGTGTTTTGAGCATAGGTGTGTATCATGTCTGCAGTCCCTGATCATCTCCTGTACTATGTCTAAAGTCTCTGATCATCTCCTATACTATGTCTGCAGTCTAGAAACATTTGTAAAGAGGAGGAGTTACCTAAAATAAAATACAGTTCAAAATAAAAATGACCAGGCCCATGTGGGGGTGCCAGAAATATTTCTGCACCCAGGCGCCTGTGACCCTAGGATTGGCCCTGCATGTAAGCCAATTGGATTTAGGGTACATCCTCCTAAGCCTCAGGAGCACAGTGAGCTGACTGTACAACTGTATTTCCAGATGACCTTTGTCTGTTGCACCACTTGTGAGTAGATGCATGCATACCTCCCAACTTTTCAACTTCAGAATGAGGGATAAATGAGCATACCTCCCAACAAAGTTTTTAAGCAGGGGGGGGGGGGGCAGTCCGCGGATCGGCTTGTTAAGCGGGGGGGTTCCGCGCAAATCGGAGTTGTTGAGCGGGGGGGGGTTCCGCAGTTCAAAGTTGTTGAGCGGGGGGGATTCCATGGCTCAGAGTTGTTGAGCGGGGGGGGGGTTTAGTGATAATCGTGGGGGTTTAGCGCGATAATCGCGGGGGGGGGGGTTGCCGCTGAATCGTGGGACGGTCCCGCAAATTACGGGACGGTTGGGAGGTATGATGCATGTACTTAGTTTTTATCAATAAATGGTCATTGAGATAATGCGCTAGGCTGGGGTGCCCTTTCTTGCTTGTGTTTTCCTCAGTTTGATGTTGGGACTCCCCCAGTTCTGAGAGAGCAGCAGGGCGTGGTATGTTTGCATCTGGAACATCTGGAGTACAGATGTATAGGAAAATCTCCTGGTAGACCGCCATTCTCATGCAAAGGAGGTGAACTGTGTACAGTATTTACCACTCAATAGAACAGTGGCTGTTGGATTAAACTCCAGCTCAAGTCATTATTTTTTTGTATAAAATAGGATACAATAAAAAAATCTGTAATGGTTTTATTGCTGTCTTTCTCCCCACTAGGGAGATTGTCCCTCACGTCTTTTGTGGTAACTGGGACAGGAAGTGAATAGAATTTCTACAATAATAAAAGAGAAAGCACGGCTAGGACATAGGCTTCCATTGTACTGTTAGCCCCAACCTTTAGTGAGCAGCACCATTATATTCTAAGGAAATGGAAAATAAAAGCTATTTATACAACTCTTTATTAGGTCTTTGAGTGACTGTTATTAAAATTGTTCTCTTCCACTATCTTTACGGAAAATATACACAATCCGTCTAGGTTAGGTTTTAGTGGTTGGCCTGTAACATTCTTTAAAGCATTACACAATGGTTCTGATGTATTTGACTTTGTGAGGCAGGATAATGAATCATAGTATTCATTACCCATTGTGTTCCATCACATAAACAGGCTTTTTTTGAGTATCTGCAGAAGAGAAATGGACAGATTTTGATCATTCTTATGCCCTCCGATGGATTTTTTCATCGGATATCCGATTAAGCCGACATTCTTCAGTCTTGCCTACACACTATCAGACTAAATTCCGACCGTGCCAAAATGTGGTGATGTAAAACACTACGACGAGCCGAAAAAAATTCAATGCTTCCAAACATGCGTCGACTTCATTCTGAGAATGAGTGGATTTTTCCCTGATGGATTTCCACACAGACAATCGGTTTTTCATCCATAGGAAAAATGTAAAAATCTAAAAAAAATGTAAAACATGTTCTATTTTTTTACACCGATAGAAAAAAAACAAATGGGGCCCACACGCAATCGGTTTGTCTGATGAAAACAGTCCATCGGTCTTAAAAATGCCATAAACCTATCCATCCCCTATTTTGTAGACGCTATAACTTTTGCGCAAACCAATCAATAAATGCTGTTGGTGTGTTACAAAACTAAAGTCTCTAAACTTTTTCATACCACCTTGTATAAACAGCATAATATTATAATATTATATCAGACTGTACTCACATACTAATATGTCAAGGTGTGACATGATGGGTTTCTTGTCCCCTTCGGTCTTCTGCAGTGGTAGGCAATTCTGGATGGTGCAAAAAGCAGCAGTATACTGTGGTGAAAGATATTTTACTGCATTGTAAAATGTCTGTCACCGCAAGGACACGCAAGAAACAGTTGTGTCAACCCAATAGAACACCTTTGGGATAAATTCAAGTGGAGACTGAGAGCCAGGCCTTCTCGTTCACATTAGTACCTGGTCTCACAAATGTGCTTCTGGAAGAATGGTCAAACATTCCCATAGACACACTCCTAAACCTTGTGGACAGCCTTCCCAGAAGAATTGAAGCTGTTATAGCTGCATAGGGTGGACCAACTCAATATTGAACCCTACGGACTGGGGTGCCATTAAAGTTTGTGTAAAGGCAGGTGTCCCAATACTTTTGACAATATAGTGTGTATACTGGGCTTATAAGTGCAGTAAACTATAGCAATCAGTCTTATACTGGTAAGACCTTAGTACTGCACTTACCATTTTTTTTTTTAGATAGAGAAGACTAAAGCAATACTTTTAATCTATGCATATGTAGCGGCCTTCACCTGTTGAACAGGCGCTGCTTTAAATTTAGTGGGGTCTGAGCTGTTATTTGGCTCAGACTAGTGTGATTAATGGCAAATTTAGCCTCTGTTCCAGCCATGGCTGTGCTGGGAGTTCCAACGTTGTTCGTCTGGGCGTGTCATTACCACTCCAGGCCAAGGGTGGCAGCAGCGAGGTCAAGGTGTATTGGGTGTTCCCCTCAGCAGCTAATCAGTGGGAGTGGTTGCCCCACTGTGCATGCTGGGGAGGGGTACTTAAGGGACAGACGCCATTGGTGCGGGGGTCGTTGTTCGCGCCACGTGGCCCGCCTGGCCTGAGGTGCGTGTCCTGAATCCTGACTCTGGGACCACGTTGGTCCGGGGTCGTGGCTTCGCCTGGTAGGCCCAGTAGTCAGACTGGGGCCTGCTTTCTGAAGAGGTGATCCTGTGCCGTCCGTTCTGCGGGAGGAAGCCACTTTATGAAGGAAGCCAGGGGAAGACCTATCCTGAAGAGGGCCATGCAAGAGGCTGGTATCTTGGGAGTAGGCCTGGAAACTTCATCGAAGGATGCACCATACACTGAGAGGCTTGACGGTGTCGCCTGTCGGGCCTAAAGTTCTTTAAAAGTTAATCTGGAGAGATCCGGGTGCTGAATCCTGTGGCAGAGGATTCCGGACCAAAAGTGTCTCCTCATAAAAGAAGGTCTGTGGCAGAGACTGTAATTCCGTGCGCCATCCCGGCTGCTAGGCCAGTGAGAGGGACCCATCCGGGTGAGCAATACCCATTCTGGCTAGAGTGACGACGAGAACTGTTTGCTGGAAACAGGAGTGTTTCCTTACTTTGATTATGCACCTGAAACTATCTACCCTTCCACCCCTTTAAATTATTTTCTACTAAAGTTCTGCAAATAAATCCCAGAAAAGGAAGTGTATTGTGTGGACATTGAAATTCTTCAAACTCCCTTTTCACCCTGGACAGCGAGAAGATAGAGGTAACGTGCCACTCAAAAATACTCGGCAGCTCCTTCGGGGGGTAGTGCTACACATACATGCCTAGGACACTAAAAATATTTTATTTTATTTTTTTAACTGTATTTTAGGCTTTTTTTTTTTTAGGTTAAACAGGCAATTTTCTAAAAGATTCTATCCAATTCTGCCATATGTTTGATTCCAAGCAGTATAAGCAGGACAGATGTGTACAGTGTCCCGGTGGCTATAGATAAGTAGAGATCTGCCCCGTAAATGTAATATATTAACTCCTAAGCCATTAGGAGGACCTGTCACATTACAGTGAAATTCCCTCGGAGCGGCCTGTGGGGGGAGGGGTCTAGCGGTAATGGTGTGATATGGGCACTTTTGTCAGCACTTACCATTTCTCATCATTAATGCTGACATCGCTGTGCAGTTACCTCGTTGCCAAGGGGAGAATATTTTGTTGTACTGAATACATTAGCTCTCTGCAGCTCGGAGCTTCTATAAATACATTGTGATGTGCTAGTTACTACGGTAACAATGCATTTTAACACGGTATAGAAAAATATAGGATACGTCGGTGCTGCATCACCCGAGGTCCACAATCTTTTGCCCCAAGTTTGTTCTTTATGAGATTTTAATCAGATTTTTTTCTTCCGACAGCCTCCAGCTCCGTTTTAAAATAGCGTCTGTAGTGCGTCATCCCTATGGATAAATGTAATGTGTTTAATAAAAGGTTGCAGCCTTTGATTTGCAGTCAATGTATTGTGCTGATGTTGCAGGCAAAGCCGTCCTGTGATTAAAGCGGAGACTAGGAAATTTCAGACTGCTTATCCTTTTTGCTGGCGTTCCAGCGGGCTCATCTGTGTGGACCTCAGGGGAGATACGCACTCAATAGCTGGAAGGGAAGGATAATATTATAGAGGATCTAAGCAAAAAAAATAAAGTGCAGTTCCAGCCAAACCGCTAAATACGCAGTAACACGCATATGTAGAGAATGATTTACCTGCCAAAGGATTTGTAAAGAAATGCAGATACTTTTGTGAGTATCCTACATCTGCTATATAGTTATACAGTGGAACCTTGGATTACGAGCATATTCCGTTCCAGGAGAATGTTTGTAATCCAAACCACTCGCAAATAAAAGCAAGTTTACCCATAGAAGTCAATGAAAACGAAAATAATTAGTTCCACATTGACTTCTTTGGAATGCAATACCGCTTGTGGCCAGAGGGGGCGCTGGGGAATCTCGGAAAGGCTCAGGAACGGAGTATTTTTGAAGAGCTCCGATCGGTTTCGGCACCACCGCACCTCTGGCTAAATGATGTACTGCACACCGCAGAGGCTTGAATCCTGCTCATATTGCAAGACAAAACTCGCAATGCAAATCAAGGATTTAAAAAAATTGCCCGCATTGCGAAACTCTTGTTTACTGCGTTACTCGCAAACTGAGATTCCACGGTATAGAGTAAAGAGGGTGATGACCCTTATTAGAACCTGCAGTTCTGTTAGCTTTGGTAAATATCATCATTTTGGTGGCACCCTATCTGAGCTTTCCTAGGCACCCTATCCACACACTGGGGTCGATTTACTAAAACAGTAGAGTGAAAAATCTGGTACAACTCTGCAAGGAGGCCAATTAGCTTCTAACTTTAGCTTGTTCAATTAAAGCGGATGGTTCACCTTAAATAAATATTAAAAGCCAGCAGCAACAAATACTGCAGCTGCTGACTTTTAATATTAGGACACTTACCTGTCCTGGAGTCCAGCGGCGTCCGCAGCAGAGGATGAGCGATCGCTCATCACCCTGCTGCTCCCCCCTCCATCCACGGCGAGGGAACCAGGAAGTGAAGCGCTCCGGCTTCACTGCCCGGTTCCCTACGGCGCATGCGCGAGTCGCACTGCGCCCGCGATTGGCTCCCGCTGTGTGCTGGGAGCTGAGAGTTCCCAGCACACAACGGGAAAAGCCCGTCTTTTGCCCGAGACTGCGGGCCGGAAGTGGGTGCGGATACCTGTCTTTAGACAGGTATCTGCACCCCCCTCCCCCCTGAAAGGTGTCAAATGTGACACCGGAGGGGGGGAGGGTTCCGATCAGCGGATCTTCACTTTAGGGTGGAGATCCGCTTTAAGCAAAAAAAAATGAAAGCTGATTGGTTTCTATGCAGAGCTGCACCAGTTTCAGTAAATCAACCCTACTATCTCTCAAAGTAGACATTCCCACTGCAAGTCTGTTTTTATCTTAAAGCTGGTGTATGGCTAGTTGATAAGACATGTAACTATACTACCTAATAAAAAAAGTAACAAAAAAACTATGGCCTCCCAGTAGGTTTGACACCTCATCCCTTTAAAACCGAACACATATTAATCAATTACACAGGTTCTGAGGCTAATTTAATGCACATAAGGCACCAAGTAGAGCTGCACGATTCTGGCCAGAATGAGAATTACGATTGTTTTGCTTAGAATAAATATCACGATTCTCACAGTGTAACCTCTTTCACATTATACAAAAAAATTGGGCTAACTTTACTGTTTAATTCATTAAAGTGTATTTTTTCTCCGAAAAAATTGCATTTGAAAGACCGCTGCGCAAATACAGTATGACATAAAATATTGCAACAACCACCATTTTCTTCTGTAGGGTCTCTGCTAAAAAAAAATGTATATAATGTTTGGGGGTTCTAAGTAATTTTCTAGAAAAAAATAATAATTTTAACTTGAAACCAACGAGTGTCATAAAAGGGTTTAGTCCTTGTCCCCATGTTGATGAGATCAAGGGCCTCTTCCTGACAACCCTGGCCATTGGTTGACGGGGTCTGCGGGCAGGGGGCTCACTCATTCCCACCCCCTTTCCGGGCTGCGTACTCGGATAAGGGTCTGGATTTTGGGTATTTTAAGGGGAACCCCCCTACCCTATGCCGTTTCTTTCGGTTTAAAAAAAAAAAAAAATGGCGTGGAGTTCTTTCTAAAGATTTTTACAAGACACCGTGCCTGCTATTGTCGGTGATCGAAGTTGGATCCCTGTTCATTGAAATCAGGCGCATGTCAGACTTTAAGTCGCAGGGCGGCGTTGGATCCAAAGTAGTACGACTGTCATGCCGTACCAGTGTGAACCCGACCTCAACCGCAAAAGCAGCCCTGCCACGCAAACAGCTGCTGCTCTGAAAAATGGCACCGAAAAAAAAGAGGCCTTGTAACAACAAGCAAGGGCAATTGCGTAAACGCACGGCCAAGTTCCCCGGATCTTGTATACTTGTTTGGGTTCTAGGAGGCCGTTTAGGCAGATTGGGTTTTGAAGGGAAGTACTCAGGATAAATAGGAATCATTTGGGCCACCCAGCCTGTGCGCTCTGTACTCGGTGCAACATCTATAAACTTCCTTTGATCTCAGGTCTGTCCTGCTAAACAGTAATTGCTCACATTTCTAAGTGTCACCTCCAGTCATTTTCACAGCGTGCTCTATTGTTGATTTTTCCTTTGAAAAACACTTTCCCATCTGTGTTTTTTGGAAGTATCTTTTACATCCTGCTCTTGCTTTTCTTTATTAGCGAGAAATGCTGTCAGACGTCTTATCTGCGGGGCATATGGTTGCCAGTTGTTGCAAAAGTAAGGGAGGAAAAAAGTTTGCATGTCTGTAATATTTCAGCTGGATGTAGGATGGCTGCTTCCATGCTGGACGGCCCGTCACTGCTTTCCAATACTTTAGGGCCCTTTCACACGTCCGTTCAGTTCGTCCGTTTTTTGGACGTCCGTTAATGGACCTCAATGCTTCCCTATGGGTTAGCGTCCGTTAGCGGATGAGCATCCGCTAACGTCCGTTAACATCCGTCTGCGGTAAGATCCGTTTTTTTGGACGGAAGAAAACCCTATTTTTCTTCCGTCAAAAAAACGGAACGGACGAAAAACGGACGTTAGCGGATGATCCGTTTACCATCCGATCCGCTAACGTCAGTTTTTCATCAAAATATGTAAAAAAAAAAAAAGTTCTAAAAAAAAAAAAAAAACAGATGAAAAAACGGATGAAAAAAACTGATGAAAAACTGATGAAAAACGGAACGGAAACGGATGTAAACGGACGGAAAACTGACGAAAAACTGATGAAAAAACGGATCAACTGAAGGGGGAAAAAACTGATCCAAAAAACTGAACGGACGTGTGAAAGAGCCCTAAGGCCGCGTACACACGAGGGGATATGTCCGCTGAAAACGGTCCGATGGACCGTTTCAGCAGAGATCTCCGCTCGCGTGTATGGGCTAGCGGACAGATTTCTCCACCCGACAGATTTCAAAGCAAGCTTTGAAATCTATCCGGTGGGGATCTGTCCGCCCGACATGTCTGCTGGTTAGTACACTTACCAGCAGACATGTCGGCCCCCACCGCCGCCGCGCCGCTGCCGAATGGATTCGGCGCATGCGCGGAAGTGTTTTACTTCCTGGTGCGGTGACGTGGCGGTGACGCGGCGGCGTCAACGTCACCGCCACGTCACCGCGCCGTCCGGCGGCGGGGAATTTGATCCGATGGTGTGTACACGCCATCGGATCAAACTCCCGATCGGACATATCCGCGGACCGTTTTCATCGGATATGTCCGATCGTGTGTATGGGGCCTAAGATGTAATCTGCAATTGATTCTGAAAGGGTCTGGCTCTATAAATGAAACGCACCTGGAATAGAGATTTTTTTTCATGAAACTGTGGGTATGTGTGGGTTTTAAGGGAGGGTTATAGCCCCTGTCAGATTTTTTTTTTTTTTTTGCCCTCTGTGTCCCATTGCAGAGGCTTCCTGTCCCGCAGCCAAACAAAAGTGAGAGGAAATCCCTGCAAATGCAAATGGTCCTTTATGCACTGCACTGACAGGATGTCCTCAGTCTTCCAGGTTGGGTGACTTTGGGCATCATTGAATCCAGAACATCTGGTGATGGAAAGGAATTACTGTGGGGGAATAGTGCACCTTTCTAGGCAACTTTTTACAAAAAAAAAATCCCAGAGGATTTGAGATGACTAAACACAATGTACAATACCTTGGCCAATATTGCTTGGCTAATACTCATTTTTACGTTGGTCGGGGGGGGGGGGGTATACAATTGTCTAAACGCTGTCATACAGCCCAAAGCCAATGACCCCACTTCCTCCATGGGCAAAAAAATAAAAGCTTGACCCATACAACCTTGCTTGTTTGTAGGAAAAATGGTGGGCAAAGAATGTTTTAGAGATGTAAAGACAAAGGCCCGGATTCACAAAGCACTTACGCTGACGTATCTTCAGATACGCCGCGTAAGTACAAATATGCGCCGACGTATCTGTGCGCCGTACCCACAAACATAGATACGCCTAAAAACTGACTTCATCCGACCGACGTAACTTTCCTACGCCGGCGTATAGTGGGCGCATATTTACGCTGGACGCATGTGCCTTTCCCATTGATTTTCTATTCAAATATGCAAATGAGGGAGATACGCCGATTCACGAACGTACTTGAGCCCGGCGCATGATTTAAGCGGTTTGCGTAAGTTTTACGTTCGCCGTAAAGTTATTCCCCATATATGAGGCGCAACTCATGCAAAGGTATGGACCAGGGAACACAAGCCTACGTATTTTACATGGACGTCTGTGAATATGGCCCGACGTGGGTCTGACTGGGCGTAAGTTACGTTCACGGCATACACAGTGCTCCAGCGTATCTTAGGCAGTTGTTCCGACGTGGTTGTACGCATGCGCACGGGGATGCGTCCAAGTCTCAACGCATGCGCAGTTCGTTTTAAGTGCTTGTCTGACGCCCGGCCCATCATTTGCATGGGGTCACGCTTCATTACCATGGATCACGCCCACTTCAACGTACTTCCACTTACGCTTACGCCTACGAATATACGCTACGCCGGCGCAGAGTTCGGAGCATTTGCTTTGTGAATTCCATGCTTGCCTCTCCGCGCTGCGCCGGCGTTGCATAAAAGACGCTACGCTACGGCGGCATATATATATGCGCCCATGTATGTGAATCCGGGCCTGAAAGTGTAAAATAGTTATTGGATAGAAAAAGTGCTATATATTTATTTATTTATTTCAAAGCAATGTCCTGATCAATGAGGTTAATCTGTGAAGGATTGTGTAGCTAGATTAATAGATAGGTATTTAAATGTGCCCTAAGTATTGTTGTAAATGTCTGCTACGCTTATAAAAAGTAACATTTCCGTCTGTGAACCAGAATGGTAAAGCACAGCATTTACTCATTCCCAGACTTTTCCTCCATGGCCCAATTTAAAATATGATGGAGAATTTCCTCCCCATTCATCACGCAGAGCAGAGACATATTCCACAGCTTGCAGCCAAACAGCTCCTGGGAACGGGTGATCTAGCTTCAGGAGGATGAAATATGCTTCACTCAGTGGTAACAGCATGCTGCTAAGGAGTTTGGTGAAAAAAATCAAAGTTTCAGTTACCGCAAGTGCAAAAATGCAGACCCTGCAGTGTTGATGGGGTTTCTGTCTGTACTTGGAATGTACAGCAAACGTTTACCTATCATTAAATGGAGAAAAAGGTTGAAATGCAGGACATTGCTCCCTTCTGGCCAGGGAAAGGACTGGAAACATTTAGTCTGGGAGGCCAAATTAACTGGCCCTTGAGTAGTTTGCTGTGGTTAAAGAAAATGCATCAAACAAACTGGGGACAGGGGTAGAGTTTTTGGCCCTATATAACTCCAATATCTAGGATTGGCTACATACAGAGTGCAGTGTTAAGGAGTGTGTTATGTACAGAGTTCAGAGGTGCTTAATGTACAGAGTGCTGATCCAGGGGTGCCTTATATATGAAGTGCAGAGTTGTGGAGTGCTTTATGTACAGAGTGCAGTATCCAGGGGTGCACTATGTACAGAGTGCAGGGTTCAGGGGTGTGCTACGTACATAGTGCAGTGTTCAGGAGTACTTTACATACATAATGCAAAGTTCAGGGGTGTGCTGTGTACAGGGTGCAGGAATTAGAGAGGCACTATGCATAGTGTGAAACCTCAGCCCCAAGCCCCAGCATGTTTCAGCTGCGAAATTGGGTGCGAGGGCCACTAGGCATGTGCAAAAGTGAAAAATTTGTTTTGTTTCGTTTCGTTTCAATTCGTCATTTAATTAATTTCGTTAAGTTAGGTTCGTTACATGTGTTTAATTCGTTTTCGGAATTCGTTCGTTTTCGACCGAATTTCGAAAAATCCGGTCGAAATCGAAAATATTTTAACCAGATTAGAAAACAAATAGTCTCTTTTCAAATTGAATTTTTTTCGAATTAAATTTGAATAGAATTAATTTTTTTCGAATTCCGATCAAATTTAGTCCGCGGGTTTTCGATTCGGAATCGAAAACGTTCGTTCTGATTCGATAAATTCGCTAATATTGCAATTCGGGAATTCGTATGCATCCGAATGTCCGAATAATGGAAAATTAGTCCGAATTTCGATTCGGAACGAAACGAAATGCACATGCCTAAGGGCCACATGACAAGGCCTGGTGGGCTAGATCTGGCCCGCGGACCTTGTGTTTGACATATGTGTCTTAGATGATCTCATGCTGCTGTAGCTCTACCCCCGGAGGAGCTGCTGGTTAAATTTTGGGTTTGCACGTTACCTTTGTAGCTTCGTTGTCAGGGTGGGAAAGTCAATAACAATTGCAATGTCCAGACAGATGTAAAACCTCCAACAGTTAGTGCCCTTTCACACGGGGCGGATCGTAATGATCCGCCTCCGTGTGTCCGCTTTTGCTCAGCGGGGATCCTCCGTAAAATCCCCGCTGAGCAGGCGGCTGACAGGGCGGTCTCCGCACACTGTGCAGGGACCGCCCTGTCTTTCCTCTACTCTTCCCTATGGGGGGATCGGATGAACACGGAACATATGTCCGTGTTCATCCGATCCGCAGACGGAAGAAAAATAGGATTTTCTTCCGTCTGAAAAACCGGATCTTTGCGATCTTTCTTCCGCTGACACCCGCAATCACATAGGGACCAATGTATGTTCTGTTTTTATCCGCAACGGATGGATGAAAATGCGGAAATATGGTCCGCACATGTGAAAGGGGCCTTAGGTTTGATTTCTTTTTACTGCAGGGTAACTTGAAACAGAGAAAGCAGGAGGAAGGAGAAGAGCAGGGGAAGGTTCAGGCACACGGTACAGAGTAAATCAGTCTCCACTCTCAGCTATTGAGTGGGTATTGCTCCCCTGGATTGTCCCCTCTCACTTGGCGTAGCAGCCGGGATGACGCATGAACTAATGTCCAGACGGTCTCTGCCACAGACCTCTTGGAATGAACTTGGTCACTGCCACAGACCTTTGAATATGTGTGGATGTGTCCAGGAATCCTCTGGCACAGGATTTAAAAGTCTGAACTTCCAGCCAAGCAGCAAGAGAGCCTTCAAGCCAGAACCGGCAGACTGCAGCGCTTTCAATGTAGTGGGTCCCTCCTTGATTGGGTCACCAGGCCTCACCCGAGACACTAGGACTTTGCAGGTCTCCTCCAGGGCAGGTCCTCCCACGGTTTCCTTCATCAAGACAGCTTCTTCCCTTGGGGACAGACAGCTTAGGATCGCCCTTTAGGATTGTAGCTGGGCCTACTCAGTAGCAGAATCACTCCGGGCCAACGTGGCCCCAAAGTTGGGCTCACACACTCACTCCTCACACGAGGAAGAACGAACCTCAATCAATAGCGTCTGTACCTTAAGTAGCCCCGCCCAGCATGCACAGTGGGATCACCACTCCTACTGCACCCCTGCCGAGAAGGGACACCCAACACACCATGGTACATCTGTGTTCCAACAAAAGGCCAGGACGGCAACACCACCTGCAGGCAACAAGGGATACTACCAAGTAGTACCACAGCCAGAACAGAGGCAAATTTGGTTTAATGAAACAGGTCTGGGCCCAAGTATTGGCCCAGACTTCCACAAAATTTAAAATAGTGCCCCCTAGAATTGGGATGGGCGCTACACTGCATTTAAACATCAAATACTCAAAGCATAGTGGTGCCTAGGCACAAAAAGTCCACTTCTAATTCAAGGCAAAAGGTACATTTTTTTGTATAGTACTGCTTAGGCACAATTAACATTTTTCGTTTTTTTTTTTTTCCGTGTAAGGCCTCGTACACACGAGGGGATATGTCCGCTGAAAACGGTCCGATGGACCGTTTCAGCAGACATCTCCACTCGTGTGTATGGGCTAGCGGACAGATTTGTCCACCCGACAGATTTCAAAGCAAGCTTTGAAATCTATCCGGTGGGAATCTGTCCGCCCGACATGTCTGCTGGTTAGTACACCTACCAGCAGACATGTCGTCCCGCACCGCCGCCGCGCCGCCGCCGAATGTATTCGGCGCATGCACGGAAGTGTTTTACTTCCTGGTGCGGTGACGTGGCGGCGTCAACGTCACCGCCACGTCACCGCGCCGTCCAGCGGCGGGGAATTTGATCCGATGGTGTGTACACGCCATCGGATCAAACTCCCGATCGGACATATCCGATGGAAATGGTCCGCGGACCGTTTTCATCGGATAAGTCCGATGGTGTGTACGAGGCCTAAGAAGTTATTACTTTTTGAGTCTGTCTTATGTTTTTATTTCTTCTCCTCTGTTTTGGGGTTGCACTTCCCCTTTCTGAGGTTATTATTGGAAGTAGAATAGGAAAATTGTTGCAGCAAGACAGGTGATACAGGTGAGTAAAGGACTCCAGTTTATAGATCTCATTACTGGATTCCTTAAAAGATCTAAGACAGGCATGTCCAAAGTCCGGCCGTGGGCCAATTGCGGCCCACATTCCGGTTTTGAACGGTCCGCCTGGTAATTTGGACATGTATAACTTTTGTGGCCCCCAAGGAAGCCCTGAGAGCTGTGGCCACAAAAGATATATATGCTGGCTGCCTTGGAGGGAACAGGGAGGGGACGGAGTGAGTGCTGTACATACAGGAGAATTTCCTGTTTACACGGCAGCCTCTGTAATAGGAAGTCCAGTCTTATGCGCTGCCTTTGGACAACTGTTCTGTCCATCATAGAAGGCGGGACTTTGTATTAAATGGCGCTATATAAGCGCTGCGCTATATAAATCCTGTATAATAATAATTAAAGAGGCCAAAGAGAAAATAAATTCTCCTGTATGTAATGTGTTGGCACTTGTCCCGTCCCGCTCCCTGTCTCCTTCGAGGCTGCAGATGGTCATTTATCAGGCTGCATTCATGACAATGGTGGGGCTGCATTCATGGCACTTGTGAGGCTGCAGATGGGAGCTGATTAGACTGCATTGATGAGCACTGACCTTTATTTTGCGTCACAGAAGGTGCGTGTTATACGCTGATAAATAAATCCAAATAACACGCCCAAGCTCATCTCTTTACCACACACAGCCACTAAGGCAAGATAATTCTTGTTGGGCAGTGTATTAGTGCTCGGACGAACACTTAGACCGAGTATTAATTGGTTCAAAGAATGTCAGGCAAAATGGTCGGTCCTCGCGCATGTTCACTTAATCAAATCTGGCCCTCTTTGAAAAAAGTTTGGACACCCCTGATCTAAGAGGTCTTTCATAAAGAGTGTATAATCCTTCCGAATCTAATGCACCAAGAAGAGACTTTTGAGTTAAATATTTGGATCTATCGGAAACTATGATATTGTGTTAAAAAAAAAAACTTTCAATAATAAATCATGTATTCTCGTTGAACTTTTAAATCATGTTGTCATGTTGAACTTTTTCTTTGAATTACTTTAATCTTGCAGTCCCTCTGACTCCACCACTCAAATTTTTAATCTGAAATATTCTTTCTTCTTTTACAGGTATTGACCAGGGACAGATGACCTATGACGGGCAGCACTGGCATGCTACAGAGACTTGCTTTTGCTGTGCCCACTGTAAAAAATCACTACTTGGACGCCCCTTTCTGCCCAAGCAAGGCCAGATATTCTGCTCAAGAGCATGCAGTTTGGGTGAGGATCCCAATGGCTCAGACTCTTCAGATTCTGCATTTCAAAATGCCAGGGCAAAGGAGACACGTCGTAGTGCTAAGATAGGCAAGAATAAAGCTAAACTCGAAGACAACAACATGAACCAACTACATGTAACTACCAATAGGCTTTCCACAGACGTCGACCCTCTCTCTTTACAAATGGATCTGCTGAGCGTATCAAGCCAAAACCCAAGCTTGAACCGTGATCAGCGATGGAGGAGCAGAGATGAACTCTATAATTATGGCAACAAGCTGGAGAGGAGTCAATCCCAGAGTCCTCTGCAGCTGCTTAGCCAGTGTAACATAAGGACTTCCTACAGTCCTGGACAGGGAGCCGGGGCCCAGCCAGACATGTGGGCAAAGCATTTCAGTAACCAAAAAAGAAGCTTGTCGATGATGAGTCACAGCGAGAGCTTCAATCAAGATGGCAGAGAGGATTACTATCAAGGGAGACTACGCCAGCAGGAAAGCTTTAGTGATACTTCTACTCACAGTTTTAATGAAGCACGATCAAGTCTACGAGTTCCAGAAAACAAAAATCTGAATGCGCAGCAGTGTCGAACAAGGCATCCAATCAATGCACTTAAATTTACTGATGGTTTAACACCGACAGAACAAACTCCCAGAGGTTCTATGGAGTCGCTTGCATTGTCGAATGCTACAGGTACGACCTCAGAATTGGGGGTTCCACTTTTGCTTTCCTTAAATGTATTAATTATGTGCAAGCAAACTTTTTTCGTAATGCACTGAACATCATTTATGAGACAGAGCCTGCAACAAGAAGTGCACATGTTCTCCTGATTTATTACCCACATTTATTGTTATTGCATTATTAGTAGTTCATAAATTAAGCTGTTTTTTTTTTTTTCAAGTTCGCTTTTGTGTTTGTTGGCCAAGCCTAGGCTTACAGTAAACCTGTACTGAAAAAGACTACCATTCCTAGCTGCCTGGACCAGGAGAAAGCATGCAATCAGTCAAAAATAAGTTAAAGCAAAGCCAAAACACCTGACTTAAATCTTCTACATCAGTAACTCAGATAGTACTGATGCCAAGCATAAAAGTTTTACTAAAAGTTATTTTTTGGCCCTATTTCTCCTATGAATCACTCCCGTGACCAGTTTTCAGCTGACAGAAAGCTAAAGTCCACTGACTGCTGACTGACGTCACTTAGACAGTCAAGTCGCTGAAGCGATCCTGACTTCGCAGTTGTGATCCACACAGATACCTGGACTGGCAAGCTGGCTCAGCCTCTAAGCAAGCCACTGGGAGACTGAGCCAGTCGCTCCCGCCTCCTCCACAGCCCAGTGCTCCAGTGAGCGCTGGAGGGGCAGAGCAGAGAGCCGGTGACCGACAGTCACGACTCTCTGCTCAGAGGGGGGACAACTAAGATATCAAGCAGGGTTTTAAGTGCAGAGCTGGCGAGGACAAATGCAGCATTGGATTGATGCTGCATCTACCTAGGTAAGTATCTTCTTTTTTATTTTTTATTTACTTTTCTTTTAAACTAGTAAATACAATCTTTGTGCTTCTTTCTGGCACATTTAATGTAAGCAAGTAGTAAAAAAAGTCAATGGATAGGTAATCATTACTGTGTCTGTCTGTGTATACTTACGCAGCTTCGTGAAATGTCCACCATACTTAATAGGTTAAAAAAAAACACATGCCCATCAACCCAAAATAAACTTCTCATTCTTGAGAACACTAAATCCAGAGCTGATCCACAGGAAGGCAAAAACAAACCCCTATAAAGCTTTGTCTAATTTGTTCTAACTGAGAAAAAAAATCCTTCCTGATCCCCAAGGGCAATTGGATAACTCACTGGTTCAACATTGTACAATTTTTTTATAATTATTAGTAGCTCCTTATTTATCATGCATTTAAAAACACAATCCATTTTGTTATGTTTTCTAAAAGCTGGAAACATCCAGCTTTTGTGGAAGACTATTTCAATTTTTTTCATCTCTTACAGTTATATGGTACCTAAACAGGTGGGATGCTCTGCCCGTTTCGACAAATTTCCATGCCAGCCTAGAATATTTTAAATGTTTACTATCAGACCCCATGGATACTTAAAGTGGACCTTCATTCTAAAAATAAAAAAATATTTTCTCCTGTCTAATACCCCATCGCTCTCTCACATTCGTATATTATTATTTTTTTAAACTCCCTAGGGTTTCTGCACATGCACAGATGTGCAGCAGAGCTTCAA
The DNA here is from genome assembly GCA_029574335.1 of Rana kukunoris. Taxonomy (NCBI): domain Eukaryota; kingdom Metazoa; phylum Chordata; class Amphibia; order Anura; family Ranidae; genus Rana; species Rana kukunoris. The sequence continues at coordinate 28,131,761 of CM056055.1, read as the reverse complement.
AGTCCCAAATCTTGGTACGTCTGCCTAAACATAAAAACCCTGCAGATGTGCTGATACCTGAAGGCCAGGCAGACAGCCATTCTGCACACCCGCATAAGCGTAGACTAACAAAGGTAAAGGGGGCTAAAGTTCCCTTTTTAAAGATCATGCATTAGTTAAAGCTGAATTCCATCAATTTTTTTTGTTTTAGCTAGAGTGGGGAAGAGTTAGAACCTCAACACTGTATTGGTTATTTTGTTCTTGTATCTAAACCCATTGTCTTTATTTTTTTAATTTGGATTTTAAACATGAAGGAAATCAAAGATCCCAATAAAAATACAGCATAGTGTCCTTTGCCCCCTCCCCCACAGTTGTTCCCCCCCTCCCACCGTAGGGACCTCTGCCCCCCATACAGGAGTATCCTCTGCCTCCCCATATCAGTGTCCTGCCACCTTAACATCACCCCCCCACACTATATTGTCCTCTGCCCCCATTGCAGTGTCCTCTACTTACCATTCACTACACAGTAGGGTCCTCTTCCCCTCCTACTATTGCCAGCAAAGTAACTGAATTTTTTTTTATATTCTACAATGCTTTGTTGAGAAGCAGGTGACGGGCGCTTGCCAGGGAGCAGTGAGTTAATACTCCAAGACAAAAGAATGCCAGATCCTTGAGAGAAGAAAACCAGGAAACAAATGGTGATCTTGTGTATATCCCAGCCTAGGTGCATCCATCCCACCATGTATGTGCAGCTAATATCTTTGTTGTCTGATGAAGAGATGAAATCACTGACCAATAATAACCTGCTGACCATTGGTCTGTATAGGTGTCCTGCACTTACCATGTTGACCACTAGATGTCGCTGTGTACACTGTGTTGTATAGGGAACGTTTGTTCTGTGGAACATTTTGTTCCGGCCATGTGTTCCCCGGATCATTGATTAGGTTGCGCACACAGTGTGTGCGATCGATGTGAGTTGTTCCCCGGTGATAGGTCAGTGTGAGGCGGATGGGGCTCATTGTATCCAGGGCTCCTTGCGATTGGGAGTTTTCAGACCGCTGTGACAGGACGTTCACAGCGGTCACATGATTCTAAAGTGGAGTTCCACCCATATTTATGTTCACATCGCCGGGAGAAGCAATTACTCTGCTGTCATCTAGTGGCGGTAGATGTAATTGCAGTAATGCCGCCCAAGTAATGGGAACTGCGTTACTGTGAGGGGAAGAGTAATCAGGTAGATTACTCGTTACCCTCAAAAGGGGCTGCGTTAGGTAACTGCGTTTATTGTAACTCCGTTACTTACAACACTGATCACCACCACACCATGAATCCTTATAATAGTCCACAAATTTATTAAAGGGAATATATGACAATAAATGCAACATTTTGGAGCCACTCAGGACCTCTTCATCAGACATGTAATGCTGTTTCATGCCTGATGAAGAGGTCTTGCATGGCTGCAAAACATTGCTGTTGCACTTATGATGTGATAAATTTAATACATTTTTGAATTTTTATAAGGAGTTATGGTGTGTAGGTAGCATATACTTCTTGGATGTGATAGGGTGTAAGCTGGTAGTAAATCATGACTTTTTATCATCTAGTAAAAGTCAGTGTAGAGTTGAAGAGCACGTCCACCTCTCATGCTTCCTGTGTGAAAATGTCAGGCTTTGGCTGTGTTGTGTTTTAACTTAATTGAACTGGTGTCCTAGTGTGACTTGGCCACAGATCCCTTCTGGGTGAATGACAGAAAAGGGGGAGGCATTGTCTGCATCGGGGCCTTGTACATCTGCTGCAGACAAAGGGTCTTAGGTCACTTTCTTACAGGCTTGCCAAGTCTTCTTCCATTCATCTAATGTTTACTTTCTTTCATTCTAGAGTCAGGATTAGTAAAAATAATGAGATAAGCCCTTCTCTGGTAAAATATAAAATACTAGTAGTAATAACTCTCTATATATATGTTTTATGTGAAATGAGAGACGCTTTAATAAAGGCAGAGTAACATGTACCTACCTAACTGTAAATTTAAAAGACCTTACCCAAATATGAAGTTCGGCTGTTGCTTGGTGCTGGCAAGTTGAATCATATGCTGGCTACTTGTCATGGATTCCAGTGGTGAAATATTGAAGTAAGAGTTCCTGGTTACACCCAAATAACTGGAAGAAAGAGAAACGCTCCCATCTGATACTTTATTCTGAGCATGCACGGGTTTCCAAGCATACACACGAACGTGTTTCTCGTCGTAAACCAGCCCGATGAGAAACACGATGAGGGAATTGAGACTCCCGTCGAGGAAAAAGAGAACTTGTTCTCTTTTTTTCTCGTCAAGTTCCACGTCAGTTTTCTCGACGAACAATATACACACGACCATTTTCCTCGGCAAAAAAAGCTCTGCCACCAAGTTTCTTGATGGATTCTGTCGAGGAAAATGGTCGTGTGTATGAGGCCATACAGTGGAACCTTCCAGGAGAATGCTCGTAATCCAAAGTACTTGCATATGAAAGCGAGTTTTCCTATTGAAGTCAATGAAAACGGAAATAATTTGTTCTGCATTGACTTCAATGGCATGCAATACCACATGTGGCCAGAGGTGGGGGGTGCCAGAGAGCCTCGTAGACACTTGGAAAGGGCTGAGGACACCTCGACTCAACTCAGGAACAAAGTATTTCCGCGATTTTCTGAGGATTTCCAAACGGCCCTGAGCGGCAACGATCGCCCCCTACACGCGGCCAGGTTTCCCGACAGGAAAACTGCCATGAGAGATTTGGTCGGTAAACAGGGCCATAGGGAAACTGCCGGCTTAAAAAACTCAGGGATTCATGGTGGTTTTCCTTTCATGAAAACTTCGATGGAGCATACACACGGCCGGGATTCCCGGCCAAAAGCTCTCATGGCAGTTTTCCTGCCGGAAAAAACGGTCGTGTGTACGAGACATCAAAAAGTATCTCTCCTAAGATAAAAAACCTATCCCACGGAATGCCTGTAATTTGACTTTATGCTCTGTACTTACTTCTGTCAAACTGTGTTGGGCCAATCCCAGCAGCAGAACATTAGAATTCTTTGGCACTCTGTACAAAGTGTACAATACACCCCAAGTGTTGCCAAGGATGCAAGTTAGTAAGGTTAAAAAAATGTTGGCACGGCTTGACAAGTGACATGACATTTCTGAAACTAGTTTTCAGCAAATGATTTAGAGGCTTCTGAGAAGGGAGCTTCACCTTGTGATTGATGATGTTTAAAGCGGATGGTTCAGAAAAAAAAAATATTTAAAGCCAGCAGCAACAAATATTGCAGCTGCTGACTTTTAATATTAGGACACTTACCTGTCCTGGAGTCCAGCGGCGTCCGCAGCAGAGGATGAGCGATCGCTCGTCACCCTGCTGCTCCCCCCTCCATCCACGGCGAGGGAACCAGGAAGTGAAGCGCTCCGGCTTCACTGCCCGGTTCCCTACGGCGCATGCGTGAGTCGCGCTGCGCCCGCGATTGGCTCCCGCTGTGTGCTGGGAGCCGAGAGTTCCCAGCACACAACGGGGGGCGACGGGATGTCGCCAAAAAACCTGACTTTTGCCCGAGACTGCGGGCCGGAAGTGGTTGCAGATACCTGTCTTTAGACAGGTATCTGCACCCCCCTCCCCCCTGAAAGGTGTCAATTGTGACACCGGAGGGGGGGAGGGTTCCGATCAGCGGATCTTCACTTTAGGGTGGAGATCCGCTTTAAGGCCGGATTCACACCTATGCGAATTGAGTGCGGCTTAAACCGCATCCAATATGCAGAACATTTCTAAATACATTGTTTTCAATGAGGCTGGTTCACATATGTGCGTTGCATTCGCACTGCGCATTGCAGAAAAAACATGTGCGTATTTTATGCCTTGCGGTGCGGCTCAGGTGCGAATTCAGTCCCATTATCTTCTATGGGTATGCAGCTGATTCGCAGATGTGTTCAGTTCTCTTCAGGAATTTCTCTCATTCAGCTCAATACACTTCTCCCCCACTCTCCTCTCCCCTGTAACTTCTCCCAGGTCTCCAAATTCGCAGCTAAAACTGAGCTAATCTGCTGAACACTTCTCTTATCTATCTGCAGAGATAAGAGAGCTGAAATTTGCACCGCACAAGTGTGATTCCGGCCTCAAGAATGGCTTGGTGAGACTGAGAAGCTCATAGGTCATCTGTGTGTCCATATTTGCCAGTCCCCCCCCCCCCCCCCCCCTGGCAAATACCAGATTTCCAGTCAGAGCCCACATATTTATTGTTACAGATGTTTTTATATTTCATTTGGCTTTAAATGCAAAGAACCTGGCAGGCAGCAGCTGCAAAACAAGCATCTTGGTATGGATAAAAAGGGAGATAAAAACACCCCCTGCAAATATAACATTGTCCAAGTATGAGATATGTGCAAGGCACCATCTTGGATATGAGGGGTATGATTTGGGAGCGGTATGGTAGGGTTAGTTTACACCAAAATACATGCATTTATCCATGTTTTTCAGCCTATTCACACATTGCAGTAACGCGTGTGTTACCGCAATGCACATTACATGTGTAGTACTACCCCCCGAAGGAGCTGCTGGTTTGTTTTGGGTAGCATGTTACCTCTGTATCTCCACTGTCTAGGGTATTTAATGAGAGCTGCAATAAAGGGAATGTCCACGCGATCTGCGTATTTTCTGTGCTTTTATTACCCAGCTGGGTAAAAACGGTAATAGTAGAAATGGGTGAAGAGATAGGAAATAAGAAAATGGCAAATTCAGGTTTAACTTGCTAGGGAAACAGTCCTGCTTCCAATGACAATGTTACATCGCCACTCTAGCCAGAGTGGGTATAGTGCATCTGGACAGGCCTCTCTCACCAGCCTGGCAGCCAGAGTGTCACTCGAACTTAGGATCAAGTCTCTGCAACAGACCCTTCCAATGGTTTGGAGACAATTATGGTCCGGAATGCTCTTTATGTAGATTCAGCACCCGGATCTCCTTCAAGTAGTTTTGGTGAATTAGCAACTGAGAGGTGACCAACATCCAGCCTCTCAGAAACCGGGTGGTCCTCCGATGAACGGACAGGCCCCTCCTGGAACACCAGCCCTGTGCTCGGTATCCTCCGGACAAACTCCCCACCGATTAGCTTCCTCCAATGGGACGGACAGCTCGGGACCCCCTTTAGATTGGGGACCCAGTCGATCACTGGGTCCATGCAGCAGATCAATCACTCCAGGCTAACATGGTCCCGGAGCCTGGAACACTGCTAACCACGCTCACCCTGGCAGGAGGGCCCAATGGTGGGCGCCACACGAGGGAGAACCCCAAGGTAATGGCGTCTGCCCCCTTTATATAGCTCCCCAGCATGCACAGCGAGGTGACCCAACCCCTGACTGGCTTCTAAGGAGTGATACTCAGACTCACTTGACCCCACCCGATGACGGGTGTCCCCGGACAAAAGGATAGCCCACAGACAAGCTAGAGCAGAGACCCAAATTTAAACAGTCAAACGAATTCAGAGGCAACAATTTCTCTGAACTTTCCCTCTAAATTTCAAATAGCACCAGCTCTGATAATAGCCAATAGCTAAGAGCGCTGACCGGAGTGTTCTGGTGGGGGGTATCCCCCTGTTAGAACACAACAGCTTAGTGGGGGAGGTTGCTGTACTAATGTCGGGTCGTTAGTACAGCGGCTCTGATCGGAAATTACATTTATTTTTTGTTCAAGCCGCTGGGTTGAATGGAAAAAAACTCAGCGTGTACCCGGCTTTACTCTTGGCCGCTGACTCTGAAGTGTTTACTTCTACAGAACGATGAGAACCTCTCTACCATTGTCTGGATGAGTTTAATTGCCTGCCAGTTACCTAGCAGGGTATAATTATCATTTCTTGTGCAGGTGTCTACTGTTTTAATGACTTAAACAGTCTGTCAGGCCTGGCACCTTGGCTTTGCTTTTGATTTATTTACTGCATTGTGTTCAAGTTTTTATTTCTCTGAGATGTGCTAGCTCTGAGCTAAAATACTGGGTGTACCACATTTTATTGAACTGTGCCCAGATGCAACCAGTGATAAGGCATCGGGCCAAATCTCATCTTCAGCTTGGAAAGTTGCATTTGGTATTGACAAAAATATATAATATTGGAAAGAAATAATTTTTCAAAAATGGATGAGCACAAAGTCTCCCAGAGAGATTTAATTAAATTTTCAGGGTGGAACATGCAACATGTTCCCTATCCTGCTGCCGCTTCCAGACCCCTACCCCCTTCCCTGTGACAGTAGGCTGGGGATCTTCTCCCTGCACCCGCTGTCACTATTTGAAAAGAGTGTAGCCATGTGGGGCTCTGGCCACATCATTCATTCACAGGGTTCTGTGAATGAATGAACTACAAGTACCAACATACTTTGCAGCTGTCATCTCAGGCCCCGTACACACGATCAGACCGGTCCGATGATACTGGCCTGGACCAAATCGATCGTGTGTACGGCCCATCAGACTGTTGTCCATCGGACCAAAGTTTTAAAACTTGCTTTAAAATCGGTCCGATAGACACCTGTCCGTCGGATGGTTAGTACACAAAAGCATCGGACCAACAACCCGCGCATGCTCAGAATCAAGTCGACGCATGCTTGGAAGCATTGAACTTTGTTTTTTCAGCAAGTCGTAGTGTTCTACGTCACCACGTTCTGGTCTGATGGGATTTTGGACTGATGGTGTGTACGCACATCAGAACATCAGACCACTTCAGCTTGGTCCGATGAAAACGGTCCGTCGGACCAGTCTCATCGGACCGGTCTAATCGTGTGTACGTGGCCTCAGTGAACTACCAGGACGCTGTTGAGCACTCTACATAGGTAATTAATTCTTCCTGTCATTGTGTACGTGCCTGCTCATATGGAGTACTGGGGTCTGCTGATTGCAGGTACAATGTTTTCCAGGCTCCTAAAAACAAAATAGGAAATGTACATTTTTTTACCTGCCAAAAATGTGCCTTTATTATTTGCAAATCACAAATGACAGCCTCTCTTTTAAGGAGGTCTTTCTTTAAACAGGCCACCTAATATTTATCAGCTTGGGACACAGACAGGGCAATGGATAAGGGGGTACCACCAGCCCTCCTGTATGGGGCTCAGTCTGGCTGGGGGGCCTAGGCAGCTGGGTGAATTGGATATAGGCAGGGAGGGGGTTTGGCACAGTTTGGGGCAATTACTGGAACCGATCTGCTGTATGGCTCTCTCTGCAGCAGCTGAAAGCTGGCTCCTTCTCCTTTCCCTCCTGCTGGCTTTCAGCTGCTGCAGAGAGAGCCATACAAGGGATCAGTTTCAGTAATTGCCTCCACTCCCCCCCCCCAAGCATCCCCTCCACTGTGCACCATACATTTCCACCTGCTGCCTAGGCCCCCATGTGTGCTCTAACCCATGCAATGCTGCCAGTTTCCCTCCTCATCTTCCCACAGGCAGCTGCAAGCGCACAATATGATTCTTCAGGATGGAGAATAGAGAGTTGGGGAAGGGTCCGGTATGTCACATTTACCAGCTTCTTCCTTTCCTGAATTAGGACAATAAATGATGTTGTTACAAATCACACACTGTGTTAATTCATAGGTGACGCCTAGTAAACTGTGTTGGGGGGGCCCCATCAGGTTGGCTGTATGGTGCCCCGTTGTTTTTTAACAGCAGCCATGGACACAGCTAGAGATCCTTGTTTACTGTCCTCGTGTGGCCAAGAGCACTTCTCTTTTGGAATGTCCAAGCAGCCCTGATCACTTGTATTTCAGATGTAGATGATTTTTATTTTTTTCCGATTTACTCAGTAAATGCCTAATGCCGCGTACACGCGATCAGAAATTCCGACAAGAAAACCGTGTATTGTTTTTCGATAGAATGTTGGCTCAAACTTGTGTTGCTTACACACGGTCACACAAAATTCCACCCGTCAAGAACGCGGTGAGGTACAACACTACAACGAGCCAAGAAAAATGAAGTTCAATGATTCCGAGCATGTGTCGAATTGATTCCGAGCATTCGTTGTTTTTTTTCGCGCATCAGAATTGCATACAGACGATCAGAATTTCCGACAAGAACTTTTCTTTGAGAACCAGCTTTCAAATTTTCCAACAGAAAAAGTCAGATGGAGCCTACACGCGGTCGGAATTTCCGACCAAAAGCTCACTTTTCTTGTCAGAATTTACGATCGTGTGTACGTAGCATGAGAGTATGGATAGGGAGAAACGTAAATAAAACTTGGCACAGCACAGTGGCTTAGTGGTTAGCAGTTCTGCATTGCAGTATTGGGGCACTTGGTTTGAGGGCAATACCTGCATGTTCTGCCTATGTTTGCACAGGTTTTTCTACAGGTACTTTGGTTTCCCCCCAATCTCCAAAGGCATTCTAGTGGGTTAATTGGCTCCTGTGTAAAGTTGTACCTAGTATGATATTCTCCTCAGCATGCACAAGATGGCCGCCAAACCAAGAACAGATAAAGTGCTTTGAGTTCCCAGGGAGACAAGTGCTATAGACATATAAATACAATTATACCTCTTCAGAAACATAAATAAAACTTGGCACAGCACAGTGGTTTAGTGGTTAGCAGTTCTGCATTGCAGTATTGGGGCTCTTGGTTTGAGGGCAATACCTGCATGTTCTGCCTATGTTTTCACAGGTTTTTCTACAGGTACTTTGGTTTCCCCCCAATCTCCAAAGGCATTCTAGTGGGTTAATTGGCTCCTGTGTAAAGTTGTACCTAGTATGATATTCTCCTCAGCATGCACAAGATGGCCGCCAAACCAAGAACAGCTAAAGTGCTTTGAGTCACCAGGGAGACAAATGCTATAGACATATAAATAAAAATGTACCTCTTCAGAAACATAAATAAAACTTAGCACAGCACAGTGGCTTAGTGGTTAGCAGTTCTGCATTGCAGTATTGGGGCTTTTTTTTCAGGGCAATACCTGCATGTTCTTCCTATGTTTTCACAGGTTTTTCTACAGGTACTTTGGTTTCCCCCCCAATCTCCAAAGGCATTCTAGTGGGTTAATTGGCTCCTGTGTAAAGTTGTACCTAGTATGATATTCTCCTCAGCATGCACAAGATGGCCGCCAAACCAAGAACAGATAAAGTGCCTTGAGTCCCCAGGGAGACAAGTGCTATAGACATATAAATAAAAATTGACCTTTTCAGTGGCTGCTGCTGGCCACCTTATCGGATTCTGCAGAGGATCACATGGAAGTATTGAATACCTCACGTTGCTTTGGCGTTCCTTGCGTATTAGATGGCTCGATATTTAGATCGTGGTGTATTGATCTGCTTGTAGATATTTGACCCAATTAAAATGTCTGTATTCACTGTGTGCATGTAATGGATCAAATTAACATTTACAAAGACACATAACAGAGAAGAAAACATCATAATTATGCATTCGCGGCAAGTGTCCATTCACTTAATTATTGCTGAGCTCTGCTGGAATGCTGTTTGTAGGTCATAAAGCTACGGGAGACCCAACAAACCACAAGAGTGTTTAATGAATTACATTTCACCATCTTTCAGATATATGTCTGCTTTATGCAAGAGCACCAATGTACAACCAAGCAGCTTTTAGATTGTCCTCTTTATTGCTATATAAGGGGGGGTGGAGGCGTAAATAGGTTCAGATAGCTGTGTGTTTGCTTTTGTACTTTTTTGGTTGTATTTTTGGCAAATGTATCAAAGGCATTTGGAATGATTTGTTTAGCAGAACTGGTCAATTCCCTAATTTTTCAGTTCACTATATTTCACCATTATTGTTTGCTATGCGTAAAGGCATGTTTAGCCCGAAACGCGTAAGAAATTATAAAGGATGGCCTTTTATACAAGCAGATGTACTGGCTGGTTACATTGTCTTTGGACATATTGGACTACTGACTCATGGATATGGAGTTGCTTCACATCAAGCCATTATTATTGTCAGTAATAGGGTTGTCCCAATACCTATACTAGTATCGGTATCGGTATCAGTACCGATACCAAGTATTTGCCCGAGTACTTGTACTCGGGCAAATGCTCAGATGCTTCACCCGATACCTGGACAGTCAGGGTGAGCATAGGATGCATTAAGGTGAAAAAAAAAGAAGCTTTCCAAACCTCTTTAACAATCATATGCGTGTAAAGGCAGGCGTCCCAATACTTTGGACAATATACTGTAGTGTGTGTGTATATATATATATATATATATATATATATATATATATAAGTTTATATCTATATACACATCGGGCCAGATTCAGGCAGAATTTACGCGGCTTATCTCTAGATAAGCCGCGTAACTTCTAACCTACGCTGGCGTATCTGTTTTCTGTATTCAGAAAACAAGATACGCCGGGATTGAGTCCAGATACGAGCGGCGTAATTGTATTTCGCCGTCGTTTCTGAACTGCAATTTTAAAATGGCCGCTAGGGGCGTTCCCGCTGATTTACGCCGAGAATATGTAAATCAGCGAGATACGGCAATTCACGAACGTACGCGGGCCCGACGCAGTCACTTTACGACGTTTCCGTAAGGGGTTTCCCGGCGTAAAGATAAAGCAATAAAAAGCACACGTATCCTATGTTAAGTATGGCCGTCGTGACCGCGTCGAATTGAAAAAGTTTAACGTCGTTTGCGTAAATCGTCCGTGAATGGGGATTGACGTCATTGACGTTCACGTAGAAAACACCGTCCTAATGTGGAGCATGCGCACTGGGATACATTGACGGCCGGCGCATGCGCAGTGCGTTCGCCGCGGGATCGCGCCTAGTTTAAATACTACACGCCCCCTACCCGCCCAATTTGAATTCCGCTGGCCCATTTTCGCTACGCCGCCGCAACTTTAGGAGCAAGTGCTTTGTGAATACAGTACTTTTTCCTAAAGTTTCGGCGGAGTAACGTAAATGAGAAACGTTACTTCAGAATAAAGATGCACCCATCTACCTGTATCTGGCCCATCCTGTCTGGCAGAGAGGAAGACCTGATTTTTCTTTGCTGCAGTAAAAGTTACCCTATCAGGTCTTGCCCCTTCCCCAGCCCGACTGGACAGTGAAAGGAGAAGCAGAAGACAAACATGATAGTTGTTCTGTAGTTATATCAGAATGTGTCTTGTTAGACGACTAGTTGGCTCCTTGTGCTGCTTCTCCTTCCCCCAGTCTGAGCTCTATTTTAAAGTGACTAGCATGAAGACAATATCATGTCAAATAACATTATACTGCTTGCATTTTAAAAAAAAATTATAAATATAAAATATATTTGAATTAATGCATGCCCCCCTCGGCTTATAGTCGAGTCACATTTTTGCGCCTGATCTCCCGGACTTTGGGGACCCGGTACCGACCGGCTGTAGGTCCCCTGGGCCCCAAACATGGCACACATGTAGCCCCAATTCTCCTCTATAAGTGTGCAAAGTTTGTTGTCTGGGGGACCTACGGCTGGCGAGCACCAATTTTTCAAATCCGGGCACCCCTTCCATAGACTCCCATGTTAAACATCAGTCTAGTCATGGGCACAGTGAGGCATGGGCACAGTGAGGCATGGGCACAGTGAGGCATGCACATGGGCACAATTAGGCATGGACACAGTGAGGCATGCACATGGGCACAATTAGGCATGGACACAGTGAGGCATGCATATGGGCACAGTGAGGCATGGACACAGTGAGGCATGCACATGGACAAAATGAGGCACAGTGAGGCATGCACATGGACAAATTGAGGCACAGTGAGGCATGCAGATTGACACCCTAGGCTTATACTCGAGTCAATAAGTTTTCCCATTTTTTGTGGTAAAAGTAAGTGCCTCGGCTTATATTCGGGTCGGCTTATACTCGAGTATATACGGTAACTGAAATAAATTCTAAATATAAAAGTAGGTAAAATAAAAATGAATATACATTGTTATAATTAAAGCAGAGTTCCAGCCTTTTAGTGTTTATTTAAAGTCAGCAGCTACAAAAAGTGTAGCTGCTGACTTTTAATAAACGGACACTTACCTGCTCCACAGTCCAGCGACGTGGCCGCCCGGAGCTCCGCTCCTCTCCACCGCTCTCCGGCCGGCGCATCCATTCATAGTGTGGGCACTCGGCCATGACAGCTTTCGGCTTCATAGCCGGGCACTCACTGCGCATGCGTGAGCCGCGCTGCGCTCTATGATCTCCTGGGACACGTGTACCTGGAAAGCGCCTAAAGCGAGGGGCCGTCTAAGGCGAGAAGTCGCAGAGGGGGTCCCTGGGCGGAATGAGGAAGTGGGACAGGAAGTCCCACTCCCACCGAAGCCCCTAAAGCCGCTACTCCCCCCCCCCCCCAATAAATTACATGTCAAATGTGGCATGTAAGGGGCGAAGAGGGCTTAAAGCGGAAGTTCCACTTTTGGGTAGAACTCCGCTTTAACACAAATTATGTTTTTTTGCAAGTATAAAGCATCCCCAAATTGAGGGTTAGGACATATATGTCCTTTCCCTTACAGGAGGTACAGTGAATCACGCAGTGTATTTAAAATGATTAGTTTACTAAAAATGTAAACGTATCAAACACTAGAAAAATATATATCCTCCACCTTCCAAAGTATGAAGGCAGATTGTCAGTATAAAGCTAGGCAACTAGCGTTTTATGTGCTTATTATTTGCACCTACGTAATTTCTACCACCAGGGCTATTGCATTTGCCCTTTATTTTAGCTGTAGCTCTTGGTTTTCTGTACTTTATTTTCTGTCATTTTATTGCCCAACAACAGAGTCTTGTCACTGATATTGCAAGTTGGGCATTTTCATTTGTTTTTTTCACCCTTTACTTTTCTGTAATCGATGATGAGCAATTTTCACAGATAGCTGTTAGCAGCGTAATGTCATTGCAATTTGCAGGCCAGTAAACAAGGTATATAACAAACGTGATATTGATTTATTCCCCTGTAAAATATGCTGGGAGTGCCGCGAGCGGCGAGCCTGTAGTCGCCACATAACCAGCGTTCCCTTTGCGTATGCTAGATTCTTTACGCTATTTTTGTGTGCTCATAGATAAAGGGTGACAGTTTTATAGAGAGGGGATAGTTTCGGTTACCACTTGTAGAATTCACGGACTCCGCGTAGAATTTACAGCTTAGCTCAGGATGTAGCTTGCTGTTTAGAGTTCTGGAATACAAAGTAAACCAAGGCTGACTCCATATGTGGTGAGTGAGAACCTTGCCTGATCTAAAAAGAGAAAATATAAATACCTCTATATACGGTTTAAACGTTTGCCACTTTTTTCTTTTCTTTTTCTTTTTTTGTCTTAAGCCTCGTACACACGTACGAGAACCTCGACGGGCGGAACACAGCCTTCCGCCCGTCGAGGTTCTCGCCCGGCCGTCAGATTCGGCGACCAGCCCGTCGGGAAAGGCGACGAGCCATGGTTCCCGACGGGCCGTCGAGCAAATAGAGAACCTGCTCTCTATTTTGGCTCAACGGCTTTCCCGACGGGATGCTCGCCGAATCCGTACACACGGCCGAGGTTCTCGGCCGTGTGTACGGGGCTTATGTCCTGTTGAAGAGTTTCCCTTCCCTTCTTGTCCTACTTCCCTTTTTGCCTTTAAAATATAAAAAAGAAGTACAATTTCTGCAAAGCAAGGAGAAATTTTCCCTTAAAGCATTAAATTAAGTCAGCAGCTACAAATACTGCAGCTGCTGACTTTTAATATATGGACACTTACCTGTCCTGGGCGCCCACGATGTCGGCACCTGAAGCCAATCTGTCCCTCGGGTGGAGGCGCCACCATCTTCAGTAATGGAATCAGGAAGTGAAGCCTTGAGGCTTCACTTCCTGGTTTCCTACTGCGCATGTGTGAGTCGCTCTGCGCGATCCCACTGGTCCCCGCTGTCTTCTGGGACCTGTGTGTCTCCCAGAAGACAGCAGGGGGGGATAGAGGAGGCACCACACGTGGCATAGGTCGCCGTGGCGACATATGCCCGGAAGTGGGAGCAAGTACCTGGATTACACAGGTTTCTGCTCCCCTCCTCCCCCTGAAAGGTGCCAAATGTGACATCGGAGGGGGGAGAGGATTCCGAAAAGTTATATTATTTGGTGGAACTCCGCGTTAAACAGTTTTGAAGGGAACAGAAGTCTAAATTGCAGAGTAGCCCTTTACCTCATGTTCTAGTGATAACCATCAGAAGGCCTAACTTTCATTTAGGCAACAGGAGCCACAAAGCAATCTGCCCTTCCTGTTAAGCTGGCCATAGATGGTTTGAATCTCACCCGGTTCCCCAGGAACCAGACTAGATACCAACCATGTGTGGGCAGGCTGAATGTACCCAAGTTGATTGATCATTCCACTTGGGTACAACCAACCTGCCGGATTTTACATGCAATTCCTGCAAGTGGCTGGGACAGCTTCCCCTGCCTTCCCATGGGACAACACAAGAGGGATTCCCCTGTCAGCACTGTCAACCCGTGGTTGCAAGAAATAAATTTGCTCTGTCTATGGCTACGCTTACACACAAGTCTCTCTAGCTTACCCCAAAAAAATCTGTTGTTTTTCACTAACCCATAGGGGTTGATTTACTAAAGGCAAATAGGCTGGGCACTTTGCGAGTGAAGTTGCAATGGCATTTGTTTCAGGGCTTAGTAAATGATTGGATGATAGAATTCAGCACTGCTTCCCCTCATTTACTAAGGTCTGGAGCAAATTCCCTTGTAGAGTGCAACTGCATTTGCCTTTAGTAAATCACCCCCAAAATGATCTGGGTTATGTATTGAGTTTATAAGTTTATGAGTTTATAAGTTTATGAGTAAACCAAAGATTGTATCTATACAAATATATAAAAAAAAAGTAAAAACAGCTTTAATAAAATTGGACCAAACCTAGTTTTTCTTTAGAATGCTACATTTAGGTATTAGTTCCCATTTCAGTTGTGATTGAAAAGGAAAAGCTGGAAGGCACAGCAGAGTAATAGGACCTCAGTGTTTCTATTTTCGCTTTTCTAAAAACCGGGGATTCAAAACAGACAAGTAAATTCCATGTTATGAGACAAGTATTTGTGAGGAGAAAGCCATCCAAGTACGGCGACAGACGTATCGCTTTATGTGCTTTTCGAGATTGCCATACAAAGCCTGAAGCTGTTTGACATTTAACTAAACAATGTTCAACAAGGTCTTCAGTGTAAAGTACTTTCAGCCTAAAAGGAGAATGGCACTGAGTTAAAAGAAATTTCATTTTTATGTTTTGTTCTTTTTTTTTTTTTTTTTTTTTTTACCAGCCTTTTAGTTGAAGAAAAAGAATCAACATTGATATTGACAGTGATAAATGATCATTAAGAGCTTCGAACCAGATGACATCTTTGAACCTAGCTGGGTGTGAAGGTTTGAGTTGATAGGACAGTTGGAATTCTATCTGGGTGGGAATGTTTGAGTTGATGGGACAGTTGGAATTCTAGCTGGGTGTAAAGGTTTAAGTTGATGAGACAGTTGGAGTTCTAGCTGGGTGTGAAGGTTTGAGTTGATGGGACAGTTGGAGTTTTCAATGTATGTCAAAGTAAGGCCTGAGTGTCCATTTTTATACAGACATTCGCAGTAGCAGAGAGTTGAAAACTTTGCTTGGGAGATCTCATTGGCAATGTTCCCAATAAATGTAGCATGCCAGTTGGCTTTCAATGTCTGCTCTTAAAACTACACTATCAGAAACAAACTGCAGCAAAGAAGATTGCGCTGCTCTATCTATCCTTCAGTACAGGAGGGTGACAGCTTGCGGGAGGGGAGGCGGCGTGGAGGGGAATCCCGCGGACAAATTAAAGGTCATTGGTTAAGGACGCAGCGGCCCTGCTCCATAACAACTAATAAATTCCAGCATTCTTTTTTTACATTTCAGTTATCAGCAGGATTTCCGAACCGAGACAGAACGTATCAGTTTCCGATATTGGTGCATTTGCACGAATACCGATACCTGCACCAATGCCTAGTTTTGGCACCGGTATAAGTATCGGTGCACCTCTAATTATAATTTATGTGGAATATATATTCCTTGCCAAAGAGCATTATTTTTTTATCAAGATGTCATGAGTAAAGTTCTACTTTAATAGAGGGATGGTTGAGTGAAGTAAAGGTAGGAATGGATAGATTTAAGCATACCTGTTGATTTACCCGACATGGACCAATCACAGGTTTACTTTAACAAAACAAAAAAAAAGGATATTCCTTTTTTAAATGTCTAGCTTGAAGTCCCCTTACATGGACTCCCTGTTGAGCAAGGTTTCCAGAATGATGACTGAAAATCAGCACTGATTCTCTGATTCATTCATATTAATTTAGATACATTCAGCCCGATGTACAGCTGAACCCACATCCATTATTATTTTCTATATTGCCTCTTTACAGAGTTTTATTTTTACTGTGGTTTTCTGTTCATTACTTCTGCTCCATACTGCGAACAAATTACAGTTCTTTTCTTTTGTCTTGTGAGCTGTTTTTTCCAATTTGGAAGGTCTTGTTTACTGCCAACTTTTCACCTAATAAATTATAACCGTGGGAGGGAGCCCGACGTGGCTCTGTGTTACCGGGAGGGAAATTGGACCTCTCTCTATCCTCCTGATTAAATATTTCTTAACTACTTCAGAGCAAGCCTAAAAATAGGGTCCTGCGATATTGATCGTAAGATACCATTCTTTTTAGTGGCAGACATCTGCTTTACAATGTTTTCATGCAGAAAAATAATTTCCTCTCAACCAATGCATGTCATGCCACCTTTCTACCTTACGTAGGGTAGCTCCTTTTGTGGGCCAACTGAGAATTTATGTTATTTCTGCAGACTCTTCCTGACTTTATTGTCTTGTACTCCTCTGCTAAAAATTGCTAAAATTCCACCCGCTGCTCAAGCACTTTGCCAGGATTGTGATGTCACATTACTAGTGCCAAAAGACCAAATGATGTGTTTTGTAAAATGTCCAAATCAAGGTTCTGCCTCTACAAAAGGGACAAAAGGTGGGCAGCAATGAAATGAGAACTTTAATCCACCACTTACTGTCTGGACCCCTGGTCACCTCGCCTCTGAGGAATGTCATAGGGCTTCTTACCGGCCCTTTGTACAGAGCATGGGCAAAATTCTCTTATAATTTTTACCTTCTGATTCTCTATATCATCACCAATCATATAAGGATTTGCTGTATGGCTTTACATTTTGGCCCATGTTTAAGTTGAAGCTAAACCTTACTCTAACCGTTTTTGTTTTGTTTTTGATAGAATGGGAAAGATTTGTGTTGGGTTCTATTGCTATCTGTAGCCCCCACTAGGGAGATTTTCCCTGATTTCCTGTTGCTGTGATACCCCTAAAAGTAATAGGGTGTGGTTGACATGAAGCTATAAAAAAAGGAAGCAATAAAATCAGTGCCAGAAGTTCTTACTCTCCCCCCACTCTACTAAAATGCCTTCTTGTAAACATTGGGTGATTTTTCTATTGTTACCTGTCCAGACAAGGGTGAATCTACTCAAAACTGCACCAAAACTGCAAATTACCTTCTATAACCCTTCAAGGCCATAACTTACTTTCCCCATTACTGTCGGAAATCAAATCCTAATTATTGTTTTACATTGATAGTCCAGCACTGACTGTGTTCAGTACCTTCACAATCATAGGTAAGCGCCCCCACCACCATATGAAATTGGTAATGCCTGGAAATAAATTGGCCGCTCAGACACCAAGCCCTGCATAATTGTAGGGCAAATACTTTCAAATCTGAAAGGATTTACCAGATGGCAGCAGCAGAGATTGGGCAGCGGACCAAAGCGGTAAAGGCAACGGAGGATGCCTGCTGTATATGGAGGAGATATTTATTACACATACCGGTACATTAAAGAGAAATGTTATGTTAAATACTATTTTCTATAATATTATTCCTAGACCAGGGGTATTGAATTAAAATTCAAGGAGGTCCGGTCACTACAATTTTCTTCCAGCCAAGGTCTGAATATCAAGTCTGTGCTATGTATGACTCAGAAAGACTGTAGTCACTGTATGTCCATCAAAAAATGAGTAATGTACAATTTACATAGCATTTCAACATTATTTATTGTCAAGTTTTAGGTATGACATTAAACATGTGGACAGTTGGAACTAGAATAGTAGGATAAATAACTCTTTAATAAAACATAAAAAGGACATCCATATTTCAAGTGAAAGAAAATAGCACCTTCTGACTTAAATAATTAAAGGTGTCAATTTGAAAAAGTGCATAAATTATCCTCTGTTTTCTTTAATTGTTTTCCCACCCAAAAACCTTTGCTGTCTACTGAGAAAAATGGGCTTTTGATTGCCCTGCCAGTAGTTTTAATCTTGGATTAAATTAAGTTTATGCCATACTCATGCACATATGTAGGTGCTCATTGGTGAGCCTGGAACAATACTCAGTTTTAATAATATTCATAGTAGAGAAAGCTGACTCACAGCTGTAAGTAGGTCCAAATATAGTCAAAGTGTGTAGTACTATCTTGGTTAGACATGGGAAATCAGTCTCAGGCACAGTCTGTAGCCAAAAGTTAGCAGGATCAGTTCATCCAAAGTTCTCTTGTGTGCCTCCATCTGACTTTTTTGGTCGGAAGTCCGACGAACCTTAGATAGAGAACCTGTTCTCTATCTTTCCATCGGACTTCCAACTGACTCACGGTGGACTTTTGTATGGTCAAAAGTCCAACCGTGTGTACGAGGCATAAGTGTAACATTCGTTTGCAGATCAATATTTTCTCTAGAGATCCCTCATCTGTGCACTTGAAGGTCTGCATTACCTCTTTTGAAAACACCTGTACATTTTAAGGAGGAATAGATCGAGGATGAGCAGAAGGAGCTGCCGTCCAAGACTGAGGCTGCCAAAGTGTTTACTAAAGTCTCCAATCAGTTTATAGCGGGGGTCAGCAACCTGTAGATCGCGATCTACCAGTAGATCGCAGACAGGTGACTTGTAGATCGTGGTCTTGGCTTTCTGACCCACCTTTCTAGCACATCAAACAGAGTGCAATGCAGAGGAACTACTTGTAAAGTTGGAGCTGTAGTAGGGAGCAAGAACCACATAAGCCGTGGCCTCCTCTGTAGTGCTGGCTCCTGTTCCATGTGATACCAACTGCACTCCACCACCTTATCTCGCCTAGCGGTCTCCAGAGTGGTGCCAGCACTTCTATTATAGCCTGCTGTTTTACCACCCCCAACTCTGTGAACAAGCCCTAAGGGTGCCGCTGCTGAATGCAACTAAGGGCTTATTCACAAGTGCGATATGTTGCTTGATTTAAGCCCATGATTGCCAAGCAATGCAGATATTTTCGACACAGTATTACAGCAATTAGAAGTTTATTCAGGTGTGAGGAGGCGACGCTGTGCCCGGTTATCTTATCTTATGCCTTGTTTCCACTGAGTGGATCGGTTCGGGTCTGGAACTCTTAGAATGGTCCGGTCTATTCTGGTGAGCGTTTCCTCTCAGTCAGGGGCCATACAGGGTTTAGAAAAAATGACTAGCGTGTCCACCAATCAGTGGAATGTATTGTGTGAAACCAGTAGCTCCACCCTAACCGAACCGTACCATTTTCTATGGCCCCACATCTGAAGCAGGACCCAGAATGGTGCGGTATGGTTCAGTTGTATGGGCCGCTTTCATAATAGAAACACCCAAAATAGCGTACCGTACCAAACCGCTCAGTGGAAACTAAGCATTTGACTTCTCCCATGTTGTTTAGGTAGCTCTCAACCTCTTTAAGGTTGCCTACCCCTGGTTTATAGTAATATGAGAAACATCTCTGTTTTTTGTTGAATCTGTTCCATCACCTTTGTGAAATGCAAGCACTCTCCTTGAAGATCCTACTTGAACAAATCTAGTTTCCTCTGAAGGGAGCAGACAGCGGTCATCAAATCACAGATTGAATTGTTCTTGCCCTGGAGCTTTAAATTGAGTTCATTAAGCAGTGATGTTATTTCCACCAGGAACGAAATACTATCCGTTGTGCTCTCATCTTGTAAAAACTGTTTTGCTTTCTGACTTTAAGGCTTCATTTCCACTGGCGTTTTTACAGCCACTTTTCTAAAAAGTTTTTTTACAGCTTAAAAACGCCTGTCCATGTTTATTTTGCACGTTTTTGAGCGTTTTTTAATGTCTGGCGTTTTTACAGCTCTATTGCTGGAGCTTCAGAACGCACTGGTCCCGCGTTTTTTTTTTGCAGCTTAAAAACGTCTCAGCCATCTACAGCTCAAAAACGTCATGGTGGGCATGAGGCCATAGACTAACATGGACAGACGTTTTTAAGCTGCAAAAAAAGCCCAGAAAAGTGGCTGTAAAAACGCCAGTGGAAATGAGCCCTTAAGTTGCACTAAAAAAGCATGCTACTTCTTTTCGAAAATGACTAAAAGTGTTCCAATACACTGCCTTTACTTAACCATCTAACATTTCTGTGAAGTAATAGGTCATTTGCATTTGCCTCAACTTCCCTAAAACTTTCTTAGTAAACAATGTTGATGGGATGAGGATACCCTTGAGCCTAGTACACACGGGCCGAATGTCGGGTGCCATCGGCAGGTCCGATAAAAACCGGCCAACATTCAGCCCATGTGTATGGCAGCTTCTGTTGGATGAGCATGCTGGAAAACCAGCAGCCAACCGGCTCCCGATCAGGGCTCTCAGCCAATGGAATGGGAGACTTCTTTCCGGCCGGGCTTTCAGCCGAGAATCCCTGATGCGCATGCGCCGCTGAAGGCATTGCGCATATTTTTTTTACCTACAGGTAAGCCTTATTATAGGCTTAGCTGTATGTAAAAGTCAAAATTTTGACTATACAACCACTTTAAGGCAGTGCTTGAAAATAATGGTGGCCACACAAAATATTGACACTTTGAGCCCAATTTGGACATTTTCACTTATGAGTGTACTCACTTTTGTTGCCAGGGGTTTAGATATTAATGTGTGTTAATTAATTAGTGTGTTGAGTTATTTTGAGGGGACAGCAAATTGACACTGTTATACAAGCTGTACACTCACTACTCATTTCTTCTGTGTTGACACATGAAAAGGTATAACACTATAGTGCTCCTCCTACTACAATTCCAATAATGCACACCCCATTGTCCAGAGTGTTCTCATCATGTAATTTAATATTTGAGATATTGTAATAAAGATGGCCACCTACACATTGGAAAAAAAAAAAAAGAAAAGGTATAATAACATATTTACAAAAAAGGTGAGGAGAGTTGTAGTAAATGGAATGTCCACTCAACAGGTGTCTTTTCTGTGCTTTGTAAAAACGGTTAAACAGTAGAGAGGTAAAGGGATAGCAGAAATGCTAAACAACAGATTCAGGTGTATGTAGATAGGAAACAGTCCTGCTTCCAACGACACTTTACTTTGCCACTCCAGCCGGAATGGGTTTAGCGCACCTGGACAGGCCTCTCTCACAAGCCTGGCAGCCAGAACTTGGGGCTAAGTCTCTGCCACAGACGCCCAGCCTCGACGTCCAGCCTCTCAGTACCCGGTTTTCCTGGTCCCTCATGGATAGTCAGGCCCCTATTGGAACACCAGCCTCTTTTGGCACTCCTCAGGCAGACTCTCCACCGGACAGCTTCCTCCAACAGGACGGACAGCTCAGGACCTCAAAAGATTGGGCCCCAACCCTTGACTCAGCTGCTGCCACCTGTCGACCTGGGGTGTGACCAGCACCCCAGAAACTATAGCATGAACCCACAGCACAGCCAAAGCTGGGACAGAGGCTCCAAATTTAAACAGATTAATCTGGTCAGAGTCACTTAACTCTCTGACCCCCTCTAAATTTATACTAACACCGGTTCTGAAAAGTAACCAGGCGCTACATATATATAAACATTGTTTGTTTGTTTTCTTTTATAAGTGATCACATAACCTCTGTTTTCAGCTTCATAAGGAGCTCAGGGAGCTGGGGGAGGAGAAAATGCAGGACACTGATCTTACAAGGGAATGGCAGGAGGAGCATTTCAGTACAACTCTGACGGCAGGCTGTTCTTCCAGGCCAGACAGAAAACTGATCATGCTTAGATGCATGTGCTCTCATACTGGCAGGAATACTGGGTATTTCACACAATGGAAAAAATAGAAAGAGAACAGGATACTTTTTACCACTTTGTGTACACAGTACAACAGACACATATCTGGAATATGAAATGTTGGAGTAAAATATTCTTCAATTTATGAAAAACGCCAGGTTATAACTTATAATGCCTTTATCAAAAACAAATTACTCAAAAGTTGAGTTACAGCCGTAACCAAATTCCATTTTCCTAACACACTGGAGTAAAATAAAACATGGCTTGACTCAGTTGGAACTTTCCAACATCCTGGACTGTTAGCATTTTTCATAGTGAAAATGTGTTTCTTATTTAAACATCAATGTAGGGCACGTGCCTTTGTACAACAGCTAAAACTAATACATCTGAATTTAGCTGTTGGGGTATTTGCTTTATACTGTGCATTTTAAAATTTGCAAACGCCATGCATGGATTTCATTTCAGCTTCCTGAACCTCAGTATGAATCAATTTGAATTTTGAATGCGCATTAAGCCTGTCTGCGTTATGTAACCATCATGAATGTCTGTGAAATTTTAATTTTGTTTTCACTAAGTCCCAGAAGTCATGTGCTTGGAAAGAGAGCCTGCATAATGACATATTGCTTCTACCAATCAGAATTCAGCTAAGTTCTGTCCAGCCCTGGCAGCAGTTGCACGGACTAAGGCCTGAAACGAAAGCCAAAATGACATCATAAATATTGTTTTAAATGGAAATAGTATGTTTTTTAATTCCAAAAGAAGTCATTATTGACTGCCAATTACTGCGATCATTTATTTTCGCCTTTGGTTGCAGTTAAACAGTATTAATGAGAATTATGTGCTGAGTCCCTGGATGATAGCTAATGTGCCACGTCGTGGTTAGGAGGTTGAAGCCAGCTCTAAATTAAGTGTATTGCAGTTATGTTTGCGGTTAAGGTACCGTGATTGTTCACTGAAAGACGATCTTGGTTGGCAGGGGATCATGTCATTTACATAATTGACTGGTTCTTCGTGAACTCCTCAGTCAGTCATGATAAAAAACAACAACTTATCAAATATTGTGCATTACGTGTAATGCACCTTTGGTGTAAATTTGAATTTAAAGGCCATTTCTCGGTAACAATTAAGTTAGCAGACTGCTCACTGTAATAAAAGAGGAAATTACTCATCGTTTACCAGTAATCTAGAGAAGTGGTCTCCAAACTGTGGCTTGTGGGGGGGGGGGTGGCCCTTTGCTTGCCCTTATCCAGCCTTTGAGTCACTATTGTTCCCACTAATACAAGACAGTATTCTGCCAACTGACAACAATGGGGCACCATTTCTCCCAATGAAAACAATGTTGCATTATTCCTCCCCCTAATAAAAAATGTTGTGAGGTTAATCCCAATAATGTCAGGAACATTTCCACAGTCTGACCCCCTTAAAGTCTGAAGGACAGTAAACTGGTCCTTTGGTTGGAATTTTGGAGACCACGGATCTAGAGTTTAAAGGGGTTGTAAAGGTTTGGATATAAAAAAATAAACAAAATAACAAACATGCCATACTTATCTCCACTGTGCAGCTCATTTTGCACAGAGTGGCCCCGATCCTGGTCTTCTGGGGTCACTCGGCAGCTGTCTCGGCTCCTTCCGCATCAGCTAACCCCCTTCATGGGAAGCTCTCTCCCAAGGGGGTTAGCTTGCACTCTCTAACTATAGCTACCGACTGTATCTAACGCCCCACCACCCCCCCCCCCCTGGCGCGCCACGTCATTGGTTTGATTCACAGCAGCGAGAGCCAATGGCTGCACTGCTATTAATCATCCAATGAATGAGCCGAAAAGCCCAGTCGAGAAGCCTGCTCTAAGGTGAAAAAACATGAACCTTTACAACCCCTTTAAGAGTATGTGCTGCCGTCAAATTTAGAAGAATTTGCAGTGCTTCTACGTAAGACTGCAGGCTCTTGTCACATGATTATGTGGTGCATAGCCTTTATTTTTTTAGAACTGCAAAGGGCAGTGCTTATAAGCTGAAGCACTTGGTCTGTGTCTTGCTTAGATTCCTAAATTCAGAAAAAGGGGGTTACAGCAAAGGAAGGCACAGAGTAATTGCATAAGATCCAGGAGTTCAATTAGAGCCACTCAATCAGCCGGCCATGTCTAAAGAGTTGACTTTGGTTAATAACACATTGGGGTTGATTTACTAATCAATCAGCTTCCAGTTTTTTTTTTTTGTCAAAGCTTAACCACTTCACGCAAACCACCTTACCGGTACGTCAGTAGGAGGAAGTAGATGTGTCGGGTATAGCCTGCAGCTGCATGTGATGCATACTAGCCCATTATGCTTTTACTTTGCAGGAAACAAAAGAGGAAGTAAAACCCATCAGGGTTTACTTCATCTTTAAGTGGTTAATTAGACAAACTGAAGTTAGAAGCTGATTGGCTATCCTGCACAGCTGCAGCAGATTTTGCACTCTCCGATTTTAGTAAACTCCATTGTGTCCTCCAGCCCACTGTGGCTCCATAAATTCATACACAACATATGGTCATGGGATCTCAGCTGAAGAGAAGGATTCAAGTGGAAGTCCTGGCTAGAACTAACTAATTAAGTTTAAAACTGCTTTCACCTCCCTTCTGACTGTACTAACTTCCCTGTATAAGGAAGATGCTTATATTTACTTATTTTCCAGGCGCTCCTGTTTGGTCACACGATCGGCTCCCAGCCGCCGGCTTCAGGGGAGAGGAGGGACAGTCAACAATGGATGCCCCATAGTAAGCCTATGGGGGACATCACCACCAAGGCATTCCATCTGTTGGTGCTTTCTCCTCTCCCCTGAAGCCAGCCACTAGGCATATCACATGACTGGACCAGAGTGCTCTGAGAATAGGTAAGTATAGGTATCTTCCTTATATAGGGCAGTTAGTATAGGAGTTAGAATGCAGGTGGGAGCTGTTTTCACCATAGTTAGTTCTAGCCTGGACTTCTACTTTAGATTCTAGGCAGAGCTACTGATTGGCCAGCGCTGGCTGACTTTCTTTTAGCTGAGAACACATGACCAGTGCCTATATATGTGATTAGCTGCCATGTGATTCGAAAACATTGTTTTCTTCAAACACACCTTTCTGGGATTCCTTTAACCCTTTCCAGTCCCCATTTAAAAGTTTGTAAAGCTGGAACTGTTACATGGGCCTCCCGGTCATTGCTGGATTGACCGTTGCAGTGATCATATAATTGGGAGACCGTCCCATCGGCTCTCTTTTGTAAACAGTGACTGTGATCTGTCATTGACAGCGTGATCACAGTGCTTGGGGGAACCAGATGGGCGTGCTCCCAACACTGAACAGAGACACTGACTGTGCACATCGATGTGACAGCTTGGCATTATTACCCACTGCCGTACTGCCATATATGTGCATACAGCCTGCGTTAAGAGGTTAACATCTCTGAATTTAGACACCCATCAGATTGTTTACATAGCTTACATAGTATATACGGCTGAAAAAAGACACAGGTCTATCCAGTTAAACCTATGAGTACTGGTGCTATGATAGCAGGGGTGGTAGAGGTGGTGTTAGGCTGCCCATGTGCGGTATGCCTGCAGTTATATGAATAAGTTCGAAAATGAGGGGTAAACTTCCAACAGGGACACCCGATCCAGTGACAACTGTCTAAGTAGGGAATTCTCCAGGTCTCACTTCCTACGTTTCAGAAGCAGAAAGTGAACCGATATCTTCTACAGAACACAGACATTCAAAAATAAACCATCAAAGGCTTTTAACCCTTCCCTACTGAATCCATAGCTAATAAAAAAACATTGGCTGTATACACTATAAGTAACTGTAGCTCTTCCATGGTATCAGCAAACGGCATTTGCATCCCCATTCATAAGCAGCAATGCCCTTTGTGTAATATTAAAGGTGAAATCACATCTACATAAAATTCTATTTAAAGATTGTACATACTACCCCTATGTGTCTGAACTGAAATGCGCTGTGTATCAAATGATATCTTACAAAAGAGATTTAAAATGGAATAAAATGTTCTGCTGATCTCTATAATATGCATGTAATAGACAGGAAAGCAAAATTGTACACGGCTTAGTTTTGTATAGTGCAGATTGATGATGTCCCTTAAGAAAAGAATAATGTTCGCTCCATTGCTTAAGATTCTGCTGAGAGCCATGTGCTGCTGTGATTGACACATATGCCTAATGCCGAAAAGATACGCCCAAGGGATAGGAAACCGCTCACTGACTAGAGGATGTCGTTTTTGCAGATGGTTGGCTGTATTGCACATTCCTAAGTTAATGACTGCTGGGAAGCAATCACTGGGATCTATATGGTGTGGTGTTTATTTGCCATTATAAAGGGGTTGAAGTTACACTTGCTTGGTAATAATTTACTCTTTACTGGGATCAGTTACACGCTTGCTGTACAACTGTACAGTGTCTTTACAAGGACAGGTCACTGATCTTCTTGCAGTTTGGCCAGTTAGCTGCATGTTAAAAAAAAAAAGCACTCCAGACAATAACCTAAGTACACAGATGGGGTATATGTAGGTGGAATGGTTTACCTACCAAAAACTGTAAATTGTGATCCAAGCACCCCACCCAGTGGCGTAGCGTGGGTGGTGCGAGGGGGCCACCGCCCCCTCGCGCAAAATTTATAAGGGCGCTGTCACGAGTGTGGAGAGGAGGGAACGCCAACAAAAGATGGGACATATGCATGATGTCACCACTCCAGGCTTTACCAGTCATTATCAAGCACGCTCTCCTCTTCCCTACAGCCACCGCTGTCTTACACTGTGGATCACGTGACCAGACTGGACCTAGCTGAAAATAGGCAAGTCCATGGGTCAGGGGAGCGCAGATGACTTGCCTCGCCCCAGTCGCTGACAACCCACGCTACGCCACTGCCCTTACCTGAGAGTAGAACTAGTTCCTAGACCTCTTTGTAGACCAGCCTTTCTCAACCAAGGTTCCATGGAACAATAGGGTTCCTCCAAAAGTTGCCTGAACAATGATCAGTTTCTGCTTCTTAAAGCGGAGTTCCACCCAAAATTTTTTTGCTTCCTCTTTTTGACAGGTCCCTGTCCA
Organism: Rana kukunoris; assembly: GCA_029574335.1. Taxonomy (NCBI): domain Eukaryota; kingdom Metazoa; phylum Chordata; class Amphibia; order Anura; family Ranidae; genus Rana; species Rana kukunoris. The sequence continues at coordinate 28,104,730 of CM056055.1, read as the reverse complement.
CACTTCCATAAAAGAAGGCATTGCGGCGCCGTTCCTCTGAAGTTCGACCCCCCTCCTCCTTCCTCTACTACCAGGCCAATTGAAAAGCGCAGCATGCTTTGCGTCTCCTGCTCACCTTGTGCTGCATCTGTCCCCTGCCAGTTCTACACAGAGAACTAAGCGATCAAAGACCACTGATATCTCAGTCCTCAGGTCCAGCCCATTGTCAGCTGAAAAGTGGTCACAGGAGTGCAGAGCTTACTGCACTCCTGTGATCCATAAGAAAAAATACAACCAAAATAGTATTGGCTATACGTTTCATTTAGGCCCTGTACACACGATCAGACATGTCCGAGGAAACATGTTTGACGGACCGTTTTCATCGGACCAGGCTGAAGTGGTCTGTTGGTCTGATGTGAGTACACACCATCGGACCAAAATCCCCTCAGACCAGAACGTGGTGACGTAGAACTCAACGATGTGATGAAAAAACTAAGTTCAATGCTTCCAAGCATGCGTTGACTTGATTCTGAGCATGCGCGGGATTTTGATCCGATGATTTTGTGTACTAACCATCGAACATGTCCGACGGACAGGTTTCCATGGGACAGGTTTCTAAGCATGTTTGGAAACTTTTGTCCGCTGGAAAACGGTCCGATAGGCCGTACACACGATCGAACATGTCCGCTGAAACTGGTCTACGGACCAGTTTCAGCGGACATGTTCGATCGTGTGTACGCGGCCTTAAAGGAAACTTTTCGTGAGACTGGCAAATGTAAACCAATGCTTAAGTACCATAAGTCTTGATTCACGTCTAAGTGTTTGCAGCTTCAAGCTCAAAGCTTCAAAACATTTAACGACCCAAATGTATTTTAATTTGTGCCTGTTCACATACATTATGAGCTCTCGGGCATCTGTACTTCGAAGTCTGAAGCTACATTTGAAGCAGAATCGAGAATTTTTGGCCCCATAGACTTTGGGGCACCTGGAAAATGCTTGAAAATGATCATGTTCAAGCCTAAACAACATCCCTTCTTCCTAGTAACTTCCTAGTAACTAGCTTTACATTGGCTGAAACAAATACCCTCAAGCTTGAATACGCCTGAATTTTTTTTTTTTTTAAATGCCCAAAAAAATGCTTCAAATTTGCCTGTAAAAATTCACACTCAACACAGCCTAAGATGCCATGGCTCGCAGTTTGTTTTAGCATCCGTCCTTTATGTCTGCTTTGATTTCCTATGCAGATTTTAACATAAGTTAAAGAACAGACTGGCCTCCTGCCTCCCTAGTGGCTGGAGCTGTTGATAGGGTGCTCTGGCATCAAGCACTGCATTGTCGATTGTTTATGAATGCATGTCTATGTTCTGACATTCAGGATATTATTTACATGGCCTTTGGGAAGGAATGGGGTACAAGGGATGGGCAGTAAAACAAGAGATATGTTGTGGCTCGTTACAGTGCCTCACCTTCTGCATGAAGCATTGGTTTATAGGTTTTTGTCAGTCAACAAATATTTATATAACCGTTTTCAAATTGGATCACCTGCAAGTAGGAAGGACTTTTTACAGTGTTTTTTGTTACCAGTTTTTACTGTTAGAGTATTACTATTACTTTGTCAGTTTAGGGCAATAGAAACGGTGTCTGCACATACCGTGTTTCCCCGAAAATAAGACAGGAAAAAAAAGGTTGCCTACCTGAACCACACTTGCGCTTCTTGGCATTTCCTCTGTCCACCTGTAGACTGAGATTATCGTATTCTGCACGCCATTTTTGGACCATTCGGATATCCAACTTTTTCTCTTTGCACTCATCTTGTCTGGCTGTACAGAAAGATAGGCCAGCAAAGCTGATGTGGAGCACAGTGGAGCTGGGGTGATCTCTTTGGGCTCAGTACGGTAGCAGCTTTTCCCCCTATCCCCTGGTGTTTGTGTGGGGTGAGAGAGGGGTTTGCTGGTCAGTGCTGGGAGAAGCTTTACAGCTTTACAGAGCGTTCTTCTCCTCACTTCAGCTCCTCACCAGTACAGTACCATACGCCTATCACGTGTTGTTTACCGCGCCGCGCCGCTACGCATTCGACACGCACATCACTACGTCTTATTTTCGGAGATTCGACACGCCATCGCTACGTCTTATTTTCGGAGATTCGACACGCCATCGCTACGTCTTATTTTCGGAGGGGTGTCTTATATTTCGATCTTGTGTCGAAATCCCGCTACGGCTTATTTTCGGAGTACGTCTTAGTTTCGGGGAAACACGGCAGCTTAACCCCAAGTACGTAGAACCCCAATTCCCCAAAAGTTTTGACGTTGTGTAAAAACTACATAAAAATAGAATGCATGATTTGCAAATCTCGTCAACCTATATTTTATGCACAATAGAAAATAGAAAACTTATAAAGTGTTTAAACTGAGAAAATTTAAAAAATTAAAAAAAAAAATAGGGTCATTTTGAAATTGATGGCAGGAATGCTGTCCCATTTTTTCCTGATATAGGATTCTAACTGCTCAACAGCTTCTTTGTTGTATTTTTTGTTTAAAGGTGTGCCAAATATTTTCAGTTGGTGAAAGGTCTGGACTGCAGGCAGGCCAGATAAGCACCCCGACTTATCTGCTACAAAGACCTGGCTGTTGTCATAGATGAAGTAAGGTTTAGCATTCTTCTGCTGAAATACGCAAGGCCTTCCCTGAAAAAAAGGACATCTGGATGGGAGCATATGATGCTCTAAAACCTGGATATCTCTTTTGGCATTGATGGTGCTTTTCCAGATGTACAAGCTTCCCATTGCATATGCACTAATGTACCCCCGTACCAACCGAGATGCAGGCTTTTGAGCTGAGCGCTGATAATAAGCCAGAAGGTTCCTCTCCTCTTTAGTCCAGAGGACACAGTGCCCATGGTTTCCAAAAATTTTCACATTTTGTTTTGCCTGACCACAGGACCGTTTTGTCACTTTGCAACAGACCATTTTAACCACAAGCCGATCAGCCTGCCTCATTTTACTGCGGGTGACCCAATGCGTGTGGCCGGCGGCCATGATTTCTGCTAGCCACGCGCGATCGCGGGCACGAGAGCCAGAACGGGGATGTGTGTCTGTAAACACAGACACACATCCCCATTCTGACAGGAGAGGGGAGACAGAGTGTCTGTTCCTAGTAACTAGAAACAGCGATATGTCTCCTCCTCTAGTCAGTACCATCCCCATACAGTTATAAACACACATGAGGGAACACATTTAACCCCTTGATTGCCCCCTAGTGCTAACACCTTCCCTTCCCAGTGACATTTACACAGTAATCAGTGCATTTTTGTAGCACTGTTCGCTGTATAAATGTCCATGGTCCCAAGAATGCGGAAGATTTGGCTGCTTAGTGACCAGGCCATTTTTTGCGATTTGGCACTGCGTCGCTTTAACTGATAATTGTGTGGTCGTGCGACGCTGGACCCAAACAAAATTTAAGTCCTTTTCTTCCCACAAATAGAGCTTTCTTTTGGTGGTATTTAATCACTTCTGCGTTTTTTTGTTCTTTTGCGCTATAAACAAAAGAAAAAAGACAATTTGAAAAAAATCTTTTACTTTTTGCTATAATAAATATCCAAATATAAAAAAAAACAAAAACAAGTGCTAAGGTATACACAGGTGGCATGATTTTTTCCTGATGAATTTAATCAATGCAGCCTGGTCACACCTCTCTGCTCCTCCCAGGCAGTGATTGGATAGTGAAGGAGCAGTAGCAGACCAAAAAAGTCACCATCTGCTCTTTAATCCCATTAGCAAGTGCCTTTTCAGCACATGTACAAGCAGCAAGGTGTTACAGTACAGAGATTACTGATACAAATTCAGATTTTTACACAAGTTCCAAAAGAAAATACTTAAAATGATTGTAATATACAGTGCCTTGCAAAAGTATTCAACCCCCCCCCCCCCTTGGCATTTTTCGTGTTTTGTTGCCTCACAACCTGAAATTAACATGGATTATTTGAGGATTTGCATCATTTAATTTACAGAACATACCCACAACTTTGAAGATGTTTTTTTTTTTTATAATTTTTTTTTATTGTGAAGCAAACAACAAATTGGACAAAATAACAGAAAAAGTCAATGTGCATAACTATTCACCCCCCCTAAAGGTCCAAGTTTCTTTGGATAAGTCTCTATGAGCTTGCCACATCTTACCACTGGGATTTTTGCCCATTCATCCTTGCAAAACTGCTCCAGCTCCTTCAAGATGGATGGTTTGCGCTTGTGAACAGCAATCTTTAAGTTTGACCACAGATTTTCTATTGGATTGAGGTCTGGGCTTTGACTAGGCCATTCCAACACATTTACATGTTTCCCCTTAAACCACTCAAGTATTGCTTTAGGAGTGTGTTTGGGGTCATTGTCCTCTGTCCTAGCCCAAATCACAGAGTAGTACAGGTTTTGCGCAAGAATATCCCTGTATTTAGCACCATCCATCTTTATCTCAACTCTGACCAGTTTACCAGTCCAACTGCTGAAAAACATCCGCACAGCATGATGCTGCCACCACCATGTTTCGCTGTGGGAAGGTGTTCTTTGGGTGATGTGTTGGGTTTGCGCCAGACATAGCGTTTTCTTTGGTAAAAAAGTTACATTTTAGTTTTATCAGACCAGAGCACCTTCCTCCATACAATTTGTGAGTCTCCCACATGCCTTTTCGCAAAATGTGCCATTTAGTTTTTTGCTGAAATTAATGGCTTTCTTCTGCCCACTCTGCCATAAAGCCCAACTCTATAGAGCGTACAGCTTATTGTCATCCTATGTACAGATACTTCAGTCTCTGCTGTGGAACTCTGCAGCTCCTCCAGGGTTACCTTATGTCTCTGTGCCCTCCTTGCCCGGTCCGTGAGTTTTGGTGTCCGGCCGTCTCTTGGCAGGTTTGCTGTAGTGCCATGTTATTTCCATTTGGTTATGATAGAGTTGATGGTGCTCCTAGGGATCATAAAAGATTTGGATATTTGTTTTATAATCTAACCCTGACTTGTACTTCTCAACAACATTGTCCCTTGTTTGGAGAGTTCCTTGGTCTTCATGGCAGTGTTTAGTTAGTGGTGCCTCTTGCTTTGGTGTTGCAGCCTCTGGGGCCTTTCAAAAAGGTGTGTCTATGTAATGACAGATCATGTGACACTTAGATTGCACACAGGTGGACATCATTTCACTAATTACTGTATGTGACTTTTGAAGGTAATCGGTTGCGCCAGAGTATTTTTTGGGCTTCATAACAAAGGGGGCACATGCCAATTATCAATTTTTTATTTCTGAAAAATAGTTTTATGTATATATTTTTCTAAATTTAATTCACCAACTCAGACTATTGTGTTCTGATCCATTACATATAATTCAGATTAAAAAAACATTGAACTAAAGGCTGTAATGTAACAAAATAGGTAAAAAGCCAAAGGAGGTGAATATTTTTGCACGGCACTTTACCTGCTTGTGTAGTAAACTCTCATTGTTTATTTTTATTTACAGGTAAAGCTGACCTGTAGGTAAAATGAATATCTCCTAAATGTGGACTGTTTAGGAGATATTCCTGCGAGTACCAACCGGTGACGTCACCGGCTCATGCACTTTGAAGGAACGGCATACATGTGCCGTTCCTTCAGAGCTGTGTGCCGAGGCCGAGACTTCTGCGTGCATGCTCTGGAGTAATGTAACCGTGGCTCGGTCAATCAAGTGACGGCACACGCGGTTGCTACTTCTTTAAATTATCACATCTCAAATGTGCAACCCTGTGATCTAGTACTACTGCTCTGAGCTGTACTTGTGTATATTAGAACTACTAAAAATAAAGTTTTCAGTCTAATCCAACAAGGAACATTCCAAATGCAAAAGAGAAGGGCAGCTAGCAATCGAATCAGCATTGCTGCTACTGTTCATGTGAGAGTCAGCTGTTCTACTATGCTAAGAATGATTGGTGCAAAAGGGACAAAACAAAAGCAGCTGCCCCCTTATCTACAACAGCAGGGAAATTGGAGTTTTGCAATAGGAGAGGAAATACATTTTAGTTTTTTAAGATATAGTCCGTAAATATAAGTATTTATTTTGTTCTTTTAAAGTTCTAGTGCATCTTTACAGCTGTGATATGTGAATGTTCTATGTGCCAGAACAAAGATTCTGTTGTAACATCTGCTTCATCAATACATAGGCATTAAGTAAATAGCAGGAACGTTTATAGTTTTAACTCCACCCAATTATATTGACTCCATATAAATAGTATTAATTAAAAATTCAACTCACAATACTTTTGGTCTTTTTTTTTTGTTTGTTTTAGGTGCATCTATGGATGGAGGTCCTAAACGTCAAGAACACCTCTCTCGCTTTTCCATGCCCGATCTAAGCAAAGATTCTGGAATGAACGTTTCAGAGAAAATTAGCAACATGGGAACCCTAAACTCTTCTTCTCAGTTCCGCAGCGTGGAGTCCGTCCGGAGTCTTCTCTCAGCACAACAGTATCAAGATATGACTCACGAGCTGGGTAACCCTGGGAAATACAGGGACCTTCCACAGCAACTAAGAATGCATCAGTCATTTCAGTTTGATGACGGTGTAAATGATATACCTGCCCAGGGCAGTGTCAAAATTGCCCCAATGAGTGAACGGACAAGGAGAAGAACTCAGACAAGAGATAACGAACAGCATTATCGCCGCCATCATCAAAGGAGGTCAAGGCGTTCTCGTTCTGACAATGCTCTTCATATGGCCACTGAGCAGTGCAGTAAAATGAAAGAAAAACCACTCTTGAGAGCCCGGGAGGACTATGAACGATTTATGCAACAAAGGGGAGGCAGGGAACAGATGGATCAAGTTGTCAGAAGAGAAATGTACAACCGGTATCAACGAACTGCCTCTGATCTGGCATTACAAAACCACCTCTGTGAAAGGTGGGGCCAACCCATGAATGAATATGATTGGTGTTCTACCTGTTCCTCTTCCTCTGAGTCAGACAATGAAGGATATTTCTTAGGAGAACCAATTCCACAACCAACTCGCCTGAGATACGTAACTAGCGATGATCTTATGCATCAGTATGGTCAGTGTTCCGGCGGAATACCCAAGTCTTCCACTTTGGGTGGTCGAGGACAATTACATAGCAGGAAAAGAAGAAAGAGCAAAAATTGTATTATTTCCTAGTGTTTGCTCTCGAGACCTACGCATTACTGTGTAAATTATTTATCCCTGTGGACTGCTCCATATTTTGAACATCATTGTTTTATAACAAAAGAAGATGACCTTGTACATTCTCCCTGTCATGACCGTTTTGCGATTCAAGACTGAATTACAGTATATGGTATATAAAAGCCTTGATTGTTGATATAGTGAATTTTGGGTTTAAATGCACATTTCACTTTATTTCTTCAATAGTTCAGTCCGCCAAAAATACTGCCTTGCTTTGGTCCATCTAGAGATCATGCTCTAGTATTGAATGTATGCCGTACCCAGATGTACAGTATGCTGCTTGACCCCATCGCCGTACCATAAACTCTCTATTTTTATCATTTTATTTTTTTCCCCCCTTTTTGTTTTGTTTTTATTATTTTGGCACTCAGTATTTTAATTCTCAGATGATGCTAACATTTATTTATTTTATGCACTCCTTGTAAATGGAATGTAAATGAAAGTTCTCATAAACTATTTTTGTATTTTGTAATATCAAATGAGTCTATACGTTTTAGAATAATATGGATATAATGGACCTGCATGCCAAACTCACAAATGTCTGGTTGGTTTGAATTCCCAAACTGCTGGGGGGGGGGGGGGGGGGGGGTTCCTTCTAAACTGTGTAATTTATACCTTAAGGATGTGTGGGCATAGCCAACAAATTCAGCGGTTAAGCAATAGTACAAATGTTAGAATATATTTACGCCACCAGAAAGTATTTTTTTGTTTGGCAAATAGGATTTATGAAGTATAGCACCTTACCAAAATTATTTTTTTTCCTTTAAGTTTTATATATAGCTATATATATATATGCATATGCACAATTCGATCCTTAGGCAAAGTAAACTAACAAAGTTACAATTGAATTTACCAAAATTCAAGCACATTCTTACTCCGATGCGGGATGCAGTTATACCGTCTACATAAGAATATTTAAATAAGTCAATCTAAGTTCATGGCAAAATTTTACTCATATTGAAGCTTCTGAGTCATGCGTTAGACCTGTAGCTCCAAAAATAGTCATGCAGTTTTTGCAAACTTATACCTGGCTTGGAAAGATTGGGAAAAAGATAAGTAAATAGGGATCATATAGAGGCTCTGGCTGAGACATAAAGTTGTTATATAATTTAATTCTTAGAACACCTATATACTACTGTTTGCAACACTAACTCAGAATAAACAGGGTAATCAGTCCGCATAACTCATTTTATTAACAAAACCAGAATATTCTGCTACAGGCAATAATATAAATTTAGTTCAAAGTTCAATCAGTTTTATCTCAGGACCTAACTAAAAAACCCAGCATTCCAATTACCAAATGCATAAATACGAAACAAGATCCCAAGGCTCCCTACAGTGCAGGATTGCCTTACTTGCTGAAGTGTTAACACCACAGTTACATGTCGCACAAGTGTTATCCAACTGTATTAACAACCAAATTGCATGTTCCTAAGCCAAACAGTTCATAGCCACACTAGAGAGGAAGCTATCAATACACTTGATGACACCTGACTTTAGTGGCAACCTGGGGGTCAGAATTATAAAATGTTGCATACTAAACACATTTAAAAAATATATGGTACTGAATTAAGTCCTTAAAGGAGAAGTACAACCAAAGCTCATTTGATTGTACTTCTCCCGTGGATCACAGGATCAGTTTGTTCAGCTCGTTCTGCACTCCTGTGACCCATGTTCAGCAGACAACAGGCTGAAGCCCACTGTCGACTGATGCCACAGAACCGGTCCAGGTTTGGGAAAATTCACGACCATATGGTGGAAATCTTCCCACATGCCTGGACCAACACCCGGCTCAGCCTCGAGAGCCTGAACTAGCCGCTACCACACCCTCCCACCCCCTCCACAGCCGAAACGCTCCTGTGAGTGAGGAGGAGCAGAGCAGAGAGCCGATGACTGGCAGTCACCAGCTCTCTGCTCACAAAGCTATGAGATTTGAGCAATCTGCAGTGTTTGATCGCTAGGTTCTTAATGTTAGAGCCGGCGAGGGACATATCCAGCATTGGACCAATGCTGCATTCAGCTGGGTAAGTATGCTTAAAAAAAAAACGATTTCTTACTTCTCTTTTAAGGCTGAACTTCATACAGACAGCTATAATATGGTAGCTGTTTTACCAGCCAAATAATTTAAATTTCTGGTCATTCAGTCCTAATATTTACGCACCCTGGTTGGAAAAGGCTGATCTAAATCACCCTAGTTTTGTTATTACGGTATGTTATTCGGAAAACAATGAGTGTTGATTAAAAGCAATGCCATAGAAGGAAGAGATCTATACGTTATGTGCAGTAAAAGTAGTTCTCTTCTGGTTGTAGAACGTACTCTGTTATATGACAGTTAAAATATTGACGATTATTTGTCTCCAAATGAGCCTGCCGCCATGGCATTGAATTCCTTTGCCCTCCTCATTATTTATTTTTGCACAGGTAACTTTGTAAAACCTTGATCAAACGTGTAAGGCTGTTCCCAGTGTAAATGTGTAATTTACAATGCACATTTATGTCAAGTATATTTATTAAAGTTATTTCCCCATAAAAGTCAATCTTCTGAGACTCGAATTTGATGTACCATTTTAACAGATGTTTTTCAGCCTCCCTGCTGCTGAAATCCACTCTTTATATGAGTTATATGTAGTTATTAAATTTAATATAAAAATTCAATGGATGCCTTGACATTTCAGTCCACAGAATAAGTTACTGTGGGTACTACAGCATTCTGCGGGGAAATGTTCTAAAAAAGAAAAAGAAAAAAAGAAAATGTATAATTCATGCCAATGACTTATTATGATTCCATATAATGTGTCTATTTAATAATGAATACAGGCAATCCTCTATGGATAATAATTGATACTAAATACAGTATTAATGACTTTTAATGATTGGGGTAATGATTAATGGTAGTCATTTTGAAGAGAAAGCTGCTTTATTGCCCTTACTTACATCAGAACCTTTTCTAATAGGTTTGATGACCTGATAGCAAAATAAGCATTACAAATATAAGGATAAACCTACTCCGTTATTTTGCAGTTCTGTATTGGCTAGGAACGGCTCACAGCTTGATAATAAAAGGTAAATTGTACATGTGGCTGATTCTAGTGAAATACTGTACATGTGCCTTAGTTCACCCAACAATTATAAATGCCCCTTCGTTGGACATGCGGAAAAAAGAGAATTACTGTACTTTAACTGCACCAAAACCTGGTTGGATCGCTGAAATGTAGGGCCGTTTAATTTTTACTGCATATTAAACCAACACACCCCAAATTCAGTTCAGATGATTTGGCTTAAATATCTAGAAGGATAAAGTTTATACCATTATAGTTTGTCTTAAGTTAGTGTGGTGCTGTGGTGTTAACACTTAAAATAGATCCGAATGTTTTTCTAACTTATAAGCAACAAATGCAATTTTTATTTAAGCCATGCCCAGAAAGATATTCCTTTCGCCTGAATTCTTCCTGAAGAAATGCAGTGCACATCCTGACTTGTGGTTAGGCACTTCAGTTCTGCAGCCTTATAGCTATATGTCTGCAGTGTGAGGTCATCTAAAGCACTGCTGCCTTTAAATGCTTTTCTCAGGACATCTGGAGTGAGATTTTGTGATATTACTACTGTGTTCTTCACTGTGCTCTTTGCTGGAGGGAAAGCTGTAGTTGCAGTGCAAGGATCTCCCTGCTTCTGCTTTATATATTCTTTAAATATTTCCTTCTTTTCCATCTTGCGCTGCTTTTTAAATATTACCCTAGGAGTTATATCACCAGGGGGGCAGCTTTGACACAAAACCCTGCTTCTCAGATAAGATGGCCACATCCATACAGTGCAGAGCAAGGCATAGTAAGTCAATAATCGGGAAAAGATCAGCTCCGGGGAGCCTACAGGCAATATTGATGACTAGTCCTTTTCCCTATGCTGGTCTTTGTTATGGACAGATTTTGCAGTACTGGACCTCTTCAAATAAATGAAATGCATTGCAAGGAGCTCAGGACCTAGTTTCACATTTCTAACTCACTTTTCTCCCTAGAGCACTCCGTCTTTCTGCAGCCCTTCCCCTCTCCCATGTCATTGCCTGGTTTATGGGATGTAAGCTCAGTGGTTAGCAGATATGGAGAGTCTTTAAACGGGGTACAACTTGCATGACACATATCTCTGGCTACAATGTTATCTTTTAGAGAAGCAATCCCTTAAGAGAAGTTTATATTTTGCCCACACAACTTTTTAAATTTTGTTAGATACATTTGTATGCCAAAGTGAACCTTGCATTTAAAAAAGCAACGTTCAAGCATGATATACAATGCCCGCTCAGCTTTGTAAAGTAAGTGAATAGCAGACAAATTTTACTTTTATGTCACCACCACTCCTACTGATTTTTAGCTGATTTTTAATTCGGCATTACTGAACTGATAAGACAGATCAGTTGTCCTGGTATTCTGGTCATGTGATATGTGATGTCAGCAAGGCTCCACATACATCTTTGTTTGTCTGAAGGCATCAAGGGAATCATCTCCCATTATGCACTGTAGGGAGGGTCAGGCCGCGTACACGTACGATAACCTCGTCGGGCTAAACTTATCGTTCCGCCCAAAGAGGTTCCCGATGAGCGGTCGGAAAAGCTTGTCGAGCCAAAGTCCTCATTGAACAACGAGGAAAAAGAGAGCGTGCTCTCTTTTTTGGCTCGACGAGCTTCTCGATGGGACGCTCGTCGGAAGTGTAAACACGATCGAGCTTCTCGCCAGAATATGTCTCCCAGCGAGCTTTTCGCTGGATTCTGCCGAGAAGCTCGGTCGTGTGTACGGGCCTCATAGGCAGCTTCCTTTACAATTTACACATGGAATGGGTAGACACCACAGACTAATGGCACCACAGTGTAACTATATTAAATTAACATGCTAGCTAAAAATAGCATATTTGTGTTTTGGATAGAATAGCGAATGGCTAGAACCTCTGACCAATATTAATTTCTGTCTGTCTGTAGGGAAGATTTCCAATCATCTCCCATATCAGTGAGCACTCTTAATAGGAGTGGAAGTCCTACCAATGGGGACATAGACAGTAAGAAATACTTGAAATACATTTCAGAGGTTATTCCCCCTTCCCCAGTCTATTCAAAACTCCAAAAATCGTCTGGAGTTCTATTATAAAATGAATCCCACGACAGAACAGCAAACCACCAAACAGGCAGCTAGACCAATTATAGAGCAACTCAGAAAACACTTTATAATTGCACATTTAGCACCACCTGAACCCTTTTCTTAAAAAATGTGCTTTATAACTCAAAGATGTTCTGGAGTGAATGCACAGGTGTGATGTGCTGATGGCTTATGCTACCACGGTCCCATTGACTCCGTTAGAACAAGGAGCCTGCAAAAGAAGATTTTGAGTATTTACCTCTCTGGTCTTTTTTTTCAAATGACAGAGTTGCTTAAAGTAAAGTTGGTTTATACTTTTTCATTAGTTTTATTGAGCTTTAAGTTTTAAGATGGCTATATGTGGGCCAAACGGTAACATAGAAAAGTGACGGCAGAAAAAGACTTAGTAGTCCATTGAGTTTGCCTTGGTCTGGCCCTAGGTCTGTCTTACACTTCTTGATCTCAGCTGCAAATGACTTTACTGCAGCAGATTTGATCACACACAGTGATAGTAAAATATGTCAGACATTTTTGAAATGTTCTTCATCAGCTAAGAACATTACCAGACTGACCCCGGTGCGGTATAAGCAGCCTTCGTAGGGGGTCTTAGACTGAGAAATAGACACCTTCGACTGAGAAAGACACCTGCTGGCCAGACTGATCCCATTTTTTTTCAATGTCATTACCAAGGCTTGGGTTTCACCATCACTCAAGTTACAAATGGGCAAATTTATGGAGACAGGGATAAACAGTGGGAGACAATGCAGAACAGGAGCAGCATGTGTAAGCTGAGGCACATTTACCATTCAGAATCTACTATACCTCCTCTAGTAGTCAGAAATAGTTATTGCCAGCTTAACGCTTATCCATAACGAGATATAAGATATGCGCCTCTCTGGAATGAAAATATGTCCTGAATGCAATAATAGATTTATCACACACGTTTAAAGGGCCAGGCCGGTCCAGATGTACAAGTCATTTTAAGCCAACCTTTTTTACACCTCTCGGAGAGTGCACTGCAGAGATATCTTCATTACCAGGTCGGGGGCACCAGCATTAGCAGTTAGTACGAGAAGTGGAAACAACCAATAGTTGGGTTGAGACTCCATGGTGAGTGCAAGCTTTGTCAGGGAGATTTCTGCCCTGAGTGAGTGAGTGAAAAACGTATATAGCGCAGCACATGCAAACTAAATCGCCTCTGGGCGCTTGTTGTTCCTTTCTCCTTTGTCATCAAAAAAGATGAGCTTTGATCTTTCTTCTAAAGGCCAAGTGGTTCTCCAACCGAATGCTGGTTGGTAAAGCGTTCCATAGCCTGGGGCCTTGGACCGCAAATCTTCTTTCTCCTTTGGACTTGTATCTGGCTTTGGGTATCTGGAGCAGATTTTGGTTGGTGGATCGCAGAACGCGATTGGAGTTGTGAGCTTTTAGTTTTTCGCATAGATATTGGGGTACTTTCCCATGAATGCACTTATGCGTCAGACAGAGTGCTTTAAAAGCAATTTTGTCTTTTACTGGCAACCAATGAAGGGTTCTCAGCGAAGTCCCCAATACAAATAAGAAGCCAATGAGGCACTCAGCCCACCAAACTTCAGCCAATAGTTTTTACTTCCATGGTAAACCCCAACAACTAAATGGACAGGAGAAATACATATAAGGACAATTTTTTACCTGCAAAGAATTTGTATTTCTTTCCATCTTTTTTTTCTTTGCTGCAGTTAAGTTACACTTACAGGTCTTGTCCCTCCCCCAGCCTGTGATTGGACAGGGAATGCACAAGCAAAATACTGATAAGCTCATCTTTTTCTCACGCTACATTTTCCCCCTGTGCTCCTTGGTACCTGTGCACCTAAAATGATTGGCTTGTTGTGTGGCTTCTCATCTCCAGTCTGAATTCTGCTGTACAGGGGATTACAAGAGACTGATCAGGTGTAATTCAGGAACTTACTAAAAAAGTACATTTAATGATGTATTCATAAATGCAGAGATGCATTAATTGGTTCATGGCTGGAATTACACTTAAAATTGATGCCGGCAATTTTAAATGATTACTAGATATGTTGACTTCATAAATCCTTCCATCTTATAGATTATTGGCAAATAGAATTTGATATTAAATTCATATCCAGCATAACAGGTGTACTTCCCAAGCACTGATAACTATAAAAGTCAAATTCTACTGCAGTTCAACTTAATGCCCTACCAAGTGACCATTATGCATAAGCCATGCGCTGTTTTGACAAGTCCCGCACCTTAAAAAAACCAAGACAATCCCATGTAGACTGGGACTGTTCAGAATTTCTTATAGACTCTGCTGAGCCCAAAAACACCAAGGATTTCATGGCATTTCTGTACAGTTGTTTTACGATGTTGACTTTTCAAATACGTGTTAAAAAAAAAAATTTAATTGCAAATGGTGCTTTTGTTTTATCTGCATCAGACTTGTGAATTGTTCTATGCTCTGTGACTTGAGATATTTTATCTGCTTCATTGACTCTAAGTACGGAAAGAATGGATCATTCCTGCTTTGAACCTGTGGTTTTTCCCCATCTCCACCCCTTTCCAAGGATTGGAGTTTGAAATACAGAACAAGCATCGGAAGTAGTTTGTGCATAGCTGTACTGGACATGCCTTTCGCTTTTCTATGCTTTGAACTGCATATCTTGTGCTATCTGCAAGGTGTACAACATCATTTGCTGTTCAGAATTAAATATTAAAACATATTCATTGTCCTGGATACAAATTTGGCTTTGTGTGAATTTATTTTGAATCTAGTCATTTATTAGGTTTTTGTCTTAAAAGAAAAGTCCTTCAAAATTTTACATTTTGAAATCGGGTGGAATTTGGTACATTTAATCCAACTAATGCCCTGTACACACGATCGGACCTATGTCCAACCAAATTCACATTGGAATTCCGATGGAATTCCATCAGAGGAAAAGAGAACATTCTCTATGTAATCTCCAATGGAATTCATCAGAATTCCCAATGGGGCATACACACGGTTGGAATTTCCGATGGAAAAAGTCTGTCTGACTTTTTCCATCTGAAATTCCGATCGTGTGTACGGGGCCTTAGCTATCTATTTGTATCCTGTATGCCTTTGGTGCATCCATTTGCCCTTGGCATGAGGAGGAACACAATGGTCAACCTTTTCCTTTTAAACTCTCAACGGATAGAAAATTTGAATAAAAGCTTGATTACTTAAATCGGAATAAAACCACTGGATGAGTGGCCTGCACCTCTTCCATGCCACTAACCTAAAAACTCTAGTGCTTCCACATATAAATCACCAGTTTTCTTCAGGTATCTAGGACCTGAAAAAAACACAATGGCGCATATGCACACAGGTGGTGGGATTTCTGCGTGTGCACACAAATGCACCCAGCTGTCCACTATACTTCCCAGCATCATTTGTGAGCATGTTCCCATACAAGTGCACATACGTGGCACAGTTGCAGCTTAAAGCAGGGTTCCAGTCACGTTTTTTTTTGCTATTTAAATATTATGTTGCTAAAGTTCCCATTAAAGTGCATAAAACATACTGCATCCCTGTTTAAATGAATAAAAAAAACTTGCCTCCACTGCTCTGCAGGACAATGTGGCTGTTTCCATCTCCTGGGTAGGGAATTGAAGCCCAGTAAAAAAAAAATACTCTGCCCGGCGTGTGCGCATTAGTGCGCCGCTCGTAGCGGCAATTGTTTGTGCCATTGTCATAACAACGGGCGGTGGCGGAGGAACGTCCTGCCCGTTGTTATGACAATGAAAATTACAGAATGCCCACACCTCTCTCTCTCTCGTCCTGCCGAAGAATTAAAAGTAAGGGCCCTTATTAAACATGGCGCTATAAACGGTGCCTGTACTGTCCTTAGGAGCGCACAGACTCCTGGGAAAATATGACACTACATTCCCAGGAGTCTGTGCGGTGTAGGATAGAAAGCACAAGCACCGCGGTGCAGGAAGAAGGAAGATTATCTATTCTGCCTAGCAACAACCGTTTAAAGGCATGTAAAAAAAAAATTTTTTTGGTAATGGGCTAATGAAATTTTTTAACATACTGATGTAGAGTTATATTTGTGGGTGGAGCTCCGCTTTAATAACACATTGCCTCCTGGGATAGCTGTGATGCAGCTATCCCAGGAGGCAGTGGGGCCCGAACTAGGCCAGAAACCAGCACAAAAAAAGTAAAAAATATAACTTTTAGCTACTGTGTAGACAAGAAGGGGGATGGATAAAATAAAAAGGTTGTATTTAGTCCCGCTTTAATTCAGCATTATGATGTGGTGGAGGACAACACCATGCTACCAGTTAAAGAAATTCATCTCTTGTTCTACTACATAGTTTAAAAAGACATGTCCATGGATTGTATTCCAATATATTTTTATTAATTTTAAAATTGTTCACAAAACAACAAACAACAACATCAACAGAAAAAAAATAAAAAATAAAGAGAAGAAAAAGGGGAGGGAGGGAAAGGAAGAAATACACATAGGGCTGTCTCACTTGAACATACTACTGTAGACAAAGTGTAGAATCCTTTTTTCTTCACCATTTACTAGTTTAAAATAAACTTGAATATATATGCTCCAGCATCAGTGAAGAACCTTGATGAGCCTTTAAATGTTATTCAGGTCTGCCACACCCTTTTAAACTTAAGCCACCAATTCCTCCATATGCATAATACCATTAATGCCCCATACACACGATCTGCCCTGCCAAACTAACATCGGAAATTTCATCGAAGTAAAAGAGAACATGTTCTCTATTGCCTCGTTTCCACTGAGCGGATCGGTTCGGTTCGGTACGCTATTTTGTGTGTTTCCATTATGAAAGCGTGCCATAAAAGCGCACCGTACCGGACCATTCTGGGTCCTGCTTCAGATGTGGGGCCATAGAAAATGGAACGGTTCGGTTAGGGCGGACCCGCAATACATCTCACTAAATGGTGGACGTGCTAGGCATTTTTTCTAAACCTTGTATGGTCCCGGATGGTCCAATTTGCAGTGGAAACGCTCAGCAGAATAGACCGGACCATTCCAAGCGCTCCAAACTGTGCCGACCCGAACCGTTCCGTTCAGTGGAAACGAGGCATATCTGAACTCCGATGGGATTCCTTGGAAAAAAGTCTGATTGAGTATACACACGGTCGGAATTTCCGATGGAAAAAGTTTATCTGACTTTTTCCATCGGAAATTCCGATCGTGTGTACGGGGCTTAAAGGGTCACTAAATTAATTTTTTTTTTTTGCTGAAATGACTGATTATAGGGTATAGAGACATAATCGTTAACTGATTCCTTTTAAAAATGATTAAAAATAGATAAAAATCAATCATATAATGTGCCTGCAGTTTAGTTTCACGTTTAAACTGGTTTCATGTTTCTGTGATGTAAAGAGACACACAGAACAAAAACAAACAAATACAGGGCAGTGTTTTGTTTTTAAAATGAATCTGATTGGTTCTGAGAAGTTTTAAACACACAGTAATGACAGCTTGGACCACAGTGAAAAGCTGCCATGAGATTTCTCATAAGGAGCCAGACAAGCAGGAAGTGTGGAGATTAGAGCAGAATTACAGCAACCTCAAAGCAAAAACGAACAATGAGGACATGAAACCAGGACTGCAGTAAGGTAAAGAAAGCTCTTTAGCTAAAAAAAAAAAAAAAATCCTTTAGTGATCCTTTAAGAGTTTCAATCCACTCCGGAATCGTACTGACAATGGAGGATTTCCAATATCTTGGTATCAATTGTCTAGCTCGGACATAAATGTATCCTCCAAAATCATATGTCTGATCTGGTGTACATGGATTTTACACAATAATGAACCCATTCTATACTTACCTCTCCATCGCTCTCCCACCTCTCTGTTTAGCACTTGGAGCCAAAAAGGAACACCCCATACTTCTGGGTATGGAGGAGCATGTGACTAATGCCCCGTACACAACCGTTTTTTCCGTCTAAAATCTGATGGCATTTTTTATCAGAATTTCGTTCAAGCTGTCTTGCATACACACTGTCAGACCAAATTCCGACGTAAACACTACGTCGAGCCAAGAAAATTTTATTTCAATGCTTCCGAGCATGTGTCGACTTGATTCTGAGCAGGCGTGGGTTTTTTCTCCAACAGAGTTGTACACAGACGATAGGAATTTCCCATCGTTTTTTTTTTCCATCGCAAAAAAATAAAACATGTTCTATTTCTAAACACCGACTGACTTTTTTAATCGGAAATTCCGATCGTGTGTACGCGGCATAACACCATGTGACTGTGCAGGGCCAGTCAGTCCAAAACCCTGTGTAACCCCAATGGGTGGCAGCTACACAGAATTCTCCTGTTGCCCATTTATGGTCTGGCCGTTTGGAAGGAAATCTACCATACATATGCCTCAGTCTACATTTCCTAAAAAACAGAATCCATGACTTTTCCTGCTGACCGTACGGACATTGCTTTCTTTGGAGGTGCTGAACTGCGATGCTTCCACTGTTAATTGTTTGGCTGATAACGGAGGACCCATGTTTCATCTGGGGTTACAAATCTGTCTATGAAGTTTGCAGGATCAGCTTGAAAACAGACCAGCAAGTCAGATGATGTCTGGAAACGCACACATTGTTGATCAGCAGCCAAAAGCCTGGGTACCCATTTTTCAGAAACCTGCAGCAGCGTAAATAATGTACGTATCACAATGAAACCAAGCACAATACAGCAGACACTTTACTGACAGCCCCCATTTAAATGTGGATTGTTCCGCCCTCTGGTGATGAGGCCAAGTACTTTTTTTCAAATTATTTTTTATTAAAGATTTTGTAGGTTTACATTCAACAAAACAAACAAACAAAAACATAAAATGTTAATGTCACAAAAGTGCAAATACCCAAAAAGCAATATATTGTTTTTTTTCCATAAAATTTCAAGAGACTGACTCACCATTAAATTACCATTAAACCAGTGCATGAAACAACATTAAGGCCTTGTACACACGAGTGAATAAATCCGCTGAACATGGTCCGACGGACCATTTCAGCCGAAAAATCTGCTCGTGTGTAGGGGCAAACGGACCGTTCTGGCCGGATTCCTCCGGCGGAAAATTTCCAAAGCATGCTTTGGAATTTTTCCGCCGGAGAGCTGTCCGTCAGATATGTCCGCTGGTTAGTACGGCAAACCAGCGGACATATCTGCCCGCACATGCGTCGTATCCTGTGAATGGATCCGATGCATGCGCGCGGAAGTGTTTACTTCCTGGTGCGGTGACGTGGCGGTCACGTGGCGGCGTCAACGTGCTGTCCGCCGGCGGGGAATTTGATCCGATGGTGTGTACAGCCATAGGATCAAAGCAATCCGGCGGACAGATCCGATGGGAACGGTCCGTCGGACCGTTCCCATCGGATCTATTCCCTCGTGTGTACAAGGCCTTATACTACAGATACTAGGATCCATCAAACAGATAATACAGAGATGCATTCTTACTTCTAACCAGGGCACTGGTGGGCACTGATTAGCAGCACTGGTGATCACTAAGGAGACTGATGTCCTTCTAACAGAAGCTGGTGTCACTAAGGAGACTGATGTCCTTCTAACAGAAGCTGTACACGGTCTCTGAGATATTTGCAATTTCCCCGAGTGACGCCTTCAACGGCGCATGCGTCGTCTTGAAAGGGCACGCTGCGCCGTTTCAAGCCGGGGTCATGCCACTAAAGGTGGCTTCCACTCCCGCATGCGCGGGAGTGACGTGATACGACTCCGGCCAGTCATAGAGCCGGAGTTTGTGGCCCCTGGAAGAAGAGGGGTGAAGAATGGATGCTCGCTGCCAGCGTGGAAGACTGTGACATTGCAGGCTTCTCCTGCAGGTAAGTGTCACATTATGGGCTACTATGCAATGCATAGTAGCCCATTATGCTTTACCCTTTCAGGGACACATGAAGGAAGTAAAACCCATTGGGGGTTTACTTCCTCTTTAAGATGGTGTACCAGTTTGTTTGTTTTTTCAGGCATTTTTCATTTTTACCTGGTGATCCTACTAGTGACACACGTATTTTTCTAGGGTGAACTTACTGTACTTTATCTTTGGAGGAACAGTGTTAGCAACCTAGGTCTGGACTACAAAGATAGCTGGGAACAATGTTAACTGATAAGAGTCAACAGAAGCAAAGAACACAAAATTTCATCAGTTCACAAGTTTTCTGGGAAAACCAAGAGGTGTTCTTGTACTTATTGAACAGATAAGTGTAACAAAACTGGGTTGACACATATATGAACACAGACATCGCATGTGATTCGCATGCGTATAACTGTGCCGATAACATGCGATGTCTGTGCTATGAGAGTCCAGTCATACAGTTGTATGGCTGAACTTGCATTGGATTTGCACAAAAAAGTAGCAGGGACCTTTTTTTCCCTTTTTCTGGAATCGGACCGGGTGGTTGCACCCATGCGATCCGATTCCTGTACGAATTCACCGTTCACACTGCGATCTGTGAACTGATCTGGGGGTGTCAATAACTTTGTATTGACACCCGCAGCGGTTAACAGAGGGTAGAGTGAACTGCCTGTGGGGAGATGCGATGCAGGAACCGGCACTGGAATCGCGCTGGTTCCCGCATCACATATAGTTACATAGTTACATAGTTAGTCAGGTTGAAAAAAGACACAAGTCCATCCAGTTCAACCATAAAAAATAAAACACAGTACATCCCATACACCCAACTCCATACCCACAGTTGATCCAGAGGAAGGCAAAAAAAACAGCAGAGCATGATCCAATTTGCTACCAGAGGGAAAAAAATTCCTTCCTGATCCCCCGAGGCAATCGGATTTACCCCGGATCAACTTTACCTACAAAACTTAGTACTCCGTTATATTATTTGCATTTAGGAAAGAATCCAGGCCCTTCTTAAAGCAATCTACTGAGCTGGCCAGAACCACCTTTGGAGGGAGTCTGTTCCACATTTTCACAGCTCTTACTGTGAAGAAACCTTTCTGTATTTGGAGGTGAAATCTCTTTTCCTCCAGACGTAAAGAGTGCCCCCTTGTCCTCAGCGTTGACCTTAAAGTGAATAACTCAACACCAAGTTCACTATATGGACCTCTTATATATTTGTACATGTTGATCATATCCCCCCTTATTCTCCTCTTCTCAAGAGTGAATAAATTCAGTTTTTCTAATCTTTCCTCATAGCTGAGCTCCTCCATGCCTCTTATCAGTTTAGTTGCCCTTCTCTGCACTTTCTCCAGTTCTCCGATATCCTTTTTGAGAATCCTTTTTCATATGTGTGAACCGGGGCTCAATGGTGTATTTAAAAGCACAAAGGAGAGTAAATAAGAGCAGTTTTTAGGGTTTACATATATAATAAAATCTTCTATTTTCTCAGCCCTGCTTATATAAGGAACTAAATATCTTTCTCATTTACATTAGGATGCCTGTAAAATACCCCAATAAATTATTAAGGCAAATGTGCACTCATATGTCATCCCAACCACAATGTCTTGGCAGCATCACACACTCTCTATCCCCAGGATACCCTTTTACATTCAATTTTAAATCACTTCTCACATAGAGACTGCGACTACTCCCCTTTTCCATACTAAACTGCACCTCTAAATCATGGCCAAAATATGAATAGAAGAATCAAGCCATGGCTCTGCGGGTTAAACCATAGTGCTCTTCCAGCACCAAAATTAAAAAATCTGCCAGAAAGATTTGTGGCATTTGTGAACAGATGCTTTAGACGGGCCTTTAAGGCCTCATTCACACGAGACGGACTCCGTCGCAGTCCGTCGCGACGGAGTCCGCCTGCTCCCGCCAGCTCAGTGGGAGATCAGTCCACAGATCTCCGCTGAGCCGACAGATGACAAGCTCCTCTCTACTCACTCTTACCCGATCCGATCCGCATGGACGGATGGGGACGTGCCCCCCATACGTCTGTTTTTAGAGGATCGGATAGGGTCGGATGTCAGCGGACATATCTCTGCTGACATCCGACGCTCCATAGGGATGCATGGAGCGTCCGTTCAGGTCCGCCGTCAAAACTGACAGGCTGACCCGAATGGTCCGCCCGTGTGAATGGGGCCTAAATTTTGCATTTGATTTACAATGTTTTGTTGTAGAATTTGAGTTGCACTCTTTAAAAATTCTTTGCTCTGCAACATAGAGAATTCCTTGACCCCAAACCATCTTCAAGTGGTTGTAAACCCTCGCAACTCACTTTATGCTACAGGTAAGCCTATATTAAGGCTTAAGCCTCGTACACACGGCCCAGAATCTCGTTAGGGAAAAAACGTTGGTTTTCCAGACGAGATTTTTGGCAAGAATCTCTTGCCGACCGAGTGTACAGACATTGAAAAGAACCAACGTCATCGACTACGACAAGCATGCGCCATCTTGCTACACCCTACCTATGCCTAGGAAGCTACCGCGCATGCATCAAAGTTATTTTGCGCGTGCGCGGGTTTCCACGGCGACAGGTGAGTATACACACTCTCGGCTTTCACGTCGGGAAACAGGCCGAAAAGAATCCCGACGAGAAAATAGAGAGCAGGATCTCTATTTTTCTCGTCGAGATTCTGGGCAGATTTGCCGACCAGAAACCTCAAAGCCTCGTACACACGCTCGGTTTACTCGGTTTGCTCTGCCAGAAGTTTTCTTGCTGGTTCTTGCCGAGAAAACCGAGCGTGTGTATGAGGCTTAACCTGTAGCTACCCTGGATATCTCCTAAATCTGCACGGTTTAAGAGAAATACCCCTGTGTCTGCATGTCCTGGCACACGTCGTGCCATTGCTTCAGCTAGTTGTGCTGTTAACGGTGGCTGACGTCATTGCGGCTCCAGCCAATCACATCGCCGGAGCCGCGATACCTGGAAGAAAGCCATTGGCGAGATGACGACCGCCGAAGGGAGGGATGAGGATGGCTACGGGGGCTTCAATCTGAGGTAAGTAATAGATAATGAGCTAGTATGCTATGCATACAAGCTCATTATGCCTTTGTCTTTTTATTTAATTTTTTGGGCCCTGGGCTTTGGGCTGGGTTCACACTTATGAGAATTGGATGTGTTTTTCCTCGCATTCGATTCGCATGACAGGAGGATGTGACCGGCTCTCAGTGGAGCCGGTTCACACATCTTCGGGGCGGCCACGGAGCGCATTGCAGAAGGATCCTGTGCGTCTCTGGCTCTGTTTCAGGTCTGATATCAGGCAAAAATTCGGACCTGAAACGGTGCGCGCTGTGCCCCCTGGCCACACATAGTGTGAACCCAGCCTCAGAGATTGAAGCCAAGAGCCCAAATGTCATAGCATTTTTCTTGGCACCAGTCATTCATCTCCAAACATTTAGGGACACCAAAAACTAAAATTATTATATAGGACATATTTGGAATTACACAGACAGTACATTTAAATTACAATTCAATACAAGAAGGATTATAGAGCCCCCTGCTCGTGAGAGCTTACAATCTAAATATAACCTGTAGACTCAAAATATGAATAAGAACTTTCTGAAAAAATTTCTGATTGTTGAATTTCTGCTTTTGGGTTAAATTAATTTCTACGGTGCCCAGTTTTCATTTTCTGCTTATCTTTAATTTCTGAGCTTTAACTTGGCAGGGCAAAAACAAATTGCAGCCAATTAAATAGCCATCATTTTCCCAGCAAAGTCAGGTTCATTAATCTCTTGGGCTGCATTGACCTGATCGCTCATGTCCTTGTAAAAATTAGAATACATTAGCATCAATGAGGATAATGTCCTGATGTGGGGGGAGAACGGATGTATGTTGCAAGCCAGAGACTGAGAGTTAACTAGATGATGACAGTAAAAAGTGAAATACATAAACATAGTCCAGCGCTAAAAAGTAACAATATATAATAATACACATATTGGATAATTCAAGATCAATCAATAAAAAAAACATATAACACAAATATGTGAAATTGAGAAAATAAAGTGAATGAATACCTATATATATATATATATATATATATATATATATATATATATATATATGGGAAAAAGTCCAAAGTGTCAAATTGCAAGTTCGATGGTTATGTAAATCAACATGACACACCACCATACACAAAGGGGGTTATTTACGAAAAGGCAAATCCACTTTGCACTATAAGTGCAAACTACAAGTGCAAAGTACACTTGAAATGGCACTAAGAGTACACATGGAAGTGCAGTTGCTGTAGATCCAAGACAGACATGCAAGGAAAATAAGAAACAGATTTACAGTGACTGCACTTCCAAGTGCATTTCAGTGCCATTTCAAATGCACTTTGCACTTGTAGTGCAAAGTGGATTTGCCTTTCGTAAATAACCCCCTATGTTTTATGTATTTTAATTTTGCACAATCTATGTCAAGTGAGGTGTTAGCGGCTATTTATACTCTCAATTTCTTTCTATTTTCGACACTAAGGCCTCGTACACACAACCGATTTCCTCAACAGAATCCATCAAGAAACTTGGTGGGAGAGCTTTTTTGCCGAGGAAAGCGGTCGTGTGTATGCTTTTCATCGAGAAAACTGTCGAGGAACTAGACGAAGAAAAAAGAGAGCAAGTTCTCTTTTTCCTCGACGGGAGTCTCAATTTCCTCGCCGTGTTCCTTGTCGGGCTGGTTTTCGACGAGAAACACGTTGGTGTGTATGATTGATTGATTTTTGTGCTTAGTTAGGTGCCAAATGCCCACTGTAGAGTGAGCGTCTAAGCGCCGCTGGTAAAATGTTACCTTGAATCAATCCTCAGTTAAGGAGAAAGAGGAGAGAGCAGAGATGGGGGGGGGGGAAGGGCAACCAACCCCAAGAGGAACTAGGGAAAGAGCCTGGAAGCATAAAAATATAGAAAGAAAGAGAAAAGAAAAAAAAATCGAGAGGGAGGGTACTTGACATCATAGACGTCGGAATAGTCAGGGCCGTGCCAAGTTCATAGTCATTGGAGTGGCAAGTCGGCCCTTCGATGGAGGGGCGGAATGTGAGACAAAAATAAAATTAACCGTACGCCTGGACGAACAACTCCATCTTCAATTTTTTTCTGAAGAGGAGCAGTTTGGATCTCATCTTAAGTTCCAGGGAAAGGGCATTCCACCGCATAGCACCCCTACTCTGGAGTCGTTTACCTCCCATGGAGGAGAGTTTAGATGGAATAACTATGGCTAAGTGTTGGGTCTTGGATCTTAATGGGCGCGTAGGTTCGTAATGCACCACCAGACTGTGTAAGTACTTGGGACCCTGTCCCTAGTACGCTTGGAAAAAGATGCAGAGAGTTTTTAAAATCACTCTCTGCTCAATGGGGAGCCAATGAAGAGATTTTCTGGCCATGCTAACGTGATCTCATCTCTCTAGACCGAGTACAAAGCGGGCCGTGTGATTCTGCACCACCTGGAGCTTATGGGTCTATTTCTGCGGGGCACCTAAAAGGAAGACAGCTTGTCATGTTTCTCGACAAGCCTAACAAGGAACTCGTCAAGGAAAACAACGTGTCTTTCCCGACGATTTTCTCGGTTGTGTGTACGAGACCTCACACGTGGACTTTCTGCTGCTGCTAAACACTGTTTTTTCTCTCTCAATAGGCACATAAATGCACAGTTGCACCTATTGAATGCCCGTGTGCATAGTGTAGCACCCTCTACCTTTAGGTACAGTGGGTGCTAGAGTAGGGTGACCAGACATCCCCAGTTTCAGGGGACAGTCCACTGATTGAGGACACTGTCCCTGGACCAAGTCTGTCCCTGGTTTTGTCCCCAGATTGGATTTAATAGGGGGCAGGTGCAATTTTAAAGAAAGTCAGTGCAGAATTAAAATAAAAATTGAATTACACACCCCCTACTAGCATAGGGGGGGGTTGTATTTTTCCTATTATCTGTGCCCCTTTCTGATGATCATGTGTGGTCGGGGCGGAGGGAATATTTCTTCAGTTTTGGGCGCATGCCCATTCAGCTACGCTCGCATGTCCTCCATCTTGGCTCAAATCCTGGCCAGCCACCTGCCTATCTCCTTGCCTTCCCTGGCGGAGTGATCTTCCTCTGCTCCCCATCCAGTAGTAGCCGGGGGCTCGGAGAGTAAGACTTGAGAAGCTGTGAACGGGCGGCGAAGGGCTGAGAGTCGCTGATTGTTGCCATTACTAGTAAAGAAAAAATATGTCCCCGGATTTCATTTTAAAAATCTGATCACCTTATGCTAGAGTAGTGTTTTTTTGTGAGTACCGTCAGTGCAGGTAAATTTAGGCAGGCCTAGCTGTGAGCTAGGCCTGTTTGTTTTTGATCTGGGGGCAGGGGGTTGGTTTAGTGTAGAAGCAGGTGACTGACATGTGCATCATCTCTCTGGCCCCTCCTCTGGTTTTCAGAAGATTCTGGAAAAGAGGCAGAGAGCTGGAGTGACATGGGGTGTATTTGGGATAAGATTGGCATGTGGCAGGCCTCCTATATATACCCATGGTCAGCCTGCAGTGGGAGGAGTTGTCTGAATGAATGATGGCGTGTTAGGCTGTAGTGGCCCTTGAGAGACCCCCCTTTCTGGAGGGGTGACCTCCGGCCTGGAGCTGGGAGGGAGCCTCTCTTTACACAGTCATTGAGATGTGTCCTGGAACAGGAGCAGGAGGAAGGCAGCAGGAAGCACAAACAGGAAAGTCATTCAGGAGGGATCCACGCCGGGGTCGGTGAGTGAGAAGCTCTGGAAGAGACATGCCATGATTGGATGTGGGGCCAGAGGGAGAGACTGTGGTGTTGTTGAAGTTAAGTTGCTGCAGCCAGGAGGGTTAGCAGGATTTGCATCGGACAGTAGTCCACCAAGTATCAGTTAGCACAATTATTTGTTTCATCTAAAATGGTTGCTATCACAGAGGAACTGCCTGCAAATGGCTACTAGGAAAATGTTAGGACTTATTCAGAGTGAGGCCTAGCCATGTGCTAACGGTGACAGGAATCTAGAATTGGACAGTGAAGGAAAGCAAGTGATCTCAAGTAGTGTGCTGGAGGAGATGTGCATTAGAAGAGACTGTCAGTTTGTATTAAATTACCTTTATTTCAACGAGAAGTATTCATCATTTGGGCATCCCATGTCCCTTTCCCCATCCAAGTTTAATCCCCTAATAAAAACAACACACAGCGACCCCACGGGGGCACCGCTACAATAGTATGTATCCTCGTGTAATGCTGGGTTTAGGAGAACAGAAGAATATTGACTTATAATACATCCTGGCCAGATGTTCTTTTTCATCATGATCAGCCTGCCAAGTCTGTCGGCGGAGGTTAGTGGTATCATATATTGTTGCCCAATCCTTTCAATTTCAACAGGATAAAGTGGTGACCATTAAATAATGATTGTGTGACATTTAAATAATGGAAGGAGTAATGTTTCCAGCAGCAATGATTAGTGGTGAGGGTGGGATTTCTATTTAGTGTGTTCATTACCCTATGGTACTATACCTGACGGAACAGTTTTAATACTACGTATATTATAAATATACAAATTCTACTTATATGTAAAGGAAAAATCTTTCTTTATGCTTGTTCAGAGGAGGAAAATGTGAAAATTAACAGTAGGGTTTTCTGTGTTGTGGTCTTTCAAAGAATCCACGGATGGCTCCGGTTGACCTGGTAAAGGAAGATTATGGTGTCACATGTCTACAACTTAATTTCTGTGTGATACAATTGGCTTGATTTTCTTTTCTTTGAGGGCTAGTTAGATCCTAACCATGTGGCATTAAGGATACTGCAACTTTAAAGGGGTTGTAAGGTTCACGTTTTTTTACCGTAATGCATCCTATGCATTAAGGTGAAAAAACATCCGATGCTTACCGCCCCCCTCCCCAGCCCCCCATTTACTTACCTGAGCCCTTAAAAGTCCCACCATTGAGAACGCACTGGATTTTGGCCGGACTACTTGGCTCTTTATTGGATAGATTGATAGCAGCGCAACCATTGGCTCGCACTGCTGTCAATCAAATCCAATGACGCGGGCACCGGGGGCGGTGCCAAGTCCGGCATTCGTGTCTATGGACGCAAATGCTGGGCTCGGGAGTGCGCCCGCAAGGTAACCCCCTTGGCAAAGCGCTTCCCAGGGGGGGTTAGCTGATGCGGGAATGAACCTGAGACAGCCGCCGAGGGACCCCAGAAGATGAGGAGCGGGGCCACACTGCACAGCGGAGGTAAGTATAACATGTTTGTTATTTTTATTTTTTTAAATGTAAAGCTTTAAAACCCCCTTTAAGTTCCCTGTCAGGTCACCTGTGGCCAGGTGACAAGTGCACCCTGTTGGAGTCAGGGGTGCACCACAAGGTAGTGAACCCTATAGCAGACTGCTGCAGAATGAATATGGAGGAGTGGTTCACTGGGGCACAAACAGGGACCTTACAGGAAGATTGAGCCCAAGATTCCCCAGGGTGCGGAATCTAAGATCCAGTTGGTATTCACCAGAGACTCTAGTGGTGAGGATGGTCTTCGCTGCAACTGGATCCAGGTCGCGACCCCACGGAGTCCCCTAGGTCAGTGGTCATCAACCCTGTCCTGCAGTGCCCACTAACAGGCCAGGTTTTATGTATTACCTTGGGGAGATGCAGACTGGAATACTGCAATCACTGAGCAGCAAATGACATCACCTGTGATGCATTTCAGTTATCTTGCAAACATGGCCTGTTAGTGGGCCCTGCAGGACAGGGTTGATGACCACTGCCCTAGGTCACACTCCGTAGGGAGAGAGGGGAAGTAGCCACTCAGAACACAAGGAATAGTGAAGGGTAAGCCGAAGTCGGAGCAACAAGCAGACGAGAATAACCAAGGGACAGGCCAAGTGTCAGGGTCACAGGCAAACAGGAGTACTCGGAGACAAGCCAAAGGCGGTACACAGAGATAACGTAGCACACGGCAAGCAGAAACACAATACTAACAAACAACATTGATCAGCAAAGCAGACCAGCAGTGCAGTGGTTAATATAGAGTTCCTGGGATGGCTTGGGTGGAGCCATACAGGGAGGCGAGATGATAAAGGCAGCCAGATAAGAGAGTCTGGCCTCTAATGAACATTGATGGAGACACAGGTAAGCTGCCAGACATTATTGCATATCCATGACATTCCCTATGGTACTATACCCGACGGAACAGTTACAATACTAAGTATAAAATAAATATACAAATTCTACTCATATGTAAAGGAAAATAGTGTGCATTTGTATTCAGCCCTTTGTATTCAAAGTCAATACTTTGTAGAACCCCCTTTCACTGCAATTACAGCTGCACGCCTTTTTGGGGATGTCTCTACCAGCTTTGCACATCTGGAGAGTGTTGGTCTATCAAATTAAATCTATTAAATACATTTACATTTTTTGTTGTAGCATGACAAAATGTGGAAAATATCAAGGGGTAGGAATACTTTTTCAAGGCACTGTAGAAACACAGCCATTGGTAAACATAGCAATACCCTTTTCCAGAGTCCCCTCTTCAATTCCACACATTTTTTCTCATCGTACTGGTCCAAACATGGGTTTGATTTTTTTGTGACTATGTGTTAATACCAAGAAAAACATTTTGGTTAATAACTCTGGGCCAGATTCTCGTATTTTTGCGTAAATGCCAGAGGGGCGTAGCGTATCCTATTTACGCTACGCCGCCGCAATTTTGGACGTATTCTCAAAGCACTTGCGTTCTAAGTTACGGCGGCGTAGCGTAAATGGCCCGGCGTGAGCCCGGGTAATTCAAATGTGGAAGTGGTGGGCGTGTTTTATGTAAATGTGTTGTGACCCCAAGTTTTTGACACTTTTTTTGAACTGCGCATGCACCGTACGTGGACGTATCCCAGTGCGCATGCGCAAAATCACGTCGCAAATAGTCAATGCTTTCAACGTGAACGTAACTTACGCAAATCCCTATTCGCGAACGGCTTACGCAAACGACGTAAACAAAGTAAAAATCGACGTCCATACTTAACATTGCGTACGCAAAGTTACCTCTCATATAGCAGGGGTAACTTTACGCTTAAGCAAACGACGTAAAAAACGACGACCGGGGCGCAATTACGTTCGGGAATCGGCGTATCTAGCTCATTTGCATATTCAAAGCGGCTTATCGACGGAAGTGCCACCTAGCGGCCAGCGTAAATATGCAACGCCGCTCGTATCTAAGCAAAATTCTGGCGTACCTTGTTTTCGGAATACAGAAAATAGATGCGCTGGAGCTTAGAAGTTACGTGGCGTATCTCGAGATACGCCAACGTAACTCTGCTGAGAATCTGGCCCTCTGTCTTTGTCACTTATAGGTACCAGTCTACTGTGGCTAATGGTAAACCCTGCCAGTGACCTATGGTAGGGTTAGTTTCCTCATGAATAATGGAAGATTTTATTTGTGGATTTTGTAGTTACACAGGAGCACTTCTGGTTCGGTGTACAGAAATAAGGGCCGAGAACTTGGCTAAATAACGTCTATGGCGTTCAGCTGGCTTCAGTCGAAGGGTCATGATGTGAAAAGGTCTGCTCCCGTCCAGCACTTTCAGACAATGGCTGACAGAGCTCTGACCAGAGTGTTCTGGCGTGGGGGGGGGGGGGCAAACACAATAGCACAGCAGGAGAGATTTCTGTACTAACATCTGATTGTTAGTATAGAAGCATATTAGAGCTCAGGAGATTTAAAAAAAAATTGTCTGGGAGACACAAAAAGAAGTGACTGGGAAATCTTTCCAAAGTGAGGGAAACTACTCTGTCGGGATGGGAGATTTCTGGGAAGTGTCAGGAGAGTTCTTACCCGAGGCTGAGATGCAGAGAGTGGTTCACCCTTCCGACTAGGCGCACTCCGCCCCTTGGAGGTAAGACAGGGAAAGGATTAGGGTTGCCACCTTTTCTTCAAGTCAAACCCGAACACTTTAGCGGTGCACAGCAATTTTTTTTTATAGTATAAACACTATAAATATATTTTGCTATTAAATAACATTTGAAGTTAGTAACGAGAGTCCCTCTTTACATCAGAGTCCACAGAGTCCCTCTTTACATCAGAGTCTTCAGAGTCCCTCTTTACATCAGAGTCTTCAGAGTTCCCTTTTACATCAGAGTTAACAACGTTCCCCTTTTACACCTGAACTCACAGAGTTCCCTTACACTGTAAGGGGGGACTCTGCAGACTCTGATGTAAGGGAAAACTCTGGGCACTCTAACATAAGGGATGCTCGGAGAACCCTGAATTAAGGGGGAACACTGAGAACTCTGATGTACGGAGAAGACTCTGATTTAGGGGGGAACACTGTGGCCTCTGGTGTGAAGGGAAATTCAGATGTAAGGGGTGCTCTGAGAACCCTGATTTACCTTAGTGTACTGTCTCAGAGGCAGGAGAGAGAATGGGGGGGGGAGACTTCAGTCACAGACAGGGATGGATGGTGAGCTCACTCACCCCTTGCCAGTCAACACCTCTCATCCAGATGTATCTGAAGCTGCTGGACTTCAAATTTCCAGTCGCAACTTTCCTTTTCTGAGGCACAGTGCCGGGGATTGGAATGTGGGCATCCACAGAGGGGTAGGGGTGTTTGGGGAGAGGGGGGGTGTTAGTGAAGGAGAGTGTAACAGACACTCTCAGCTTAGACAACTGGAGCCAGCAACCCTGCTGGGAAGCCATAGTCCAGTCTAAATAATGTGTCCGGGTTTCAGGCAGTCTGAAACCCGGACGCATGATTCTAAACCCAAACTGTCCGGATAAATCTTGGACAGGTGGCAACCCTAGAAAGGATGGCACGCAGAGGCACATGCTACCACGGGAGGAAGACTTGCGTAGAGGTCCTCTGTAGAGAAGGGCAGCTGTGCGATGACTGGGGGTCGCAGGACCAGCAGGACAAGAGTTCCACAGAAAGTCCAGAACAGACCGAGGATCAAACACAGGAGGCAAGTCCAGGTCACAGGCAGGAGGTCAAGCACTGGAGACAGGTCCCAGTCACAGGCAGAGGCAGGAGGTCAAGCACTGGAGACAGGTCCGGGTCACAGGCAGAGGGTCAAACACTGAAGACAAGGCGGAGTCCGTAGGCAAGCCAGAGGTTGTGCAGGAGAAGAGCAGAATGGTCAAGGTCAATCCGGGTCACAACAGGTAATCAGATGCAGGAAACAGGAAGCAGTGCACAACAGGAAGCTGAAGACAAACCAGCAATTCCTCTGAGCACTTGCTCAGCTTTTATAGGCAGCCAGGAAGTAATGTGATGCGTGCACTAAGCAGCTCACTGTCAACTGTGCTGCCATCTAGTGTTCAATGTATAATATGCTTCTCTGATAGAAGGAAATGAAGGTAAATTTGCGAAGTGAAGGAAGTGAATGTAAATATATATATCTCTTGCCCATCCTTCTCATGATGTTTTTCAAAAAGTGACAGGTCATCTTTACAGCCATATCCTGTGTAAGTAACTTCAGTAAACCCCCAATCTAATCGATTTTACAGTTGTTCAGATATTCTCAGCCACACCTGTAGTATATCAAAAAGACTATCTGGATCTGATGTCCTCAGTGTCTTATCAAATTTCTTTGTTTCTGCATTGTTCTGGTCCCCATTTAAACTGCCTAATAAAAAAAGACTGCAAATCTTTCAGCCCAAAGCGAGGATGCTCAAGAAATTCATGACCTTTCCATTGCAGAGCTGATCAAAAACTGCAAATTGATGGAGTGCGAGGCTGGAATAACTACTGAAGGAATCTAAAGCATGCCGGCAGCAATGTGCGTACCCTCAAAAAACGCGTGCCATTACAGAGACGCCGCTGGTCCAATGACCACTTCCAGAAAGTTCAAGGGCTGATGGGATAAGAGTTCAAGTCAGCAAATCATAATCAGATGGCTGGACAGATTTATTGAGGAAGTCAATGCTGGGGAAATAATGAAAACCATATTGACCTGGATAATATTAGATGTTAATATACTTAAATGCGCAGCAGAACAAATGCTCAGATTTTCTTGTATCCTGTCCAAGGACATTTAAGCAACTAGGAAATTTATACAAAACAACTGAAGAAAACACCCTTGACGTAAAGTTTAACCCTATTTCTCAGTCAGAAGAACTGATCGCACTCAAAGCAGGACCAAAATTACGTTTGGATCTGATTGGTTGATAGGGAACGATGCAAATGCTGATTACATAAACTGTAGGAAGATACAAAGGCCACAGATAAATGGAGCTCTGTATTCATTCATACCTAGAGTGAAGAGTTAAAACCACAACAAGAAGCCAGTAAGTTGTTCTGCATTACTTGTGTGCTCTCAAGGAGCATGCAACGCTGTATCCTGGCCTAGGCCAACAAGGCCCAGGCCTAGGGCAGCACTTTGCAGGGGGGGCAGCACAGTAAGAGTCCCCACCGGCTTGCAAAAGACTGTTACTGGAGCGCCAAGTCTTATGGGGCAGACTGGGCTGAGAGGCAAATTAGTCTAGCGCCCCCATAAAGCAGCCGCACTGCGGGCAGCCGCCATTCCTCAACTTTTTGGGGGTGAGGGGGGCGCTGCTTCTAATTTTGACTGTCCTATCATCCTGGACCACAAACCTTCCTCACTGTGCTGTATGTTTTCTGCTGCCCCTTGGCATGTTTATATCTTCTTAGTCCTCTCCATAAAATTATCATAAATGTGTGCTTAAAGTAGAACTATAGGCAACACTTTTTTTAATTTTGGATAGAGAAAGGGAGGGTTAGAGGCCCTGTCAGTTTATCTTTTACCATCTGTGTCCCATTGCAGAGATTTCCCTTCACTTCCTGCCCCATAGCCAAACAGGAAGTGAGAGGAAATCTATGCAAATTAAGGGAATTCATTGCCGCACCCCCCCCCCCCCCCCCCCCAGGCCCTCAGAACTAGTGTCCCCACTCAAAAATGTCAGGGCGTGTCTTAAACAGCAAGGGGTGTGGCCTTAACAGGAAGGGGTGTGTCATATTTAAATAGCGCAAAACCTAAATACACCACTGGGAGCATGCTGATGGGAGGAGACAGTGCAGTCATGGACACAGGATATGTAATACATGCAATTCAAGTCTCCTCCTGTACAGAGCTACGCTATGTGCCAGAGCATTGTAAATGTCATGACCGAATGGACATCTTTTGGCATGTAAACCAGATCCATTTTTATATATTTGTCTGGAAATCAACTGTTTGGAATTAAAAATATAAACAAGAAATCAAAATCAACTGCTCAACTATCAACCCGTTCCCCCCCCATGCCAAGGTTCTACGTGTAATCCTGAACTCTGAACTATCCTTTCGGCCCAAAATCCAATCACTGTCCAAAGTTTGCAGCTTCAACCTCCACAAAATCTCCAAGATACGCCATTACCTAACCAATGACACGACAAAGCTCCTAGTTTACACCCTGGTTGTCTCTCGTCTTGACTGCTGCAACTCCCTCCTCATTGGATTACCTTTAAATAGGCTATCCCCCCTTCAATCCATCATGAATGCTGCCACTAGACTCATCCACCTTACCAACTGTTCAGAACCTGCTACCCCTCTCTGCCAATCCCTCCATTGGCTTCCACTCACCCAACAAATTAAATTCAGGATACTATCAACAACTTACAAAGCCATCCACAACTCGGCCCCCAGCTACATCACTAGCCCAGTCTCAAAATACCAACAAAATCGTTCTCGTCGTTCCTCCTAATACCTCCTGCTCTCTATGCCCCTTGTCACCTCGCCACTCTCACCTCCAGGACCTTTCCAGAGCCTCTCCCATCCTATCAAACTTCCTACCCCAATCTGTCCAACTAGCTTCTACTCTGTGCACTTTCAGAAGCTAATTAGCAGACAATTTTTCACCCCAAAACATCCACAGAAGGCATTCCCTGTCTTATCAGAGCTTTTAGCATTCCAAGATCAGGGACTGCGCTACAGAAGAGGGTGAACCTGCATGGAAACCCAGCAAAAGTGGCTGGTAATTGTTTCTTCTCGTCACACTGGCTGTAAGTTTAGTGAGGACAAAAATGGGAATGGGCTGTTGTGTAGGCATTAACTCTTTATAGTTTTACATTTGTCCTGTGGGCAGAAGTAGGTAGGACTAATACCGCATCTATGCTGCCATGTTGGTGCCAGGAAAGGGGGTTATATTCCTTGACAGTTCTTTTTTGCCATCTGTGTTTCATTGGGGAAATTTCACCCTAACTTCCTGTACCATAGCCAAAACAGGAAGTGAAAGGAAATCCCTTCTATGTGAGTTAATCTTTGGTTTTTGACAGATCTAGTGTCCCCATTAGAAGGTTGTACTTCTACTGCTGTTCTGGTGCAACCCAACATTTGGGATTTCCTTCCACTTTTGGTGATAATGGTAAACAGGACGAAGAGAGAGAATAAATCTTCTTGGAAAAATAGAAAAGGAAAGCACTCACATTGCCACATCTGTAAATTTAGAGGGCAAACTAGAAGAATGGTGCTCAAAGAGTCACCATTGGGCCGGATTCTAGAGGCATAGAAAACAATGGAGAGGTAGAAAAATAACAAATTATTGAAAAAAGTAAATAATATAGTCAACAATGTTCAAAATTGATAAAAATCATATAAAATTATACAATTTATACAGTGAGCCCGTGTGCATCAACCCGTTTCATCGCTAGGCTTCGTCAGGATACAGTCAAGGTTCAAAGAAGTAACAAAAAGAGAGAGAACGAATCTCACTGTCTTATAGTGGACTTGGCCTCATCTGTAAATATCCAGTGGTCACAGCGTTTAAAGCCAAAAATATCCAATATATGGGGAGTTCCAAAGGACTGCAGAAAAATGATCAGCAAATGGCTAATTCTAATCACACCAAGATTAGAAGATAGCTTAGCAGTGACATGTGGACGTCACATATAACATCATGCAAAGGATTGTATCGCAAAGTAGAAAGGAGAACTCTTAAATGCTTATGGGGTATTGTATAGCCCAGGTGGACACTATACCCAAAAGGGAAAGATATCCATGATAAGACATGTTGGTATGCCCCTGGGAGACAGCCTGGCACTGTGCACCGTTTGGTGATTATTTTTCCGCAGTCCTTTGGAACTTTTGGCTTTAAACTCTGTGACAACTGAATATTTAAAGATGAGGCCAAGTCCACTATAAAACCCTGTACACATGATCAGTTTGTCTTATGAAAAACAGGCCAATCGTGTGTGGGCCCCATCAGTTTGTTTTCCATAAGTGAAAAAAAAATAGAACACGTTTGAAAATGTTCCTATGGATAAAAAAACGATTGAAATAAACGATCGTCTGTGTGGAAGTCCGTCGGTCAAAAATCCACACATGTGTAGAATCAAGTCGACGCATGTTCGGAAGCATTGAACTTCATTTTTCTCAGCACATCGTAGTGTTTTACTTCACCGCGTTGAACACGGTCGGATTTTTGACTGATGGTGCGTAGGCAAGACTGATGAAAGTCAGCTTCATCGGATATCCGCCGAAAAAACTCCATCGGATTAGATTCCATCAGATATCCGATCGTGTGTACAGGGCTTTAGACAGCTTACTGTATAAATTGTATAATTTTATATGATTTTTATCAATTTTTAACATTGTTAACTATATGTAGGGCCCCCCCCCCTTATTTCGTGGGGCGTTACACTAAAGTTAGTGGGGAATGGGAGAGTTAAGTTTGCTCCCATTCACAAATTATTTGGATTGGTGCTGCTGCCGGTTTGGAACTGCCTTGTAGGTCAGTCTGCGTGTCAGGGGTGTGTTATCACCCCTGGGCGACAGTTGGCGCTAGAGGGGTTCTGACAAACCCACCTTCCCCCAGCAGCCAATCAGAGGAGCGGTTCCCTCTCTGGGCATGCTGGCGGGGGGGTATATCTGGGG
This sequence comes from Rana kukunoris, assembly GCA_029574335.1. NCBI lineage: Eukaryota > Metazoa > Chordata > Amphibia > Anura > Ranidae > Rana > Rana kukunoris. The sequence continues at coordinate 28,067,701 of CM056055.1, read as the reverse complement.
CAGCCGCCATTTGTGTTGTGTTCTACGCGGGGCCCGAGTTCCAGGAGTGGCATCCACCTTCAGGGTGCGCGCATCCATGGGCCCCGCCATCGAGGCCCATCTTGCCGAGGTTGCACACCAAGCGGAGCTTCACTCTGATGCAGAGAGGGGCCCCAGCGGCTTGCTGGGTCACAGATCCTAAGCTGGGAGCTGTACGGTGGGGGATTGGCTCGGGAGAACCTAGAGACAGAGGTTGTCTGCGAGGCCTGGACAAATCACGGGGGATCCGGTCACCACGCCACACGACAGGTACACTTCAGCTGTCAATTAGTGACACTAAAATTGGACTTACTGGGAGGACTCATTAGTTCTAACTTTTGACAACCTAAAAATGTATCAGGCCTGTGGCAGAGGCCCTGTTTCCTCCCAGTGACTTTGTTTGAAAGTGGCCCTTCGGCTGCTAGACTCAAGTTAATCTCCTGTCCGGGGGCACTTTACCCACTCTGGCGAGAGTGGTGACGTTTGAACTTGACGATGCTGAGAGCAGGCTTGCTCTCTCTTTGATATCCAAGGCCTGATACTGTAGTTCTCTCTTTGCTCATCAACCTTTCTCTATTGTGTGCCATGTTGATGTTGGCCATGTTGGGCCCTGGAATAAAGCATTGAAAACTCAAGTTGATGTCTGGACACTTGCTCTTTATCCACCTTCACCAATATTACCCTAGACAAGAGTCACTGGTAACTCAACATGCCGGTCCCAAACTAATCAGCGGCTCCTTCGGGGGTGAGCGCTACATATATTATGTACTTTTTTCAAGAAATTTATATTTTTCTACCTCTCCATTGTTTTCTATGCCTCTAAAGTCCGGCCCAATGGTGACTCTTTGAGCACCGTTGTTCTTCTGAATCTTCTTAAATGGGGGCACAGACAGCAATAAAAACCTGACAGGTGTTCTAATCCTATTGAACTATCTTTGAAAATGTATTAATTCATTAATATTACAGAACAAGTCTGGCTAAATGTGACTGCGACTATCTATTTAATACTAGCTTTGCAAAATGGTAGAAGCTTTGGCTGGAGTTGGGTTTTGCTAAAGTGTCCTTTTGTATAAAGTGAGGGGTAGAGGAGCCACGTGGTAAACTCGGACTGTGAGGTTTAATAACCATCAAAGTTCAGAAGAAAACTATTACTATAAACTTCTAAGTAGATTTCCTCGCAGTGTTATTTCTGGAAGATGCCCAGAACATGATGCTATTTCTTCTAATAGTCTAACTGTTCAATTTTATGTAGTCTGATGCTGTGGGGCCTGTGATGTCATTAATCCAAACTTTATAGGAGACCCAGGTCTGTTCTACAGCACAATGATCCAAAAACACAAGGGGGTATGTCTGAGGGAGGTTAAAGAAGACGTATTTGGGGAGTTGGGAGGGATGTCAAGTCTTTCATATAGGAAAACTGACCTATCTATTGCCTATTATTCAGAATTCTCAGAGGTCCATCTGGGTCTTAAGAAGAATATTTAAAGGTTTAATAAGTCTGTAAACTAAGGATTAAAAGTTAACTATATTTAGGGTGTAACATGAAAAATAATCATATTCTGCATGACAACACTGTAATTGCTAAAGGAAGTGAGAAAAATTCCCCCAACAGTGATACAACAGAATAAAAATCACTGTTTGTCAATGTAAGAGAAGGTTAGAGCCCAGTGGCGGCTGGTGCCGCAAAAGAAAAGAAAAAAAAAAACATCAATTGCAGCCTCACTATGCCCATCAAATGCAGCCACTGTGCCCATCAATTGTCGCCACTGTGCCCATCAATTGTCGTCACTGTGCCCATCAATTGTCGCCACTGTGCCATGCCAATTGCAACCACTGTGCCATGCCATTGTCGCCACTGTGCCCGTCAATTGTCGCCACTGTGCCATGCCAAATGAAGCCGCTGTGCCATGTCATTGTCGCCACTGTGTCCATCAATTGTCGCCACTGTGCCATGCCATTGTCGCCACTGTGCCATGCCAAACGCAGCCACTGTGCCATGCAAAAGAGGGCGCAAAAGAAAAGAAAAAAAAAACATCAATTGCAGCCTCACTATGCCCATCAAATGCAGCCACTGTGCCCATCAATTGCTGCCACTGTGCCCATCAAATGCAGCCACTGTGCCATAAAATTGTCGCCACTGTGCCATAAAATTGTCGCCACTGTACCATGCCATCAAACGCAGCCACTGTGCCATGCCATCAAACGCAACCACTGTGCCATCAATTGTCGCCACTGTGCCCATCAATTGTCGTCACTGTGCCCATCAATTGTCGCCACTGTGCCATGCCAATTGCAACCACTGTGCCATGCCATTGTCGCCACTGTGCCCGTCAATTGTCGCCACTGTGCCATGCCAAATGAAGCCGCTGTGCCATGTCATTGTCGCCACTGTGTCCATCAATTGTCGCCACTGTGCCATGCCATTGTCGCCACTGTGCCATGCCAAACGCAGCCACTGTGCCATGCCATTGTCGCCACTGTGCCCATCAATTGCCGCCAGTTTGCCCCATAAAATGCCACCAGATTGGCCCTTAAAATGCCGCCAGCATGCCCCAAAATACAGCCAGATTGCCCCCACCGCCCGGCACTTATCTTTCTTGGTTAGCCATCCTCCTCCACGATTCCCTCAATGTCTTCTCCCACCCTCGATGATGCTTCAGCCAATCAGGTTACCGGTAACCAGATCCGGTGAACCTGATTGGCTGAGATGCGTGTCTGTGTTAACCAAGGAACGCACACCCTGTGCATCCCCTGGTTAACTATTTGGAAGCCAATTACAGCCCTCAGGCTGGCTCTGATAGACACTTCCACAACCAACCAGCTGCCATTATTCAGATGGCTGGCGATCGCGAGGGGGCCGGCCATCTGAATAGTGGGCAGCAGTGGCGCCGGCGACAATACATAGATTAATGCAATGCATGAATCTATGTATTGTTTTCAGTGGCGGTGCAGGAGTGAGAGGGGGCGGAGCTCCTGCGCCCACTATGGACGCACCGCCACTGCGTAGAGCCTAAATCTGCTTTTTATTGCTGTCCCTGGGAGATTTCCCCTTACTTTCTGTCCTGGTAAGTGCCATCTCTGCTTGGAAGGGGCACCAGGACCTCACTAGTCCACTTCCTCAGCCCAGTTTAAAACACCCAGAACTTCCAGATATAGGTAAACCCTACGCACATTCCCTTGTAAACATTTTTTTTTTCCTTGCAGACCTGCCTGGAGTTGATCTATACGTATTCATTACATCAGCCTGTTCTGGAGGGAATAGTGAATGATCCAGATTTGATATATTCTGCAATATCTCAGTTCCTCGAATGAATCATCTGCAACTTCCCCTTCGGGATCAAAGTTTGGCCCCGACGACTTATGGAGAAACAGGCTTTTCTTTTTCTGTCAATCCATGAAGGAGCCATAAAGACCTCCGATGTCTCCCGATGTATTTTTATTTTGTAATTACAAGGTCTGATGCTTTGAACATTTTTTCCCCGCATGGATGGGTGACCTGGTTACTTCAGATTGAAGGATTATACAATTAAAATGAGACTTCAGTGACAGCCATTGAAAAAGCAAGGCTGTCATTATAAATCTCGGCTTTGCCTGTACGGTTCCCAGCAGGCAGCTGTGATCGTCATGTGGGTATTAAGAAAAGACTTGGGAGAGGTTTGTGGTACTTGGAAAGGCTTGAAAAAAATATTTACGCATCCCCTACAATAACTACTGTTCCCTCTTGCAGAGGATTTAATGACTTGGAAATGCTCTGCACAAATAAAAACAGAGCAAGGCTTTCTCCAATATAATGCAATGTTTCGGCCCTTTTGTTATTCTCTGACAGAATGGCCTTTATTTGGTCATTTTATATCCTTTTCCCATATGCAACTTCTTCTACGATCAATAAATCTGATAACTTGAGTTTGCAATATATATAAAATCCATTGGAAGGTACTGCACACTATGCAGAGAGTATCTGTCCACTGTCCGTTGCACTGCAGCTAAGTAACATCAGTAGTAGAGGCTATCAAAGACAATCTACTTAATCACCTCTGTGACCAGCTGGCAGCACAGTCGGATTGTTTCTTGGGCGAACCAGGAGAAATGGTACACCTGAGAAACACCAGTGAGTGCCAGAAGGGCTCATGAGCTGCTCAAAACACTTCCAAGAGAAAGCAAGCCTCTGGCTAAAAAAAAAAAAAAAGCAATACCGGGGTTATGGCTTATATCTTCAGCCATAATGCCAGTAAACCACTTGTATATATATATATATATATATATATATATATTAGGGCTGTGCAAATTAACTTTTAATTAATCGATTAATCTTCAATTTTTTTGATCGATCAAAATATTTTTGATCGATTAAAATTCTTTTGATTGGTACTCACCTCTCTGGGCCTTCAGGGAGTTCCGTCGGAGATCCGGTGATGTCACGGACACCGGCGGGACTTGCCGTGTCCATCTGAAGGGCTCCTTTGCTGTGCCTTCATATCTGCATGCCGGCGGGACCTTACTATCTGCCACATACAAGGGCTGTTACACTTCCCTCTATCACTTCCCTCTATCAACCTGGGATTCTACAACCATCCACTGGGAATCCTCATCTGGATTCAGCAGTGGTATCGTTGTACACATTTTTATACCAGTATCATACTTAGATACCTGTTTTTATGACTGCTTTTGCTATCGTTGCTGGTATTACTCGCACCATTTTTACAGTTTATGTAGCTACATCGATTTTATCTCCAGTGCAATATTTATTTTGTTACCTACTTGAAGACTATAAAAGTTTTAATGCTATTCCCATCGAGCGCTGCCTTTGTGTGTTTTTTGTATCCTGCTATCTATTTTTCCAGTGGTTGGGAGCTGCACTGGGAATCGGGAATAGTTGGATCTGTATGTGCGTTATAATTAATCGAAATTAGTCGATTACTCGATTTAAAAAAAAAACAATTAATCGAACACAAAAATTTTGATCAGTAACAGCCCTAATATATATATATATATATATATATATATATATATATATATATATATTGCGGTTGGCAAGTGGGTAAAGTGTTGTTGCACTAAACATATGCCAAATTGTGTATCGTTTGTTATTACAAAAATGTAAGTTAAGTTTAAGAAAGTAAATCCTTGCCTCATTTTCGTCTCAGTGGAGAAAGGGTCTGCATTTATAAAGGTAGAAAGAGTCACATTCAGTTAAGTGTGGTGTCAAGTTAACTTGAAAGTGTTGTACAAACCTGGTTGGTCGCAGAGCAGGTCATGGTTGGAGGAACAAAATCACCCTCCTGATGGTGTGAAGTGATGGTGTGATGGCTCAGGTAAGACACGTTAGGTGACTTGGGCCACCATGTAACATGGGCCCCAAGTGTCCAGTTTGACTTTGGAAGCTGTCACCTAGATCAAGGTTAGGACTAGGCAAGAGTGCAAGAGTGCAAGAGTGTACTCTGGGTATTAAGGCATAGAAAAATAAAACAAACAGTGCAAAGGCTTAGTGCATATTTCTTCCGTTATTGATCGCCACCTTACTTAGCCCCTTTCTTGACCCCCATGTACTTCCTACTTACTTGTAGGACTCACCAGTTCTACAAATTCCCTTGATTGCCTCCCTCAGGTTACCCACATGCCAAGTTATTTTACCTATATTTGTTTTGCTTTGTTATATATTTAAAAAAATACACGTACTTGTCTGTTAGAGCCATTTATTAAAGAGGCTTGGGAATTTTGTTAAAACCGACTTGTGGCGTCTATCAAGATGTTAAGCTAACTTACATTCTGTATAGTAAGTATCTTCAGGTACAGGTGCAGTTTGTTTCCCCATTCTATTACGCAAATTGGCAGTAAAATTTTTAGGTCCATTATAGTGGTTTCTAAGCTTTCTAAGCAAAGGGCCAGTTACTTGTCCTTCAGACTTTAGGAGGACTAGATTGTGGCCAGTGAGAGTAGAAAATGCTTACATACCGCCTGTGGGCAGTAGGAGGTATTGGTATTAGAGAGAAGAATAATCAACATCGTTGGTATCAGTGGATGTAATAGTGCCCCATCATTGTGAAGTAACTGATGCAATATACAAACTAATAAACTAAGGGCCGGATTCAGATACATCCGTGTATCTTTCCGGCGGCGTAGCATATGCTATTTACGCTACGCCTCTGCGACTTTTACAGGCAAGTGCCTTATTCAGAAAGCACTTGCTCCATAAGTTGCGGTGGCGTAGCATAAATTGGCCGAAGTAAGGGCGCCTAATTCAAAATAGGCAGGTAGGGGGCGTGATCAATGTAAATGAATCATGCCCCCACGTAATTTACGTTTTTCTGAACGGCGCATGCGCCGTCCCTGGATGTATCCCAGTGTGCATGCGCGAAATCACGTCGCAAGTAGTCAATGAAAACGCCGTGAACGTAACTTACCTCCAGCCACATTCCTGAACGATTTACGCAAACGATGTAAATGACGTACAATTCGACGCTGTCCTGACGTCCATACTTAACATTGGCTGCGCCTTATATAGCAGGGGTAACTTTATGCCAGACTAACGATTAAGCAAACAACGTAAAATACGACGCAAGGCCGCATGTACGTTTGTGAATCGGCGTATCTAGCTCATTTGCATATTCGACGCGTAAATCGACGGAAGCGCCACCTAGCGGCCAGCGTAAATATGCAACTAAGATACAACGGCGTAACAGACTTACGCCGCTCGTATCTTTGCTGAATTCCAGCGTATCTTGTTTTCTGAATACAGAATCAAAATACGCCGGCTATTCTTAGTAGTTACGCGGCGTATCTCTAGATACGCCGACGTAACTACGTTCTGAATCCGGCCCTATATCTATTATTATGTATTAACTTGTCTATCCCTATAATTAGCTAGTCTATAAAAACTCTGATACTGTAAGCATAATGATATAAGGTTAACTATCAAAACAAACACATCTGCTTAGTAACAATATCTCATTTATTTCCCCAGAAAGTAGGGAACTGCTAATATGAAAACATTAAAGTAAAATATACAGAGCACATAACAGCAGAATATCAAAAATACTTATCACAATCCTCTATCCACAGTCTCATTGGCTGGCCTCAAGATAGCAAAAGAGGACCAGAGCCATGAGGCTTAGGCCCAAGTCAGGATCCAAAAGGAAAAGGGGAAAATTGACTATTTATCTTCTGTGTGTGCTTTTTATATTCAACCAGCCCAACTTGCCCCCTGTCCAATAAGATATTGCCAAGGGGTAGTCCTTGTAATATATTATATTGGCCTCTAGGGGCTGCATTGTATAATGTCTATGAGCCCTGGGCCGTCTTAGCTAGCCCTTAGGCTGCATTCACACCTAGGCGTTTTGTCGCCCTACCCCCGACGCTACAATACGCCGGACCGTCGGATTTACATTATTCTCTATGGAGATCGTTCACATCTCCTAACGCCGTACGTCGAAAGAACGCCGAACGCCGAAATTCAAACAAGTCCCGGACCCTTTTCCGACGCGCGTATCGGGCGGCTTCAGCGTTCCGCATAGCCGACAATACAATGTAAAAAAAAAACGCAGTTAAAAACGGCGCGTTTTGTCGCCGCAAAACGCCTACGCGAAGGTGAGAATGCAGCCTTATTCTCTTTGAAGCCTGTAATCACACATATCACACCAAGGTGGGCTTGAGCCAAGTCCTTGTTACTAACTTTCAGATGCAGGTTCTGATATGCTAGAAAGCTTTGATGTTAACTGGTTACATTCCATATTCCAGACACCTGGTTGTAACAACCAGAAAGAAAACGCCATAGTTCTTATTTCAAACAAATCTTATATTATGAAATAAACATATTGCCTTCCAAGAATTTGTATCAGTGGGAGGAGTAATTCCCCATTTTTGGTATCAGTGGGAAGAATAATTCCCATCATTGGTGTCAGTGGAAGGAATAGTGCCCCATCTAAGGTGTCAATGTAATGAATAGTGGTCCATCCTTGGTGTCCGTGGAAGGAATAGTGCCCCATCTAAGGTGTCAATGTAATGAATAGTGGTCCATCTTTGGTGTCCGTGGAAGGAATAGTGCCCCATCTAAGGTGTCAATGTAATGAATAGTGGTCCATCTTTGGTGTCCGTGGAAGGAATAGTGCCCCATCTAAGGTGTCAATGTAATGAATAGTGGTCCATCCTTGGTGTCCGTGGAAGGAATAGTGCCCCATCTAAGGTGTCAATGTAATGAATAGTGGTCCATCTTTGGTGTCCGTGGGAGGAATAGTGCCCCATCTAAGGTGTCAGTGGGAGGAATAGTGGTCCATCTTTGGTGTCCGTGGAAGGAATAGTGCCCCATCTAAGGTGTCAATGTAATGAATAGTGGTCCATCTTTGGTGTCCGTGGAAGGAATAGTGCCCCATCTAAGGTGTCAGTGGGAGGAATATGGCCTCAGAGCCGCAGATTGGAGATCACTGGTCTAGCACATAAACTCAACATTGACCAATGAGGCCACCCATGACTTAAGGAGCAAATAACAAACCATTGGTATCAGAAGGAGCAGGCCACAGTGCAACTATCTGATCACAATTTGTTTCACAGGGTTCCTTGGGTTTTCAGGAGCAGCTAAGAATGTGTTCACGTATCTTCACATATAATGGGCAAGCTTCCCATGAAAAACAAAGCTAAAGGTTAGATTTATGACATAAACTTTGTTGTTTCTAAGCATCCCCCCAGCTTCGGAGACTGAGACAAAGACATAACAGTTTATATTTAAAGATCTGAACAGCTCACCCACTGGGAACTGTATAAAACATTTTGATTAGACCAGTCCTGATATGTGCCAATGTTCGTACATGTATTAATGCAAATATCTTTGCCTTGTTTGTTTTTCCATCATGCTCCTAGGCATCTGGAATGAGATTTTCTGCCCTTTTCTGCTAGTTTTAAAGAAATCTGATAATTGCGTACCATTCTTGTCACCTGTATAAACATATCAACCAAGAGAGCCTGTCCACGCCAGCTTGGTTAGACCGTTATGTATAACTGAGGCTGCATAGCTCTGTCCTCATTACTCTTCCCTTGGAATGTATTTGTTGCTATTTTTGAAGCAATTAAATATTCCGCTGATTAACTTCTTTTCAGTTCCACTGAAGCCGGGCTGTTTAAAGCGCCTTAGCTGAATAAATTGAATGTACTTGGTCTCAGTTTGCATTTTTGTATTAAATGGGATGTAGTCCCAGATATACTGTATTTTTTCAAGCTAAAATGTATCTAAAAACCAAAACTTTTCTTAACATTTTGGATAAGTGGCAGGGGCGGACTGACATCTCATGGGGCCCCCGGGCAATAGAAGATTATGGGGCCCCTGGGCTTACAGGTGGCCACCACGCCAAGAGGCAGTGCAGAGGCGGGGCAGCTAAAATCTCAGGATTTTCACATCAAAAGCATGTCGGTTTTGGACATATCAGGGACAGATGTAAAAAAAACACAGATTTTTACATACTGTCCCTGGTTTTACTGAGCCTGGCAAACCTAATGGGGCCCCCTAGTTGCATGGGGCCCTCGGGCAGTGCCCGAGAGCCTTAATGTTCAGTCCGCCCCTGATAAGTGGTGAAGGGTTAGAGTCTGCCAGATTTGTATTACCTTCTGTATCCCTGCTGGACAGATTTACCCTCTCCATTTATCCTGGTCGTTGTTACTGGAAATGAAAGTGAGGAAAAATCCCAAATTTTAAGATGTCTCTGTAATAGGAAAAATCATCCAATGGAGAAACTTGTTCTGGAGAAAACTTTCTAAATGGGGAATTTTTTCTCTTGGGAGTGATATTCTCTCTCTTCGAATATCACTTTTAAGATTGAAACTATTCCAAATGACAAACTGATGTAAAACAATAAAACGTTTATTCGTTTATTAATTCCCTACTCTTTTTCAAAATGTATTAAAAAGGCCTTTGATAAATTGTAAATGTTACGTCATGTACAAGTGCAACTTCAAGGGCTTATTCAGACCTGGGTGTACTGGTGCATTGCTTTTTTGTGCATTAACGTGTGATGCGTTTACAAGTACAGATTTGTGCTGTTGACAAAAGACGTCAACAGCGCGGACCTGAGCTGCCGGGGTCACATCTTTGGACGTCAATATTGTTGTAATTCCCCGCACGCGCCACTGGGTGGCGCGCAGCGGGGAAAAACAGTGCCGTTGCATCACCGAGGATTCGATGCGTGTACCCAGCTGCCGCGGTGTCCACCAGGTACATGCGATCGGCAGTGACAGAGCAGGGACGTGGAGCTCTGTGTGTAAACACAGAGCTCCACGTCCTGTCAGGGAGAGAGGAGACCGATCTGTGTCCCTTGTACATAGGGACACAGCATCGGTCACCTCCCCCAGACACCCCCCTCCCCCCACACAGTTAGAACACACCCAGGATACACATTGAACCCCTTCCTCACCCCCTAGTGTTAACCCCTTCAATGCCAGTGACATTTATACAGTAATTAGTGTATATTTATAGCACTGGTCGCTGTATAAATGTGAATGGCGCCAAAAATGTGTCAAAAGTGTCCGATGTGTCCGCCGTAATGTTGCAGTCCCAATAAAAATCGCAGATCGCCGCCATTACTAGTAAAAAAAAAATATTTAAAAAAAATCATAATTCTGTTCCCTATTTTGTAGGCGCTATAACTTTTGCGCAAAGCAGTCGTTTATTGCGATTTTTTTTTTTTTTACAAAAATACGTAGAAGAAAACGTATCGGCCTTAACTGAGAACATTTTTTTTTTTTTTTTAAATTGGGATATTTATTATAGCAACAAGTAAAAAATATATATATATTTTTAAATTGTCGCTCTTTTTTTGTTTATAACGCAAAAAATAAAAACCGCACGGGTGATCAAATACCACCAAAATAAAGCTCTATTTGTGGGGAAAAGAGGACGCTAATTTTGTTTGGGAGCCACGTCGCACGACCGCGCAAATGTCAGTTAAAGTGACGCAGTGCCGGGAGCTGAAATTTCGCCTGGGCACGAAGGGGGTTTATGTGCCCAGTAAGCAAGTGGTTAAAGCAGCCCTATCAAATGCACCGACTGGCAATGTGCCAAAACATAAAAAAAGCACATGCCCCATTTTTGGCAAGGCAGTGAACCACACACACGTGTTAGGGCTGTCCTGCCTTGGGGTGTCATTCAAAGTGTACGGCAACACATTGATGCTGCAATGCACTTCGTCAGAAAATTATGTGTATCGCTACCCCATTCAGGAGCCGCTGGTTGTTTTTGGGATCGGCGTATTAAGTTACCTTGTAATGTGTCTGTAAGTCACTGGGGCCCCTCTCGACATCAGGATGAAACTCTGCGCAGCATGCGATTCCAGCCAGATGGGCCATGCCGGCGGAGTCCGTGGATGCGTGCACCCTAAAGGTGGATGCCGCACCTGGAACCTGGACCCTGCGAAGAGAACCAAGAATCATGGCGTCTGTCCTAAATATACCCTCCCCCAGCATGCCTTGCGAGGTCCAACTCCTCTAATTGGCTGCTGGGAAAAAGTGGCTACGCCAGAACCCCTCTAGCCCCGCCTGTCGCCCAGGGATGGGATCGCATCCCTGGAGCGCAGACTGACCTACAGGACAGTTCTGGAATGACATATGCCAGAATTTAACAAATTATGAATGGGAGCCAAATAACTCTCCCATTCACCCACTAACTTTAGCGTAGTGCCCGTACTGAAAGTTAGGGGGCGCTGCATATGTTTTGGCACTTAGGGGTACATTTATAAAGCTGTTAATCTGACATTCACCAAACAATCACTGTAGATTAATATTTCAGGCGCATGTGTTTTAATTGCAGTGATTGATTCATTACCAGTAAATGTTTGGTGAAAGTCACATTCACCACTTATTACGGCACTCCAGGCCATTTTATGTGGCCCTCGCATCTCTCCTGCAGCTGCTGGAGAGCTCCAGCCTTCCTCCAGACCCCTACTTTAGGCTTTCAAGCAATGCATCCAGCTTCTTCCCAGCAGCAGCATAAGGAAAAGGTGGTGCACTGTGATGTAATGGGGGGTGGGGGACTCAACTTCTGATGGTGGGGTGGCTCCTGACATCTAATGAAAGGGGGTGATCTAATCTTACAGATACAACTGGCCCTTTTGAGGGCAATCATAATGCTGATGCGGCCCACGATGAAATTGAGTTTGACACCCCTGGTCTAGTGTGCATGGCTAACAAGGAGGGGAGTTTGTAGGCAGAAAAAATAAGAGCTCAAAAGAGCTTAAAAGCCTGTAGGAGCCGCTTCTTTAAACTCCTTTGAGCTGCAGAGTGCATGACCCTTTCAGTGATCATATTCCCTATACCCGTTTACTATAGGTGAAGAAAGAAAAGTAAAAAAATGACTGCTTTAAATTTGGAACCCTAGAGCTGCTATCAACGCAGCCACTCTGCAGCCTAAATACTTTTGCATTTAACAAAATGTAAATGTCATTGTATTCGTTTTGGTTGTTTTGTATTGGTTGAAAACCATGTTCTTGAAATTTTCCAAAAGTCAGGTTTGATGATCTGCTTTAGCCAAACAGCTGATAAGTAGCAGCCTGGTCCATAAGAAGTCTGCTTCCCTTCATCCCCTGCAAATATTGTGGAACACAAATAGCTGGGCTGAATACATTTAAACCCAGACACAATTAGACACGCTCAGTGGATTTGCGGCGGGCTTATTCAGCATGCAATCTATCTGTGCTCTCACTGCAGGTAATTTTCCTATTTGGATGGCGCACTAAAAATATCCCTTCTGTGCCCATGCTGGGATCCCTATTGTTCCATCTGCTCTGTGCACCGTCTTTCCATTAATATTTCATTCTTTAAGGTTGAAAGGATTCTTCCACCGGGCGAGCAATAAGTTGATGACCAACATAAGCACGCTCCATTGTATTATCCTAGTGATCAATAGTCATTGATCGGGTCATGTTAACCACTTCCAGACAGGGATGCTAAAAGGCTGGCAGCCCAAGGCTTATTAAATACTGCAGCTCAATGAGCACTGGTGATAAAAAAAAAATGCAACACAGATTAAAAAGGGTTGTGTCGTTGTATATTGAGTTCTTACATGATGACATGTTTGTTGTTGGACTTCATTCTGAAATACCAATAAAAATTTTGAACTAAAATCACTGCTCCTGAATCAGGATGCTTAAATAAAAAAATAAAAAATTCCTTTAAAAAAAAAAGAAGGGTTGTGTAGACAAAAGCCTATTTGTGTGCGGACATATGGGTGTTCATTTTTTCAGATAAGATAGCCTGCACCTGGATGATAATTGCAAGGCCTGCCACTGATAATAATACATAGTCACAGAGTTATTGGGAGAGATTAGGAGGAACACCGTGGACCACACTACATGGAAGATTGTGGTTGACTCCATTCTCAGCCAGGGTTCTGTGGAATAGTAGGGTTCCTCTAGAGCAGTGGCGGCTGGTGCTCAAATTTTTTTGGAGGTGCGCAAACAAACAAAAAAAAAAACATCAATTGCAGCCTCACTGTGCCTATCAATTGTTGCCACTGTGCCATTAAACGCAGTCACTGTGCCATCAAACGCAGCCACTGTGCCATCAATTGTCGCCACTGTGCCATCAAATGCAGCCACTGTGCCCATCAATTGTCGCCACTGTGCCCATCAATTGTCGTCACTGTGCCCATCCATTGTCGCCACTGTGCCATCAAACGCAGCCACTGTGCCATCAATTGGCGCCACTGTGCCATCAAATGCAGCCACTGTGCCCATCAATTGTTGCCACTGTGCCTATCAATTGTCGCCACTGTGCCCATCAATTGTCGCCACTGTGCCATCAATTGTCGCCACTGTGCCATCAATTGTTGCCACTGTGCCATCAAACGCAGCCACTGTGCCCATCAATTGTCGCTACTTTGCCATCAAACGCAGCCACTGTGTCCATCAATTGTCGCTACTGTGCCATCAAATGCAGCCACTGTGCCATCAATTGTCACCACTGTGCCATCAAATGCAGCCACTGTGCCCATCAATTGTCGCCACTGTGCCCATCAATTGTCGTCACTGTGCCCATCCATTGTCGCCACTGTGCCATCAAACGCAGCCACTGTGCCATCAATTGTCGCCACTGTGCCATCAAATGCAGCCACTGTGCCCATCAATTGTCGCCACTGTGCCCATCAATTGTCGTCACTGTGCCCATCCATTGTCGGATTGCCCCATCAAAAACCGCCAGTTTGCCCCCCTGCCCGACAGCCGTCCTCCTCCACGCTCCCTCGATGTCTTCTCCCGCCCTTGATGTCGCTTCAGCCAATCAGGTGACCAGTAACCAGACCCTGTGAACCTGATTGGCTGAGACGCGTGCAGTGTTAACGAGGGAACAAACACCCTGTGCGCCCTCTGGTCAACCATTTGGAAGCCGATTAGAGCCCACAGGCTGTTATTGGGAAGCATATCAGAGCCAATGGCTCTGATAGACATTTCCAAAACACACCCACCTCTGTTATTCAGATGGCTGGCGCTCAACAGGGGGCCGGCCACCTGAATAGTGGGCGGCCGGCAGCGACAATACATAGATTCATGCAATGCATGAATCTATGTATTGTTGAGTGACTTGTGCAGGAGAGAGGGGGCGGCGCTCCTGCGCCCACTATGGACGCACCGCCACTGCTCCAGAGGTTTGCTAGAGGTTCCTTTTACTGTGGCTGATTGACCTCCATCTGGTGATGCCTGCATACTTCCAGGACCAATTCTGCTTGGTTTAACCAGCAGAATGACACCACTATCTTTTTCTCTGTCTGTAGGGGCTTTGTTCTTCCTTCTGACCATGACCATCAATGTAGGGAGCATTTCCCTATTTACCCAATGTTATCAGTTTTAATAAAAGTTCCCAGAGAACTGAAAAATTATTTAAGGGGTTTCTATAAGATAGAAAGTTTGAGAACGGCTGGTGTAGCCTATGGAGAGAATGTTGTAACACAAAGGGGAGTCAACTGCAATCCAGCTGGAGTGAGACCAGGCTATTTGCACGGGGCCACTGATAAGGCAGTAAAGCCAGCCCTCCTGTACTGGGCCCAGGCCCCATCAGTTCAAAAGGGGGGCCCAGGCACCTGCTGAGCAGGGGGGCCAGCTGTACTGCCTTACTGCAGACATCGATCCTCTTCTACCTTCCCCTGCAGGGCTGCTGGCTTCTCTTCCGCTCCCTCCCTCAAGATGTGCTGTAGGGGGAAAGTTCCAGCATCTGCGCCCCTATCCCTCTGCTTTCCCTTTCCCCCCCACAGTTTGGCTGGCATCCCTCCTCACCTGCCAGCAGCTACTGTGGGCTTGGGTGACCACATTTCAAAACTACCATTCAGGGACACCCTCCCTTCCCAAAAATCAGCTTGTGCTGTAACGAATCACAGCACAGTGATTGGACACAAGAGGCGGGATTTATGATTTCTCCAATCACAAGCAGGGGGCGGGATTGTGCTCTTCCAGGCATTCCCGGCCAGGACAAGTACTGTCAGTGAGTAAAGCGGTGATGTGGCGGCTTTTTTGGGGGCATCAGATTGGCACAGGGGGTGGCTGTGTCATTTTCATTCCGGGACACTGTATTGTCCTGGAATGAATGTGCCCGGGACAGACCTGCAACAAAAGGACTGTCCCCAGCAATCCGGGACACATAGTCACCCTACTGTGGGCACACAAGGGGATGTTTCAGGATGGAGGGGGGAGGAAGGGGGCTGGTAAACATGGGGGTTGGGGGGGCCTGTCAGGTAGGCAGTATGGGGACCCTAATTTTTACCAGCAGCCCTGTATATTAGGCATGTGCAAAAGTGAAAAATTAGTTTCGTTTCGTTTCGTTTCAATTCGTCATTTAATACATTTCGTTAAGTTAGGTTCGTTACATGTGTTGAAATCGTTTTCGGCATTCGTTCGTTTTCGACTGAATTTCGAAAAAAAACGGTCGAAATCGAAAATATTTCAACCAGATTAGAAAACAAATAGTCTCTTTTCGAATAGAATTTTTTTCGAATGAAATCCGAAAATATATATATATTTTTTTTTTTTAGTCCGCGGGTATTCGATTCGGAATTCGGAAAAAAAAAAAAATTCGATTTCGACCATTTTTTTTTTCGAAATTCGGTCGAAAACGAACGAATTCGGAAAACGGTCGAAATATTTCGCTAATATAGCAATTCGGGAATTCGTATGCATCCGAATGTCCGAATAATGGAAAATTCGTCCGAATTTCGATTCGGAACGAAACAAAATGCACATGCCTACATATGCACCTTGTTTATTTTGTTTCTGCTCCCCTTAAAATTAAAGCAGATCTTCACTGCATCTGACCACCACAAACCAAAATAAATGTTTAATTCTTAAAGCAAACTCCCCCATCAATATATGTCTCCATGCTTTATGCTGGTGAGAAATCACTTTAAAAAAAATGACCCCCTAGCATTTCTGGCTGTGGCCATCTTGAGGGCAGATGATTAATGCAGCATTTACTTCCTGGAGTCCACCTGCCCTTAGCTCAATCATGCATGCAGGAGGGTGTGCTTAGATGAGAAAACCCCTCCTCCTCTCGCCCCCTCCTGAAGACTTTGCCTAGGCAAGAATCCAGGAGGTAACTAAAGGAATGTAAAAACATGTTTTGTTAATGGATAAATATGCTATACTTTCCTATCTATTTACTAATGTTAGGAGCATGAGGATTAAAAATAATCAATATTGATTGGGAGAGTGAAGTTTAATTTTAGCACACTGCTTCACTATGTTTTATTTAAAGTGCAAATATATAAATATATCTGTTTTTGGTAAGATTGTGGATACATCTAACCCATTTCCAGTGCTATCACTTTAAAACAATGAAATGTATTTGTACATATAAATAGCATTAGTACCTGTAATCTGTCTTGATATCAGCTTTCTGTCAGCAGTTACACAACATCAATACAAAAGAAATCCTGTGCTATTGTGATAAATGTGACCCAAAAAAAAAAAAAAAATTAGCACAATTTCCAAAGCAAATAGTATTCAGACAACATAGCACTGTACTGCAAAAATATGTACAGTATCTCACAAAAGTAAGTACACCCCTCACATTTTTGTAAATATTTTATTATATCTTTGAATGTGACAACGCTGAAGAAATGACATTTTGAGTAGTGAGGGCCAGATTCTCATAGAATCACGCTGGCGTAGCGTAAGGCATTTACACTACGCCGCCGCAACGTAACAGAGCAAGTGCCGTATTCTCTAAGCACTTGCTCCGTAGTTTGCGGAGGCGTAGAGTAAATCGCCCAGCGTAAGCCCGCGTAATTCAAAGGGGGCGGCTTGTATTTAAATTAAGCGCGCCCCCGCGTCGAACGAACTGCGCATGCGCCGGCCGGGGAAAGAGCCCAGTGCGCATGCTCCAGCTCACGTCGGAAAGCGTCGTGGAAACCGACGTCAAAACGACGTGACCGTCACTACGCAATGCCCTATTCGCGAACGAGTTTGTAAAACGACGTAAGCGACGGAAAAAGCCGACGCTGACCCGACGCCATACTTAACATGGAATCCGACGGCACCCGACGGTACTTCGTAAGGTTACTCCTCATAGAAGCAGGGGTAACCTTACGAGTTCGTAAACGACGTACGCGACGACGGGGCGGGGTAAAAGCGATCGGGAATCGGCGTAGTAGCCTCATTTGCATAGGCAAATGAGAAAACAACGTAAAGGCCACCTAGTGGCCGGAGTTGTCATTACAACTACGATCCGCAAGTGTAATGGTATTACACTTGTCGGATGTTGAAGCGTATCTATGCCAAAGTGATGCTAAGCATCACTCGCATAGATACGAGCCAAAAAAAACAGCGATACGACGGGGTATCTGAGATTCTCCGTTGTAGCGCCGCTGAGAATCTGGCCCTGAGTGTACAGCTTGTATAACAGTGTAAATTTGCTGTCCCCTCAAAATAACTCAACACACAGCCATTAATGTCTGTCTCGCTGGCAACAAAATGGAGTACACCCCTAAGTGAAAATGTCCAAATTTTCCAGCACTGCATTAACCCTCTTGGGCTTGGACTTCACCAGAACTGGAGTCCTCTTCCACTCCTCCATGATGACATCTCTGTTAGAGACCTTGCGCTCCTCCACCTTCCTCTTGAGGATGCCCCACAGATGCTCAATAGGGTTTAGGTCTGGTGACACGCTTGGCCAGTCCATCACCTTTACCCTCAGCTTCTTTAGCAAGACAGTGGTTGTCTTGGAGCTGTGCCTAATTGAGGCAGGTGTTTTGGCTGGTTTCGGTACCAATACTGACACGTGTGCCAGATTTTAGGTAATTCTTACTACCGCCATATTTAGAATCTGTCGCTATGGCTGTGACAAATTATCAATGGATAACCAACCAGTTCCGAGTTCAGAAAACGGGTGGTAATTAAAGGATCACTAAAGGAATTTTATTTTAGCTAAATAGCTTCCTTTACCTTACTGCAGTCCTGGTTTAATGTCCTCATTGTTCGTTTTTTGCTTTGAAGTTGCTGTAATTCTGCTCTGATCTCCACACTTCATGTTTGTCTGGCTCCTTATAAAAAAAATCTCATGGCAGCTTTTCACTGTGGTCCAAGCTGTCATTACTGTGTGTCTAAAACTCCTCAGAACCAATCAGATTCATTTTAAAAACAAAACACTGCCCTGGATTTGTTTGTTTTTGTTCTGTGTGTCTCTCTACTTCACAGAAACATGAAACCAGTTTAAAAGTGAAACTAAACTGCAGGCACATTATATGATTGATTTTTATCTATTTTTAATAATTTTTAAAAGGAATCAGTTAACTTTTATGTCTCTATACCCTGTAAACAGTCATTTCAGCCAAAACATTTTTTTCCTTTAGTGACCCTTTAAGACAAACTCTGACCTGGCATACAGGGAGTCGGAGTCGCCATTGCCTAGAGTCATGAAAATTGTCATTAAAGGTTGCTAGGATGCAAGCAGCTACCAGCTTCCTAGCAACTGATGGCTCATTCCAAGCCCAATCAGCTGCCAGCTGAGAGATTCCCAAGCCCAAAGCTAAATGTAAACAAAAGGAGATATTTGCTGATGTCATATCATATGTCATATGCAAATATGGCAATAGCCCTATAAGGGCACTAATGAGTCACATGAGTGGTAAACCTCATGAGGAACTAATCTCAACGTTTCCTGTCGGGCTCCACCCACCCAATTCCTTGCCTGTTCGATGCTGTGTGCTGTTAATCAAATCAAGGCGGACTTAATAAGGAGCTAGTCTCATTTCTCCAGCAAGCTCTACCCTTCATACTACAAATATCCTTGGCCATGGGTCTGTCTCTGTGACTGGGGAGGGAGATCAGATATGAACACCACTTCCACTAGCTATCCAGCTAGTAGGTTTTTAAAAGAACATTCGTACAAACATTGGCGTGGAAATCCTCAACGACTTGTCCATTGCCATTCAAAAGGACTGAAAAGTTTAGTTCACCTTTACAGAAAAAATGTAAAGGTGAACTAACATCATACACCCACCTCTCCCCCTGTACCCGCTGTACTTACCTCCGGGAATGCAAAGGCTCCAGAAGCTGGGCTTCTGAAACAGACCTGATAAATTCACTGTGATAGCACTGACCAATCAGAATTGATCTGGTCCATCCCAGAAGTGCTGCACAGAGAAGTGGAAGGAGACTGTGAATTTCAAATCTGTGGGCTGCTGGACCGGCTGCAGGAGCACTGACAGCTCAGGATCCAGAGGTAGGGTCGGGGGTTAGAGGGTGTCCGATGTTAGTTCACCTTTACATTTCCATTTTCAAGGTGAAATAACATTTAAAAGAGAATTTGCTTTTAACATTTCAATTTTAGAGTACCGTATTTATCGGCGTATAACACGCCCCCTAACTTTAAGGCCGCGTACACACGAGCAGACAGATTTGTTCAAATCGGTCGGTCCGACTGATTTGAACAAATCTGTCTGCTGGGGACGTATTGGTTTGATCGTGTACACACGATCAAACCAAAATCCCTGCCGCCAGATGGCGCGGTGACGTGGCAGTGACGTTGACGCCGCCACGTCACCGCACCAGGAACTAAAACACTTCCGCGCATGCGTCGAAACCATTCGGCGCGTGTGCGAGAAGACATGTCTGCTGGTTAGCGTACTAACCAGCAGACATGTCGGGTGGACGGGTTCCCAGCCGACAGATTTCAAAGCATGCTTTGAAATCTGTCGGGTGGCCAAATCCGTCGGCTCGCCCGTACACACGGTCGAATCTGTCTGCTGGGACGATCGGGCCGACCGTTTCCAGCAGATAGATTTGATCGTGTGTACGCGGCCTTAGAAGGAAGTTTCAGGACTTTCCACAGCCCCTGCATATAACACGCAGGCACAGTTTACCCTCTATTTTCAGGGTAAAAAAGTGAGTGTTATACGCCAATAAATACAGTAATTGGACTTTCCTGAATGAAAATCACATACACTGCTAGAAATGTGTTTGTTTATGGAAACTAATGTTGAATTGACCCCATTAAAAAAATTCTACTAGTGTGTGGCTAGTTTTAGACAGATTCATGTACCTGTTCCTGATCGACAGACACCAACAGATTTGGTGGGGAGGTGCGAAGAAAATTTAAAGGGGGTCAATACCACTCAATAAATGATCCCATTGTACTGTATCTTGAGTTCAAACACCACCTTGGACTTCTTCTGAAATACAAGAGGATTATAACTTGTGCTTTATGAATCTAGGCAGAAAATAACTCCTAATGTATTACCATTTATTATTATTATTTTGTGAGTCTACTTGTTTGCTTTTAACCCTTTGACTTTTTTTTATTTCCAAAGCTAAGGACGGCAATAAATCACATTTGAGTAGGTGGTGATAATATATAATATGAGAATGACAGAGACAGCATGTTTTTTACACAGCAAGGCCACCATTCATGCAGAGTAGTCCATCTTCTACTCACTGAACTGTATACGTCTTCCTGGTAAGATCTCCTCTTTGATCTTTATAAGGAGTTATTAACCTCTGATATTTGAGAAGAAATTCAAGGCGGTAGGAAAAGTATTTTGTGTGAATGTGGTTGGCGCAAGTGGAATAATTAAATATACAAAATAAAATTGGAAAAGCTTATGGGTGTGCTGCAATTTAAAGAAGACAGGTATTGCTTCATATATACAGTATATATATATATACATACACACAGTTAGGTCCATATATATAGTTGGACACAGGCACAATTTTGTTTTTTTCAGGTATTTACCAAAACATATTCAGGCTATAGTTCTATATGGATATGGGCTGAAAGTGCACGCTTTCAGGTTTAATTTGAGTGTATGTACATTGGGGATCGAAAGTTTGGGCACCCCAGGTAAAAATTTGTATTAATGTGCATAACGAAGCCAAGGAAAGGTGGAAAAATCTTCAAAAGGCATCAAATTACAGATAAGACATGCTTATAATCAAAATCATAATGTAAAAAAAGTTAGATTTTATTTCCATCATTTACACTTTCAAAATGACAGAAAACAATAAAATGGCGTCTGCAAAAATGTGGGCACCCTGCAGAGTTAATATCTTGTACTGCCCCCTTTGGCAAGTATCACAGCTTGTAAATGCTTTTTGTAGCCAGCCAAGAGTCTTTCAATTCTTGTTTGAGGTATCGTTGCCCATACTTCCTTACAAAAGGAAGTTCTTCCAGTTCTTTGAGATATCTGGGCTGTCTGTCATGCACTGCTCTTTTAAGGTCTATCCATAGATTTTTAATTATGTTGAGGTCAGGAGATTGTGAAAGCCATGGCAAAACCTTCAGTTTACGCCTCTTGAAGTAATCCCCTGTGGATTTTGAGGTGTGTTTAGGATCATTATCCATTTGTAGAAGCCATCCTCTCTTTAACTTCAGCTTTTTCACAGATGGCATCAAGTTACCATCCAAAATTTGCTGACATTTTATTGAATCCTTTTTTCCTTCTACTCGTGAAATGTCCCCTGTGCCACTGGCTGTAATACAACCCCAAAGCATGATTGATCCACCCCCATGCTTAACAGTTGGACAAAGGTTCTTTTCATTAAGTTTTGTGCCCTTTCTTCTCCAAACGTACCTTTGCTCATTCCAGCCAAAAAGTTATATTTTAACCTCATCGGTCTAGAGAGCTTGTTTCCAAAATGCATCAGGCTTGTCTATATGTTCATTTACAAAGTTCAAACGCTGAGGACATAGAAGAGGTTTTCTTCTGATGACTCTTCCATGAAGACCATATTTGTACAAGTATCTCTTTATAGTGGAATAGTGTACCACAACTCCAGTGTCTGCCAGATATTTCTGGAGGGATTGTGCAGTCAGACATGGGTTTTGAATTGCTTTTTTCACAATCCTGCGAGCTGTTCTGTCTGATATTTTTCTTGGTCTTCTAGATCTTGCTTTAACTTCCACTGTTCCTGATGACTGACACTTCTTAATTATTCCGAACATTCCGAACAGAGGATATTGACATCTGAAAATGCTTTGCTATCTTCTTATAGCCTTCTCCAGCTTTGTGAGCGTGTCATGTCCCGGGGTGTATTCGAACCTGGGTCTTCCTGGTCTTAAACCATAGCCTTACCTGATGTGCCACAGAAGAGATCTAGGCCTTGGGAATATCCTTATTGTGTTCAACACACACCTCGGACTCACTAGCTCCACCTGCTGCCAGCTGTGGACAATTTTCATTCTGGACAGCCTTTAAATAGGAAGTGAGGTCATCACTCAGCGCCCGTTTATTTGGATTACTTCCTGGGTGTTTTGTCTTCAGTGATCTGCATTGTATTGAACTCCTGCCTGATATCCCGACTATTCTACAGCCTGCTGATTTTGTACTTTACCGCCAGATCGTGTATGACCTTTGCCTGCCTGACCCTTCTCCGGAATCCGATTGTGAACTATTTTGCCTGATCCGTTGCCAACCGTATCTGCCTGACGACGCTTTGCCTGGATCTCCAGCATACCTGTTCCACTTCGGACACTACCTTTTACAGGTACCTTACAGAGCGTCAACTATTTTCAGTTTCAGTTTTCTAGACAACTGCTTAGAAGAACCCATGATGCTGATTGTTGGGGCAAGGTCAGATGAGTCTGGGCATTTAAAACCTTTGAGATTGACATCACCTGGACTTCCCAGATGATGATTGAGAACAATCCATGACACTGGCAGGTCTCAGCTTTGCAAAGGGGGCAGTGCATGCTATAAATTCTGCAGGGTGCCCAAACTTTTGCAGACGCCATTTTTTTATTTTCTGTAATTTTGAAAGTGTAAATGATGGAAATAAAATCTAACTTTTTTTGACATATTATAAGAATGTCTAATCTGTAATTTGATTCCTTTTGGAGATTTTTCCATTTTTCCTTGGCTTCGTTATGCACATTAATACAAATTTTTATCTGGGGTGCCCAAACTTTCGATCCCCACTGTATATCCAAATCGAAAGAAGGGTTTAGGAATTATAGCTCTTAAAAATAGCACCCCCCCCCTTTTTTTTCAAGGGTCCAAAGGTAATTGGACAATTGAATAAAAATCTGTTTCATGGCCAAGTATGGGCTACTCCTTTGTTATTTCTTCATCAATTAAGCAGGTAAAAGGTCTGAAGTTGATTCTAATGGCCCGTACACACGATCTGAATATCGTACGAAAAATGATGTCCGAGGAAGAATTGTACGATAATCGGATCCTTAGTACAGAGCTTTCAAGAGCCGATCATGACATTTCATCCGATATTATTTTCTTGTAGAATAGCAGATCGTACGATTTTCATTTAGTCAGTACAGTTGTTGTCCGAAAATACAATACAACACATGACATCACTTCCAATTATTTTTTCTGTCGTACGAGAATTTTTGTGACTTTAATAACCTATTTAATTTCTACTTGCAACTATTAAGCACGATAGTCGTACAATATTTGGATCGTGTGTACGGGGCATAAGTGTGGTATTTGCATTTGGAATCTATTGCTGTGAACCTACATAATGTGTTCAAAGCAGCTGTCCATGCAAGTGAAATAGACCATTGTAAGACTTCAAAAATTTAACAAATCCATTCGAGAGATAGCAGCAACATTAGGAGTGGCCAAAACAACAGTTTGGTACATTCTGAGGAAAGAAGAATACACTGGTGAGCTCAGCAACATAAAAAGGCCTGGAGGTCAACACAAGACAACAGTGGTGGATGATTGCAGGATCCTCTCTATGGTAAAGAAAAACCCATTCACAACATCCAGATAAGTGAAGGACACACTCCAGGAGGTGGGCACATCATTGTCAAAGTCTACAATCAAGAGAAGACTTCACGAGAGAAAATACAGAGGGTTCACCACAAGGTGCAAACCATTTATAAGCCTGAAGAATATTAAAGCCAGATTAGACTTTGCCAAAAATTCTTTCAACAGATGAAACTAAGAATAATCTGTACCAGAATGACGGGAAGAAAAAAGTGTGGAGAAGGCTTGGAACATTCAAAATCCAAAGCACACAACCTCATCTGAGAAACATGGTGGAGGCAGTGTGATGGCATGGGCATGCATGGCTTCTAGTGACCTCAGTGTCTTCCGCGGAGTGGACCGAAGCTGCCTCCCCCTCCTCTCTGTTTACATCCACACAGGAGGAGGGAGAGCCCAGGGGACATACACCACTGTTCGCTGTGATATCCGTCTGTGCTGTTCTGAGGTCTGTACACCACTATATGTAGATGTACATGTGCAGGGGGGAACTATGGGAGGGGAGAGGGGATCTATACTGATGCGGGGGTCTGCACTGAGGGGGGTGTCGATACTGATGGGGGGGTCTGCACTGAGGGGTATCTATTTTGATGGGGTCTGCACTGAGGGAGGGGGGGTCAGTACTTAGTGAGAATTTATACTGAGCAAAGCGGGTCTGTACTTAATGGGGATCTATACTGAGGAAGGGGGGTCTGTACTTAGTAATGGAGGTCTGTACTGGGGGGGGGGTCCATACTGAGGGAGGAGGGTCTCTACTGAGGAAGGGAGGTCTGTACTGAGGGAGGGGGTCTGTACTTAGTGGGGGGTCTATACTGAGGAAAGGGGGTCTGTACTTAGTGAGGGAGGTCTGTACCGAGGGAGGGGGGTCTGTACTGAGGAAGGGAGGTCTGTACTTAGTGAGGGGGTCTGTACTGAGGAAGGGGGTCTGTAATTAGTGAGGGGGTCTGTACTGAGGGAGGGGGATCTATACTGCGGGAGATGGATCTGTACTTAGTGGGGGTCTATAGTTAGTGGAGGGGGGTCTGTACTTAGTAGGGGGAGTCTATACTGAGGAAAGGGGGGTCTGTACTTAGTTAGGGAGGTCTGCACTGAGGGAGGGAGGTCTGTACTTAGTGAGGGGGTCTGTACTGAGTGAGGGGGGTCTGTAATTAGTGAGGGGGGTCTGTAATTAGTGAGGGGGTCTGTACTGAGGGAGGGGGATCTATACTGCGGGGGAGGGATCTGTACTTAGTAGGGGTCTATAGTTAGTGGACATGGGTCTGTACTTAGTGGGGGGTCTATACTGAGGAAAGGGGGTCTCTACTTAGTGAGGGAGGTCTGTACTGAGGGAGGGGTTCTGTACTGAGGAAGGGAGGGGTCTATATGGAGGAAGCGGGGGTTGTAATTAGTGAAGGGGTCTGTACTGAGGGAGGGGGATCTATACTGCAGGAGAGGGATCTGTACTTAGTGGGGGGGGGGGGTCTATAGTTAGTGGAGGGGGGTCTGTCCTGAGGGGGACTATGGTTGGTGGTTAAGTGGGGGGGTGACACCAATTTTTCAGCACCGGGTGACACCAACTGGAGTAGACTGCTATATACTGCTGATGAACAAAGGTATTTAGCAGATTATATTTACTAAAACTATTGCATTTCCATATTCTGTGTACTGTGGGAGACCAGATATAGTAACACTTTGGCCTCGTACACACGATCGGACATATCCGATGAAAACGGTCCGCGGACCATTTCCATCGGATATGTCCGATCGGGAGTTTGATCCGATGGCGTGTACACACCATCGGATCAAATTCCCCGCCGCCGGACGGCGCGGTGACGTGGCGGTGACGCGGCGGTGACGTTGACGCCGCCACGTAACCGCCACGTCACTGCACCAGGAAGTTAAACACTTCCGCGCATGCGCCAAATCCATTCGGCGGCGGCGCGGCGGTGGTGGGGGACGACATGTCTGCTGGTAAGTGTACTAACCAGCAGACATGTCGGGCGGACAGATTCCACCAGATAGATTTCAAAGCATGCTTTGAAATCTGTCGGGTGGAGAAATCTGTCCGCTAGCCCATACACACGATCAGAGATGTCTGCTGAAACGGTCCATCGGACCGTTTTCAGCGGACATATCCCCTCGTGTGTATGAGGCCTTTAAGTCTCGCCCCCATTATAAGCTCCTTCTCAATCCACAAAGCCACACCTCTTCCTCTTTCTCAGATATCCAGCTAGCATCATTGCACCTCTTTGCAGGGAACTAGAAGACAGGTGCAACGTGACATTCCCACTTTTTCTCACGCCATGGATAGTTTCCTGCCCCTGAATAGTTACTCCTTGCCTATCAAGTCATCTCTGTGGGTATATCTCCATCCTTGACAACAGGGTTTGTTTTTTCCAGAAATGCCTTAACGTTACAGCAAATTTGGGAACATTCGCCCCCTCACACAGGATTGCATGCCTCGGTTGTTGTATCAAATGTTCCAGCGTGAAGGGGGCGGACATTACATATTCATCAGTGTATTTTCGAACAGGCTGATTTACACAAATTTCCAGCCGTTCAGCGCTCTTCGCCTCGGCGGTAATACCCAGCATTGTTAAACGCTATCATTTCAGTCAATTTGCCTTTGTGAATCTTTAGATTACTGGTATCTGTGAGAAGCACAATACATGACAAAAAAAATGCAAGAACACGTTCTTGTGGAGCAAAGTGTAAACATCGAACAGCCTTGGTTATCAGGGAAACGTGACCAATTTCTAGATTCAATGTCATCGCCAGAACAAGCGTTGGAATGCTGTTATACAGTGCCCCCTGCTAGTCATAGACAATAATAAAAGTGCCGTATCTCCCATACTGAACATTCTGAACCTTTCATTCTCTCCCAGCCGTTCTCTCTGCCATTCCCTCTCTTCTCTATCAGAAAAGGTAACACCGCGCCACGTTGGTCCACGCTTGTCCAAAATCCACAGCTAGGTGCACATCCAACGGCCACTTTAATGATGAGATGTGGGGTTCCAGCACCTTGTACCTCTGGGCCCCTTTACATTACACAGCACACTGCATCTCTGGACCCCTTTACATTACACAGCACACTGCATCTCTGGACCCCTTTACATTACACAGCACCCTGCACCTCTGGGCCCCTTTACATTACACAGCACCTTGCACTCTGGACCCTTTTACATTACACAGCACCTTGCACTCTGGACCCCTGTACATCACATAGCACCACACCTCTGGATGAGATGTGGGGTTCCAGCACCTTGTACCTCTGGGCCCCTTTACATTACACAGCACACTGCATCTCTGGACCCCTTTACATTACACAGCACCCTGCACCTCTGGACCCCTTTACATTACACAGCACCCTGCACCTCTGGGCCCCTTTACATTACATAGCACCACACCTCTGGACCCCTTTACATTACACAGCACCCTGCATCTCTGGACCCCTTTACATTACACAGCACCTTGCACTCTAGACCCTTTTACATTACACAGCACCTTGCACTCTGGACCCCTGTACATCACATAGCACCACACCTCTGGACCTTAGGCCGCGTACACACGATCAAACATATCTGCTGAAACTGGTCCGCAGACCGTGTGTACGGCCTAGCAGACAGGTTTCCAGCAGACAAAAGTTTTAAAACATGCTTTAAAACTTATCTGCTGGAAAACTGTCCGTCGGACATGTCCACTGGTTAGTACGCCTAACCAGCGGACCCAAATCCCCCGCATGCGTCGAATGGATTCGACGCATGCATAGAAGCATTTTACTTCCCGGTTTGCGGACGTCGCGACGTCAACGTCACCGCCACGTCACCGCGCTGTCTGTCTGCGGGGATTTTGGTCTCCTCGTGTGTACGCGGCCTAACAGTTCTGGACCCCCTGCATGTTACACAGACCTCCCTACAGTACAGGGCCCCTCCCTATGGTGCAGACCCCTCCCTACAGTGCAGACCCCCTCCCTACAGTGCAGACACCCTCCCTACAGTGCAGACCCCCCTACATTACAGACCCCCTCTACAATACAGACCCCCCTACATTACAGACCCCCTCTAAAATACAGACCCCCCTACAATACAGACCCCCTCTACAATACAGCCCATACAGACCCCCCTACATTACAGAGAGGTGACCTGAGGACCACCGGGCATATGCCCGGTAAGCCCTAAGGCCAGTCTGGGCCTGTTTTTTTTTGGGGGGGACTTTATATGAGGCCAGGGCCTGAGCCGTAAAATGCCTCCATCCCTAGCGATATGACATAGGAGAGACTTCGGGACTTTATATGAAGCATGCGGGCATGCGGCAACATGAACAGAGAGTGACTGGTGGGTATACAATGGTAGATGGCCTAATCAGCCAATCACATGGCAGAAAATCAATGCATTTAGGTATCTAGACTTGCTGAAGTTCAAACCGAAGACCAGTATGGGGACTATAGGAGAGTCATGACGCCCACTAACACACAGCTCCTTTCTCTATCTGTAACGTAGAGAGTGTCCTGACTCTCCCGTAGTCCAAGGGAGGGGGCAAGCACGACACTCCACACCAGGGAGAAAGC
Organism: Rana kukunoris; assembly: GCA_029574335.1. Lineage (NCBI taxonomy): Eukaryota > Metazoa > Chordata > Amphibia > Anura > Ranidae > Rana > Rana kukunoris. Next base: position 28,038,965 of record CM056055.1, on the reverse strand, counting down.
CTTGCATTACTGTGTGTAGTTACAGACAGAAGAACAAGAAGTGAGGATTTCTCAGAAGAAATAAGGACATTTAAAATCAAAATCAAAGGATGAGGTAAGTGAAGGAGGACTGCACTAAGGTAAAGGAAGCTATTTAGGAAAAAACAATTGTCACAAAGCTCAAATCATCTCAACACTGGTTTCTTGAACATGACAATGAGGTCACTGTACTTTAGTGGCCTCCACAGTCACCAGTTCTCAATACAACAGAGCACCTTTGGGATGTGGTTGAACGGGAGATTTGCATTATGGCTGTGCAGCCAACAAATCTGCAGCAACTGTGTGATGTGAGGTGAATTATTTTGGGAACAAATTCATCTGGTGGAGAGGGAAGGACAGACTGGGGGACAGACTGATCTGAGGGGTAGGATTGTACTGGGGGACAGACTGATCTGAGGGGTAGGATTGTACTGGGGGACAGACTGATCTGAGGGGGGTAAATCCTGTGGTCCCGCGATCTTCGTGATTCGCGGTAAACCAACTCTGACCAACGCGTAACCCCCCCCGCTCAACAACTCCAATCTGCGGACCCCCCCCCCCTCAACAACTCCAATCTGCGGAACCCCACCCGCTCAACAAACAACTTCGATCCGCAGACCCCCCCGCTCAACAACTCCGATCCGATCGGCACCGTCCCCCCGTCCCCCCCCTGCTCAACAACAATTGTCCCTCATTCTGAAGTTGAAAATTTGGGAGGTATGGGATTGTACTGGTGGACAGACTGATCTGAGGGGTAGGATTTTTCGAGGGACTGTCCCTGATTTGGAGCAATGTCCCTCTGTCCCTCATTCCTCTTCATCTGTCCCTCATTTTGGTCTGTTCTATATATTTGCATATAAAATGCACTTTTTATATATCAAACAGTGTTTCCCAGCGCTAAACCTTTCATCTTATTTCTAAATTGCGGCATTTGTGATTTCCAAAAGCCAATATAAAGGAATAGTAGTGGTAAAAAAAAGCACTTGGGTGTTTAACCAATCTTGTTTTTTTTGTACAATTCTCCTTTAAGGGGGCGTGGCAAAGGGTGTGTCTTATACCTGCATACTTTTGCTGATAGGTGTTCCTCATTCCCATCTCAAAAAGTTGGGAGGTATGGCATTGTCTCGGGGGACAGACTGACCTGGGGGATTATGCTGGGGGATAGATTGTCGTGGAATGGAGGATTGTATTTGGGAAATGACTGACCTGGGGGCAATAAATTGGGGGACAGATTAACCTGGAGGGGGAAGGATTATACTGGGGAACAGTCTGACCTGGAGTGGAGGTTGTACAAGGGGGACAAAAATATTATTTTACGCTTCATGTGAAAAAGTGTACACAGAGCAACACCACTAAACATTGGAATATTGGATGTCAAAATCTATATATACACATACAATGAGTGCGCACCCACACAAATAAAAGTCCGCAAATATCTAGTGAAAACTTCTGTAGCAGTATGATCTACAAACATAAAGCACCGTTCCTTCTAGCATTGCTGGGTATTTGTCCTCAATAGTGCTCAATGTATCCAGGGACATCCTATTTGTGTACCCAATAAAAGGATTGTGCACCGAATAGTTCCCCCGCTAAGATAATTGCTTTGCACAATTGTGTGCCAGAACTACATATCCCAGAATTCTTTGCTGTCATCTGAAGATTGCCTGGAGTAGTTGTAAAAGCAACCAAAGCCCTCATGGAGGCTTTCTTCCTCCTGACCTCTTCGTGCAACAGAGAGAGAGAGGTTGCGGCCTACCCCGCAGAGTCGTACTTCCAACCCGTGGCCTGAGGGGCCTAGCTCTGTTGTTTGCTGTCGGACATCCTTTCCAGCACCACTCCAGTTGCCTGTCTATTGGCGTCTGTGGCAGCTTCACTTTGGGAGATCGAGACAGGTGATTTGATGCACAGGTGTCGCTACACGTGTTCCTGTCTGGAGGACATCAGAATGGTCTGGTCGTTGGTGAGAGGGCTAATTGCTCGACCTTTGTCCATTCTTTACCACCATCATATTGAGACACTTTGCACAGACATCTTTACTCCAAGAACTATTTTACTGCATTACTTGAACACTGTGCTCAGACACCTTTAGCTTTCTTTATTGTGAGGAATCCACCATTTTCTCTATACTCAAACGGATAACCATTAACAAGCTCCAACTAGCCGGTAAGGAACATCAGATCTCCAACGAGGATTGTATTGCCATACTTATACAAAGGCCCCTATATTATTCCTCTCTTGACCAGCCCTTCCTTTCTAGGATAACGTGTAGACTGACCAGGTTCCATCTATTATAGTGGGGATCTCCAAACTTTTTAAACAAAGGGCCAGTTTATTGTCCTTCAGACTTTAGGAGGGCCGGGTTGTGGCCAGTAGGGGCCGAAAATGTCACGGGCGCGACATGAGAATAAATATGACCTCAGGGTTGGTGGTCAATAGGAGTAGAAGTAGTGCCCCTATCAGTAAGGAATAGTATCCCATCATTGGTATCGGTGGAATAAATAGTGCTCCATTGTTGGTGTCAGTGGAAGGAATAGTGCCTCATATCAGTGGGAGGAATAGTGCCCCAAAGGCCAGATAAAGGCTAGCAAAGGGCCACATCTGGCCCTCTGGCCACAGTTTGGAGACCCCCTGTTCTATAGTGTGACAGTATAAGCAGTTAACAGAAACATCCAACAGGGGGTGACATTAAATCTAAAGGAAGTCTATATATATATATATATATATATATATAATGTACAGGGCTGGACTGGGATAGAAATTTGGCCCTGGACTTCATCCAGGCTGGCCCACTTTGACAGGTCTCTCCCATGGCGGCTGCACAACTCACGCACCCCCCCCTCCGGCCACCCAAGCCCCCTCTCCCCCTTCACTAGCCACTAGCCATTCTACTTTATTAGAGTAGAATGGCTGGCACTGGTACTCTTATAGGCAGTACCAGTGGGGAAGCTAGACATTATTTCACCCGGGGCAAAGAATCAGTTCGGTGCCCCCCCTTATGGGGCAAGATTAGGCAGAAGGGAGAAACTCCCAAGCCATAGCTGTTGAGTCAGCTGTCTGTCCCCTCCCTCATGCTCCTCTGTCATCTCCCCTACTCCTCTGGTCCTCCCCCTGCTTCTTTGTTCCCCCCAGGTGAGCACTGCGAGGAGGGAGAGGAGGTGAGCGTTGCGGGGAGGGAGAGACAGAGGAGCGGAGGGGGGCGGCAGTCCACTGTCACTGAAGCCGGCCCACTGAGCCATCGACCCACCGGGAAACTCCCTGTAGTCCCAATGGCCGGTCCATCCCTGTATATGTATGTATATAGCATTGTCGTTGTTAAACACTGTATTGTGCCTTTGGGAGGAAATGTTTATTACTTCCTCTTTTTAACAAATTTTACATTTACTTGGTGCAAGTAAAACATCTTTAGAACCTAATCACCTTGAGTTGTTTTATTATTGCCACACAGTGCTGCCAGGATATCTGAACCCAGAGTGTCAGGTGGGTTGGGAGGTTCCCTTGGTCATGGCCATGCAGATAAGCAGGTAATTCTCAGCAGTCCTATAGGGGGCCGTGCTACACTTCAGTAATGTGCAAATCTTCTTAAAAACAGTATGATCCAGGAACAAGTGAAAACATTCAACACTCCATGAATGTATCTTGAAGAGATGACCAAGACACTTGTGCCCTTCACCACAAATGAGATTGGCCTCTTACCAGATATGGAAGATCCCCACCACAGAGATCAGCCAGGCATGTAACAGGCCCTCAAACATGCATCAATGGCAATAGCAGGACACCAACTTCCGGCTTCAATGATTCCAAGGATTCGCATTCGTGGAGGAGACCCGAGGCCACACACTTAAGTGTAAAACCGCAAAACTATTTATTTAAAACAAGACAGGTACTTGACAGAGGTAAAGGAAATACAGCATGTACAAATGCCTTGCCGCTGGCCACATGGGGAGCGTGCTGACATCATAAGTTAAGCCCCACCCAACATGTTTCGCCATTTAATTGCTTTATCAGGGAACAGGAAATGCCAGTGCAGCCACCTGCATTGTTCCTACACAGCTGCTAGGGAGACTTTCTTGATAAGTTACAAGACAAAGAGGGGTCTTTTTCTAATTAAAAAAAAAATCAAAATCGCAGTGTAGATGTCTCAAGCATTCACACGGCCATCAGGGACAATCCCTGTATTTTGTCTGTTTATTTTCTTTGATCATCAGCTCCATCTAAGGGCCCTAATGCAGTATTTTTCTGATTGGGGAATTTTAAGGAAAATACTGCATTATGGCCTTTAGATGGAGCTGACGATCATAGGAAATGAACATATTTTTATGGATAGACCCCCATAGTTGTGAAAGTGGGAATGCATGCACCATTGTTAAAGCTTAAAAAACTGCCCACACAGTGTGGAGGGAGGTCCACTGCAAATCCAACGTTTTTATTCCCCAGAATTCAGTCTTAAAGTAAAACTAAAGGCAAATCTTTTTTTTTTTTTTACGTTTTGGACAGCGTGAAGATGGGTTAGAACTCCAGTCAGGTTCTATCGCTGTATGTGCCGCTGTTGGGGAGATTCGCCTTCTCTATTTGTCCTGTTTATTATAATTTAAGGTAAATCCCAAATTTTGGGTTCATACCAGAATAGGAATAAAGGGGAAATATTCCAATAGTGATGCTAGTTCTGGTGACACCCAGGGGTTTACTCATTTTGGAGGGATTTCTTCTCACTTCCTGTTTTGGCTATGGGACAGGAAGTGAAGGGAAATCTCCCTATTGGGACATAGATAGCAAAATACAAACCTTTTGCCTTTTTTAACTTGCAATTTTACAGTGTCTGCATACAAAAAAAGCCTCTAGTATTTTTTCTGTGGGCTTGTCCCAGAACACTGGGACCAGTTTGAAATGATTTTTCCTCACTGACACTCCATTGACACTGTGCGCTTTGACTTTTCTCAACTCTGGCCAGCAGATGTCGCTGTGTTGCAGCACGTTTAGCGTCGGAGGACGGGTTTCTGTCCCAGTCGGTGACGCTCTATCCTCGGGCTGCACTTTCAAGCCTCAGCCAACAGTTGGGGCAGCGCTATACCTAGGCCGCGGTTCCCCGGCGCTGCCGGTAGGTGTCGCTGTGTTGTAGCTGGCCGGTGGCCGCATTGTTAGCGGCGATATCCGGCGGAAGCTGTGACAGAGCAGAACCCGGAGCTGCAGAGATGCCGCTAGAGAACCTGGAAGAAGAGGGTCTGCCCAAGAACCCCGACCTCCGCATCGCCCAGCTCAAGTTCCTGCTCGGCCTGCCTGACACCCGCAGTGATGTGCGGCTCCGCGCCGAGCTCATGGAGGCCGTCACCGGCAACAGTGAGTACGAGAGAGCGCTGCCCGTATACCGACATAGGACAGGCCTTCACCCTGCAGGGGGCGCTTCACGGAGCACGGCTCGTATACCACTACGGGCTGAGTCACTGCTGGGCTCCGTGTGGGGGATGGGGCTCCCCGCCCCTGTATTATGGAGGTCTATGGGGCCCCCCTGCCCCTGTATTATGGAGGCCTATGGGGCCCCCCGCCCCTGTATTATGGAGGCCTATGGGGCCCCCCGCCCCTGTATTATGGAGGTCTATGGGGCCCCCCTGTATTATGGAGGTCTATGGGGGCCTCCCCGCCCCTGTATTATGGAGGTCTATGGGGCCCCCCGCCCCTGTATTATGGAGGTCTATGGGGGCCCCCCGCCCCTGTATTATAGAGGTCTATGGGGGCCCCCTGCCCCTGTATTATGGAGGTCTATGGGGGCCCCCCGCCCCTGTATTATGGGGGCCCCCCGCCCCTGTATTATGGGGGCCCCCCGCCCCTGTATTATGGGGGCCCCCCGCCCCTGTATTATGAGGGCCCCCCGCCCCTGTATTATGGGGGCCCCCGGCCCCTGTATTATGGGGGCCCCCGGCCCCTGTATTATGGAGGTCTATGGGGGCCCCTGTATTGTGGAGGTCTATGGGGGCCCCTGTATTGTGGAGGTCTATGGGGGCCCCTGTATTGTGGAGGTCTATGGGGGCCCCTGTATTGTGGAGGTCTATGGGGGCCCCTGTATTGTGGAGGTCTATGGGGGCCCCTGTATTGTGGAGGTCTATGGGGGCCCCTGTATTGTGGAGGTCTATGGGGGCCCCTGTATTGTGGAGGTCTATGTGCCCCCCCGCCCCTGTATTGTGGAGGTCTATGTGCCCCCCCGCCCCTGTATTGTGGAGGTCTATGTGCCCCCCCGCCCCTGTATTGTGGAGGTATATGGGCCCCCCCGCCCCTGTATTGTGGAGGTCTATGTGCCCCCCCCCCCGCCCCTGTATTATGGAGGTCTATGGGGCCCCCCCGCTGTATTATGGAGGTCTATGGGCGCCCCCCCGCTGTATTATGGAGGTCTATGGGCGCCCCCCCCTTTATTATGGTCTATGGGGCCCCCTGTATTATGGAGGTCTATGGAGCCCCCCACCCCTGTATTATGGGGGATGGAGCCCTATAAATTATGGAATCTATGGAGGTGACCACAGCAATGGGGTGCAGAAGATGAGACACCCCAGCACACCAATCCTTGCTGTTTCACCCTCATCTTACCCTCCCCCACCCTAACCACCCACATCTTACCCTCCCCCTATCCTAACCCTTGCAAATATTACCCCCCCCCCATCCTAGCCCCTCCAAATATTACCCCCCCTCCAGATCTTATCCCTCCCTCATCCTGGAGTGCTGGAGGATTCTGTAAACAGTTATTTGTGGTTTATGAGAACATTTCATAGGCTGGATCCAACCAATACTCTGCTTACCTCTTTCCAGACATGGCTCCTTATTATGAGGGTCTCTGCAAGCAGCTGGACTGGCAGGTGGATACGGACCTGCTCAATAAGATGAAGAAGGCCAATGAAGAGGAGCTGAAGAGGCTGGACGATCAACTGGAGGATGCAGAGAAAAATCTGGGCGAGAGTGAGATCCGCGATGCCATGATGGCACGGGCAGAGTATCTGTGCAGGATTGGTGACAAGGTGAGCTGCCAGGCACAACGTACTTCTATGAGCCTGATGTATTTCCTATCCACATACTAAAGGCCAGAAATGACCACGTGAGAAGTAAGGCTGGTATTCCTAGGTCATCTTCCAATGTTTACCTTTTATTGGAGTCATTTGTGAAACTTGAGGAAAGAGATCATGGGTGGATTGCCAAAAATCTGTTTGTAGGCTTAGTCTTATTTTTTAGGGCCCTTTTAAGCCATTGTGTGTGTTACTGCATCATTTTAATTTTGAATGTACTACACCTGCACTATTTTTCACAATGGCAGCAGCACAGACATGTTACATGTTTGAGCTGTTGGCTTACTTGAGGAAGTGATCACTTCATGTGTACTGTAAGGATGGGGGCCGGTGTCAGGGGGACCCCCCCCCCTTATAGGACAGGGGCCTGTGTCGGTCCCCTGGAGCCTCCCTGTAGGACGGGGGACAGTCCCAATTGGACAGTTAAAGTGGGTGGAACCATTTTGAGCTGTGTATCTAAAACAAAAAATAGTTTCAACTTTGGTGCCTTCATAATATTATGTTAGAACGGACAATTCCCTGTAGCAACTTTTTGTATGTTAGATGACGGAGGGGCGATGCAGCTCTAATTCTGGGACGACATCATATGACGTTGTTGCCACGCGTGTTTGGCAATCGTGCCCTGATTACATTTAGGGCTGCAACTAGCGATTTATTTTTTTATTTTTTATATAATCAATTAGTTGGCCGATTTATTTCGATTAATCGGATAATAGCCGTAAAAAAAAAATAGCATTTTCTGCAGCTTCTCCATTGAGGTATATTGAACCAAAGAAGAAAAAATAGCACTGTTTTGGGTTGAAAACTCCTTGCCCTTTCCAAATACGCAGCAGCTGAAAAAAAAAACATTGGATGTGAACGTGTCCCATAGGAAAACATGTAAATGACCTGTAGTGTGTTTCTGCAAAAAGCACCAAACAGAGGTGTGACCCCGGCCTGAGATGTTTAGTAACATATAATGGGGTTAAAAAAATTAAAATAAGTACAAAAAGAACAAATAATCACTACTGTAAGGGGTTAATTTTTTTCACTGTGGGACAGTGAAAGTGATATTTACAGTAATTTGCTTTTTTGTACTATAAAGGGCTAATTTTAGTTTTTTTTTAACCCCATTATGTTACTGGCCGATTTATCAATTATAAAAATTGTAATCGATTAATTTCATAATGGATTAGTTCATTTCGGCCCTAATTACATTACACTGCCACCAATCAGTGCCCATAAGTGCATCATATTAGTGCCTCCCCATAAGTATCACCTCATCAGTACCCATAAGTGCTGCAGTTCAGCCTATCCATGCTGCCTCATCAGTGAAATAGAAAAATTACTTATTTACAAAATTTGTAGACTGAGAGAAACTAAGAGTTATTTTTTCAAAAGTTTCGTTTATTTTTTTTGTTAAAGAAAAATAAACCCAGCAGTGATTAAATACCACTGAAAGCTCTATTTGTGTGAAGATGGTTATAAAAATGTCACAATGGTAAAGTTGTAGCATGACCGCGCACAATTGTCATTCTTTCTAAGTGTGACAGCTCTGGAAGCTGAAAATTGGCCTGGCCAGGAAGGGGGTGAAAGTGCCCATTAGGCAAGTGGTTAATGGACTACTTACATTTTGGGGTGACTCTGATTCTTCTTCTTTCTGCAGGAGGGGGCTCTCACAGCATTCAGAAAGACCTTCGATAAGACGGTTGCTCTCGGCCATCGCTTAGATATTGTGTTCTACCTGCTGAGAATTGGTTTGTTTTACATGGATAATGACCTGATTACAAGGAACACAGAGAAAGCTCGCAGGTAGGCCCAGCCATAAATGCCAATTATATTTTTAAACATGGACTCAAAATATGTTCTCATTGAAATCCCCCAGTGTTTGCCTCACACCAGTTGTTCCTCCCCTCCAATATGCTTAACATTAGACTCTTATATCTGTTCCCCCTTGTAAGTGGTATATAGTGATTGTCCTTTAAGTAATTTTTTTATCTCTTGTGTCTGTAAAGCCTCATAGAGGAAGGTGGTGACTGGGATCGCAGGAATCGTCTGAAGGTTTATCAAGGTCTGTACTGCGTAGCCATACGTGACTTCAAACAAGCAGCAGAGCTCTTCCTGGACACCGTGTCCACATTTACATCCTACGAGCTTATGGATTACAAGACCTTTGTTACATATACAGTCTATGTCAGTATGATTGCACTGGACCGGCCTGATCTCAGAGAAAAGGTAAGGTCTACAATGATCCTGAAATCACCTGATGGTGTTATGACTCTTGTCAAAAATCATAAATTAAAGTAGAAGTTCACCCTAATACTAAAATCAAATCTGTTTGCATCCACGATCTAAGACTAACCCATCTAGTCCTGTAAAGAAGAAATTGCTATACCTGCCTCTTTTGGAGCTGCTTTGGTCCGCTCCTATGTTGAGCTGTCTCCTATGGCTTCGCTTTGGAAGGCGGGTGCAGAGGACACAGCTGACAACGAAAGCCCCATAGTACGTCTATGGGTAACATTGCTTCCCAGCCGTTGTCTGCTGTCTCTTCTGCAGAGCTTTTGCCACTGGAGTCTGGAGCAGTTTCAGAAAAGGTATGTATAGCGATTTCTTCTTTACAGGGTTAAATAGGTTAGTCTTAGATTGTTGGTGCCGGTAGAGTTAAAGGTTTTAGTATTGGAGTGAAAATCCACTTTAAGCATTGAGATGTATACAGGAAGCTCAGCTAACCTGCTCAATACTTCAGTTTTTGAGTCTGGTTGCTATAAGGCACCAATCCACCAAAACTTGTTTGCGATCTGAGAACACCTGCTTGTGATGCAGGGTGGTGGGGGTATTCCCAGAAACACCCACTGTAGGCTCCTTGATGATTCCTGTATGAGGAAAGTCTGACATAAAAATGTCCACAATATGAAGATCTCAGACACAAGTTAATTTCAAAGATGCCTTGATGTTTAATTGTGATTGGTGATACAGTAAGAGGAAGGAAGTTGAACGAGTTTTAGAAACAACACTTCAGTGACCCAGTGAGGTGCTGCCTGGGTTCTACTGGAAGTAGATTATAAATCACAGGTTCACTTACCCCAGATCTGAGTCCTGTCCCAGAAGGCATCCAAACTAACAGTATTGCTAAACTGCAGGAGCACCGTGTTTATGTAAAATCATTGTCTGTACATTAGGGAGCTCCTTAAAGGGATCGTAAAGGAAACCTTTTTTTTCCCTAAATAGCTTCCTTTACTTTAGCGCAGTTCTCCTTTACTTACCTCATCCTTCCATTTTGCTTTTAAATGTCCTTATTTCTTCTGAGAAATCCTCACTTCCTGTTCTTCTGTCTGTAACTCCACACAGTAATGCAAGGCTTTCTCCCTGGTGTGGAGAAAGCCTCTTGAAGGGGTAGGGGGTGAGGAGGAGGGTCAGGACACTCTCTACTTTGTAGATAGAGAAAGGAGCTGTGTGTTAGTGGGCGTCCTGACACTCCTGCTCGCCCCCTCAAGAGGCTTTCTTCACACCAGGGAGAAAGCCTTGCATTACTGTGTGGAGTTAGACAGAAGAACAGGAAGTGAGGATTTCTCAGAAGAAATAAGGACATTTAAATTGAATCTGATTGGTTCTGGGAAGTTTTAGACACACAGTAATGACAGCTTAGACCACTGTGAGAAATCTCCCAGCACTGTGGTTATAAGGTAACAGACAAGCAGGAAATGTGGAGATCAGAGCAGGATTACAGCTACTTCAAAGCAAAAACGAACAATGAAGACATGAAACCAGCACTGCAGTAAGGGAAAGGAAGCCATTTAGCTAAAAAAATAAATTTCCTTTAGTGATCCTTAAAGAGCCCTCAGCCTTGATACAAGCAGTGTGCTTCCTCAGGAGATGAGTTGGGCTACATTCATACGGGTGTGTATCCACAGTGCTATTGGCAGCAGCGGGAGTCTTCTGATTCTTGCTGCTGTTTTTGCCACCTGTGAGCGGCAGGCTGCAGTCACTGAGCGTGTACACTTTATTGACCGGGTTGCTGTTGGCTGCAGATATCTGTTGTTTGCACATCCAGAGATTACCTTGCTGAAGCTTCAAATGAACATGCTCACAGTGTGCAGTAAATTGGAGTAGGCAATAGCAGGGCTGACTTGGGCTCCATTCACACCTGAGCGTTTTGTCGCCTGAAGCGCAAAGCAATAATACGCTAGAGGGGAAAAAATACATTCTCTGTGGAGATGGTTCACATCTCCACGTCAAAACACGTGACGCCGAACGCCTGAAGCTCAAACAAGTTCCGGACCCTTTTTTGTTGCGCAAATCGGGCGGTTTGGGCGTACTTGAGCGTTTGTATTTCCCATAGAAAGTAATGAAAACGCTCGATTCAAGCGTCTAGCGCGACAACGAGCATTTCTATGGGCGTTTTGTCGCTTTGGTCAATGGAACATTTCACCCAGGCAGAAGATAAAAAAAAAAAAAAAAACAAGTGATGAGAGAGATGATCATTTTTCCTATTGGCCAAAATAAAAAACTTCGAAGTTCAAAAACGTCCGATGCTGTATGCATACGTGCGACAAAACGCCGGAAAAAGGCCTGAAAAATCGACCGAAAACGTGACGATCAGGTGTGAATGCAGTGTGGTGTGCGGTAGGATTTGCAGCACATCCCATGTCCTGATTTATTTTCTTTGTGTTTGGTTCTATGACATAAGAAAAAATATATACAGAGTTTCCATGTCTTTGATGCTAGCTCAGTGATGTTTACAAGTAACTAGATCTGTGCTCTTATTTCAGGTCATCAAAGGAGCAGAAATCCTAGAAGTGTTGCACAGTTTGCCCACAGTCAGGCAGTATCTCTTCTCATTATACGAGTGCCGCTATTCTGTCTTCTTCCAGTCACTTGGTAAGATTTTCCGGAGGATATTCTACTATTGTGCACCCACATATTCAAAACAGAAAAATGGCAGCTGACTTTATGGAGTTAGAACTAGCTGGGATAGTGAGGAATGGTGGAGTTTAGTCACTGCTAATACAAATGAATATGGCCTTCTGTTTAATACACATTAAAGAGGACATGTGTAATCCTCATTTTAAAATCGGAACAAGATATCCTTTACAGATTCTTGTGAATTCTGTACAACGTGTCAAGGCATCGGTGTGTGATTTGGTCCTACCGTAAGCTGTAAAAACACTGAGGGCAGTCGCCTTAAAGCAATTCTGTGCCGTAATACCATGTAACTTGGGCTATAAAAAATGGTGTATATATATATATATATATATATATATATATATATATATATATATATATATATATATATATATATATATATATATATATATATATATATATATATTTTTTTTTTTTAATTTAGCTTTAATATATACATTCAAAGTGTTCAAACTTCTACTGTTGGCTTTCTAGGTAGAAAAGTGTGTGCTTGCCAGCATGCTGCAGAGTGGGGCCTTCGCTCTGTGTGGTCTCACTAAAGAGGTCCAACATGTCCCCTGCTGACTCAGATCCAGCGTTTTCCAATCAGCGGGGAGAATGAGCTTTGAGTTATGGTCTGACTTTGTCGCATCTCTGTAGAGAGACCACTGCTTCTACACGAAAGGTTAAAGGGCCTTCTTTGCAGGGGGTAGGCTTTTCTATTTGGCTGCTTTTATAAGGCAAACCGTCTCTAAGACATTAAACGCCTTTTTGATGCACCTGGAATGTGTTTGGCGGACTTGGCACTGAAAATGTAATTGGGTTTTAAGTTCTGAATCTGGATATATTTGTTGTTGGACCTCGTTATGTCAAACCACCAACACTTCCATATTCTAACTGTCAGCCAGGTTACAGAATCTAATTCAGATTTAAAGGTTTCTGGTGTGTATGAAGATAGAAGTGGGTTGTGCAGGATTTTCTTGGTGCCAGGTTTTCACTTACTAGGTCTTTTCTCTGGATTTGGTTAGAATGTGGAAAAGTTTATAATGGTACAAAATTCTTAAACTGCTAAGAAGCCACAGACGGTTTGTAGTGAACTGCTCTCTTGCCCACTTCTGTTATGATGGCAATTAAAGCAGTAATAAACCCAACCGAAAACATTTATTATATTGCAGCTTACCTGCTCTTATGCTTGGCTGCATTTGTTATTCTTTTTAAGGCTTTCTTTCATCTTCTTCATTTGGTGATCCTGCCAGAAAGTCTGTTTTACAACAGAACAAACTCTCATGGAATTGTATCGGAAGAATAAGACGAACCATTACCAATCACGGGTGCTTTTTTTCTTTTTTTAAGTAAAACCTTCACCCCCCCCCCCCCCAACAAAAAAAACTCCTTGCTGCGACTGCTAGAGTGTAACTGCAGTATGAGCTGAAGTTGAGCTTCGATTTGTTAGTGTATCTAAATCTGCTAGTCCATCTCATTCCCCTTCCCCAGACTAATGCTGCTGTCCAAAGATGCCCCCTGTGCTCCTTCATCCAGAGTAGGGACACTCTTATACAGGAGATGTGTTCTGGTCAGATCACCGGGTAAAAACAGAGGTGGGGAAAAAAGCCTAAAAAAGGAAAAGGACTGCATCCATCACATCTTGTGATTGGTAAACTGCAAAACATTACATTCTTGGTTTTGGGTTTAATATCACTTTTTAAAGCTCCTTTAAAAAAGAGATCTCAAATGCTTCATAATGTCTGTGTATATAAAATATCTTCCTTTCCTTATTGAAACCTGTGTCCTGTGTATAAATGTTCAGTTCTGTATAGTAATAAAGTTGTGTTTTCCCATGATGCAGCTGCTGTGGAACAGGAAATGAAGAAGGACTGGCTCTTTGCCCCTCATTACCGGTATTATGTGCGAGAGATGAGGATCCAGGCCTACAGTCAGCTTTTGGAGTCTTACCGGTCGCTCACACTCGGTTACATGGCAGAAGCCTTTGGGGTTGGAGTAGAATTCATAGATCAGTGAGTTCCTTGCTTTTGTTGTCTTGTATTGATGGGTTTAGGATGGAGATTCGAAATAAGATACAATATCCACTCTTGGGGGACACACAAAATGGTATATGAGAATGCAGCGCAAACAAACATCCAAATAATACATAAAAGTTCCTTGGAAAGTCCAAGTTCAGAGCAGACTCCCAACTCCAGTGCATAGAAGATCCTACACCACAGTGTGTAAGTGAATCCGCTTACTGGACAATGTTGACCCTCACATTAGAGTGGTCAATATTACCCCACAAATACAGAGCTTGAATCTAATTGGAGTACTCCTTTAACTGTAGCTGAAGTACCCCCAAAAGTGGACCACCAGATCTCGCCACAGTACATTAAACACCATAGAAATCTCATGAGTAGGGTTGTCCCGAGTACAACTGCCGATACCGATTACCAATACTTTTTTTAAATGTGTCCCCAAATGCAGCCTTGTCCCCAAAGAGAAAGTCAAACCCTCCCCCCTCCACCGCTGCCTAGCTGATCAGCGTGGGGAACATTACAGCTTTCATTTAAATAGCTGTGTGTTCCCCGCTGCGCCTCATCATATATAGCCCCCCCCCCATCCGGGCACTTTGATACAGATCACCCATCAATATCTTCCCAAAGGTGTTTGTAGGGTTGAGCTCATGACTCTGTGCAGGCCAATGAAGTTCTCCACATAAAACGCATTGTGCCATGTCTTTATTCAGCTGGCTTTGTACACACGGGTACAGTCATACTGAAACAGAAAAGGGCCAGTCTTACACCTGGTACACACTATTCGTTTTTTCTGTTCAACATGTTTTTTTGTTTTTAATGCTGTGCAGTGCCTTTCAGTGCCTGGAAATACCTGAACTTGGTTTATAAAGTTAAAATGGTTGCAGCCAGACTTGGTGGAGGGAGATTTCTGTAGCATATTTGGCAAGCACAGAATCGCAGTCCATATAAAATATGCAAAGTAGTTGGAGGGAACCTTTAGAATGGCAAACATGTTTATTGCAAATTATGTGAGCAGACCGCAATTCTTCTTTAGAGAATAAACCTTTTTCTGACACTTGTTGCTTAACCACTTCGGGTCCGCGCCATTGACAGAATACGTGAACAGCGCGGACCTGAGGCGCCGGGGTCACGTCTTTGGACGTGATTTACTTGTAATTCCCCGCGGCGCGCGGCGGGGAAAAACAGTCCCGACGCATCACCGAGGATTCGATGCGTGTACCGGGCGGCTGCAATGTCCGTCAGGTACACGCGATCGTCGGTGACAGAGCAGGGACGTGGAGCTCTGTGTGTAAACACAGAGCGCCACGTCCTGTCAGGGAGAGAAGACCAATGCTGTTTCTCTTGTACATAGGGAGACAGCATCGTTCACCTCCCCCAGTCACCCCCCTCCCCCCACACAGTTAGAACACACCCAGGCAATACATTTAACCCCTTCCTCACCCCCCCTAGTGTTAACCCCTTCAATGCCAGTCACATTTATACACTAATTAGTGCATATTTATAGCACTGGTCGCTGTATAAATGTGAATGGCGCCAAAAATGTGTCAAAAGTGTCCGATGTGTCCGCCGCAATATCGCAGTCCCAATAAAAATCGCAGATCGCCGCCATTACTAGTAAAAAAAAAATATTAAAAATAAATCATAATTCTGTCCCCTATTTTGTAGGTGCTATAACTTTTGCGCAAAGCAGTCACTTATTGTGATTTTTTTTTTTTTATTTTTTTTTTTTTTTTTACAAAAATACGTAGAAGAATACGTATCGGCCTTAACTGAGAAAATGTTTTTTTTTTTTTTTTTTTTTAAATTGGGATATTTATTATAGCAACAAGTAAAAAATATATATATATATTTTTAAATTGTTGCTCTTTTTTTGTTTATAACGCAAAAAATAAAAACCGCACGGCGATCAAATACCACCAAAAGAAAGCTCTATTTGTGGGGGAAAAAAAGGACGCCAATTTTGTTTGGGTGCCACGTCGCATGACCGCTCAATTGTCTGTTAAAGCGACACAGTGCCGGAAGCTGAAATTTCGTCTGGGCACGAAGGGGGTTTGTGCCCAGTAAGCAAGTGGTTAAAATCAGTATTGTTTTGCTAGAAAACTTATTTGGAACTCCCAAACGTCTTTCATATAGTGTATGTATGTGTGTGTGTGTGTGTATATATACTTTTTTTTTTTCAGAGACCCTAGAGAATAAAATGGCAGTTGTTGCAATATTTTGTCACACTATTTGCGCAGCAGTCTTTCAAATGCATTTTTTTTTATTTTTATTTTTTTTAGAAAATACACTTTGAATAAAAAAAACTAAATGGTCAAGTTAGCCCAATTTTTTTGTATAATGTGAAAGATGTTACGCCGAGAATCTCTGGGTCTTTATTCTTGAAAAATTGTGATTCTCATTTTAGCCAGAATCTTGCAGCTCTAGTCCTAATATTAAAAGACAGCAGCTACAGTATGTGTAGCTGCTAACTTTTAATTTTTTTGCAGGGGGGATGGAACTCTGCTTAATGCCCAGAGTGAGTGTGAGGTGCGAGTGCCACTACAGGGGTAGGAAGGCCACTTTTTGGTAACAGAGGATGTTTTCACCTTTTTACTGCTTTTATTAATGTTTTTCCTTTTTTGTTTCTTTGCAGGGAGCTCTCCAGGTTTATTGCTGCTGGTAGACTGCACTGCAAGATAGATAAAGTGAATGGGATAGTAGAAACTAACAGGTAATCTGCTTCATTCATACAACTTCTGTTTTTCACAACCAATCGGGTTCTTTTTTTTGTTTTAAATGGATAGAAATGACTGAAAGTGGAAACTTGATAAATGAGGTCCTTTTTTGATTTAAGAGGATTAGGGTTGTACCGATGCCACTTTAAGTACCGTTACTTTTTTTTTCCCCCAAGTACTCGCCGATACTTTTTTGTCACGTGGCACTAATATGCAGCACGGATAATGCGTATACTGTGTTGGTAGTTTTTTTTTACAATTTAACCATTTAAATGTTTATTAAAAAAAAAAAAAAAAAAAGATTTTTTATCAGCCCTGTGAAAGGGTTAATACCGCCCGCAATGCGTCTCTATAGAGGCGTATTGCCGCGGTTTCCCATTGTTTTCAATGTGAAGGAGCAGTATACACACCGCTCCTCTCACCGCTCCAAAGATGCTGCTGACAGGAAAAAAAAATTTTCATCCGCCAGCACATCGCCTCAGTGTGAAAGCCCTCGGGCTTTAACATTGAGATTGCTTGGCAGGAGTTTTTCAGGTGGTATAGCATCGCTATTTTTAGCGCTGTACCGCCTGAAAAACTCCTCAATGTGAAAGGGGCCTTAGGGCTTCTGTAGGACTGTTCCTTTTGTTACCCTGGCAGCGCCAACCAGTTAGTCTGCACTACAGAACATTTATCAAAACTCTTCATCTAATTTTGTAGCTGCTCTACGGGTTGAATCGGGCTAAGATGTAAATCTATTAATGGGTTACCATAGGCCTTGTTCACAGGCTGTCAATGCATGCCCTGTGCGAGGGCCATGTTTACCTGCACAGGTGTATCCCTGTTCGGACAGTCATATTGATGTCAATTGGAATGCAGTGGTTCTGTGCACACAATTAGTGTAATAACTTGTGTGTAATTGTTTTCCAGGCCGGACAGCAAGAACTGGCAGTATCAGGAGACCATAAAGAAAGGAGATTTATTACTGAACAGAGTGCAGAAGCTGTCCCGTGTAATTAACATGTGAGAACACTCTTTTAGCTGGCGTGAATGGATGAAATGGTCAAGACCTTTGTGTTGTCTATATATTTCTCGCTGCTTCAGTTATCTAAATGATGAAAGATGTGCATTTAGGGTTTTTACAGTTTTACATTATGTCAATAATCCAGGATGTATAAAACTAAACGATAAAAAATAAAAAAAAATGTAAATCAAATCCAGTGTTTTGTGTGGATGGATTGTGCAATTCATGACTTTCTCACCAAATGCGTCTTTTATAGTGCATGTCAGGGCAAAAAATATGCAGCACATCGCTGCAATACATGAAAATTTCCCTGTTTTATCCTGATAAAGCTGCTTCAAAAAAATCTGATGTGCCAGAAATGCTCTAGGCTTTTGATCTCTTCCCAACACAACGGCTTAAAAAATGGACATCCACTATTTTTGGCACCGCGCACAGAAGTGTTACCATATGTGTTGGGGCATTGTGAGTTGCAGTCAAAATGAATGGATTAAGAACGAGGAGGGCCAATTAAGATTCCGTAATATCTGTTGATCCAGAACTGTTCTGTAAACACTTGCTGTTATCACACAACAGATATTTTTTTTACTTTCCAAATGGATATGACTAAATGCTTTAAATTGTAGATTTAAATAGGTAAAGCCTCGTACACACAATCTGATTATCCAATAAGAATTGTGTGATGAGAGGCTGTTGGAAAATCCGATCGTTTGTATGCTCCATCGGACAATTGTCGCATTTTCCAATCGTGTGTCCACAAGTCCGTTGAACAAAACACCAAAGTACAAACACGCATGCTCAGAAGCAATGCTCGCCATAACACATTAGCAGAAGTTGCCCAAAGGGTGGCGCTAAAAAGCTGAAAAACCTCAGTTTTGTGTGTTGACCGGCAATTATTTGCCGTTTTGTATGCAATACAAGTTCCTGGCGAATGCCCTTCGAACAAAAGTCCTACACTTTTGTACGATGAAAAATCGATTGTGTGTAGGCTTTACTTTTATTACTCCACTTTTTGTTGAGAAGAAAAAATCCGTTTGGATGATCTGTGTCCATTGCAGGAATTTTAAAAAGTGTTGCAGATTCCAACCTTCTGTATGGGAGTGGGTTTTATATTTATCAGCTGCTGCACCTTCAGGGCTCAAATGAGGAAAGTTGCTCGGTCTGCATCCCTGCAGATGTGATTTCCCTTTGGGTGTAGCTTCCCAAAAATGCAATTTTCGCCTGGATGCCGGCCGAGTTTCGGAGATTTTCGTCAAGGATTGCGCCTGCGCAGTCCTTACAAGAAACCATCTGGATAGGGGAACCATACCGTCAAGTCAACGGCACACTTGAGAGATGAGGCTCCTCCCCACAGGAAACACAATCACTTTACAGCTGTTTCAAGTCCCCACCCCTCCTCTTGATCCTCAGTTTTTGTTTGTTTCTCTCTACACAGCGAAAAATATTTTATTTTTCTTATCAGATGACTGAGGGTGGGATAGTAACCCTGTGAGAGGCAGGTATGGGCAAGCATGGGGCTGAAATATATGCTGCAGGCTGAATCCTTCTCACAGGTGGCCCAGAAACCTGTATCAGTGATCCGGTCACAGTGGTGTGAACTGCCGCTGCTATACAAC
The DNA here is from genome assembly GCA_029574335.1 of Rana kukunoris. Lineage (NCBI taxonomy): Eukaryota > Metazoa > Chordata > Amphibia > Anura > Ranidae > Rana > Rana kukunoris. The sequence goes on along the minus strand of CM056055.1, from coordinate 28,019,669 downwards.
GCTCACAAGTCTCTGCCTCTCGGGCGGCTCCTGTCTTCCTCCTAAGCGGAGGACGGCGGTTTGACCCCCGAGAAAAGGAAGTGCTGGGGGAGACCCCGACCCATGTGGCGACAGTAGAGAGCTCAGAGGCACCAGTTCACTTCTGTGGGAAAAGTGGTGCAGAGAAGCGAGTGTCTGCCTAAACCGCCTCAGATGGGAACAAGGAGGGTAAGGCATTGCATCCCCCCTCCCTCTGTGTATACACTGCTGGTGCACTGCAGGACACAACCTAACTTCACAAATCCCCATGAGGGGCAGTTGGAGGTGATTTTTGTCTGCGTGTGGACACAAGGATGGAAAAGCGAGCCCGGTGGCAAAGGGGGAGGATGACAACGGTGAGTACTTTCCTTTCCCTTTGGGAATTTAGCAGCCTGGAGGTTCCAGCAAAATCCCTAATGGAACAGCCAGGTGGCGTCTGGGCATTTAAGATCTCCGCGGGGGTCTGGAAACGGGCCAGAAGTTTCTGCTAAACCACCATCCACAGCTCGCTCTTACATCAGACACGCTGTGTTTACCGCAACGGTAGGTTGCCAGCCTCTCTATAAGCCCTATTGTAGTACATTAATAGGGGTGAATATTGTGAAGAGGGGAGACCTGGTAGATACAAAGTTTCTTACAGGACATGTATACCACTGACCAAGCTCTTATAGGATGTTGGATGTGCAGTGGATTGCAGGCACCTGGAGGTTTCAGGAGTAAGCTCCCCTGGTTAGCAAGGTGCACCAGGTAATCTAAACCCATTAGCCCAGCTACTAGGGGGGAGGCAACAGTAAGACCCCTTTCACACAGAGGGCGTATTGCAGGTGCTATAGTGTTAAAAATAGTGCCTGCAATCCGCCCCTTAAACAGCTACTCCATTGTCTCTAGTGTGAAAGCCAGGCTTTCACACTGAAGCTGTGCGCTAGCAGGACGGTAGAAAAAGTCCCTGCTAGCCTCATCTTCAGACCAGTGTTTACTGCTCCTGCCCATTGAAATCAATGGAACAGCGCGGCGGTGTGGTAAGTTTTAACCCTTTCTCGGACGCTAGCTGGTGTTAAAAGCGCCCCCGCTAGCGGCCGAAATGTGGCGCAAATCTGCCCATAGTGTCGTAAAAATAGCGGTGTTTTACCGCCGACGCTATGGGCAGCTCAGTGTGAAAGGGGTCTAAGGGTTCCCTTGTGAACAGATCCTCCTTTTGGCGGTTTCTTGCTATGGGTAACGTTTCATAAGCTTTAGCCCAGGTTCACACTGGGCTGCGGGAGTGAAGCTGTGCTCACGATTTCACTCCCGCTGGCAGTCCCAATTTTGGCCGCGATTTAAGACACACCTGTGCAGGTTTTTGCACAGATGTCAATGTAAGGCTGCAGTCACACTAAAACGCGGCGTATTTTGCCGCGACAAATTGCGGCGTATTGTACCGCGACAAAACGGGGTCTTTTTTTTTTTTTTAACAAAACATTGTTGTCCACGCCGAAAGCCGCCTGAAAAAAGGGTCCGGGACTTGTTTTGAGCTTCAGGCGTTTGACGTGGAGATGTGAACCATCTCCATAGACAACAATGTAAAATCACCCCTCCAGCTGCAATAGCGTCGGGCGTAAATACGCCAAGGTGTGAATAGAGCCGAAATCGCAAAAAATAGTACAGGAACTACTTTTTGAAATCGTTGCAGCTCCGCAGATGCGACGTCGCACCGATTAGGCCGGTGCCATTGCCGGCAAATGCCGCCGATTTGACATGTGAAATCGTACCCAGTGTGAACCTGGGCTCAACCTACCATTCCTACACTGCAAATATAACCGCAGTATAATCGGAATCTTTTGTTGGTCTGGGCTACAGCCCATCCAGTGGCATATATGGCTTCCTAGAACCTTTACTTGAGGGTTTTCTCTGCAATAGCTACATATGTAAACCTGTAGTTGATTGCTTAACGCCTGCAGGTGGCAAATTACCTTCAGGCTATCATAGTGCCCGCCTCTTCTAGAGGTGGTCTTAATTGGTCTCTAATGGCCCATACACACGATCCGAATATCGGACGAAAACGATCGTCCGATGATGGATCGTACGATTTTCGGATCGTGTGTACACTACTTTCGACAGCCGATCACGACCGTTCATCCGATTAAATTCGTTCAGACAAGCGCGAAAATTTTTCTCGTCCGATGTCCGATCGTCCGATTTTCGTTTAGTCAGTACAGCCGTCATCCAGTAATACAAATACATTTCAACACGTGACATCACTTCCGATCGTTTTTTTCTATCGTATGAGAATTTTCGTGAGTTTAAAAATCTATTTTATTTTACTCGCGATTATTAAGCGAAAAAAGTCGTACGATCCGTCGGCCGATATTCGGATCGTGTGTATGGGCCATTAGGCTGGGCTCATTAAGACCTTAGACGCTAGAAGGGTTGGACTCGCTCCCACCTGTGTATGGGTTGGCTATGATTGCTCAGGTTTAGAGAGCGGAGGTAAGGTAGGACAACGGCTACTAGTGGTTTGCTAGCCCACCTTAGACCTTCATTTTCAGAATATGTTCCTTCATTAATGGTGTAGGGTTGGTATAGAGTCCAGGCTATGCCTATGGAAGATTTTACCCTTGGTTGGTTATTTTGTAGTGGAATACTCCATGACTGCTCACCAGTGAAGGTTGTATGTCTTTGCTGCACAGCAGACATTCATATTGAGATTTGTGGCATCTCTGCTCATAATTGTTAAACTGCGGCACATCGGAAATGCACAGCATTGAAGATTGTGTCTTTTATGTGATATTTTTTTGCCTTATCTTGCTGCACAACGGGGAAAGTTGGCTCTTTTTTTTTGGTTTGCTTTGCTGCACAGCAGAGATTTGTGACATCTAGGGGTGTAGTGCTGTACATAAAAATGCACAACACTGAGGGTTGTTTGTCTTTTTTTTTTATATCCTAAATTTACTGCCTTATTTGGCTACAGTGAAGGTTGGCTGTCTTTTGTGGTTCTGCATGGCAGAAATGCACATCCATTGAGATTTGTGACTACTTTGCTCATAATTATATTGCTGCACATCCGGCATCAGATTGGCTTTTATGTCCTATATTTACAGCCATATTGACTGCATATTGGAACAAAACACAGCAGGGAGGGCTGTTTTGTTTCTCATTTGTTTTTTTACCTTGCTGCTCTTTAGTGATACACAGCAGGGGGTGGTTGGCTGCACACCGGGGAGAAACGGCTATGGGGACCCTTACTCACCTTTGCCACCTGGAAGTCTCACAGTTTTTCCTGAGACTTGAAGCTGTACCTGTGTAATCTTGAGGTCTATGGACCTCGGGTCGCACCAAGGTCTAACCAGAGTAGTGCTGTGACTACTTGGCGGGCTGTGACCTGGAGTTGCACAGACATGAATGGTACTCATTGAAAAATACTTGAGTATGACTTGTCATGTGACTTTGCAGTCCCAAGTCGCGGGACGTGTCGCACAGGTGTGGTGCGAGTCTTAGGGCCCTTTTACACAGGGCTGTTTGTGTGCTGGCTGACAGGTCTGGCTCTGCAGGGAGCGACCTGTCAGAGCGCCACTCTCCCGTATGGGGGATCGGATGACGATGAACCGTAGAGTCCGTTGTCACCCGATCAGACGGATGAAAAGGTAGGGTTTTCCTCCGTCACACTTTGGTGGGTCGAATGTCAGCAGGTATGTCACTGTTGACATCTGTGGCTCCATAGAGGCGCACGGAGCGCCCGTTCAGGTCCACCTAAAGAAAGGGCCCTTAACTACTTGCCGACCAGTCGCATAAGATCGGCTCCCCTGCGTGAGGTCGCATAGATCTACGTCACCTCGCGAATCTGCCACCAGGGGCACGTGCGCGCCCCCCCCGATCGTGCGTGCCCGGCGGGTGCGAATCACCGCCGGGCACCCACGATCGCTCACTACAGAGCGAGAACCGGAGCTGTGTGTAAATTGTCGGGGAGGAAATTACCTATCATACAATGTATGAACAGCGATCTGTCATTTCCCCATGTCAGTCCCACCCCCCCTTCAGTTAGAACACACAGGGAACATGATTAACCCCTTCCTCACCCCCGAGTGTTAACCCCTTCCCTGCCAGTGGCATTTTTATAGTAATCAAAGCATTTTTATAGCGCTGGTCGCTATAAAAATGCTAATGGTCCCAAAAATGTGTCAAAACTCAAGTGTCTGAAGTGTCCGCCATAATGTTGCAGTACCGATAAAAATCGCCATTACTAGTAAAAAAAATGCCATTAAAACTATCCAGTTTTGTAAACGCTATAAGTTTTGCGCAAACCAATCAAACGCTTATTGCGTTTTTTTTTTAAGGATATGTAGAAGAATACTGTATTTTTCCTGACTTCGGCCACCGGTTTAAATGGGGGATCGCTCCGTCACTTGCCTTAAATGGGGGGGTCACTCCGTCACTTGCCTTAAATGGGGGGTCACTCTGTCACTTGCCTTAAATGGGGGGTCACTCTGTCACTTGCCTTAAATGGGGGGTCACTTACCTTAAATGGGGGGGGGGGTCACTTGTCTTAAATGGGGGGTCACTCTGTCCCTTGCCTTAAATGTTGGGCTGACTGTGGCCCCTGCTTTAAATGGGGGCCCGACTGTGGCCCCCTGTGCTGAATGGGGGGGGGGCTGACTGTGGCCCCCTGTCCTTTTTATAGTGAGAGATGTTTTAAAAGATGGACAATATTTATAAGAGTAACTCAAGTACTTGGCTTCTCTCTCTTAGGCTGCATTCACACCTGAGCGTAGCGTTTTGTCGTGATATTTGCGGCATTTTTTACTGCGATTTTTGCTGTGTTTCTTACCACGTTTTGTCGCAAATTTGGACAGGTCTAGGGTCACCAATGTTAAAAACAGAAAAAACACCCAAATCTGCCTAAAAAAAAGGTCCCAGAACTTATTTGAGCTTCAGGCGTTTTTGAACTTCTGGCTTCAGGCGTTTTGTAGTGGAGATGTGAAGCATCTCCATAGAGAATAATAGATTTTTTTCCCCTCCAGGGTTTTGTAGCTTCAGGCTTCAAGCTACACAACACCCAGGTGTGAATGGGGTCTTACTGTCCTGACAATGAAGGAATACACACATTGTTCCTTTCTACCACAATAATATCCAATATTTGTTTCTTTTCAGTCTTGTCTTGCAGTAAAAGTTTCTCTACATAACCATGGCTGAGTACAGTGTGGCCCTTGACAACCTTTTCTTTGCAGTTGACTGAAAAGTATGGGAGGAATTCATAGAGTTCTGTAGACACACTGCACCGAAATTGGTGTATTTGTGTGTCACACATTCATGTATCTGTACCAGCTATCTAAACCTGATATAGGAGGTGTTGGGATTGTAATGGCTGCTGAGCTATGACACCGTGGTCAGTTTACATACCTCCGTCATCCACGGCTCTCCTCTGTGCTCCCTCTCCATGTCAGCGCTGTGTGAACGGTCTCCGCCCCTCGCTCCTGCCGCTATTTGTAGTACATTCAACTTTAACAAATTTCACTGCCTGCCCCTCTCCTTTATGCAGCGACAACACTCTGCAAGTGTATATTAAAAAAAAAAATCCTCTAAATACAATTTTCAGATATCTTCAAGCTGGTCATGTGACTCCTGGTCATTCTGTGGCTCTGATCCAGGGCTACAGTGGGAGGGGCAGAGCAGCCAGCATGGTGGTCATATGACCTCCTGGCTGACATTGGCCCCTCCCGCTGCAGCCTGGGGATCGGAGGAGCATGGGCCGCTGGGAGTCATGTGACCGACCTGAAGATCTTTCTTTAAAAAAAAGAAAAAATGATTGCATTAAACATTTACACTGCATTGTCACCTGATACAGGAGGGGGGTGGACAATGAATTGATTTATAAAGGTTACACAACACTTTAAGCTTTGAGAATAAAAAATGGAAGCTGATTGGTTTCTGAACAGAGCTGCACCAGATTTTAGTAAATCAGCTTGTCTGTCCTCAGCACTGCCCAGCATGATTGCACCCATCCATATAATGACATCAGTTAATACCCCTGAATCTTGTTTAATCGCCTACCTGGCAACTGAATGGGGACAGGTATGAGTGATTTCGCACTAGGCCAGGGCTTGACAAATTTGCTTTGAATCTAGGATCCAACTGCATGGCCGAGGCTTGGGCCAATAGGAATTTGGCAGCCCCATATATCCAGCAAAGAGACGTCCCAAAAACAGCAGCAATGTAGCACCTACACATTAAATGGACAGGCCCGTCCACGAAAGCTCCCCTCCTTCCTCGTCACCCCCACTGACCAACTAAGCTCCGATCCTGAATATGAGATACAACATCAAACTGACTGAAGAGCTGCATGTTGCATCTCTGAGTCAGGATCAGAGCTTAGTTGGTCAGTGGTGGTAGACCGAACTCCACCACCGGTCATGTGACCCCCGACTCCCCACCCGCTGTTGCCAGCCAAACAAAGGATGCTGTATCAGAGCTGGCAGCTCAGGACTCCAGGAGCGAGAGGGTACAGGGGGTGTGGAACAGTGAATGTGCTGTCAATTTCAAGTTGCAACCCCCCCCCCCCTTCCAAGTCCCTTGAATTGGTCGAAACCTGCATTAGACCATGTGCGGGAAGCAGGGGCCGGGGATCCAATGCATGCGTACTAGGAGGCCATTTTCCTGCGAAGCTACTATGCATGCGCAGTTGGGGGAGACAGTTTTTTTGGAACAATCTCATTGGCTGAGATTTGTCTGGACGTTTCTGGGAAAAGTGAGTGACTGCCCAGGTACAGAGGGGGAGGGGTCTATGTCTCTATATGATATTATATGGAATGATAAGATGTGTATTGGAGGTCAAGTAGTTAACCACTTATGCCCCGGACCATTTTGCTGGTCAAAGACCGGGCCACTTTTTGCGAGTCGGTACTGCTTCGCTTTAACTGACAATTGCGCAGTCGTGCGACGTGGCTCCCAAACAAAATTGGCGTCCTTTTTTCCCACAAATAGAGCTTTCTTTTGGTGATATTTGATCATCTCTGCGGTTTTTATTTTTTGTGCTATAAACAAAAAATGGAGCAACAATTTTGAAAAAATATATATATTTATTTTTACTTTATCCTATAATAAATATCCCCAAAATTAATAAAAAAAAAAAAAAATTTTCCCTCAGTTTAGGCTGATACATATTCTTCTACATAATTTTGGTAAAAAAAAATCGCAATGAGCGTTTATTGGTTTGCGCAAAAGTTATAGCGCCTACAAATAGGGCATCGTTTTTTGGCATTTTTATAAAAAAATGTTTTACTAGTAATGGCGGTGATCTGCATTTTTTTTTATAGTGGCTGCGACATTAAAATTCACGGATTACTGTGTAAATGTGACTGGCAGTGAAGTTAACCAATAGGGGCTAGGAAGGGGTTAAGTCTGTCCTAGGGAGTAATTCTAACGGGGCGTAGCTTACTGTGACACGACACTGATCACTGCACTCGATGAAAGGGAGCAGTAGCTGTCCTGTCACTAGACAGAACAGGGAGGTGTTTGTTTACACTGGCATCCCTCCATTCTGCAGCTCTGTGACACAATCGCGGGTCCTGCGGGCACGATCACGGAGCTCACACCCACACGGCGGCAAATTTAAACTGACGTATATTTACGTAGATTTGCCTGTCCGTGCCATTCTGCTGATGTATATGTACAGGACACGGTCCTAATAGCTGAAAAGCTGCTTCGTGTGAAAGGGCTACCACAGACGGAGTGATTTTCTTTCCTGCAACCACGGGTGCATTTAAGAAAAAAAAAATTGAGGTGGAGATTTCCTGCTAGCGGTCACAGTGGGGGAGCAGGAGGTGTGGGGGGCGTTTATAATATGGTACATCCCAAATATGTTATGAAAGGTGAACTTATCCTTTAAAGGGACTTGTCAGTGCAGAAATATGGGGCGGCCATTGCTGTCATCCTGATTCCTGGCTCATTATTTAGTGAGTTGCTGAGCTGGTGCAACCTTGCGTGGCTTTTCAGGTTTCGGTGTCTGCATGCTTGTTCCAGGTTAGTGAACCATTGGATGGTAGAGTCTTGGATAAGGATGAGCAGTGCAGTGAAGAATAGTCATTACTAAAGATCCTAAAGTGTATGTCCCCTTTTGCAGCAAATTGAGAGAACACCTACTTTATATTTGACACGTGTTCCCAATCACATAATATAACTTACAAAAAATATAAAAAAATGTCGGGTTCTTTCTTTTTAGATGGTGTCTGCTGAACCCTCCAGAAAGGTAAAATTCTAGGTAGTGCTCTTTGTTTATGAGGGGGATGGGCAGCTGTGTTTGCCATAATTAACCCTGTCTGTACTGTGCCAGCAGATCCTCATTATCCATTGTAGATAAGATTTGAACACTATCTGTCCTAACATAGGGTTAAAGGTGTAGCGGTTGGGCTTCTTGAATTGTATGTTAAAGTGTAAGTTCACCTTTATAGAAAATCTGTAATGTGACCTTACACTGGACCCCTCCCCATCCCCCGTACCAGATTGCCGCCATTTACCGCTCTCAGGCCTCATTCACACCTATGCATTTTTAGTGCTTTTTACATTTTGTAGATTTTCACTAATGTCCCTTTAACATGGTTTCTTATGGAACACGTTTTGTAGTGCAAATCTACAAAATGCAAAAAATGCATAGCCGTGAATCAGGCCTCAGACAGCGAAAAGCCGCCCCAATGGTCCAGGGATTTGAAATCCCTGTGGCTTTCTCTCCTCTCCGTTCTGACAGTATGGGCTAGATGGCTTCTGATTGGTCAGCGCCATCTGACCAATTAGAATCCCTGTAATCTCTACTTGCTTAGCAATACAGACACGTGATTAAAGGATCACTAAAGGCAAAAACATTTTTAAATAACAAACATGTTATACTTCCACTTTGCAGCTTGTTTTGCACAGAGTGTCCCCTAACCCTGTCTTCTGGGGTCCCTCGGCGGCTGTGTCGGCTCATCCTCGCAAATGCTTTCCACCTTCATGCGAGCGAGCTTGCATGGTGAAAAGCTTTTGCGGGCGCTTCCATGATACAGCTTTCGAGACGGTACCGTCGGATGTTTTTTCCCCTTAATGCATAGGATGTATTAAGGTGAAAAAACATTTACCTTTACAACCCCTTTAAGGCTCCATTCACACCATGGACTTCCGTCTTGCAAGTGAAATCACCGGCAAATCGCGGGACACCCTTGCAATCTTTCCATCCGGGGCTGAAGTGGTTAAGGGTGTGCACGCTTATGCAACCATATTATTATTTTTACTTTCCTCCACCTACAAGATCTGTTTGTTGTTCTGAGCTGTACAGTTTATAGGTCACATTCAAAGGTTCTAAATTGATTTATTTTGTCTCATTTTCTTTACATCACAGAAACCTGTAGACTTTTTATATCCAATGTACGTCTTCCAGCTTTTTCCGGGTTCGGGTTGCTAACCCACACTTTCACTAGCTACAATGTGATTTTGTCAGCAGGTCCTAGCCAATGATTTTGGCTGTGGACCTGCTGATCGGCTGTAATCATTCACAAACACACAGGACTCTGTACACAGCAACGACCTGCAAAGCCAGATCTGTAAGTCAAAGCGCAAATTACACTTGTTAGGCACAGTTAACCCCCTAGATGTTTACCTCTTTCCAGCCAGTGTCTAGTACAGTATTATATCTGATTAGTGTTACTAGTGACGTCAGTGTACCTTCCAGCGAGGGTCTATTAGCACCAGATTGCCCATCACAGTCCCACTATAGGATCACCGCCATTACAGTAGAGCATCTATAGCTGTGTAAATTCCAGTATATATGCACCATAGTTTGTAGACGCTTTAACTTTCACACAAACCACCTATATCAATATACACTTATTGTTTTTTTATTTACCAAACACCTGTAGCACAAATTTATGAAGACATTTTTTTTATTGGATGTTTTATAACAAAAATGAAAATGTTGACTTTTATATATATGTGTGTGTATCTCAAATACCATCAAAAGAAAGCTCTATTTGTGTGAATATAAATGTCATTTTAGCACAGCGTTGCATTACTGAGCAATTGCCTGTTAAAGAAGTGCAATGGCCTGGTCATGAAGGTGGGTAAATCTTCCGGAGCTGAAGTGGTTAAAGTGCAACACCACCAAAACTGGGGGTATATTTGTGGGGGGGGGGGGGTTGGTAGGAGGGGAGGATAATACTTGTGTACCATCAGGTATGTTGCAATCTCTGTCTCCAAAAGGAAGGGAGGATATATACATACGAATATCAAAGTGCCCAGATTGAGTGAATAAATTGTATAGCGCTGCAAATGCAAACTAAACCGCCTCATGGCGCTCATTTCCATCCAGTGTCGTCCTAATCCTTCAGAAGGAGGTGGGTCTTAAGTTTTTTTCTGAAGGCCCGATGGTTTTCTTCCATGCAGATGTTAGTGGGTGAAGCGTTCCATAGCCGTGGTCCTTGGACTGCAAATCTTCGTTCTCCCTTCGATTTGTAGTGGGACTTGGGGATGTGGAGGAGGTTTTGGTTGGTTGAGCGGAGATCGCGATTGGGGGTGTAGCGTTTTATTTTCTTGCACATGTATTGAGGAGTGTTTCCTTGTGGGTGAGACAGAGGGTCTTTAATATGATCCGATCCTTTACTGTTTAGCCAATGAAGGGTCCTCAGGGGCACGGTGATGGATTCGCAGGGTTTTTTTTCCCTGTTACCAGTCTGGCTGTCTTGTTCTGGACGACTTGTAGGCGCTAACTCTGGTATTTAGGTAGTCCTATGTAGAGGGAGTTTGCGTAGTCGAGAATTGACGATCGTTCCAACTACTACGTCCTCTTCTGGGATGGAGGGGATGAGTCTACTTAGCAGGCGGAGGAGATGGTGAGATCCACTCACTACTGATCCTATTTGTGCATCCATCGACATCTCCGAGTCAAAGATGACTCCAAGACTTTTGGCTTTGGTGCTTGGGGTAGTGGTCTGTCCAAGGATGGGTGGGTGGTGTCCATGAAGTCTTAGCTTTTGTCTTTCGGTTTGCGCGGAGGAGATTGGTGGACTTTGGTCTAAAGAGTGGGTGCTCCTAGCCGGGCTACATTTGAAAGCAGACCACCGTAGGTAATGCCCACACGTGATGCTGAGCCTTCATGATTGAAAGTACTGAAATCCAATAAATCAAAGGGGTGGGCCGAAGACAGTCATGTTGGGGAGGAAAAAGCTAAAGCAGGGTTAGGCAACCATGGCTCTCCAGATGTGGTGAAACTACAAGTCCCATAAGACATTGCAAGACTTTGACAATCAAAGGCATGACTCCTAGAGGCAGACCACAGCGGGTGTGCCGAGCTTGCCTACCCCTGACCTAAATGATGTTGAGACTTCCAGCCAGGAAATAAGGCGGAGTTCTGACTTGCTGCAACTTCTAATGCACATTGATTTCACTGCACACTGAGCTTCTCACAGAGTAAGCCATTTCAGTGCAGGCAGAGCTGGACTGGGACAAAAATTTGGCTTTGGACTTCATCCAGACTGGCCCACTTTGACAGGTTTCTCCCATGGCGGCTGGACAACTCCCGCCCCCCCCCCCACTGGCCACCCAAGCCCCCTCTCCCCCCTCACTAGCCACTAGCTGTTCTACTTTATTAGAGTAGAACGGCTGGTACTGGTACTTTTATAGGCAGTACCAGTGGGGAAGCTACACATTTCACCCGGGGCAAAGAATCAGTTTCGGGGGCCCCCCCCCCCCCCTTATGGGACAAGATTAGGCAGAAGTGAGAAACTCCCAGGCCATAGCTGCTGAGTCGGCTGTCTGTCCCCTCCCCCATGTTCCTCTGTCATCCCATGAGCGCTGCGGGGAGGGAGAGGAGGTGAGCGCTGAGGGAGAGACAAAGGAGCGGAGGAGGGCGGCAGTCCACTGTCACTGAAGCCGGCCCACTAATTCATCTGCCCACCGGGAAACTCCCTGTAGTCCCAATGGCCAGTCCATCCCTGAGTCCAGGAGATGAGCCGGTACAACTGTACAAGGCTGGAAATCTGCTGTAAACCCCCCACCGCCCTCCGGTCACCAATAATCAATGATGGCGTCATTTATTAAACATTCCTACATTTATTGCCTTATTTAAGTAACACGTTTGTTCAACAAACTAGATATCCTCTCATAAAGCAAAGCACAATTTTGTTTTCTTATAAATAGTATAAATTATTTTATTTACATAAACTTGTTACAAAACAAATAACTATATATTTTTTTTTCTTTTAAATATCCAAAGTAATTTTTTTTTTCTATCCCATGACATTTGTTTGTTCATGAGCTAAACAGCAGCCAAAAGTCCAGCTGATCAGATGCTCCTGATTATGTGTACAAATTATCAAACTATTCACACATTGTACAGAGAAGAAAAAATAGACAAGAGTGCGTTGCTTTCCAAGAACTACATTCACATTGACAACCTGTAGTGCTCATGTTATCCTGTAATGCAAAGCTTGTACATGCTGTCCGGTCATCTGTCGGCCTATCACCCTGACCCGTTACAGCGGGGGTTACTGCTTCAGTCCTGGAGGGCCGCATATGGGCCAGACAAAAAATATACATAATTTATTTTTATTATATATTTTTTCGTGTGGATTGCTTAGAACCTTTATTGCTGTCTTTGACCCTCATTGAGGACATTTCTGACTTCCTATTCAGGTGACTCCAGAAAAACAAATAAGGGTGTTATAATAGGAAAACCACCAACATTAGCGTGTAACTTCCACTTCTGCCGATAAATTTGAGAAAACCGTGCGTTCCCATTCACACAGCATATCTTAAAGATTGAGGCCGGGTTCACACATGTGCGAATTTAATGCATTTTTCACCGCATCCAGTGATCGGCTATCAATGGAGGACGGCCACGTACAAATTCCAATCGGGTCCTGTTCAGGTGCGAATCCAGAAAAAAATTTGGACCTGAAATTGTGAATAGAAACGCACTGGACTGCAGGCTGGAAACTGCGGCCGCACATGTGAACCTGGCCTTAGGAAGTGCCTTAAAGGATCACTAAAGATAAAAATGTATTTTTATAAAAATAACAAACATGTTATACTTACCTCCACTGTGCAGCTCATTTTGCACAGTGTGGCCCCGAACCTGGTCTTCTGGGGTCCCTCTCGGTTCCTCCCCGTAAGAAAACAACACCTTCAATGCAAATGAGCTTGCATGGTGTTGAGTTATTGCGGGGGCACTCCCATGATACATCAGCGGCCTTAGCCGCTGACTGTATCACTCGGCCCCGCGTGATTGACAGCATCGCCAGCCAATGGCTGCGCTGCTTTCAATCCATCCACTGTAGCCAAATAACAGCCAGGCTCAACAGCGAAGAGGGTGTCAGGGGCGAGCGTGGGACTTTTAAGGGGTCAGGTAAGTATGACAGGGGGGCTGAGGGGGCCAGTATTGTCAGATGTTTTTTCACCTTCATGCATAGAATGCATGAAGGTGAAAACTTTTACTGTTACCACTACTTTAACTGCAAGGTTTTCTGAACATTGTTAGGCCACGTTCCCACTATTAGTGCCGGTTTACACAGGGACGGCTTCGAAGTTGCCCGATGTTGAAAAGCCCTGTGCAGCGCGACTACAGTGCGGCTTCTGTATAAAAGTCAATGCAAACCGCTCTGAAGTCGCCCAAAAGTAGTATAGGAACCTTTTTCTAAGTCAGAGCGACTTGAGCTGCTCCTATTAGAACGGTTCCATTGTACAGAATGTTGAGACTTGTACAGAATGTCGAGACAGGTCATCCCTGTGTGAACCGGGTCCTACAGTTTTCCTGTGATTATATTTATGCAGGCATAGCAGCCCATTCTTTTTTTTTTATGGGCTGCTGAACCTACGAAACACACAGGGTAAAGATCCATGCACCTTCACGGTTCCCGGGAAAACGCGCTGTGGTTTCCAGCGCAGGGAGTGCCTTTGAGAATAAATGGCGCCCCCTGCATGTATATACACCTTGTTCTGCACACTTGAATATAGTGTGACTAGCATTAGACCAGGAATCTCTAAACTATGGCCTTCCAGGCATTGTAAAACTATCATTCACAGACATAACTCGGCCTGATGGGAATTGTAGATCCTAAACTGGAGGGCCCCTAGTTTGGAGACCACTGCGTTTCGAGGGAGTCTATCCCAAGTCTGTGCTCATTAAGATGCTCTTTATACAAGCTGAAGCCTGTATGAAACAGGTCAAAAGAAAAAAAAAAGGACTACCTAGGATTTTTCCTTGCTGGAGGGTTCATAAAGAAAAATCTAAAAAAAGGTAAGCATCGCATTTTTTTTTTGCTATATGAATTGGGACATAAATATAAAGTCGCTGTTATCCCAATTTGGCTGCAAAAGTGGAAATACCCTTTAAGCCCAGATTCACACTTGAGCAATTTTTAGCATTTCCAGAAGCGTTTTAGTGCTTGACAGATTTTCGTGTTATTCTATCGATCCCTTTCCCATGGAAGCAATGGGCTGTCACTCAATGCTCAGAAAAGGTACAGAAGCTTCTTTGGGGCATGACAAGTGAGAATGTAAACAAACAGTGGCTGTAATCCATCCTCAATTTCTATTGCAGAGCACAATAATTTAGATAGTTGGGTTATACCGCCTCCTACAGGAGTTTTGGACACTAGCAAACAACTAATGTATCCAAATTCCTAAGTTCCTTAAAAGACAAGAAAGAAAAAGCAAACTTTGGCGGAATGATCCTTTAAAAATTGATGTAAGCTGCTACTTGGGATATCTCCTGAAAAAGCTAGGTACCCGGCTGTTGGACTGATCCAATGGCTTCAATACTTGTGTCACTCAACCTTGCAATGAATTTCATTTATACCAGGCCCAGCTGGTAAAATATTGGCTGGGTGGCGGCCCCATAGCATAGTTAGGAGATTGAGGCTTATGTGTTTATTCACATTTTTATGGAGTTATGGGGGATAGAGGGCGCTTCCTGGGGAAGCAAGGAGGAAGTTGGACCCACCCATGGAGCAAATAGGACTATGCTTATTTTTTGCTATTCCCTTTGGGGAAGCAGGGAGGAAGTTCGACCCACCCATGGAGCAAATTGGACTATGCTTATTTTTGGCCATCCCCTCTGGGGAAGGAGGGAGGAAGTTGGACACACCCATGGAGCAAATAGGACTATGCTTATTTTTTGCTATTCCCTCTGGGGAAGCAGGGAGGAAGTTGGACACACCCATGGAGCAAATAGGACTATGCTTATTTTTTGCTATTCCCTCTGGGGAAGCAGGGAGGAAGTTCGACCCACCCATGGAGCAAATAGGACTATGCTTATTTTTTTTGACATCCCCTGGATTAATTGTAAGATTTGGTTTCTGTATTTGGAGGTTTTCTTATTTTATTCCATTTTCTCTATTAGTTGATCTAGGTAGACTTGTCTTTATCAACCTATATCATTATATACAGGAGCTTCTTCAGGACAGGATCAAGTTTTTGACCCAATAGACTTATTACTGGAGAGCCTAAAAATAAATAAAACCCTAGCTATTCTGCTAGAAAAAAAGCTCATGTAGATTTTCAAGCAATGGGAGTGACGCTACATGTGACGCAATGCTCGGAAATTAACGCAACCATTGAAGACAATTGGATTTTGTGGTTATTTGCGACAAAATGCTCAGGTGTGACTAAGGTATAAGTTTAGAAGATTCACAAACAGACTCACAGTACTGAAGTCATAGATAGCCAGGCAACTAAATACTTTTAGGAAGTTGGGTTGCCTTCTTATTTCTCTCAGTACAAGTTTCCTTTTAATGGATAATGGCCCAATAACAGACATGTGAGGATCGCGGCCTACTAGGACTGAAGCAGCTCCCCCGCCTTATGGAAGGACAGGCCATCACCCAAACAAGCAAAGACCGCAGACACTTTGTGAGATAAATCCTTGTTGAGAAGAATACTACCCAACGCCTGCGAGGATTTTTATCTCATGAATATTCACCATCCAATTTGATAATTCAAACACATTAAAACCCTCTAGTGATATCACTCGCCTGCAGAAATGCATTCTCACACGGATGGACCAGCTCATGAGATGACTGCCCCCATGTGGCGAGGTGACGGTCATATCATAATCTACAAAAAGTGAGGCCAAAGGGACCAGAAAAATTCCTTGGCAAAGGGAACTCGGAGGAAGACATCGTTAAAATCACGACATTCCATTTTGAATTCTGATATAGATTCAGTTTCCACGAGGTATCTGGCTTTTTTTTTTTATCAAATTCTTTTTATAAAAAATATCTTTACTTTTTTTTTTTTTTTTTTAATCAGTAATACAGTTTTCTATTAAATAAACCATTTTTTTTTCCTTCTAAAACATTAGCTATGCTATACATACACGTTGGTCGCCAACCTTTGACGTCAAGTACCCGCGTCATCACGGGTTAAGGGGGGAAATAAAATGGAGCAACCAAATTTAAACCCAGTGCCAAAGAGGCCAGTCTGGTCCCTCCGGCAAGATGGGCATCGTTCAAAAAAAAAAAAAAAAATATGTAATTCTGTTGTAAGTAGTTCTATAGCATTGCCTGCAGTACAAATTTTAGAAACTGCATTTAAAAAAAAGAATAAAGGAAAAAACATAAAAAAAGAGGAAAATAAAAACAAGCTCTAATAAAAAAAAAAAAAAGAGAGAAAAAAGGAAAAAAAACACAACTGAACATTCAAGTGTTAAGGAAAAGCTAAAAAGAGTACAGCTTGGAAACTAGAACCAGGCACTTTTCATTTTCCTCTGTAGTTTTTAGGTCTATTTAGTCTATAAATCACACGCAAGCACATAAGTGCCCTCGTTTTTGCACACACAGGTATAGAACAACATTTCCCCCCCCCAAAAAAAAAAAAAACATATATAGCCCCTTAGCTACAGCTTAAACTTGCTGATTTAGGCAACTAATAGTAAATGGTATACAATTGAGAATTATCCACTCCACAGACATCGAGAAACAGAACCCAAGGCCTCGCAAAACGGAGGAATCCCTTAAACCGATAGGCATGTCAGAATATAGGCTTGGCAGTGAATCACTTCAAATCATAAAAGGTATTCTTTTTTTTTATTAACAAATAAATATTAGATGATCTCCATTGTACCAAAACTGGATATAAGGAAAAAAAATTAAAAACAAAAAAATAAAAACAAAAGACCTGTGCAAAAATACATATTTCAATATGTACAATCATTTTCTTTTTTTTTTAACAAAATATGTTTCTTGAAATAGGGATACTTCAATTTTTTTCCATATGATAGAAGAAATTCCAAAATAAGATACAAAAAGTAGGGTTTTTAAAGTTTTTTTTTTTTTTTTAAACTTATAGTAATTTCATTTTTTTATTTCTTCAGGTTAAAGAAACAGTAGGAGTTTTAAGGAATAGCTCTATAATACAATCATATTGCCACCTTGTAGAGAATGGTACGGGCTGTATTTTTTTGTGGAAAGACTAGTAAGAAATTCATTAGGTAGCAAAGCGTGCGCCCCCTACTGGCCTGAATGGTCAGTGATTTTTCCTATATTCACCTGGCAAGCGTAGTTTTTAGCTACAAAGGGCCAGATAGTTTGGAATATTCCTTGCGCTGCCCATAGCCGTATGAAGGAAGCATAATTAGGATCTCAACGTTTATTATCGACAAAGAGGCAATTAACGCTGTATATTTCCTGACTTCCAAGCCATTATATGTTAAAACAAAAGCAAGTTATCCCTTGATAGCAATCACCATGGGGTAGCTAGACTCGAGCCTGGTACACACGATCATTAATCCAGCAGGTTAAATGAGAAAAAAAAAAAGTGGAGCGCTCGGGAGGAGACCCTGTACCAAACAATCTTAGTACTGCAATCTCCCCACTGAGCTATTGTGTTCTGATTGGGGAATCCCCCCCCCCCCCCCCGCCAGAACACACCAGTCACAAACGCTGTGTGGATGCCGATCGGCAGACCTTTTTCGGTCATGCCCCTTTGACAGAAGACGGACGTTTAGCCGACTTCTGTTGGATCAGCTGCTGTACACCGGTCGTATTTTAGGCAGTTTCTATTTGGCCCGTGTGTATGGGGCTTTCGTTTCCACTCACTGGTTTTTCGCTTGCTGTCTCAGATGACAAAGCAAGCCCATCACAAAAAATAAATATAAAATAAAAAGTACCATGGAAAAGATTTTCATGGGGTGACTTGCACTTGTTTTAAGAGTCAGGTGAATAAGACTGGAGAGTAAAACCCTAAAGGGCCATTTACCACTTAGCTGAGCGTTACCAAGCATTGCGTTAGGGTAGCCATTGAAAATAATGAGCTGCCAAAGAACCCCCAACATGCCTAAAAAAAGCAAGCAAATGATCATGTCTTGTAAGGTAGTGTGTTGTGGTGCACTACAGGTGTGTTGGGGTACCATTAAAAATGAATGGCACTGCATGTTGTGTTACCCTTTTATGGAAGTCTAAATGGGCACCCCGCGGTTTGGCATTTCATAATCATCTAATCCTCCCAGACGATATTCCACCAACTATTGGCGCCAACATAGGACATACGGTACATCATTTGTTGTAAGTTTTGTTTGGAGTTACTAATTTTTGATGGCCAGAGTAAATGGTTCCCTGACAACCTCAGATTGCCTTTCATACCAAAGGGCACACATAAGAGGTGCCAAGGGACCAATAAAAAAGGGCTCTAAATTATAACCACAGGGGATGCCCGGCTATAAATGTGATGATGCTGGAGTTGGCTAGAAACGTGGGTCCATTTTTAGGTTGGGTTTCTTAAACCCACATGGCTAAATATTAATGACCCGGCACTGCCAAGCTTAAGTGCATTTTATAGATCAACCAAACCCATGAAATGGTAAAAGAAGCAGAACAAAATCAGCCTATGAGAATACATTGTTCGAGCCAACGCTTTCCTGCAACCAATGAGACTCTTCCCCATACTTTGTAATTATTCAGTAATTATGGAGATAATGGATTGCTGGGGAAGGCTGGCTTTTCTCAACCAATCATGATGCCCAAACATGGAAGCTTAAGTAGCCCCACTGGACTATTTGGAAACATTATTAAAAATCTCTACAACTGTTCATGTTAAGTATGCCAGAAAATTGAGATCCCCCCCCCATTACCTATACTTGTATCAGCTTGTCTCCCCTGCAGGTTGAACACAATATCAAAATTAATTTAGCTGAGAGGGCCAAATTTGTAACCCTGAAAGTGACTGTCGCATATTTAAAAAAGCACGCCACATGCAAGAGTCATAGTCAGACATGGCCACACATGGCAGATAAAACAAATCGAAAGCCTTAAGGGAAACAAATCCCCAAAACATATGCAATACATCTCTGCAATTTATGCCCATTTCTGCATGTTTTGTCTTCTTGCAGTAACCTGACAACTGTCTCTGCTGCACTGAAATCTCAAACAGTGTTGTCAGCCCTACCCAGGACTATAGAACACCATCCCCTTAAGTTGTGGAGAAGGGGAGATGTTTTGCAGTTCAGCGAGGGGATCAAACTGCTTGGGATTTCAGTGCAGCACAGTGTTGCCAAATACAACAGAAAGTTACACTGGATTTCTGGCAGATTAACAGCTATTTATTTTTTGTATTGGCAGCAAGCTGCATGTATTGCAGGGAAATACTGAATACGTTTTTACATTGCCCAGGCATATACTTTAAGCTGTGTAAGTAAATCTGTGCTGCTGCTCCACCTTCTCTTTCAACTACATAACACTGGCCACCCGGATCTCCCCCCTAAACCCGCCACCAGCCATTCAGGGGCCAATACTGAGCTCCCTGCCCGGCCGCTGCTCCCGTCACTCGGGCAGGTGCAGTGACCAAGCCTCCTCTATTAACATTAGTGCAGGCTCTGAGCACAGCGCTGCCACCCACCCTGGGCACGACCCTTCAACCACATTCTTTAAATAGTCACTGCTGGATGAAACTAAAAAAAATTATTTCAAGGCTTTGAAATAAAGCTCAATACGAGGGGGTCTTCAAAAACTTTTTGCACTTTTTATATTAAACTATAAAATTGTGGAAACTTCTTGAAGAGCCCCTCGTATACGTCAGTAGTTGTTCTTGGGCTCTCAAAAATTTTGCCTACTGCTTTGTTTGGCATATTTTGCATTGTTTTATAAATAACCTATCATATACAGCGATGCAGTAAAAAAATAAAAATACATTTGGGACTGAAGATATTTTTCTAGCTGCCTTAAAAGAAAAATTGACATCAGTGAAAATACGTCACTCATGTCAACCTTTCTCAGACTGGGTGTAAGCCTCTAAGGCACAGGTGCTCAACCTGTGGCCCTCCAGCTGTTGCGAAACTACAAGTCCCATGATGCATTGTAAGCTGCTGACAGTTACAAGCATAAATCCCAAAGGCAGAGGTATGATGGGATTTGTAGTTCTGCAACAGCTGAAGGGGCCACAGGTTAAGCATCCATGCTCGAAGGTTTAGTGGTCCTTTCAAATCTAAAGGTGGGGGCCCCTCTGAGTAAAAGCACTTCTTGAGCGGAAGTGGGTGAATGCAGCTGCCCACAAACAATTCCTAAACATCAGATTTAATGATATTAGCTGCAAACAGCTGCAGGGACAATGCTGATACCGACAGGGAGTACCAGCACAGTACTGGAGCGCTCTTAATTTGGTCATGTGGTAATAGAGTTCCGGCCTGGCCGGCAAAAATGGGACTCGCTGTCAATGTAATTAGATATAGAGGTCATATGGCTGGGGATTTTTGTTCCAGAAAGGGTGGCAAACCTATGATCTGCTGTTTCACAGAAAGCAGCGATTGGCTCAATATAGAACACAAAAGGGAGATTGCTTACAAGAGAATATTACAAAAAACAGCAGACAGTGCCTGGGAGTGAAAAACCTAAAAAACTTGCATTGCTTTTAAAGTAGTACTAAAGTTCCCCCGTCACCAACTCAGAGCAGACAGGCTCTTTATTGCAGAAGAGACATGCAATCCCTCTTCTGCAATAAAATATGCCTACTTGCCTGCTCGCTGTCTCCTCCAGCATCTAAACTGAGCTGTACATGCAGTTTAGATTGCCGGGACAGACCCTGTGTGCCAGGATGTCCGCGCAGGAGTGCCGCCATCTTGCTTCAGCCAATGAAAATGGCTGAAGACCGGCACCCAGCAGAAAATGCCGGCGAGAGACAGGAACCATAGAAGGAAAGGAACGTTTTGTGCCACTTTAACGGGAGAGGCAGAATGGCTTCCAAGTATGGGAAAGTAATTGCTTGGACAGGATGAAGTTATAAAAATGACTGCCTGGTTGGGGAGAAGGATTGCTCTGAATTGGTTGCCAGAGTAGAGTTCAAGTGGCTGCCAACAGTGGGAGGAGCCTACTCAGACCAATAGGGGAGTCAAAATGGCTGCCAGGTTAGGAAGAGTTGTTTACTCTAAACAGGGGAGCCAAAATGGCTGCTAGGTGTAAAACAAGCAGGATGCTTGTTCTGACAGAGTAGAGTCAAAATGGCTGCCAACATTGGGAGGAGCTTCCAGGTGTGAAATAAGCAGGTGGATAATTGGCCTGACAGAGACTAGAGTCACTGGAAGTGGGAGAGGCACTGCACTGGCCATAGGGGAGTCAAAATTGCTCCAAGGTGTAAAACAAGCAGGCAGGGTATTTTTCCAACAGCAGGTAGAGTCAAAGTGGCTGCTGATAGTGGCAGAGGCACTCTCCTGATTAACAGGAGTCAAAATAGCTGCCAGGTATGAAATGAACAGGGAGAGTATTTTATTCTGACATAAAGAGGAGGCAAAACGGCCCCCGATAGTAGGAGAGACACTGCTCTAGCTAGGGAGTCAACATGAATGCCAGGTAGAAAACAAGTTGGGGGGAGGGGGTATGATCCTGACAGAGTGGAGTCAAAATGGCCACCGATAGTAGGAGAGGCACTGCTCTGACTAACAAGTGAGTCAATGTTGCTGCCAGGTAGGAGACAAGTGGGGGTTATTATTCTGACAAAGAGTGGAGTTAAAATGGCCACCAATCATGGGAGAGGCACTGCTCTGACCAACATGCGATACAAGATAGCTACCAGGCATGTAACAAGCTATTGCTTTGACAGGAAGTGGAGTCAAAAATGGCTGCCGGAAGTGGGAGTGGCACTGCTCTGGCCACCAGGGGGAATCAATATGGCTGCTAGATGGGACACAGCTGACAAGATGAAAGACGCATCATGCACTTGATTAATCACCTTCTACCACACGGTAATCTTTGGGAGAGTTAACTAGATTAGTCTGCCTCTTCATTTGGTTTTTAGTCTGAAAACATTACCAATACAATCACAGTAAGTTAAGCTGAAAAAAAGAATGCTTCTGATTTACTAAACTCGAACATACTGTTTGAGAAATTGACGTTAAAACTCCTCACAGCTTCTTAGCAAATATAACCTGGAAAAAAAAAAGGCTGTCCAGCCCGATCAACAGTCTCATTCAATAAACTTTTCTCTTTTTTGTAGTTGTGCTATTTTTTGTTTTAGTAGTTAATCACTGGATCATTGCTGTTAGAGGGTAAAGCCGTATTCCTCTTCTTAAGGTTGTTGCGTCTTCTCCGATGGACGTTGTTCGACGTCTGAAAGTTACAGTGAAGTGTGCGTTCCTCTCTCTTTTGCTCTTGCCCCGGGCTGGAGGACAAAAGATGGCGCTCGACGCAAATCAAAAATCTTACAGGTTTGTAGCGAGAGGCTCAGTCCACTAACACTGATAGAAGCGGCCGCGGGACTGACTGCTACACACATGGCTTCCGAGTGAGGGGGTTGGGCAGAAAAAAAATCCTGGTCTGGCTGATGCATCCAGAAAATCGCTCTACACCTGAGGACCGCAGAGAGTTAGAGAAAACTCAAAGGCATCTTGGAGCCCAACACAGCCAGCCGGAGGTTGCTGATTGTTACCATACTTGTCCAGTTCGTGTAACAATTAACTGTCAGGGACGTGCCTTTGGCTGTAAAGGAAAACAGAGAAAAAAAAGTCACCATGAGATAAATGCAATGTGATATTTTCTGTGACCCCCACATGAGACATCGCTTATATTCCAGCAGCAATAAGAACCTTTCTACCCCATGTCTAAACAACTCTGAAGAACTCCATAGAGCCCCTGTGAGGTTCCGTAACGCTTACATTACACACTGACAGCTGTAGATATAAAAGTGAAAAGCCATTGGACTGCTGGTGGCGAGGGATGAGCTCCGGCGTGTTCGCACAGTCTACGTGCAGAGCCCGCCAGGAAGTCTGCACGACGCTGCACTAACCACAGGCAGGGGGACATTTCCCAATCTCTGTATCCAAGCATCGGGACAATGTCTTCCTGCCTGTGGTTAGCACAGCGCCGTGCAGACTTCCTGGCGGGCTCTGCACGTAGACTGTGCGAACACGCCGGAGCTCATCCCTACTGGCGACGCATTGGAGCCAATTTACTAAAACCGTAGAGTGCAAAATCTGGCACAGCTCTGCGTAGAAAATAATTAGCTTCCAGGTTTTTCTAGCAAAGCTTATTGAACAAGCTCTAGTTAGAAGCTGATTGGCTACCATGCACAGCTGCACAAGATTTTGCATTCTCTAATAAAATCAACCCCATTGTGTTATTATACCTAAATACTCCACCTTGTGATGTGCTGTGTGTCCAAACTAGTCCCGGCTGTCTTCTGGGACCCGTGTCTCCCATAAGACAGTGGGGGGGGGGGGGACATGGCGTAGATAGACATGGCCACCCTTCTTGCTGTGCTCCCAATATAGACTACTGTAGTTTGTGCCATAATGTACAATCACAGCATCATAGTAGGTGAGGTTGAATAATGACAATAATACATCCAGTTCAACCTGTGTATGTGTACATGTGTCAGTGTTAATAATCATTTCCCTGTATGTTGTGTTCACCAAAATGCATGTCCAGAGTCTTTTGAAACCATTAATACTCTCTGCTAACACCACAAATTGTGAAAGAGTGTTCCACATCCTTATTGCCATGACAGTAAAAAAAAAAAAACCTACTTAGGGTTAAACCGCTTCTCCTCCAATCTCACTGTGTGGCCACGCTTCCCCGTACACGCTCTGAGACCAAAAAATGTTCTTCCTACACTGGGATCATCATTGAGGTATTTGTAAGCACTGTAAACATCCCATACAAAAGAACTCCATCCATGCAGCACTGCCCATGGGATTCCCGACTGACGGCAGGACCAGGAAAAGAGTAACAATGCGACAGGGTCCTTGTCCTGCTCTCTGGGGGTGGCCCCTTGTGACAAGCAGGTACTGGAGTTGTAGTATTGGGACACAGGGCCACGCTAACTGTACTGCTACCTCTGTGAAGGGCATGTAGGGACATTTACGAGGGGAAAAAATAGTATGTTCAAGTCATTTGCATATTCTAATAAATGGCTGTGGTTTAGAACAGTATTCTAGAATAAGACGTTATTTCAAGATGATGAACTTTGTGACACTCAAGCAGTATTTTTAAAATTCTGTCTTAAAGAACCATTGTTACTTTACCCAGGGCAATGGCAAGGTAATAAAGTCTCTGAAAAGGGCACCCCCCAACCTGTCACCCGCACCCTCACAGCTTCCTGGCTCCACTGTGTGCAAGAAAAAATACTGGGCATAAGACATATGCTGCTGTTCCAGGTGGGTCCGCCATTGCAACCCCCTCTACCTCGTCTCCTTGGGTGCCAGTTCCAGTCACCCGGCCATACATAACCAAGACAAATAGAATACAAATGGCTGCACTTCTGAAAAAAATCATCCACTTTATTAAAAAAATAACTCCTCCATTGCCAGGAAGCGCCAAGTATTTTTGGCCATATACAAGGAAGACAAATGGGATCCAAATGGCTGCACTTCTAAAAAAATTATTCCAATTTATGCCGTCAACTTTAATAAAATTCACCTTTTTAACCATTTTTCTGTCTACATGCACTTTAGTGATGGTTGCATAGCAATCTGCATGGCAGATTTTCTCATTGTGATAACAGTGGACCACATTCACGTAATGTGTGCCCCCTGAGCCACTTCTGTAGTCTCCATCCGTGACAACATATGAGAACAATTGGGAGGTAGGGACAGGGAGTTGTCGTCCTGTAACAGGAAGTAACCTCCATGGTAGAAACTTCAGGTATTTTACTGAAAGCTGCAAATAGAAAGCTGCAAATATTAAAATGTTAAAGCTACTTTAACATGTTGATGCTTATATACTGATTACGATTAAAGATACTTTAACTACTTGAGATCCGCACTATAGCTGAATGACGGCTTTAGCGCGGATATAAATTGCCAACAAGCCGTCAATTGACGGCTTGTCACTAGCAGCTTCCCTGCGCGCGCTGCGGGGAAAAACTGTGTTGGCCGTGTCCCTTGGACACAGCCAATCACAGATCGCCGCGAACGGCCAATCATAGTGGCCATTTGCGATGCGATCTGTGGGCGAATGAGAGATGATCTCATATGTAAACATATGAGATCATCTCTCATTGCCGTTTTACACAGAGACAGCGTCCTGTCTCTGGAGAGGAGACCGATCTGTGTCTCTTGTACATAGGGACACAGATCGGTCACCCCCCCTCCCCCCACAGTTAACCCCTTCAATGCCAATCACATTTATACAGTAATTAGTGCATTGTTATAGCACTGATCACAGTATAAATGTGAATGACGCCAAAAATGTGTCAAAAGTGTCCGATGTGTCCGCCATAAAGTCGCAGTCCCAATAAAAATCGCAGATCGCCGCCATTTCTAGTAAAAAATAAATAAAACAATAATAATTCTGTCCCCTATTTTGTAGGCACTATACATTTTTTTTTTTTAAATTGGGATATTTATTATAGCAACAAGTAAAAAATATTGTATTTTTTTTCAAAATTGTCGCTCTTTTTTGTTTATAGCGCAGAGGTGATCAAATACCACCAAAAGAAAGCTCTACTTGTGGGGAAAAAAGGACGTAAATTTTGTTTGGGAGCCACGTCGCACGACCGCGCAATTGTCAGTAAAAGCGACGCATTGCCGGAAGCTGAAAAATCACCTGGGCAGGAGGGGGGTATAAGTGCCCAGTAAGCAAGTGGTTAAAGAGGATGTCCTCCTAAAAAAAAATATTAAAAGCCAGCAGCTACAAATACTGCAGCTGCTGACTTTTAATATTAGGACACTTACCTGTCCTGGATTCCAGCGCCGTCCGCAGCAGAGGACAAGCAATCGCTCGTCACTCTGCTACTCCCCCCGCCATCCATGGTGAGGGAATCAGGAAGTGAAGCGCTCTGGCTTCACTGCCCGGTTCCCTACGGCACATGCGCAAGTCGCGCTGTGCCCGCCGATTCTCTCCCGCTGTGTACTGGGAGCCGAGTGTTCCCAGCACACAACGGGGGGGGGGCGACAGGAGGTGACTTTATGCCCGCATTCTGCCCGAGAATGCTGGGCCGGAAGTGTGTGCAAATACCTGTCTTTAGACGTGGCTCCCAAACAAAATTGACGTTCTTTTTCCCCCACAAATAGAGCTTTATTATGGTGGTATTTGATCACCTCTGCGGTTTTTATTTTTTGCGCTATAAACAGAGCGACAATTTAAAAAAATATATATATATATTTTACTTGTTGCTATAATAAATATCCAATTTAAAAAAGATAAAAAAAAACATACGTATTTTTCTACGTATTTTTGTAAAAAAAAAAAAAAATCGCAATAAGCGACTGGTTTGTGCAAAAGTTATAGCGCCTACTAGGGGGTGAGGAAGAGGTTAAATGTATTCCCTGGGTGTGTTCTGTGTGGGGGGAGGGGACTGACTGGGGAAGGTGACCGATGCTGTGTCCCTATGTACAAGGGACACAGATCGGTCTCTTCTCCTCTGACAGCACGTGGAGCTCTGTGTTTACACACAGAGCTCCAAGTCCCTGCTGTCACCTGCTGTGTTCCCGCCGATCGCATGTACCCGACGGACATCGCGGCCGCCAGGTACATGCATCGGCTCTTCAGCGAAGCGCCGGGACAGTGTTTACCCGCTGCGCGCCACCCAGTGCACTTAAAATGACGTCCAAAGACGTCCACTTGGCACTTGAGAGCCACGCTGTGGACGACTTTTGTCCATAGTGCGGATCTCAAGTAGTTAAGGAGCACCTAAGTGAAGGAATAGCACAATGAGGAGAGTCTCAGACATCATGGGTAAGGTTTCCTCATGGCAGTTTTTGTCTGTGCGCCTCCCATGAGGCTGGAGGTGAAGGTGTCGCTTTCTTGCAGCTGGACCCCCCTATTTTTTTTATTCTACGATCTGGAAAATCCCAGACACACAACAAAGCGGTTTGTAATTCGCCTTGACAGCTACCGCAAAAATCTATAACTGGCCTTCTTTGCACAAATCACAGTTAAAAAAAAAAAAAAAAAAAATAATCTCATCTTTCTGATGTCACTGAGAACAAATAACATTTTCTTGCTGCTCCCTGGATGATGGGAAGGTTTTCTTGGAACGTATTCCAAAGACCTCTCCCATCTTCGAGGCAGTGCAATGTTTTGGACGTCCGCATTTAGTGATCATCATCTAGGCACGAGATTCTCCCTGGCAGCCTCACACCAACTGCAATGCTCTGCTGCTCAACTGCTGTCCATCTAGAAAGCAATGGGTTAAAAGCTGCTCAGCTTATTGGGAAACAGCGGTTACCATAGCGATGGCTGCAGTGCACCCCACCCCCTCCTCCCCGTGCTGTCAAGTTGATGATCGTCTGTGCCATCAACCATTTCCTACCAGTAGCGGCACGGAGAACGCGCCTCATTCAGCTCGTCTGCTGCGATGTTATCCAATTAGTGGAGCCACTCTTTTGGCCTATTTAAGGGTAACTCCATGGCAGGAGCAGTGGCATGGGGCTTAGAGAAAGAATCAAACAATGTGTCGCCAGTCCTTGCTCAGCCCCACACGGCTCTCCTGCTCACATCTTTACCATCACTGGGCACTTCTGTGACCAAAGAGTCCCATACAATTTTGGCTAATTCCCACTGAATTGGCCAAATTTCAAGCCATGAGTGGCCCTGCAAGCAACGAGTAGGTAGAAAATGATCAGCCTAACAGTAATTGCATCCTATCAGATGCCGTCACTGCTCAGCAGGTATCACGACTGCCAGAATACAATAGAAAATTCTTCCATTCACCATAGATGGAGCACAGGAAATGGCAAGTTGAAGTATAGACGTTTGTGACATTTTGCAGCATGATCAGTGTGACACACTCCAAAGGAGTCACTTGGTCCAGCACTTCTAAACGGAGCTGATTGGTGACATGGAGGCGATCGGCATCACAGATGTGTATGTGCAATCTACACACTATGCTTGTGCAACCATTGCCAAGGGAGAAGATGTGCTGAATCACTGCAGAAACATTTCTAATTGTGGATGTAATAATAATAATAATAAAAGATTAAACTACAGTTGTATGGGGGCTCCATTAGAGAAATTTCCCTCCACTTCCTGTCCTGCGGACAAAGGTTCCACCAGACAGGAAGTGAAAGGAAAATCTGCAACAGGGACTCAGAAATAAAAAGTCACTTGAGTGTTATCCTTCTACTACTCACTAAAGACAACTATATGCATTTCTGTCTGTGTTGCTGTAGAAGTGTTTCCCTTACTTCATGTCTGGGTCAGGATAGAAAGAATAGGGAACCTTTCCTATTTTACTAGTTTCATTGGAGGACGTGGCCTCTGCTCTAAGTCATCGCCTCCTACAGGTGTCGCTATACCTGGTAGGTGATGATCTAAAACAGAAACTGTGAAGCTGTTCATCCTCCAGTGAACGAGTCAAATAAAAATAAATAATTAATAATTTTGGGTAAAAAATTCCCTTTAGACTTCTCATGCAATTCTGTTCAGCCAGTCTTTAACCACTTAAGACCCGGACCTTTAGGCAGCTAAAGGACCCGGGCAGTTTTTGCGATTTGGCACTGCGTCATTTTTAACAGACAATTGCGCGGTTGTGCGACGTAGCTCTCAAAGAAAATTGGCGTCCTTTTTTCCCCACAAATAGAGCTTTCTTTTGGTGGTATTTGATCACCTCTGCGGTTTTTATTTTTTGCGCTATAAACAAAAATAGAGCGACAATTTTGAAAAAAAAACAATATTTTTAACTTTTTGCTATAATAAATACCCCCAAAAATATAAATAAAAATAATTTTTCCTCAGTTTAGGCCAATACGTATTTCTTCTACCTATTTTTGGTAAAAAAAAAAATCGCAATAAGCGTTTATCGGTTGGTTTAAGCAAAATGTATAGCGTTTACAAAAGAGGGGATAGTTTTATTGCATTTTTTTTAAACTACTAATGGCGGTGATCAGCGTTTTTTTTGTAACTGTGACATTATGGCGGACACTTCGGACAATTTTGACACATTTTTCAGACCATTGTCATTTTCACAGCAAAAAATGCATTAAAAATGCATTCTTTACTGTGAAAATAACAATTGCAGTTTGGATATTAACCACTAGGGGGTGCTGAAGGGGTTATGTGTGACCTCATCTGTTTCTAGCTGTAGGGGGGTGTGGCTGTAGGTGTGACGTCATTGATTGTGGTTCCCTATATAAGGGAACACACGATCGATGACGGTGCCACAGTGAAGAACGAGGAAGCTGTGTTTACACACAGCTCTCCCCATTCTTCAGCTCCGGGGACCGATCGCGGGACTCCAGCGGCGATTGGGTCCGCGGGTCCCTCGGCCGTGGTCACGGAGCTTTGGACCGGGTCGTGGGCGCGCCCCACGGCTGGGCACTTAAAGAGGACGTACCTGTATGTGCTTGTGCCCAGCCGTGCCATTCCGCCAAAGTATATGTGCAGGAGGCGGTCCTC
This sequence comes from Rana kukunoris, assembly GCA_029574335.1. Lineage (NCBI taxonomy): Eukaryota > Metazoa > Chordata > Amphibia > Anura > Ranidae > Rana > Rana kukunoris. Next base: position 27,989,901 of record CM056055.1, on the reverse strand, counting down.
AAGTGGTTAAAGGGGTTGTAAACCCCCAGTTATTCATCCTAATGCGTTCTATGCTTTAAGATAAAAAACCTCCTGTGATGCAGCTGCCCCCAAAGCCCCCCTTTTACTTACCTGAACTCAGTTTTTCCAGGGACGGGGACGAGCACACCAGCTCCAGCTGGTATCTCGGATCCTGATTGGATAGATTGATAGCAGTGCAGCCATTGGCTCCCATGGCTGTCAATCAAATCCAATGATGCGGGAGCTGGGCAGAGTTCGGCTGTCTGTGTCAATGGGCGCAGCAGCAGCAGCACACAGAGGCGCACCCACAGGAGTGCCTTAAGGGAGAGCCGCACTTCAACAGGGCACTTGAGAAAAGGAGGAGCCAGAAGTGCCGCTGAGGGACCCCAGAAGAGGAGAATAGGGGCCACTCTGTAAAAAAAAAACAGGAGGTATGGCAATAAAAAAAAAAAAAAAAAACCTTTACATATGCTTTAACATCACTCCTCATAGCCTGACATGTGGGAGGCTCCCCTCAGCTTTTTTTTTTATAAGCTCAGTTTTGTAGCTTCCTGTGTCACATCTCTATACCCACCCTCCTGCTTATGATCAGAAAGGCGACTTAGAAAGCTGCAGTATTAAAACATTTTTTTAGTGGACATATGGATCACAAAACTGGCTGAACAGATTGGCAAACCCACTCTCAAGTAATAAAGAATTAAGCTGCTTGCTAGGAAGTTTAACTTTAAAATAAGACCTGTGCTGAGAAAAACATAGAAGCTGCCATTTCTGAACTCCTTTAAGGCTGGATACACACTGCCATGCAGAGCGGCTCGCAGACGGGGTCCGGTGCATCTTTGTTCACCGATTCAGGTCCGATTTCAGTCCAAATTTTTGCCTGGATTCGGACCTGAAAACAGACTAGAAGACGCACAGGCCTCCAGTGCAATTTGCTCCGGAGCCGCTCTGGAGATGTGTGAACTGGCTCCATCGAGAGACGGTCCCAATCTCCAGACGTGCAAATTGGATGCAGTGAAAGCCTCATCCAATCCGCCATTGTGTGAACCCGGATTTAAAAAATAAAAAACAATAATAATAATAATAATAAAAAAAAAAAAGTTGGTGGCCTGGCTGTAATGCTCATTCTTCAACATCCACACATTCTGAACCAGTGACCAGGAACAAGCACACACAGCCAGTAAAGCCAGGATTGAAGTCAGATGTTCTGATTTGGATGCTTGTTCCAGGTCAGTGTCTCAAAGAATCTGAGACAACAGATGGGCGTGACAGCCAGACAACTAAAGGCGCAGTGGGCTGCGGCAACAGCCGATTTTCGTGTGGCAAACAAATTTGAGAAATCCGACGTTGGAATTTTTTTTGAAAAACTAACGATTTTCTGATCAATGATGGAAGAATCGTGCGAGAAATGTAATAAGAGATAAAATACGCATGTGCAAGAAAATAATATATCCCGGAGAGAAAAGAATATATCCCAGAGAGAAAAGAATATATCCCAGAGAGAAAAGAATATATCCCAGAGAGAAAAGAATATATCCCAGAGAGAAAAGAATATATCCCAGAGAGAAAAGAATATATCCCAGAGAGAAAAGAATATATCCCAGAGAGAAAAGAATATATCCCAGAGAGAAAAGAATATATCCCAGAGAGAAAAGAATATATCCCAGAGAGAAAAGAATATATCCCAGAGAGAAAAGAATATATCCCAGAGAGAAAAGAATATATCCCAGAGAGAAAAGAATATATCCCAGAGAGAAAAGAATATATCCCAGAGAGAAAAGAATATTCCCAGAGAGAAAAGAATATTCCCAGAGAGAAAAGAATATTCCCAGAGAGAAAAGAATATTTCCGAAGAGAAAAGAATATATCCCAGAGAGAAAATAATATATCCCAGAGAGAAAAGAATATATCCCAGAGAGAAAAGAATATATCTCAGAGAGAAAAGAATATATCCCAGAGAGAAAAGAATATATCCCAGAGAGAAAAGAATATATCCCAGAGAGAAAAGAATATATCCCAGAGAGAAAAGAATATATCCCAGAGAGAAAAGAATATATCCCAGAGAGAAAAGAATATATCCCAGAGAGAAAAGAATATATCCCAGAGAGAAAAGAATATATCCCGGAGAGAAAAGAATATATCCCGGAGAGAAAAGAATGTATCCCGGAGAGAAAAGAATGTATCCCGGAGAGAAAAGAATATTCCCGGAGAGAAAAGAATATATCCCGGAGAGAAAAGAATATATCCCGGAGAGAAAAGAATATATCCCAGAGAGAAAAGAATATTCCCAGAGAGAAAAGAATATTCCCAGAGAGAAAAGAATATTCCCAGAGAGAAAAGAATATTCCCAGAGAGAAAAGAATATTTCCGAAGAGAAAAGAATATTCCCGGAGAGAAAAGAATATATCCCGGAGAGAAAAGAATATATCCCGGAGAGAAAAGAATATATCCCGGAGAGAAAAGAATATATCCCGGAGAGAAAAGAATATATCCCGGAGAGAAAAGAATATATCCCGGAGAGAAAAGAATATTTCCGGAGAGAAAAGAATATTCCCGAAGAGAAAAGAATATTCCCGAAAAGAAAAGAATATTTCCAAAGAGAAAATAATATTTCCGAAGAGAAAAGAATATCCCGGAGAGAAAAGAATATATCCCGGAGAGAAAAGAATATTCCCGGAGAGAAAAGAATATTCCCGGAGAGAAAAGAATATATCCCGGAGAGAAAAGAATATTCCCGGAGAGAAAAGAATATTCCCGGCAACATGAAGGCTTGGTCGGCCGTATTTTGAAAATCAATGGTAGCATCATCGGATCACAAAAGAAACAAACTTTCGGATTTTTGCTTAACATTTCCAGAGGAATATGGAATGGCAGCCTCCAGGCACAGGTTTAATTTTGGGATATAGAGAATTCTGTAAATCACAAACTAGTGAAAAGGATATTTTATAAGAGACGGATCCCTCTCTACCCCCTTTTCACCAGCAATATATCAGCTTCCCCAGCACGATGCCCCGTTCTGAAGAACAGTTAATAAACATTATCCCTTTGAAAGCCAGCAGATGGCACTTTGCGCAGTTGCTGGCTCTTGAAGTGGTATTAAAGGTTTGGCTTTTTTCCTTTTTTTAATAATATATTGTTTTCATACACTCCAGACTGCACCCTGTTTTGATACATTTCTTTTTTTTCTTCAAATATAAGTTTTATTAAATACGCACCAAGGTTGATACATTTCTTGACATGTATGTATATTTGGCAAATAAAAACATAAAAAAAAAAAAAAAGTTTGGCTTTTTAAAAAACAAACATGCTATACTTACCTGCTCTGTGCAGTGATTTTGCACAGAGCAGATCCGAACCTCCTCTTTTTCGGGCCCCCCTCCTCGACTGGTGCGTGCTTGCTTCCTAGCCGTTGTGACAAATAGTTGCGACTCCGCCCCTGCTCTCTCCTCATTGGCTCACTGGCTGTGATCGACAGCAGTGGGGCCCAATGGGGAGAGGGAGTACTGAGACAGCCGAGCTCTCGTGCACATCGCTTGACCGAGAGGAGGCTCAGGTGAGTATTGAGGGGCGGATGTTGGGCTGAGGAGGGAGCAGCACACACAAGTTTGAATGTATGAAGATAAAAAACCTTCAGCCTTTACAACCACTTTTTAATCCTGCCTTTTCTTTAGCACAGTAAGGCTCCATTCATATTGGCACGTCTACAAAATTTGCTCAATTTCCAGTGCATCTTTGATCCAAATTTACATTCTCAGGACCAAAGTTGCCTCAAAATTTGCATCAAAGTAGTGCAAGCAGGTTTTCAAAGTCGCAACTGATTTGAACAAGTGCCACTGAAAAGAATGGGCCGCGACTTGTCATACGATTTTGATGTCCAAAGTTGCAGGACAAGTCGCACACGTGTGAATGGAGCTTTAGGGAAGGCTAGGGCCCGTTAGAGATTTGTTTATACCTGTTGCAGATTTTCCCTTACTTCCTGCCTTGTAAATCTGTTGTCACCGGGACAGGTACACAAGAAAAGATTTGTATGTACTCAGAAATATTTCGGTATACTAACTTGTCACTGCGCTGATCATTGACTTGGCTAAACTTGGCCTTGGGCATCATGGCATCGATGATCATGAAAAGATTAACCAATCCGCTTTCCCACATATTCTTCGTAAACTTGCCTAAACCACTCTTGCCATTCCTCAAAAGAAAAAATATATTTCAGGACACAAAGAAGTTACCGTCTCACCTGATGCCGCAGTGAATTATTGGCCAGCGTCGGCGTTCCTGAAATCCCGCTATTGTGTTTTGAGTGTATGTTGTTGACTGGCGGCAGTTTGGCAACCTTACTGGACTTGCTGCTGTTGTTGGTAATGCTGCTGGGCCCCGCGGAGCACTTGCGCTTTTTCCCCGTCACTTTGTCCAAGGAAGCGCGAGAATGGGGGAACGCGTTGTGAGAGTTCACAGCTTGGTCGCCGCCAGCCTGATGAACAAAGGGCCCCAGCGAGAGCGTGGAGTCGCTGCTGTTCATAACCACGCTCATGCGCTTTATCGATTCCGCAGAGTTCCCGCTCGGGGGACCCCTCCCTGATTGGTCGTGTTTAAGACTCACAGATCGATTGTTCACAAAGTTGAGGCCGACACTGTGCGGGCTGCCGTGCTGGGACAAGGTTGTGCCGGGGGAGTGGTATGTGCCAGAGTTCGCTACACAGTTTTTCCTAATGGACTCAGTGGAATGAGAAGGGGGAGGCGCTAGCAGCTGGGGTGGGGAGTTGGTTTTCTTTTTCTTTCCTGAGCCGCTGCTGCTGCTGTTGGTACTGCTGCAGTTCGTGCTGCTGGCGGGGGATTCCTTAGGTTTCACAGCCTTATTGGATTTTAACTTTTGAGGTTTGCTGGAGACTGGGCTAGGCGATGAGGAAAGCACTGACGGTGTGGATGCTGAAGAAGAAGAAGACACTTGTCTGGCTTGCATACTACTGGTGGCTTCGGTTGCAGTGTGAATGTTTAGTGTAGTTCCTTGGGGAAGGACTTTGTCCGCAGATGTACTGGGAGAGGTGACGGGGGCCTGGGGAGAGGTAACTGTGCTGGGCGGGAGGAAACCAGTGTTGTTCATACTCTGTGACACAGGCACCGAGTTTGTGCTGGTCCGGTGTGGAGCATGCATGGATGAACTGCTAGAGGCCGGAGGAATTTTCCTGGCAAGACAGAAAAGAACACGTGTCATTACAGTTCACTGCGTGAGCAGATGTGCTATTCAAATGACGATTCTAGGTCTCTTCAATCAAGGCTTTTATTCATCAAACAAGACCTGACATTTTTGCAACATTAAAGTACAACTTCAGGCAAAACAAAATTGTAATTTTGGATTAAAGAAAATATAAAACCACTTTATTATTGTTTTCTGGGTCCTCACCAGGGAGATGTTACCAGAGACAGAAAATGAATATTGCCCCCCAAAAAAATATATAGAAATCACAGCGGTCAAAAATATTCCCAGTCTTCCTGTTCTAAGAGCAACCATGTATTTTAGATTTCTCTTACTTCCAGACCCAGTGACAAACTTCTCTAACAAACTTTCATAACCACATCCCTTATTTATGATCAGGGGATATGATCTGTAAAGTTTGTTGGAGAATCTGAGTGTAATTAGAGCGGACCTTCAGTCATTTTTTTCATCTTTGCATCTAATAAATCGTTTGTTGTTTTAACTTTGGATAGTAAAACTTATTTTTTTTTCAGCCAGTAAATACCTTATACAGCTCACTTTCTGTTTGTCTAATCATCAGCCTAGGTTTATGACATTATGCACAGCTCTCCTTCTCATCCTCGTAAGGCCCCTTTCACACAAGTTCAGGTCCGCCTATCAAGTTTTGACGGCGGACCTGAACGGCCACTCCATGAAGTCCTAGAGTCCTGAGACATGTCCGCTGACATCCGACCCGATCCGCCAAAATAAGTCCCCATCCGTCCATGGCGGATCGTATGAGATCTGATAAAAACAGACATGCTGTCCGTTTTTATCAGATCTCCCCATAAGAGACAGCAGCGCTGCACAAGCCTCTCCCCGCTCAGTGAGCAGAGAGGGACTTGTCATCCGCCGGCATAACGCAGATCAGTGGATAGATCTCCCGCTGAGCCGGCGGAGGGACGGAGTACGCCTGTGCGGAAGAGGCCTTAGAGTTTGCCAGGAATGGCGGGGGGGGGGGGGGGGGGGGGATGAGTCATAAAAGGGCCAATGAGAGCTGCAGATCTGGAGGAGTGTGTCTGTGTAAATCCAGGAAGTGAACAGGCAGCAGCTTCAGCTGCCCACAGTTATAATTGATGCAGCCAGACTTCTGCAGCATATTTGGCAAGTACAGAATTACAGTAGATATAAAACAAAAGGCAAAGTGGTTGAAGGGAATTCTTCAGAATGGAAAAAATTTTTTTTTTTTGTTTTTTTTTTTACAAATTATGCGAGCAGACTTCAGTTTCTCTTTAAGGTTCTCATATTTTTCTTTGTTTTTTTGTTGGTATAATTTATTTGAATTGATGATTATTATTTTTTTACAGACAGGCTACATACATGGAGGGAGGCCTGAAGTAACAATACGAATAAAGGAGGAGTGGTGGTAATTATTGTGCTGCAGATGCAGGAATGAATGAGGAATTTTTTGAAAAATGGCCATTAAAAAGGCGAGCAAACCCTCCAGCTGTTGTGGAATTACAAGTCCCATGAGGCATTGTAAGGCTGGCAGTCACAAGCATAACTCCCTAAAGCAAAGTGATGGGATTTGTAGTTGCGCAACAGCTAGAGGGCCCCGGGTTGAGCGACCATGCTTTAAAAGAGCAGCTCCACTTTTGTGAGTTTTTTTATGCAAAAAAATAAATAAATAAATAAATATATATAGTATAGATTTGCGAGACAAGTGAAATTATGTGCAGATGTTATTAAAATTACCTTTCCTATTTAATCCGCAGCTCTGTAATTTTCTGTAAAATGCAATGCAATACAATTTTCTACCAGAACCAGCATTAACTTTCAGTAATTTGAGCTACAGTAGCTCTTCTATTAGATTGCACTACATGGGCAAAAGCCTTTGTTCCCCATATGCAGCAATGAGCCTCGGCCAAGCCTGTTGCCAGTTCACCGCTTCAGGTAGGTCCTGACCACTGCAGCCCGGGAACATCCCACAAGAGCAGCAGTTTTGGAGTTGCTCTGACCCAGTCTTCTAGCCATTACAATTTGGCAAAAGCTGCTCAAATCCCTGAACTTGCCCATTTTTTCTGCCTCAACTTCAGGGACAAGTTCACTTGCTGCCTTATATACCCCGCCAACCTTCAGGTGACACTATAACGAGAGAATCAATCTCATTCCCTTTACCGGTCAGTGGTCACAATGTTATGGGTGATTAGAGCGTGGGGTTGATTTACTAAAATAGGAGTGTGCAAATTCTGGTGCAGCTCTGCATAGAAACCAATCAGCTTCCAGGTTATTGTCAAAGCTTAATTGAACAAGCTAAAGTTAGAAGCCGATTGGCTACCATGCACAGCTGCATCAGATTTTGCACTCTCCAGTTTTAGTAAATGAACACTATCTACACACACACACACACACACACACAGTGGATATAAAAATTCTATACACCCTGGTTAAAATGTCAGGTTTCTGCGATCTAAAAAAAAAAAAAAAAAGAGACAAAGATAAATCATTTTTAAACATTTTCCACCTTTAATGTGACCTATAAGTTGAACAACAAACAAATCTTTTAGGTGGAGGGAAGTAAAAAAAAAAATATATATATATATATATATATATATATATAAAATACAGTTGCATAAATGTGCACACCCTTAAACTAATACTTTTGAAGCACCTTTTGATTTTATTACAGCACTCAGTCTTTTTGGGTATGAGTCTATCAGCATGGCACATCTTGACTTGTGCTCTTCTTTGAAAAAAACAATCCAAATCTGTCAGATTGCGAGAGCATCTCCTGTGTACAGCCCAACCCACAGATTTTCAATGGAGCTCTGGCTGGGCCATTCCAAAACGTTAATCTTCTTCTGGTGAAGCCATTCCTTTGTTGATTTGGATGTGTGCGTTGAGCCGTTGCCATGCTGAAAGATGAAGTTCCTCTTCATGTTCAGATTTCTAGCAGAAGCCTGAAGGGTTTTGTGTCAATATTGACTGCTATTTGGAACTGTTCATAATCCCCTCTACCTTGACTAAGGCCCCTGTTCCAGCTGAAGAAAAAAAGCCCCAAAGCATGATGCCGCAACCACCATGCTTCACGGTGGGTATGATCATTTAGTGATGTGCAGTGTTGTTTTTCTGCCAAACAACATTTGGAAATATGGCCGAAAAGTTCAACTTTGGTGACCAGAACACATTTTTTTATACACTTTTGGGAGACTTCAGATGTGTTTTTGCAAAATGTAGCCAGGCTCGGAAGTTTTTCTTGGTAAGAAAATGTTTCCTTCTTGCCACCCTACCCCATAGCCCAGACATATGAAGAATAACAGAGATTGTTGTCACCTATACCACACAGCCAGTACTTGCCAGATATTCCTGCAGCTCCTTTAATGTTGCTGTAGGCCTCTTGGCAGCCTCCCTGACCAGTTTTCTTCTCATTAATTTTGGAGGGACGTCAAGTTCTTGGTAATGTCACTGTTCTGCCATATTTCTCCACTTAAAGTGGAAGTAAACCCTTCTATCATTTTCAGCCAAGGAAGCTGCCATCTTGGCCTCTGTTTAATCTTCAACTGCCGTGGTGCTGCACATGTGATCAGTTATGACACCAGCCATTGGATGGTTTAACAGTTTGGTTGAGAGCACAACCAATGTGACAGTTGGCAATCCCGGCATGCCGGAAATTTAACTGCTTTTTGAAACTGTTAAATCGATGGGTTTACTTCCGCTTTAATGACGATTGTCTTCACTGTGTTCCATGGTATATCTAATGCCTTGGAATTTTTTTTTTTTTTACCCTTCTCCTGACTCATACCTTTTAACAATGAGATCCCTCTGATGCTTTGGAAGCTCTCTAAGGTAAGGACTAGGGTTGTCCCGATACCACTTTTTTAGGACCGAGTACAAGTACCGATACTTTTTTTCAAGTAGTCGCCGATACCGAATACCGATACTTTTTTTTTTTTAAATGTGTCCACAAATGCAGCCATGTCCCCCCACAAATGCAGCCATGTCTCCCCACATATTGCAGCCATGTCCCCACACATATGCAGCCATGTCACCCCCATATATGCAGCCATGTCACCCCCATATATGCAGCCATGTCACCCCCATATATGCAGCCATGTCACCCCCATATATGCAGCCATGTCACCCCCATATATGCAGCCATGTCAGCCCCATATATGCAGCCATGTCAGCCCCATATATGCAGCCATGTCAGCCCCATATATCCAGCCATGTCAGCCCCATATATCCAGCCATGTCAGCCCCATATATCCAGCCATGTCAGCCCCATATATCCAGCCATGTCAGCCCCATATATCCAGCCATGTCAGCCCCATATATCCAGCCATGTCAGCCCCATATATCCAGCCATGTCAGCCCCATATATCCAGCTATGTCACCCCCATATATCCAGCTATGTCAGCCCCATATATCCAGCTATGTCAGCCCCATATATCCAGCTATGTCAGCCCCATATATGCAGCCAGTTCCCACATACCTGCATCGCCGCTGCCGCTGCTTAGTTAATACAGGCGGGGAAGATAACAGCTTTCATTTGAATAGCTGTATCGTTTCCTGCCGTGCCGCGTATAGACACTCCCCCTTGCTCGCGATCTGTCCAATCATGAGCAAGGGGGAGTGTCTATGTGCGGCGCCGCGGGAAACGATACAGCTATTCAAATGAAAGCTGTTATCTTCCCCGCCTGTATTAACTAAGCGGCGGTGATGCGGCGATGTTGCGCGGCGGTTAGCAGGAGCGGCGGCGGCGGGGGGGCGAGTATTCTATTCTGGTATCGGGGGTATTTGCGGGAGTACAAGTACTCCCGCAAATACTCAGTATCGGTCCCGATACCGATACTGGTATCGGGACAACCCTAGTAAGGACCATGGCTTTTGATGTAGGATGCGACTATGAAAACGTCAGGAAAGACCTACTAGGACAGCTGAACTTTATTTGGGGTTAATCAGAGGCAGTTTAAATGATGGAAGGTGTGTACTGACTGCCATTCAACATGAGTTTGAATGGGATTGCTTAAAGGGGTAGTTCCGCCGAATTTGCTATTTTTTTTAAAAGTTCTTTCTTCCCTTATGCTAGTATAGCATAATGTACTCGCATGTTCCATCATCCTAGGCGCCAGTATCAATGTTTGCGGTAAAATATATCTTTATATTTCTGGGTGATGGACGTTTCCATCTTAACTGCGGGCACTTTGAAGCCCAGCGTCACCATCTTCCGGGATGCGGCGAATGCTGGAGTCCCAGCATTCACCGCTCTATCCCGCGCATGCCCAGTGTTGACGGCGACCCGCGCCGTCAACACTGGACAGTTACCAGGACAACGACGCTGCGTCCTGTGAAGGACTCGCCCCTTCACAGCGAGTGATCTTTTCTTTTCTATCAGCTGCTCAGAAGGCATCGAGCAGGTGATAGAAAAGGTAAGTCTATGCCACCCACCCCAGCTCTTGTTAAAAAAAAAACTAATTATTTGGAAACCAAAACTAACAAATGTACAAATGTTGAAATGTAATTTTAAAATCTTTATAATAATTATATACATATAGTATTTATATATATATACACAGGACATACACACACACATTGTGTATATATATATATATATATATATCGAATCCTCCCTCGTCACATGACTCGCTGCAGGAGTCATGTGACTTGCGGAAATAACACGAGATTAGCACACACAATGTTTATGTTTATTTTCCTGAAATCGTGAGCCTGCAATCCCAGCAACCTTAGCGCGCAGGAAAGAAAAAAATCAACACGCCCATCCCCGCTCAGCCAGACCAGGAAGTGACTGCAGATCAAAGGTATAGAAACGTTTTAAAAAAATTTTAATGGCGAAAGTTTATTAGGCGCAATGTGCCCTTGTGTGTAGGGTAAAGTAGCTAGATAGGGAGAACTACCCCTTTAATTCTGAACACAGCTACATCCCCAGTTATAAGAGGGTGTGCACACTTATGCAACCACATTATTTATTTATTTTAGTTCCCCCCCTAAGAGTCGGTTCACACACAGGCGACACGACTTCGGGGGCGGCTCTGCAAGTCGTCCTGAGGACGACTTCAGAGGCAATTTGCAAAACGACTTCTGTATAGAAGTCAACGCAAGTCGCCCCGAGCCACCCCCGAAGTTGTACAGGAACCTATTAGAATGGTTCCATTGCAGTGCATGGGACGCGACTCGTCAGGTGGCTGAGCCGCCCCAGTGTGAACCGGGTCTAAGAGATTTAAGTTTGATTTCAATTGAGTTGTACCGTTTATAGGTCACATTAAAAGGTGGAAGAAGTTCTGAAATTATTTATCTTTGTCTAATTTTTTTACATCCCAGAAACCTGACATCATAACAGGGGTGTGTAGACTTTTTATATCCACTATATGCACACATGTACACAGCGTGTCTTCTATCACATGAGCCGTGCATTTTATGCCAATTAATGGTGGCGAAATAAAATAAATGATAATCTGACCAAACAAAAATAATATATACCTACCAGCCATGGGAAAGTCACAATCTATAATCTCGTCAGCGGCTTTTTATTAGTTACAGAACACAAGCACAATGCTACACATTTTTTAATGAAATGAGAAAACATTTAAATAGCACTTTACGTTGAATTTTTTAAACAATCTTAACATGACATTCTCTCTGTCCTCATCCCTCCAATGTAGCCGCTCCACCTGCAAAAAAGCACTTCCATCTTAATCCTGATCCAGCTCTCTGTGTGCCGGACAGATCTAAGAAGATTTACTGCATTCACTTCATACAACCAATCATGTGTCAGAGAATTAGAAAAGGAAAAAACACACACATACACACTACTGGGTGTGTGTAGTACACACAAGCTCACTTTGTATTGGTAAATAACCCTCCATAGGCCATGCAGTGAGGAGGATCCGCCTGGTAGTAGACTTCAGAAGGAAGATGTAATTGTAAAGTTCATGGGATTGTAATTACAGGTTTTTTTTTAAGTTGTTTCTAGGGCTGTCACTCTCGCCCTGAATTTACTACATTGAGTCACCAACCCAGCGTTGCAGCAATCACTGTGCACGTGAATATTTAAAATGTATTTAAAAGCAAAACTTTTTTATTTTGGTTGTGCAGGCTTTAAAAAAAATATATAAAAAAAGTGGATGCAGCATTGGTCTGATGCTGCAGCTTTTCCCCACTGGCTCAGAGACTACGGATCACTCCATTCTCAGTCTTCAGCGAGCAGAGATTCGGTGACTCTAGTCTTCGGCTCTCTGATCTGCCCCTTCCTGCGCTCACCCGATTGTCAGGCTGAGAAGGAGGTGGGAGCGGCTGGGTACCAGCAGTACGCTGAGAGGCTGAGCCAATGTCTGGTCCAGACATCTGAGTGGATCCCAATATTAACGGAACACTAAAGATTACATTTTTTTTTGTTAAATAACAAACATGTTATACTTGCCTCCACTGTGCAGCTCATCTTGCACAGAGTAGCCCCGAACCTGGTCTTTTGGGGTCCCTCGGCGGCTGTCTTGGCTCCTCCCACAAGAACTAACAAGTGAGCTTGCATGGTGGTTAGTTCTTGCGTGCGCGCTCAAGTGATACAGCCGGCGGCTATAGCCACTCACTGTATCACTTGGCCCCACCCCCTTGGCCCCACCTGGCTACGCTGCTTTCAATCAACCAATGAATGAGCCGAGAAGCCTGCTCGTTCACGGCGCAGGACTTTCGAGGGGTCAGGCAAGTAAACGGGGGGGCGCATAGAATGCATTAAGGTGAAAAAACGTTTACCTTTACAACCCCTTTAAAGTCGGATCCCTCCAGAGTCTGTACTGGCTGAGTGACGTCAGCTGACAGCAGACTTTACCATTGTCAGCTGAATACAGGTCATAGGAGTGCAGAATTAAGTGCACCGCTCTACCCCACAGGAGTAGTAGGGTCAAAGGAGCTCTGGCCATACTTCTTTTAAGTTTTAGATAAAATAGGAACTGCTTAGACACCGGACATTTTTTGTGTCCCATTAGGGAGATTACCCCACACTTGCTCCATCCCCTCAGTTATATAACATTATGCATCCCGGTGTCTTTGCCATATAAAAAAGATGCTGACAGCTACCTTTTATCAGAGCGTCTACCGGCACTCAAATAACTCCTCAGCTCTCTCTCCTCCCTGGCTGACGTCAGTCGGAGTTTTCGGCATCTCCCGCTATAGCGGCCAGCCAGAGAGAAGAGAGACCTGAGGAGTCACATAAGCACCAGGAGGCGCTCTACAAGGTAGAAGTCAGATTTTTTTTAAATAGCAAAAACACTGGGATGTATAATGTTATTTAACAGAGGGGGTGGGATGATCATCAAATAGTGGCCTAACAACCCCTTTAAAAGGGGTTGTAAAGGTACAATTTTTTTTCCCCTAAATAGCTTCCTTTACCTTAGTGCAGTCCTTCTTCACTTACCTCATCCGTCGATTTTGCTTTTAAATGTCCTTATTTCTTCTGAGAAATCCTCACTTCTTGTTCTTCTGTCTGTAACTCCACACAGTAATGCAAGGCTTTCTCCCTCGTGTGGAGTGTCGTGCCCACCCCCTCCCTTGGACTACAGGAGAGTCAGGACGCTCTCTACGTTGCAGATAGAGAAAGGAGCTGTGTGTTAGTGGGCATCCTGACTCTCCTGGCGTTCAAGGGAGGGGGCAAGCAGGACACTCCACACCAGGGAGAAAGCCTTGCATTACTGTGTGTAGTTACAGACAGAAGAACAGGAGGTGAGGATTTCTCAGAAGAAATAAGGACATTTAAATACAAAATGGAAGGATGAAGTAAGTGAAGGAGGACTGCACCAAGGTAAAGGAAGCTATTCAGGGAAAACATTTTTTTTACCTTTACAACCCCTTTAATACACTCAGTGCTACATCAAATTTTAGCATACAGAGGGGCAGATGACATGTATGTATGACAGCCTGCGTTCCCCATAGAGCGACAGAGGACAGACCTGAACACAGCAAGTGCCTGAGGCCCATGAGTCAAGCTGCACCTGTAAAGAAAGCCACTGGTAGACATTTGTCAGGATAGAGAAAGCACTTGTTAGGAGTAGGTAAAAGGAACTGTCCAGCAGAGCGCGAAAGTAAACAGAGGGTCCCAGAGGTCCTTTCCGATTCCCCAGACTTGTCTATCTAAAGAAACAGTATCCAAGTAATTGTCCACTGGGCTCCATGTAAACACTGGAGAATAACAACATGCTTCTACAGAGACCGGTCACTCATAAAACTGCTATGTGACTCACATCTCAGCATGCTGTGTGTAAACAGGAGCAAGACCACACAAGGCAAAGGGTCAGACAGAACAAATAAAATGTCAGGCAGACATTCACAGCAGTGGGATATGCAGACAAAAACTACTCATCCTTAGGAAACAATTAGCAGACAGCGCTATAAAACTCGCCAGGTTCAAGAGTCTGCCAATGTGTCAGAATTAGCCCGGATGGCAAGTGGTTAAGGAGATTTTACTTTAATTCCTATCCTGTAGACCAAGGATCTTCAAACTACAGTCCTCCAGCTGTTGCGGAACTACAAGTCCATGAGGCATTGTAAAACTCTGACATTCACAGACATGACTAGGCATAATGGGAATTGTAGTTCCAGAACAACTGGAGGGCCATAGTTTGAGGACTCTGCAGACTAAAGCAGTTTTCATTCAAGGCACCCTTTAAAATTCTGCACAATATCGAGGCACCCCAATCTAAAACGTAAAAAAAATAAAAAAAGTTTTACATAACGCAGCAACATCCACACATGTAGGACACTCAACATTAGAGGCAATTTATTCTTGCAAAGCAAATACATCTTTGCACACTGGTACGGACTGGGGTTCCAATCTCTCTCCTTCTGCAGTTTTTCTGCCTTGAACAGCAAATGTGAACCCCGGTGATGACAGAGAGGGGCAGAGGAAAGATAAACAAGGATGGTGTGCTGGCGTCTGATTTACTCCTCATCAAACAATGACATCATTGGTTGTTGGATACTGGTGGCTAGAAGGTTGCAACGGTGTGGCTTTGTGGAACTAAAAGGCAGGCTTCATCCACCCACTGGCTTGTACACAATTTTTGGGCAATTTTTATGCATTTTCTCAAGGCCCCCTGAAGAAACCTGCCTGCCTTTGCCCTTTGAAAACAATTTTGCCCTTTCTAGCTTTTTTAGCTAACTGATTCCAAAGTTTACACATTCAATGTGGATGGGGAAATCCCCATTGTGCTACTGTATTTCGACAGCGGATCAGAATACACTAATACATTAATTAGCACTGCAGCTGATAGCTGCAAGTACAGATCTAGCAAAAATATTTTGAATGTCATGTTTGGGGGAAGTTGATCTCTAGATCGACTTCTGTCAAACTGGAACGGCCATACATGGATTGAAATTCACCCAGTTCAGTAGGAAGTTTGTCGGAATATCGATCCATGTATGGTCAGCTTTAGGCAGACAAGAAAATGAAGATGCTGACCGATCCTCTCACACCGTAACTTTGAGGCCTCGAAAGACCGTTCCAGAAAAGACTGATAAAGACATAATAGGGCCTCATGATCAAAACCACCAATGTAAGAATGCACCTCTCCCATTGACCACCAAATGAAAGGAGGAAACCTCTCCCATTGAGCACCAACGAAAGGGGGAAACCTCTCCCATTGAGCACCAACGAAAGGGGGAAACCTCTCCCATTGAGCACCAACGAAAGGGGGAAACCTCTCCCATTGAGCACCAACGAAAGGGGGAAACCTCTCCCATTGAGCACCAACGAAAGGGGGAAACCTCTCCCATTGAGCACCAACGAAAGGGGGAAACCTCTCCCATTGAGCACCAACGAAAGGGGGAAACCTCTCCCATTGAGCACCAACGAAAGGGGGAAACCTCTCCCATTGAGCACCAACGAAAGGGGGAAACCTCTCCCATTGAGCACCAACGAAAGGGGGAAACCTCTCCCATTGAGCACCAACGAAAGGGGGAAACCTCTCCCATTGACCACCAACGAAAGGGGGAAACCTCTCCCATTGACCACCAACGAAAGGGGGAAACCTCTCCCATTGACCACCAACGAAAGGGGGAAACCTCTCCCATTGACCACCAACGAAAGGGGGAAACCTCTCCCATTGACCACCAACGAAAGGGGGAAACCTCTCCCATTGACCACCAACGAAAGGGGGAAACCTCTCCCATTGACCACCAACGAAAGGGGGAAACCTCTCCCATTGACCACCAACGAAAGGGGGAAACCTCTCCCATTGACCACCAACGAAAGGGGGAAACCTCTCCCATTGACCACCAACGAAAGGGGGAAACCTCTCCCATTGACCACCAACGAAAGGGGGAAACCTCTCCCATTGACCACCAACGAAAGGGGGAAACCTCTCCCATTGACCACCAACGAAAGGGGGAAACCTCTCCCATTGACCACCAACGAAAGGGGGAAACCTCTCCCATTGACCACCAACGAAAGGGGGAAACCTCTCCCATTGACCACCAACGAAAGGGGGAAACCTCTCCCATTGACCACCAACGAAAGGGGGAAACCTCTCCCATTGACCACCAACGAAAGGGGGAAACCTCTCCCATTGACCACCAACGAAAGGGGGAAACCTCTCCCATTGACCACCAACGAAAGGGGGAAACCTCTCCCATTGACCACCAACGAAAGGGGGAAACCTCTCCCATTGACCACCAACGAAAGGGGGAAACCTCTCCCATTGACCACCAACGAAAGGGGGAAACCTCTCCCATTGACCACCAACGAAAGGGGGAAACCTCTCCCATTGACCACCAACGAAAGGGGGAAACCTCTCCCATTGACCACCAACGAAAGGGGGAAACCTCTCCCATTGACCACCAACGAAAGGGGGAAACCTCTCCCATTGACCACCAACGAAAGGGGGAAACCTCTCCCATTGACCACCAACGAAAGGGGGAAACCTCTCCCATTGACCACCAACGAAAGGGGGAAACCTCTCCCATTGACCACCAACGAAAGGGGGAAACCTCTCCCATTGACCACCAACGAAAGGGGGAAACCTCTCCCATTGACCACCAACGAAAGGGGGAAACCTCTCCCATTGACCACCAACGAAAGGGGGAAACCTCTCCCATTGACCACCAACGAAAGGGGGAAACCTCTCCCATTGACCACCAACGAAAGGGGGAAACCTCTCCCATTGACCACCAACGAAAGGGGGAAACCTCTCCCATTGACCACCAACGAAAGGGGGAAACCTCTCCCATTGACCACCAACGAAAGGGGGAAACCTCTCCCATTGACCACCAACGAAAGGGGGAAACCTCTTCCATTGACCACCAACGGAAGGGGACACCCTTACCCATTAACCAGCAACGGAAGGGGGCACCTCTCCCACTAACCAGCAACAGAAGGGGGCACCTCTCCCACTAACCAGCAACGGAAGGGGGCACCTCTCCCACTAACCAGCAACGGAAGGGGGCACCTCTCCCACTAACCAGCAACGGAAGGGGGCACCTCTCCCACTAACCAGCAATGGAAGGGGGCACCTCTCCCACTAACCAGCAATGGAAGGGGGCACCTCTCCCACTAACCAGCAATGGAAGGGGGCACCTCTCCCACTAACCAGCAATGGAAGGGGGCACCTCTCCCACTAACCAGCAATGGAAGGGGGCACCTCTCCCACTAACCAGCAATGGAAGGGGGCACCTCTCCCACTAACCAGCAATGGAAGGGGGCACCTCTCCCACTAACCAGCAATGGAAGGGGGCACCTCTCCCACTAACCAGCAATGGAAGGGGGCACCTCTCCCACTAACCAGAAATGGAAGGGGGCACCTCTCCCACTAACCAGCAATGGAAGGGGGCACCTCTCCCACTAACCAGCAATGGAAGGGGGCACCTCTCCCACTAACCAGCAATGGAAGGGGGCACCTCTCCCACTAACCAGCAATGGAAGGGGGCACCTCTCCCACTAACCAGCAATGGAAGGGGGCACCTCTCCCACTAACCAGCAATGGAAGGGGGCACCTCTCCCACTAACCAGCAATGGAAGGGGGCACCTCTCCTACTAACCAGCAATGGAAGGGGGCACCTCTCCCACTAACCAGCAATGGAAGGGGGCACCTCTCCCACTAACCAGCAATGGAAGGGGGCACTTCTCCTACTAACCAGCAATGGAAGGGGGCACCTCTCCCACTAACCAGCAATGGAAGGGGGCACCTCTCCCACTAACCAGCAATGGAAGGGGGAACCTCTCCCACTAACCAGCAATGGAAGGGGGAACCTCTCCCACTAACCAGCAATGGAAGGGGGAACCTCTCCCACTAACCAGCAATGGAAGGGGGAACCTCTCCCACTAACCAGCAATGGAAGGGGGAACCTCTCCCACTAACCAGCAATGGAAGGGGGCACCTCTCCCACTAACCAGCAATGGAAGGGGGCACCTCTCCCACTAACCAGCAATGGAAGGGGGCACCTCTCCCACTAACCAGCAATGGAAGGGGGCACCTCTCCCACTAACCAGCAATGGAAGGGGGCACCTCTCCCACTAACCAGCAATGGAAGGGGGCACCTCTCCCACTAACCAGCAATGGAAGGGGGCACCTCTCCCACTAACCAGCAATGGAAGGGGGCACCTCTCCCACTAACCAGCAATGGAAGGGGGCACCTCTCCCACTAACCAGCAATGGAAGGGGGCACCTCTCCCACTAACCAGCAATGGAAGGGGGCACCTCTCCCACTAATCAGCAATGGAAGGGGGCACCTCTCCCACTAACCAGCAATGGAAGGGGCACCTCTCCCACTAAGCAGCAATGGAAGGGGGCACCTCTCCCACTAACCAGCAATGGAAGGGGGCACCTCTCCCACTAACCAGCAATGGAAGGGGGCACCTCTCCCACTAACCAGCAATGGAAGGGGGCACCTCTCCCACTAACCAGCAATGGAAGGGGGCACCTCTCCCAATAACCAGCAATGGAAGGGGGCACCTCTCCCACTAACCAGCAATGGAAGGGGGCACCTCTCCTACTAACCAGCAATGGAAGGGGACACCTCTCCCACTAACCAGCAATGGAAGGGGGCACCTCTCCCACTAACCAGCAATGTAAAGGGGTGTCCATCTCACTGACCACCATTGAATACATTCCCTGAAACCTGAAAATGATCTTAAGCATTCCTTCAGGCTAAAAAAGTTGAGAAAGGCTGAACTATGGACAGCAACTAGAAAACTTGCTTAGCTAACTGGACAAACAGGACAATCTACCCATCTGTATACAAAGTAAACTAATTAGGTAAATAGCCTTTCTACTGCTGTTCCCCAATTACAAAATTCCATTGTGAGATTTACTGCAGTCACTTTCGGGGGGACCAAAAGTAACCCATGTCTCAATGGTGCCTGATCCAACTGACTGCCTTCACGTTATGCAGCCCCACTGAGGAGCTGTGCTTCAGAAATGACATTTCATTAGCCAAGCAATCACTTACCTCCACATCTGTGAGTTTAGATGTTTGTCCACCATGAAGTTAAGTGCACATCGGATGTGGTCCCACCGCTTGTCGAAAACATAATACCCCCTTCCAATCTGTCTGCTACCAAACGAGCAAAACTGTAAGAAGAAAAGGCAAGACAACGTTTGAAAATATAAAATGCTTACTTTCACACCATACTATGCATATTTAAGGAAAACACTTTACTGTATTAGTAAACTAAGAAAACCTACAGTTTCCTGAACATCGCTATAGATAATCTTCACAAAACCTAGGTCACTCAGGTAGGAATACCAACTCAGTTCTTGGGTTCTGTACCCGATAGTACCTCAATGCAATGTGCAAATTCATCAACCAATAATGGCGAAGGCAGTAGAGTGCCAGAACTTCATCAGCATGTCTAATGCATTGCACATCACCAAAGCACTGTAATGTGAACGGACGGGGCACATAGAAAATACATTTTTCTATGTGCCCCAGCAATGACCTGTGTTATTCTGCACAGAAAATCATAAGTCACCTTATATAGTGTGAATGAGCCCTAAATGTAAGAGCAGACACCTCGCCTTGCAGTTACAGTGTTTGTAAGGGCTCAAAAAATAAACATGCCATACTTACCTGCTCTGTGCAATGGTTTTGCACAGAGAAGAGGATTCCTTCTCTTCTCAGGTGCCCTGTTGGTGCTTCTGGCTCCTCCCCCCTGCTGAGTGCCCTCAGAGGAGGCAGCTTGCTCTGTGGGCGCTCGTGCATGCTCGTTCACGAGCTGCCTCTGTGTCTATGAGACACACAAAGCGTGGCTCCGCCCTACCCCCCTCACTTGCTGTGATTCGCAAAAGCCAATGGCTCCCACTGCTGTGTCTCAGCCAATGAGCAGGCAGAGACCCGAGACAACGTCTGCTCTCATGCACATTGCACAATCAGGATCGGGCTCAGGTTAATATAAGAGGAGCTGTGAGGAGAGCTGTACACTGAAAGTTTTTCACCTTCATGCATTAAGTTAGAAAACCTTCAGACTTTACAACCACTTGAAAGTATCAGTTTACCAACTTTAATACAATTATACATTCCCTTAAAAGTAGAAGTTTTGTAAAGAAAATGATTTTAGGTGACAGTACTACATACACTGCTAAGATTGCAGAATTCTACTTGCGTCCACTCTGAAGATACAAACACCTTTTCTCTGTAATACTCCTATTTTCTTAAAGAAAATACCTAAAATAAAAATATTAAAAGCCAGCAGCTACAAAATACTGCAGCTGACTTTTAATAAATGAACACTTACCTGTCGCAATGTTGGCAGCAGAAGACGAGCAATCGCTTGTCTCGGCTGCCCCCGCCGCCATCCTTGGTGAGGGAATCAGGAAGTGAAGTGTTGCGGCTTCACTGCCCGGTTCCCTACGGCGCATGCGCGAGTCGTGCGTCTTTCACTGGTCCCCACTGTGTTCTGGGAACTGTGCGTTTCCCAGAACACAGCGGGGGGGATGTAGTGGCATAGATAGCCGCAGATTCTGCGGCTATCTATGCCCGGAAGTGGGTGCAAATACCTGGGTTTAGAAAAGCGGAGGTTAACTTTTTGCGTGGACCTCTGCTTTAAGAAAATTAAATGTGAGACTCTGAAAGAAATAGAAGGCAATTAAATGAACAATTTGGTAAGTAAGGATTATGTGGAACAGAACTACAAGTTTCGTCAGGCTCCAGTGTTCTCAGGTGGTAAGAGGTGTATTTTAACCAAGTTAAAATGATGATATTGCACAATGATAAACGTATTAATCTTACTATACAGTATCTTCAATGTGTTCAATGCAAGTTAGTATATTATAAATAAAAGGAAATGATACAACCTGATTTAGGTTTACTGCTCCAACAGGCTGCAGTACAGAGCTTGTCAATTAGGGTTACAACTAGGGTTGTCCCGATACCACTTTTTTAGGACCGAGTACAAGTACCGATACTTTTTTTGAAGTACTCGCCGTCCCCACACACTAATGCAGCCATGTCCCCACACACTAATGCAGCCATGTCCCCACACACTAATGCAGCCATGTCCCCACACACTAATGCAGCCATGTCCCCACACACTAATGCAGCCATGTCCCCACACACTAATGCAGCCATGTCCCCACACACTAATGCAGCCATGTCCCCACACATATGCAGCCATGTCCCCACACATATGCAGCCATGTCCCCACACATATGCAGCCATGTCCCCACACATATGCAGCCACGTCCCCACACATATGCAGCCATGTCCCCACACTAATGCAGCCATGTCCCCACACTAATGCAGCCATGTCCCCCATATCCCCTATATATGCAGCCATGTTCCCCATACCTAGATGATGATGATGATGCCGATGCTGCTGCCACATAGTTTATACGGGCGGGAAACATACAGCTTTCATTTGAATAGCTGTAGCGTTTCCTGCCGCGTATAGACACTCCCCCTTGCTCGGGATTGGACGGGTGATTTGTCCAATCCCGAGCAAGGGGAAGTGTCTATACGCGGCGCGAAACACTACAGCTATTCAAATGAAAGCTGTATGTTCCTCGCCCGTATTAACTAAGCGGCGGCATGGGGGGGGGGGGGGGCTGAGTATTTGGCCAGGCATCGGGGGCATTTGCGGGAGTACAAGTACTCCCGCAAATACTCGGTATCAGTACCGATACCGATACTGGTATCGGTATCGGGACAACCCTAGTTACAACCCCCCCCCCCCCAAAACCCTACATGACTCTTTCCATTATGTCTGATGATTCATCTTAAAGCGGTAGTAAAGGCTTTTTCTTTTTAATTAATACCTAGAGGTAAGCCTATAATAAGGCTTACCTCTAGGTACAGTAATTATCTAGCTACATTTTTACAGAATGAAGCCTTTCCAAGAATAAAAATAAATAAAACGCCATCACCACGGCTGGAAGGTAGTTTTTGGCAAGAGAAAATTTACATGAATCTCTTTAGCATGGATGAAATTTCAGTGACCGTCCAAAATAAGTGTAACTTATCTAGTTCAGTTACACTTTAGCATTGGTAGCATGGAGTTTTGGGGTATATTAGAGTCACACTTGAACAAGGACATGTGTGAACATTGTGAATAATTCAGCACTAAGGCCCCTTTCACACTGGGGTGTTTTTCGAGCGAAGCCTCATCTGCAATCCTAATGTGAAAGCCTGAGTGCTTTCAGAGCCCTTTCACACTGCCAGCGCCCGAAAAGCGCTGACAAAGCACCGCTAAGACCCTAACGTTTTAGGGCGCTTTTGCAGTGCCTCAGTGTGAAAGGGTAAGCAATTTTTACAGTGTTTTCAATTAATTTCAATTGAGAGGGGCGTTTTTGGAGCGTTTTTTTTCAGCGCCCAAAAGCTGCTCCAAAGACGCTGCTTGCAGGACTCGGTGTGAAAGGGTCCATTGAGATGCATGGAGAGTGTTTTATGAGCGCTATTTTTAACGCTAAAACGCTTCAGTGTGAAAGGCGTCTTACTGTCTTAAAGGATAAGTTCACCCATTGAAAAAAATTAATACTAAATGCACATTTTTTTTGCAAGCAATTATATTTTTTCTAAGGAGCCTGCTAAGCATTGCAACTGCGATCAGCAGATAGCGGGCGCAGGGCCGATCCGCCCTATAGGCTCACTATGCAAGCCGCTTAGGGCCCCGCAAAGCTGCGGAGGGCCCCTCAAATTACTACTGGCCCTGCCTGGTGAGAAGTAGTTTTTGGACCCTCACCACCCTTCTCAACTCGCTGGATGCATGGGAGAAGAGGCAAGAAGTCAGCACACCCCGCTTCTCACTTTAATGTAAGATGTAATTTCATTTCCAACAGCAGAACACCCCTTCCAACTTTAACGTGACATGTCATTATGCTTAGGGCCCCAGGGAGGTCAGGATCGGCACTGAGCGGGCGCAATGTCCCGCTCCTGCAGACTCCGGATAGCTGTCTCCCTGTAACTCTGATAAGGCCAGGCAGTTACCGGAGAGCAGGAAGATCAATGAACTTGGACGACACTCATCATTCTAAACCCATCAGCCACAATGGCTGATGGCACTTGTAGTCTATTCATTCACAGGAAACCGAATGAATGACGTGGCTGTGTGGGCAGAGTCCCACGCGGCCTTGCTATTTTCAATATGTGACAGAAAGTGCGGGGAGGGGATCCCCACCCACTGTCATGCGGGGAGACATATTACTATAAAAACAATTGGAACGTGTAACATGTTCCAAAAGGTGAACCTATCTTTTAACTTAAAATGTAAGAAACTATGAGAAGAGGTTATTTTATTTATTATTTTATTATTTGGTTTTGGCAGATTCTGGTGAAAAGTTCTGGTAATCTCCGATTTCTCCACACTTACAGCTGCAGGCCGAGGGTGGTGGTCTGAGTAATGACAGTCCAGTTTTTCAGCAGGTTCCTCCTTTTCGTCCCCTTCCCCCTCATCGCTAGACAAGCGGGAGGTTGGCTCAGCTGCAGGTATGACCGGTTGAGACTCATGCACTGATGGCGAGCCGTTGGGAGCATTACCGCTGTGCTGCGCTGGGTAACTTGATGGCCTACAGAAACACAGAGGAAAAGTACAAGTTTATTAGCATCTTTTCATGCAAATCATCTTCTATGTTCACAAGTGAGGTCCTTCAGGTCTCCGTACTCTGTTCTCCCAACCATGGCACCGGCTCTGTGTTTATCTAATGCATTAGAAGGCTGGCAGATGAAGCAACATTTTTGCACCGGACTTACTCTAACATTTGGTTAAGGCCTCATTTCCACTGGCGTTTTTCAAAAGTGAGCTGTAAAACAGCTAGGTATGCCTGGAAAAATTCGCGTTAAAAACACGAAATTTACCACGTTTTTGCGCGTTTTTTTAACGCTAGCGTTAGGCAGCGTTTTTTTGAAAAAAAAAATCTCTAGGCTATATATATGAGATTTTTTTATGAAATCCCTGCAGCTCAAAAGCGCCGCGGTGCGCGTTTTTGCGCGGTTAAGGTCGAGCGTTTTTACAGCTGTGTTTTAGGAGCTTTAGAACGCCCTGCTCCTGCGTTTTTTTTACAGTTCAAAAACGTCTATGTGGGAATGATGCCATAGAATAACATGGACAGGCGTTTTTAAGCTGTAAAAAACGCTCAGAAAAGTGGCTGTAAATGAGGCCTAACAATGGAAAATGGCAGGACCTTTATCTGCAATTAAAGACAACTGGACCATCAGATATTCTGTACGAAATGTTAAATTAGGGGTTTCAAACTCAATTTTATCGTGGGCCACATCAGCATTATGATTGCCCTTAAAAGGGCCGGTTGGATCTGTAAGATTAGATGCCTAGAGCTAATCCACTATCAGAAGTTGAGTCCCCCACTCTCCTTTACATCACAGTGCACCCCCCTTTGCTTATGCTGCTGCTGGAAAGAAGCTGGATGCACTGTTAAAAGCAGAAAGTAAGGGACTGGAGGAGGACCAGAGGAGGGCTGCAGCTGCAGGAGAGGTGCGAGGGCCACATGAAATGGCTTGGAGGGCCGCATTTGGCCCACGGGCCTTGCGTTTGCCACCTATGTGTTAAATGGTGAAAGGTTTGTTCAGTCTTTTAAGAGTGGGGTTGATTTACTAAAACTGGAGAGTGCAAAATCTGGTGCAGATCTGAGGAGAAACCAATCAGATTCCAGGTTTTATTGTTAAAGCTCATTTATACAACCAGAATTTAGAAGCCTACTGGCTAATATGCACAACTGCACAAAATGTTGTACTCTCCACTTTCAGTAAATCGACCCTATTGTTACCTTAACCACTTAAGGACCACCTAACGCCGATATACGTCGGCAGAATGGCACGGCTGGGCACAATCGCATACCTGTACGTGATTGTTAAATGCCCAGCTGTGGATCGCAGGCGCGCGCCAGCCACCCGGCTTCAAGTGCGGCGATCAGTCCCTGGAGCTGAAGCTGTGTGTAAACACACCTTCCCTGTTCTTCACTGTGGCGCTGTCATTGATCGTCTGTTCCCTGATATAGGGAAAGATGATCACTGACGTCACACATTCAGCCCGCCCCCCCTACAGTTAGAAACACATATGAGGTCACACTTAACCCCTTCAGTGCCCCCTGGTGGTTAACTCCCAAACTGCAATTGTAATTTTCACAATAAACAATGCATTTTTATAGCACATTTTGCTGTGAAAATGACAATGGTCCCAAAAATGTGTCAAAATTGTCTGATGTGTCCGCCATTATTTTGCAGTCACGAAAAAACGCTGATCGCCGCCATTAGTAGTAAAAAAAAAAGAAATATTAATAAATATGCCATAAAAAACTATCCCCTATTATGTAAACGCTATAAATTTTGCGCAAACCAATCGATAAACACTTATTGCGATTTGTTTTACCAAAAATAGGTAGAAGAATACATATTGGCTTAAACTGAGGAAAAAAATAACGTTTTTTTTTAGATCTTTTTGGGAGATATTTATTATAGCAAAAAGTAAAAAAATATAGAATTTTTTTCAAAATTTCGCTCTATTTTTGTTTATAGCGCAAAAAATAAAAAAAACGCATGATGTGATCAAATACCACCAAAAGAAAGCTCTATTTGTGGGAAAAAAAGAGACGCACTTTATTTTGGGAGCCACGTCGCACGACCGCGCAATTGTCAGTTAAAGTGACGCAGTGCCGAATGGCAAAAAGGGGCAAGGTCCCTAACCTGCATTTTGGTCCGGGTCTTAAGTGGTTAACCTTATCTTCCACCAATGATTATAATCTGGACATCTTTTCTGAAGACCTGACTAATAATTTGCACAATCCGGTATTATTGCAACTTCTGTAAATCGCTAACAGTCCCCATTTTCTGGAGCAACCAAAGAATGTCTGGACAAAGAAATAAAAAACAAAACACACAACAGTGTCCCACTGAAATCCCAGCAGCGTTGCCAGTCTTGCACACTTCAACCCCGCTAGACCCCAGAACCCCCCCCCCATGCCAAATTATAGGGGAATGTGTTCTGTTGTCCATGAGGGGAGAACTGGGTGCATGTGAAGCGATGTCCTGAAGTTTCTTTGGTCTGTGAAGGTTCTTGTTTATCCAGGTCAGGGCATACACTAGACCAGAAGTATTGGGAAGCCTACCTTTACACGCACATGAACTTTAATGGCAGCAGGCCAGTCAAGTTCCTCCGCCCCAAACATGCTCATCCATGTCTTTATGGACCTTTCTTTGTGCACTGGTCCCAATCATTTGGTGGAGGGGGGATTATGGTGTGGGGCTTCTTTTCAGTGGTTGGGCTTGGCCCCTTAGTTCCAGTGAAGGGAACACTTAAGGCATCAGCATACCAAAACATTTTGGACAATTTCATGCTCCCAATTTTGTGGAAAATGTTTAGGAATGGCCCCTTCCTGTTACAACATGACTGCACACCAGTACACAAAGCAAATTCCATAAAGACATGGATGAGCGAGTTTGGCATGGCCTATACAGAGTCATGACCTCAACCCAATAGAACACCTTTGGCATGAATTTAGTGGAGACTACAAGCCAGGCCTTCTCGTCCAACACCAGTGCCTGACCTCACAAATGCTCTTCTGGAAGAATGGTCAAACATTCCCATAGACACACTGCTAAACCTTGTGGACAGCCTACACAGGAGAGTTGAAGCTGTTATAGCTGCAAAGGGAGGGCCTACTTAATATTGAACCCTACAGACTAAGACTGGGGTGCCATTAAGAGTTGTGCGTGTAAACACAGGTGTCCCGATACTTTTGGTAAAAATAGTGCATCTAGCAGTAGTTACATTCAAATGGCCTTGTTCTGTAATGCTGCAGACATTTCACATCTTATCCAAGTCACGTCTTCAATTTTAACAGTGTCAGGAACATACCCCAGCATTTTTATCCAACACAGGTAAAACCGTCACCTTAATCCAAACACCATGGAATCTGTCAAAGCAGATGTTGTTTGTCCAAAAATGGGGTAGGAGTTTTTAATTTTTTAAACTTAGATATAGACTTTAAGAAGTAATAAAATACCATAATAGTGGCATAATCCTGTTTTTTTATTATTTTGATCAAAGCTTAGCGAAGCATGATTTGTGTGCATAGAAAAGGTACAGCAGGGTGCCCAACCAGTGACCCGGGGAGCCCTCTAATGTGGCCCGTGACCTCCTGCTCTGGGATGGAATAGAATAGCGTTATTAAAGGTCAGTTTATTACTAAAATCATAGTGTATATATGGGCATATCTGTTCTGCAGTGGTTACTGGGCTGCTTTCAAACTGATCCGCAGATGCAGAGCAGTTTACCTGCGAGTTACCTGCACCGAGCCATAGACTTCAATTATTACTGCAAATTTTGTGAGCTTTCTGAAAGTGCACCAGAATATAGTAGAATATAATAGAAGTCTATTGCAAAGTGCAGGAAAGCCAAAAGGTACACTGCGTTGCACCCACGGTGCGGGTAAACTGCAGCGCATCAGTGTGAAAGCAGCCTTGGGCCCCTTTCACACGACCAGTCCGACCAATTGGACCCTCAATTCACCCCTAAGTAGTGGAAAACAAACCGACTTGTGTCATACCTCCAATCCGATCTGCTTAAAAAGAGTACAGTGGGCTGTGTCCGTGTCCGCTCTGCATATGCAAAGCAGACACAGACATGCCATCCACCCGCTCCGCTCATTGTGGCCTTTGATCGGTTACCAAGTCGCTTAAAGCGGAGCTCCACCCATATAAACAACATTTTGCCATGTTGTTTAATAAAAAAAAAAAAAAACTGAAAAAAAAAAAAAATACTCACCCGAAATAGCTGTTGCTATGCGGAAGTCCGTAATCTGCCTCTTCCACTCCGCGGTTTGATTTCTTCTTCTCCTTCTCCTTGTGAATGGGCGCGCTGCTTTCTGGGAACTGTGTGTGTTCTCAGAGAGCAGCGCGCCCATTCACAAGCCAGCGTGAGACTCGCGCAGGCACAGTAGGAAACGGGCAGTGAAGCCGTACAGCTTCACTGCCTGTTTCCCATAGTGTGAATGGCGGCGCGGGACTCGGAGCGATCGCGGGACCGGCATCGGGGGGGGCCATCAGCGCGGGCGCCTAGGACAGGTAAGTGTCCTTATTTAAAGTCAGCAGCTACACTGTTAGTAGCTGCTGACTTTAAAAAAAAATATTTTCGCGGCTGGAGCTCCGCTTTAAGTTGCCCTCACTCTTCAAAAGGTTGGGCACCCCTGAGGTACAGGTTGCACCACCCGTACAGCCTTACCTTGGAAGACTGGGGTTGTGAGGCTTGGCCTTGCTGGGTACTGAAGGCTTCACTTCAGGAGCAGAGTGTCCATGAGAGTTTTGGTGCGGTTCCTGGGAAGATTTTGAAGGTGAGGGATGCGGTTCCCTGAGCGCAGACGTCTGCTGCTGCTGCTGTTGCTCAGCGTGACGAAGCTGTTCTTTTTCCCTGGTTTTATTTTTGTGCTCAGCTAATAACACGTCAAAACCTTTCTTGCGCCCTTGTACTGCTCTCCGGTAGCCTAAGGAATGTGCCTAGGGATGAAAAGGGTTACACGTTAGTGGGGCTTGCAATAGTACATTCATAAAACTAGTTCTTTGGTTGATTTAAACAAATCTGTGTGAAAAATCTGATGCAGCTGTGCATGGTACCCAATCAGTCTTTAACTAGAGCTTGTTCAATTAAGCTCTGACAAAAAAAAAAAAAAAAAAAACACAAAGCCTGGTTTCTATGCACAGCTGCGCCAGATTTTGCACTCGCTAGTTTTATTAAATCAACCCCTAAAGCCCTGTACACACGTCACATTTTTATCGGACAAAGCGTAGGACTTTTTTTGCGAAGAGCATTTGCCGTGAACTTGTATTGCATACAAACGGCAAAGACCTGTCGGCCAACAAACACAAAACTACATGTTTTTTCAGCTCTTTAGCGCCACCCTTTGGGCAACTTCTGCTAATGTTGTGTTATGGTAAGCATTGCTCCTGAGCATGCGTGTTTGTACTTTGGACTTGTGTACACACAAGTGTTGGAGGACAATTTTAAAGCATGCTATTCCACATTTGTCCGCAAAAAATTGTCCGATGGAGCATACAAACGATCGGTTGACAACAGCCTGTCATCATGCAATTCCTGTCGGATAATCCGATCGTGCGTATGAGGCTTAAGTGTCCTATTATAAGAGCCTTAGCCTTTTTCATTTTGCATTTCTATAAATGCAGTCAGATCTCAGTATGTATTTACTGCTTCGCTTACAGCTAGGCCCACTTAACCTGTCTAGATCTGCAACCTGCAGGTCATGTCCTTGAAGCCAAACTTTATCCTCATTGCCGTCTGTGTCCCCATTGGGAAGATTTACGATCATTTACTGTTGGGACAGAAGTAGCACTGCTACTGATTCCAGTATCTATGCATTCAAGTACTCGTGCAAATGCTTTGATACCTTTATATGTGTGGAGTCTGGTCCGGTGCGATTTCGTTCAACGGTTCAGGTACAATTCCAATGCGAATAGTAGTGTATGGGATTAGAAAATCGCACCTAAACCGGACTCAAATCACCTACACAGGCTGTGAAAACTGAAACGCACATGAAAACTGATGTGAAGTCTCTGCAAGTGAAATCTGTGTGGTCTCCCATCAGTTTTTTGCTTTAAAAAACTGTCACTCCACTTAAAATAGGTATCGGTATTGTATTGGTGTACTAGGAAAAAAACTGGAATCGATGTATCCCTGAACAAAAACACTTTTCTAGCTAAACAGTAATTTTTTTTAAATAAAAACAAACATACCTATACTTACCTGCTCTGTGCAATTGTTTTGCAAAGAGCAGCCCCGATCCTTATCTTCTGGGGTGCCACGCCGGTGCTCCAGACCCCTCCTCTTTATTGGGTGCCCCTGGGGGCACCCGCGCAGGCTCGCTTCAGAGTCAGACACAAACAGCGTGAGTCTGCCATGCCTCCGTGTCAGTGGTTTTGATTGATAGCAGCAGGGAGCCATTGGCTTCCGCTGCTATGAATCTGTCCAATGAGAGAGACCGAGAGGCTGGAGCCGCTGCCCTCGTGCACATTACTGGATCGGGCTCAGGTAAGAAAAGGGGGATCTGCAGCACAGAAGGTTTTTCACTTTAAAGTGGTTATGCCTATATTAAGGCTTACCAGTAGCTACCCCCTGTCCCCTGCATGTGCCGATGTCATCGGCACATGTGCACTGTGGCAAACTGAAGCAATGACACCTATGTGCCATTGCTTCATCAGTCCGGGTACCATTATCGGCGACTCCCGCGAGCGTGACATCATCGTGGCTCCGCCCAATCACAGCGCCGGAGCCGCGATACCCCTAACGTAACCCCCGGTAGCGATGTTGCCGCTGGGGGGGGGTTGTGGACCACTGCAGGGGCTTCGATCTAAGGTAATTCATAATGAGATAGTATGCTATGCTCATTATGCCTTTGTCTTGCAGAGTTTATTTATTTTTTATTGGGTATACAACCACTTTAATGCATAGAATGCATTAAGGTGAAAAACCTTGAGGGATAACAACCACTTTAAAAACCTGTCAAGTTATTATTACTGTGTGCAACTTCCTGTCCCAGGGATGAATAACAGTCCCCCTCATTTTTTGAAGTCACAGGTTGCCAGAGGGAGAGGAAATGAGGTGAAATCTCCCCAATAATGTTAAAAAAAAAAATCAACAAAAAAATTTGATAAAAGTATTTACACTTCCAAAATCCACACACAGCTAAAAAAAATTTTGGGGCTGATGTTTGGCTTTAAATAGATCCTTAGAATACGTTCCTGTGTGTTCTTATTCTGTAGTAGAAACTGTAGCTTTCACTGCGTAAGCCTCTTTAGATCCTGCAATATACCGATATAAACAGCACACTGACAGCTAAAAATAACGCTAGGACCTCTCTGGTGATGTCAGAGCCGTTTAGATCTCTAAATATAATCCAATAACCATTCTGCCATTGTTACTGAAGCTGGAGGCAAAGCGTCACAATTTTTTGGCTGTTCTGCACTTTTAAAACTGGGAGTCATGCAAAGTCTACATCTGCTGACAGCTATGATATGTAAGGCAGAGTGCCTACGTTGCTCATAGTCCTTTTAAAGTGATTGTAAACCTTTTACAGCCACTTTATGCTACAGGTAACCCTATATTAAGGCTAACCTGTAGCTATCCAGGATATCTCCTAAACCTGGACAGGGCAAACTGAAGGCAAGTGTGTGCCATTGCTTCAGTGACTGTGCTGTTACCGGCTGCTCCAGTGCGCGGAAATGCCGTCATCGTGGCTCCGGACAATCACAGCACCGGAGAAGCTATACCCGGAAGTAACCCCCGGGAAAGATGTTGCCGCTAGAGGGGGGGGGGGGGGGGGACGAGAACCGATGCGGGGGCTTCGATGTAAGGTAAGTAATTCATAATCCACTTAACTCTCCCTTCTAGACTGTAAGGTCTAACGAACAGGGCCCTACGATCCTCCCTGTATAGAATTGCGTTGTAACTGTACTGTCTTCCCTGATGTTGTAAAGCAGTGCGCAAACTGTTGGTGCTATAGAAATCCTGAATAATAATAATGAGCTAGTGTGCTATGCATACTAGCTCATTATGCCTTTGTCTTGCATTTTTTTTTCAAGGGTTTACAACCACTTTAATGATTTGGTAAGTGTATAGCTGTTAGGGGTCATCATAAACATTCAAGGAGATTTAGGGTTTCTGAAATGACACGCATGTTACATATTCAGTGTATACAAAAGATGCTTCACACAGATTTTATCTGGGGCTGGGCTATAAACACAAGTAGTAGCAAGCTAGAGGAAATGACTTACCTTGCATGTCAGAGATCTAGTGCAGGGCTTCTTTGTCTCGACATCGACAACTCCACAGTGTATATCGGGGTCAAACTCTCGATCTATAGAATACGAGAAAATTGGAAACCAAAACTACAGACAGCAGCAACATGAACGTGTCTAATGAAGAGCCTATTTATTTTTTACATTTATTCAACTTTCCGCACTAACAGGCCTGATACATTGCGTTACTGCTGGCAAGAATGTAACAGTCCTAGCAGGGAGAAGGGAAAGGCTACAAAAAAAAGACACAGCAGTCTAAAGAGAAGTGTCTCACGCAGAGGCCAGCCAATGGCGTGTTAATTCGAGCAGGTTGCTGGATCAGACTGAAGTCTTTTGACTCTCCTAGAAAGACTTTTTGTTCATTTAGGCCCGGGTTCACACTGATGCAAGTTCTGGGAAAACGGATTGACTCGAGTATAAGCCTAGGGTGAGAATGCAGCAGCCACTGTAAGCGGAAAAGAGGGTCAACAATGCCCATTTGCACGCCTCACAGTGCCCATTGCATACTCACTGTACCCAACTTCACTGTGCCCATTGCAACCTCACTGTACCCAACCTTACTGTGCCCATGTCGGCGTACCTGAAATTTTTACAGGCTGCGGGCGTCCATTCATTGTTTAAAAGTTGCGGTCTCCTCCTGGTCCTGTTCCGTGATAGCAATTTCCCAGCAGCCTATCACAGGTGTTATCTCATCCTCGGACTCGGTTTCCCAGCAGACAGTGGGCCAGATTCAGAAAGGCGATACGACGCTGTCTGAGGCGTCCTATCTATGCGCCTGATTCATAGAATCAGTTACGCATAGATTTGCCTTAGATCCGACTGGCGTAAGTCACATATGCCGTCGTATCGAAGTTGCATATTTACGCTGGCCGCTAGGTGGCGTTCTCGTCGATTTACGTGTCGAAAATGCTAATGAGCTTGATACACCGTTTCACGAGCGTAGTTTCCCGTCATATTTTTTTACATCGTTTGTGTAAGTGTAAGTCCGGCATTAAGTTACCCCTGCTATATGAGGCGTACGTAATATTAAGTATGGACGGCGGGCCGGTGTATAATTTTCCGTCGTTTGCATAAAACTTTCGCGAATAGGGCTTTGCATAAGTTACGTTCACGTCGTTTTCATTGACTATTTGCGACGTGATTTGGAGCATGCGCACTGGGCTACGTTCACGGCCCGCGCATGCGCAGTTCGTTCGGTGCGTCGATTATGTCGGGTCACGATAAGTTTACATAAAACACCCCCCCCTCATTTGAATTATGCGGGGATACGCCGGCCCATTTATGCTACGCCGCCGCAACTTATGGAGCAAGTGCTTTGTGAATACAGCACTTGCCCGTAAAAGTTGCGGAGGCGTAGCGTAAATGGGATACGCTACGCCCGCCGATTTTTACACCCATCTACCTGAATCTAGCCTACTGTGTTTAGTGTTCCCGGTTTCCGCCCATCGCGGACATTCTCTTGTCCGAGGATGAAAAGACATCCATGATTGGTGGAACACTGAACACAATGTCTGCTGGGAAACCGAGTCCGAGGATGAGAGGACCCTCGTGATAGGTGGAACACTGAACACAGTGTCTGCTGGAAAACTGAGTCCGAGGATGAAAAGACGTCCGTGATAGGTGGAACACTGAACACAGTGTCTGCTGGGAAACGCCTATCACGGAAGGGACCAGGGGGAAACCGCGACTTTTAAATAATGGACGCTCGCGTCCCTTCAGGTACACTGACTCGAGGGGGTATATTCAGCCCTAGTTTGACAAGGACAGGAACCCACCTGTAGAAACACAATGCTGACTGACAGCTGTGACAGATCCCATTCTGCTAATGTTGATGAAAAAAAACACACACCAGAGGGGTTCCCTACTTTCCAGAAAACCTAGAAGCATGTGGTTTGCATGATCTGGAAATATACCAGTAAAATACATCAAAAGTCATACATACCAGACAATCTCTTGTGTAAATATTTCCTACAGTTCGTATCTTCAGCTTTCTTTTCCACATTCGGAGGAGTCGAGAGAATTCCTTTACCATTTGGTATCTGTCCAGGGGAAGGCAAAGGTGGCTTTGGTATTGATTGCCAGTTAAGGCCAGTCTTTACTGAGGAGCTGACAGAAGAGGAGCAGGTAGACCCAGCAGCCGATTTTTGCAACGCACCATCCGTTTTTTGGATTGTATGCATCTTCTCCACTTTAACAGATGGGGTCATTCTGTGGGGCACAATGTTTATTTTATTAGTAAATGAAGGACTCTGAGCGCCCAACTACAGCAAGCAAAATTCTGTTTCTTTTACTGAACTGCTTGAAACTACAACAAGCTTATGCCTGTCAGAATAACATTTTCCTGTGTAACTGTTCTTTGCTCATTCCAACAACAGAAAATCAGAAACCCAAATAGAATACGTAGACACAACATAAAACCCACCAAAAGTACTCACAACATTGACTTGCAGCGCTGAGCAAACTAAAACCTGAAACAGCCGCTGCTGTCTCTTTAGTGTGAAAGCCCCAAGGGCTTTCACACTGGAGCGGTGCACTAGCTGGATGATAAAAAAAAGTCCTGTTAGCAGCATCTTTGGGGCGGTGAAGAGCAGTGTGTTTACCGCTCCTGCTTATTGAAATCAATGGGCACCTTGGCTCTGCCGATGCGCTTTGCGGTGGGTTTAACCCTTTCTCGGCCGCTAGCAGGGGCAAAAGCCCCCCCCGCTAGCGGCCGAATAGCGATGTGAAATTGACGGTAACGCACAGCTAAAAATAAAGGCGATTTAGCCGCCGCCGCCGTGAAAGGGGCCTAAAGAAAATTGCTTGATTCCCCCATCAACACACTCAGTGTTGATGGGGGAATGGTGGAATCCCTCCCGAGGAACTATTGTGTTCTCCCTGCGTGGAAGCCGTCCGTACCAGTAGAACACAATGATTACAGCCACCAACAATAATTGCAAGTCAACCGATGGATTAGCCTGCCCATAGATGGTTAAAATCTCGGCACATCCCTGCTTAACTGGCTGAGGCTTTAAAGTATATAGTCCCTGAATTGGACTTGTATTAGCCTGTGTACAGCATTGAAGAAGCACAAGGTTGTGGACGGTTGTGGTGCCAACAAAGACATGCTGCTAGGACCAGAGAGTAGAGTGACAGAGAGATGAGCTCATCAGTTTGCTGCTGCTCCTTTTACTATCTAGTTACAGTCTGGGGGCTGAACAAGAGACTTAAAAGTATATTTTAATTGGTGCAGAAAAAAAACAGGCCGTCTGCCATGTCTGAATAGAGCTGTGCTGTGTAGTAGAAATATGAAAGTTTAGCTTTAATATCTGTGGCCTAGGAAAGGGCAATATGGGGTTAAAGATGCACCCCCCCCCCCCTTGATGTGATGAGCTGCAATGGAATGTTTAGATCGTTGTGAACGGGAGTTTGGGGGGGTTCAGCCTAAGCTGGCCCTTCTCCTCACTGCTTTTTAAAAAGACGCTCCCTCAAAAAATTAAAACTCAGCAGCTACAAATACTGTAGCTGCTGACTTGTAATATAAGGACACTTACCTGTCCAGGGATCCATCGATGTTGAGCAGATTCTTAAACTGGCATCGGGTGCAGACACCAGCATCTTAGGTAAGGGAATCAAGCAGTGAAGCCCTCCAGCTTCACAGCCGGTTTCTCACTGCACATGGAAAAGTCATGCTGCGCTTTGCGAATGGTCCTGCAGTCTTTTGGGACGCGTTATGTATCCCAGAATACTGTGGAGGGAAGGAGGAGGGGACCGAACTTCCTTACAGTACGCCAGGGAGATCTGAGCAGAAGTAACTTGTGACTAGATGTCGACCGATATATCGGACGATATTTGGCTATTTTTGATAAACCGGCATCGCCTGATTATTATGCAAATCAGGCCGATCTTTAACACTGTGCCCACAAGTATTCCTCTCTTCTCCACACCCGCTGGCAGAGCAGCACTTGAAAGCTTGCCAGAGCAGTGGAGTGTGTAAAAATTACATCTAACTGAATGCAGAGAAAGAGAGGAGCTGTCAAAATTGAGCATTGATGTCGGGGGTGGGCAGGACCCAGCAGCTATCAAGCACCAGCTTATGGGATAGGATCTGGGCAGGCCGCTACGTGTATGTGGCCCCACCCACTTTCTTAAGGAGCCCATTCATTGGCTGGCGGTTGATAGCTACTGGATCCTGACCACCGCCATCATCATAGCTGAATTTTGACAGCTCCTCTCTCTAGTAATTTGTGCATTTCAGTGCACTTAGTGTGAAACCTGCCAGTGCAAGCAGGGGGGAGTGAAGTGGGAGTGGGCGAGTTAAAAAAAAAAAAAACTACCCTAAAATATTGGCCGCAAAAATCAGCATCATATATCGGCCATCGCACGTCCCGATTTCTAAATATTGGCATGGGCCAGAGAAGAGCCCATATCAGTCGACCTCTACTTATGACACATCAAAAACACCTTTGCACGTCAATCCCTACAGCCAAACTGGGAGGATCCGGTCAGAAATACTACATGTCTTGATTGAACAAGACACAAACGCACAATGGATTATTTACCCAACGGTCGCTATTCCATCACTGTGCATCCAAAAATACTGCCCCTTTTTACAAGGTAAGGAGAAGAAGAATGGGTTTAAACTGGCCTAGTCTACCATAATCGCTGCTGACAATTCTTCTACCCAGAGGAAGTGTAGCTTACATCTTGTCTTGTGGTGCTTTGCTGTGTTGCGTGGGATGCATCGACCTGTTGTTCCCGCCTATCTGTAGCTTTTCTTTGGGAGATTTTATCAGCTTGGAGTTGGAGGAGGCACTACCACTAGCACTGCTGGATGTCCGCGTGCTGCTGCCGGCCACTTTGTTTTTAGTTGATGGCGTGGAGTAGAGGGAATACACAGACGATGACGGAGGGGTCAGAGGGGCCTTGCTGGAGGAACCATGTCTTCTTTCTGGAATAAAAGGAAACTGGTAAATAACCAAATGTAAAAAGAATAGGATTTCAGATCAAGCAGCTTTCACATCAATAGCTTTTGTTGGGTTATTTATTGCTGGTTTATCCATCCTATAGCTCTAAACATGTACCACATATACTCGAGTATAAGCCGAGTTTTCCAGCACATTGTTTTGTTCCGATAATGCCCCCACTCGGCTTATACTCGAGTCACCTTTTTGCGCCTGATCTCCCGGACTTTGGGGACCCTAGACCGGTCGGCCGTAGGTCCTCTGGACCCCAAACTTGGCACACACGTAGCCCTACTCTTCCTCTACAAGTGGGCGCACTTTAGCAATAGTGATCTCACCGTTCCTAAAGGAGCCCATGCAATGACTGGAGGCTCCCGGGAAGTAACACCCTGGGAAAGATCTCGGCCACCCGCGTGGTGTACGAAGACAGCTGCAGGGGCTTCGATCTAGTATGCTATGCATACTAGCTCATTATTCCTTTGTCTTGTACGTTTTTTTTTTTAAACGTTTGCTTCCTCTTTAATACAATGTCAAGATCCAATCACATTGCATAGCAACTATCAATTCAAAATAAGAATTCATAATAAACTCGAAAGCTGCATTGATCAGCTTCAGCACTTCTTGATTAAAGGCGCTGTAAACACTGGTGTTTTTTTTACCTTAATGCATTCTATGCATTAAGGTGAAAAAAACTTCTGACACTGATCGGCCCCCTAACCCCATTTTTTACTCACCTGAGCCCGTTCGTTCCCTCGGCAGAGACGCTCTGTTCCTCTCTGCCCGGGGGTTCTCGGCTCTCGATTGGATAGATTAAGAGCAGCGCAGCCATTTGCTCCCACGGCTGTCAATCAAATCCAATAATGCGGGGGGAGGCCAGCATCCTGTGTACTGCTGAACTCTGGCGCAGGCCGTGCCGCAAGGTAACCCCCAGAGAGAGCGTTTCTCCTAGGGGGTTTACCAGAGGAGTTCCAGGCCACACTGTGCAAAACGAACTGCACAGTGGAGGCAAGTATATGTTTGTTATTAAAAAAAAAAAAAAAAAAAAAACACATGGGTTTACAACCCCTTTAATTCTACTGAAGCCTGCTAGTAGTGTGTTTTAAGTGGCAGTCAGCACTCTCCCTTAGAAGCTAAAGCTTCCTTTAAAGGCTTGAACAAAGCTGCCCTAAGATTGCCAAAAGCTTTGAAAATGCTTTATAAAAGCTTGCTGTACAAACTGAACTTGCACAAATGGAAGCCTGTATGTACAAGATGTTAGACACACTGTATAAGGCTTTTTTTTTTTTATTGATCTAGTGTCATCATTCATCCCGTACACGCAACGTTCTCTCCTAACCCCTACAGCTACTGTATTCATCTTCTAATTCTAAAATCTGATCATGTACAGATATACGAGTGTGTTCCCTGATTTCAGCGCTGCTCTCTCAGCCTCACACAAAACGCAGGATGAAAGAGAAAGGTTGAAAATATGGAATCTTTTGACAAGAGGATGGTGTCCCGTCTGCTATTTATGGTGACAAAGAGTTTACCAGCACTCTGTGTCTAGCACTAGCAGTTCACTGATTTGTTGTTTGGAAGTGTATTATAATTTATTATAAGTGTATTATAATTTTATCCCAACTTATAAGGCCCTGTTATTGATTGTAAATGATATATATTCTAGATTGTAAGCTCTAAGGAGCAGGGCCCTCTGATCCTTCCTGTATTGAATTGTACTGTAACTGCACTGTCTTCCTGATGTTGTAAAGTGCTGTGCAAACTGTTGGCGCTATATAAATCCTGTACACAATAAATACACTGGCCCAGATTCATAAAGCAATTACGCCTGTCTAACTGGTGTTAGACAGGAGTAATTTCAAATTTTGCGCGCCGTATCACTAGTTTGAATCCTCAAACCATGATACGGCGGCTTCGGGCTTTGATCCGAGAGGCTTACGTCTTCGTAAGACTTCGGATCTACGCTGCGATATTTTTGCGGCCGCTGGGAGGAGTTCGCATCGTTTTGATGCGTCGGGATATGCAAATGTGTTTTTACGGCGATCCACGAAGATACGAGCGGTCTTCGCAATCGCTTACGTCTTTTTTTTTTACGTACTGTTAGACCAGCTTTTTGCTGGTCTAACGGTGCGTAGCCCATGTTAAGTATGGCCGTCATTCCCGCGTCAAATAACATTTTTTTTTTTTGCGTAACTCGTTCGGGAATAGAAATGTCCGTAAACGACGCTACTCAAACAACGAATGACGTAACGATGTGATTTCGCACAATGCACGGCGGGAAATTTGCGAACGGAGCATGCGCAGTTCGATCGCCGCGGGAACGCGCCTATTTTAAATCCTTCACGCCCCCTACTCGTGTAGATGGATTGCGACAGGGAGAAATACACTACGCCGCCGTCGTTTACTGGACAAAATCTACCTGGATTCCACGTAGAGCCAGGTAAAAAAAACGGCGGCGTAGAGTATTTCTGATACGCCAAGAGAATCCAATTCTCTCTGAATCTGGGCCACTGTATTTATTGGCGTATAACACTCATTTTTACCCTGAAAATAGAAGGTACCGGTAAACTGTGCCTGCGTGTTATACGCAGGGGGCCATGTAAAGTTTTTTCCTGAAATTTCCCTCTTAGGGTTAGGGTGCGTGTTATACGCCTGTGCGTGTTATATGCAGATAAATACGGTAGATATATATATATATATATAATTTAAAAAAACACGATAGACAAGATGAAGCTAAACATACACCTGTGTGATTAGGTCATCTTGGAAGCAGCTATTCTAAGGTTGTGACTCAGTGAATTGGTTTTGCTCCATGGATCCCGGGCTAGTTATGTGGCATGTGTGTCCGTGAACGACAGCATCCATCAGTGCCAAATCTCACAGGAATTTCTGCTTTCCGACAAATTCCCTTTAAGATGCTTAAACCATGCTTAACGACATTCTCTATTTCAGCAATCCTAGAAAACCAAGTTTATCCATGGCTGTACGTTTGAGTTCAATAAAACAGAAACAAAGCCCTAGATTAGAAGAGAAAAGTACCAAGTTCCGGAAAGGCCGATACCTCCCGGCAAATACTATTTACAACACAAGCACGGCAAAAGCCTGGGAAGAAGAGGAGAAAGCGGACAGATTTTGCAGTGACTTTTTTATTTTTTCTGCAAAGCAATGACTCAGGGCCGATCCTAGGCAGGGTGCACAGGGTGCATTGCACCCAGGTGCCTGCAGAGGTGGGGGTGCCAAACATCTAACAGACTCCAACAGAAGCCCTCTCTGTGTCCATCACAGAGGCCCCCCTCCAGGTCCCAATAAAGTACTCTGCTTCTCTTCCTGTATTTTGTTTATAGTTAAGAGATCATGTAAGGATCCCAGATTAATGAAGACTTTGTGGGGGGAACATCTCAGTGGATCAGTCATTGCCATAGAATCATTTGTAAAGGGGAAGAGTTAGTAAAATTACGACGCCCATGTGGGGGCGCCAGAAATATTTCTGCACCCAGGCGCCTGTGACCCTAGGATCGGCCCTGCAATGACTAACAATCCCCTGACCATCACACGGCTTAAAGAAAGCTTGCTGAACCATTCTAATGCAGGGCCATCTGTGAACCTGAGAGTCACGCTACACAGCAGCCATGGGTCCCCTGAAGAACCACTGGAGAGGAGGGGCTTCTCAAATAACCAATCGGCTATAAGCTGGATTTGGTGGACTATGGATTTTTATTCTGTCGTGTGAGAATTGTCGCTTTAGTAACCTCTTCGCTTTCAATATGAAATTAGCATGGGAAAAAAAAAGAAGATGGGACAATCCTTCTTCTGATAATTTCATACACTTGCCGACCAGCCGCCGTCATACTGCAGCGGGTTGGCTTGTTCCCGCAAATTACTGTACCATGGCTCGTGAACTCTATTTTGTGGGCGAGCCAATCAGCAGGTGGGAGGTGGACTCTATGTCTGCTGGCCACCCGCGACTGTTTCCCACAGTGACAGAATGGGGATCTGCCTGTGTAAACAAGGAAAATCTCTGCTCTGACAGGGGAGATCACACAGATCCTGTCTTTCTGCTATGCAGAAATCCATATCCCTTTCGGTCAGCTGTTATCGCTTGCTGCATCAATTGTGCTCTTGGTGCTTCCCAAGACCCGCATTGCCATACAGGTTATATGGCGGGGGATGTCTATGTCAACGTGTTTCGATATCGTACAAGCGTAGCTTCATCAGAAACAAAACCAAACCCAGTAATATTATTTAAAAAGAGAATAACTCTGGTACGTGTAAAAACCTGACTCTCCATTTTAAAGTGGTTATAAACCCATTACAACCACTTTAACCTACAGGTAAGCCTACATTAAGGCTTACTTGTAGGTGCATCAAATAGCTCCCTAACCTAAAAGGCTTAGGAGATATCTGCAGAAAATACCAGGACCGATGTCTACGGCGCATGCGCCGTAGACATCAGGCGCACGGGTGCCGTTCGTGGCAGCACCCGTGCGCATGATGTGATCGCTGCTCTGGCCAGTCACAGCGCCGGAGAAGCGATACCCAGAAGTCACGGGTATCATGGCAGCGAGAGAAGAGGTCACCCAGGACTGCTGCGGGGGCTTCAATCTCAGGTAAATACTACATTAATGAGCTAGTATGCATACTAGCTCATTATGGCTTTGCCCTGTAGGGTGTTTTTTTTGTTTTATTTGATTTTTTAGAGAGGGTTTACTTCCTCTTTAAGGTTGTTCCAATAATGTAATGTGGTGGACATTACAGTGGGGGAGAGATGTGGGGGGACATTACAGTGGGGGAGATGTGAATATTACAGTGGTGGAGAGATGTGGGGGGACATTACAGTGGGGGAGATGTAGGGGGACATTACAGTGGGGGAGATGTGGGGGGACATTACAGTGGGGACTATATATGGTGGCGATCCGAAAAGTGAGCTTTTTGATCCGTTGCACCCTTATTTGTTATAGGACCATTTTTTTGTGTCAATGTCCTTTGTTGGAGATAGGATAGCCTTACAGCCCAACACTTCTGGAGAATATAAGTAAATCAAAAATAAATTACAACCAAACAGTAGCGTAGACTTTGATTATTACAACTGGTGACTGGTTCTCTTTAAAATATGCATAGGTAATAGCTGGCAGAAAATTCCACGGCTGCCAGCCATTGCGTAATAAAATGCCACACAAGAAGCAATTACCAGCTAAGCACAAGCACTGTCTTATTAAAGAGGCACCGAATGCTGGAGTGAATCATAAAGGCCTCTGTCACCATTTCATTGTGTATATGAGCAAATACAGGAAACGGTTTACTGACATTGCGGATTGTTACACTGAATTGTATTATGCAAGTTGCGGTATTATTCAGGATTTGTGGCCCCGAAGACACTTGTTTGCAAAGACAACCAAACGCTGAAGCAGGATATGAAAAGCCTCGGTCATAAAAACACGGCTGTGGCCACTCATAGAATACCACAAAGTGGAACAGACCGACATTAACCTGTATTCTACCCTAAGGCCCCACACTGGGGCCTTTTTTCCGGGCGTTATAAAAGCACCTAAAAGAAGCCTCATCTGCAATCCCAATGTGAAAGCCTGAGTGCTTTCAGAGCCCTTTCACACTGCCAGCGCCCAAAAAACCGCTGGTAAAGCACCGCTAAGACTCTAACGTTTTAGGGCATTTTTGCAGTGCCTCAGTGTGAAAGG
This sequence comes from Rana kukunoris, assembly GCA_029574335.1. NCBI lineage: Eukaryota > Metazoa > Chordata > Amphibia > Anura > Ranidae > Rana > Rana kukunoris. Next base: position 27,946,846 of record CM056055.1, on the reverse strand, counting down.
GTAAGGTGTTTTTACAGCGCTTTCAATTCATTTTAATGGAGAGGTGCTTTATTGGAGCATTTTTTTCCGTGCCCAAAAGCTGCTCCAAAGATGCTGCTTGCAGGACTCAGTGTGAAAGGGTCCATTGAGATGCATAGAGAGCGTTTTATGAGAGTTTTAATAGCGCTAAAACGCTGAAAAAATGCTTCAGTGTGAAAGGGGTCTAAATATTTTTTTCTACAACCCAAATTCAAAAAAAAAAATTGAAACACTGTGTAAAATCTACTTACAAACAGAATGCAATGGATTTGCAAATTTCATAAATCCAGATTTTATTCACAATACAAAAAAGAAAAAACACATCAACTGTTCAAACTCAGAAAATGGACCATTTTAGGGAGAGAACAAAAAAAAAGAAGGAAATTGATGGCAGCAACACATCTCAAAAAAGTTGGGGCGGGACAACAAAAAGCTATCAGAGTACAACCCCGATTCCCCAAAAAGTTGTAGCTCCTCCTCATCTTTTAACAACACTGTAAAGATCTGGGAACCGAGGAGAGCGGTTGCTTACATTTTGGGGTAGGAATGTTGTCCCGTTCTCATCCGATATAGAATTGTTGTAACTTCTCAATTGTTCTGGGCCGCTGTCCCATTTTATCATTTCAAAATGCATCAAATATTTTCAATTGGTGAAAAGTCTGGACTGCAGGAAGGCCATTTAAGTATCCAGACTCTTCTCCTTCAATGTCCCAGTCACAGGCTAGGATAGTGATGGCGAACCTTGGCACCCCAGATGTTTTGGAACTACATTTCCCATGATGCTCAAATACACTAGAGTGCATGAGCATCATGGGAAATGTAGTTCCAAAACATCTGGGGTGCCAAGGTTCGCCATCACTGGGCTAGGAGACCTGTAAGCGAAAATGAAAGCGCAGCACAGAAGTATCAGGCCCCTCCCCTCACGGACTTAGCTGTGTAACTCTCAGGACTGGATGGACAGATACAAATCTTTTGATAGGTAAAGCAGCTCTCAGATGTATTTCATCTGTGAATTTAGCTGTTTGTCTGGAGCTCGGCTTTATGAAATGCTGGTTATAGACCACAGTTGAGTTGGAAGATCAACTCAGAATGGTAGTGCCACAAAAGTCAAGAATTCAGAAAAGATGCATTGATGCAGCCTCATTGAGCCTAAAGTGGTTGTAAACCCTTATGAAGTGACTGGTCTCAGGTGAGACAGACGAAACAAATCCTTCTACATAAGTTGTACCTGTTTATCTACAGTATTCTCTTCTCTACAACTATTCAAAGTGCTTAATTTGAAAGCTCGTCTGAGAGATCCGAAAAAAGGGGGCGGAGAGCGGAAATGACACACTGCAAAGCTCAGTGAGGAGAGCTGATTGGATTAAAGGGACACCACCTCCCCCCTCACACAGCATACAAGAAACAGAGCTGAGGCTGTCAATCTGCTGGAGCACCCTCCCGTCATCATTTTTATCTTGGTGTGAGGATACTTGTCAGAAGTGGCATATGCTGATATTGAAGGAACGAAGCAGCAGCCAGAAATGACACTTAGTGCTCTTAATTAAGACACTATAGAGGGATATGATTTATTCTTGTTTCATGTTCAAGGTTTACAACCACTTTAACCACTTAAAGTGCCATTCTGCCGATATACATCGGCAGAATGGCACGACTTGTACGCGATTGTTAAATGCCCAGCCGTGGGTAACGGGCACGCGCCTGCGGCACGCACCCGCGACCTGGACCAAAGCTCCGTGACCACGGCCGCGGGACCCGATCACCGCCGGACTCCTGCGATCGGTCCCAGGAGCTGAAGAATGGGGAGAGGTGTGTGACAGTGTCACTGTCATTGATCGTCTGTTCCCCGATATAGGGAAAGGCGATCAATAACTTCACACATTCAGCCCCGCTCCCCTACAGTTAGAAACACAAATGAGATCACACTTAACCCCTACAGTACTCCCTAGTGGTTAACTCCCAAACGGCAATTGTCATTTTCACAGTAAACAATGCATTTTTATAGCATTTTTTGCTGTGAAAATGACAATGGTCCCAAAAATGTGTCAAAATTGTCCAATGTGTCCGCCATAATGTCGCAGTCACGAAAAAAAATGCTGATCGCCGCCATTGGTAGTAAAAACTTTTTTTTATTAAAAATGTAATAAAACTATCCGCTATTTTGTAAATGCTATAAATATTGCGCAAACCAATCGATAAACGCTTATTGCGATTTTTTACCAAAAATAGGTATCGGCCTAAACTGAGGGAAAAAAAAAACGTTTTTTTTTTTTTTTTTTTAATATATATTTTTGAGGGATATTTATTACAGCAAAAAGTAAAAAAATATTGATTTTTTTTCAAAATTGACGCTCTATTTTGTTTTATAGTGCAAAAAAAATAAAAACGCAGAGGTAATCAAATAACACCAAAAGAAAGCTCTATTTGTGGGAAAAAAAAAGAACGCCAATTTTGTTTGGGAGCCACGTTGCACGACCGCACAATTGTCAGTTAAAGTGACACAGTGCCGAATCGCAAAAAGGGGCCTGGTCCTTTACCTGCATTCTGGTCCGGGTCTTAAGTGGTTAAGTTTGGGTTCACACCCAATACCGATGCGGCTCCCAGCGGGGGTCCTGCGTGTCCTAGTTCACCATTTCAGCACACTTTGTTTTGCTGAATTCGCACCTGAAAACTGACCAAAATATGGTGCAAATTTGCACCAGAGCTGTGAACCGGCTCCTCAGAGTCGGGCAAAATCTGCTATTGAGAATTGGAGGCGGGGAACCCACATCTAATAAGAAAATGGTGTGAACCCAGCCTCAAAAGCAATAGAATATGTAACAGAGCTTTTGCCATTTATATACCACTATAAAATAAAAAGTTCAGCGCATAAATACAAACATTTCTCAATGTTTTGCCTCTTAAAAAAACACTGCAATTACCGACCAATACCAGTTGAATCTTTTAGAAATCCAGTGAGCTCCGAACTTCCTGTAGGGAGGCGACAACAAAAAAAAATTGGTACCTTTACAACCCCTTTATTATGTAATATTTGCATAACCCCTACCTAGGGCCTGCCTAAGGCATGCAGCCCACCAGAAGCAAGGAAAACACATTATACCCCCAAAATTTCACTGGTTCCTTCTAATCTGAATACTACTTTGGACGCCCCAAAAAATTGGCTGCCCGCTGTTATGATCGACAGTTATTTTTAATATAATCTTAAAGGAGTTGTAAAGGAAAACATTTTTGTCTAAAATTAATGTCTGCAAGGTAGACAGACAGAATAGTGTAATGATTCTGTTAAAAACCGAGTAAATACCTATTAAATTCCTTCATCTATATCACCTCCGGCGTTCTAGTTACTGTTCTCTCATTCACTTACTGGTTTGCGGCGCTCGATCATGTAAGAGCTACATTTCCCAGTATGAATTGCGGCACGCCCAGTAATTCACACCTCCTTGAAGTCTCTAACACGTAGAGAGTGTCCTGCCACACAGATGTAGTTCCCAGGAGGGGGCGAGCATGTCACTGACCACCGCAGTAAAGTCTCCCTTCACGGTGGTGAGTAACAATCAGACAAGCAGGAAGCGAACAGAACAGAGAAGAAATAGAGCAACTTCTGAGCAAAAACGAACAATGAGGAAGTGAAAAGAGGAATGTCTGCAGGTAAAGGATGCTTAGTATGAAAAAAATAAAATAAAATCATTTCCTTTGCAACCCCTTTAATAAAAATAATATTTGCATAACCCCTACCTAGGGCCTGCCTAAGGCACACAGCCCACCCATTCAGAAGCAAGGAAAACACATTATACCCCAAAAATGTCACTGGTTCCTTCTAATCTGAACACTACTTTGGACGCCCCAAAAAATTGGCTGCCCGTTGTTATGATCGACAGGTATTTTTAATATAATCTTAATATGTAATATTTGCATAACCCCTGCTTAAGGCACACAGCCCCTGGGCCAAACAACTCAATCAATTGCCTTAAACACGGTTGCCAGCAAGCGGCGTCCATTGACGTTAATAGGAAACACAACTCCAACATCAGCTTTTGAACTTTGGCCAAGCTTACTCAAATGACATTTTCAGAATCGCTTATGTGGCCCGCCTGCAAGCTCTTAATCCCTCGTTTACCAGATTATCCACTTTGATCAACTCGAAGCTACAGAGACAACTTTAACACACTGCGAGTCTCCATCCCGACAAGACGGCGTTAATAGAGAGAATAGGCAAGGCGGACGGAGGGGGGGGGGGGGGGGGAGCGGAGGGGACAGGAAAGATGGAATGCAACACGACAACAGAGATGAAAGCATGTAGATACATTTGTTTCCTGCAGTTCCGTGTTGTGCTAGAGCACAGCCATACCCACCTTCTGCAAAGTCCATGCAGAGCTGGGCTTGCAGCCAATTCCAGCCTTGTGTTAGAGAGAGAGGAGCGAAAAAAGAAAAAAAAAAAACACACGCCCTCCCCACAACACGGTGCGTGATCAGCCCTTTGTAGCAGCTCCCATTCACATATTTTGTCTGTGTTCCGTTGCACACTCTGTTCCTGACAAGTAAGACCTTGCTGTCATGCTTTGGGGACTACCCACACACTCCTGCCTGGGCTCCATATTTGTGCTTATGTAACATTTGCCAGTATTGTAAAGTGAAAATCAGGCACACACAGGTCCTGGCAGATAAAGAGGAAAGAGAAAAAAAGAAGGGGGGGGAGGGAGGTGGAAAAAAAACGAAAACAAGGGGGTGTGGCATTCAGATTTTTTTTAAAAACCTAACAGTTGGGAGCTGCGGGGTGATTCTCTTTGAAAGCAAACAAGCTGGAATCGCAGAATGGGAGGTTAATTATGACAGTTAATAGATCGCGGGAACGAGCAGGATATTTTATTATGCCAAATATTTTCAGGTTTGCGTGATGCCAACCCGTAAAACGCAGTCAAAAAATATAGGAAATGACAGCCCAAATGTTACTGTAATACTTAAAGTGAAACTAAAGTGACAAAAAAAAATGTGCTCTTTAATGTAGAAGAAGCATGTTATGAAATAAAAACTTACATGCCAGTCTGCAATCTAATTTTACCACTTGACCTCCAGAAGATTTACCCCCCTTCCTGACCAGGCACAGCCTTACTTTAACCGACAATTGCACGGTCGTAAATAACATTTATGTCCCTTTTCCCCCCCACAAATAGAGCTTTCTTTTGGTGGTATTTGATCGCCTCGGCGGTTTCTAATTTTTGCGCGATAAACAAAGAACGACCGACAATTTTGAAAAATATAATTTTTTTTCCTTTCTGCTAAAAAAAAACCCCATAAACAAATTATTGATTGTAGACGCGATCATTTTTGCACAAACCAAACTAGGGGATGGGTTACCGTATATACTTGAGTATAAGCCAAGTTTTTCAGCACATTTTTTTTGTGCTGAAAATTCCCCGCTCGGCTTATACTCGGGTCACCTTTTTGCGCCTGATCTCCTGGACTTTGGGGACCCGGTACCAGCTGGCTGTAGCCCTACTCATCAAGTGTGCAGTTTGTTGTCTGGGGGATATACGGCCGGGGAGCACCGATTTTTCAAAGCCGGGCACCCCTTCCATAGACTCCCATGTTAAACGTCAGTCTAGTCATGGGCACAGTGAGGCACATGGAAACAGTGAGGCATGGGCACAGTGAGGCACAAGGACACAGTGAGGCACAAGGACACAGTGAGGCACATGGAAACAGTGAGGCAAAGTGAGGCACAGTGAGGCATGCAGATGGACACCCTAGGCTTATACTCGAGTCAATAAGTTTTCCCATTTTTTGTGGTAAAATTAGGTGCCCCGGCTTATACTCGAGTATATACAGTATTTATTTTTACTAGTAATGGCGGCGATCAGCAACTTATAGCAGGGACTGCGATATTGCGGCAGACAAATCGGACACCGACACTTGTTCCTTTTTGGGGTTTCACCGACATTATTACAGTGATCCATGCTAAAAATATGCACGATCACTGTACTAACTGGCTGGGAAGAGGTTAACATCAGGGGCGATCAAAGGGTTAGCCGTGTGCCTTATAAGGATGAGCTTCGGCGTGTTTGCAAACCCCACGTGCAGAGCCTGCCAGGAAGTTGGCACTGCGCTGCACTAAGGATTTCACACTGCGATTGCAGCTGAGGCTTTTTTTTCAGCACTAAAGCACCTGAAAAACACCTCCAGTGTGAAAGGGGTCTTAATGATTTTTACAACAAATGATTTGACTAACAGTGTAGCATATTTCATGCATTACTTGGCACCCTAAATGGCCCATTTCTCTACTATTCTCTACTACAGTTTAGTACTTTCTTTCACCTTTTCCATAACTTTCCACTGTACCAGACCATTTCCTAAATAATAATGATTACCATGGGCGAGCTCTAGGCACACCCTAGAGAAGCTTTTCTCAACCATTTTACCCGAAAAGCTCAAAGGAACCCTTTAAAATTTCAGGTCTCAAGGAATACCTGCTAATATTTATTGGCGATCACTGGGAAGAATGCCCCTTACATTGGTGGTCAGTATGATGACTACCCTTACACTGGTGGTCAGTATGAAGAATGCCCCCAAACACTGATGGTTAGTATGAAGAATGCCCCCTTACACTGACGGTCAGTATGAAGAATGCCCTCTTACACCGATGGTCAATATGAAGAATGCCCCTTATCATTGATGGTTAGTATGAAGAATGCCCATTATCCCTGATGATCAGGTCTCATATTAATCGGGGAATAGATCCAGAACTGTACTGTTTATCAAAACAACAAAAGTAACAGAGGGCAACACTTTTAGCGGCTACCTGCAGAGAAAATCATAGCAAGCTTTTAAGTGACATTACTTTTGTACTCTTATCAGCCAGCAGAAGAAGCCCTGTGCCTTAAAAGCTTGCTATGATTCCCACTGCAATTAAAAAGCATCACTATTATTTTTCGTGTTCTAACAAAAGTAGGATTCTAGACCTGCCAATGTCAAATGCACTCCCGCAGTGCAGGTCACGTCAACCTCAAGGAAGGAACAGTACAGGCAAGATTATTTTTTTTCTATTTACCATTAAACCTGCGTGATAGGCAATTCAAAGAAAACTCTAAGTATCTATGCACAGGCTATTTAAAGAGGAACTAAACCCTTCTACCCTTTACAGCAGGGGTGCCCAACCTTTTAAAGAGCAAGGGCCACTTAAGCAACTTGGTAACTAGTCGCGGGCCACAATGAGCGGAGCAGAATGATGACAGGTCACGGCTACTTTATAGGCCCTCCGATCCGATGCGCACAGATTTTTTTTTTTTTTTTTTAGAGGATCGGATTGGAGGTAGGTGGGCAGAAGCGGACAAAAGTCGGCTTACATCTGTCGCCTTGTAGAGGTGAATTGAGGGTCCGATTGGGTAGGACTGATCGTGTGAAAAGGAACCAATACTGCTTTCACACTGATGTGCTACTACCCACACCGCAGGTGCAGCGTAGTGCATCTATGTCTATCCTGTGGGTTAGCTGAACTTTGCCATAGACTCCGCCTGTGGCAAAAGCCGGCACCGTACAGAAAGCACCGGCTTATGGGGCTCTTCCTCTACCACCAGCTTCATGCACAACACTGATGATGTGATATGGATGAGACGGCAACTTGCGATCTGGGCTTGCCAAAAAGCCATTCCAGAGCAGGAGGCCACATGCGGCCCCCAGGCCACTGGTTGCCCACGACTAAGCACTAGCTATCCTGTTTTTTGTGGTTTGCTGTGATTGTGCATGTTCCTGCTTTTACAATAAAGACAACTTTATTTTTTTTGAAGTTTCTCTGGAGTGCGGCAGTCCATCCCAACTTTTCCTCACTACGGTTGCCCATCCCTGCTTTAGCCCTGGTTCACACTGATGCTACTTTGAAATCGTGCTTCTTTACTTGAAGTAGCGCGATTTCAAAGTAGCAAGGTCAGCGCGATTTCAGGTGCTACTTGATAGACATTTGTGTGGCTTCATACACAGATGTCTATAGAAATCGCACCTGAAATCTGCAAAAGTAGTGCAGGAACTACTTTTGCAAATCGGTGCGGCGCCGCAAAATTGGTGTCGCACCTATTAGAACAGTGCCATTGCCGCCAATAGGCTGCGACTTGTCATGCGATTTGATCTCTCAAATCGCATTACAAATCGCTCCAGTGTGAACCTAGACTCACAGTTAAGGAAGCTGCCTTCTTAGCCTCCATGTGATCTGCAGTTTCCATGTTGCAGCACATGTGAACAGTTATAACAACACCAGCCATTTGATGGCTTAACTGTTCAGAGCACAAGCAACTGTGACAATTATCATTCACTGCATGCCTGGAATGGAACAGTTTTTGGAGACCAATAAATCAATGGGTTTAGTTTAGCTTTACAAAACCTGTTAGGATTGAATATATAATGAAAAAAAATGCAAACCTGTCATCATGTTCGACACTGAACTAAACCGTGAAGGCAAACTAGGCATCACCAGGTGAAAATCTCACTTAGAAGTCTGTTTATGAAGAATCCAGCCATTCAGCATTAAGAAACACCCTAATCCCAATATGCAATGTGTGCAAATCAATAGGTTGCTGAAATCCTGCACCATATTATTGCATGTACTGGGCGGGATCCCCGGTACTGAAGTTTGAACTAAAAATGACATACTGAAAATCGGTGCTCCCCCCCTGTAGGTCCCCCAGACAACAAACTTTGTAGAGGAAAAATGGGGATACATGTGTACCAAGTTTCCGGTTCAGGGGACCTACGACCGGCCTGTACCGGGTCCCCAAAGTCACCAGAGAAATTACTGTTTAACATAGGAGTCTATGGAAGGGGTGCCCGGCTTTGAAAAATCGGTGCTCCCCGGCCGTAGGTCCCCTGGACAACAAACTTTGCCTACTACTTGAAATGGGGCTACATGTGTGCCAAGTTCGGGAGATCAGGCGCAAAAAGGCGACTCGGGTATAAGCCGAGGGGGGCATTTTCAGCACAAAAAAAATGTGCTGAAAAACTCGGCTTATACTCGAGTATATACGGTACAGCTTTTTCAATTACTGAACACAGTATAATATTAAAAATTCCTGCAGAATGTAAAGATTATGAATAGAAACATACCCATCTAGATTCATGTTCGCACATGTTTAACAATGAAAAGCAAAAATACAAAAAGCTGTATATAGGCAAGCTGTGACAACATTACCCGTTTGATGTTAAACTGCATGTATGTAGCATGTATGGCCATACCCTAACATGGTACATCTGTGGGTGTTCTAAATTGTATGCTTTTATGGAATACAACTTTATTACTCTTACAATATACAAAAGTTCCCAACAAAAATCCATAACATAACATGTGGCAGCAATAGAAAAAATTGGATTTTTTGTCCTCAACGTAAAATCCTTTTCTCGGAGTCCATGGACGAACACAGCTCCTTAAATCTTGACAAGTGGGTTATGTTCCCTGTTTACAGGACTAGTCCTTTCCTGTAAACAGGGAACATAACCCACTTGTCAAGATTTATGGAGCGGTGTCAGTTCATGGACGATAAGAGAAATTACAGTAATCACCTTAGAGATGATGATCCCCAGGCAATATCACCTCAACAGTATCTCATCAAATAATGATGGAGCTTGGGGAGTCATCATAGAAAGTCTAAGTAGGGCCACACAGGGCTCAGTAGTTAAGAGATGTGGTAGCTACAGGAATTGATTGTGGTAATTAACCTGTATGCTGAGAGTTTTGCTTATACATGGAATTGTTTACATACTAGAACAATCACTGCCTTCCCAAGTACCAAATGTTCTCTTCATCATGATGGAATTTTCATTACTTGTAGCAAGCTGCAGTGAGTTGGGTAGAAGGCATTAGCCAATATTCCAGCTCTTGCCTCTGAACAGTTAGAGATCGCCATCATACTTTGCCAACCGGTGTGTGAGACAATCGTCTTCTCTCTTTACCACCAGAAGGAAGGATTGGACAAAGCTTGCATGATCACTTTCCCAGAATATTGGCTCATGCACTGCACATGCACCTAAATGGGTGGAAATTATGTCTCAGCACAAGCTACATACATGCCTATCCGTGTATTCCTCTATGCCAGCATTGTACTGTTCCAATATGCCCTGCCTTAGGTCATCAGGAAACAGTCTATACTCCTGGCAACGCAACACAGAACAGAAAGTGAAAACAGAACAATGGGGCCCATGAAGATGCCAGTAGTAGTGGAGACAAAATGTACATCAGCTGATGACATGAAATGTAGAAAAAATATGTTAAAAAAACAAACAAACGAACAAGCAGAAAACGCCTGTACGTGAGCTACAGTGCATGACATGGAACTCCGGTCAAGGCAAGTAAAAAGACTCGGCCACCAGGCCATTGATTTTAACCACTTAAGGACCGCCTCCTGCAGATATACGTCGGCAGAATGGCACGGCTGGGCACAAGCACGTACCTGTACATCCTCTAAGTGCCCAGCTGTGGCTCACGGGCGGTCCGAAGCTCCGAGTCCCGCGATTGGTCGCCCAAGCTGTAAACACAGCTTCCCCGTTCTTCACTGTGGCGCTGTCATTGATCGTGTGTTCCCTGATATAGGGAAACACAATCAATCATGTCCAGCCGCGCCCCCCTACAGTTAGAAACACAGATGAGGTCACACTTAACCCCTTCAGCGCCCCCTAGTGGTTAACTCCTAAACTGCAATTGTCAATTTCACAGTGAACAGTGCATTTTTAGAGTACTTTTTGCTGTGTATTAGTAGTAATTTTTTTTATAAAAATGCAATAAAACTATCCCCTATTTTGTAAACACTATAAATTTGGCGCAAACCAATCGATAAACGCTTATTGCGATATTTTTTTTTACCAAAAATAGGTAGAATACGTATCGGCCTAAACTTAGGAAAAAAAAAAATTATATATTTTTGGGGGATATTATGGCAAAAAGTAAAAAATATTGCATTTTTTTCAAAATTGTCACTATTTTTGATTATGGCGCAAAAAATAAAAACCGCAGAGGTGATCAAATGCCACCAAAAGAAAGCTCTATTTGTGGGGGAAAAAAAGATGCCAATTTTGTTTGGGAGCCACGTCGCACGACCGCGCAATTGTCAGTTAAAGCGACGCAGTGCCGAATCGCAAAAAACTGTCCGGGTCCTTAACCTGCCTAAAGGTCTGGGTCTTAAGTGGTAACAAGCATCTTCTTATAGAATTACACGTACATGCATAGTGCTATATGTTTTAGTACATTATGCTTTATGTTATTTTCCTGTAAAATTCTACCTTGTGTAGACATCCTGGAGACTACGGCTGAAAGCCACCATTTAGGACAGGGGTCTCAAACTGGTGGCCCTCCAACTGTTGCAAAACTACAAGTCCCATGAGGCACTGCAAAGCTAGCAGTTATAAGCATGACTCCCACAGGCAGAGGCATGATGGGACTTGTAGTTTGGCAACAGCTGGCGGGCCACCAGTTTGAGACCCCTGATCTAGGATGTGATAGTAGCCTCCCCAGTAGATATATTCCTCCACCCCCTTCCTATGTTTTTTATTGGCAATATACTCATTGATCCTGACCCCAAGTTTTCCGGTAGCTCCATCCACGTAATGTGTCCCGCAGGGACATTCCAGTGCATATACTACATGTGTACACTCACACTTTATAAAATGATATACATTATACTGTACACCCGTATGTTTAGACTGAAAATCAATACTTTTTTTTTTTTTTAACCTTCCCTTTTATCTTTTATTTATTTATAGGGCGTACCATGTTTGCATTTGCCTTCCCAGAAGATTCAGTGCTGTCACTTAATTGACACTCTATAGCAGGGGTCTCCAAACTGCGGCTCTGGGGCCGGATGTGGCCCTTTGCTTGCCTTCATCCGGTCCTTGGGGCACTATTCCATCCACTGACACTAACAATGGGGAATCATTTTTGTTGCGGACCCCAACAGTGGGACACTATTCCTCAAACTGACACCATCAAAAGGGTGCAATTCCTTCCATTGACACCAACTATGGGGGTACTAGTCCTCCCACTGACACCAAAGACATGGTATTGTTTACTCCCTCTGGACATGTTTGACTCCCAAAAGGCCACAGTCCGGCCCTCCTAAAGTCTGAAGGATAGTAAACTGGCCCTTTCTTTAGAAAATTTGGAGACCCATGCTCTATAGCAGGGTTTTCCAAACTTTCTAAACAAAAGGGCCAGTTTACGGTCCTTCAGAATTTAGGGGGGCCAGACTAGGCTCATTGGGAGTAGAAAATGTCCAGTGGGAATAAATAATAACATATTTTTGGTGTCAGTGGGAGGACTAGTGCCCCATCATTGGTGTCAATGGAAAGAATTGATGGTGTCAGTTGGAGGAGTAGTGCCCCATTGGAGTTGGATGGAATAGTTTCCCAAGGGCCGCATTAAGGCATACAAAGGTCCGCATTCGGCCCCAGTTTGGAGACCCCTGCTCTATAGTATAGTATTGCCCTCAGCTCCCATCCTGGAAACTACATAATCATTAATGGAAAAGAAGCCATGCAGTTAAAATACTTGATATTTCCGTTTTTAAAGCGGAGCTCCAGCCGCGATTTTTTTTTTTTTAAAGTCAGCAGCTACTAACAGTGTAGCTGCTGACTTTAAATAAGGACACTTACCTTGTCCTACTTGCCCGCGCTGATGGGCCCCCCGATGCCGGTCCCACGATCGATCCGGGTCCCGCGCCGCCATTCACACTATGGGAAACAGGCAGTGAAGCCGTACGGCTTCACTGCCCATTTCCTACTGCGCCTGCGTGAGTCTCACGCTGGTTTGTGAATGGGCGCGCTGCTCTCTGAGAACACACACAGTTCCCAGAAAGCAGCGCGCCCCATTCACAAGGAGAAGGACAAGAAGAAAAGGCACCGCGGAGTGGAAGAGGCAGATTACAGACTTCCGCATAGCAACAGGTATTTCGGGTGAGTATTTTTTTTTTTTTTCAGGTTTTTTTTATTGAATTTTTTTAAACAACATGGGAAAATGTTGTTTTCCTGGGTGGAGCTCCGCTTTAACCTTCAGTTTTTTAGTCAATGTTATGCCCCGCCAAACTCACATCGGAATTCCAATGGAGTAAAACAAAAAACATGTTCTCTATCAAAACTCAGATGGAATTCATCAGAATTTCCGATGGGTCATACACACAAGTCCGTCTGACTTTTCCCATCGGAAATTCCGATCATGTGTACGGGACTTTAGTCTTCAAAGCCCAACTCCAAGCAAAGAAAAGTTTTCCCATGCAGTGGGATACTTGTTTTTATCTATGGGATTGGATAACAGCGATATACCAGTACTTTATGCTGCTCCCCCCTGTCTAGCGGTCTTGTGCGGTGGACTGATCCTGATGTCATCATGCCCATAGACCTGCTCTGAAGGCGACATTGTCAGGAACAGTCCATCGCTGGATTGCGGGGGACAGCTGTTTGCAGGTGGAGCAAAAAAAAAAGAAAAGAAAAGAAGAGTAGCTGACCTGTGCAGTGGCGGCACAACCCCACTGTATGTAAAAACTTTTTTTTTTTACCCAGAGTTAGGCTTTCAAGGGACTCCAATTTACCAAATACGGAAATGCAAATTTCCAGTGAAAGCTCACTCCTGACTCATTGCTCTGTCAGTGTCAGGAGTAAAATAACGTCAACATTTACAAAGGGTTGATGATGTACTCGTCACATGCTGAGGCCCGGTAAATGGCCGTTCATGCCCAAGCAGTGCACCCCGGAGGTGGTCATATGCTCCCCTAGCACAGGGCATTTCATGAAGGCCTCAGTGGAGAAATGGAGAATCCAGGAACTTTGTTAAAGCGGGGTTCCAACCACAATTAGCATTTTTTAAATGTATGTCTTTTCATCATGGGTTTTTATAATATAAATCCGGTCACTTAATATTTTACAATCCGCCGCCGCTCCACATAGTTATTCAAAAAAGATTGTTTATAAAACTATGTCCACACCGTTGTCATTTTGCTTGTGGGCATTGTGAAGCCCACAAGCACTCACTTCCTGAAGTCTTGAATGGGGAGTAATAATTGGGCAGCGCACTGCATCCTGGGAAACGATGACACACATTTCCCAGGAGCATTAGAGGGAGATGATGTCAGAATCCTAGGTGATTCCAAGGGCAGATTTTGTGGGACCGCATAGCAACAGGCATTTCCAGACGAGTAAAAAAAAAATGTTTTTTCTTTTTTTTTTTGAGTCTTATGAGCATAATAATGAAATAAACATTTTGGGATGGAAACTCCACTTTAAAGGTTAGTTGGTCTGAGGGCTTTCAAAAAGACTATCAATCTGCATAATGGGAACAGACACCCTTTAAAAAGGGACCTCCTTTTTTTGGGGGGGGATTCCCTTGCTGCCTTGACCACTCTATGATTTCTAATGGTACAGCAAGCTACACAGGAACATCTCTCTGAACGGTCACACGTTCCTTAAAAATCTGTTCAGCAACGGCTGTATGGATCTTTCTGATGTCCCAGAAACCAACGGTTACGTTTTATCATCAGAAAGCACGCCTGCTGTGCACACTGCAGATCTATACAAGTGGGCAGCACCACTTGGCCCAAAGGCACGAATGCAGACTGGATATTCATGAACAAATATTAATGCAAGCTTCTGGCAATGCCTATAGGGACACCCTCAATGCATAGCAAAGCAGGAAAAAGTAAGAGTCAGAATGTCTACCACAATCAAAATAAAGGAAGACAGACAACAGATTAAAGCGGATCTCCACCCTAAAGTGAAGATCCGCTGATCGGAACCCTCCCCCCCCCTCCGGTGTCACAATTGACACCTTTCAGGGGGGAGGGGGGTGCAGATACCTGTCTAAATACAGGTATCTGCAACCACTTCCGGCCCGCAGTCTCGGGCAAAAGTCGGGTTTTTTGGCGACATCCCGTCGCCCCCCCCCGTTGTGTACTGGGAACTCTCGGCTCCCAGCACACAGCGGGAGCCAATCGGCAGGCGCAGCGCGACTCGCGCCGTAGGGAACCGGGCAGTGAAGCCGCAGCGCTTCACTTCCTGGTTCCCTCACCGTGGATGGAGGGGGGAGCAGCAGGGTGACGAGCGATCGCTCGTCCTCTGCTGCGGACGCCGCTGGACTCCAGGACAGGTAAGTGTCCTAATATTAAAAGTCAGCAGCTGCAGTATTTGTTGCTGCTGGCTTTTAATATTTTTTTCTGCTGAACCATCCGCTTTAAAGCGGAACTCGGGTCTCCGGTTTTTATTTTTTTGTGCAATTTAAATAACATAGTATTAAACATCACATTACTCAGACTTAAATACCGCCAATCGATCGTTAAAGTATATTACAACTTGCCTTGTTTGCAGCTGTGAACGATCTGGCCGTTTCCATTCTAAGTGTGGGCATCTGAAGCCCAGTAAAAACAAATTAACTCCTCTCCGTAGAGAGGTGCACGCTGGGGCACCTCTCGATATCGTGCGTGCGCATTAGCCGAGTGTTTGTGCCATTGTCATGACAACAGGTGGCGGCTGAGGAGGAACGTCTTGCCCCGTTGTTAAAACTTCTAATGACTCACCTTCCAAGCACTCGCTTTACAGCGCTTGGCTAAGGTGGGTCATTTCCTGTACCGAAATCCCACGATTTTTCGCACAGACTCCTGGGAAATTATGACACTACATTCCCAGAAGTCTGTGCGGAGGAGGCTAGAGAGGAGAAGGACCGCGGTGCAGGAAGAAGGCAGATTAGGAATTCTGCCTAGCAACACCGCTTTTAAGGCATGCAAAAAAAATGTTTTACTTGGTTAATGACATTTTTTTTTACAGCTTGTGATGTATAGTTTGATTTGAGGGTGGAGCTCCGCTTTAAAGATGACCTAAACTGGCCATACATTATACAATTCGTATTCAATTCCCTTTTGACTTACCATCACCTATGTAGTGCAAGGGCCTGCTGTGATTGCATACAAATTGAAAGTGCCCAGGTTTGACATATTAAATGGTTTTAGTACATCTAAAAAGAAACATTTTTACAAGAAAATTGTATAACGTATGGCCAGCCTTACTGGCACTCATGCATGAAGAATCTAAAGTAGGTTCATTCTCAAAGGATGGGTCAGTGTGGGGAGCCGTATAAAGTTTTGTGCAACTTTGCCTATTTTAAGCATAGGGTACTGAAGTTTTTTGTCGACGTGCAATTTTAATCATTTGCCTACCACCCGTCCTAGCTGAATGGCTCACCTGCGCAAATCGCCCTAGCTGTACGACGACTGCTTCAAGGGGTATAGGGGGGTGTTTGCATGTGCCTGCCATGGTACTGAGGAGCCGATACACGTGCCCTGCGGCTGCGATGTCCCTCGGGCATCCGCAATTACTCCACAGAGAGCCAGAATGAGGATCTGTGAACACACAAATCCACCTTCTGGCGGAAGAGGAGACAGATAGTGTGTTCCTAGTATATAGTAACAACGGTCTCCTCCTCCAGGCAGTCGCATCTCCCCTACAGTTCGAACACGCTAAGGAACACATTTAACCCCTTGATCGCCCCCTAGTGTTAACCCCTTCCCTGCCAGTGCCATTTATACAGTATTCAGTGGCTATCAAAAACTAAGAGGGGGAAGGGATAGAAGATAGGGAAGGGCCAAGCAAGTAGATAGAAATAACACAGTAGGGAAGCACTCACATTTGCCACATCCGTATATAGTAGGGAAAGGAAAACAATTGCTACAGGTAGAAATTGATGGTCGGACTTTAAGGCATATCGGAAGTTGGTTAAAAAGTAGAAATTTTATTACAAGCATAAAGTATTACACAAATGCAAAGGAAATTACGTAGACACAAAATATAACCATAAAAATAGCAAAAAATACTAGAAAAATCCTTTGAAGGGCGACTTTAAAAGATTTTTCTAGTATTTTTTGCTATTTTTATGGTTATATTTTATGTCATCTATTTAATTTCCTTTGCATTTGTGTAATATTTTATGCTTGTAATAAAATTTCTACTTTTTAACCAACTTCCGATATGCCTTAAAGTCCGACCATCAATTTCTACCTGTAGCAATTGTTTTCCTTTCCCTAGTAATCAGTGGCTATTTTTAGCTCTGATCGCTGTATAAATGTCACTGGTCCCAAAAAAGTGTCCGATCTGTCCGCCACAATGTCGCAGTCCTGATAAAAATCACTGATCACCACCATTACCAGTAAAAAATAATAATAATAATGCCATAAATCTATGCCCTATTTTGTAGACGCTATAACTTTTGTTCAAACCAATCAATATACACTTATTGCAATTTTTTGTAGAAGAGTACATATTGGCCTAAAGGAATACTTTTTTTTTTATTTTATTTGGGGATATTTATTACAGCAAAAGGTAAAAAATATTGTGTTTTTCCAAATTGTCACAATGTTTTTGTTTATAGCGCAAAAAATAAAAACTGCAGAGGTGATCAAATACCACCAAATGAAAGCTCAATTTGTGATGAAAAAAGGACGGCAATTTTGTTTGGGTGCAACGTCGCAATTGTCAATTAAAGCAATGCAGTGCCGTATCGCAAAAAATGTCCCGGTCAGCAAGGGAGTAAATTCTTCTGGGGCTGAAGTGGTTAAATCTTGACATGTTGGGTATCGATTCATCACAGCATGATTGTATATAAATCACCACAAATGGGGTAAAATATTGCATGAGTGCCTGAAAATGGTCTACTGAAAATGTGCGCTCGATAAACCGTTGAAAAATTATTAGGGGACATTAAAAATTAGAACCACCACAAATGTATTCTCCAGTTGTCTGCTTTTTAGTGTTAAAAATATAGAATGTTTTTTGTGTTTTAAGTAATCTTCAGACCTTAAAATCATTTTTTAAAACGTGTCCAAAAAACGCACAAATGTCTCGGGCAGCGAAAGGGTTATTCAAATCCCAGCAATGGTAACAATGTAAAATGCCTCCAACATATTACAATGCGACACCTATTGCCAGCATAGCTCTGTATGGTCATCACATTTATTTTTATAATGCAGAATAAGAACCAAACGTGTTCGGTGAACAGCCGATGTAGGGGGCACGGTGATAAGACGGCGGCATCTGTGCTGATTAATGAAGTGACTCAGGCTCCTGTGTATGTAGCAGACGTCACTGCGATTCATACACACAGCCGACAGACTCATCACAAGTGCAGTCATGGCAGTGTGAGACTTGTGCACGTCTCATAGACAGCTGACAACAATATTTAGACATTTCAGTGTTGGCGGCTCCCCCTGCTGTCCAGTCCTGGTAATGTTTCTTCCATAGAACAGGTATGACAAGTCAGCATGCCAATAACAAAACACAATAAAACGTCAGAGCTGCTTATGTTTGTACAGGGATAATATTATGCTTAAAGTGGTTGTAAAATCTGAAGGTTTTTTTTTTTAAACCACAATCTACAATTATTTTGTAGCAGGTCACACATTTTACTAATGTGCTACACCCTGAGCTGCCAGTACCTACAAAACCTCTCATATGAGCGTGCTACTATACAAATATATCACCAAAAAGGTACAGCGCTATCCCCTACTATATTCAAAACATATGCAAACACATTTCTTTCTTATTATGCCACAAAAATATAAACTGTATTTAATATTCTATGCATGAAGGTAAAAAAAACACCTTCTGTGTGCTGCTCCAAATGCCCCCCCCCCCCCCCCCCAATACTCATCCCCTCCAGATCCAGGGATGTGCACAGGAGCCTCTGCTCTCTCTCCTCATTGGCTGAGACAGCAGCGGGTGCCACTGCTGCCAATCACAGCTGATGAGGAGAAAGCATGGGTCTAGCTGATCCTCTACAAGTCTTATGGATGCACAGAGCAGAGCTCGGGACCTAACATGCACCAGTGCCTCCATAGCAAGTGGCTTGCTATTGGGGGGCACTGGTCAAGGGGAACAAGAGGATAGGGACTGCTCTGTGCAAAACCACTTTTGTTGAACTGAAATGTTGGAAAACTTTTATTGATCAGCATTTGTAGCTGCTTATCAGTGTACTATGACAGAAGCGAAAGCCACTGCCAGTGAACAATATCAGTCGGGGATTTCTCCATTTGCTTTGGAGTGGATGAAGCCATGTTATTTTTTTTCCAATTCAGCCAGCTGGTATTTGTGTAACAATTTTTTAATGCGTTTTTTTTCTTTAATAACAACCGTTTTATAAAAAAAAAAAAAAATTCAAGTTAGCCCAATTTTTTTTGTACAACGTGAAAGATGTTACGCCGAGTAGATACCCAACATGTCACGCTAAAGCGAACACTCGTGGAATGGCACCAAACTTCCGTACTTTAAAATCTCCATACGCAACGCTTTAGATTGTCCTGCTAGCCGCATCTTTGGAACGGTGAAGGAGCAGTGTGTTTACCACTCCTTCCCATTGAAAGCAATGGGAAACTGCAGCTGTAACGCTGGCAAAGGCGCATTGCGGGCAGTATTAACCATTTTTTGCCTGCTAGCTGGGGGGGGGGGGTAAAACCACACCGCTAGCGGGCAAATACCACCGCCGCTTTTGTGCACGAGCACGGGGGTGCTTTAAAAAATGTTTTAACACTTTCTCAAAAAAAATTGTATCACTTTTATTCCTATTACAAGAAATGTAAACATCACTTGTAATAGGAATAATTTGCGACAGGTCCTCTTTGTGGAGAGATACGGGGTCTATAAGACCCCACATCTCGCCTCCAGGCTGGAAGGAATCAGATCAAACCCTGTTTACATGCACGGTCCAGACGTGACGTCATAATGTTGCGCCCGGGCCTCCGACGGTCAAAGAGATGACTGGCCGCCATCTGGTCACCGGAAATCTCTATGCTCTTTATCCGGCGGGGGCAAATTCTTTCTCCGGGTCCCTAATGGCACGGAAGAGCTCGTAGAAGCATCAGAGGGTGGCGGGAGGGGACCCGGAGGAACTGCGGAAGTGATGATCATTCTTACGATGCACAGAATTGCCAGCTGAAAAAGAAGATATCCGAATGATGCCTGTAGTTGCACCCATCATTCAGCTATCCTCACTGAAAGTCAAAGACGTCATATTGGAAGTGGTTAACCACTTGCTGACTGCCGCACGCAGATGTATGTCGACACAATGGCAAGGGCAGGCACATTGGCCTACCTGTACATCCCTTTAAATATGCCGCCCAGCAGGCATGTGCCCACCGCGTGCCTCGTGAGCATCTTTGCGGGTCCCGGGAACTTGATGTTCCCAGGCGGCCCGCAATTACGGTCGGCAAAGGCAGAACAGGGGGATGTAAACAAGGCATTCCCCTATTCTGCCTTGTGACACTGTCACTGATGGCTGTGTCACGTGTAGCCACGCCCTTTAACAGTAGAAATCACTCCCTAGTACTGACTTAACCCCTGCAGCGCCTCCTAGTGGTTAACCCCTTCACTGCCAGTGTAATTTTTACAGTAATCAGTGCATTTTTACAACACCGATTGCTATTAAAATTACAATGGTTTAAAAAAATGGGTCAAAAAAGTGTCCCATAAAGTTGCAGTCACAAAAAAAAAAAAAAAAAGGCAGATCATCGTCATTACTATTATTATTACTATTATTAATAAAAATGCCAAAAAACGACCCCCTATTTTGTAAATGCTATAACTTTTGCGCAAACCAATCAAACGCTCATTGTGATTTTTTTTATACCAAAAATAAAGTAGAAGAATACGCATCAGCCTAAACTGAGGAAAAAAAATATTTATATATATTTTTTGAGGATATTTATTATAGCAAAAAGTAAAAAATATTGACTTTTTTTCAAAATTGTCGCTCTATTTTTGTTTTTAAATTAAAACCGCAGAGGTGATCAAATACCACCAAAAGAAAGCTCTATTTGTGGGACAAAAAATACGTCAATTTTGTTTGGGAGCCACGTGGCACGACTGCGCAATTGTCAGTTAAAGTGACGCAGTGCCAAATGCCAAAAAGTGGCCCGGTCTTTGACCAGCAAAATGGTCTGGGGCTGAAGTGGTTAAAGAGTTTTGATTTTATCAGGATTCAATAAGGAGGCTGCAGAGAGACTCATAATATTGTGTTGCATGTTGATTTGCAGTTTTTCCTTCGATCACAGCATGGTGAGATAATTGATGGCATAATTGTTAAAATATAGAATCTGATTGATGCTATAAACAGGCGGTTGTAACAAGTAGGGCAAATTAAGTGATCATTCTTCACCCTCTAAGAAGAAATATGAAGCCATTACAGGAAAATCTTCTTATCTCCAGCACATGCTCACGATCGAATGCTGGAGGCCTCTGCGGGCCGGAGATGGTTATCTGTATCACAACAATGAGTTTGTAGTACAAAGTGACGTCTCTACTACACGGCGTAAACAATTCACGTCTGAGACCTGAGCTTCTGTAAAGGGGATTTGTCATCGAGGAAAAAAGCATCTGGACGGGCAACACTTTGAGAGGATAAAACAGATTCAGGCCTGTCAATGCCAAGAGTCAGCAGGGCCTCACATGGAATAGTTCATGCCCCATGGCCCCTGTGTGCTCTAAATGGTAAGGCTCCACTGATACACACGTGGTACCATGCATTGTGTTCAAGGTGAACTCCAGCTTAGTTACCTCTAATTCTTGGTATACCGTGTCCAGAGGGTTTGCTGAAGATGCAAAATATCTTCATTGCATTATGCTGCATCCCGGTGTCAGCTTTGATCTTCCGGCTTAGTTGTAGGTTTTCCTGCTCCTACAGCAATTATAGGGAGGGGTGAATCATCACTCTCTTCCAACTCCACCATTCAGAAAAATACATACCTAAAGCAGTAGTAAACCACTTTATTTTTTTATAATCCTGCAGGGTAAAGCCATAATGTGCTAGTATGCATTGCACATTATATAAAACTTGGCTTAGAACAAAGCCCTCCAGTGGGGGCGCTGTCATCGCTAAAAGTGGTTGTGAAAAAAAAAAACACCAGCAAGACAAAAGGCATAATGAGCTACTATGCAGTGGTCCTCGTACCCCGCTCCGGCCGACGACATCGCTCACAAAGTTACTTCTGGGTATCGCAGGCTCCGGCGCTGTGACTGGCTGGAGCCACAATGATGTCACTCCTGCACGGGAGCCGCCGGTAATGGCACACTCACTGAAGCAACGGCACGCACGATACATGGGATATCTCCCAAACCGTGCAAAAAGTTGTTATAAAGGGTTTACAATCACTTGAAGGCGCTTCCATCTTCACCTGGTCTTCCTTCCGGGTTCATGGTCTCCAGCTGTGCGAGTGGCTGGAGCCGCGATGACGTCACTCTCGCACGCATAGGAACAGCATGGTTAGCCGTTCCTTCAGAACGTGTGTCCCGGTGACATCACCAGCTGCAACAAAAGTAAATATCTCCTAAATGGTGCATGTTTAGCAGAGATTTACTGTACCTTTATGTAAAAGTCATGCATGGGAGTTTACTTCCAGTTTGTCAAGTTGAAAAAAAGACAAAAGTCCATCTAGTTTAACTCATAAAAAGGGATGGGAAAAAAAAAAAAATCAAGAAAATAAAATCATACAATGCTTTACATACTCCTACC
This sequence comes from Rana kukunoris, assembly GCA_029574335.1. NCBI lineage: Eukaryota > Metazoa > Chordata > Amphibia > Anura > Ranidae > Rana > Rana kukunoris. The sequence goes on along the minus strand of CM056055.1, from coordinate 27,924,324 downwards.
CCCACAGTGGATCCAGAAGAAGGCAAATAAACCACAAAGCATGTTTTAATTTGCTCCAACAGGGAAACAAAATTCCTTCCTGATCCCCCGAGAGACAAATCGGATTTTCCCCGGATCAACTTTACCTATAAAATGTTCGTACCCAGTTATATTATGTACATTTAGGGAAGAATCCAGACCTTTCTTAATTCAATCTACTGAGCTGTCCAGAACCCCCTTTTTGGGGGGAGTCTATTCCACATTTTTACAGCTCTTACTGTGAAAAAACCTTTCTGCATTTGGAGATTAAATCTCCTCTCCTCCAGTCATAAAGAGCGCCCCCCCCCGTCCTCTATGATGACCTTTAAAAGTGAATTTCTCAACACAAAGTTCACGATATGGACCACTTATGCATTTGTTTATACCCCCCCCCCCTTATCGCCTCTTCTCTAGAGAGAATAAATTCAGTTCCTCCATGCCTCTTATTATTATTAAAATTATTTCAGGTATTTATACAGCGCCATCAATTTACGCATCGCTTTACAAATACATTGCACATTCACATCATTCCCTACCCTCAAGGAGCTTACAACCTAAAATCTCTAAACTCAACCACATACATACATACATACATATACTAGGGCCAATTTAGACAGGATCCGATTAACCTACCAGCCTGTCTTTAGAGTGTAGGAGGATACCGGAGTACCTGGAGGAAACCCACACAGGCACAGGGAGAACATGCAAACTCCAGGCAGATGGTATCATGGTCAGTATTTGAACCAGCAACCCTTACACTACACCACTGGTTGCCCTTCTCCGCACTTTCTCCAGTTCCCCAATATCCTTTTTGAGAACTGGAGCCCAAAACTGAAATTTTTGGCCCGCGACAGGTTACCAATTCGCTTACGTGGCCCTTGTGCTTCAAAAGGTTGGGCACTCCTGACCTAGTGTCATGTTTATGCCAATTAGTCAACATTCACAACAGCAATAAAAGCTGGTGCACATTGTAGCGGCAGGAACCTTTTGTTTACAGCTGTGGATGCAGGTTTCGACCCGTTCACCAATGACAGGTCGCCAGTGGTCACAGCCTATTGTGGCTCTCTCCGCACGGCCCACGATTACCTGCAGTAATCTTGGGCGGTGTGGAGACCCATAAATATCTGAGGCCACATGTGACCCATCAAAGTGAATGGGGTCAATGGCTGCACCTAGCTAAGTAATAACAAGCTTATTACAACAGAAAAAAAAAAAAAAAAAGGAACTGGAAAATGTGAAAAGATGACAAGAGCTCCACCTGCTGATCGGATAGAAATTCATATTAAATTTCAAATTTACGTTAAAAAAAAAAGTTCTAGTTTTGACCATAACAAAAATATACACGTTGTCTACAAGTTCCCTTTAAATGCTGGACGGCCTCCTTTCCTGTTGAATCCACTACCAAATCAAACATAACCGGTAATCTAAAGACTTGACTGAAAACCAAACATTTGTGTTAAATCCTGCGAGAATATCTTCATTTTGGGCTGTCAATGACAGGCACTTTACAAAACATTAAAGGGGATGAAAAAAATGTGCCATCTTTAATCCTGATTTAACAACGTTATTAAGTCATAGTTAAGCACTTACCATAATGTGATTGAAATGCTTGCGGCTTTATGACCTGATTACATTGGCTACACACAACTAGATAAAACTCATCGTAGGCCGGGCACAGTCCAAATATCGGCATGTCTGTGAAAATAAAAGAAGCGTCATGAATGCTAAGAAAGCAAAATTATTATTGCTAAACAAATTTAAAAAACACAGTGATCATCAACTGCCAGTCAGCAGCTAGAAGAAAAATAAAAAAAATGCAATTTGCGATTTTTCATGCTTAAAATGAACAGTCAAATAAAAAACAACAGCCAAATAATCTCAAGGGGAAATGTACTTTCATCAGACATATTATTGGCACCATCTCAACATATCCTGTCTTGAAAGACAGTCAGAAATGGGAATCAGAGAATCAAAATGATAAAATAAAATGACATCACTGTAAGGCTCGGTTCACACTACTGCGACCTGCAAGTCACGCGATTTACATGCGACTTTACCGGGCGCCTCCTAGCAATTGGTGTGCTACTTTGATGCGAGGAAAAGGGGTTACACTGCAGGAAATTCCTGGGTAATCTTTCTGTAATGTAGGCTCCAAATTACATCAATACAGAGGAGGATCTGACTTGGAGGCAACTTATATTAAAGGAGTTGTAAATAAAATAAAAAATTTTGGCTGAAATGACAGTTTACAGGGTATAGAGACATACAAGTTAACTGATTCCTTAACTGCAGCTAGATGCCTGATTGCCCTAAACTGGAAGAAAAACGTACCCCCATCCCAGGAGGCACTGTACTCCAGGGTAAAGGATGTGGAATTAATGGAGAAGATGACGGCCAGAATGCGAGATAGGCTGGACGACCATGATAAGGTCTGGGAGAGGTGGCGCCGGCAGGAGGACCCACCCCATACTGACGCAGGAGTCAACACGGTAACTTAGCGCTCTTCTTCACTTATTCCCTCTTCTCTCATCTTTTTTTCTTTTCTTTCCCTCTCTCCTTTTTTTTGAAAGGCAGACCCTTTCTGCCAAGTTATATACGTTACCATTTATAGAATACTGCCAAACATGTTTAGTATTGCTGACACTGAGGCCAAGAGAGATTGTTTTCATTTTACGCGGCTTTATGTTGTCGGCCCGCCTCCTTCTACTCTGACTACGCACCCCTTGAGCACTATTATGACTGTGTATGGGCCCTCTCTGACCCCCGTTGATGTCTGTGTACTGTTACTCTATGTGAGAAACTTAATAAAAATGTTATTTGGAAAAAGTTAACTGATTCCTTTTAACAACGATTAAAAATAGATAGAAATCAATCATATAATGTGCCTGCAGTTTCTAGTTTAGTTTTTGCCGTTTCCCGTCTCTCTGATGTACAGAGCCAGAGAGCCAATAGAGGGCAGTGATGGTTTAGAAAACGAAAGTGATTGGTGCTGAGGGGTTTTAGACACACAGTAATCACATCTCCTTGATTAGTGACCACAGAGAGAAGCTCCCAGTACTGTGGTTATCAGGAAACAGACAACCAGGAAGTGTGGAGATCAGAGAAGAATTACAGCAACTTGAGAGCAAAAACTAACAAGGAGGACATGAAAACAGCACTGCATTAAGGTAAAGGAAGCTATTAAGATAAAAAAAAAAAATTTCCTTTACAAACCCTTTAAAGTCTATGGGCACAAGTCAGATAGAAGTTGCCTTAAAGTAGTACTGGAAAGTTCTAAAGCCGGAATGACTTCAGTAGTGCTAATAAACACCTCTCGGTGGCTAGACTTTGGCGCCGAGCAGCCACATACTGTGGGTTCCGGGTTACAAATCCGTTAGGGACTTTCCTCCTGTTTGTAATCCGGAAATGTTCGTAAGTCGGCTGCACATGCGCAGAATGACAATTACGGACAATTCCTGAGGCTCCGTCTGGCCACGAATGTGCAAAACAGCAGATGGTCCGCGCAGAACGGCAGAGGGTCCGCGCAGGGCCCGGTTCGTAAGTCGGGGACCCCCTGTTTTTGCATGCATAACTGGAAACAGCGATGTGCCGAGAGCGTGCATCCCCGGCACAGTCACTGGCACCCGACGGGAAAACTCCAGATCACTGCATGTGGACCGACACCTAGAACCATTGAGAACCTGAGCCGGCCGCTCCCACTCTCTCCACAGCCCAGAGTTCCAGTGAGCGTGCGCATGCAGGGGGTACAGAGCAGAGTGTTGGTGACCAGCAGTCACCAGCTCTCTGCTCAGGGAGCTGTAAGACCCAAGCGATTGGCCTCGTTTGCTCGCTCGGTTCCAAGTCTGAGTTGGCAGGGGACTGATGCTGCATCCACCTTGGCAAGTATGATTCTTAAAACCAAAAACAAATCCCATACCTCTCTTTTAAGACAGTTCTCATTGACCAACATGGGATTTCACATGTCATGTGACTTACAGGTTGGATCTTACTGTCAGCCCGAGTCCAATTGTAAAAGACCCCCTTTTTATTTTGACAGTTTTAGCCAGATTCACACCGACTGCGGGAATAAAATTGTGCAAATTCAGCAGAACTCGCACGATTTCATTCCCGCATGTCAGTCCCGACTTGGGGGGAGATTTCAGAAACATCTGTGGGTTTCTGCACAGATCTCTATGGAAACCACACCCCCAAATCACAAGTAGTACAGAAACTACTTTTAGGAATGCGGCGTCACACCAAAATCGCATCACTGTGAACCAGGGCCTAATGGTAGGCTCAGGTAGGAGATGAGACCACCTCTGGAGGGGGGCTCCTTACTGTCTGACATTCAAAACTTGAGCTGGAGAGAACACAATAACAGAAACAACTGCTATCCCAAGAAGCAGCGATACAATATTATCCATTCTAGAATGGAAAGTTAATGGCACAGAGCTCCTTCTCTTTAAAGTGGGCCTTGCGTTGGGTGCCTTGCCCCCTCTGCCTTGGGCCAGCTTGATTTAATCAACATGCATATGCCACGGTGTGGCTGATGGTGAATCAGTAATTTACCACTGTACCCCATGACAAATAAAGCAGCGTCCTCTACTGGCAGGTGTACCAGCGACTTCCCCTCTATGTACAAGGATGACGTCATTCGCCTGCCTCTCCACCTTGGCCAATCGGAGGAAGCCAGGGGGTAAAAACAACAGATCCAATCCCCCCCCCCCCCCATCCACACATTTGCGGTGGATGAGGGAATCCCCCCCCTACTGTGTCACTGTATTCTGACATCGGGCCTCCTCCGTCTTCAGAATAAACTGATCAGTGCTGCAGACAATTAGCTTCATGCGCTGATCGAAGAAAAACTCTTCAAAAACCGCTCCATTAGATATCGATCGACTTCTCGTAAACAGGAACAGCCACAGATGGAATAAAAACCAGCTGGCCCTTAATGAACTGGACACATTTCAATCTATCTAGGGCCAGTCATAGACTGCTCAAATGTATGGGCAGGCTGAATGTACCAAGTTGATCGATTAACTTGGGTACATAACCGGCCTGCCGGATATATGTGCGATTATTGCTATAACTGCTAGCAATAATCACTATCTTCTTCCAGCAGGGGCTGGCATCCCCCACCACCCTGCAGGGAGAACACAACGTCTCAGCAGGAGGGATTCCCCTGTCGGCACTGTCTGTGTTGGAGGAATTGTGCAAATTTCTTTCCTGCAACCTGTGGTTGGTCTAACACAGTGGTCTCCAAACTGTGTCCCTGGGGCCGGATGTGGCCCTTTACTTGATTTCACCTGGCCCTTGGGGCACCATTTCATTCACTGACACCAACAAAGGGGCACAGTTCTTCCCAATGACAGAAACAATGGGGCCTAATAACACCAATTATGGGGGACCATTCCTTCCAATGACACCAACAAGGGGTACAATTACTCCCAATGACACCAAAGATGCGGCACAATTGATGGGGGACCATTCCTTCCAATATAATGAAAGATGGGGCACACATCCCCCAAAGGCATCAACAATGGGGCCCAATGACACCAGTGATGGGGCACACTTTCTACCAAAGACACCAACGGTGGGGCATAATTACTGACACTAAAGATGGGGCATCGTTTACACCAACTGATGCTGGAACTTTTCTACTCCCTATGGCCACAGTCCGGCCCCCCTAAAGTTTTAAGGAGAGTAAACTGGCTCTTTGTATAATAGGTTTGGAGACCCCTGGTCTAACAAAAGGCCCACGGGCCAAATCCGGCCCTCCAGATCATTTTATGTGGCCCTCGCACCTCTCCTGCAGCTGCAGGAGAGCTCCAGCCCTCCTCTGGTCCTACTCTAGACCCTTTACTTTCTCTGCTTTCAAGCAATGCATCCAGCTTCTTCTCAGTAGCAGCATAAGGAAAGGGGGGTGCACTGTGATGTAAGGGAGGGTGGAGGACTCAACTGCTGATGGTGGGGTGGCTCTTGACATCTAATGTAAGGGATGGGGATGTGCTGGACATCTAATCCTACAGATACAACTGGCCCTTTTGGAGGGCAATCATAATGCTGATGCGGCCCACGATGAAATTGAGTTTGACACCCCTGGTCTAAGGCCTGCCTAATTAAATGTAAATTGTTCTACTCCACAGGGCGATGCAAACATTCCATAAATGTTACATCATTACGGAAAAAATAAATACAAACAGGCCAGGCTTGTAGAATGCGGGAGGAGTGCTGTACACAACACTGATTGAGGATTTTCTTTTTTTTTCTGGCTTCAAGTTGTGATCTGCTAAGCACAGCGTGGCCGGGTCACCAAGTAACTGAATTAGCCCCGCAGTCAATATTTACTTACGCTGTCAGCAACTATGATCATCACCTCTGACAAAGTCAACAGTGACTTCTCAAACAGATTGGAGGTTCCAGTGATACTGGGATCATACCACCCTGTGATAAATCCTGAGCATCTATACTACAACAGATTGTTCTTGTGAAAGCAAAAAAAAAAAAAAGTACGGAGTGGAGTTAATGACAGACGACTGGACAGAAGAATTTCCTATTTATAGAACAAACGCTGAAATCACTGAATTCCTAAAGAAATTCCAGATGTGGCGGGAGCAGAGACTGCGCCATTACCTTCACACAGGATGCAGCTGCTGGGGTCCGTGTACAACAAAAGCTTTAATCCTTGCCATACACGGGGCAATTTACAGGCAATTTTCCAAATTCAACCAGAATGTGATCAGACAAACCAACAGGATCAATAGAAAATACTGTAAATGCTGTAAATACACGTCATTGTTTAGTTATTTTTGGGATTGCAAACTGCTTGAATTTGCCTGAAGCTAAATGTAAACCCTCAGCTTGTAAAACAGCCCATTCCGTTTAAAATAGAAACGAAAGGCAAAACGTGTGTGTGTATTATATACAGTAAAACCTTGGTTTGCAAAAAGAAATAGTTTCAGAAGCATGCTTGTAATCTAAAGCACTCGCATTTGTGTGAACCGGGACTCGCCCCCTCCCCCTCAAGAGGCTTTCTCCACACCAGGGAGAAAGCCTCGCATTACTGTGTGGAGTTACAGACAGAAGAACAGGAAGTGAGGATTTCTCAGAAGAAATAAGGACATTTAAAAGCAAAATCGAAGGATGAGTGAAGGAGGACTGCACTAAGGTAAAGGAAGCTATTTAGGGGAAAAAAAAAAATCCTTTACAACCCCTCTAACCACTTCCTGCCGGCCGTATACGACTTTATACGGCCGCAGTGTGGATCTTAATTGCCGGGTGGTCGTCTATATACGGCCTCCAGACACTGGGGGGCGCGCGAGCGCCGCCGACGGGGCCGCGCACGTGCCTGCCGCATCACCGAGATGCCGATGCGCGTGCCTGGCGGCCGCGATGTGCACCAGGCACCCGCGATTGGTGGTTACAGAGACAAGGACCTGGATCTGTGTGTGTAAACACACAGATCCACGTCCTGTCAGGGAGAGAGGAGACCGATGCTGTGTCCCTTGTACATAGGGACACAGATCGGTCACCTCCCCCAGTCAGTCCCTGTCCCCCACAGTTAGAAACACTATGCAGGGTACACATTTAACCCCTCCCTCACCCCTAGTGTTAACCCCTTCATAGCCAGTCACATTTATACAGTAATTAGTGCATATTTATAGCACTGATCGCAGTATAAATGTAAATGGTGTCAAAAATGTGTCAACAGTGTCCGATGTGTCCGCCATAATGTCGCAGTCCCAATAAAAATCGCAGATCGCCGCCATTACTAGTAAAAAAAATAATAATAAATAATTCTGTCCCCTATTTTGTAGGCGCTATAACTTTTGCACAAACCAGTCGCTTACTGCGATTTTTTTTTTTAATTGGGCTATTCATTATAGCAACAAGTAAAAAATATTGGGTTTTTTTTCAAAATTGTTTCTCTTTTTTTGTTTATAGCGCAAAAAATTAAAACCGCAGAGGTGATCAAATACCACCAAAAAAAAGCTCTAGTTGTGGGGAAAAAAGGACGTCAATTTTGTTTGGGAGCCACGTCGCACAACCGCGCAATTGTCAGTTAAAGCGACGCAGTGCCGGAAGCTGAAATTTCACCTGGGCAGGAGGGGTATATGTGCCCAGTAAGCAAGTGGTTAATGCAGTGCATGTTATTTCAGCTTGCAGAGCTTGGATTCATAGAATGAGTTACCAAAATATATTGCAGAATATACAGCCTAATGCTATATAACTAAGATCCATTTCATGCAGCAAGGTAACCTCATGTTTTGTTATTGATGATTTGCACAGTGGCAGACATCATGCAATGCAAGGACATGTAGTGTGTGTGTATATATAAATATATATATGCTGTGTAAACTGTTGGCGCTCTATAAATTCTGTATAATAATATATATATTTATTAACACACACACTCAAGGAATGTCAGCTGTACTCAAAGCTTACAATCTAATACAGAAAGAAGAGGTTGGGGGCCGGACAGCAGGACGTAATGCAAAGTCCTAGTTTGCACAGAGAATAGGTCAGGCCCTGCTCTGTGAGAATGATTAGATGTTTGTCTCAGGCGGCGGCGGGGCTGCTGCAGCATCAGGTAAGAGAAGAGAAATGTGACAGGCAGACACTGAGCCGAGTCTAGGGAGAAACGCCTACTTTGACCTACATGTAGAACAGCTGCAACTTTCACACTCTCTCTCTCTCTCTCTTTCTCTTGCTGCACCCTGGATGGGGGAGGGGAAGATTTAGGCATTCCCATAGACAGGAGAAGCGCAGGTCCCCTGTGAGTGTGGACTACCTTCAAAAGGCCAATGCTGTGTTGTCAACAGAAAGCTCAAGAGGCAAACAATGGCTCCAACCTGCTGGCATGCAGCTCAAGCCATCGCAGCTGAATGGGCGTTTTATCTATAAGCTGGTGGTCTAAGCTGAGGTTGTAGGGGGTCTATAGACAAAGAAGCATTTGTCGCATGGTCCCCGTATTCACAATCCCATATTCTGCTCCTCCTACACACAACCATTACAGTTGGAATTGCTCAAATCTTTTGCATCACTAATAAAAAAAATTGCTGTGAAGAGACAACTTTAATATGAGCCTAGGCGAACTATAATTGCAGAAAAGGGGCTGGTTCACCTTTATAATATGATTATTGATAAAGAATTGCAATGTATCAAGGGACCCAATTGTTTACCAATCATTGAGCAATGTAGACAAACTGAGCTTTTTTAAATTGCATACCTATAGGGTAATGGAGGGTTCCTAAAAGCCTGGCCAAAAAAAGTAGCATTCTGCGTGATCGGCCATCATGCATATCGGCTAGGACATTGGAAATGTTAAGTGAGCCCCTATGAGCAGAAACAAGCTTGGAGCTGCCATATTGTTCACCCACAAATCTGCCCATGCATCCTTCCGGGCCACCATCACAGCAGCGCTTATAGTGCAATGTCCACAGATCCACACGTGATCTCCCTCCCCCATCATAGTGCAATGTCCACAGATCCACACGTGATCTCCCTCCCCCGATCATAGTGCAATGTCCACAGATCCACACGTGATCTACCTCTCCGATCATAGTGCAATGTCCACAGATCCACACGTGATCTACCTTTCCGATCATAGTGCAATGTCCACAGATCCACACGTGATCTACCTCTCCGATCATAGTGCAATGTCCACAGATCCACACGTGATCTACCTCTCCGATCATAGTGCAATGTCCACAGATCCACACGTGATCTACCTCTCCGATCATAGTGCAATGTCCACAGATCCACACGTCATCTACCTCTCCGATCATAGTGCAATGTCCACAGATCCACACGTGATCTACCTCTCCGATCATAGTGCAATGTCCACAGATCCACACGTGATCTACCTCTCCGATCATAGTGCAATGTCCACAGATCCACATGTGATCTCCCTCTCCGATCATAGTACAATGTCCACAAATCCACACATGTGATCTCCGCTCCCCGTCAAAGCAGCGCTTGTAGTGCAATGTCCACAGATCCACACGCGATCTACCTCTCCGATCATAGTGCAATGTCCACAGATCCACACATGATATCCTTCCCTGCCACAGCAGTGCTGAGCTCATCCATCATAATGCAATGTCCACAGATCCACGTGATCTCCCTCCCTGTCACAGCAGCACTTGTAGTGCAATGTCCACAGATCCACACGTGATCTCCCTTTCCGATCATAGTACAATGTCCACAGATCCACACGTGATCTCCCTCCCCGTCATAGCAGTGCTGAGCTCATCCACCATAGTGCAATGTCCACAAATCCACATTTGCACGGTCACAGCAGCTCATCCCTCATAGTACAATGTCCACAGATTCACACATGTGCTTTCCCTCATAGTCACAACAGTGCTGAGCTGATTACTTGTGATGCAACGTCTACAGATCCACATGTGCTCTCGGTTCCCATCACGACAGCAGTGCTGATCTCATTGCTTGTGGTGCACAGTCCACAGATCCACACTTGCGCCCTCCCCCTGTCACAGCAGTGCTGAGCTCATCACTTGTGGTGCAACATCCACAGATCCACGCATGTGCTCTCCCTCCCATCACAGCAGTGCTGAGCTCATCACTTGTGGTGCAACATCCACAGATCCACGCATGTGCTCTCCCTCCCCCTGTCACAGCAGTGCTGAGCTCATCACTTGTGGTGCAACATCCACAGATCCACGCATGTGCTCTCCCTCCCATCACAGCAGTGCTGAGCTCATCACTTGTGGTGCAACATCCACAGATCCACGCATGTGCTCTCCCTCACCGTCACAGCAGTGCTGAGCTCATCACTTGTGGTGCAACATCCACAAATCCACACATGTGCTCTCCCTCCCCGTCACAGCAGTGCTGAGCTCATCACTTGTGGTGCAACATCCACAGATCCACGCATGTGCTCTCCCTCCCCGTCACAGCAGTGCTGAGCTCATCACTTGTGGTGCAACATCCACAGATCCACCCATGTGCTCTCCCTCCCCATCACAGCAGTGCTGAGCTCATCACTTGTGGTGCAACATCCACAGATCCATGCACGTGTTCTCTGTCCCAGTCACAGCAGCTCTGAGCTCATCAATCATAATGCAATGTCCAAAGATCCACACTTGATCTCTCCCTCCCCATCACAACAGCGCTGAGCTGATCCCATGTAGTGCATTGTTCACAGATCTATACATCAACTCTCTCCCAGTCTCAGCAGCAGTTAGTGAGCTCAGTGCTGCTGTGACAGGGGGAGGGAGAGCTCATTGCACACATGAAGTACCACAGCAGCTCCATACTTGTTCCTGTGATGATGGAGACTGATAGCCAATATACAGGATGGTGCTAATCACTTAGAATGCTATTTTTTTTTGGCCTGGCTTCAGCTGGTCTAGAATCGGGGTCTACAAACATTCTAAACAAAGGGCCAGTTTACTGTCGTTAAGACTTTGGGGGGCTGGATTGTGCCCAGTGGGAGTGAACAATGCCCCACCTTTGGTATCCGAGAGATCAATAGTGACCAATCATTGGTGTCAGCGGGACCAATCGTTGGTGTCAGTAGAAGGAATTATGTCCCATTGTTGGTGTCAGTAGAAGGAATAGTGCCTTATTGTTGGTTTTAGTGTCAGGAATTATGCCTCATTGATGGTGTCAATGGCAGGAATAATGCTTCAAGGGCCAGATAAAGGAAAGAAAAGGGCTGCATCTGCCCCCCACCTGGCCACAGTTTGGAGACCACTGGTCTAGAATGTGCAATCTAAAGAAAGCTCAATTTCTCTACACTGAGATTTCTACGATTAAACCCAGTGTGGTGAACACGCCAGCATTTGCAGTCTCTAGGTAGAGACCATCTTTGTGGTTACTGGTAGAATAAAGCCTTGTGACATCACTGGAGAGTGGCTGCTTTATTCTTGTGGTGTGTATGGAGCGTGGACAGCTCAATTTTAGCCAGGCAACTGACTTTTGGGAGACAGAGGAACTAATTTTAGAGTGGAGTATGTTTGTATATCTTCTCATCGCTGGCTTTTCTTGAATATGAATTTTGGGTGATTAGTGGAACCAGAATCCAGACAGCACCCTACAGGGTCACAGGGAGTATGCATTCTCAAGCCTGCTTTGTAAACATTTCTCCGCTTCCTATACCACCAATCACACTTAAACTTCCAAGGTAGGTCTGAACTGGATTGGTAGCTCAGAGAAGCTTCCATGCTCATATGTTTTAGCCCTCTTGGAGTAGTGCAGTGTGGGCTAAAATGGGATAGTAGAAGCAGAGCTAAGAGGGCTTTATGTTTCAATTTGGTAAGCTGGCACTTTTTTCACCAATGCTAATATAGAATCACAGTTTGGCTGTACATGGGCCATTGGCATGCAACTCTTTGATCTTATCCCTTAAAAAAAGGTAGTGGGCACCCCCTCTTCACATTTCGTTGGTGAACCCACTACCTTTTTCCAAGGGGTAAAATCAAAGAGTTGCATGCCAATAGCCCATGTACAACCATACAGATTCTATAGAGAAAACGATTGGCCAGGTGGGTTGTTTAAAAGGAACACATTAGGATAGAAAAACAGGTCACCTCTTTGTGGGATGCAAACTCAAAGACCAATATCCTGAAACAATGGTTTTGTGGCTAGCACCACTCAAACACCACATCAAGGGTATCGATACTGTACAGCTACAGCAATGGCTTAACCACTTCAGCCCCCGACCATTTTGCTGGTCAATGACCGGGCCACGTTTTGCGATTCGGCACTGCGTCGCTCTGACAATTGCGCGGTCGTGCGACGTGGCTCCCAAACAAATTGGCGTCCTTTTTGTCCCACAAATAGAGCTTTCTTTTGGTGGTATTTGATCACCTCTGCGGTTTTTATTTTTTGCGCTATGAACAAAAATAGAGCGACAATTCTGAAAAAAAAAGATTATCTTTTACTTTTTGTTATAATATCCCCCAAATATATATATATATATTTAAAAAAAATTCCTCAGTTTAGGCCGATACGTCGTCTTCTACCTATTTTTCTAAAAAAAAAATAAGCGTTTATTGTTTGCTTTGCGCAAAAGTTATAGCATCTACAAAATAGGGGAAAGTTTTATGACATTTTTATTAATCCTTTTTTTTTTCTAGTAATGGTGATCAGCGATTTTTATCGGTACTGCGACCTTATTGCGGACACTTCGGAAACTTTTGGGACTATTGGCATTTCTATTGCGATCAGTGCTATAAAAATGCATTGATTACTGTAAAAATTTCACTGGCAGGGAAGGGATTAACACTAGGGGGCGAGGAAGGGGTTAATTATGTTCCCTAGGTGCGTTCTAACAGAAGGGGGGGGTGGGACTGACTAGGGGAAATGACAGATCGCTGCTCATACATTGTATGAACAGAAGATCAGTAATTTCTCCCCCTGACAGGACCGTTAGCTGTGTGCTTACACACACGCTCCCGGATCTTGCTCTTTAACGAGCGATCGCGGGTGCCCGGCGGTGATCGCGCCCGCCACCAGGGGCAAGCAGGGGGCTCACACGCCCCTAGTGGCGGATATGCAAAATCTCGTAATATTACGTAATTTTGCGCAGCCGAGCCGTCCTGCCGCCGTAAAAATGGCGGCTGGTCGGCAAGCAGTTAACAAGTGCACACTGTGTTTTTGCAGAGAAATAACAGCTTAAAAACTAGAACTTCAGAACTCCTTGAATTCAGCTCCACATCGCCCCGAGCACTTACTGACCAAACTGGAAATTGGAGGTGGGTAAGTAGGTCACTTGCAGATGACACACTGTTGCTATCTGGTAACACAGGAGTCAGTGAGGTCCTTTGGGTCCTTGTACGCTGTCACCTCGAGGTTTAAAGTGATTTGTCTCTTGTAATCATAGTTCTCACATGAATTACTACTAGATCAGGCCAGAGATTTTATTTACATGTGTCGTTATACATAAATAACTATAAAAACTAAAAATCAAGAGAATTCAAAAAAGCATTAAAAACAGAGTTCCACCCAAAAAAAAAAGAAGATTTAAGAAATCTTAAATTTAATTTTAATTAAAGAAAAAAATGTTATACTCACTTCTATATGGCTGTTACTAGGCAGATTTTGTAATTTGCCTAGTTCATAATTCAAGGTGGTAGAACTTCATGTTTTAAGACCCCATTGCCTCCTGGGAAATGATGACGCTCATTTGCCAGGAGTCTCTGGCATTACTGTGCCGAAAAATCCCAGTATGCACCGCTCTCGGAAAACCCAGGAAGAAACATGAACTGGGCTTCATAATGCCCACAGCTATGATGGAAACCGCCACAAGATCCATGAGATTATATTATATTTTTTGCAACTGTTTATGTACAGATCGTGCTTTATTAATATGTTTTAATGAATATTCATAATAATCATAATAATGTAATTGAGAGTGCTAAAAAATAAAATAAAAAATATGTTATGCCCGGAACCCCCGCTTTAACTTCACTTTCTGGCGATATTGCCCTTTAAAAAGGTCCTGCGCAGTGGCGGCTGGTGCTCAAAATTTTTGGGGGGGCGCAAACGAAAAAAAATATATTGCAGCCTCACTGTGCCCATCACATGCAGCCACTGTGCCATGCCACCAAATGCAGCCACTGTGCCACCAAATGCAGCCACTGTGCCACCAAATGCAGCCACTGTGCCATGCCACCACTGTGCCATGCCATCAAACACAGAAACTGTGCCATCAATTGTCACCACTGTGCCATGCCATCAAATGCAGCCACTGTGCCATCAATTGTCACCACTGTGCCATGCCATCAAACGCCACCACTGTGACATGCCATCATATGCAGTCACTGTGCCATCAAATGTCACCACTGTGCCATGCCATCAAACGCCACCACTGTGCCATCAATTGTCACCACTGTGCCATGCCATCAAACGCCACCACTGTGCCATCAATTGTCACCAATGTGCCATGCCATCAAACGCAGCTACTGTGCCCATCAATTGTCACCAATGTGCCATGCCATCAAACGCAGCTACTGTGCCCATCAATTGTCACCAATGTGCCATGCCATCATATGCAGTCACTGTGCCATCAAATGTCACCACTGTGCCATGCCATCAAACGCCACCACTGTGCCATCAATTGTCACCACTGTGCCATGCCATCAAACGCCACCACTGTGCCATCAATTGTCACCAATGTGCCATGCCATCAAACGCAGCTACTGTGCCCATCAATTGTCACCAATGTGCCATGCCATCAAACGCAGCTACTGTGCCCATCAATTGTCACCAATGTGCCATGCCATCATATGCAGTCACTGTGCCATCAATTGTCACCACTGTGCCATGCCATCATATGCAGTCACTGTGCCATCAATTGTCACCACTGTGCCATGCCATCAAATGCAGTCACTGTGCCATCAATTGTCACCACTGTGCCATGCCATCAAATGCAGTCACTGTGCCATCAATTGTCACCAATGTGCCATGCCATCAAACGCAGCTACTGTGCCCATCAATTGTCACCAATGTGCCATGCCATCATATGCAGTCACTGTGCCATCAATTGTCACCACTGTGCTATGCCATCATATGCAGTCACTGTGCCATCAATTGTCACCACTTGTGTCACCAATTGTGCCATGCCATCAAACGCCATCACTGTGCCATCAATTGTCACCAATGTGCCATGCCATCAAAAGCAGCTACTGTGTCCATCAATTGTCACCACTGTGCCATGCCATCAAATGCAGTCACTGTACAATCAATTGTCACCACTGTGCCATGCCATCAAATGCAGTCACTGTGCCATCAATTGTCACCACTGTGCCATGCCATCAAATGCAGTCACTGTGCCATCAATTGTCACCACTGTGCCATGCCACCAAACGCCACCACTGTGCCATCAATTGTCACCACTGTGCCATGCCACCAAACGCCAACACTGTGCCATCAATTGTCACCACTGTGCCATGCCATCAAACGCCACCACTGTGCCATTAATTGTCACCACTGTGCCATGCCATGAACGCCACCACTGTGCCATCAATTGTCACCACTGTGCCATGCCATCATATGCAGTCACTGTGCCATCAATTGTCACCACTGTGCCATGCCATCATATTCAGTCACTGTGCCATCAATTGTCACCACTGTGCCCCATGCTGCCACTGTGCCCTATGCTGCCACTGTGCCCCATGCTGCCACTGTGCCCCATGCTGCAACTGTGCCCCATGCTGCCCCTTTCCCTGTAAAAAAAAAATCACTTACCTGACGCTTCCATGTCCTCCCTCGATGTCTTCTGCCGCCGTGGAGAAGCTTCAGCCAATCAGGTTCCTGAAAACCAGAATCCGGGAACCTGATTGGCTGAAACGGCTGTCAGTCTAATGCAAGGACCGCAGGTTGCCTGCGCTCTGAGCATAGACTTCCGAGAGCCGGAGGGCGGCACTGGAAAAGCCTATCAGAGCCGCTGGCTTTGATAGGCAGTTCCCCTCGGCCAACCAGCTGCCGCTATTCGGGTAACCGGCGTCCCATGTCCGCTTATACGAATAGACCAGGCAGCTGGCAACAGTAACACACATCCAATGCATATAATTGAACGTGTGTTACTTGCGAGAGGGGGTGGCGCTGCAGCGCCCTCTATAGACGACCGCCAGAACTTCGGCTAAAATGTCAAAATGACATTTTAGCCGAATAAAAGTTCTTAAAGGGCCCGTTTTATTTTATTTTTAATTATTTTATTTTTTTTTTCTTGTGACTGCGGGAGGGGAGGCGGCGCCCGTGCGCCCATATGGGCGGGCCGCCACTGGTCCTGCGCCAGATTTAAAGTGTCACTGCGCCAGTTTCAGCAGCTCTACTGAAACGTGGAGCAGTGCTGTCTCTGTACACTTTGCAACGGGTAGCATGTTTGCCAATGCTACCTCTTCCCCACCTGCCACTCATAGAAACCAGAGACGTTGACAGTGAGCGGCTTCTGAAGGGAAAGCTGAGGCATTAGGTTTTCCTTAGATCAACTCTCTCCTACAGGACCCCTTGATAACGTCCTATTGGACAAAACACATCGGGGGAGATACTAGTGCTGATGTCACGCCAAAGCACGATCCTGGGTAAGCGCGATTTTATGCTACAATTTGTTTTAATCTGTACAGGCATTTATATAAAATTACTACACTATGAGGATTATGTTGGCTCCTGGTGACCTTCATTTACCCTAGCCTGATCCTGGACGGAGATATTGGGTGAAATTCTCAAACTTCCACTGGTTGCCTGACACAAATCAACAGGCATTTAGGCAGCTGTAATGGCGGCCTTCATGTATGGTGGGCATCTATTTCACTGGGATGCAGTGGCTGACCTCTGAGCACTTTACTGGCAACTTTATGTTCACTTCAGAAGGTGTTGGTTTTGTGATAAAGATCACGATCCTCGCAGCGCAACATCTTTCACATTACACAAAAAAAAAATTGGGTTAACTTTACGTTTTTATTTTTTAATTGAAAGTTGGTAAGTGCGTTTGAGAGACCACTTACCAAATATAGTGCGACAATATATTGCAATGACCGCCATTTTATTCTCTAGGGTCTCTGCTTAAAAAAAAAAAAAAAAAAACATATAATGTTTGGGGGTTTCTAGTAATTTTCTAGCAAAAATACAGATTTTTAACTTGTAAGCAACAAGTGTCAGAAAAAGGCTTAGCCTTTAAGTGGTTAAACTGACCTCATCCCTTTGATCTAAAACAGGGGTCTCCAAACTGCAGCCCGAGGGCCAGATGTGGCCCTTTGCTAGCCTTTATCCGGCCCTTGGGGCACTATTCCTCCCACTGACACCAACAATGGATGACTATTTCTTCCACTAATACCAATCATGGGATACTATTCCTCCTACTAATAGGGGCACTACTCCTCCTCCTATTGACCACCAACCCTGGGGCTTAATTTATTGTCGGTGATGCCCGGCCCGGGACATTTTCTGTCCACACTGGCCACAACCTGGCCCTCCTGAAGTCTGAAGGACAATAAACTGGCCCTTTGTTTAAAACGTTTGGAGACCCCTGATCTAAAAGAACCAAATGATACAATGCTGATAAACATTTGCTCTTTTCTTTTTTTTTCAGCTCTGAGTGAGCCCTGCACTGTTTACATAGAATCGTGGAAATGCTAGTTTAAGGTCGTGAGGGGGTATTGACTCGAGATCACGTTTTTTTAAAGATTAAATTGTGCAGCTCTACCATCAACTCCCCCGACACAGTTATTACCATTTGTATCACCTGCCCCTCCACTTTTGGATTGTAAGCTCTGATGAACAGCACCCTTCTAACCCCCTTGTTTTGAATTGCAATGTACAATATCCCTTTATTTTGTAAAGCACTGTGCAAACTTGGAGTGAAAGGTTATGCTTTGTGACCCAATCAGGTCATACCGAAATGCAGAGTGCTGCCAATCTACAGCTAGCCACACATGGAAAGATTCCTTTATCCAAGCTAACCTTGTGGATGGAGGCATCGCTCCTACTGGCTTTGCGTGTTGCTTGGTGGTCCACAGCTGTCAGAACACCTGAACACAGTCAGTGCATCTGATTGGATGAATTCATTGTAGAGCTGCACGATTAAAGCAGAGCTCCACCCTAAAGTGGAACTTCCGCTCATCGGATTCCTCCCCCCCTCCGATGCCACAATTGGCACCTTTCAGGAGGGAGGGGGTGCAGAAACCTGTCTAAGATGGGTATTTGCATCCACTTCTGTGGGAAACTGCGGGCATTACGTCACTTTCTGTGCCACCCCGTTGTGTACTGGGAAACGTACGGGGAACAGTGAGGACGGCGCAGCACGATTCGCGCATGTGCAATAGGGAACTGGGCAGTGAAGCCGCAACGTTTAACTTTCTGGTTCTCTCACCGATGATGGTGGTGGGGGCAGCCGAGAGAAGAGCGATTGCTCGTCTTCTGCTGCTGACGTTGTTGGACTCCAGGACAGGTATGTGTCCATTTATTAAAAGTCAGCAGCTGCAGTATTTGTAGCTGCTGGCTTTTAATATATATTTCTTTTTTTCACTGCCCGTTTCCTGTGGCGCTTTATGAATAGGCGGCTGCCTCCTGGGATACACACAGTTCCCAGAAGGCAGCGTGGCTCATTCCCCAGAAGAAACTGTGACGGAGGACAAAGCAGAAGATCCACTGCGGTGAAGAAGAGGCAGAAGAGCTACTTCCTCATAGCAACCGCACTTTCAGGCCGGTATCAAATTATTATTATTTTTTTAATTGGGGGGGGGGGGGGTGGTACTCCACTTTAATACAACATGTGAATAAGTGTAAACAAAGTATCTTTTCGTTCTTTTATCAAAGGAAAGAACTCTGTGTGTAGATGAAGAAAGATTAACCATTTAAAAACCAAACCTTTTCTGACATTTGTTGCTTACAATTAAAAAATAATTATTTTCTGCTAGAAAATTACTTGAAACACTAACATGATATAATTTTTTTTTAAGCAGAGACCTCAGAGAATAAATGGTGGTTGCTACAATATTTAATGTCACACCATATTATGCACAACGCTTTAAAAAAAAAATACACTCTAATGAATAAAAAATTTAAATAAACAGCAAGGTTAGCCCAATTTTTTTGTATAATGTGAAAGAAGATGTTACACCATGAGAAAATCATGATCTTTATTCTACGCAAAAAAAAAATCGTGGTTTAGCCAATTCTAATTTTAGCCAGAATCTGCACGATTCTGGCTAAAATTAGAATTGGCTAAACCACATTTTTTTTTTTTGCTCCAATTTATTGCTTGGCCAAAATGTTTCCACCTGACTTCAACAAAAATAATGAGCAGACTGAAGACACAGCAAACTTCAAAATTGCTACAGTAAATAGTGGTGTCACTTTTCTAAAAAGTAACACTTTAATAATATAAAAAGCAGTATACAGTTGCTAACTTATGTGCATAACAATACCATTGTACCTCATCTTCAGCCTTATATACTAGGGCCGAAACAACTAATCGATTAATCGACAACTAATCGAGTATGAAATTAATAGATTACAATTTTCATAATCGATTAATCGGCCAGAAACATAATGGGGTTAAAAAAATAGCCCTTTATAGTACAAAAAAGCAAATCGCTACTGTAAATATTACATTCGCTGTCCCACAGAAGAAAAAAAAAACCCTTTCACACGGGGCACATCAGTAATGATCCGCCCCACGAACCTCCGCTTGCTCAGCGTGGATCGCTCCGTTGATCCCCGCTGAGCCGGCGGATGACAGGGTGGTCCCCGCACACTGTGCAGGGACCCTGTCTTTTCTCCGCTCTCCCCTATGGGGGGATCGGATGAACACGGGCCGTATGTCCGTGTTCACCCGATCCGATAGACGGAAGGAAAAGTAGGTTTTTCCTCAGTCACACTTTGGCGGATCAGAGCGGGTCAGATGTCAGCGGGCATGTCACCGTTGACATCCGTGGCTCCATAGAGGAGCACGGAGCACCTGTTCAGGTCTGCACTAAAAAACTGACAGGCAGACCTGAACGGTCCTTCAGTGTGAAAGAGCCCTTAGGCCCCTTTCACATTGAGGCGTTTTTCATGCGGTATAGCGCTAAAAATAGCGCTGCTATACCGCATGAAAAATCATGCCCTGTAGTGTTCAATGTGAAAGCCCGAAGGCGTTCACACTGAAGCGGTGCGCTGGCAGAACGCTCCAAAAGTCCTGCTAGCCGCATCTTTACCGCGGTATAGGAGCGGTGTGTTCACCGCTCCTATAGCGCGCCTTCCCATTGGAATCAATGGGAAACCGCGGTAATAGCGCGGTATTAACCCATTTTCGGCCACTAGCGGGGGTTAAAACCTCACCGCTAGCGCCCGAATATCGCGATAAACACGACGGTATAGCGGTACTACAAATAGCGCGGCTATACCGTCACCGCGGCTCCACGCCTCAATGTGAAAGGGGCCTTAGAGTAGTGATTATTTGCTCTTTTTGTACTTTTTTGTTTTTTTAACCCCATTATGTTACTAAACATCTCAGGCCGGGTCACACCTCTGTTTTTTGGTGCTTTTTGAAGAAACACACTACAATTCATTTACATGTTTTCCTATGGGACACGTTCACATTCATGATTTTTTTTTTCAGCTGCTGCGTATTTGGAAAGGGCAAGGACTTTTTATCGCAAAACTGGACCATTTTTTTTTTTTTGGTTCAATATACTTCAATGGAGAAGCTGCAGGAATGCATGCGTTTGTGCGGCAATTTGTGTTTTGTAATCAGCCCAACAACAAATTGGCCCAAAAAAAATTATTTAAAAAAAAAAAATGTTTTTTAAGGCTATTATCCGATTAATCGAAACAATAATCGGCCAACTTATCGATTATGAAAGAATCACTAGTTGCAGCCCTAATATATACTAAAGCAGTGCAAGGTGAAATGCACATGGCAGAAAATCAGAATTCATCCTGGTCTTGCCAGGCCTCAGAAAAAAAAAAGGATTGGTTGCTATGAGTTACTACCCTTCAGAGTTTATTAAATAACAGTCCAAGTGCTGTTTAAACAGTGGAAATAATGATTAAAAGGTTAGTTTTATTAGCCACGCCGCGGCTGTCTAACGCTGAACAAATAACGACGTGCTTCAATATTGACACTAAAAAGCACGTCTCTCTTGTGGCAATCCCAGAAAAAAAAAAAAAAAAAGTCTCTTTTCTCAGGCATCAAACCGCCGAGCGATAATTGCAGGAGACACTGTCAGAGACCACAGTGGAGCAATCCGAACAGAGACGGAATAAAGACTCTGACAATATGCTGGGGGCTACGGGAGCAGATTCTACGGCTTATTCGAGGGACCAAAGTGCGCATTAGCTCGGCTTATAATAAAGAAGCAATTAGCTGAAGATCTGTCCAGAGTGTGGCCTGATTTCTGGGCTTTGTACTGAATGCCGAGAGAGAGTCACACATTATTAGATAATTAGAAAGAGAAATAAATAAAAAGGAGGGCATAATCTATTTTTTCTGTTCAAAAAAAAAAAAAAAAAAAAAAAGGAAGAGGAAAGAAAAAAAAAAAAAAAAATAATACATAGATGTGTCATTCGCCAGCTGCCATCATAAAACATTTATCTCTGAATTCCAAACGTCAAGCTAAGTGCATGTCGACATCTTGGGAGCCCTGGGCCATAGATTGGGCTACAGGGCGTCTACAAGGCTTTGGATGGGGAGATAAACCTAGTTCTACAATTAAAAAGAAACAACAAAAATGCAAATAAAATATTGCAGAACACAACATAAGAGATCATTTGAGGGATTTGGTCACTTACAAATCAGACCTAGTAAGCATATGTTTGTACACCCTTCCCATCCAACAATACCTGACTGCCAATTACTATTGTTAAATCTCCCTCCTGCTCTACACAACCTAAGATAGCAGAACGTTCAGGATGATGTGACTTTACATCAAAACTTCTTTACATTTCTTTATGTTGGTATGGTCTCAAAAAAGGTCTCACCGATGGACAGACAAGAATGATGTTTTGATGCACCATACCTGAGGAAGCAGCCTAAGCCACTAAGAAACGTGTTGAGGGTATTTTTCACATTTTTCTCATAGTCCCAAATGTTCTACAGCAGGGGTCTCTAAACTACGGCACTTCAGTTGTTCCGGACATACAATTCGCATCATGCCTAGTCATGCCTGTGAAGGTCAGTGTTTTACAATGCCTCATGGGACATGTAGTCCCACAACAGCTGGAGGACCGTAGTAAGGCGCGACTTACACATGTGCTCACTTCTGCACACAAGCAAAAAAATAATAAAAAATGGAATGCATTTTAACTTTATTTTTCCACACTTTTTGATTTTTTTTATTACAAGGAATGTAAACATCCCTTGTAATGGAAAAAGGAAACGACAGATCCTCTATTGAAAAATCTGGAGTCATTTTGACCCTAGATCTCTCATTTACCTTTAAAAGCAATACAAAAAACACTGACAAAAAAAAAAATCCTGTCGGCCTGAGAACAGGAAGTGATGAATGAATGAATGAAAAACTTATAGAGCGCGGCACATGCGAACTGAATCGCCTCTGGGCGCTTGTTGTTCCTGTCTCCTTTGATATCAAAAGAGATGAGTCTTGATATTTCTCCTGAAGGCTAAGTGATTCACCTCCAACCGAATGCTGGTTGGTAAAGCGTTCCATAGTCTGGGACCTTGGACGGTGAATCTTTTTTCTCCTTTGGACTTGTAGTTGGCTTTTAGGATCTGCAGTAGGTTCTGGTTGGTGGATCGCAAGATGCGATTGGGATTGTGAGCTTTTATTTTATCGCATAGATATTGAGGGGCATTCCCATGGACACATCTATGCGTTAGACAGAGGGTTTTAAAAGCAATTCTGTCTTTAACTGGTAACCAGTGAAGGGCTCTCAGTGAAGGTGAGATGGATTCCCAGGGTTTTTTTCCAGTCACAAGTCTGGCGGCCGTATTTTGAACGACTTGCAGACGAGCGATTTGGTACTTGGGGAGTCCGAGGTAAAGGGCATTTGCATAATCCAGTCTGGAGTTAACAACTGCTCCCACCACGACCGCTAAATCTTCTTTGGGGATGAAAGGGGTAAGTCTGCGTAGTAGGCGCAACAGATGGTGGGATCCGCTGACTACTGACCCTATTTGTGCGTCCATTGTCATGTAGGAGTCAAAGATGACCCTGAGGCTTTTGACTTTGGCGCTAGGGGTGATGATTTTGCCCAGAATGGGCGGGGGTGTCCAGGTTGTTGCAGGTTGATTTCTTTGCTTGGCGTGAAACAGGAGAAGGTCTGTTTTCGCTCTGTTGAGTTTAAGATAACTCTTTGTCATCCAGTCCTCTATCAAAGAGAGGCATGTCTCTAGATTGAGGTGGTGATCTTTTTTATTGCAAATGCGGAAATACAGTTGCGTGTCATCTGCATATGAGTGGTAAAGCAGTTTTTGGCTACTGATAATCTCAAAAAGAGGACGAAGATAGATGTTAAACAGCATTGGTGACAGAGGCGATCCTTGAGGGACTCCGCACTGTGCGTTTCTCCGATGTGAAGGGTCCTAACTTTACTGTTTGCGATCGGTTTTCCAGAAAAGAGGAGAACCAAGATAAATCGCCTTCTGCGACTCTGGCTACTTCAGCAAGCCGCGTCAGTAACAGTTTGTGGTCTACAGTGTCGAAAGCTGCACTTAGGTCCAACAGAACTAGGAGACAAGATTCTCCTTCGTCTGCGGCCTCGAGAGCATCGTCCCATACTTTGAGCAGCGCGGTTTCAGTCCCGTGTCCGGGACGGAACCCTGATTGCAGTGGGTCAAGTAGCTTGTGGGTATCCAGATGCTGTTGCAGCTGTTGTACCACTACTTTTTCCATTATTTTCGAGAGTACATTGAGGCTTGTTATTGGACGGCGGTGGAGTGGGTCCTTGGGGTCCAGGGAGGGTTTCTTAAGGATGGGTTGGATTATGCCCTCTTTCAACTGTGAGGGCACTATGCCCTCCAAGAAAGACTGGTTGATAAGCTGCGTGATGGGAGGAGCCAGGATGTAGGCGCATTCCTTCAGCAGTTTTGTGGGGATAATGTCAGTTGGTGATGTGCCATTGTGCAAAGCGCCAATGATATTCTTAGTGGCCTCGATGGAGATGGGTTCCAGGGTGAACTTACTCAATATAGGAGAATTACTATGGGTGTTGTGTGAGAGGCTGCAGGGGGGGCTGAGGGGGGGATTGTTCTGCTGAATGCTTTCACGGATTGCCTCAATTTTATTAATGAAGCAATCCGATAGTTCATTGCAAAATTCTTGTGTGTCTGTATTGGGGGCTTCAATGCATCCTGGTTTCATGGTCTGAGTGACCATCTTGAAGAGTTCGCGGGGGCGGTTTATGGCGCTGTTGATAGCCTCCGAAAAATAATTTTTCTTGGCTTGGAAAATTTCTTTGTGATATTTTCTTGTAGTCGCCTTGTAGATGGATAGGTTTAGGTCTGAAGAACATCTTTTCCAGGCAGATTCTGCCCTTCTGCGTTCTTGCTTCAGTAACGACAGCTGGTTGTTAAACCAGCTGCGGTTATTTTTCCGGATGCGGGTTTTGCGTTTCGGCGCTACCAAGTCGGCTGACTGTAGCATGGCCGAATTTATGGCATCCAGCGTTTCAACGGCTGTTTGATGCGGCTGAGTTGTTTCTATTTTTTTCCCTTAAAGTAGTTTTGAAGAGTTCCGAGTGGAGCTTCTTCTGACATCTAGTCCAGTGTGTTGTCACTGGATTTGATGTTTTTGTTGCAGGGGGAATTGTGGAAATAATGAATTTAATTGCATGGTGGTCTGTCCATAGCAACTTTTCATGTTCCAAAATTTTTATTTCCAGAGCTTGTCTGAAAATAAGATCAAGTGTGTGACCTGAAGCATGTGTGGGCCCACATACTAGTTGCTGTGACCCTAAATCTACCAGGTGGTCAATACAGGCATCGGCAACGGGGTCTTGTGAGGAATTGGCCCAAAGGTTGAAATCCCCGAGCAGCAAAAAATGTTTGCTGTTGAGGGTGTAAGTGGAGAAGAAATCCGTCCATGACGATAGCAGCTGCGATTTTGGGCCGGGTGGCCTATAGCAGAGCAGAATGTGGATGGTCTCCTTTGAAATTGTTTGCAGTTGTAGCGTAAGGGTTTCCATGAATGGAAGAGGATTTTGAAGGATTGGTTTGGTGATTGCAAGCTGAGTCTTGCAAAATACCGCCAGGCCCCCTCCTCTTTGCCCTATTCTGTTTTCGGTTATAATACGGTAGTTTTCTGGCACCAGTTCTCCTAGAATGGTGTTACAGTCGGCTGTAAGCCAGCTTTCTGTAATGAAGAGGCAGTCTAAATCGTATTGTAGTATGAAATCATGGATTTCCAATCGGTGTTTTACTGCCGATCTTGTGTTAATCAAAGCACAGGATATGTGCTTCGGTTGGGATGGATGACTGAATTTTTTGATAGTCGATCAATTCTCAAAATTTGCTCAGCTCTTAGTGCTTTTTTGGTGACGGCTGGTAGCACTGCGGCAAATCGCCTCAGACCCCAAATGGTTTCTGCTGAATACCGCAGACTCGCCATAATTGCCTGTCATCGGGGGGGGGGGGGGGGGGGGGGGGGGGGGGGGGCAGCGGTGGTTGGATGGTGATGGAGGGGGGATTCACTGAATCCTCTCTCCTGGCTTTGGTCCAGAGGAAGGCAAAAAAAAAACCCTGGCCAGGCTACGCCAATATGCTGGGGCAGGGAAAAAAATTCCTTCCTGATCCCTGAAAGGCGATCGGTCAGACCCTGGATCAAATATTGTTATGGTTTGGGGGGACTAGGGGTAGGATATATCTCTGATTACTGGGGGGAGGGGGGGGGGGGTTTACTAAGCAAGCCGCCGGTCTGGCAAAAAAACCCAGGCCGGGGGGCTATCTGTGGGGAGGATTGGCAGCAGAAGTGATGTCACTCCTATGTGCACAGAGCCAAGTGGTGGCTATCTTGCCCTCTCTCGACTTCCTGTCTAGGCATCAGGTGCACCAGATCAATTCCACATCTCTTCAAGTGGCCAAAAGAAAATCTCATGGTGAATCCTTCGTGGGAATCACTTAAAAAAAAAAAAACACTCGGAAAAAATAATACCGGGGTTATGGCAGCTAGCTGCTGTCATAACCCCAGTATTTAACGTCAAAGTAATGACGTACATTTACAGTTAGGCGGTCGGAAAGTGGTTAAGGGAATCCCTTGGGGACCCCCAGGTCACCAGAACTAGGGTCCCCATTGGAAGATTTCCCCTTTATTACTTTTCTGGGGACAAATCAAAATTTGGGATTTTCTTTTACCATAAATGAGAATGGTAAATAGAACAGATAGAGAGGCTAAAGCTCACTAAA
Source organism: Rana kukunoris (assembly GCA_029574335.1). Classification (NCBI taxonomy): domain Eukaryota; kingdom Metazoa; phylum Chordata; class Amphibia; order Anura; family Ranidae; genus Rana; species Rana kukunoris. The sequence goes on along the minus strand of CM056055.1, from coordinate 27,897,512 downwards.
GGGGAAACAGGCAGCAATAATGACTAACAAGCATTCTAATTCCACTACACTCCATCAAAAAAAAAAGAAAAAAAAAAAGGTTTCATCTTTAGTTATACTTTCAGAAGATACACACAAAATTCTAATTTCTCATATCTTTATTGAACATAACCATTAAACATTCACAGCGCTTCATCAAGTTGGTGAACCCTCAGAGTAATAGATGGTCAAACTGCCTTTGGCAGCAATGACTCCAAGCAAGTGCTTTGGGTAGCTCTGAATCAGACCTACACAATGTTCCGGAGGAATTTTTGACCATTCCTTATTAATAAGCTGCTTCAGCTCAGACACATTGGTCTGATGTGAATGGCTCTCGAGGTCATTCCACATCATCTCTATGGGGTTAAGGTCTGGGCCACACCAAAAGGAGGATTTAATTCTATGCTTAGTGCCATGGTCCTGCTGCATTACACAACTTCTACAAAGCTTCAGCTGGCGAACAGCCAAACTGACATTATGCTGTAGGATATGTTGGAAAAACTTGGGAATTTCCTCCTCAATGATGGCAAGTGGCTCAGGAAAAAAGGCAGCAAAGTCCGAAATCACTGATGTTCACTCCACCATACGCCACTGTTGGGATTATGTTTGACGCTGGTAAGCTGTGCACTTTTCACATCATACAAAGTGCCGAGTATTCTTTTCGAACAATTCAACTTTTGTTTCATCAGTCCGCAAACCAATTTCCCAGTAGCGTTGTGGTTTGCCAAGGTACTCTTTGGCAAACCTCAGATACACACCAATTTTTTTTTGAAGAGCAGCAGCTGCCATGGACACCCTACCTGTTCAAAGACATAGAAATGGTAGATTTGTGAACAGGGAAGTTTGCCTTTAGCCTTTACTGGTGGGATCTCCTTTACTTCACTGAGAAATCTGCATTGTGCCCTGGGAGTAATGCCGGCTGGGCGCCCACTTCAAGAAGAGTAGCGACAGTACTAAACTCTGTCCATTTATAGACAGTTTATCTAACGATTGATCCCTAAACACTTTGAAATTGCTTTGTATTCCCTAAAAAGTGTTTTGCAGATTAACAGATTATTGTTGATCGCATGTCTTAAAAAGAAAGTAAACCCTCTTAAGGTCCCTTTCACACGTGCAGACTGTATGTCCGCTTTTTCATCCATCCGTTTGCAGATTAAAAAACGGACATACATTGGTTCCTATGAGATTGCGGGTGTCAGCGAATGAACATCCGCTGACACCCGATCTCACCCGCCTCCGCAATAATCCGATTTTGCAGACGGAAGAAAACCCTATTTTTCCTTCCGCCTGCGGATTGAATGAACACGGACATGCCGCCCGTGTTCATCCAATCCCCGCATAGGGGAGAGCGGAGATAAGACAGGGTGTTCCCTGCACAATGTGCGGAGACCGCCATGTCATCCAACGGCTCAGTGGAGATCAATGGAGCGATCCCCGCTGAGCATACGCAGGCGGATCATTACTGATCAGCCCCGTGTGAAAGGGGCCTAAATCAATAAAAAATAAATAAAATAAAAACACACCTGCAAGATAAAGGCATAATGAGCATACTAGCTCATTATGTAGCACTTGCCTTAAATCGAAGCCCACAAAGTGTTACTCGTTCCCCTCCGCCGCTATGTCTCCTCTGAACTTCTTCCTGTTATCGCCGCTCCAGCGCTGTGATTGGCCAGAGCGGCAATGACGTCACTCCCGCGCATGCCCCGAAATACGGCATTAACCCTGTATTGTCACATTCACAAAAACCGGCACGCTCGGTGTACCTGTGCCGTAGACATCGGTGCCCGTTCTTGTGAAAATCTCTCCTTAGCCGTGTACGTTAAGGAGATATTTCTTGCACCTACAGGTAAGCCTTAATCTAGGTTCACCTGTAGGTGTAAGTTGTGTGGTTGGGTTTACAACCACTTTCAGAGAGTTCCATCTTGCGAGGCGTGGATCACATCAGCTGATGCTTCTTATTAATAGCAATCTTAAAATGTCTGTCTTTTCTCAAAGTAGCTCTAAACAACACCTCCAAACTCATTTCAATAATTGGATTCCAGGTGTAAAAACACTTTCGTTGAACCAATAATCTTTTTTTTCTTCAGTCACTGAATTTTTAATGGGATCGTTGTTCAATAAAGATACAAAAAAACTTGAATGGTTTGAGCAGCAAAACAAAAAATGACTCTACATCTGTATGGAATATGCCATGTTGTTTACATAAAACGATTAAGGCTCATTTCACACAATGCAATTTTGATGAGATTTTCAGTATGATTATGTAGCGCAACTTCAGATGTGGTTTGCAGATTCTTTTAAGCCAAATCTTAATGAAAATTGCACTAAAGTAGCACAGAAACATTTTCCATAAATCGTACCACATCGAGTCCCATCAGCGAGCTGACACCATTGAAAATGTGATTTCCCCTTGTCATTCAATTCTGTGCGACTTAAGTTGCACCAGAAATCACACCAGTGTGAACCAGCCCTTAAAGTGTCACTAAACCCACATCATAAAATACTACCAATAAATGTTGTAATACATGCTGTTCATACTCAGTCATTGAGATTCCCTTTCTATATAAAACCTGGTTGATCCTGCCACTCTCTATGTCTCCAATTCAACTAGAGATTTAGCAGCTGTGGTGTCAATGCTGCACATGCCGTTTTCAGTGATTGTCTATGCCGAGCATTTCCTGCCTATCACATTGGAGCAGTCCAGGTGACTATAGAGTCACACATGCTGGCGAATACTGTACATAGTTGTAAATGACAGCCCACTCCCTCCACCTCATCCTCCATGCCCACTAAGCAGCTAAACACAATGGGGGCAGGATATTACATGTAGATTATTGAAGGCTTCATCTCCCCTCTTATTCTAAGACACAGGCAGGAGGGGAGTGACATAGCCTGACAAGCAGAAATCCGCCCACACCATATCTCTACAAAATAATAAAGATTTGATTACAAATATAAATTTGTATGACTAGGGTTGTCCCGATACATGTATCGGTATCGATACTGAGCATTTGCGCGAGTACTTGTACTCGCGCAAATGCTCCCGATGCTTCACACGATACTATTTTTAAGAGAGCGGGTGGAGAGGGGGCGAAGCAGTCCTCGGGTATGTCACTAACGAAGGAGAGGAGAGCTGCTGCCGCTGTCTAGTCCCCAAAGAGAAAGCCAAGCGCACCCCCCCGTCTAGTTGATCAGCGCTCGGGGGAACACACGTCGTCATATATAGCCACTCCGCCTTGTCCGGGCACTTTGATAGACAGATCACCCACCCCAGGATTGGACAAGGGGGAGTGGCTATGATGACGCACGACGGGGGAACACACAGCTATTCAAATGAAAGCTGTTATGTTCCCCGAGCGCTGATCAACTAGGCGGCGGGGGGAGGGCTTGGTTTTCTCTTTGGGGACAAGGCTGCATTTGGGGACACATTTAAAAAAAAAAGTATCAGTAATCGGTATCGGCGAGTACATGAAAAAAAAAGTATCGGTACTTGTACTCGGTCCTAAAAAAGTGGTATCGGGACAACCCTATGTATGACAGTTCAAAACCGTTGACATTTATTTTTACTCTATCCTTTTTTTTGAACATGTGACCAGCAGTAAAGACCTAGAAACTCCTCCTGCTTAAGTTTCCCTGCAGACAGGCTGAGAAAGATCTGTGTCATGTGACAACTGTGTATTGAAAAAAGGTACTTGGATGTTTTTTTTTTATTTTAATTAAAATAAGTACAGTGCCATCATCCATATGCAGAAATAGAAGGGACAATAAAAATTTAACAGTGTGTGTCTAGTTTTACTTTAATGGACCTACTAAGTTTTGTTTTTTTACAATTGACACATAATTGTTACTATGTATTTCTCATATGTAGACAAAGTATCTAATGCTCCTATCACCGATAACAGCCAACATGACATAAATTTATAAACTGGTGCAGAGATTATAAAACAGCTCATCAGGCTACAATGTGCTACAGAAAAATGGCAACCGATCGCACTCAGGACACTAGGGATGAGCTTCGCGTTCGAAACGAACGTATGTTCGACTCGAACATCGTCCGTTCGATGAATTTCGAACAAAAACGATCGTTCGCGGCAAATTCGAGTGAAACGAAACGACCGTTTTTAAAACTTTGTTCCCATTGATACTACTATCAATGGAAATAAAAGTTTTAAAAACGATCGTTTTTTTTAGGAGTCCTGCTCCTGAAAAAACGACAGTTCTTAAGACTTTTTTTTCCATTGATACATGTTCCCTGGGGCAAGGCCCGGGTTCTGAAAGACGTTTTTCAACAATAACTTGAATTTTGGTCTTTAAAATGATCGTTTTTGAATTCGAACGTTCGAGTCCCTTAGACTTCAATGGGGTTCTAAATGTTCGTGCGAACGATCGGACTGTTTGACGGTTCTGGTGCGAACCGAAGGCGGGGGTGTTCGGCTCATCTCTACAGGACATCAACTCACTGTGACCAAAACTGATCCCGGGAGTGCAAGTTGGATTCAGCTCTGCTCTCCACCCACAGGAGAGGTCCCTCAGATGCGCTTTGCCCCCGAGTGGGCTTACCCGTTTAGGCCTCAATGAGTAAGCACACCAGGGGGTGAAATTCATCATGATTTAAATCACTAGTAATATAAAAAAAAAAAGGTATTGACTTAAAAAATTTACAGGAGCAACCATCGTCTTTGTCCTGCAGTGGCTCCTCCTCTGACCCTCCGTTGACTCACCAACAGTCCCATTCACTTTAATGGGACGGCTGATGATGCAGCAGTGACACAACAAGGTGAGCGACGTGGTGGCTAGTGGATGCCACAATGGATCTGAAATGACAGCTGCTCTTTATATGTAAGGCCTTATTTTTCTGGTAGTTAGAATCTTTAATATTTGCAAACAAAATGAAGATTTCCTATTTAGAAAAATAAGCTGTCAAGTTAGTAAAACTGCGATATCAGAACCGATTCAATCATACAGTTTGTAATGTACCGGATGGTCACCAGTCATCTCTATGACCGTCAGAGGATCCGGACGCGATGTGATGACGTCACGCCCGGGTCCCCGTAAGTAAACAAAGCCGCGATTGCGGCTGTAAGCAACAGTAATGAGATCAGTGTATTTTTTTTCACCAATCTCATGGTTTCCAGCCTGGAGGAGAGATGTGGGGTCACCCCACATCTCTCCATAAAGAGGACCTGCCACACACTATTCCTATTACAAGGGATGTTTACAAAAATGAAAGAAAAAGGTGTAAAAAAAAAAAAAATAAAAAAAAAAAAAAAGTCAAAAAATAAATAAAAGATAAAGAAAAAAAATTAAAACGCCCCTGTCCCCAGTAGCTCGCGTGCAGAAGCGAACGCGCGTGCGTTAGAGTGCCGGCAACAAATCTAGCACTAGTTCTCCTCCGTAAATCTAAACCGGTAACCTGTAAAAAAAAATTTTTAAAGCATTGCCTATGGAGATTTTTAAGTACCGAAGTTTGGCGCCATTCCATGAGTGTGCGCATAATTAATAATAATAAAGCGTGACATGTTGGGTATCTATTCACTCGGTGTAACATAATCTTTCACATAATACAAAAAAATTGGGCTAACTTTACCGTTTTGTTGTTTTTTTAATTCATGAAACAATTTTTTTTCCAAAAAAAGGGTGTTTGAAAAATTATTGCGCAAATACCGTGTGAGAAAAAACATTGCAATGACCGTCAATTTATTTCTTAGGGTGTCTGCTAAAAAACATATATAATGTTTGGGGATACTGCGTAATTTTCTAGCAAAAGAAATATTTGTACATGTAGGAGAGAAGTGCCAGAATAGGCCCGGTATTGAGGTGGTATAAAAGCCTGGTATTGAAGTGGTTAAAGGAGGTTTAAATGCAGCAGCCTATTGGGGGTTGTTTCAGACATACAGTATGTGTATATTTAATTATAAGGGTTATTGTTTCCACTTAGGGGAAGGGTGGAGTAAGGGGGTCAATATATTTTACGTAAAACAAGCGCTGTATTTTTGGCAGTGTCTCAAGGAACTTCCTGTCTGCTGGCGAAATAAAATCCAGTCCGAGTTACTTTATTATAAAATTAATGTAATGCTTCCTTCGATTGGCTGAGGACATTTTGACATCACCTACCTGCCTCTCCACCTAAGCCAATTAAAATAAGTTTTGTATTCATTGATAAAAATAAAAGGCTTCCTCTGAATGGCTCAGAAGCACTCAGCCAGACACAATTTTGTTCCGGCAGAAGATGGGAAGTCTCCTGAGACACTGCTGGAACACAACGCTGCATACTGTATGAAGCCGATGATACTAAAGTACAATAAACCGCTGACAGCAGCTGCATCACTTTGTAAAGTCAATTATTTGTTTGGATCAACTTGACCGAAACTAGCTATTTCTAGTAACAAAAAAACTGGAGTTAGGCTTTAATAGTGGAGCATCGATACAGATTTAAAGGAGTTGTAAGAATTTTTTTTTTGCTGAAATGACTGTTTACAGGGTATAGAGACATAATAGTTAACTGATTCCTTTTAAAAACTATTAAAAATAGATAAAAATCAATCATATTATGTACCTGCAGTTTCTAGTTTCGTTTTTGCTGTTGTTCCCTTCTCTCTGATGTACAGAGCCAGAGCCAGAGAGCCAATAGAGGGCAGTGATGGTTTAGAAAACTAAACTGATTGGTTCTGAGGGGTTTTAGACACACAGTAATCACACCTCCTTGATTAGTGACCACAGAGAGAAAGCTCCCAGTACTGTGGTTATCAGGAAACAGACAACCAGGAAGTCTGGAGATCAGAGAAGAATTACAGCAACTTGAGAGCAAAAACGATTAATGAGGACATGAAAACAGCACTGCATTAAGGTAAAGAAAGCTATTAAGATAAAAAAATAATTTCCTTTGGCAATCACAGGAGGTCAGACGTTTCTTCTAGTTGGTTTCCAGGTTTGCACATCTCAGGAGGGATTTTGGTCCAGTTTTCTTTACAGATCTGCTCTAAATACTGAAGGTTTCTCGGCAACTCGAAGTTTCAGTTCCCTCCATACATTTTCTATAGGACTAAAGTCTGGAGACTGGCTAGGCCCACTCCAGGACCTTATTGTGCTTCTTCTTGAGCCACTTCATTATAATGCTGAAAGACCCATCTTCAGTGTTCTGGCTGAGAGAAGAAGGTTCTCATCCAAGATTTTACAATACATGGCCCCCCATCAATTGGCGCATCAAGTGGCAAAGTTGATTGGTACCTTTAGCAGAGAAACAGCACCAAAGCATAATGTTTCCACCTCCGTGCTTGACTGTAGGGGTGGTGTTCTTGGGGTCAGAGTCAGCATTCTTCTTCCTCCAAACAATGAAATGAGTTAAAGAGGAAGTAAACCCTCTAAAACATTTCTTTAAAAAAAAGAACCTGTAAGAGAAAGGCATAATGAGCTAGTATGCATAGCATACTAGCTCATTATGAATTACGTACCTGAGTTCGAAGCTCCCAAAACGACTCTCGTTCCTCTCCTCCGCCATGATACCCGAGTGACTTCCGGGTATCACGGCTCCGGCGCTGTGATTGGACGGAGCACATGTGCGCGGGAGCAGTCAGTGATGGCACAATCGCCTTCACTAATGGCACGCTCAGACATAGGTGCAGTCTTTTTTGCAAATATCTCCTAAACCGTGTAGGTTTAGGAGATATTTGTTGCACATACAGGTAAACCTTAATCTAGGCTTACCTGTAGGTAAAAGTGGTCTGTAAGGGTTTAATGCCAAAGAGCTCAATTTTGGGCATATCTGACCACAACTCTTTCTCTCAATCCTTCACTGAATCATTTACATGTTCATTGGCACAATTTTAGATGTACATGTGCCTACTTGAGAGGAGAGACCTTGTGGGCGCTGCAGGATTTCAATACATGGGGGCGTATTGTGTTGCCAATGGTTTGTTTGATGACTGTGTTCCCAAAAGCCTTGAGATCATCTACAAGCTCCTCCCGTGTAGTTCTGGGCTCATCCCTTACTTTTCTTATGATCATCCTTACCCCATGAGGCAAAATATTGCATGGAGCTCCAGACCGAGGGCAATTGATGGTTATGTTATATTGCTTCCATTTGCCAATACAGTTGACCCCCGCAAAGTCACGGTTTAGAGATTGCGGCAAAAGTTTCCTTATAATCCATCCAATAACTGTTCTCGGGAACCCCTTCAATTTTGAAGAAACTGCAAATATCCTTCGCAATTTTAAATTGCATTTATATTAATTTCTTACTGTATTTACCCCACTTATACGGAAGACAATGAATTACAGTACATACAGGGGTAACATTAGTATTTTACATTCTAGCCTGGCGGGACACACAAAGCAGTACAGTATATGGGTTTCCCTTTACATACATTTTTTTTTTTTTAGGGTAATGTGTTAGTTTGAAATGAAAGTGTTTTGGGAGCATATTAAGGGTTTAAACGATCAAAATTATGCATTTATATGCCTTTTATTGACCACATCCAAAATTCATGTTTTTTTCACAATTCGGGGGTGCTCTAGGAACGCAACACCCTGCAAATTTTAGGGGGTCGACTGTAATTGCCCCAACAGTTGTCTCCTCCTCACCAAGCTTCTTGCTGATGATCTTGTAGCCCAGGAGTAGGCAACCTCGGCCCTCCTGCTGTTTTCAAACTACAAGCCCCATGAGACATTGCACAGCCCTGACAATCACAGACATGACTCCTAGAGGCAGAGGCATGATGGGATTTGTAGTTTCACCACAGCTGGAGGGCCGAGGTTGCCTACCCCTGTTGTAGCCCATTCCAGCCTTGTGCAGGTCTACAATCTTGTCTCTGACAGTGCTTTGGTCTTGCCCATGATGGTGAGGTTTTAATGGGAGAAAGATTCTGTGGACTGGTGTCTTTTATACACATAATGTGTTGTCGTTAGGAACACATTCATATATCTCTGTACTACATGAGCACATACTGTAGCCAATCTGTGGGATTCAGAATTATTATTGGTTGGTAGAGAATCAAAATAATTATTTTTACTTTGTGCCGGTTCACACTACAGCGACTAGGGATCCGACTTGGCAGACCGCAAGTCGCCCCAAGTCGCTTGACATCAGTAATCCCATGTTAGTCAATGAGAGCCGTCTTAATGTACACTACTGAAGTCGCTCCGACTTTAGAAAAGGTTCCTGTACTACTTCAAGGCGACTTCTAAGCAACTTGTACTCATAGATTTCAATGGAAGTCGCCTCCAAAGTCGGATCACCATTTTAAATGAAGCAACTTTACAGGAAAAGAAAATAGTTCACCCAGGCAAACCCCTCCCTCCCACAGAGCTGATTATTCTGTGATTGGCCACAGCCAAAGTCGCCTGTCCTGGATGCAACTTTAAGTCACGCTGTAAGTTGCTCCAAGTCGCGCTGAAGTCGCCTTGCAAAGTCGCGCAGTAAGTCGGGTTGCCCCTATGTGAACCGGCACTAACTGAACTGCAACTCAATTAAAAACATTTGTTATCCATACGTTTTTTTCTGGATTTTTGGTTGATATTCTATGTCTATCATTTTAAATACGCCTATGATAACAATTATAGACCATTAATTTATTTGCAAGTGGGAAAACTTACAAAATCTGCAGAGGATCAAATAATTTTTTTCTCAACTGTAGAGGAGCTTAGAGGCAGAAACATGAATTCAGTGCATCCAGAAGCAGTAAAGTTTTTGCAAAAAAAAAGTGCTAGGCACGTTTAACATTTGAGAGCAAATTCATTTCAATAAAGTAATTATTCTGGCCAATGAAATTATTTAACGCCCAAGTGCTTGACACATCTACACGCGTTACACAAGTTTAGAAGCGTCAAGTGTTTTTTTCTGCCAGGATAGGAGTCTAAAGCAGGCCATACACGGTCGAATTTCGAATAAATTTTCTTTTTAAAATCAGAACGTTTTTTTTTTTTTGTGATCTGATGCCACCATTGATTTTCAAAATTCGGCCGACCAAACCTTCATGTTGCCGGGAATATTCGTTTCTCTCCGGGGGATTTTCTTTTCTTGCACATGCGCATTTTTTTTTTCTATTACATTTCTCGCAAGATTCTCCCATCATTGATCAGAAAATCGTTTGTTTTTCCGAAAATTTCCAACATGTCAGATTTCTCAAATTTGTTTGCCGCACGAAAATCAGCTGTTGCTGCAGCCCACTAACGGTGCGAAATACGTACGAAAATTCTTTGATACGATTTTAGAAAGAAAATTCTTTCGAAATTCGGCCGCATTAAGAGAGTTGACAAAACGTCCAGGGTGCATAAAGTATCAAATAACAAAGTTCTGTACTTGTTTACATTCCTCCACTCTGGGGTTGCGTTATTTAATGCGGTTATGCACACTCAGAAGCTGTGTGACCATGTGGGGGGTCAGACAGTTGCCAGGCCACCACCTGCCAGACTAAGTAACCTTTTATCCTCAACTAGCCAGCACCCGCTGATCGGCTTATGTGGTGACAAATCCCGGAAGTGCAGAAAATTATATATATATATATATACACACACACACACACACACACACATACATACACACAGTTCTATTTTTTTACACCGGACAAACCGATCGTGTGTACAGGGCTTTGGCCCCAGTCACACCGATCGACATTGAAATTGTGCTACTTCACTTGAAGTAGAACGAATGATTTCAAAGTAGTGCTACTTGGAAGACATCTGATTTCATTCACAGATGTCTATGCAAGTCGCACCTAAACTTGCAAAAAGTAATGCAAGAACTACTTTCAAAATCGGTGCAACTCCAATGGAGTCACACCGATTTGACCGCTTCCAATGCGGACAATAGGGAGCGACATGTCATGCAATTTAAAACTGTCAAACTACATAACATGTCGCACCGGTGTGACTGGGGGCTTAGCATTAAAAGTATATCTCCAGTTAAAACAAATAAATATGCACACATATTAGAGCTAGAGGTCGACCGATATGGGTTTTTCTCTGGCCGATGCCGATATTCAGAAATCGCGGCGGCCGATAGCAAATTCAGGATTTTTGGGCCGATATGTTAGGCCGATTCCCCCCCCCCCCCATCTCATAAAATCTAACAGTTAGACCTCTTTCACACTGGGGCGTTTTCAGACACTTTGGGGCTAAAAATAGCACCTGTAAAGTGCCTGCAAAACTGCTCCCCTGCAGTCTCAGTCTGAAAGCCCGAGTGCTTTCACATTGAGGCGGTGCACTGGCAGGACATTAAAGAAAAGTCCTGCAAGCAGCATCTTTGGAGCGGCTCCTCCACCACTCCTGCTCACTGAGATGAACACCTGCAAAGCGCTTCTGCAGTGGCGCTACATGGGAGCATTTAACCCCTTAATCAGCCGCTAGCTGGGATATAAGCACCCCGCTAGCAGCCAAATAGCGCTGCTAGAATGATGGTCCAGTGTTTATAGGCAGCGGAGTTCTGCGGGAAAAATAAATAAAAGTCAGCAGCTACAAATACTGCAGCTGTTGACTTTTAATATATGGACACTTACCTGTCGTGGGTGCCCACAATGCTGGCACCCGAAGCCGATCTCTCCCTCGGGTGCTTCGGCCACCATCTTCGGTAAGGGAATCAGGAAGTGAAGCCTTGCGGCTTCAGTTCCTGGTTCCCTACTGTGCATGCGCAAGACGCGCTGCGCAATCCCACTGGTCCCTGCTGTCTTCTGGGACCTGTGCGTCTCCCAGAAGAAAGCTGGGGGCGGATTAAGAACCAGATGTGGTGTAGGTCACCACAGTGATCTATGACTGGAAGAGGGAGCAAATACCTAGGATTACGCAGGTATCTGCCCCCCCTTCCCCCTGAAAGGTACCAAATGTGACACCAGAGGGGGGGGGGGGGGGAGGATTCGGAAAAGCGGAAGTTCCATTATTGCCCTGCTAAGTAATACAGAACATTTCTTACATTTAAACACAACAAGCCTCCAATCAGTGCACTTGTAGGTGTAATTTAGAGATTATATATATATATATATATATATATATATATATATATATATATATATATATATATATATATATAATCTCATTTTTTTATATATTATATAATATATATATATCTATCTAATACACAAAAACCAAAAACAGGTAACAAAAAAACTTTTGGACGAAAAAAAATAGGCTAACTTTACTGTTTAGTTTTTTTATTTGTTAAAGCATATTTTTACCAAAAAAAATGCGTTTGAAAGACCGCTGCACAAATACCGTGTAACATTAAATATTGCAGCAATCGCTATTTTATTTCTTAGGGTCTCTGCTAAAAAAAAATATATAATGTTTGGGGGCTCCAAGTGATTTTCCAGCAGAAAATACAGGATTTTTACTTGTACGCACCAAGTGTCTAAAAAGATTTAGCCTTTAAATGGTTAAACTGAGAACTCTCCTACACCAGTTCAGTTAATTGATAAGTAGCAACATTGTATATCTTTTCTCAAAACTTGGCAGGCTGCCAAGTCTCTCCTCCAGGGAAACTTCAGGCAACTTGCATTGACTTCTATTATAGAAGCTTTTTGCAAGTCGCGCTGCAGAAGTTAAAATCGGCTTTCTTACATCACAAATCGGCCGATGCCGATTAATTTAAAAACGCAAAATATCGGCCAGCCGATATATTGGTCGACCTCTAATTAGAGCTGCACGATTCTGGCCAAAATGAGAATCACAATTTTTTTGCTCAGATGATCACGATTCTCACAGCGTAAAATCTTTCACATTATACAAAAAAATTTACTGGTTAGTTTTTATTTTCTACTTTTTTTTAGTAATAGTAGTAATTTTTTTCCAAGATAATTGCATTTGAAAGACCGCTGAACAATTACACTGCGATATAAAATATTGCAACAACCACAATTTTATTCTCTAGGGCAGGGGTGGCAAACACAAGGCCCGTGGGCCGAATCCGGCCCGCCAGACCCTGCCATGTGGCCCGCGCAACGCCGGGCAGGTTGCCACCACGTGTTTCGGTTTGTCCCGTAATTAAAATTTTTGTCAAGTGTCTCGGGAGCCTTCAATCCGGGACAATAATGCCTGCCACACACACTGCGCTGTAATTAAATAATTTGAAATCACTGGTTGCTAAGGCCACACCGCTTGGCGTGTAGCAACCAGTGACGTCACCGTGCCCCGCTCTCTGAGACTCCCGACTCCACCCCCACCTCCTCCTCCAGCCGCGGTTCTTGCAGCAGAGAGAAGCTCAGAATCGTCAGACAGGTCACCTCTGACCTCCTCCACGGCTCCACCCCACTGCCAAGCAGCAGCCCAGTGAGTGGCCTCCGAGGCTCAGCTGGACCCGGTCTGTCCCGACCTCCCGCTGCCTGCCCTGCAGTGAGTTTCAGGCCCAGGTCGTGACATCTCCGACGGTCCGACCACCTTCAGGGCCCAGGCAGGCTCCTCCTCCTCCCGCCCGAACGGCCCGACTCACTGCATCGGAACCAAAAGAGAAGACCGGCCGGCGTCTGGCCGAGTGCCCAGGATGGGCTGGAGGTAGGTGCATTGCACACACCCACCCACCACAGACAGGGGCTGGGACAGGAAGGACTGCATGCCAGGCTAGGGGGGTCAATTTCACTCACCCCCTCTCTCTCATCCTCTCCCATCCATCCATTTCTCCCTTTCTCTCTCACATCCCTCCCTCTCTCTCATCCATCCCTCCCTCTCTCTCCCATCCCCCTCTCTCTCCCCCCTCTCATCCATCCCTCTCTTCTCTCCCCCCTCTCATTATCTCTCTCTCTCTCTCATCCATCTCTCTCTCTCTCATCCATCCCTCCCTCTCTCTCTCTCATCCCTCCCTCTCTCTCTCTCATCCCTCCCTCTCTCTCTCTCATCCCTCCCTCTCTCTCTCTCATCCCTCCCTCCCTCTCATCCATCCCTCTCTCTCATCCATCCCTCCCTCTCATCCATCCCTCCCTCTCTCTCATCCATCCCTCTCTCTCTTTCATCCATCCCTCTCTCTCTCTCTCATCCATCCCCCTCTCTCTCTCATCCATCCCCCTCTCTCTCTCATCCATCCCCCTCTCTCTCTCATCCATCCCCCTCTCTCTCTCATCCATCCCCCTCTCTCTCATCCATCCCCCTCTCTCTCCCATCCCCCTCTCTCTCCCATCCCCCTCTCTCTCCCCCTCTCATCCATCCATCCCTCTCTCTTCTCTCCCCCTCTCATTATCTCTCTCTCTCTCTCATCCATCCCCCTCTCTCTCTCATTCATCCCTCCCTCTCTCTCTCATTCATCCCCCTCTCTCCCCCCTCTCATCCATCCATCCCTCTCTCTTCTCTCCCCCCTCTCATTATCCCTGTCTCTCTCTCTCATCCATCCCCTCTCTCTCTCTCATCCATCCCCTCTCTCTCTCTCATCCATCCCCTCTCTGTCTCTCATCCATCCCCTCTCTCTCTGTCTCTCATCCATCCCCTTTCTCTCTGTCTCTCATCCATCCCCTCTCTCTCTGTCTCTCATCCATCCCCTCTCTCTCTGTCTCTCATCCATCCCCTCTCTCTCTGTCTCTCATCCATCCCCTCTCTCTCTGTCTCTCATCCATCCCCTCTCTCTCTGTCTCTCATCCATCCCCTCTCTCTCTGTCTCTCATCCATCCCCTCTCTCTCTGTCTCTCATCCATCCCCTCTCTCTCTGTCTCTCATCCATCCCCCTCTCTCTCTCTCTCTCCATCCCCTCTCTCTCTCTCTCATCCATCCCCTCTCTCTCTCTCTCTCATCCATCCCCTCTCTCTCTCTCTCGTCCATCCCCCTCTCTCTCTCTCTCTCATCCATCCCCCTCTCTCTCTCTCTCATCCATCCCCCCTCTCTCTCTCTCTCATCCATCCCCCCTCTCTCTCTCTCTCATCCATCCCCCTCTCTCTCTCTCTCTCTCATCCATCTCTCTCTCTCTCTCTCTCGTCCATCCCCCTCTCTCTCTCTCTCGTCCATCCCCCTCTCTCTCTCTCTCATCCATCCCCCTCTCTCTCTCTCTCGTCCATCCCCTCTCTCTCTCTCTCATCCATCCCCTCTCTCTCTCTCTCACCCATCCCTCTCTCTCTCTCTCATCCATCCCCTCTCTCTCTCTCATCCCCCCTCTCTCTCTCTCATCCCCCCTCTCTCTCTCTCTCTCATCCCCCCTCTCTCTCTCTCTCTCATCCCCCCTCTCTCTCTCTCTCATCCCCCCTCTCTCTATCTCTCTCTCATCCATCCCCCCTCTCTATCTCTCTCATCCATCCCCCCTCTCTATCTCTCTCATCCATCCCCCCTCTCTATCTCTCTCATCCATCCCCCCTCTCTATCTCTCTCTCTCATCCATCCCCCCTCTCTCTCATCCATCCCCCCTCTCTCTCATCCATCCCCCCTCTCTCTCTCTCATCCATCCCCCCTCTCTCTCTCTCTCTCATCCATCCCCCCTCTCTCTCATCCATCCCCCCTCTCTCTCTCTCCCCCCTCTCTCTCATCCATCCCCCCTCTCTCTCTCTCCCCCCTCTCTCTCTCCATCCCCCCTCTCTCTCTCTCTCATCCATCCCCCTCTCTCTCTCTCATCCACCCCCTCTCTCTCTCTCATCCACCCCCTCTCTCTCTCTCATCCACCCCCTCTCTCTCTCTCTCATCCACCCCCTCTCTCTCTCTCTCATCCACCCCCTCTCTCTCTCTCTCATCCACCCCCTCTCTCTCTCTCTCATCCACCCCCTCTCTCTCTCTCTCATCCACCCCCTCTCTCTCTCATCCACCCCCTCTCTCTCTCTCATCCACCCCCCCTCTCTCTCTCTCATCCACCCCCTCTCTCTCTCTCTCATCCACCCCCTCTCTCTCATCCACCCCCTCTCTCTCTCTCTCTCATCCACCCCCTCTCTCTCCCTCTCTCTCATCCACCCCCTCTCTCTCATCCACCCCCTCTCTCTCATCCACCCCCTCTCTCTCATCCACCCCCTCTCTCTCATCCACCCCCTCTCTCTCATCCACCCCCTCTCTCTCATCCACCCCCTCTCTCTCATCCACCCCCTCTCTCTCTCTCTCTCATCCACCGCCTCTCTCTCATCCACCCTCTCTCTCTCTCATCCACCCCCTCTATCTCTCTCCCTCATCCACCCCCCTCTCTCTCTCCCTCATCCACCCCCCTCTCTCTCTCATCCACCCCCCTCTCTCTCTCTCTCTCTCATCCACCCCTCTCTCTCTCTCTCTCTCTCTCATCCACCCCCCTCTCTCTTTCTCATCCACCCCCTCTCTCTCACTCTCCCACTCCCCGTCTCTCTATCCCTCACCCAATGACATCTGCAAGACTTCCACACACACACCAAACCCCATCCCATCCCATCCAATCTCATCCACCCCTATCCCGACCCCATCCCATCCAACCCCATATGCAGCAAACTCCTTAAACCTGCACTCCATTCGCATCAAAGTCCTGAACCCTGCACCCCATAAAACCAGTAATAAAAAAATGCAGTGATAATTATTTATGATAATGAATAGTGGACACCTAGTCCAACAGATACAACCGGCCCTTTGAGGGCAACCATTCTGCGAATGCGGCCCCCGATGAATTTGAGTTTGACACCCCTGCTCTAGGGTCTCTACTAATATATATATATATATATATTTGGGGGCTCCGGGTCGTTTTCTAGCAAAAAATGAAAAAAAAAAAATATTTTAAACTTGAAACCAACAAATGTCAGAAGGTTTGGTTTTTAAGTGGTTAAACTTTCCTAATTTACACACAGAAGTCTATTCCTTTGATGTAAAAGACAAACTGTTACAATGTTTAGACTTAACTTTCCACTGATAAAGAATCTTGTGATACTTTGCAGACTGGCCGGATTTTAAGGCTCCATTCACATCTAGGCGACAAAACGCCTGTCGCTCGACGCTCGTGCTGCTGGAGGGGAAAAATCCCAATGATGTCTATAGAGATGGTTCACATCTCTGAAACGCCGAACGCCTGAAAAAAAGTCCCGGAACCTTTTTTTCAAGCGACATTGGCGTTCGGCCATAGACATCAATGGGGAGATTTGTAAAAAAAAAAAAATGAATCGAAGCGCGGCAAGTAAAGCCACGTATGCGGCGTTACTTGCCGCATAGATGCGAATGCAGCCTAAAGCTGTGGCTTCAGCAGAGCAGAGAGAATTCTCTGCATAGAAAGATCAGGAAACACTTTGTCAAAATCGCAACAGGAAGAAAATTGCGATACCGATTCTTGACGATTAATCATGCAGCTCTAATATATATATAACATGTGTCTGAATCTCTATACGTGTTCTCTATAGGTAAGTTTTAGGGAACAAAATAGGTGTATTGTAGCTAAATTTTTTCTAATCTTTAAACTTCAGGAAGAATCACTGGCTCTTTTTGTCCCGGTGACCACTATCACAAGGACAGAAAGTGAGGGAAAATTTCAAGTTGTCACCAAAACAGGAATACAGTGGAAATCTTCCAATGGAGAGACTCCGGGTTTACTTCCTCTTTAACTACTTGCCTACTGTGCACCTACACCCCCTTCCTGCCCAGACCAAATTTTAGCTTCCGGCACTGCGTCGCTTTAACTGACAATTGCGCGGTCGTGCAATGTGGTTCCCAAACAAAATTGGCATCCTTTTTTTTCCCCACAAATAGAGCTTTCTATTGGTGCCATTTGATCGCCCGTGCGGTTTTTATTTTTTAGGCTATAAACAAAAAAAGAGCGACAATTCTGAAGAAAGACACCAAATTTTTTGGTTTTTGCCATAATAAATATCCCATTAAAAAAAAAAAAAAAATTTATCTCAGTTTAGGCCGATACGTATTCTTCTACATATTTTTGGTAAAAAAAAAAAAAAAAAAAAAAAAAAAAAAAAAAAAAAAAAATCGCAATAACCGTATAGTGACTGGTTTGCGCAAAAGTTATATTGCCTACAAAATAGGGGGACATAATTATTTATTTATTTTTTTACTAGGAATGGCGACGATCTGCGTTTTTTTTTCGGGATTGCGACATTATAGCAGACACATCGGACACTTTTGACACATTTTTGGGACCATTCACATTTATACAGTGAACAATGCTATAAATATGCATTGATCACTGTATAAATGTGACTGGGAGGAAAGGGGTTAACCACTAGGGGGCGGGGAAGGGGTTAAATGTGTATCCTAGGTGTGTTCTTACTGTAGGGGGAGGGGGGGTGACCGATTGTGTCCCTATGTACAAGGGACACAATCGATCTCCTCTCTCCCTGACAGAGCTGCATGTCCCAGCTCAGTTACACGGAAATCGCGGGTGCCCGGCGGCCATCGCGGCCGCCGGGCACGCGCATGGTGTTGTTAGTAACCCGATGGGTGCGCGCGCGCCACCTAGCGGCCTGAATTGACATCACGTCATATGACGTGATGTCAGGATAATTGAGTATCCCGCCCGCTGTCATTTCACGGTGGGCGGGTATTAAGTGGTTAAAGCGGAGTTCCACCCTAAAAACAAACTTTATTAAAAGCTTGCCTTAAAATGTAAAAAAAAATAAAAAAATACACCTCTCTGTCCTAAGACCCCATTGCCTCCTGGGAAATGATGACACTCATTTCCCAGGAGTCTCTGGGCATTACTGTGCCTAAAAATCCCAGCATGCACCTCTCTAGGGAAATCCAGGAAGACACAGGAACTGGGCTTCTCATGCCCACAGCCAACATGGAAATGGCCACAAGATGGCTGAGCAGATATCAGGTAAGTAAAAGGAAAGGAATTTTTTTTTTTTTTGCTGAAATGACCGAGAGACATAATAGTTAACTGAATCCTTTAAAAAATGATTAAAAATAGATAAAAATCAATCATATAATGTGCCTACAGTTCTAGTTCTGTTTTTGCTGTTGTTTCCCGTCTCTCTGATGTACAGAGCCAGAGAGCCAATAGAGGGCAGTGATGGTATGAAAAACGAAACTAGATTGGTGCTGAGGAGTTTTAGACGCACAGTAATTACACCTCCTTGATTAGTGACCACATTGAGAAAGCTCCCAGTACTGTGGTTATCAGGAAACAGACAACCAGGAAGTGTCCAGAACAGAGAGGAATTACAGCAACATCAAAGCAAAAACAAACAATGAGGACATAAATCCAGGACTGCAGTAAGGTAAACAAAGCTATTTAGCTAAAAAAAAAATTGTTTCCTTTGGTGACTCTTTAAACCAACTCCAATGGCGTGTATACAAAACAGATCATACTGGGAACTCTAGTATACAAGACACTGTGTAAAAACAAAAGAAAATTTAATTTACAGAACAACCTCCACTTAGCAACAATCTGCATGTAAACAAAGTGAACTATACAATGCTTTCCATATCACCTCACATCTAATCAACAATCCAAAGATAATACAAACTCAGACAAAAACAAAGAATGATACCAAACAGCAGTAAAAAACAATCACTACAACAACAAAAGACTTGTGCTGTGCAGATCTCATGCGATGTGAATTCGGCCATACAAACTGTATGGCTGGAATCGCACTTGCGTATAAAATGATAAAGGGACACTTTTTTAAACCGCACTAGAGTCGGATCGCATAGTTATTTCCTGCACCATTTGACAGTTCGCACTGCGTTTCGATTTGGAGGTGTCATTAACTTTAGATTGACACCCGCAGCAGTCCACAGATGTCAGTGTGCGGTTCAGGAACAGCGCACTAAATCGCAAGGTTTCCCGCATCGCACCAATGTGAACCTGGACTCAAACTACAGTAGGCATTCAAATTGTAGAGTATACCTTTAATCAGTCTCCCCTGACTCTACCGATGCCAATAAAAACATGGACTACTGCTGCCAATGGCTCTTTCTGAAAATGTTAGTTGCCTGGCTGTAATACTAGGCCAGTGACTTCAATATTCATCAAAGTGGTATTCAAGCCTAAAACCTAGTACACAGGGGCCGAACGTCAAGCGACACTGGCGGTTCAATAAAAAGTGGCCAACATTCGGCTTGTGTGTATGGCAGTCGGTCCAACAGAAGCCGGCCGAGCAGCTGACTGACACCATCAGCCAATGGCCAAGAGCACTGACCAGTGTGTTCTGGTGGGCCATTCCCTCTGTCAGAACACAAAAAAACAGCAGGGGAGATCACTGCACCAACATCAACTTGTTAAGGGGCTCTGATAGGAGCTGTCAGTTTTTTTTTTGTTCAACTCAGCGGGCCAAAAAAACACGGACAGTTCGCCGTACTAACACAAACAATGTTAGTGCGACAAAAGCATGCCCGTTCATCGTGAGACCAGCTTTTATCAGACAGGCAGCTGTACACACTGTCCGAATGTTGGCTGGTTTCTGCTGTGTACATTAATTATGCTTACAAATGTCCCCTCCTCCTGCTCCTACCTAAGCAGTGTAAGAAAGACCTGCATACTTACCTTTTTTTGATCCTCTTCAGTCATTTGATCCTGTGTGGCAGTGAGTGGCAGCTGCAGGAGAAAGGAGGAAGCACTTAACAGCTGGGAATTCTGGGAGCTGTGATCTCACCCATATGCTCACATTGCCCAACTGAAGTTGGCGCTCCCTCCTCTCCCCTGCAGCTGCCACTCACCAACACAGGGGAGTCAAAGCTGTGGTATCATGTGACCAGACCAGACTAAAAATAGGCAAGTCTTACTTAAATATTTTTTTACACAAGGTAGGCAGGATAAGTAGCAGGAGGGGGAAGGAATATTTTTAAGTACAGTAAGTGTTAGATTGTAAATAAAATTACCCCCAAGCCAATATGCAGATCAGACAGTCAAATTTGACTGGCTGTATATCTGCTGCAGGTCATTGACTCAGAAAGTACTGAACCTTGTGACAGCCAGGCACCTATCATCATAAGGGGTTCAGCACCAGAACCCTTCGTATTTTTCTCAGTGCAGGCTTCCTTTAAAAAATAAATAAAAAAATGAGCCATTCTGAAACCTTGTGGGAGCCGACAAAGCTGGAGAAAGTTTGAGACTTGATACTGAGAACTCAACCAGAAGGTGTGAAACCATCACAAGTTCAGGCTGCAAGATATCACTTAGATGTAAATGAATACGCACACTGTGTACAGAAGGTTCATCGGGCTCCATTGTTTACTTCAGCTTCATTCCAAGCTGTCATACTGACCCTCTTGCATCAATGATCCACAAAAACATATGCTGGCCAGGTTCTAAAAAGTGATTGTAAAGTCTTGTTTTTTTTAGCAGAAAATAACAAACATGTTATATTTACCTGCCCTGTACAGTGGATTTGCACAGCCCAGATCCTCCTCTTCTCGGGTCCCTTTTTGGCTTTCCTGGCCCCTCCCTCCTGTCGAGTGCCCCCACAGCAAGCAGCTTGCTATGGGGGCAACAGAGCCGAGCCACAGCTCTGTGTCCATTCAGAAATGTAGCCGTGGCCTGACCCCGCCCCCTTTCTCTTCTCATTAGTTGACCGACTTAGACAAAACCGCGAGCCAATGGCGCAGTGCTGCTGTCTCATCCAATTAAGAAGGGAGTCTCGGGCAGCCGAGACAATCCTACTACATCCTGGACAGAGATGGGGCTCAGGTAAGTATTGGGGGGCTGCTGCACACAGAGGGCTTTTTATCTTAAAGGGGTTGTAAAGGTAGAATTTTGTTTCCCTAAATAGCTTCCTTTACCTTAGTGCAGTCCTCCTGTTTTTTTTTTATTTATTTTTTTATTAACCACTTAAGGACCGCCTACTGCACATTTACGTCGGCAGAATGGCACGGCTGGGCACATCAACGTATATATACGTTGATTTTAGTACCCAGCCGTGGGTCGCGGGCGCGCGTCCGCGACCCGGTCCGAAGCTCCAGGACCGGGACCGCGGGATTCGCGGACCCGATCGCCGCTGCAGTGCGGCGATCCGTCCCTGGAGCGGAAGAACGGGGAGAGCCGTGTGTACACACGGCTTCCCCGTGCTTCTCTGTGGCTGTAGCATCGATCGCGTCATCCCTGTGATAGGGGGACGCGATCGATGACGTCACACCTACAGCCACACCCCCCTACAGTAGTAAACAAAACACATAGGCACACATCCCCTACAGCGCCACCTGTGGTTAACTCCCAAACTGCAACTGTCATTTCCACAGTAAACAATGCAAATTTAAATGCATTTTTTTCTGTGAAAATGACAATTGTCCCAAAAATGTGTCAAAATTGTCCGAAGTGTCCGCCATAATGTCGCAGTCACGAAAAAAAATCACTGATCGCCGCTATTAGTAGTAAAAAAAATAAAAAAAAATAAAAATGCAATAAAACTATTTCTTATTTTGTAAACGCTATACATTTTGCGAAAACCAACTGATAAACGCTTATTGTGATTTTTTTTAACAAAAATAGGTAGAAGAATACGTATCGGCCTAAACTGAGGAAAAAAATGTTTTTTTATATATTTTTGGGGGATTTTTATTATAGCAAAAAGTAAAAAATATTGAATTTTTTTTTAAATTGTCGCTCTATTTTTGTTTATAGCGCAAAAAATAAAAACCGCAGAGGTGATCAAATACCACCAAAAGAAAGCTCTATTTGTGGGGAAAAAAGGACGCCAATTTTGTTTGGGAGCCACGTCGCACGACCGCGCAATTGTCAGTTAAAGCGACGCAGTGCCGAATCGCAAAAAGGGGCAAGGTCCTTTGCCTGCATTTTGGTCCGGGTCTTAAGTGGTTAAACAACCTTCTGCCTTTGCAATCACTAACTTCACTCTGACTTGCTTGATCTGCATACTTCTCACAGGTCAAGTACTAATGCCAGGGACAGCCAGATGTGCATTTTTCTTTTGCATACATTAAAAGTGGTTGTAAACCCTTACACACCACTTTTACCTACAGGTAAGCCTAGATTAAGGCTTACCTGTAGGTGTTCAAAATATCTCTTAAACCTACACGGTTTAGGAGATATTTGCAGAAAAGGCTGCACTGACAGCACAGGCGCACTGAGTCTGCAGTTAGTGAAGGCGATCGTGCCGTCACTGACGGCTCCCGCACGCATGTGCCGAAGTGACGTCATCGTGGCTCCAGCCAAATCACAGCGCAAGAGCAGAAATACTCGGAAGTCACTCTGGGAGTAATGGCAGCGACAGAGGAGGCGAACGAGGGCCGCTGCAGGGGCTTCATTTTCAGGCAAGTACCTCATAATAAGCTAGTATGCTATGCATACTAGCTCATTATGCCTTTGCCTTGCAGGGTTTATTTTTTTTCTGGAGGCTTTACTTCCTCTTTAAGTCGATGCCAATTGACTTAAAGTGTTACTAAAGGAAAAAAATGTTTTTGCTGAAATGACCGTTTACAGGGTATAGAGACATAAAAGTTAACTGATTCCTTTTAAAAATGATTAAAAATAGATAAAAAATCAATCATATAATGTGCCTGCAGTTTAGTTTCACTGTTAAACTGGGTTCATGTTTCTGTGAAGTAGAGAGACACACAGAACAAAAACAAACAAATCCAGGGCAGTGTTTTGTTTTTAAAATGAATCTGGTTCTGAGGAGTTTTAGACACACAGTAATGACAGCTTGGACCACAGTGAAAAGCTGCCATGTGATTTTTCGTAAGGAGCCAGACAAGCAGGAAGTGTGGAGATCAGAGCAGAATTACAGCAACCTCAAAGCAAAAAAAAAAAAAACGAACAACGAGGACATAAGGTAAAGGAAGCTATTTAGCTAAAAAAAAAAATTCCTTTAGTGATCCTTTAAAAGGAGAAGTTTGGAGTTAAAAAACAAAACAAAAAAAAAACTGCATCTAGACTCCATGGCTGCAGCCGTCTTCCACCAGCTCCAAGAACTGAGCGATCACATGACCGCTGATCACTCAGTTCTTGGGTCAGCTCTGAGCAGAAAGCGGTGACTCTCAGTTACCACTCCCTGTTTTGCTGGTTGTGGAGGGAGCAGGCTGCCGATCAGGCATGTGGGCGAATGCTGACATTATGGTTGGGATCCCTTACAAAGCCTGAAGCAGCTCTGTGATGTCAGCTGGCAGAGGACTTTAGCCAGCTGTTGGCTGAATGTGCATCACAGAAGTGAAAAGTTAAGTGCACTCCTATAACCCAAATATGGCCAAAAAAAAAT
This sequence comes from Rana kukunoris, assembly GCA_029574335.1. Taxonomy (NCBI): domain Eukaryota; kingdom Metazoa; phylum Chordata; class Amphibia; order Anura; family Ranidae; genus Rana; species Rana kukunoris. The sequence continues at coordinate 27,873,504 of CM056055.1, read as the reverse complement.
TAAAAACATTTGCCATACTTCCCTCTTAAAGCGGAGCTCCACCCAGCAAAACAACATTTTACCATGTTGTTTAAAAAAAAAAAAAAACCTGAAAAAAAAAAAATACTCACCCGAAATAGCTGTTGCTATGCGGAAGTCCGTAATCTGCCTCTTCCACACCGCGGTTTAATGTCTTCTTGTCCTTCTCCTTGTGAATGGGGCGCGCTGCTTTCTGGGAACTGTGTGTGTTCTCAGAGAGCAGAGCGCCCATTCACAAGCCAGCGTGAGACTCACGCAGGCGCAGTAGGAAACGGGCAGTGAAGCCGTACGGCTTCACTGCCTGTTTCCCATAGTGTGAATGGCGGCGCGGGACCCGGAGCGATCGTGGGACCGGCATCGGGGGGGGGGGGGGGGGGGGCGGGGCGTCAGCGCGGGCGCCTAGGACAGGCAAGTGTCCTTATTTAAAGTCAGCAGCTACACTGTTAGTAGCCGCTGACTTTAAAAAAAAAAATGTTTCGCGGCTGGAGCTCCGCTTTAATGTTTGCAGTACATTTAGATATGCGGCAGGACATTACAAACAGCACACTGCTGGGTTATCATGTATACACAAACCCTAATAAGCCTGCGCAGTATGGGGCATTTCCAGCAATGTTCTGCAATTTCCAGATAGGTGAAATCACAACTGTTTATAATGTGTCCCCATAGGGAGGTCTTGAGGGTAAACCTGCCACAAAACCAACATGTCGGTTGTAAGAGGGCACTAGTGGGTTAAATCTTCAAATAACTGAGAGACAAACGCGAGATCTCCCTGCCGTAGAATTCTTTTATTTTTTTCTGTTCCTCAAAGCCCCTCCCTCTCTGGTCGCTGGGATGTCCGATTTACAAAATACTCTACACACCATGGACAATTCAGATCGGTGATTCGATCATCACCGCGATCATTAAAAGGAAATATTTAGATGGCCAATTAGGCTTAAAGTGGTTGTAAACCCTTACAGACCACGTTGTCCTACAGGTAAGCCTAGATTAAGGTTTACCTGTAGGTGCAACAAATATCTCCTCAACCTACATGGTTAAGGAGATATTTTCCAGAAAGGCGTCACCGAGCCGATACGAACTCTGATCATGCCGTTAGTGACGTCATTGCTGCAGTCACATCGCCGGAGCAGCGATACCCGCAAGTCACTCCGGGTACCATGGCAGTGACGGAGGAGGCGTCCGTGAAGCGCTGCGGGGGCTTCATTCTCAGGTAAGTCATTCATAATGAGCTATGGATACTAGCTCATTATACCTTTGTCTTTTGGGGGTTTTTTTTTAGGAGAGGGTTTACTTCCTCTTAAAGGGCTCAGGCACATGAGCAAACAGTTTCCTGCATTCACTCTGGTAATTTATACGGCTCTGAAAGCAGCAACATTGTATTCCACGGACTCATGCACGCTGGTCCTCAGCCTTTAGCAAATTAGAACAATCTGGGTTAGGTCCCTTTCACACTTGTACGACTTCGCGGCCGTGTAAGTGGCATCAAAATCGGACCAAAGTAGTGCAGGGACTACATTGAACTCGCCACTACTTAAAGTCGTGCCAGTATGAATGGTGTTGATTGAAAATCATGGAGAATGACTTGTCATACGATTTTGCAGTACAAAATCGTGAGACAAGTCGTATAAATGTGAAAGGGGCCTTAGAGTGCGATTTAGAATATATTTTACAACTGTATATAATGTAAATGTGTGTGCGCCAGTGATTACATGCGTACAGTGTAAAGGGACAATATGGGGTTCATTTACTAAAACTGAAGAGTGCAAAATTTGGTGCAGCTCTGCTGGAAACCAATCAGCTTCCAGGTTTTAGCCCTCATTCAATTGGAGGTCAAATTGCATGACAAGTCGTACCCTATTGCACGCAATCACACTGTTCAAATCAGTGCAACACTGTGTGGCGCCGCATCAATTTGAAAAAGTAGTACCTGCACTACTTTTGCCGATATCAGGTGCAACATGCTTAGACATCCGTGTCTGAAGGCACACAGATGTTTTCCAAGTCACACCTGAAGTCGCATTGACAAGCGGCTTAGAAATTGTGCAATTTCAGATGAAGTCATCCAATTTCAAAGTCAATGTGAACGAGGGGCTTATTGTCGAACCCTCATTGAACAACGTGAAGTTAGAAGCCGATTGGCTACCATGCACAGGTGCACCAGATCTTGCACTCTCCAGTTTTAGCAACTCAACACCACTATGTCGTTGCTTAGGATCCACATGTGAACATTAACAGCATACAATCAGCAGCAGCACAATGAACTTAGCTTCATGTTGTTCCGAGTCTGCGCGTCTACCGATTACACGCTATGGTTTAGGCTACTTTCAGACCGAGTCGCTATATCGCTAAAAATAGCGCCTGCGAAGCGCCCTGAAAGAGCCTCTCCTATAACTCCAGTGTGAAAGCCAGAGTACTTTCACACTAGAGCGATGCCCTGTCAGAACACTCAAAAAAGTCCTGCCAGCCGCATCTTTGAGCCCCCCGCCCATTGAAATCAATGGGCAGAGCCTCCTAACCGCTGGAAAAGCGCCACTGTAGCAGCGCTTTGTGGGTGGTTTTAACCCTCTTTCAGCTAATAGAGGGGGTTAAAAGCACCCTATCGGCCAAAAAGTGCAGCAAAAACGACAGTAAAGCGCTGCTAAAAATATCGGTGCTTTAACGCCAGTGCCCGCAATGCCCCAGTGTGAAAGGAGCCTTACATGTTGGCCCTGAAAGAATCACTCATGTGGCCACACAGATTGACTGAAGCCGGGGTCACTCTGCATTGCCCTATAAAATTACTTTTTAAGGGCCAACATATAAATAGTGTGTAAAATCAGCAGTATAGGCACATCTAGCTCATACAGCCACAAGTGCATGCATGTCAATATCAGCTGAAATGCACAGGAACTTGCAGCCAGCAAGATAATGCGTAATTATCGTATGTCTGTGTGCATGGAGCCTAAAAAATGACAGCTGCCTGGCTGTCCATCTGATGCAATCGCGTCAATTCCTCAGTTCTGACTTTCTGCACACCTGTTCCTGTTTATAAAGGAATCCAACATGTCATTCAATTTCAAAACCATGCTGCAGAAACTAAAGATCAGTTTTGGGTGGAGGTTGCTTCTGATACATACTGAAGGAGTAGAGCTCTGCTTGCACCATCTTCCTTTTTACAATACAGCTCTGCTTTTATGGAAGATGTGATCTTTACCTCGTCTGCACTGCCAAGAGTGACAGGTGCCGTGTAGTATGCCAAGCACAACGCACTGCAACATGCTATAAGCACGAGTGTGCAGAAGCCCCTAAGAACCGAGTCTGATAAGTACAGGTGGTTTAAGGTACCCCGAGACATTAAAAGATAATCCCCTTAATTTGTGTCCTTGTGGGGGGATCCCCCCCCCCCCCATTTGTCTGTTCTGATGACCAATGCCAATGAGACAGGAAGAGAAGGGAAATCCATTATATGATCGTTACCAAAACAAGCGTATAATACAGGAAACATTCCGATGGCGGCACCCCTACCAGTAACATGTCTAAGAGGGGATTCACCCCAACTTTGGAGTTCTCCCACTTCCTGAAAAGTCCAGAAAATCAGGAGAATTCCCACTCCTCCACCAAAAAAACCCCACAATCATTACTCTCATAAAAATGAAAGAGAAAAGGTTTGGATAAAGATACCAATAACCAGCGGCCGTCTACAGCAGTCCCTTGCCAGCTTCAGCCGGATGTACAATGAACCAGGAGTTCAGATCACAGAAACCACTCACCCTCCTTGCTGAGTCTCATGGCTTCTCGTTTCTTATCGATCTCCTTTAAAGTTTCATCCAGTTCTGAAAGGGATCAGATAGATATTAGTTAGGCACAGTCAATGAAAACGTCCAACCTATTCACACCTGGGTCATATCATTACTGAACTCAGTCATGGGGTTCTAACTTTGGGTCTGCTTAAAAAAACTGCTGAACCATTACAGGGGGATGGAGAGCGCGAGGGAGCCTGGAGCTGTAAGGTTGTACCTATTGTCTGGAACAGCCAAATACTGAAGAACTCCAGATCTGGGCGACACAATCCTGAAGATCACGTGACCTGCAGTTACCTGATCCTGAAGAAGTTATGTGAGATCACATGACCCGGAGTTACCGGATCCTGAGATCACATGACCAGGAGTTACCTGATCCTGAAGAAGACATTGAGATCACATGGCCATGCAGGTGCCTGATCCTGAAGAAGACATGTGAGACCACATGACCCACAGTTACCTGATCCTGAAGAAGGCATGTGAGATCACATGACCCGCAGTTACCTGATCCTGAAGAAGACATGTGAGATCACATGACCCGCAGTTACCTGATCCTATAAAAGACATGTGAGATCACATGACCCGCAGTTACCTGATCCTGAAGAAGACATGTGAGATCACATGACCCGCAGTTACCTGATCCTGAAGAAGACATGTGAGATCACATGACCCGCAGTTACCTGATCCTATAAAAGACATGTGAGATCACATGACCCGCAGTTACCTGATCCTGAAGAAGACATGTGAGATCACATGACCCGCAGTTACCTGATCCTGAAGAAGACATGTGAGATCACATGACCCGCAGTTACCTGATCCTGAAGAAGACATGTGAGATCACATGACCTGCAGTTACCTGATTCTGAAGAAGACATGAGGGAACACGCAGTTGCCTCAAGGACATTCTGACATGGCCTAGAGCTGGAGCACCGCACAAGCTACTGCTTTCAACAGACCTTTCCCAATACTGCAAGGCTTAAATGCTCATTAGGACTGTGGGGGGGGGGGGGTAAGTTCAGTACATCTCTAATTAGTTGCTCCAGCTGACTTTGGTGTGTGACCACTTCTCCAAGAAGCTCTGATTAGGCAATGACATTATTAGGTACAATGCAGGACTGAGTCTTGTACCTGAGAACAGTGAGGACCACCTATCCCCAGAGCAGTGGACAGAGGGATGTGGGCCCTTGCAGTGCAAAAGGGCCCCATTGCAAGGTTATCTCAACAATCCCAGAGTTCAGCTCAAGGCCCCATTCAGACATGACAATGGGAGAATGAGAGTTCCAGCTTGCAATTTTCAAAGTGCCATCTACACATTTATGCATGTCACACATAAGGAAGCCCCTTCACTTCAATGGGCTGCCTTACGGTTGTTTGTCGCCCAAAAGAAGCTCCTCCTCTTTTTTTGGGCGACAAGCTTGGTGTGATTTTCTAAATGTGTGTTTTGTGGTCTTGCACCGTAATTGGGTGCCATTAAGAATAATGCCACCTAAAATGCGTATATTGCTGTGATTTAGAGTAGTGGCGATTCTGCCCACGATTCCAAATGGCCCAATGTGAATGGGGCCTTAAAGTGACAGTTCACCCCGTCTCTCACCATGGTGCACCACCCTCCCCGTCTCTCACCATGGTGCACCACCCTCCCCGTCTCTCACCATGGTGCACCACCCTCCCCGTCTCCCACCATGGTGCACCACCCTCCCCGTCTCCCACCATGGTGCACCACCCTCCCCGTCTCCCACCATGGTGCACCACCCTCCCCGTCTCCCACCATGGTGCACCACCCTCCCCGTCTCCCAACATGGTGCACCACCCTCCCCGTCTCCCAACATGGTGCACCACCCTCCCCGTCTCCCAACATGGTGCACCACCCTCCCCGCCTCCCAACATGGTGCACCACCCTCCCCGCCTCCCGCCATGGTGCACCACCCTCCCCGCCTCCCGCCATGGTGCACCACCCTCCCCGCCTCCCGCCATGGTGCACCACCCTCCCCGCCTCCCGCCATGGTGCACCACCCTCCCCGCCTCCCGCCATGGTGCACCCTCCCCGCCTCCCGCCATGGTGCGCCCTCCCCACCACCTGCTGTACTTACCTCAGTAGTTGATGAGTTGTCAGTGGCCATGCATGGAATTTGAAATCCCTGCTCATCTCCCTCTTTTCTGGTCAGAGCTTCTGGGATGGGCCAGATCGATTCTGATAGGTCAGCACCTGCTCAGCGAATCAATCTGATCCGTCTCAGAAGCCCTGCAGAGAGAAGAGTGTGGACATAATGAGGAGCTCCACTCATATTTTTGTCAGCAGCTACAGAAACTGTAACTGCTGACTTAATAAACAGACACTTACCTGTCTCAGGATCCAGCGCTGCCCTCACCTGAGCTGTTTTTGCCAACATCTTTACTATGGGCAGCAGGCTGTGACAGTTTGACAGCTGGGTCTGGGTGCTCGCTGGGCATTGTGAATGGTCTCACAGTCTTCTGGGATCTGTCTCGGAATGAATACAGCAAGGAGGGAAGGAGGAGAGAAGAATTGGGAGGAAAAGCTGCCTTGTCAGAACCAGGAACCCCCCTCCCCCCCACAAATTATATACATTTCTAGGGATAGAGCCCCCAAACAAGGGAGCAGTGACAGCCAAAGATTTTCTCAAAGACCTCTCCCAATACATTTCGGGGGACCTCCCCCCCCCCAATACATTTCGGGGGACCTCCCCCCCAATACATTTCGGGGGACCTCCCCCCCAATACATTTCGGGGGACCTCCCCCCAATACATTTGGGGGGACGGGTGACCCCTTCCCTCCTGTACATTTTGGGGGACGGGTGACATCTCCGCGGACAGGTAACCCCCCTACATTTCTAGGGGCTGGTGACCCCCTCCCATACATTTCAAGAGACATTACTGAGGACAGGTGACCCCTCACCCATTTCCGGGGACAGGTGACCCCCCTGTAGGGCCATTTCCGGTCTCTCACTCACCGTCTGCCCCGTGCAGTCTGGTCGCCTCCAGCCAGTTGCTCCAGGTTTGTCCCTGCATGGCCCCCGGACTGGGTTGGGCCCCCGTGGCTCCGTCCCCCTGGTGGTGCTGCTGTTGCCGCCGTTGCCGGGCCCCCGCTCTGCGCTGCTCCGCTCTGACGTCATCCTCGGGCCGCTCCGACATTCTTTCCGCTACAATGTATAAGGAGAAAAGTGATCAGAGGGGGGGGGGGTGGAGGAGGAGGTAACCCCCCCGGACACAGCGTGCCCCCGGCCCGGCTCCGCCCTCTTCCCCCCCCCCCGTCCGGCAACAAAGGGGTTAAACACGTGTATACACAGCGCCACGGCCAGCGCCGGCGACACACAGCGCCCCTCCCCCCGCCGGCACCAGCTTACCGCTCGATTCCGGGGGTTAGGTGAGGCTCGGGGCCCCCAGGGGGCCACAGCGCGTCATCACGACCCCCAATCTCCCCCGTATGACCCTGCCGGGGATTCCGGAGGCCAGAGCGGAATTACAGGTCTTCCTTCACCCGGCTCGTCCCTCCCAACCCCCGCCCCTCCCCGACAGGAACTTCCCGCACACACCGGGGGAGGGGCTACGGGGAGGAGGAGGAGGGGCCTAACGCGGGACCAGCTGACAGATCTCACACACACACACACATGTCACCATAATAACATCCTCTACGCTACTACATCACCCATCTACTACATCACCCATCGTCTACAACATCGCCCATCTACTACATCACCCATCATCTACTACATCACCCATCATCTACTACATCACCCATCATCTACTACATCACCCATCATCTACTACATCACCCGTCATCTACTTACTACATCACCCACTACACCCATCATCTACTACATCACCCGTCATCTACTACATCACCCGTCATCTACTACATCACCCGTCATCTACTACATCACCCGTCATCTACTACATCACCCGTCATCTACTACATCACCCGTCATCTACTACATCACCCGTCATCTACTACATCACCCGTCATCTACTTACTACATCACCCACTACACCTATCATCTACTACATCACCCATCATCTACTACATCACCCATCATCTACTACATCACCCATCATCTACTACATCACCCATCATCTACTACTTCACCCATCATCTACTACATCACCCATCATCTACTACATCACCCATCATCTACTACATCACCCATCATCTACTACATCACCCATCATCTACTTACTACATCACCCACTACTACTATACATCACCCACTACACCTATCATCTACTATACATCACCCATCTACTACACCACCCATCATCTACTACACATAACGCGGGACCAGCTGACAGATCTCACACACACACGTCACCATAACATCCTCTACGCTACTACATCACCCATCTACTACATCACCCATCGTCTACTACATCGCCCATCTACTACATCACCCATCATCTACTACATCACCCATCATCTACTACATCACCCACCGTCTACTACATCACCCACCGTCTACTACATCACCCATCGTCTACTACATCGCCCATCATCTACTACATCGCCCGTCATCTACTACATCGCCCGTCATCTACTACATCACCCGTCATCTACTACATCACCCGTCATCTACTTACTACATCACCCACTACACCTATCATCTACTACATCACCCATCATCTACTTACTACATCACCCACTACACCTATCATCTACTACATCACCCATCATCTACTACATCACCCATCATCTACTACATCACCCATCATCTACTACATCACCCATCATCTACTACATCACCCATCATCTACTACATCACCCATCATCTACTAACCCACTACACCTATCATCTACTACATCACCCATCATCTACTACATCACATCACCCATCATCTACTACATCACCCATCATCTACTACATCACCCATCATCTACTACATCACCCATCATCTACTACATCACCCATCATCTACTACATCACCCATCATCTACTACATCACCCATCATCTACTTACTACATCACCCACCATCTACTTACTACATCACCCACTACTACTATACATCACCCACTACACCTATCATCTACTATACATCACCCATCTACTACACCACCCATCATCTACTAAACATAACGCGGGACCAGCTGACAGATCTCACACACACACACATGTCACCATAACATCCTCTACGCTACTACATCACCCACTACACCTATAATCTACTACATCACCCACTACACCTATCATCTACTATACATCACCCATCATCTACTATACATCACCCATCATCTACTACACATAACGCGGGACCATCTGACAGATCTCACACACACGTCACCATAACATCCTCTACGCTACTACATCACCCACTACTACTATATCTATTATCTACTATACATCACCCATCTACTACATCACCCATCATCTACTACGCATAATGTGGGACCATCTCACAGATCTCACACACATGTCACCATAACATCCTCTACGCTACTACATCACCCACTACACCTATCATCTACTATACATTACCCACTACTGCTATACCCATCATCTACTATACATCACCCAATACACCTATCATCTACTATACATCACCCATCATCTACTATACATCACCCATCATCTACTATACATCACCCATCATCTACTATACATCACCCATCATCTACTATACCTCACCCATCATCTACTATACCTCACCCATCATCTACTATACCTCACCCATCATCTACTATACCTCACCCATCATCTACTATACCTCACCCATCATCTACTATACCTCACCCATCATCTACTATACCTCACCCATCATCTACTATACCTCACCCATCATCTACTATACCTCACCCATCATCTACTATACCTCACCCATCATCTACTATACATCACCCATCATCTACTATACCTCACCCATCATCTACTACACATAACACGGGACCAGCTGACAGATCTCACACACGTCACCATAACATCCTCTACGCTACTACATCACCCACTACACCTATCATCTACTATACATCACCCATCATCTACTATACATCACCCACTACACTTATCATCTACTACATCACCCATCATCTACTACACATAACGCGGGACCATCTGACAGATCTCACACACACGTCACCATAATAACATCCACTACGCTACTACTATACCTATCATCTACTACTACACCCATCATCATCTTCTACTACACCTATCATCTACTACTACACCTATCATCACCTGCTACACCTATCATCACCTGCTACACCTATCATCATCTGCTACACCTATCATCATCTGCTACACCTATCTTCTACTATACATAACACAGGACCATCTGACAGATCTCACACACACACACGTACGTCACCATAACATCCCACTACGCTACTACTACACCCATCATCTACTATACATAACACAGGACCATCTGACAGATCTCACACACACGTCACCATAACATCCCACTACGCTACTACTACACCCATCATCTACTATACATCACCTATTATCTACTACACATCACCCATCATCTACTATACATAACGCGGGACCAGCTGAAAGATCTCACACACACGTCACCATAACATCCACTACACTACTACATCACCTATCATCTACTACATCACCTATTATCTACTATACATAACGCGGGACCAGCTGACAGATCTCACACACACGTCACCACAACATCCACCATCATCTACTACTTCACCTATCATCTACTATACATCACCTATCATCTACTTCTAGACCTATCATCTACTATACATCACCTATAATCTACTACTACACCTATCATCTACTATACATAACGCGGGACCAGCTGACAGATCTCACACACACGTCACCACAACATCCACCATCTACTATACATCACCCATCATCTACTACTTCACCTATCATCTACAGGGAGTGCAGAATTATTAGGCAAATGAGTATTTTGACCACATCATCCTCTTTATGCATGTTGTCTTACTCCAAGCTGTATAGGCTTGAAAGCCTACTACCAATTAAGCATATTAGGTGATATGCATCTCTGTAATGAGAAGGGGTGTGGTCTAATGACATCAACACCCTATATCAGGTGTGCATAATTATTGGGCAACTTCCTTTCCTTTGGCAAAATGGGTCAAAAGAAGGACTTAACAGGCTCAGAAAAGTCAAAAATAGTGAGATATCTTGCAGAGGGATGCAGCACTCTTAAAATTGCAAAGCTTCTGAAGCGTGATCATCGAACAATCAAGCGTTTCATTCAAAATAGTCAACAGGGTCGCAAGAAGCGTGTGGAAAAACCAAGGCGCAAAATAACTGCCCATGAACTGAGAAAAGTCAAGCGTGCAGCTGCCAAGATGCCACTTGCCACCAGTTTGGCCATATTTCAGAGCTGCAACATCACTGGAGTGCCCAAAAGCACAAGGTGTGCAATACTCAGAGACATGGCCAAGGTAAGAAAGGCTGAAAGACGACCACCACTGAACAAGACACACAAGCTGAAACGTCAAGACTGGGCCAAGAAATATCTCAAGACTGATTTTTCTAAGGTTTTATGGACTGATGAAATGAGAGTGAGTCTTGATGGGCCAGATGGATGGGCCCGTGGCTGGATTGGTAAAGGGCAGAGAGCTCCAGTCCGACTCAGACGCCAGCAAGGTGGAGGTGGAGTACTGGTTTGGGCTGGTATCATCAAAGATGAGCTTGTGGGGCCTTTTCGGGTTGAGGATGGAGTCAAGCTCAACTCCCAGTCCTACTGCCAGTTTCTGGAAGACCCCTTCTTCAAGCAGTGGTACAGGAAGAAGTCTGCATCCTTCAAGAAAAACATGATTTTCATGCAGGACAATGCTCCATCACACGCGTCCAAGTACTCCACAGCGTGGCTGGCAAGAAAGGGTATAAAAGAAGAAAAACTAATGACATGGCCTCCTTGTTCACCTGATCTGAACCCCATTGAGAACCTGTGGTCCATCATCTAATGTGAGATTTACAAGGAGGGAAAACAGTACACCTCTCTGAACAGTGTCTGGGAGGCTGTGGTTGCTGCTGCACGCAATGTTGATGGTGAACAGATCAAAACTCTGACAGAATCCATGGATGGCAGGCTGCATGAGTGTCCTTGCAAAGAAAGGTGGCTATATTGGTCACTGATTTGTTTTTGAATGTCAGAAATGTATATTTGTGAATGTTGAGATGTTATATTGGTTTCACTGGTAAAAATAAATAATTGAAATGGGTATATATTTGTTTTTTGTTAAGTTGCCTAATAATTATGCACAGTAATAGTCACCTGCACACACAGATATCCCCCTAAAATAGCTAAAACTAAAAACAAACTAAAAACTTCTTCCAAAAATATTCAGCTTTGATATTAATGAGTTTTTTGGGTTAATTGGGAACATGGTTGTTGTTCAATAATAAAATTAATCCTCAAAAATACAACTTGCCTAATAATTCTGCACTCCCTGTACTATACATCACCTATCATCTACTTCTAGACCTATCATCTACTATACATCACCTATAATCTACTACTACACCTATCATCTACTATACATAACGCGGGGCCAGCTAACATATCTCACACACACGTCACCACAACATCTACTACATTACCTATACTACTACACCTATCATCTACTACTGTACATAACACGGGACCAGCTGACAGATCTCACTCAAACATCCACCATCTACTACTACATCACTTATCATCTACTATTACTACACATAACAAGGGACCAGCTGACAGATATCACACACACCACAACATCCACCATCTACTACTACATCACCCATCATCTACTACTACCTCTACACAATACCTATCATCTACTATACATCAATTATACTACTACACCTAACATCTACTACACTACATCACCTATACTACTAATACACACCACAACATCCACCATCTACTACATAACATGGGACCAGATGACAGATCTCACACACAAGTCACCACAACATCCACCATCTACTACACATCACCTATACTACACACCACAACATCCACCATCTACTATACTACATTACCTACACAGAACATCACCCAGCATCCCACTACTATACAGAACAACACCCACCATCCACTACTATACAGAACAACACCTACCATCCACTACTATACAGATCAACACCTACCATCCACTAATATACAGAACATCACCCACCATCCACTACTATACAGAACAACACCTACCATCCACTACTATACAGAACAACACCCACCATCCCACTACTATACAGAACATCACCCACCATCCCACTACTATACAGAACATCACCCACCATCCCATTACTATACAGAACAACACCCACCATCCACTACTATACAGACCAACACCCACATCCACTAATATACAGAACATCACCCACCATCCACTACTATACAGAACATCACCCACCATCCCACTACTATACAGAACAACACCCACCACCCACTACTATACAGAGCAACACCTACCATCCACTACTTTACAGAACATCACCTACCATCCACTACTTTACAGAACAACACCCACATCCACTAATATACAGAACATCACCCACCATCCACTACTATACAGAACATCACCCACCATCCCACTACTATACAGAACAACACCCACCACCCACTACTATACAGAGCAACACCTACCATCCACTACTTTACAGAACATCACCTACCATCCACTACTTTACAGAACAACACCCACATCCACTAATATACAGAACATCACCCACCATCCACTACTATACAGAACATCACCCACCATCCCACTACTATACAGAACAACACCCACCACCCACTACTATACAGAGCAACACCTACCATCCACTACTTTACAGAACATCACCTACCATCCACTACTTTACAGAACAACACCCACATCCACTAATATACAGAACATCACCCACCATCCACTACTATACAGAACATCACCCACCATCCCACTACTATACAGAACAACACCCACCATCCACTACTATACAGAGCAACACCTACCATCCACTACTATACAGAACATCACCTACCATCCACTACTATACAGAACAACACCCACATCCACTAATATACAGAACATCACCCACCATCCACTACTATACAGAACTACCACCATCCACTACTATACAGAACAACTACCACCATCCACTACTATACAGAACAACTACCACCATCCACTACTATACAGAACAACTACCACCATCCACTACTATACAGAACAACACCCACCATCCACTACTATACAGAACAACACCTACCATCCACTACTATACAGATCACAACCACTACTATACACCAACACCCACCATCCACTACTATACAGAACAACACCTACATCCACCTTTACCATCCACTACTATATCACCTAGAACAACCACTACTACCATCCACTACTATACAGATCACCTACCATCCACTACTATACAGAACAACACCCACCATCCACTACTATACAGAACAACACCTACCATCCACTACTTTACAGAACATCACCCACCATCCACTACTATACAGAACATCACCTACCATCCCACTACTATACAGAACAACACCCACCATCCACTACTATACAGAACATCACCCACCATCCACTACTATACAGAACATCACCTACCATCCCACTACTATACAGAACAACACCCACCATCCACATCTGATTACAGTGCGTTTCCAAAAGTAGTGTGTGCACTACATCTTCGCACTGCACCCGGGTCGCATGCGAATCACAAAGAAACACGCCGTGCGATTCATGGTGTGAACTGGCCCTCAAACACTAGAGATACAATGGGGAATTCTGAAGGCACAAGTTGAGCCTCACTCTCCATCCATCATCCAGGCTCTAAAAGAGGTCTTTCTTGAAGAATGGAAAAAGATAGATGTTGCAATATGTCGCCAACTTGTTCATTCCATGCCTAGAAGACTCGGTGCCCTCCTTACAAATCATAGAGGTCTTGTAGATTTTGTAATCAAAGTTATATTATTATTAGCCGTACTACATGTTCTATAACACTCAGTTTTGTAAAAATGTTGGAAATCGTTCTTGTTCAGTGATCTATTGATTAACCTGTTATGGGCCACCCCATGCAGATATTCTGCGGCAAGGTGGCCCTCCTGTACGCAATTTCATGCACTGGGTCTGGGGTGCGTGCCGCCGGCGACCTGCTCCCACTTCGATTGAACATAAAAAGAGCCTATCAGCGGAGACAATGTCAGCCGTGACACACCGAACGTTCTTAGGAGAGACAGAATGGCAGTCTACCTATGTAAACAAGGCAGACCACCATTCTGTGAGAGGGGGAGATGGAAATCTTGTGTTCCTGCTAAGCAGAAACACTGATCTCTGTCTTCCCCCAGTAAAAGCTTTACCCCCCACACAGTTAGCAAACACATTTAACCCTTTGATCACCCCTGATGTTAACCCCTTCCCTGCCAGTGTCATTAGTACAGTGACAGTGCATATTTTTTTTTTTTTAGCACTGATCACTGTATTAGTGTCACTGGACCCCAAAAAGTGTCACTTAGTGTCAGATTTTTACAGTCCTGCTAAAAAAAAAAAAAAAAAAATTGCTGATTTCTGCCATTACTAGTAAAAAATTTATAAATAAAGTTTCAATAAAAATATCCCATAGCTTGTAGACGCCATCATTTTTGTGCAAACCAATCAATATACACTTATTATGATTTTTCTTTACCGAAAATATGCAGCAGAATACATATTGGCCTAAATTAAAGAAGAAATTGGATTAAAAAAAATAAAATAAAATATTGGATGTGTTTTATACCATAAAGTAAAAAATGTTTTGTTTATTTTCAAAATTTAAATTTTTTGTTTGTTTTTCTAGCAAAAAACAAAACAAAAACAGCGGTGATCAAATACCACCAAAAGAAAGCTCTATTTGTAGGAAAACAGCGTCGCACGACTGCGCAATTGTCAGTTAAGAGTAAATAAACCACAACGGGTTTTACTTCCTCTTTAGCCTGCCGCAAAGCCTGCAAATGAAAAGCATAATGGACTAGTATGCGATGTATACTAGCCCATTAAGTGCCACTTACATGCAAAAGAATCCAGTGATGTCCCTTGTGTAGGCAGCGTCCATTTTCTGTCCCCTCCTGCTTCCGGGCTGCGGACTCCGGCTCTGTGATTCACCGGAGCGGCGTGACGTCACTCCCGCGCATGCACACGAGAGCCGCCATTTACGGCACAGGCTGGGGAAGTAACGGCACTTAGTTTTGTTTATTCCCTGTGCATGCTCCGTTGGAATTTTTGGCGGACAAGTGAAATATCTCCTAAACGGCGCACGTTTAGGAGATATTTCCACTACCTATAGGTAAGTCTTATTCTAGGCTTACCTATAGGTAGAAGAAGTAAAAAAACACTTTAAACCACTCTTAAGTACACGGGGCGGACCGTTTTCGGGCTCCGCTTGCACAGCGGGGATCGCTCCGTTGATCCCCACTGAGCTGGCAGATGACAGGTCGGTCTCTGCACACTGTGCAGGGACTGACCTGTCAGAGCGCCGCTCTCCTCTATGGGGATCGGATGACGAAGGACCGTAGAGTCCATTGTCACGGACTCCATAGAGGAGCATGGAGCATCCATTCAGGTCCGCCCGTGTGAAAGAGCCCTAACGCACTGCCCTATCGTATAAAATGGCCTGGTCATGAAGGGGGGGGGTAAAACATTCCAGGGCTGAAGTGGGTAAAATCGTACTTTTCAAAAGTGGGGTACTTATTTATGCTGAGCACTGTACATACATTTACATATTAATTCATTCTTTATACAGTTACACAGTTTATAAATATATTATATTTACACTCAAAGATTGTATGTGTGACAGCCAATACACATCATTATGTACAATAATGATGTGTATTAGAGGGTGCAATACCTCCCCCCCCAAAAAAAACACAACCTGTAAGTCAATGGCATAATGAGCTAGTATGCATCGCATACTAAATACTTACCTTAGAATGAAGACCCCACAGCGGCGTCCACCCAACGAGATGGCTGACCTCTCCCCCAGTGTTTCTTTCGGGTTCGTGGGCTCCGGTGCTGAGAGTGGCTAAAGCTGCGATGACGTCACTCCCGCGCATGTGCCACCAGTCACGGTGGAGGCCACTGGCGGCCGTTCCTTCAGAGCACATGTGCCGATGATGTAATGTTCAGTGTATACAGTAAGCTTCTTCTAAACGGTGCAAGTTTAGGAGATATTTACAGTACCTATTAGGTAAAAAACAAACCAGGGGAGTTTACTTTCTCTTTAACCACTTGACCTCTGGGAGATTTACCTCCCTTCATGACCAGGCCACTTTTTGCAATACGGCACTGCGTTACTTTAACTGACAATTGCGCGGTCCAGCAACACTGTACACAAATAAAATTGAACGTTATGTAATTTATTTTTCCACAAATAGAGCTGCTTTCTTTTGGTGGTATTTGATCACCACTGCCGTTTTTATTTTTTGCGCTATAAAACAAAAAATGACCGATAATTTTGATTAAAAAAAAAATTATATTTTTTTACTTTCTGCTCTAAAACATCCAATAATAATAATTAGGGTTGTCCCGATACCACTTTTTTGAGACCGAGTACAAGTACCGATAATTTTTTTTCCAAGTACTCACCGATACCGAATACCAATACTTTTTTTTAATGTCATGTGACAGTGGCGTTTTATTTTTTACTATTTTTTTTTTTACAGTGATTTTTTTATTATTATTAATATTATTTTTTTACAGTGATATATATATATATATATTATTTGAGGGGGGGGGGGTGGATTGTCAGTGTGTTTTTTTA
Organism: Rana kukunoris; assembly: GCA_029574335.1. NCBI lineage: Eukaryota > Metazoa > Chordata > Amphibia > Anura > Ranidae > Rana > Rana kukunoris. The sequence goes on along the minus strand of CM056055.1, from coordinate 27,855,979 downwards.
ATTTTTTATTACTATTTACGCTTTATTTTTTCAATTATTAATTGCAATGGCAGCAATCATCGACTTATTACGGAACTGCTATTGTGGCGGACAATCAGACACTAACTGACTCTTTGCGGGAACCAGTGACACCAATACAGTGATCAGTGCTAAAAACATGCTTGTTAAGCATCTAGGGCATTCTAATGACAATGGTCCTAAAAATTTGTCAAAAGTGTCCGATGTGTCCACCATAATGTCGCAGTCAAGAAAGAAAAAAAAACGCTGATCACCGCCATTAGTAGTAAAAAAATAAGTTATTAATAAAAAATGCCATAAAACCATCCCCTATTTTGTAAAGGCTATACATTTCGCGCAAACCAAATCAATAAAACGCTTATTGCGATTTTTTTTTACCAAAAAATTGGTAGAAGAATACGTATCGGCCTAAACTGAGGAAAATGTTTTTATTTATTTTTTTACTATCTTTTTTGGGGATATTTATTATAGCAAAAAGCTCTATTTTTGTTTTATAGCGCAAAAAATAAAAATCCCAGAGGTGATCAAATACTACCAAAAGAAAGCTCTTTTTCCGTGAAAAAAAAAAATATTAAAATCGCATATGGGTACCGCGCAATTGTCACTCAAAGTGCGACAGCGGTGAAAGCAGAAAACTGGCCTGGGCAGTAAGGTGGCGAGAGTGCCCAGTAGGCAAGTAGTTAAAGACTAAATCCACTTTTGTCGAGGGAAAAAAATAAAAACTTTCCTTTCCGGGTGAGCTATGTACATTTCAGGGATTTCATCAAACCTTGTTTCAGATTCCTACCCGTTTTTGCAAAAGCTGTTGCACTAGGTCTAAAGATACTGATTCTGACCGATAGTTACTAATTAATTTTAATCAGCTGGAGCACTTCCTGTGCTCTGAAAAGATGCAGTGTCTGTACCCCTTTAGATGTACTTAAAGCAATTCATTTTAAAGGATTTTTTTTTTTAAATAAAAATAACAAAACATCTCTATACTTAGCTGTTCCAGTGCTGCCGGCTCCCCCTCTCTGTCCAGTGCCCCCATAAGAAGCTACTTGCCATGGGGGCAGTCATGCATGCTCGCTCCCGAGCCCCACTGCTGTGTCCATTGCAGCCCCACTGCTTGTGACCCAGCCCCACCCTCTGCTCCCTCGTCGCTGGCTAAGATTGACAGCGGCGGGAGCCAATGGCTCCCGATGCCCCAGCAAAGCCAGCGAGACTCAGAAGTAAGGGCATAAATATTTCACAAGTAAGCCTGCAGAATAATAATCAATCAATGAAGAATGAATGTTCAGAGATTCATAGGAGCTCAGTCGTGACTGGTTCTCTTTAAAGCCCTGGTGGGCCGCTACACATGCAGAGGAACTGCTGCACTGCCCACACATTGCTTTTTAGGAATATTATTTTGCGTGCGACACGCTAGACTGACAAGCATTTATTTATGGACTTCTAATTCCCAGCAATCAATTTCCTCGTCCTTCCGATAAGGCGAATGTGCCGCGTTCATGTATGTAAATAGGGTTAGGAAGTACAGAGATACCAAACTACAACAGAACATATTTAAAATGAATTAATCTTTTTTTTTTTTTATGGAAAGCCGTGGTTGCCAGGCAACATAATTTCAACACAATGGTCTACTCTACCCTGATCCTGAAGCAAAAACAGAACAATTATATGACTACTGCCTGTTCTGTGACAACGTGACATGATTTCTGAGCTCACGGACGTGACGGATCGAGGGCTCAGCATCTGGGAAAGGCAAATCCACTATTATTTATTACAGCCAGTGCTTTATGTACTGTCCATTCACATCAGTCACTGCCCTCAAGGAGCTTACAATCTAATTTCACTATCATACACAGTATTAGGGCCGAAACAACTAATCGATTATGAAATTAATCGATTACAATTTTCATAAAAGATTAATCGGCCAGTAACATAATGGGGTTAAAAACTAAAATTAGCCCTTTATAGTACAAAAAAGCAAATCTACTGTAAATATTACTTTCACTGTCCCACGGTAAAAAAAATGAACCCCCTTAGGCCGCGTACACACGGTCGAATTTATCTGCTGAAACTGGTCCGCCGACCAGTTTCAGCGGACATATCCGATCGTGTGTACGACCTAGCGGACAAATTTCTAAGCATGCTTTGAAATTTGTCCGCTACAAACCTGTCCGTCGGATATGTCCGCTGGTTAGTACGCCTAACCAGCGGACAGAAATCTCCCGCATGCGCTGAATGGATTTGATGCATGCGTGGAAGTATTTTACTTCCACGAGGGGATATTTGTCCGAAGGTGTGTACACGCCATCGGACCAAAATCCGATGAGACATGTCCGCTGGAAACGGTCCGTCGGACATGTTTGAGCGGACATGTCTCATTGTCTGTACGCGGCCTTACAGTAGCGATGTTACTTAACATCTCAGGCCGGGGTCACACCTCTGTTTTTTGGTGTCATTTTGGTGCCATTTTTCCCCCCCAATATACTTTAATGGAGAAGCTGCAGAAAATCATGTAATGTATTTTTGCGGCAATTTGTATTTTGTAATCTGCCCAACAACAAATTGGCCCAAAAAAATGTAATTACATTTTTTTAAAGGCTATTATCCGATTAATCTAAACAATAATCGGCCAACTAATCGATTATGAAAATAATCGCTAGTTGCAGCCCTACACAGTATCTCACAAAAGTAGGGCTGCAACGAACGATTATTTTCATAATCGATTAGTTGGCCAACTATTGTTTTGATTAATCGAATAATAGCCTAAAAAAAAAAAAATTGCATTTTTCATTTACATTTTTTTGGGCCAATTTGTTGTTGGGCAGATTACAAAACACAAATTGCCGCAAAAACACATTACATGCTTTTCTGCAGCTTCTCCATTGAAGTATATTGAACCAAAAAAAATAGCACCGTTTTGTGTTAAAAACTCCTCGCCCTTTCCAAATACGCAGCAGCTAAAAAAGAATCATGGATGTGAACGTGTCCCATAGGAAAACATGTAACTGAACTGTAGTGTGTTTCTGAGGTGTGACCCCCGGCCTGAGATGTTTAGTAACATAATAGGGTAAAAAACAAAAAACAATAATAAGTACAAAAAGAGCAAATAATCGCTACTGTAAGGGGTTCATTTTTTTTACTGTGGGACAGTGACAGTAATATTTACAGTAGCAATTTGCTTTTTTTTTACTATAAAGGGCTAATTTTAGTTTTTTTTAACCCCATTATGTTACTGGCCGATTAATCGATTGTAATCGAATAATTTCATAATCGATTAGTTGTAGAGTACACTCCTCAAATTTTTGTAAATATTTTATCCTATCTTTTCATGTGACAACACTGAAGAAATGACACTTTGCTACAATGTAAAGTAGTGAGTGTACAGCTTGTACAACAGTGTAAATTTGCTGTCTCCTCAAAATAACTCAACACACAGCCATTAATGTCTAAACCGCTGGCAACAAAAGTGCAAACATTTCCAAATTGGGCCCAAAGTCTCAATATTTTGTGTGGCCACCATTATTTTCCAGCACTGCCTTAAAGGGGTTGTAAAGGTACAATTTTCCCCTAAATATCTTCCTTTACCTTAAAAGTCAGCAGCTACTAACAGTGTAGCTGCTGACTTTTAATAAAAACACTTACCTGTCCTACTCGCCCGCGCTGATGGCCCCCCCGATGCCGATCCCTCGATCGGTGCAGGTCCCGCGCCGCCATCCACACAGCTTCACTGCCCATTTCCTACTGCGCATGTGCTAGTCTCGTGCCGACTTGTGAATGGGCAGCTGCTCTCTGGGAACACACACAGTTCCCAGAAACCAGCTCCCCTCATTCACTAGAAGAGGATGAAGAAGAAAACAGACCGCGGTTAGGCAAGAGGCAGATTTCGGACTTCCACATAGCAACGGGTATTTTTGGCGAGTATAAAAAAATTATTTTTATTTAAGGATTTTTTGGCAATTTTTTTTTCTGGGTGGAACTCCACTTTAACCACTTCAATACCGGGCTTTTATACCACCTCCATACCGGGCCTATTCTGGCACTTCTCTCCTACATGTACAAATCATAATTTTTTTGCTAGAAAATTACACAGTATCCCCAAACATTATGTATGTTTTTTTTTTAGTTTTTGATATGGAGACTAGCAAAAAAAAAAACCCGAACTGGTTACCAAAGTACAAAAATTCTCATATGACAGAATTCTATTTTCAGACGAAAGCTGTACTGACTGAACTACGCACCTACATGGGTGAATGTTTGTCAAGATATTATACTAATTTCAATAAAAAAATTATTGCGCCAGAAAAATTGTACTGACTAAACGAAAATCAATTTTTTTTTTCCATGTTTGACCCTTAAGAAAATTTTGGACGACAGCTGTGTACTAACGATCAGATTATCGTACGAACGCGTCGAAAGCAGAATTTTTTGTATGCTATTCTGATTGTGTATACACGACTTTAGAGAGGAATCCTGTATAATACACATCCACTGTTATTCCACAAGACACACGCTACATTCCTAAAGCTTACTTTATCTAATTATAAGATGAGACAACTCTGCTAAGCATCTACATATACACAACAAAGGGGTATTGTTATGGATTCCCCTAAAAGCATTGTGTCGGTTTAACAGCCCAAAATCAGTGTAAACTCAACATTGTTTCGTAATTGGGCGCATTGTAAAGCAAACACTAATATGTCATAGACAAATCTAAAAAAAAAAAAAAATATATGGTATATATATATAAAAAAAAAAAAAAAATGCCACTGGATGTCTTGAAGGGAGTAAGAATGGCCACAGATATAAAAATAATTTCCTGAGCTAAATGTAATTGGTGAATCAGTATATCTTATACCTGTGAACGCCCTAAAGAGATAGTCTACCTTTCTGACCATGCTTTATGTTACACTCATATTTAGAGTTTATTGCAGGACTTGACAAAGCGCAGGTGCCAGGTCGCCATGGCGAGAAGAAGTTTGGCCCTGGTGCCTAGGCTGCCACTCAATTATTCTCCACACACCGCCCCCCCTCTGTTATGTATCCACTGGGTAGAGGGGAAGGAGGAGAGCGGACACACGGCGGACCTTATCGCCTTCTAATTGTTGACCCGGAAGTGATGTGTGATGTCACGTCAGAGTCCCTGGTAACGGTTTCCCCGGCCATCAAGGCTGGGGAAAAAAAAATGTAATGGCAGTGTAGTGTGCATTGCATTACACTCAGTGGAGCACAGAGGAGACATACATGGTCTTTTAACCACCTAACGCCTGCCGCATGTATATGTACGTCCACAGAATGGCACGTACAGGCAGATGGGCGTACATGTACGTCCCTGCCTTCTTGCGGGTCGGGGGTCCGATCTGGACCCCCCCCCCTCCGCTACATGCAGCGGGCGTCTTACTTCTGGGAGTGATCCGGGATGAGGGGGCGGCTGTTTGTTTTTGTCCGCCCCCTCGTGATCGCTCCCAGCGAATCCGCAGAGCCTCCGCTCTGCACTTCCTCTGCCTGTGTAATGTACACAGTGGCAGAGGAAGTGATGTCACCTCTCCTCTCGGTGGTATTTTCAATCCGACGAGAGGAGAGAAGACATCACAAGTAAGTCGCACCAACACTACACTGACACCACAAACATAGGCACATTAACCCCTTCCGATCACCCCCCAGCCCCCTGTCACAGTGTCACTGATTGCAGTGATCATATATTTACTGATCACTGCATTTAGTGTCAGTGTGAGAGTTAGTGTGACAGGCAGTTAGTGTTAGGTCCAGGGTAGCCCCGTACCCCCCCCAATAGAGGTTTAACCCCTTGATCACCACCCTAGTTAACCCTTTCACCCCCTATTGCCAGTGTCACTAAGCGATCGGTTTTAGTATTAGTGTCACTGTTGCCGCTAGGTAGCAAATTTTTTTTTTACATTACGATTTTTTTTTTACTAAAGACATGTGGCTGAATACATTTTGGCCTATATGTTTGACTAAAATTTATTTTATTCAATTCGCAGAGGCAATCAAATACCATCAAAAGAAAGCTCTATTTGCGGGAAGAAAAGGATGCAAATTTTGTTTGGGAGCCACGTCGGTCCGGGGCTTAAAGAGGGGTTCCACCCAAATTTGTAACTTCCGCTTGTTCCACTCCTCACCCCCTTACATGCCACATTTGGCATGTAATTTTTTTGGGTGGAGTGGGGGCTTCAGGAGTGGGACTTCCTGTCCCACTTCCTGCTTCCGCCGAGGGGTTGGTAAGGCGATTAGGCGTAATCGCCTTATTTCAGCCCCTCGCTGTAGGCGATCGCCTAGGACACTGACAGGTCCTAGGCAATCGCCTGTCCAATCAGCGGCGAGCCGCGCGCGCATGCGCAGTGCGGCTCGCGCATGCGCAGTTGGTTCCCGGCCGTGAAGCCGAAGGCTGTCACGGCTGGGTGCCCACAGTCGGGATGGAGACGCCGGCTGGGGAGGGTGGGTGAAAGAGGAGCGGAGCCCCGGTCGGCGCGTCGCTGGAACGCAGGAGCAGGTAAGTGAGTGTTTATTAAAAGCCAGCAGGTACACTTTTTGTAGCTGCTGACTTTTAATAAACACCATTTTTGGCTGGAACACCCCTTTAAGTGGTTAAAGAGAAAAAAATAAGTCCTTTATGTGATGGGCAAAATTATTAAAAAATTTTATTATAATAAAGTATAAGTTACACCCAAGCACATAAAAACCCCCTCAAAAAATTGAGGCCCCCCCACCCGAACAAATATGCACGTACCAATGCAGGGCAAAAAATGAAATCTCCCCCATGGGACATAGTTGGCAAAAAATTGACAGAGACAACCAATCAAAATTGTATCTGCTAAAGCAGACTAGCAAATTGGCTTCTTTAGGTTATTGTAAATTACCACTTAATGCCAGGCGACGTACCAGTACAACGCTCGACTAAGTCGTTATGCCGAATGATGCCTGCAGCTGCAGCCATCATCCCGATATATATTTTTTTAGCGCTGACAGAGCATTTTCTTAGAAAAACAATCCTAGCAGCAGTGCCCCAATGGAACTGCCTCCCCTTCTGCCACCTTCCCAGGGTCTCCCATCCCATCGTAGAACCCAGGATTGCCACCAGCTGACTATAGAACTGATCAGAGAATGGAACTGCTCCATCTCTATTGTCTAAGAAACTGGAAGCAATGAGTATTTTGTTACTTCTGGATTCACCGGTTGTAGACAAACCTTTAGGCCGCGTACACACGCTCGGTTTGGTCCGATGAAACTGCCCATAAGGCCAGTTTCATCGGTCCAAACCGAGCGTGTGTACTGCCCATCGGACCAAAGTTTTAAAACTTGCTTTAAAATGGGACCGATGGACCAAAACGATGGTTAGTACGCAAATGCATCGAACCAAAAACCCGCGCATGCTCAGAATCAAGTCGACGCATGCTTAGAAGCATTGAACTTCGTTTTTTCAGCACGTCGTTGTGTTCTACGTCACCGCGTTCTGACCCGATCGGATTTTGGACTGATTGTGTGTACGCACATTAGACCATCTGGCCACTTCAGCGGTGACCCGATGAAAACGGTCCGTCGGACTATTCTCATCGGGTTGGACCGATCGTGTGTACGCGGCCTTAGTGGTTTGTAAAAAATACATCTCGAGTCTAATAGAATCCCAAAGCCTCAGTAAAAAGGACCTGTCACTGTTTTTTGTTATAACAAGGGATATTTACATTCCTTAAAGCGGAGGTTCACCCTAAAATATACCCTCTCCCATGTGATCCAGCATACTGGCGTCAGCGCCAGTATGCTGTTTTTTTTTTTAAATCCCCCACTTACTGTGAAATCTTTAATCTTTATTTCTTATTTCTTTATTTCTTTATTTACCAAACAGTTGGGTATTATATTGTGTTTTTTTTCCCCCCAAAAAAAAAAGTTTAAAAGCTGCTACGCAAATACTGTGTAACATAAAAAACTGCAACACCCACTATTTTATTCTCTGTGGCCCCTGCTATACAAAGAAGTGTCTGGTCTTTCAAGCGGAGGTCCATCAGTTAAAAAAATAAAAATAAAATTAAAGTCAGCAGCTACAAACACTGTAGCTGCTGACTTTAATAAGCACACTTTCCTGTCCAGGTTGCCTGTGATGTCGGCCGCCCTCGGACCAGGTCCCGGCGCTGCCATCCTCACTAAGGGAAACCTTTCCTACTGTGCATGCACAAGTCGCGCAGCTCTTTGTGAATGGGCACACTGTCCTGTGTGTCCCAGAAGGCAGCACGCCTCCATTTCCGAGGAGGCAACGCGAGGAGGAGAACACAGAACCTCACCGCGGACGAGGAAGAGGCAGATTAGGACAATCTGCCCAGTAACAACCATTTCTGGCAAGTATAATATTTTAATTTGTTTTAGCCTTTTTGGCTATTTTTATTTTTTTAGGGCGGACCTCCATTTTAAGTGGTTAAGCTGGCCATAGATAGAGGAATCTTTTCCTTTTTTTTTTTGATCAGCCTATCAACACAAGTGAGGTGGATGGATGAATCCTCTCTCCTGTGCTATTGTATTCTGACAGCAGGGATTCCTCCACTGTCAGAATACACGAATCAGTGCTGCAGCCACTGATCAAATGAAAACTTTCCAACATCCTATTTTAGAAAAGTCAATCATTAGATCGACTTCTGTAGAAGGGAATGGCCATAGTTGGATTGAAATTCAGCTAAATTTCAATCCCCCTGTGGCTAGCTATAGGCAGAATAATTCATGTTACTAAATAAAGCTCTTACACTGCATATGATTTGAAATGCTGATTAGTATATAATGGTGAATGGTCAATTAATCAATTATCCAGGAATAATAATAAAAAAAAAAAAAATCTGTCCCTAGAAAGGGAATGTAGAGCTCAGACAGTCACATACCTTTCAAGGATGCATTCCTACAACTTGAGGATGTAGTTACTGATTTATGAATATCTTCAGATAAGATTCTTAATTTTCTGGTTCTTCCTTTTGTAGTGCAGCTCTGCAGAATAGAACATAAAAAACAATATAATTACACATAATACAATATGCAAATGAGAACTTCACATTCATAAAAAAAAAAGAAAAGAAGGAAAATAAATAATTATAAAGATAATTGCATAGCATTATGTTGTGTTATTAAAGGTTACCTCCCACCAACTTTATTTTTGGTGTGCAGAAAAGACTCGTTTTTTCTTCCTGTTCTGTCTGACAGCTATCACTTAGACAGGCGGTATGGGGGAATCTATGTCTTGGGGACACAGAGAGCCGTACAATCCTGACAGAAGTTGCAAACCATCCTTAGTGTACTAGGAATTTGTATTTTTATTGCTATCTGTGTCTCCATCGGGTGGAGGTTGGGGGAAGATTTCACCTTAAAGTGTTACTAAACCCACAACAGTAAAATCAGTGTGTATATGCAGTAAAGCATGCTTGTTATACTCACTGTGGAACCTAAGGAGTTATTTATTAACCACATTAGCCCTGGACCATATTGCTGCCCAACGATCAGAGCACTTTTTGTGATTCGGCACTGCGTCGCTTTAACTGACAATTGCGCGGTCGTGCAACGTGGCTTCCAAACAAAATTGGCGTCCTTTTTTTCCCACAAATAGAGCTTTCTTTTGGTGGTATTTGATCATCTCTGCGGTTTTTATTTTTTGCGCTATAAACAAAAATTGAGCGACTATTTTGAAAAAAATGCAATATTTTTTACTTTTTTCTGTAATTAATATCCCCCAAAAATATATAAAAAAATCTTTTTTTCCTCAGTTTAGGCCGATACGTATTCTTCTACATATTTTTCGTAAAATAAAAAATCGCAATTAGCGTTTATTGATTGGTTTGCGCATAAGTTATAGCGTTTGCAAAATAGGGGGTAGTTTTATGGCATTTTTATTATTATTTTTTTTTTTTTACTAGTAATGGCGGAGATCAGCGTTTTTTTTTTTTTTCAGAGATGATCAAATACCACCAAAAGAAAGCTCTATTTGTAGGGAAAAAAGGACCCCAATTTTGTTTGGGAGCCACGTCGTACGACCGCGCAATTGTCAGTTAAAGCGACGCAGTGCCGAATCACAAAAAGTGCTCTGGTCATTGGACAGCAATATGGTCCGGGGCTAAAGTGGTTAAAGGGGTGTTCCAGCCTGTTTTTATGTTTATTAAAAGTCAGCAGCTACAAAAAGTGTAGCTGCTGGCTTTTAATAAACATACACTTACCTGCTCCACGGTTCCAGCGATGCGCCAGCCAGGGCTCCGCTCCTCTCCCTCCCCCCCTCCCCAGCCGGCGTCTTCATGCCAAGTGTGAGCACCCGGCCGTATCAGCTTTCGGCTTCACGGCCGGGCACCCACTGCGCATGCGCGAACGGCACTGCCCATGCGCAAACAGCGCTGCGCCGTCAGATTAGACAGGCGATCGCCTGGGACCTGTGACGTGTCCCAGGCGATCACCTACAGGGAGGGGCTGCAGTAAGGCAATTAAGCTAATCACCTTACCAGCCCCCGGGCGGAAGGAGGAAGTGGGACAGGAAGTCCCACTCCTCCTGAAGCCCCCACTCCCCCCCCCCTAAAAAAAAATTGCATGCCAAATGTGGCATGTAAGGGAGCGAGGAGTGGGTTAAGATGAAGTTCCATTTTTGGGCTTTAATGAAGCTTCACAAATGCCCTGTGAGTGTATTGATTCTCTGTTTGTATTAAACGGCTCTATAGTACCCCTATTCAGCAGATCCCTAGCTCATTCGTACCCCTGTTCAGCAGATCCCCAGCTCATTGGTACCATTGTTCAGCAGATCCCCACTAAGTAATAACCCCCAGCTTTGCTGATGGCCTAGTCAATAGTAACCCCCAGCTATGCTGATCCCCACTCAGTAATAACCCCCAGCTCTGCTGTTCCTCCAATTTGCTGATCCTCCTACCTCTCTCTCTGGTCCCTTCTCACCTCCCGCTATATTGATCCCACGCTGCACACGTGACATTGCTAGTTTCTCCTGAACTGGTCTGCCAGCTCTGCTGACCCCCCCACTCCGTCCTCTCCACATTACACACCAGATATGACGTCTGCACCAGACACTTCTAGAATATATACACATGAACCGGAAGTGATCGCTGATGATGTCTTTCCAGTTCACTTTTTGGTTTCCCAGCACACCCTGTAATATCTCATACCTGAAATACCTCCAAAGCAAAGCTAGCTCTGAATAAAAGCCCCTCAAAAGCTGCAGTTGCTGTAGGGGAGAGTTGTCATAGACTTCTATAGAGGCTTCAGAGATGCTCTGAAGCAACAAGAAAAAGACATGGGGTATAATTTTTGAAGCAAAGCAAAAGCAACGTGTGAACAGGACTGTAAGCTTACCATTTTATTTAGTGACAGGAGCTTTAATTGGCCTTCAGAGTGCTTTAAAAAAAGTTAGTCCAATGCCACATTTTGAAGTGTAATCGAGCCCTAAAACGATCAAGAAATTAGAAATTTGTACCTCAAGACATTGTCAAAAAAGACAATCACTTCACCAAGGTGAGATCCCTGAATTAAAGGGGTTGTAAAGGTTTGTTTTTTATTTTCTAAATAGGTTCCTTTTAGCTAGTGCATTTTTGGTTCACTTACCTTTTCCTTCAATTTCACTTCTAAATGTTTTTTTTCTTTGTTTTCTTTGTCTGAATTTGTCGCTTCCTGTTCCTCCCTTAGTAAGGTGTTCAGTAAGCTGTTCTAAATCACTTTCCACCGCTCGGATGATGGTGGAAAGCTTCCTGAGAAGGAACAGGAAGTGAGAAATTCAAATAAAGGAAAAAAACATTTAGAAGGGAAATCGAAGGAAAAGGTAAGTGACCCAACAATGCACTAGCTTAAAGGAACCTATTTAGAAAATAAGACGAACCTTTACAACCCCTTTAGCTACAACCACAAATCTGAGAAGAGTGTAAAATTGGCTCCTAAGTCTAACAGAAAACCCAGAATTCAATCCCACAAATCCAGCATGACAGGGTAGGTGCATGGAAGACACCCTAACAAGGACAGGGAAGAAAGCGTGACATGTAGGCATGTGCAAAAGTGAAAAATTCGTTTCGTTTCGTTTCGTTTCAATTCGTCATTTAATAAATTTCGTTAAGTTAGGTTCGTTACATGTGTTGAATCCGTTTTCGGAATTCGTTCGTTTTCGACCGAATTTCGAAAAATACAGTCGAAATCGAAAATATTTCGACCGTTTTTCGAATTCGTTCGTTTTCGACCGAATTTCGAAAAAAATCGGTCGAAATCGAAAATATTTCAACCAGATTAGAAAACAAATAGTCTCTTTTCTAATAGAATTTTTTTCGAATTAAATTCGAATTTTTTTTTTTTTTTTTTTTTTTTTTTTTTTTCGAATTCCGATCGAATTTAGTCCGCGGGTATTCGATTCGGAATTCGAAAAAAAATTCGATTTCGACTTTTTTTTTTTTTTTTTTTCGAAATTCGGTCGAAAATGAACGAATTCGGAAAACGGTCGAAATTTTTCGTTATTATAGCAATTCGGAAATTCGTATGCATCCGAATGTCCGAATAATGGAAAATTCGTCCGAATTTCGATTCGGAACGAAACGAAATGCACATGCCTAGTGACATGTTGGGTATCAATTTACTCGGTGTAACATTATTTTTCACAATATAAAAAAATGGGATAACGTTACTGGTGTCTTATTCTTTTAATCGCTTGCCGACCAGCCGCCACAGTTTTACGACGGCAGGTCGGCTTGGCTGCGCGAGATCACGTAATATTACGTCATCTCGCGAATCAGCCAATAGGGGCGCGTGCGCGTGGCCCCCCCTCTCCTCTGGTCCTAACGCGTGTGCCCGGCGTATGTGTAAACACACAGCTCCCGGTCCTGTCAGGGGGAGAAATGCCTGATCGTCTGTTCATACATTGTATGAACAGCGATCAGTCATTTCCCCAAGTCAGTCCCACCCCCCCTTCAGTTAGAACACACCCAGGGAACATTCTTAACCCCTTCATCACCCCCTAGTGTTAACCCCTTCCCTGCCAGTGGCATTTTTATAGCAATCAATGCTTTTTTATAGCACTGATCGCTATAAAAATGCCAAAACTGTGTCAAAAGTGTCCGAAGTGTCCACCATAATGTCGCAGTACCGATAAAAATCACTGATCGCCACCATTACTAGTAAAAAATATTAATAAAAATGCCATAAAACTATCCCCTATTTTGTAAACACTATAACTTTTGCGCAAACCAATCAATAAATGCTTATTGCGATTTTTTTTACGAAAAATATGTAGAAGAATAAGGGCTCTTTCACACGTCCGTTCCGTTCGTCCGTTTTTTGGACGTCCGGTAACGGACCTCAATGCTTCCCTATGGGAGCGGATCCGTTAGCGGATGATGCATCCGCTAACGTCCGCCAGATCCGCATCCGTTTTTTCGGATGGAAGAATGTCCTATTTTTCTTCCGTCCGGCCGAACGGATCGGATGCAAACAGACAGACGGTCCGTTTCCATCCGATTCCCCATAGGGGATAGTGGAGGAGAGACAGGGCGGTCCCTGCACAGTGTGCGGGGACCGCCCTGTCCGCCCGACAGCTCAGCGGAGACCCTCCGCTGAGCCGACGGACACACGGAGCGGACCGAAAAACGGTCTGCACGTGTGAAAGGACCCTTTGTTTCAGCCTAAACTGAGGAATAAACATATATATTTTTGGGGGATATTTATTATAGCAAAAATATTATTATTTTTTAAAAATTGTCGTTCTATTTTTGTTTATAGCGCAAAAACTAAAAACCGCAGAGGCGATCAAATACCATCAAAAGAAAGCTCTATTTGTGGGAGAAAACGGATGTCAATTTTGTTTGGGAGCCACGTCGCACAACCGCGCAATTGTCAGTTAAATTGACGCAGTGCCGAATCACAATAAGTGGCCCGGTCGTTGACCAGCAATATGGTCCGGGGCTGAAGTGGTTAATTAAAAAAAAAGGGTATTTTTTCCCCAAAAAGTGCGCTTGCAAGACCGCTGTGCAAATACAGTGTGACAGAAAGTATTGCAATGACCACCATTTTATTCTCTATGGTGTTAGAAAAAAATATATATAATGTTTGGGGGTTCAAATTAGAGGGAAGGAGATGGCAGTAAAAACAGACAGGGGAAGCTCTATTAGCATTGCTGGTTGTCTTGTCATACCAACGGCCAGCACAAGATGGCGCCAGATTACAGAAGGAACCAGAGGCCTGCAGAAGGGCGCAAAGCCACGGCCTCAATTACCAGCCGGCGGTGGAAGTGGGGGCGCCCGGAGACGCAGGATACCCCAGCTGTGCCGCGCCAGGTCGCTAATTCTAGTAGCAATTGCGACCTGGCGCCTGGGTTTCGTCAAACCCTGAATTAAAAAGGTATATTTTTGAAAACATTCTTACTTTAAAACGTTTCTTCACACCTGCCTAAAGCTCCATGCACACCAGCATTTATTTTGAGCTAGCTTTTTGTAGTAGCAGTTTATTGGCATTTTTGCAGTAAAAAAAAAAAAAGCTACCGTGTTTCCCCGAAAAGAAGCCCGGGTCTTATATTAATTTTGGCAACAAAAGACACAGTAGGGCTTATTTCCGGGGTAGGTCTTACCATGTAATGTGTGGTCTTCTCTCCCCCTCTCCCTCCCTACCTGTCAGGAATCCCCAGTGTAAAAATGCTTGTAAAATCCTATAATCCACTCTATTACAGTATTAGATAATGTACAATGTGTGTGTCTTTGTAATATAATTGCGCCAAATACATTTGTTATAGCTCCGCTCTGCGCTTCTGTTACCCGCCGGAGCTCTCTTCCCTGCATTTATATTACAGAAACACACACATTGTACATCATATACTTCTGTAATAGAGTGGATTATAGGATTTTACAAGCATTTTTAACTAGGGCTTATTTTCGGGGTAGGGCTTGAAAATAACGCTAGGTCTTATTTTTGGGGAAACAGGGTATTATTAGCATTTCAGAGCATTTATCAGCATTTATGCTAGAAAAACACTCAGGAAACTCTACAAAAACATATTTTTTTTCTCATCCTAGACGCTAAAGCTCAAAAAATGCTAAAAGCCTAAAGTAGTGTGCATGGACACACAGGATAATACTATTTCGCTTCTATGAGCCCCTTCAGCACTGGAGGAACTCCCAGATACATCAACATGGATGTCACACCACTTCCTCAAACTCAATCTTTCTAAAACGAACCTCATACTTTTTCCTCCAGCCCATGCCCCTCCCCCTGACTTCTCCATCAAGGTCAGTAATACAACCATCAGTCCCTCCCCTCATGCCAAGCTCCTAGGTGTAATCTTGGACTCTGACCCGTCCTTTCAGCCCAAAATGCAATCATTGTCCAAATAATCCAGACTTCACCTCCGAAACATCTCTAAAATATGCCCCTTTCTAACTACTAAGCAACTTATTCACTCCCTCGTTATCTCTCGCCTTGACTATTGTAACTCCCTCCTGATTGGCCTACCTCTCCGCAAGCTATCCACTCTTCAGTCTACCATGAATGCCGCTGCCAGACTCATCCACCTTACCGACCGTTCAATGTCCGCCACTCCTCTCTCTGCCAATCCCTCCACTGGCTTCCCATTGCCCAACTAAATTCAAAACACTTAAGCCCTGTACACACGATCGGTGTGTGGGCCCCATCGATTTGTTTTCCATCGGTGAAAGAAAATAGAACGTGTTATAACATTTTCGTATGGATAAAATACAGATAGAAAAAACTAGGGCTGCAACCAAAGATTATTTTCATAATCGATTAGTTGGCCGATTATTGCTTAGATTAATCGGATAATAGCCTTAACCACTTAAGGACCGCCCCATGTACATTTACGTCGGCACAATGGCACCGACAGGCACATCAACGTATATATACGTTGGTGCCTTGAGGTGGGTCGGGGGTCCGATCGGGACTCCCTCCGGTACATGCGGCGGTCCGCGCGGCTGTAGGAGCGATCCGGGATGAGGGGGCGGCTATTCGTTTTTGTCCGCCCCCTCACGATCGCTCCCAGCCAATGCGCGCGCTCCCCCGCCCTGTCACTTCGTCCTCCTGTGTAAACACAGGAAGGAGGAAGCGATGTGATCTCTCCCTCGGCGGGTTTTTCAACCACCGCTGAGGAGAGATCACAACACAAGTAAGTCCTGCACTAACACTACACTGACACACACTACATATAGGCAGATTTAACCCCCCTGATCGCCCCCCCTCCCCCTGTCACAGTGTCACTGAATGCAGTAATCATACATGTACGATTACTGTATTTAGTGTCAGTGTGACAGTCAGTTAGTGTTAGGTCCTGGGTCGCCCCCGTACCCCCCCTAATAAAGTTTTAACCCCTTGATCACCGCCCTAGTTAACCCCTTTTACTCCCTATTGCCAGTGTCACTAAGCGATCATTTTTCTGATCGCTGTATTAGTGTCGCTGTTCCCGCTAGGTAGCTAAATTTTTTTTTATTGCGATTTTTTTTTACTAAAGACATGTGGCTAAATAAATTTTGGCCTAAATGTTTGACTAAAATTTAGTTTGATTTTTCTTATAACAAAAAGTAAAAAATATTGATTTTTTTTCAAAAATGTCGCTCTATTTTTGTATATAGCGCAAAAAATAAAAATCGCAGAGGCGATCAAATACCAGTAAAAGAAAGCTCTATTTGTGGGAAGAAAAGGACGCGAATTTTGTTTGGGAGCCACGTCGCAGGACCGCGCAATTGTCTGTTAAAGCGACGCAGTGCCGAATCGCAAAAACCCCTTGGGTCATTTGGCAGCATATTGGTCCGGGTCTTAAGTGGTTAAGGACCCCTTCACGCCAATATACGTTGGCAGAATGGCACGACTGGGCACAATCACGTACCCGTATGTGATTCCTTAAGCCCAGCCATGGGCTGCAATTGTCAATTTTACAGTAAACAATGCATTGGTCTTAAGTGGTTAAAAAAAAAAAATTGCTTTTGTTGTTGGACAGATTACAAAACACAAATTGCCGCAAAAACACATTACATGCTTTTCTGCAGCTTCTCCATTGAAGTATATTGAACCAAAAAAAAAAAATAGCACAGTTTTGTGTCCTCGCCCTTTCCAAATACGCAGCAGCTGAAAAAGAATCATGGATGTGAACATGTCCCATAGGAAAACATGTAAATGAACTGTAGTGTGTTTCTGCAAAAAGCACCAAAAAACAGAAATGTGAACCCGGCCTGAGATGTTTAGTAACATAATTGAGTTAAAAAAAAAAAAAGTACAAAAAGAGCAAATAATCGCTACTGTAAGGGGTTAATTTTTTTACTGTGGGATAGTGAAAGTAATATTTACAGTAGCGATTTGCTTTTTTGTACTATAAAGGGGTAATTTTAGTTTTTAACCCCATTACGTTACTGGCCGATTATTCGATTATGAAAATTGTAATCGATTAATTTCATAAATCGATTAGTCGTTTAGACCCTAGAAAAAGAACGATCGTCTGTGTGGAACTCCATTGGAGAAAAATCCACCCATGCTCAGAATCAAGTCGACGCATGCTCAGAAGCATTGAACTTAATTTTTCTCAGTACGTCGTCGTGTTTTACGTCACCGCGTTGGACAGGGTCGGATTTTTGACTGATGGTGTACACACGATCCGATTATCGGACGAATGATCGTCCGTTTTTTTTTTTTTTTTTTTGTATGCTAATCTCACGTCGAATCTGATGAGTTTACTAAAGTCACAAAAATTCTCGTACGGCAGAATAAAAAAAATCGGAAGTGATGTCATGTGTTGTAATGCATTTGTATTGCATTTTCGAGCGACAGCTGTACTGATTAAACAAAAATCGTACGATCTGGCATCGTACGAAAAAAAAAAAAATTACGTGCATGTCTGATGGAATAAAATCGGATGAACTGTCCTGATCGGCTCTTGGAAGCACTGTACTAACGTTCCGATTATCGTACGATCGTTTCGAAAGCGGCATTTTTCGTACGATTTTCAGATCGTGTGTACGGGCTTTAAGCAAGACTGATGAAAGTCAGCTTCATCGGATATCCGAAGAAAAAATCCATCGGATCAGATTCCATCAGATACCTGATAGTGTGTACAGGGCATAAGGCTACTTTCACACTGAGGCACTTTACAGGCGATATATCGCTAAAATAGTGCCTACAAAGCGAATGTAAAGTGCCTCTTCTCTTACTCCAGGGCTTTCACAGTGGAGCAGTGCGCTTGCGGGACATTAAAAAAAGTCCTGCAAGCAGCATCTTTCGGGCGGTGTATACACTGCTCTTCCACCGCTCCTGCCCATTGAAATCAATGGGCAGCGCTGTCGAAGCACCTGCAAAGCGATTCGGCAGCGGCGCTTTTAGCTCTTTATTTGGCCGCTAGCAGGGGTTAAAAGGGGTTATTACAGCATTAAAGCACCGCTAGCCGCTAAGGCCCCCCTCCTGGCCCCAGTGTGAAAGTGTCCCAACAATAACATACAAAGCCATTCACAATTCTGCCCCGAGCTACAAAACCAAACTTATCTCCAAATATCATCCAAACCGTCCCCTGCGCTCCTCCCAAGGCCTTCTGCTCTCTAGCTCCATTGTCTCCTCCTCCTATGCTCATCTCCAGAGCCTCTCCCATCCTCTGGAACTCACTACCTCACTCTGTCCACTTTTAGGCGATCCCTGAAAACTCATCTCTTCAGGGAGGCCTATACTGCCTTCCGCTAACAACCAAATCTTCTACTTCCTTCATCAGTTCATCCCTCACAGTCCCTACCTTTTGTTTCACCAGCCCCTCTCTCTTATGCCTTGTTTCCACTGCACGGGTCGGGTCAGTAATTTTGGAGCGGTTCGGATGGGGCCGGTCTAATCGCGTGAGCGTTTCCACTGCAAATCGGACCGTAAGGGACCATTCAGGTTTTAGAAAAAATTCCTAGCGCATCCACCAATCAGTGAGATGCATTTGTAGGTCCGCCCTAACCGAACCGTTCCACTCTCTCTGGTCCCTCATCTGAAGCAGGACCCTTGCTGGTGCGGTACGGTTCGGTTTTACGGTACGCTTTCATAATGGAAACACCCAAAATAGCGTACCATACCGAACCGTACCGAACCGATCCGCTCAGTGGAAACGAGGCATTAGATTGTAAGCTCACAGGAACAGGGCCCTTCTAACCCTCTTGTATTCAATAGGGTTGTCCTGATAACACTTTTTCAGAACCGAGTACAAGTACTGATACTTTTTTTCCCCATGTACTCGCCAATACCGAATACCGATACTTTTTTTCATGTACGCGCCGATACCGAATACCGATACTTTTTCCCCCGTGTACTCGCCGATACCGAATACCGATACTTTTTTTCATGTACTCGCCGATACCGAATACCGATACTTTTTTTTAAATGTCATGTGACAGTTTTCAAACCACAATACAGACTAAGGATATTTTCTTTAGAATTATGAAGAACTCTAACTCAAGAATAAAAATGAGGAAAAAATTGTTATTTGCTTGTCATGCAGTAGTAAAAAACTCAAAGAATTTTCACAGAACATGTTGCTAAATACAAAAAAAGTATCGGCAGAAGCATCGGGAGCATTTGTGCGAGTACAAGTACTCCCGCAAATACTCGGTATCGGTCCCGATAGGATACTAGTATCGGTATCGGGACAACCCTAGTATTCAATTGTACTGTTGGTGTCATGTCTCCCTACATTGTAAAGTGCTGCGCAAACTGTTGGCACTATATAAATCCTGAAGAATAATAATATGTATGGTGGCCCCTTTGCGTCACCCCCCCCCCCCCCAGCACTGAAGGGACAACTAGTACCAGATATACTATATGTATGTATAGACATTACAATGGGGGCCCCTGCACCCCTCCAGCACTGGAGGAACTACTACTACCAGATATACTGTATGTACATGTCTAAACATTGCCATGGGGGGCCCCTGCACCCCTCCAGCACTGGAGGAACTCCCAGTACCAGATATACTGTATGTGTATGTCTAATTATTGCCATGGCGGGTCCCTGCACCCCTCCAGCACTGGAGGAACTACTACTACCAGATATAATGTATGTCTAAACATTGCCATGGGGGGCCCCTGCACCCCTCCAGCACTGGAGGAACTCCCAGTACCAGATATACTGTATGTGTATGTCTAATTATTGCCATGGCGGGTCCCTGCACCCCTCCAACACTGGAGGAACTACTACTACCAGATATAATGTATGTCTAAACATTGCCATGGGGGGCCCCTGCACCCCTCCAGCACTGGAGGAACTCCCAGTACCAGATATACTGTATGTGTATGTCTAATTATTGCCATGGCGGGTCCCTGCACCCCTCCAGCACTGGAGGAACTACTACTACCAGATATAATGTATGTCTAAACATTGCCATGGCGGGTCCCTGCACCCCTCCAGCACTGGAGGGACTACTACTATCAGATATACTATGCGTGTAAACATTGCCATGGTGGGTCTCTGCACCCCTCCAGCACTTGAGGAACTACTGGTATCAGATATACTATATGTGTATGTCTAAACATTGCCATGGGGGGCCCTGCACCCCTCCAGCACTGAAGGAACTACAGTACTGCTACCAGATATACTTTGTGTGTAAACATTGACATGGGGGGCCCTGCACCCCTTCAACACTGAAGGAACTACTACTACCAGATATACTCTGTGTGTAAACCTTGCCATGGGGGGGGCTGCGCCTCTCCAGCACTGGAGGAACTACTGGTACCAAATATACTGTATGTGTATGTATAAACATTGCCATGGGGGGGCCTGCACCCCTCCAGCACTGAAGGAACTACTACTACCATATATACTATGTGTGTAAACATTGCCATGGGGGGCCTGCACCCCTCCAGCACTGAAGGAACTACTACTACCAGTTATACTGTATGTGTATGTATAAACATTGCCATGGGGGGGGCCTGCGCCTCTCCAGCACTGGAGGAACTACTACTACCAGATATACTATGTGTGTAAACATTGCCATGGGGGGCCCTGCACCCCTCCAGCACTGGAGGAACTACTACTACCAGATATACTATGTGTGTAAACATTGCCATGGCGGGTCCCTGCACCCCTCCAGCACTGGAGGAACTACTACTACCAGATATACTATGTGTGTAAACGTTGCCATGGGGGGTCCTGCACCCCTCCAGCACTGGAGGAACTACTAGTACCAGATATATTGTATGTGTATGTATAAACATTGCCATGGGGGGCCCTGCACCCCTCCAGCACTGGAGGAACTACTACTACCAGATATACTATGTGTGTAATCATTGCCATGGCGGGTCCCTGCACCCCTCCAGCACTGGAGGAACTACTACTACCAGATATACTATGTGTGTAAACATTGCCATGGGGGGTCCTGCACCCCTCCAGCACTGGAGGAACTACTAGTACCAGATATATTGTATGTGTATGTATAAACATTGCCATGGGGGGCCCTGCACCCCTCCAGCACTGGAGGAACCCCCAGTAGAAAATATATAGATATGTATGGATGGTATATAGCAGAATATGTATAGACATGACCCCCTCTAGCAGTCAGGGCACTACTACTCCCAGCATGCACACACTCCTCCAGGCTCCAGTCCGTGTACTCAGATGACCCCAGCTGACTGAGCCGCCTGCGGCCCTCCCGCACTACAAGTCCCAGCATGCACCGCAGACCCCCCCTCATTTCCCCCCGCTGTGTACAGACCCCCGTAGGCATACCTCGAGGCGGCGTGTCCTGGCCCCCTCCCCCCGCCGGTGTTCCCCTCACCTATAGAGAGCCCGGCCCGGTGTGCGCGGCCTCCATACTTGTTCCCGGCTGCTGCATTGTGGGAGTCTGACCTCACTACCCGCCGACATGGGAGCCGTCACCGACGGTAAGTCAAGGCCCTGCTCCTCCCCGTAGCGGCCCCCCCGCCCAGGAGACCACACAGCGGTCACCGCACAGGCCGCATAGCAGCCTCAGGCTGGAGTTAGCGCTGCGTCGGGGTCGGAACGCTGAGTCCGGCGCGGCCTAGACTCTACACCCCAGCTATAGGGAAGAAGGGAACCCGGGAATACAGGCCTCAGTTTCCCCCCGTCTCCATATTATTATGTGTGTGAACTTCTAGTGTAAGAAAAGCCGGATATGTGTGTCCGGGCTCCTCTCCACCATGAGGACGGGGATAAGAATGTCGGGAGAGGGGAGCAGGCCATGGGCCCCCGTGTGTCCTCCATGGACTCTGGTTAGAAGACCACTGAGGCCTAGTGGAGCCGGGGTGTCTATTATTCATTATGAGGACTGGGGTGTGCAAACAGACACAACTTTTATTTTAGTTTTTGGTGAAGAGGGAATCTGTGTCCCTACTGGGAAGATTCACAGTCTATGTGCCCTGGTGACCACCGCCTTTACCATTACAGCCTCAAACAGAAGCCCTCGCCACCCCTCTGAAAAGTGATATATGGCTTTTTTTAACCCCGAAAAGGCCAAACCAGTGCTTCGCAACCTCATGCATTTTTTAAATTGCAGGGCGGTTTTGGCGCAGCCTCATTCACTTGAATGGGTGGCAATCGGAGGCGGTACTACCCACTAAACGCATCGCTCACACTGCCGCAACCTAAAAGTCACGCCTTTGCAACTTAAGTATGACTTGATGTGACTTTGAAGCAACTTTCAGGGAATGCCTGGGTAATATTCCTGTAATGTTGGATCCAAAACACATCAATATAGATGAGGATCTGACTTGGAGGCGACTTGCATTAACCATTTCCCGCCCAGCCTATAGCAGAAGGACGGTCGGGGTTCTGTCAGATTTGTGAACCCATCAGATCAGTGAATGGAAGTGATGCTCCATCAGCTGCGCATGCGGTTTACGGGCTCGCTAATTTGACAGAACAGCGGCATCGGACATCTTGCTACACCTAGCTAGGGCTTGAATTTCTGAGTAATTTTAGCAATATAGTGAGTGTAAATAAATAAATATAGTATATTGACATCTGTGATGCTGTTTGGATGTTTACTTTTAAAAGGCTAAAGGTTTAGCGCTGAACATTGCGGGGTGTACCAACATGGCCTCTGCCACCTTCTTACAGTGCGGGGTGTACCAACATGGCCTCTGCCAACTTCTTACAGTGCAGGGTGTACCAACATGGCCTCTGCCACCTTCTTACAGTGCGGGGTGTACCAACATGGCCTCTGCCACCTTCTTACAGTGCGGGGTGTACCAACATGGCCTCTGCCACCTTCTTACAGTGCGGGGTGTACCAACATGGCCTCTGCCACCTTCTTACAGTGCGGGGTGTACCAACATGGCCTCTGCCACCTTCTTACAGTGCGGGGTGTACCAACATGGCTTCTGCCACCTTCTTACAGTGCGGGGTGTACCAACATGGCCTCTGCCACCTTCTTACAGTGCGGTGTATACCAACATGGCCTCTGCCACCTTCTTACAGTGCGGTGTGTACCAATATGGCCTCTGCCACCTTCTTACAGTACGGGGTGTACCAATATGGCCTCTGCCACCTTACTGCTGGCGTCCAGCTTCTTTTAAAATGTACCATCCAAACAGTATCACAGATGTCAACATGCTATTTTTATTAATATACGCTCACTTTATTGCTAAAACTACTCTGAGATTCAAGACGTAGCTGGGTGTAGTAAGATGTCCGCTGCCGCCTTCTTCTGACTGTAGATGTTCTGTCAGATTAGCAAACCTGGTAGTGGGGGAATGCATGCGCAGCTGACGGAACGTCACTTCCATTCGCTAATCTGAACACCGGGCGGGGCTTTCCTTCAAAACGGGCCACTCATGCACGCCCCTGCGGTTACACGGCGCAGCGATCGATGGTGCGGTGCGTCCCTCGGGCACACCACATAGCTGATCACTGTTAGGGCTGGGTTCACACTGGTACGACACAACAGTCGTACTACTTTGGATCTGACTTTGCCCTGCGACTTGAAGTCAGAGAAGCGTCCGACTTCAATGAATGGGGGTCCGACTTGGATCCCCGCCAATACCAGGCACTCTGTTTAGTATGAATCATGAGGGGAAATTCTTGGAGTTCCCCCCTCAAGATCATCAGAGCACAAGTCGCATGCCAAAATCGTAGCATGCAACACGGCGTTCTGACTTTGATCCAACTTCAATGATATTCAATGGGCTAAAGTAGGATCAAAGTCGGACCAAAGTAGTACAGGGAGCTCTTTCAAAGTCGGACCGACTTGTGTCAGATCAGTTAAGACGGCTCTCATAGGGAAACATTGCAATTGTCATTCAAAATGTGCCAGCGCTGAAAATTGGCCTTGGCAGGAAGGTGGTGAAGGTGTTGGGTATTAAAGTGGTTAAATCTATGGGCAGAAGTCTGATAGCAGTCACCTTGAAGTAGTACAGGAACCTTTTGTAA
The DNA here is from genome assembly GCA_029574335.1 of Rana kukunoris. Taxonomy (NCBI): domain Eukaryota; kingdom Metazoa; phylum Chordata; class Amphibia; order Anura; family Ranidae; genus Rana; species Rana kukunoris. Next base: position 27,831,627 of record CM056055.1, on the reverse strand, counting down.
AGTTGGAGCGACTTCAGTAGTGCTGATTAAGACAGCTCTCATTGACTAGCATGGGATTTCACATGTCATGCGACTTGGGGTCTCACAAGTCGCAACAATGTGAACCGAGCCTTAGGCCTCATGCACACTGGGGCTTTTCTAAACGCTGGCAGAAGAAAAGCAACTTAAAAAATGCACCTAGCCCACTAGACTCGGAAGTGTCAGATCACATACTAGACGTGATCTAGCGCAGAGCGGCTGCCCTGACGCAGTATATAGGCGGTCGTTAACTGGTTACAGTAATGCAGTGACATATCACAAAAAGGGGCCTGGTCGTGAAGGGGGGGGTTAATCGTCTGGTGCTGAAGTGGTTAATGAGCATAATTTACACCAGAGCTTGATAAAATTGCGTTGAATCCAGGAGCCAGTTTGGTGCTGTTTTTTTTTTTCTAATATGAATGGGCTGAAATTGCATTGGATCGCACAAAAAAGGAGTGCATGTAATACTTTTCAAAAACGCACTGCACCAAATCGCATGATACTGTGGCGCCATGTGATCCGGTGCAGGCAATCTGCGTTTGGGGTGTTAGTATATTACTAATTAGACATGCACCGATATATATCGGCCGATAAAAATTATCGTTTTACCGGTAGACAAAAGGTGCCACCAAAAATAATAAAGCTGCCAGTGGGAGGGATTAATCAAAACCAGGAGCAGACAAAAGTTGGAGAGGCTTTGAAAATGAAAACTGGAAGCTGATAGGTTGCCAAGCACAGCTGCTTAAGTTTTGATAACATTTCCCCTTCCACAATGTGTTTTATTTCATTGCTTGATTGTATCACATATTTATTTACAGTACAGGATGAATGAAGGAAGTCCGTGTGATGACAGCAGCATCAAGTCTGTACATTGTTGCCAATCTTCAGTTACAATGTCTACAGATTGTTACTGCTCAGCACATCCTCCACCTGCAGACAGCACAATACAAAGTAGCAATCACTCCATAGGAGGAGCAGACTCCAAAGGACACTGAGATTACATCCCCAGTACAGGAGCCCTGCTGTGTAATCGGAGGACCAACCTCACCTCCTTGGATCAGCTTTGTAGTCCCCTCCACCCCCAGTGAGCCCCTCTACAACCCCTCTACACCGAACAGCCACTGCCAGAGCACGGTCCACTGCCTATAATAGGGGACTGTCTCCCCCTTGTATTCCACCCCCCCCCCCCCCCTTCTCGGTCTACTGCCATCCACATCTCCATCCTCATTCTCTGCCGTGTATTGGCCACCCTGAAGACCTCCACATTACTACACCCAGCCTCAACTTGCTCTTAGGAGTCCCCCTTCACAGCTCACTCTCTCCTCTCCCATCCATGCATGGTGAGGGGGAACTGTCACAGCTGGCTCTAGGCTACGTGAGAGAGACACTCTGAGCCCTGCAGACAGCAGATCTGCTTGGAAGCCACAGTGGGGGGGGGGGCGTACTCCAGGAGTGTGATCACGAGTGAATGGGCTGACAAAAGCCCAGGCGCCAGGATGAAGTTTCTAGTCGCCATGGCGACTTGGATTTGTTGAGCCCTTATTTACATGCATGTGTGCATTAATTTAATCTAGTGACTAGAATAAATAAATATTCTAGTCAATAGAATGACTTTAAACTCCTACACTTTTAAATGCCATATGCCTGTAATTGCGCATAAACACAATCAAATATGTAAGATGAAAGGCATTTTTTCTGGCAGCATATTTGGAGCATACCCATAATTAGGGTTGTACCGATACCAGTATCGGTATCGGGACCGATACAGAGTATTTGCGGGAGTACTTGTACTCCCGCAAATACCCCTAATACCCAAATAGAATACTTTCCCGCCCCCCGCCGCCGTATATGCAGAGCCGACCCCTCCGCCGTATATACAAAGCCGCCGCGAACATTATAGGCACCTTTAGTTTGAATAGCTGTTTTTCCCGCGGCGCGTGTATAGACACTCCCCCTTGCTCGGGATCGGACGGATCTGTCCAATCCCAAGCAAGAGGGAGTGTCCTTTACATGGCGCGCGGCAGAGAAAACAGCTATTAAAACTAAAGGTGCCTATAATGTTCGCGGCAGCTGCGGCTTTGTACATACGGCGGCGTCATCATCATCAGGTACGGGGGAGATGGCTGCATCTATGGGGGGGAGATGGCTGCATCTATGGGGGGGGGGACATGGCTGCGTATATGGGGAACATGGCTGCAATATGTGGGGGACATGGCTGCAATATGTGGGGGACATGGCTGCAATATGTGGGAGACATGGCTGCATTTGGGGACACATTTAAAAAAAGTATCGGTATTCGGTATCGGCGACTACTTGAAAAAAAGTATCGGTACTTGTACTCGTTCCTAAAAAAGTGGTATCGGGACAACCCTACCCATAATACATAAGGCCTAAGTTCACCTTTTCTGAAAAAAATGAAAAGGCATCGTACATCCTCCCCACCCCTTCCCAGATGTACTTCTCTCTATGGCCGATGAGCTGTCACTACCCTGGTCCAGCAGTCTGGGAATTTGAAATGCCAGCTCTTCTCTGCGCTGCACTTCCAGGATGGATCAGAGCAATTTTGATTTATCCGCACCAATACAGAAAATTCCTCTGATCCGTCCTGAAAGCCCTGCATAAAGAAGGCAAAGAAGAGATTGGATTTTAAATTCCCAGGCTGCTAACCAGCGGCTAGGTGTGGTCGCCAGACGCCAGCCCCATTCACTATAATGAGCAGCCGGTGGCTGCAGCTGGCTGTGCAGACAGCAGTGAAAAGCTACGGCTGCCGGTGGACACACCTAGTGACTGAGAGCCAAAGCATTAATCCGAAGATATCTGACTCTACTATTCGCACCGGACAAATCGCTGGTGTGAATGTAGCCCAATACAAGATTAAATATTTACTTCTGACAAACATAACATTTTATACATTTATCTTTGTATAGATGAAGTTATTCGTAAACGTCTTTTAATTGATGGGGATGGCGCTGGTGATGACCGAAGAATCAACCTGTTGGTGAAAAGTTTTATAAAATGGTGTAACTCTGGATCTCAGGAGGATGGGTAAGGATGTAAAACATATTAATGAAAGCCTTTCCAATATATGATTTGGAATTTAAGATCTCTTCAGTTTTTAGGAAGTTATTATAAAAGTGATTTTATATAATCCTTCCTTTTGAGTAGCAAACAAAAAACATAACCTCTAGGCCTTATAACAAACTGGCATAGGAGAAAAAATATTATCTCGCTTAGAGCTGCGCGAATAATCGTTAATAAATCGTGATTTATGTAACGAGTGCAAAGCCATTCTCTGCTCAGAGCTGTAAAAAAAAAAAAAAACGGCTGCTGTTCTGTCAAAACAACCAACTCGTCCCACGTCACTTCCGGTGACTCTCCAGCATCAGTAATTGGATATTTAGACGAGTTGGCTGTTTTGACACAACACTGGCAGCATATACACTCTGGTATGCGACGAGTTGGCTTTTTTAATAGAACAGCGGTAAAGGAGGAAAAAAGTTGTTGTGGCTATTTGTGCAGTTGTCTTTCAAAATAAATCCAGAATCGTGCAGCTCTAATCTCACTGAAAGACTGTAGAAACAATGTATTGCCTAAGGGCCCTTTCACACGGGGCGGATCAGTAAGCTCAGCAGGGTTTGCTTTGTAAATCCCCGCTGAGCTGTCGGCTGACAGGACGGTCCCCGCACACTGTGCAGGGACCGCCCTGTTTTTTCTCCGCTCTCCCCTATGGGGGATCGGATGAACACGGACCGTCTGTCCGTGTTCATCCAATCCGATCTGCAGACGGAAGGAAAAATAGGGTTTTCTTCCATCCGCAAAAGCGGATCATTGCGGAGGCAGACAATTACGGGTGTCAGCGGATGTTTATCTGCTGACACCCGCAATCACATAGGGACCAATGTATATGTCCCGTTTTCACCCGCAAACGGATGGATGAAAATGCGGACATACGGTCCGCACATGTGAAAGGGGCCTTAGAGGATCTTCAGACGGGTCCAAAAAAAAACACCCAAATTGTAACAATATAGCCAGACGGTACTGTACACATGCAGCAGCACTGCTTGTCAAATTTACCCATTGATTTCAGTGGTCCCACAATGTAAAATTGTCATTCAGCAATCAAAAAAATAAAAGTAAAAACCAGTCGCAGCTCCTTAATAATCTTAAAAAAAAGTGTGGCGTACAATTTAGTTAATATCTAAATAAAAATAAAGGCAATTTATTCTTAAATATCCATATGCAGTGGTAAATATAAATAACCAACTACAGTAATTGTAATGCCTTCTATTACCTCCACTTTCTCTGGGTTCAGATGCTAATCTTCCCTGCACAGAGTCTTTAAAGTGATTTTTTTTTTTTTAAACACACTTGTTATACTTACCTGCTCTGTGTAATGGTTTTGCACAGAGCAGCCCAGATCCTCCACTTCTGGGGTCCCTCACCGATGCTTCTGGCTCCTCCTGCCTTCAGAGTGCCTCAATAGCAAGCTGCAAAGTATAGTATAGAGCACCCGCTATAGCAAGGTAAAAAAATCTTCTGCCTTTAGAACCACTCACTTCCAGGACTACGTGTCCCATGAGGCATTGCTCCTCACACTTTCACATTCACAAATTCTCAGGCACTTAGTGACATGTGTGGATGGTGTACTGCACTGTATTTCCTGATATGTAAACACATAATGCATACTATATGCAGGCCAAATAATCAACTGGCCGATGAATCGATTATGAAAATAGTTGACCACTATTTTCATAATCGATTAGTTGTTTTGACCCTATACTGTAGTAGGCTTATTCTACTACAGTAAGAGGCACTGTGTTCCTGCAGCAGTACCAGACATGTTCCCTACTTTCAGGCTGAGTCAGTCGTCCCATATCTCCACTATTTAGGAGAAGCATTATATATTTCTTCAGTGAATATGAGGCTTCCTCTTACTGACTGACTGACTGACTGAAGTGGAGAGATGGTTGAATTGCTTTAGAATCTCCACCTCGGCCAATCAGAAGAAATCTTGTATTCTTTAAATAAAGGCTTCTCCTTAATAGAAGAAATCCGGTACGGCTGACTTTCTCAGTATCTAGCAGTGGAGGGTCTCTGGTACTGCCTCCGGAACATGGTGCTTTACTTATTATGGAAAATGGGAAAAAAATCAGCGCTGCCCTCCAAAATTCTAAGTTAAAGGGTTTGTAAAGGAATTTTTTTATTTTTTTTATCTAAATAGATTCATTTACCTTAATGCAGTACAGTTTTCATGTCCTCGTTGTTCGTTTTTTGCTCTCAAGTTGCTGTAATTGTTCTCTGATCTCCACACTTGCTAGTTGTCTGTTTCCTGATAACCACAGTGCTGGGAGCTTTCCCTCTGTGGTCACTAATCAAGGAGGTGTGATTACTATGTGTCTCTAAAACCCCTCGGCACCAATCAGTTTCGTTTTCCAAACCATCACTGCCCTGTATTGGCTCTGTGGCTCTGTACAGCACAGGCAGGAAACAACATGCAACAACGAAACTAGAAACTACAGGTACATTATATGATGGCTTTTTTATCTATTTTTAATCCTTTTTTAAAAGGAATCAGTTAACTATTATGTCTCTATACCCTGTAAACAGTCATTTCAGCAAAACATGTTTTTTTATTTACAACCCCTTTTAAATTGAATGTGCTGAATGAACTGGGGTGTGAGAAGGTGACCTGGTTGCGGCTGCGCTCGCATATTTGGACCCCATGTTGCCTTATTATGTTAGTATCCTGTCTGTAATGTTACCATTCTTTTCAATAAAGGATTGGAGAAGGTGACCAGGTGATAACAGATTGTTACACCTGAAATAAATGAATAAATACGTGAACTAGGTGCTGCAATTGAATTAGCCTTAATAAGACTCATAAACAGTGAAAAAAGAACATCAAAAAGTGCGCAACCTAATTTTTCCAATAAAATAAAAATATATACATAAAATATATATTAAATGGGTAGTGTAGTGTTATGAATTGAACCAATGTCCAGAACGGATATCGACACAAAAACGCATGTGAAATGACACTAATCATGTGCAAATAAAACCAAAAACCATAAATAAAGTTCATATAATGCAAATCTGTGAATAAAAAGTCCAAAAACTTGATGAATCCACCGGACAACCACGGAATTATTGTGTAAATGCGACAACAGGTATGTTAAATAGATGGTGTGATATCAGAACAAACCTATCCAGCGAGCTATTAGTAAGACAATGGCTGCTTACCAGATCCAGAAGATATTGCGCTCTGAACCAGGCCGATCTGCCTATGGCCAATCTATCCGCGGTGCTTATTATAACACAATCTAATACAGTGTATTACAGCCTAAGCAGCAGCCGCTAAATTTTGGTATGCAAATCATTTTTAAGATCCAAGCAGGCCCACACAAATTATTTCAAGTGCCAGGAAACCTGGAATTCTCTTTAGTGATCGTGTGTTATGTAGAGCAATGCGATGTGGGTATCTGAGTGTTCTAGAGGCTGAAGCCAGAGCTGTTGGTTGAAGGAAAGTCTAGTCCTTCCAGCTGTCGGCAGCCAGGTTTGGTGCATTGTTGACTGTACTGAGGAGGATTTAAAATGATTTGAGGGGCGTTCTCTGCATTAGGATAAAAAAAAGAAAAACTTGTGCATGTAGCTCCCTCCCAGTCCTTATACTTGTCTGAGCCTGAGCATTGTGCAGGAGAGCAGAGGTTCTCTGAGCCTTCCACCACCTCATTAGCTTAGAGACCGCAGCGGGAGCCATTGGTTCCTGCTGCTGTCAATCTGAGCCAATGAAAGGAACGTGGGGGGCAGGGCTGAGCCACACCATACAGGAGTGTCCCCATAGCAGGCGGCACTCTGCTGGGGGAAGGAGCCAGTAATGCTGATGGGGTAACTGAGAAGAGAAGGATAGGGGCTACTTTGTACAAAACGATTACACAGCAGATAAGTACAAAATGTTTGGTATTCTAATGAAAAAGAAATCGAATATTTACAATTACTTTGGTAATGCTTTGGCCCCATTCACATTACAGTCAGAAATTTTACATTCCCCCCCCTCATCTATCCCAATATGGAAAGCTTGGCTCTGTGATGCACTAATAATATTTGATATACACATGCCCACTTCTATTGCTTTGTATGGAGTCTCTCCCCAAGCGAGGAAAAAATTCAAAACAGGCAGAGTGCTAAAATAACATGGTCTAAAAAAAGGTACATGCAGGCGGTATGGCAATGGCACAAGCCAATCTTTGTGTGCCAAGTTCATTTAAAATTAGTGTTTCTCAAAGGATGGTGTGTACACCACAAATGTACTCTGATAGACAGCAGGACTGAGATTTAAAGGGTAACTCCAATTTTGGCATTTTTGGTGAGCTACTCCCAAAGGGACAGCATGTCTAAGGCTGGGTTCACACTGATGTGTGTGTCTTCGCATCCAACTCGCATGACAGGAGGGTGTGACTGGCTCTCAATGGAGCCAGTTTACACATCTCCCTGGCAGCCGCGGCCCGCACTGGAAAAGGGTCCTGTGTGTCCTTGGTTCAGTTTCAGGTGTGAATTCAAGAAGAAATTTGGACCTCATTCGCACCTAAATCGTTGTACAGGGGCGCACCGGACCCCTTGCTGTAAGCCACAGCAAGTGTGAACCCAGCTGTAAGGGTTGCAGACCCTGCCGCATTCCTCATTCGAACCCTGCAAGTGCAGCAGCTGATTTATAAGCTCACTCCCATTCTCATTCATTGTGCACATGGACACAGACAAACAAGCAGCTATTTCTTCAGAATAACAAAAGATAGGAATTGCAGCAAAGTTTGTTAAAATCCCAACAATGTACATAGATTGCCCAGAGGGGAATGTTTTTTATTCCTAGCAAAAGTGGAGTTACTCTTTAAAAAAACAAATAAAGTCCATAGAAGAAGATACTTGGTCCGCAGTTCTATCGCACATATTTACTTCTGGTAGTGAATTTCAGGTACTACTTAGACTCAGCAGAAGTTGTGGTTGTACATAGTTGACCAAAGACTGTAAACACTGACCAAACCACTTCTACTGTATCTAACATTTCACTTTCTAACTACATGTTTTCTGAATGTTCCAGGTACACCCAGTACCAGCGGATGCTTAGTAGTTTATCTCAGTGTTCATTCTCTATGGGAAAAACTCTCCTCGTACATGACATGAACCTGCGAGAAATGGAGAACTATGACAAGATCTACAGTGACATTGGTAAAGACCAATCATTTAAAATTCTATATCCATTATGTACTTGTTCTGTACTTGAAGTTTGGTCCTAACTGAGCAGTATATAGGTTCTTTAGGTGCTACTTTACCTTTTTATTGAGACTTTCAGCTGCCAAACCTGTTTGCTTTCAGTGGGTTTCTGTGGTAAACAGGTTTAGCAGACCAAGTGGTGGAAGTGTCAGAGCTGCTCAGTAGTGCCACTTCAACAGCTGATGGTCAGGGGTAGGTTCCAAACATGGCAGGGGAGGGGGTGCATGCTGGTGTACTGTTTTCTGTCTGAAAGTGTAGGAGCCTATTGCACTCATATAGATTTTACTGCCTATCACCGCAATGCACAAACCACAGTGATTTACAGTGCTATACATTTTACGTGGGCAGTGGTAAAGCTGAGGTGGGCCCCCCAAATTACTAGAGGCCCCATCTGGTGAGAAGTCATTTTCGGCCCCTCACCCTGCTTCTCAACTCGCTGTCTGCATGGGAGAAGAGGTAAGAAATCGGCACCCCCACTTCTCATTTTAATGTAAGATGTAATTTCCGACAGCAAGGGAGGTCAGGATCGGCACTGGCAGTGGTGCACACTTTATTTAAATTTTTCATTTTTTACAGGTTTTTGTGTGCTAAGGTATGCTGCTAGGTCAAAAATCGATTGATGCATCCAAATTATGATTAATACAACATTTTGCTGTACTTCTATGGATTACAGGAGTGCATTTCGTTCTGCACTCCAGTGACACACTTTCAGCAGACAGCAGGCTGAGGCACACTGACATCACAGAGCCGGTCCAGGCTAGAGAAATATTCCGTCCATATGGTTGGGATACACCCACATGCCTGGACCGACACCCAGACCATGCTTCCTCCACAGTGAGTGAGGGGGGGGGGGGGGGGTCAGAGAAGGAAGCAGTGACTGATAGTCACCAACTCTCTGCTTAGGGAGCCCTGAGAACCAAGCAATCGGCTGGGTTTTATCACTTGGTTCTCACTGTTAGGCCGCGTACACACGAGGGGATATGTCCGCTGAAAACGGTCCGATGGACCGTTTCAGCAGACATCTCCGCTCGTGTGTATGGGCTAGCGGACAGATTTCTCCACCCAATAGATTTCAAAGCAAGCTTTGAAATCTATCCGGTGGGAATCTGTCCGCCCGACATGTCTGCTGGTTAGTACACTTACCAGCAGACATGTCGGCTCCCACCACCGCCGCGCCGCTGCCGAATGGATTCGGCGCATGCGCGGAAGTGTTTTACTTCCTGGTGCGGTGACGTGGCGGTGACGCGGCGGCGTCAACGTCACCGCCGCGTCATCGCCACGTCACCGCGCCGTCCGGCGGCGGGGAATTTGATCCGATGGTGTGTACACGCCATCGGATCAAACTCCCGATCGGACATATCCGATGGAAATGGTCCGCGGACCGTTTTCATCGGATATATCCGATCGTGTGTATGGGGCCTTAGAGTCGGCAGAGGACAGATGCAAGCCTTAGCGATGTGCAGGAGGAGAGCATTTCTCAAGTAAAATTTTTTTTTTTTTAATGCATTCGACGCATGAGGGTGAAAAACCTCTTGTGCTGCAGCTCCCCCCAGCCCCTCCTCCTTTTTCTTATCTGCCTGTTTCAGCAATATGTTTCAGCAATATGTTTCAGCAATATTCATGACTCCCGACACTGTCTTACTCTTTATTGGGCAGCTTGATGGCAGTCAAGTGTCAATGGCTGCAGCTTTCTATGCCCCCATGGAAAGCTGCTTTCCCTCCAAAGAAGAGGGGCTGCTCTGTGCAAAATCATTACACAGAGCAGGTCAGTACGATATGTTTTGTTATTTTAATAAAAAAAATTAAGGTTTACAACCACTTTAAGGTAAAAAAAAAATGTTTAAAAGTGCTTTAATGTGTATGTGGGACCTAAGCAAGGCTTAGGTGGCTGCTTTGTTCTAAATCAGGGGTTGAGGGGGTTGTCGGATAAATAACAACTTAGAGTTTGATGTCAGAAGGACCTGCCGATTTTTCTTTTCCAGAGAGAAGTATTGAAGCAGCACATGAGAAAATAGCTGAATGCAAGAAACAGATTTTACAGGCCAAGCGGATCCGAAAGAATCGCCAAGGTATGCCATTTATTTTTACTGCATGCCAAACTTTATAGATCACAAGAGAAGAATGTGTGACCGGGTGTTATGGAGAATAAGGTCAGAATATTCGGTACGGCTTTAAACTGCTAAAAAATTGTGTTTTAATCTAACATTTCTACAAGATAATGGTGATGATCATGGGGGTGTGAATTCTTACTCATGTGTTAAATACCATGCTTTGTATAAGAACTTTTGAGGGCATGTTATGTTTTGAAGGGAAAAAATTATTAAGAAAGTTTAAACAGAACTTTTGAGGGAATATGAATGGAGAGATTTTACCAGATTATGTGGTTCACTTAAAAATAAAATTGATATACATAGTTCCATAAATGACTAGGTTGGTTAAAAAAATAAAAAACAATCGCTCCATTGCTGACTAGATAAGAGACCATAGCGATGACCACATCAATGTGGCAATGCCACTTCATTGTCCAATCGGCTGGCTTGGGACTGGTCTGTGACCATGTGGAATGTAGCCAACTGGAGAAAAGTGAGGTTGCTGACCTGGCTATGCAGTGTGAGAATGATGCATGAAGCACAAGATTGAGTGGATAAAACTATAAATTCTAAGGCAGGTAGAGTAGTTACATATTTCAACAATTTATTAGGTGGTTTGCTTGGTGTTCAGCTTTAGCAGTAAAAAAGTTTGTCTCTGCAAAGTTAAGATGGTGATATTGGATTATAGATTTTGATTTTTTTTTATCGTCCCCCAGAGTATGATGCACTAGCCAAAGTGATACAGAATCATCCAGATCGCCATGAGACATTAAAGTATGTATTTCCTAGCTGTCTTGCACTATTTTAGAAGAACATTTTGTGAATGCATGCTGAGAGCTCATGTAGTTGGGCATTTTGGCTTTATTGAGATGAGTTTATATTGCAATCGAAAAGTCAAATACAATCTATTGCAACGTTTGGCTTTTAATGCCCCATCCACACCGGCATGGATCCACTTTCAGCGGTCCACCAGCTCAGCGGGAGATCTCTCCGATGAGCTGGCGGGTGACGGGTCCCTCTCTGCTCACTGAATGGGGAGGGTGCTTGTCCAGTGCCGCTGTCTCCTATGGAGAGATCGGATTAAAACAAGCAGCTCTTACCCAATTCGATCCGCCATGGACAGATGGCGACGTATTGCCACCCGTCTGATTTATCGGGTCAGATGTCAGCGGACATGTCACCGCTGACATCCAACGCTCCATAGAGATGTATGCAGCGGCCTTTCAGGTCTGACAGGCAGACTTGAACGGTCCGACTGTATGAAAGTGGCCTTAAAGCTGATATTCAGCTTTTAGTAAACTATACAGGGTTTGTTTAGACCCAGCTGGTCCAAACTAACTATTTACTTCACTAATCCATGCACTAGTATACTCTGTAGCATACAGTATATAGCACTGTGTTTCAGCAATGCCATGGGAACTGCCCATCTCACTCGTGGAACCAAATTTAGTCCTAAGCGCTTCTGAACCACTCACAGGGAGGTTTGTATTTTCTGAATGAATTGAAAGCCTTCTCTGATTGGCTGAGGCAAAGTGGAGAGTGAATGACATCCCAATCTCTGCCTCAGCCATCAAAAGATGCAGAAATCACTGTGGGTGGATGAGCAGCACTCAGACTTTCCCATCACGCTACCGAAACACAGCGCTGTATACTGTATGTAGCAGGTGCTACATGCAGAGGTGGATTTACTAAAGGCAAATGGATTGTGCAGTTGCACTTATTCTTCCCAGTTTTTAGTTAATGTGGTGAAGTTTTTCTTTGTAAAGAATACCCAATCATGTGCAAGGAATTTTTTTTTTTTTTTTTTTAAAGGCATTTTTGCTTGCACATGGTTGGATGATGTAAATTAGCAGAGCTTTTATCAGATTCACTAAGCTTTAGGGAAAATTTGTGCAACTGTGCTTGCAGAGTGAAACTTAATTTGCAAATTGCACTGTAAATCCACCCCATAATGTATACAGCGCTCCCAGCAGGCGCATGTATTAGGGAAGTAAAACGTTCATTTGGACCAACTTCTGAAGATCATCTTTAAACATGTGTTTTTAGTACTGCGTTTTGAAGGCAAAAGGCTTAACTTCACAACATTGACTGTCTACATAAGCAAAAGAAGGTTGTATTATAGGATCACTTTGTCAAAAAACAATTCATAATTACTGATAACAGCGAATAGGATTACTACTCTTTTTTTTTAACTTTTTTTTTTTTTTTTTACATTTGTTGAAGATTCCTGGTGATACACTTCTGTACTGAAGCTCCGTCCACCTGCCACATCCATTATAATAGGTCATACTCTGCAAGTTAGATTTTCTAAATTATTTTAAGTGATGGAAAGTGACATTCTCATTATGAGAAGTGAGACTCTGGTTTAAAGTCATTGCATTGCATAAGTACCGTAGTTTGTAGTGATGTAAAATAGGTTACTGCACTGGCAAAATTCTATGCAAGGCTGTATGATTTATTATGTAGATTTTAGACCAGTTGTAAATTTGGCTTATTTGTCTGATTTTGGTCTGATTCTGTGCTGTGTGTAATATTTTAGGCAACTGGAAGCATTGGACAAGGATCTGAAGCAGCTTTCTCACACCAAGGAGAATGTTGAAGACAAGGTGAGAATGATTTTCTAGAGAGTAGACTGTAAAACCTGGTCTTATTCCTGAGCCAGTAAATGTAAAAAAAACTGCCCAGAATATGTGAAGGAAATAGGTACTTTATATCTGCAATTGTTTTTAATGTAAATTGCTTAAGGAGGATCTTCAGCCTGTAAACAAGATATTTTAATGTCAGCAGCTACAAATACTGTTATTTGTAAACCTGTGTCCATTTTCCCCTGCCTACCTCCAATCCGGCAAAAAAACGTAAGGGAATCTGTTCCCCCTCTGTCTGGCCGGATCCGATTGGAGGGCAGCCGGTTATAAATGCACACCTGATCTGTTTACATACGACTGCCCAGAGAGCAGAGTGAGTTGTGTCCGTGTCCGATCAGCATAAGCAGAACAGACACAGACCTCTTATCAGCCCACTCTGCTCAGCTCAACTAGGAATCTGCAGACAGAACCCCTGCTGAGAAAAATAGATCTGGCCTGTGTAAAAATGGACCTTAAATAGTTTGTTTGGGCTAAACTGGTGCAAACAAACTATTAACTGCTCTAATGGGTGTGCTTGCTCTGACAGTGTATTTAACTGTATGTAATTGCAGCCAGAAACAAAATAGTCGTGCTGAGCGCCGCTCAGCCATTCATGGGATGCTTTATATTTGATGAATGCAAAGCTTTTAATTGACTGAGGCAGAGATTGTGCTGTTCCACGAGTGGGATGGGAAGTTCCTGTCTTATTGCTGTAACACCGAGCTGTGTGTGTGTGTGTATATAGTGCAGTAATAGTTTATTTGGACCAGCTTAGCCCAAATTAGCCCAAAACTATTTAAAGGGACATTAAATGTGGAGATCAGCTTTAAGTGTCACATGACATTAAATTCATGTATATGGGCAGCAGCTTGGAGTAGTGAAGTTTTGGGTCAGTTGACATACAACTTATACCCAAATATATTGTTCAGCTGTATATATTGTAAGAATGCATACAGCCTTATGCAATAAGATTGCTAAAGATCAGTAATTTAACTTTTCATGACCTGTACACACGATCGGTTCATCTGATGCAAACGGACCGGTGGATTTTTTCATCAGATATCCGATGAAGCTGACTTTCATCAGTCTTGCCTACACACCATCAGTCAAAAATCTGATCGTGTCCAACGAGGTGATGTAAAACAGTACGACGTGCTGAGAAAAATTAGGTTCAATGCTTTCCGAGCATGCATCGACTTGATTCTGAGCATGCGTGGATTTTTGACAGATGGACTTCCCCACAGACGGTCATTTTTTTTTTTTCTATTTTTTTTTTTTTTAACCATCAGAAAAATTTAAAACAGGTTCTAATTTTTTTTTTTTCACCGATGGGGGGAAAAAAAACGAAGGGACCCACGCACGATCGGTTCGTCTGATGAAAACGGTCCATCGGTGTGTTTTCATCAGATAAACCGTTCGTGTGTACAGGGTATTACTCTTCTGTTGCTTATCTTTTGCATATAGACACAAGAAATACAAATAGTGGCGCAAAAACAATCAGTAGTATGTAGCAGCTAGAAAGTCCGCAATTTTTTTAGAAAGTCCTTCATAAAGACAAATTATTAAAAGGTTATGTATGTGAGGATAAAAAAGACCTGTAGATGAAAAGTGGAGACATGGAGGGGAGAATGCTGATTCTGTTTAAAGCTGATGGTCCTGGTCGTTGTCCCAAGGCAGGCCTTCAAAGATGGGGGAGACAAAAGCCCAGACTCCAGGATATGTAGAAAGAAAAAAAGGAAGAGGGCGCCAATGGGTTAAACGACAGATAGCTTTAATTGGTTTTTAGATCGCAGCATCCACTTACATATAAAAGGTTGAAAGTCCAGTATGTAGATCCTGTGTACAAGTCTTTATTGTGGCGTCCTTCCGCGCTGGTTGTTGGCTGAGAGTGCTCACAAGCCTTACGGTGTCCGTCTGCCCAGATCGTCGGTAAACCGGCTAGCATGGAGGGACTGACTGAGAGCGAGGCCTGGAGCGCAGCTGAGTCGCGGTGACGTCACTGGGTTGCGACGACGTTTCGGAGCTTGCGCCTGTGGGCGAATAGGCGCGCTCATTTCTCGAGCATGAAAACTTTTTCATGCTTGGGAGAGGAGCGCGCCTATTCGCCCACAGGCGCAAGCTCCGAAACGTCGTCGCAACCCAGTGACGTCACCGCGACTCAGCTGCGATCCAGGCCTCGCTCTCAGTCAGTCCCTCCACGCTAGCCGGTTTACTGACGATCTGGGCAGACGGACACCGTAAGGCTTGTGAGCACTCTCAGCCAACAACCAGCGCGGAAGGACGCCACAATAAAGACTTGTACACAGGATCTACATACTGGACTTTCAACCTTTTATATGTAAGTGGATGCTGCGATCTAAAAACCAATTAAAGCTATCTGTCGTTTAACCCATTGGCGCCCTCTATCTTTTGCATATAACCCTCTGTTATATAATAACCAGACATCACAAAACGCAGGCACATTTAGAATAAAATGATAATAATCTGTTTATATGTAGGATTCCATAATAGTGTTTGGAAATTAATTAATCAATATGTCATTTTACCTTTAGCTGGAGTTAAGACGAAAACAGTTCCACGTCCTCCTCAGCACCATTCATGAGCTCCAGCAAACCCTAGAAAGTAAGTTCTGTTGTCCGATATTCATCCTTTGAAATTGTCAGGGATGGAAATAGATGAGCTTTGTTTGTAAGGTAAAGAGCAGCCGCAGCCGCTCGCTCGGCCTCCTGGCACTTTTTTTAACATCCTCCAATCCACGGGGATGTTAAGGAAAGAGCCTGGATGCCGAACGAGGTTTCGCTGGTGTGCAGTGTCGTAAATGCATTGGAACGCATCGTGCATGCGCAGTTGGCCGCCGCAGCACTTCCGGAGCAGTCTGTGATGGGGGAGCTGAATATGACACGTCACCGGCATCTGACACCCGTGAAGATGTTTAAGCCAGTAAACTTCTTCAGAGGTGGAGATCAGAAGAACATGTTTTTTGTTCGCAACATGTCACTTTAATCACTTCCTTTTAAAGATAGAGGTTTCCGACTAGATGACAAAAAAGAGCAGATGAACATATGGGATACTTATATCTTTTTTTTATTTTTTTTATATTTTCTAGATGATGAGAAACTGGCTGAACAATCTCAAGATACACAGATGGACACTGGAACTCAGTAGATGTACACCTTGCTGTGCGCCATGTTAGTTTTGCTCCATGTTTTCTGTATGCTTTTTAGCATTCTGGATTTCATGTTGTAGCTGCTTAAAGCTCAACTACAACCAAAACTTTTTTTAAGTTTTGGACAGAGCTTGAAGGGCTAGAGCCTTTATTGTGTTTTATGTGTAAGTGTACTAGTTAAATAAATGAGACCAACTTTCCTCTGACTACCTACATTAAACACATCATAGCTATGTGCTTGAAATGTTCTGTCTCCAGTATAGATTCTTATGGGAAATATTTGTTTTTGAATTCTTCTTCTTTTTTTTTAACCTTCCAATAAAATGGAGTATGTAAGATTTCTATTTTCTGGTCATTAACTTTCTTTTGTGTGTGTGTGTGTGTGTGTATGTGTGTGTATATATATATATATATATATATATATATATATATATATATATATATACTTTATAAATCTGTCCAGTTTTTTTTTTTGTATGTTATTTGTGTCTTGCTGCTTTTTATTTTTTTTGTTTGTTTTATTAAAGTAAAATAATGAGGCTAATCTGAGGGCTTTTTTGGGCAAAGAACAAATCTAGGATAGTTACAGGAGCACAGCTAACCCTTAAGAGCCATTAATAGTCCATTGTACCCTTTTTAAACATCAACATTTATCTTTAAAGTGGTTGTAAAGGTGGTGTTGGTTATTTTTATAAAAAAAAGAAAAATGTTATACCTGCTCTGTGCAAGGGTTTTGCATAGAGCAGCCAAGATCCTCCTCTCCTGGGATTCCTGGCTCCTCCTCTTCATCTGGTGCCCCCAGGGAAAGCCGCTATTCCATTGGCAGACAGCTGTACTCAGTCCAGTGCTCCTGTGTTACTGTATTTGATTGACCATAGTGGGAGCCAATAAATATGCCCAATGGGGAAAAAAAACAGCAACTGGAGCCATTGGGCTCGTGCACATCACTAAATCTGATGGGCTCAGGTAACAAGAAGGGGGGTGTCTGGGGGCAGCTGCAGCAAATGCATTCTAACCTTGAGACTTTATAATCACTTTAATTTCATCTTCTCCATTGACATTAATACTGAACTCCAAGCAAAGCAGACATGGACAGAGACTTTGATCCACCTAGATGGAAGAGGGCGAGGTTTTTTTTTAGCGGACCGAAGTATGGGGTAGGCAGGTGTAAACATACTCAAGTTTTTTTTTTTTTTACGCCTGCTGGTCCATAGAGCTGAATAGACCATCCAATCAGGTCGGATTTTGCACGTGTTGCCACACCTGGTGTGAACAAGCCCTTGGTGCATTCCGTCCAAATGGCAACTTCATTAATTTCTTACCATAATTTAGGGGAGTTGAGAACTTCTCACTTTCACTCAAACCTAATGGCACTGCTTTCTCTTTACAATATAGTCAATCACTTTATTTTTTATCGTATATCTATATTTGCTTATGTGCAAAAAGAGCAGAAAAACCGGTTCGCTGTGATATTATTTGCAAGCTTTGAACATCAGTTTTATCAAACACTGGGCTGATCTCAGCCGTCCGCTGGGTATGTCATCCTAATAACAGCAGCAGATACACGGAAAACAGACATTCTTAAACTTGTACTTTCTGGTGTTCTTTTTGGAGATTCTCTGGAATTGCTTTGAACATTGAAGGATTTCATCCCCCAGAGACTGACATTGACGTAATTCCTCATGTCTCTGCTCCAAGAGCTTGCTGGATTTCTCAGCTATTGTTTCAATAAGGTCATCCACCTGTAATGTAGAAGGAAATGTGTGATGTTGCAAGTCCTCCAGCCAGGGCAGTATTGAGAAGTTTGGAGTGTCTTTTACATTACAATGGAGCAGTCTTCACTGTGAGACCCATCCCCGCTCAAGGTTTCCTTTAAAAACCTGCCTGCTGGGTCCTGATTTAATATGCTTGTGCCCCTTGGACCCATTAATTCCAATAGGAGAGCTAAGCTGCCATGGTTACAGCCCCCATATAGGAATGTATAGGGCTACGGTTTGCATGGGCACTAAGAAAAGGACCCAGCAGTGAAGCTTTTCTGAAGAAAGACTTGCAGGGCCTGGCAGAGTTGCACAGTGAAAATCACTGGAATGGCGAGAAAGGCAAGTATGTAACCATTTGGGCTTCACTCCTTTATTTAGGCTGGGTTCACACTTGTGAGGTGCGAATTTCAGCTCTGTAATCTCTCTGCAAAGATAAGGGAGGTGTTCAGCAGATTAGCTCAGTTTTTAGCTGTGAATTTGGAGACCTGGGAGAAGTTCCGGGTGAGAGGAGAGTGGGGGAGAAGTGTATTGAGCTGAATGAGAGAAATTCCTGAAGAGAACTGAACACATCTGCGAATCAGCTGCGTACCCATAGAAGATAATGGATCTGAATTCGCACCTGAGACAGTGCTTTAAGTGGGCCAAAAGAGGTACCTGTACTCTATTAGGCGCCCCCCCGGCGCTAGCGCATGACCACATACGCCCAATCACAGGGCGCCATGCCATCAAACGCAGCCACTGTGTCATGCCATCAAATGCAGCCACTGTACCATCAATTGTCACCACTGTGCCATGCCAACAAACGCAACCACTGTACCATCAATTGTCACCACTGTGCCATGCCAAATGGAACCACTGTGCCATGCCATCAAATGCAGTCACTGTGCCATCAATTGTCACCACTGTGCCATGCCAAACGCAACCACTGTGCCATGCCATCAAATGCAGCCACGGTGCCATCAATTGTCACCACTGTGCCATGCCAAACGCAACCACTGTGCCATGCCATCAAATGCAGTCACTGTACCATGCCATCAATTGTCACCACTGTGCCATCAATCGTCACCACTGTGCCCTCCAATTGTCACCACTGTGCCACCAATTGTCACTGTCCAGACATCTATCCACCTCGGAGCTTTATATTATAACCTGCTGGGACTTGTAGTTCTCCATCGTCTCCTGGGGCTCAGGTGCATGCGATCCACCATCTTTGTTCTTTTTTTCTTACTGCTGGGACTTGTAGTCCCATAGATGGTGGATCGCATGCACCTGAGCCCCAGGAGATGGAGAACTACAAGTCCCAGCAGGTTATAATATAAGGCTCCGAGATGGATGGGTGTCCGGACATCCATCCACCTCGGAGCCTTATATTATAACCTGCTGGGACTTGTAGTTCTCCATCTTCTCCTGGGGCTCAGGTGCATGCAATCCACACCCATCCACCTCAGAGCCTTATTGTATGTATAACCTGCTGGGACTTAGTTCTCCATGAGCCCCAGGAGAAGATGGAGAACTACAAGTCCCAGCAGTCTTACTAAAATGACAGGCTCTGAGGTGGATAGGTGAGGATCAGGCAGTGCACCCCTTTAGATTTACACCGACCCCCCCCCCCTTCTCTCTCTCCCCTGTGGTACAGGAGAGTGTTTTGCTTACCTTGCTGGAGATGGAGAAACTTGCCGCCGCGCTGTAAACACATGTTCCAACTTCCAGGCCAATCAGCGCAGCACAGAGGTACAGCGCCTCCCACTCCACCGCCCGCCAATCTCCTGCGCCGTTATCTGTTTTTTTTTAGCCCTTCTGCCTAGTTGGCTGGTGTTTCCCGCCACTCCCACATCAAGGGAGACAGACAGTTCCACCAGCCAACCAGGCAGAAGGGCTGAAAAAAAATGGCCGATAGCTCCAGAGCTAGGCCAAAGCCGCGGCCTTTCCTAAGGCGGCGGCGGTGGCGGCGCATTCCGCGGACGCCAGGATTTTGCCCCCCCGCAATTTTTCGCCCGGTGCAGGAGCCCCCCCCCCCGCTACGCCAGTGCGTTCCGGTACGGGAAACCCACGTACTGGGCGCACGGAGAGGTGCTGGTACTCTCCAGGGCCATTTTTGGAAGTGGCGGTACTGAGTACCGCCGCGCTCCGGCCCTCTTAAAGCACTGACCTGAGACACACCCCAAGGCATAAAATCCGCACACGTTTTTTCTGCAATGCGCAGTGCGAATGCATCGCACATATGTGAACCAGTCTCATTGAAAACAATGTATTTAGAAATGTTCTGCGTATTAGATGCGGTTTAAGCCGCACTCAATCCGCACAAGTGTGAACCCAGCCTCAAAGATGATGTCCAGGTATGGATATTTTTACATTGTAAAAGTGGTCCATCTTGGACCATTGTAACTATACAAATACCATACTTGGCCAATCCATCTAAAAGCTGGAAATTGCTGAAGTAGGTACCCGATACTAGTCTTAAAGAATGCAAAGCATTCTTTGATTGATTGGGTTGGAGAGTGCGTTCACCACCCAGCCTCTCCACCTTGTCCAATGAGAGCATCCTTTGCATGCATTGAGAAAATGCAAAGCCTTTTCTAAAGGGCGTAAGTGCTGAGCGGGCAACCACCTGTGTCCAGTAAGCAGCAATGCAGCCACTTAGTATGGGACCTGCTAGTTAGTGGAGATTACTATAGTAGAAGTGCCTACTATAGTGGTTTCCAGCTTCCAGTGGGGTTGGCCAGGTAAGGTAAATGCATCAATAAAGGAAGGGCAATTGCATGCAGATTTCTATGCATCCAATTCACATGACAGGAGAGTGTGCCGGCTCTCAGTTGAGCTGTGAGCTGGTTCACACATCTCCATAGTGGCTGCAAATTGCGCAGAGGTCTTGTGCAACTTTGGTTCTGTTTCAGGTCTGAATTCCAGCAAAAATTCAGGCCTAATTCATCCTTGAAACGGAGAACAGGGACGCACCAGACCCCTGCTGTGAGCCAAGTCCGCACTAAGTGTGTCTGTCTGTGACAAAATAATCCTCTTGGATGCCTAAACCTTAGGTTTTGGTACTCTTCTCCCTACACTTTCTAGGATGACAAGTCAAGATGACGCTAGGTGTGCACCACCCTGGAAAGTAATAATCACTAATATTATATGTACTGTTCCTGGCAGTCCTGCCACCTAAGGCCACTGCCTGTGTTTGCAGAAATGCATCCCTGATTTTATGCATGTTATACGGTAGGTACAACAGAGAAGCAGTTGTTCCTAAAGTATTTACCAATGAATGTTCTTAAAAATGATTTTACAATAATCAAACCTGTGTTGTGTGCAGTGGCCTTATCAGTAATCTACACAGCAGTCACCTCTTTAATATATGGACAAGCTGTCTGATACAAGCATCATTATATCATTATCTGTTCAGTATGAAGATTTACCTGCATCTGTAGGCCATGCACTGTATACTCAGACTGCTGCTTCACCTTCTCCACAGCCTTCTTCTTCCGTCTCATCAGAACAAAGTATCTCTTTTTAGAGGAATATGAGCCCTACACAGAGGAGAAAGAGACTATACTATTCATTATAGCCAAACAACACATCCTACCTGTAACTGTGTGCCAGCATACCAACACTAAACTCTGGTTAAAAAAAATTAAAAAAAATACTGTGTATACTCGAGTATAAGCCGAGGCACCTAAATTTACCACAAAAAACTGGGAAAACATATTGACTCGAGTATAAACCTAGGGTGTCCATCTGTATGCCTCAGTGTGTCCATGTGCGTGCCTCACTGTGTCCAGGCCTCACTGTGTCCATGACTAGACTTAAAGGGTCACTAAAGGGAAACATTTTTTTTTAGCTAAATAGCTTCCTTTACCTTACGGCAGTGCTGGTTTCATATCCTCATTGTTCGTTTTTTGCTTTGATGTTGGTGTAATTCCTCTCTGTTCTGGACACTTCCTGGTTGTCTGTTTCCTGATAACCACAGTACTGGGAGCTTTCTCACTGTGGTCACTAATCAGGGAGGTGTGATTACTGTGTGTCTAAAACCCCTCAGCACCAATCAGTTTCGTTTTACAAACCATCACTGCCCTCTATTGGCTCTCTGGCTCTGTACATCAGAGAGACAGGAAACATGCAAAAACTAAACTAGAACTGTAGGCACATTATATGATTGATTTTTATCTATTTTTAATCATTTATAAAAGGAATCGGTTAACTATTATGTCTCTCTACCCTGTAAACAGTCATTTCAGCAAAAACATTTTTTTCCTTTACAACTCCTTTAAGTTTACCATGGGAGTATATAGAAGGGGTGCCCGGCCATAGGTCCCCCAGACAGGAGAACTGGGGCTACATGTGTGCCCAGTTTCGGGTCAAGGAGACCTACGGCCGGCCTGTACCGGGTCCCCAAATTTACCGGAGAAATTACCGTTTAACATGGGAGTCTATGGAAGGGGTGCCCGACTTTGAAAAATCGCTGCTCCCCGGCCGTAGGTCACCCAGACAACAAACTTTGCACACTTGTAGAGGAAGAGTGGGGCTACAAGTTTGGCTGGTACCGGGTCCCCAAAGTCCGGGAGATCGGGCACAAAAATGTGACTCGAGTATAATCTGAGGAGGGCATTTTCAGCACAAAAAAATGTGCAGAAAAACTCTGCTTATATATGGTAATTAATTCTGCTCAAGTATGAAGGCTTTACCCAGAAAAAAAAAATCTTATATTGCTCTTAGCTTCTTGACATTTTTAGATTTTTTTTTTACATTTCTTAGCTACTGTCATGTGACTTCCTGTTACAGAGGGTGGCTACATTTGTTTTCCGTGATTCCAGTGCATGTAGAAACATAGCTACCCTGTGGCCATGGAATTTTAAGGTGCATAGAGTTTTCTTTTTTGCATTCTATGCATTTGCATATGTTTTCATACACAATATATAAATATTAAATGTCCTTATTATATTCTAATGTCTTTGACCTTATACACGCCTGATGAAGCGGAAATTGGATTTCCGGGAAAAGCAGCACATTATCCTCCACCCCAAACTCACTCATCCATGTCTTTATGGACCTTGCTTTGTGCACTGGCCCAAATCATTTGGTGGAGGGGGATTATGGTGTGGGGTTGTTTTTCAGGGGTTGAGCTTGGCCCCTTAGTTCCAGTGAAGGGAACTCTTAAGGCGTCAGCATACCAAGACATTTTGGACAATTTCATGCTCCCAACATTGTGGAAACAGTTTAGGGATGGCCCCTTCTTGTTCCAACATGACTGTACACCAGTGCACAAAGCAAGGTCCATAAAGTAATGGATGTGCGACTTTGGGGTGGAGGAACTTGACTGGCCTGCACAACAAGTCCTGACCTCAACCTGACGGAACATCTTTCACTGCGAGGCCAGGTCTTCTCATCCAACATCAGTGCCTGACCTCACAAATGGTCAAACATCCCCATAGACACACTCCTAAACCTTGTGGACAGCCTACACAGGAGAGTTGAAGCTGTTATAGCTGCAAAGGGTGGGCCCACTCAATATTGAACCCTGCCGACTAAGACTGGAGTGCCAGTAAAGTTCATGTACATGTAAAGGCAGGTGTCCCAATACTTTTGGTAATATAGTGTATGTGCACACTGGGCATCATAAAGCTTTAGCACTTTTTTTTCCTCTACCTGGGACAAAACGACAAAAAAAACTATTTAACTTGCACCACTGGTTATCATATTTTATCATTTCATAAGCTACTTATAGATGATGCTTGGCATTTAAAAAAAAAATACACATTTATAAAGCAGTACCACTTGTAACCAAAAGATGGCAGTGCAATATCACTCATGTCACATTGATGTATCCACTAAGTCTGAAGGGGATCATTTTGTGTACTTGCAGAGTAATGAAAAATCATTAGGTGAGCCGACATCTTTAATAAAACAGAGCCACAAAATATGGAGAAGCATTGCATATAAAATAATGCCACTGAAAGTAGACACCGGTCCCATATTGCACTTAAGACATAGAAGCATATTAGGATTATTATACATGATTTATATAGCGCCAACAGTATACACAGCGTTTTACAATGTAGAGGGGGGACAGTTCAATACAGAAGGGACAGGAGTAGTAGTAGTAGTTTTGGTGAGTGGCCTGTTTCGTACTATTAGTGGTGTATTAATTATGGACTTTCCCATTTAAAAAGATGTTTAACAGTACCCTTCACTGGAAACACCTGAACTCAATAATTTGGTTGCGTGTCTATATTTTTGGGCAATTGGTATACTTAAAGCGGAGGTTCACCCTAAATATAAGCCCTCCCATGTGATCCAGCATACTGGCGTCAGCGCTAGTATGCTGTTTTTTTTTTTTTTTTTAATCCATGTACTTACTGTATTATGCTGAATTTTATTTTTTTTACCCCGCGGTGGACGGCGCCAGTATAGCGCGTCACATCTTACGAAAGTACCCGAAAAGGACTCGGGTAATCTCGGCGAAAATGCGGCGCCTGCGCACAGACCTAGGAGCTGACTGCGCAGGCGCCGTATTTCTCCGAGTCCTATTTTGGCGTTTTTTGGAGGGCGTGACGCGCCATAGCCGTAGGACTCGGAGAAATACGGCGCCTGCGCAGTCAGCTCCTAGGTCTGTGCGCAGGCGCCGCATTTTCGCCGAGATTACCCGAGTCCTTTTCGGGTACTTTCGTAAGATGTGACGCGCTATACTGGCGCCGTCCACCGCGGGGTAAAAAAAATAAAATTCAGCATAATACAGTAAGTACATGGATTAAAAAAAAAAAAAAACAGCATACTGGCGCTGACGCCAGTATGCTGGATCACATGGGAGGGCTTATATTTAGGGTGAACCTACGCTTTAATTTACATGCTGCATAGAATATCCCCTACAAATGTAACCTTGAGATCAAGAGTCCATCTCCACATAGAAAGAAAGGACTTTAAAACTTACTTTTAAATTTGGCTCTGGGAAACTTAACAATAATACTGTAGATCTAGGGGACATAGAGAAGAATATCTACTTACCCAATCCTTGGCTCCTCCATGCTCCTAGACCAGTCCCTACTTATATATTCAAAATGTAAAAACAAAGCCTTCGGCTTTGCCTTGTTTTTGCATTTTGAATATATAATTTTGTTTTGTACTATCATTAATCTATTGTCTTTCTTTATAGACTTAATTATTACACTGAATGTACATTATGTACATTATTCCCCTGAAGAAGCCAATGTTTTGGTGAAACATGTTGGGAGAAACCGTTATAAAACTCAACACAGTGTACTATATGATGTATTGATCAATATTCATGTATAATACACTTTGTCTTCTTTTAACTACTTGCCGACCAGCCACCGCAGTTATACGGCGGCAGGTCGGCACGGCTGGGCGAGATCACGTAGCTATATGTCATCTCGCCTTTCAGCTAATAGGGGTGCGAGCGCCGGCGGCGGCGCGCGCACACGCCCCCCGCTCGTACCTGATCCCGGTGCACGTGCCCAGCGGATGCGATCGCCGCCGAGAACCCACAATCGCTCGCTACAGAGCGAGAACCGGGAGCTGTGTGTGTAAACACACAGCTCCCGGTCCTGTCAGGGGGAGAAATGACCTGTATGACCTGACAATGTATGAACAGCGATTTGTCATTTCCCCAAAGCAGTCCCACCCCCCCCCTTCAGTTAGGACACACCCAGGGAACATACTTAACCCCTTCCTCGCCCCCTAGTGTTAACCCCTTCCCTCCCAGTGGCATTTTTATAGTAATCCATGCATTTTTATAGCACTGATTGCTCCAAAAATGTCAATGGTCCCAAAAATGTGTCAAAAGTGTCCGAAGTTTCCGCCATAATGTCGCAGTACCGATAAAAATCGCTGATCGCCGCCATTACTAATAAAACAAATATTAATAAAAATGCCATAAAACTATCCCCTATTTTGTAAACGCTATAACTTTTGCGCAAACCAATCAATAAACGCTTATTGCAATTTTGGTTTACGTAAAATATGTAGAAGAATACGTATCGTCCTAATCTGAGGAAAAAAATTGTTTTTTTTTATATATTTTTGGGGGATATTTATTATAGCAAAAGGTAAAAAATATATATTTTTTCAAAACTGTCTCTCTATTTTTGTTTATAGCGCAAAAACTAAAAACCGCAGAGGTGATCAAATACCACCAAAAGAAAGCTCTATTTGTGGGAAAAAAAGGACGCAAATTTTGTTTGGGAGCCACGTCACACAACCGCGCAATTGTCTGTTAAAGCGACGCAGTGCCGAATGGCAAAAAGTGGCCCGGTCACTGAGCAGCAATATGGTGCGGGGCTGAAGTGGTTAAACGTGAAATTTATTGTTTGATCTATTTGAGGCACCGCTATAATCCCTCCATCCCCCTTCCCCATTTTGCAATAAATCTGGATGTTTTATAGGGGATTTCCCTTGGAGTAATGATGTATTTTCAATCTAATTGGAGTTGCTCAATCACCTTTGGAGTTGTACTTTGGGTTTTAGAAAAAGCCATTGAGAAGTGGATGAGCTGTCACTGTGTCACGATGCGTTTATAGAGAGCCCTTTGGTAGCAATGGACCTTTACCTTCTGCAGGCCGGTGGGAAGTGAGGTGACAGACACACGCCTTGTCATTCTCTTGGAGCGCACGATGAGGTTGTCCGTCATGAGTTTCTCTGTCTCTGCCTCTACAACATTAACATCCAGTTGGAGAATTGCTTGCAAAGAAAAATACTCTTATAAGTCACACTGAACAGATAACATTAGTTACATGGCAGAAGTAAAAGATACTGGGCCGCAATGCAGGGTTCGGCTGGGAGAACACACAGTGAGTAATGCTAGTGGCTATTGCTGCTGGACCAATGTAACTTTGCAAAAAGGACCCTTTCACACGAGCGGACCGCTCAGGTTCGCCTGCCAGTTTTTTAGGCGGACCTGAACGGGCGCTCCGTGCTCCTCTATGGTGACATGCCCGCTGACATCCCATCTGGTCCGACACGCCAAATTGTGACCCTATTTTCCATCAGTCTGGTGGATCGGGTTGGGTGACAGCGGACTCTATGGTCTGTCATCATCCGATCCCCCATAGGGGAGAGCAGCGCTCTGAGGCCGCGTACACACCACTAAATAAATCCGATCAAATCGGTCTGACAGACCATTTTGATCGGATTAGTCTGCTGGGATATGTTGGTTTGATCGTGTACACACGATCAAATCAAAATCCCCGCCGGCAGATGGCGCGGTGATGTGGCGGTGACGTTGACGCCGCCACGTCACCGAACCAGGAAGTAAAATACTTCCACGCATGCGTCAAATCCATTAGACGCATGTGCGGACAGATATGTCCGCTGGTTAGTGTACTAACCAGCGGACATGTCGGACGGACGGGTTTCCAGCAGACAGATTTTAAAGCATGCTTTAAAATTTGTCTGCTGGAAAAACCTGTCTGCTTGCCCGTACACACGATTGAATTTATCAACAGAAACGGTCCGTCGGACCGGTTTCAGCAGATAAATTTGATTGTGTGTACGCGGCCTGACAGGTCGGTCCCTGCACAGTGTGCAGAGGCATACCTGTTATCTGCTGGCTTAGCGGGGATCGACGGAGCTGAGCAAAGCGGAGCCCGAAAATGGTCCGCCCCGTGTGAAAGAGCCCAAAGTCATACCTAAATGTCAATGTACTTTTTACTAGTAATGGCGGCAATCAGAGCCACAGCCACTGCCCACCTCACAGCCTGTCAAGTCTCACTCTCCGGGCCCCGGCTACTACTGGATGGGGAGTGGAGGAAGGTCACTCCACCAGGGAAGGCAAGAAGATAAGCGGGCAGGTGGCTGGCTGGGACTTGAGCCAAGGCAGAAGAACATGCGAGCGAAGCTGAATGGGAGCCCGAAACTGAAGAAATATTCCCTCCTCTCCAACCAGCACCTCAATCTGGGGACTCTCCCCGGGAACCGGGGATGTCTGGTCACCCTAATCTATGCAGGGGTGTCCAAACTTTTTTCAAAGAGGGCCAGATTTGATGAAGTGAACATGCGTGAGGCCCGACCATTTTGCCTGACATTCTTTGAACCATTAAAATTCAGTTCAAGTGTGTCTGTCCAAACATTAATACACTGCCCAACAAGAATTATCTTGCCTTTGTTGATGTGTGCTGAAGAGATGAGCTTGTGCGTGATATTTGGATGTGCTGTATTTATCGGCATATAAAACGCACCTTCACTTTAAGAGGGAAGTTTCATGAAAAAAATACAATTTTAAATAAAGAGCTGTGAAGCTAAATAAGGGTCAGTGCCCATTAATGCAACCTAATCGGTACCCATCTGCATCCTCACAATTTCCACAAATGCAGCCTCACCATTTCCACAAATGCAGCTTCACCAATGCCACAAATACAGCCTCTTCATTGCCACAAATGCAGCCTTAACATTGCCATGAATGCAGCCTTAAAGGATCACTAAAGGATTTTTTTTTTTTAGCTAAATAGCTTCCTTTACCTTAATGCAGTGCTGTTTTTATGTTCTCATTGTTCGTTTTTGCTTTGAAGTAGCTGTAATACATCCCTGATCTCCACACTTCCTGCTTGTCTGGCTCCTTATGAAAAATCTCATGGCAGCTTTTCACTGTGGTCCAAGCTGCGTCTCTAAAACTCTTCAGACCCAATCAGATTCATTTTAAAAACAAAACACTGCCCTGGGATTCAATTTAAAAACAAAACACTGCCCTGGATTTGTTTGTTTTTGTTCTGTCTCTCTCTTTCTACTAAACATAAACACAAAACCTTTTTAAAAACGAAAGTGAAACTAGAGGCATATTATATGATTGATTTTTATCTATTTTTAATCATTTTTAAAAGGGATGAGTTAACTTTTATGTCTCTATACCCTGTAAACAGTCATTTCAGCAACATGTTTTTTCCTTTAGTGATCCTTTAACATTGCCATGAATGCAGCCTGATCGATGGCCATCTGCAGCCTCGGAGGGGACAGGATGGGGGCAGGACGAGCGCCAACAGATTACAGCGACAACCCCTGGGGGCCACAAAAGATAAATATCCAAATTACCAGGGATACCACATCAAACCCGAAAACGGGCTGCATTTGGCCTGTGGGCCGGACTTTGGACAAGCCTGCATTAGTGTAACCCATGTCCCACCCTTCACCATTGTCCATCAAAACAAAATTGCAGTCATAAACTGCTCATGTTTTCATTCCTGGAACTGAAGGACACTGTGTCCAGCACATCTCACCTACAATAAGAATCTCACATCTGTGTTGAGGTCATCGGTCTACACTTCACTTTAACACTTTACTTCGATGACACAAATGCCTACAGAGACCTTACAGATTACAATTCCAGTTTTAACAAACGACTGACCATCTTACCAGCCTGTGATATCCTCCTCCGTGACCCTTTGGCTGTCTGGCGTGTCAGTGGCAGATGCTGGATTATTTTAGGAAGGCGATACTCTTTTGGGGATGCCATGGGTGAACAATTCTGAGAAGATGAGGCATTGCTGAGTTTCATGGATTGGGGTTCCTTTACTTTAGATTGAATGATCTTGCCCAAGAAGAACTTCATTTTATGACCGAGACCTCTCTTCTTCTGTTCTGAGGCTGTGAAAGATCCCGAGTCACTGTCACTGCTTTGTTCCTCCTTTGGGACCAGGACATTTTGGTTCACTAGATTCTCAGAAACAGTTCTATGCCACCTAAATGAAAAGACAAAATATGCCAGGGATATCATCAATATGTGATAAGTAACAGATCTTTTCCTCCAGGCTCAGTCTGAGATTCTAAAATTATCAAGTTTAAACGATGTCACTAAAGTTGGCCATACACCAGTAGAAGTTTGTTCTAAAATTTCAATTTTCTGAACATTTGTTCAATTTTCTAAGTTTGTGATGTCTAATGCCCCTTTCACATGGGGCTCAGTGGGGGATCGCTCCGTTGTTCCCCGCTGAGCAGGCGGATGACAGGTCCGTCTCCACTCACTGTGCAGAGACCAGGGCCGATCCTAGGTAGGGTGCACAGGGTGCATTGCACCCAGGCGCCTGCAGAGGTGGGGGCGTCAAATATCTAACAGACTCTCTAACAGAAGCCCTCTCTGTGTCCTATTCCTGTATTTTGTTTATTGTTAAGAGATCATGTAAGGATCCCAGGTTAATGAAGACTTTGTGGGGAAGCATTTCTGCACCCAGGCGCCTGTGACCCTAGGATCGGCCCTGGCAGAGACAGACCTGTCAGAGCCCCTCTGTCCTCTATGGGGAGATCAGAGGAAAACGGGCCGCCTGTCCGTTTTCATTCGATCCCATCTGATGTGGTTCGCTGAATGGATGGCGAACGTATTTGGTTTGAGTGGATTTTGCCGGTTTGCATGGCAGGTGGCTGCCAGTGGACACATATCCGCTGACATCTGCCTGCCCATAGAAGTCAATAGGTGGCCCGCTCTGATCCGCCTGAAAAAACGGACAGGCGGATCCAATCGGACGGATCGTTTAAAAGGGGACTAAGTGATGTTTGTTTGTGATTGTAGTAACTAGCAAAATTAAAATGTAGGGTTTTTTGAACAAACAAAATTGTAAGAGCCGGTTCACACAGGGGCAACACGACTCTGGCCCCGACTTTGCGAGGCAACCTGGACACGACCTGAGCGCGCACCACAGCGCGACTTGGGGAGACTTACAAGGCGACTTCAAGTGGCCTCCAGGACAGGCGACTTTCCAGTGGCCAATCAAACAACAATCAGCTCTGTGGGAAGGAGGGGGGGAGGGAGGGGTTTGCCTGAGAAAACAATTTTCTCTTCCTGTATTGTTGCTTCAGTTAGGAAATGATCCGGCTTTGGAGGCGACTTCCATTGAAATCAATGGGTACAAGTTGTCTAGAAGTCGGATTGAAGTAGTACAGGAACCTTTTCTGAAGTCTAAACGCTGTTAGTTGGGCATTTGGTAAAACACAGCCCTGTCAATGGCCAGGCACGCTTTCGGATATGCTTCTCATTGAATGTGTGCCATCATTACCACCCACTCCATACCACCGATGACTGTGAACGCTGATCCCTATCTTCTGTGTGCCATTAAACCACCCTGCTGATAGCTGGGGAACCCAGCATCATCCTGTAACTGTCCCACTGATAGCTGGGAACACTCATGACCCTGCTGGAGATCCAGGATCTGAAATCCATCAGTAAACCAGCAAAGGATACAGAATTGCATCTTAATAGGTCCCATGAGGAGGACAAAAAAAGGAACACCTCTAGATTAGCCTCAAAATTTATGGCAGTGGGGTCCTATGGGGTAGGAGCGAGGGTGAAGTCTACCCAAGCGTATGCTGCCATGGAGTCTGTCAGGAAAATACCTTTAGGCCGGATTCACACCTATGCGAATTGAGTGCGGCTTAAACCGCATCCAATACGCAAGACATTTCTAAATACATTGTTTTCAATGAGGCTGGTTCACATATGTGCGATGCATTCGCACTGCGCATTGCCGAAAAAACGTGTGCGTATTTTAGGCCTTGCGGTGCGGCTCAGGTGCGAATTCAGGCCCATTATCTTCTATGGGTACGCAGCTGATTCGCAGATGTGTTCATTTCTCTTTAGGATTTCTTCTCATTCAGCTCAAAACACTCCCCCCCCACTCTCCTCTCCCCTGTAACCTCTCCCAGGTCTCCAAATTCGCAGCTAAAACGGAGCTAATCTGCTGAACACTTCTGTTATCTCTCTGCAAAGATAAGAGAGCTGAAATTCGCACCGCACAAGTGTGATTCCGGGCTTAGGGTCGGTCCACACTGGGAATCGCACAGGAAAGCATTGTGCAATCTTGTGTGGTTCTTATGCAGTTCTGTGCAGTGCGATTTCAGCCTAGCAATATAACGTGATGTTGCTCTGCGGCCACTAGGGGTGCGTGCACACACCCCCTGCTCGCCCCTGGTGCTGAAGTGAGTGCCCGGCAGGCGCGATCACCGCTGGGCACGATCGCTCGAGAAAAACCAGGAGCTGTGTAGAAATTACTGATCCTATGTTCATACAATGTATGAACAGCGATCTGTCATTTGCCCATGTCAGTCCACCCCCCCTTCAGTTAGAACACACCTTAGGGAACATAATTAACCCCTTGATCGCCCCCTAGTGTTAACCCCTTCCCTGCTAGTGGCATTTTTACAGTAATCAATGCATTTTTATAGCACTGATTGCTATAAAAATGCCAATGGTCCCAAAAATGTGTCAAATGTGTCTGCCATAAGGTCGCAGTACCCTCCCCCCACAGTTAGAAACACCTCCCTTGGTAACATTTAACCCCTTGATCGCCCCCTAGTGTTAACCCCTTCCCTGCTAGTGACATTTATCAGTAATCAGTGGCTATTTTTAGCTCTGATCACTGTATAAGGGTCACTGGTCCCCAAAAAGTGTCAAAATTATCTGATCTGTCTGCCGCAATGTCGCAGTCCTGCTAAAAATCTCAGATCGCCGCCATTACTAGTAAAATATATATATATGTAATAATAAAAATGCCATAAATATATCCCCTATTTTGTAGATGCTATAAGTTTTGCGCAAACCAATTAATATACGTTTATTGCCTAAATATGTAGAGGAATACATATTGGCCTAAACTGATGAAGAAATATTTTTTTGGGGACATAAAATTCCTGCTCTTTTTTTGTTTATAGCGCAAAAAATAAAAACACAGAGGTGATGAAATACCACCAAAAGAAAGCTCTATTTGTGGGGAAAAAAATGACATACTTTTTGATTGGGTACAACGTTGCACGACCACGCAATTGTCAGTTAAAGCGACGCAGTGCGATATAGCAAACAATGGCCTGGTCCTTGAGTGGTTAAGCTGCAAAAGTGGAAATACCATTTAAGGAGAGCGTAGGGTTTAGTGCTGGCAATACATACCTAGCCATGCCCTTTCTCTTTGTTTGTGGAGTATTACATTTATTCTGCTGTAAAAATCTTGCTTTCTTAAGCAGGTTTAAAGATTCCGATGAGCCTGATTGACGTTCCATGTTATTGTAAACGGTTCATTTCCTAGAAGGTGGCACGATATCCAAAAATTGTCCTCTTCAGTTCCCAGTCAATGATTTGGACCTGACAAAGTGAAATCACTTATCCTAGTTAGTGGAGACAGTTCTTGCAGTTCTGGTCTGGAGAGCGGGGAGACGTTAGTTGCTTTGACATAGAGAAAGCTTTTCCCAAACTCTCCTCGGCTTTAGTAGTAAGTGAAAGATTCATCACTGACTTGTGACATTCCATTGACATCTCTGACCTGTTCTCTGGATGTGGACATGTCCTTGAAACAAATCTGAATTGTAATGACAGTGAACACTGTGTTCTGTTTCCTAAATTGTAACCAGGACAACAGAAAAAATAAATAAATCGGAAGACCACTTTATAATCAGGGCCGGTGCTTTTTTTTATTTTTTACTAGTAATGGTGCTGATCAGTAACTTATAGCGGGACTGCGATATTGCGGTGGACAAATCAGACACCTAACTGAAATTTGTGATACTTTGTGATAAATTGCTTATACCAGTGACTGGCCAATCAGCGTGTGCCCCTGCTGTCTACAGGTACTTTGTTTCGCGCAATAGAAGCGACCTGCCGCAGTATATGTCGACAAGTAGATAAAGAGAAGTTTCAGTTAGTAGCTACAAAAGCACTGATCATGGGTGCAATGTCAGGCTCCTGCAGAAAAGCCCTACAGCTTTTAGCCCATATCTCTGTATGGATTGTCTGCTTGAAAGTTGCAAGGCCTGGGAATGAACTACGAGTGTGCTCATCAGTGTTCTCACAGTTCATTGAGAACTACAAACCGTCTGTCGCGGTGGAGGACGGAACTTGTAGTTCTCTCATTCCCAGATTCCTGTGAATTAATGACGTGTCTGTGTGGGCAGAGTCCCAATTGACATGAATGGCACTGTTTGCACGCAGATGCATGGAACACCTGTGCATCCTGTGCAGGCAACACATGGCCCTCACATGGGTGTACGCTTATGTACGCCTGTGTAAATGAGGACTTAAAGGGTTTGTAAAGGAATTTTTTTTTATCTTAATAGCTTCCTTTACCTTAATGCAGTGCTGTTTTCATGTCCTCATTGTTAGTTTTTGCTCTCAAGTTGCTGTAATTCTTCTCTGATCTCCACACTTCCTGGTTGTCTGTTTCCTGATAACCACAGTCCTGGGAACTTTCTCTCTGTGGTCACTAAATTCAAGGAGGTGTGATTACTGTGTGTCTAAAACCCCTCAGCACCAATCAGTTTCGTTTTCCAAACCATCACTGCCCTGTATTGGCTCTGTGGCTCTGTACAGCAGAGAGGCAGGAAACAACATGCAAAAACGAAACTAGAAACTGCAGGTACATTATATGATTGATTTTTATCTATTTTTAATAGATATTATGTCTCTATACCCTGTAAACAGTAATTTCAGCATAATTTTTTTTTATTATTTACAACTCCTTTAACCCCTTAAGGACCGCCTACTGCACATTTACGTCGGCAGAATGGCACGGCTGGGCACATCAACGTATATATACGTTGATTTTAGTACCCAGCTCCAGGACCGGGACCGCGGGATTCGCGGACCCGATCACCGCTGCAGTGCGGCGATCCGTCCCTGGAGCGGAGGAACGGGGAGAGCTGTGTGTAAACACGGCTTCCCCGTGCTTCTCTGTGGCCGTAGCATCGATCGCGTCATCCCTGTAATAGGGGGGCGCGATCGATGACGTCACACCTACAGCCACACCCCCCTACAGTTGTAAACACAACACATAGGTCTCACATCCCCTACAGCGCCACCTGTGGTTAACTCCCAAACTGCAACTGTCATTTCCACAGTAAACAATGCAATTTAAATGCATTTTTTGCTGTGAAAATGACAATTGTCCCAAAAATGTGTCAAAATTGTCCGAAGTGTCCGCTATATTGTCGCAGTCACGAAAAAAAACGCTGATCGCCGCTATTAGTAGTAAAAAAAAAAAAATTTATAAAAATGCAATAAAACTATCCCTTATTTTGTAAACGCTATAAATTTTGCGAAAACCAACCGATAAACGCTTATTGCGATTTTTTTTACCAAAAATACGTAGAAGAATACGTATCGGCCTAAACTGAGGAAAAAAAAAGTTTTTTTATATATTTTTGGGGGATATTTATTATAGCAAAAAGTAAAAAATATTGCATTTTTTTTAAAATTGTCGCTCTATTTTTGTTTATAGCGCAAAAAATAAAAACCGCAGAGGTGATCAAATACCACCAAAAGAAAGCTCTATTTGTGGGGAAAAAAGGACGCCAATTTTGTTTGGGAGCCACGTCGCAAGACCGCGCAATTGTCAGTTAAAACGACGCAGTGCCGAATCGCAAAAAGGGGCAAGGTCCTTTACCTGCATTTTGGTCCGGGTCTTAAGTGGTTAACAATAATTTACTTTACATTTTTCTTAACTGAATTGTATTATCTCTTAGGAGACAGAATTTATTCACACTTACTGTGATATTATCCTACATTGACCTGGGATTGCATTATAAAAAAGAAACAGCAGGTGGCAGTAAAAGCCAAATTTCTGGACTGTGTAAACCAGCATGGACTGTGTAACACAGAGGAACCTTTGCTAATAATTATTATATCTACAGCTCACTGTACATTTGTGTGAACAATGATTTGACATATAAGAAAAAATAAAAGAATAAGGAATATGGCATACTCAACGTATTGGGCATGCAGGGATGCTATACAGTGGAACCTTGGATTACATTCCAGGAGAATGCTTGTAATCCAAGGCATATCAAAGCGAGTTTTCCCATAGAAGTCAATGGAAATTAAGATAATTTGTTCCGCATTGACTTCTATTGCATGCAATACCACATGTGGCCAGAGGTGGGGAGGCGCGAGAGAGACTCGTAAACACTCAGAGACAACGCGGCCGAACTTGGAAACCCTTGGAAAGACTCGAAAACTGAGTATTTCTGAGAGTTTCAGAGTGATTCTAAGTATTTCTGAACGGCTCCGAACCGTTCCGAGTGTTCTGATGTCACAGAGCTGGTCCAGGCTTGGGCATGGCCGTGACAGTGAAGTCAGGATCTGCCCACATGCCTGGCTCAGCCACACAGTGAACCATTGAGAGCCTGAGACGGCCGCTCCCCCACCCCCTCCACAGCCTGGTGCTTCAGTGAGCACGTGGGAGCGGGGGGGAGGGGGGGCAGGGGCAGAGCAGACAGTCACCAGCTCTCTGCACAGGGATCCCTGAGATCCGAGCGATCAGTGGTGTTTGATCGCTCAGTTCTCAGTGTTAGAGGTAGCAGCATCCACCTAGATACGTATGATTCTACAAAAAAATAAACACCCCATACAGTGGAACCTTGTTTTACGACTTTACGAGTAACGCGATTAACAAGTTTTAAAAAAACCTGACTCGGTTTGTGAGTTTTGTCTTACAAAATGAGCAGAATTCAAGCTAATGGGGTGTGCAGTACCGCATTTGGCCAAAGGTGTGTCGGAGCCGTTCGGAAATACTCTGAAATTCTCACAAATACTCAGAAGTACTCCATTCCTGAGCCCTTCTAAAGGTTTCCGAGATCAGCCGAGCTGTCCCCGAGTATTTCTGGCATTCTGGCGCCCCCCACCTCTGGCCACATGCGGTATTGCATGCCATAGAAGTCAATGCGGAACGGATTATCTTTGTTTCCATTGACTTCTATGGGGAAACTCGATTTGATATGCGAGTGCTTTGAATTCTCCTGGAATGTAAATAAAATAAGACACCCCAGAGTGCACATTAAAAAAACAAGTTAACAGTGGCAGCCCCGCCCCCATAGATTTATCTTTTTTTTCCAGTACAGATTGAGTCACAGTTTGTAGATGTCAATGTTTGCTCAGTCTCAGTCACAGATCAGCAGCCATAGATGCAGCTATAAATAAATAATAAAACGGTGTTTATGTAAACATGTTTAGTAAGACTTTCCAAAGTTTTTTTTTTTTTTTGTATTGATTGTGACTTCATCCAAGGCAAAGCTCTTACTATAAAGAAGTTTAATTGATGGAGGTGTGCCCCACTTATATAACAGTCTATTAATTGCCGTGTGATAATCAGATCACTTGCATTGTGTGCGCCGGGTGCAAGCTCTGCTGGACAACATTCTCGGGATGTCGCTGCTCCAGGTGATATTATTACTCGGCAGCATTCAAGGTGAGTGCCGGAGAGTTAGAAAAACTTTTATAGACTCCTTTTTCATGTTGTTGCAAGATGTTATCTATAGAAAAGGATATTTCGGAGGTGGCAACATTTTGATTTCCTCAATTATAAATGGTTCCAATTGATTGGTTCCTTGAGTGTGGGGACCTTTTGCTGTATATAAGGTTGGAGTACTGATATGCCCTCTGAGTGATCTGTTGAGAGTTGCTGCTTGCTGGGAAGCATTTTTGAATCATCTGTCTGAGATTTGCCTTCATTGATACCGAATCGCATGACGTGTATGGTGTACCCGCTTCAGTATATCAACTTTAACAAAGGTTGATTGGCCTAGTGGGTATATGCCTGTCTAGGTCCAATCGGTCCGGTAAGCCCCTTGTCATAAGCGGTGGTGGATTTTTCACTTCTTTATGCACTGGATTTTGTGTATCTGTTTTACTCAAAGAAACCGACTCACCGATTCATTCAAAACATTTATGGACTTTTGAATACCATTCATTCACATGTGGTGTTGCATGATTTAATCTTTATTGTATTATCATTATTTGTGTCATTATTAGCGCTACACTTTTCCACACATTTTCTATTAGCAATTTTTTGATCTCTCTTGCTGTGTTAGCGGCTTTTTGTAAAACGACGCAGTGCCGGAAGCTGAAATTTCGCCTGGGCACGAAGGGGGCTTATGTGCCCAGTAAGCAAGTGGTTAAAGTAACCTTTTTAGAAAAAAACAAAAACAAGCCTTTACAACCCCTTTAACTTACAAATTCCCCTCCAGCTTTTGAGAAATGTATTGACAATTCTTTATGATTTGGGAAACTTGTTCACTCTCATTGGGATGTCCCATTAAATTTGCCAAGGTCTGGTCCCTCTTCATGCATGGGGCCTCCAAACCTTTGGTATTTTAGCGCCCTGACAGATAATGTTTTTTTTTTCCTTTCATGCATAGACCTGTCAAGACCACTTCTATCTGGACTCCTCTTATAAATGAGACATGGGCTTATTGCTTTGTTTAATGGATTCACTTATTTTGTCTTAGTCTAGTTTTATGTTATGAGTATGTATGATTCATACCCTGTGAGATTTTGCTCTGCCAAACTCAGTGTTACTCCCTCACCCCCATAACATTATGCATTATTTATGTACTTATTTCTTCCATTGCCATGTCTGTATGTTTTTAACTTCACTCTGCATACTTCTTGTATTGTGCAATGCATCAATAAGCTTGTATGATGGAAAAAGAAAATATGAGTAACGGTATCTGTTATGAAAGTCCAGCTCCAACCAAATTGGAGGGGTTTAGTTTGTCTTAGGGAGTGATTCTAACTGTTAGGGGGCGTGGCTATGAGTGACATGTCACTGATCGCTGTACCCGATGAGAGGGAACAGACGACATGTCACTAGGAAGAGCAGATAGACGTTTTGTTTACACTGACATCTCCCCGTTCTTCAGCTCTGTGACGTGATCGTGGGACACCAGCAGACATAGAGTCCGCGGGTCCCACGGTGCACGATCACAGAGCACAGTGGCAAATTAAAGGGGACGTATATTATATACGCCAATTTGCGCAGCTGTGCCATTCTGTCGACGTATACGTTTGTACGTTAATGTTTGGAATAAAATCCCACTTTCTGAATAGCCTGAACATCGCCTGTTTGGCGAACACCCGAATTGCACTGCTTTACTGCACAGTGCATTCTAAGCCCTGATTAGGCAAATCTTTGCTTAATAGACATTTTCGTCCGAATGCATTTTGTCAGAATTTCAGGTATTTTCGTTAACAAATGATAATGAGAGCACAGAAAACGAAAAACGAAAGATCCGACACAAATAAATGCTTTATTTTTTTTCGTTTTTGTTGGGCGAATGTGCCTAACCTTAACTCTATTAGTCCAATATTATTCTACATAAAGAGAAAAGATTCGACATTATAGAGACATGAAGATTCGACATTGAGAGACATGAAGATTCAACATAGAGAGACATGAAGATTCGACATAGAGCGACATGAAGATTCGACATAGAGAGACATGAAGATTCAACATAGAGAGACATGAAGATTCGACATAGAGCGACATGAAGATTCGACATAGAGCGACATGAAGATTCGACATAGAGAAACATGAAGATTCGACATAGAGAGACATGAAGATTCGACATAGAGAGACATTAAGATTCGACATAGAGAGACATGAAGATTCGACATAGAGAGACATGAAGATTCGACATAGAGAGACATGAAGATTCGACATAGAGAGACATGAAGATTCGACATAGAGAAACATGAAGATTCGACATAGAGAAACATGAAGATTCGACATAGAGCGACATGAAGATTCGACATAGAGAAACATGAAGATTCGACATAGAGAAACATGAAGATTCGACATAGAGCGACATGAAGATTCGACATAGAGAAACATGAAGATTCGACATAGAGAAACATGAAGATTCGACATAGAGAAACATGAAGATTCGACATAGAGAGACATGAAGATTCGACATAGAGAGACATGAAGATTCGACATAGAGAAACATGAAGATTCGACATAGAGAAACATGAAGATTCGACATAGAGCGACATGAAGATTCGACATAGAGAAACATGAAGATTCGACATAGAGAAACATGAAGATTCGACATAGAGCGACATGAAGATTCGACATAGAGATACATGAAGATTCGACATAGAGAAACATGAAGATTCGACATAGAGCGACATGAAGATTCGACATAGAGAAACATGAAGATTCGACATGGAGAGACATGAAGATTAGACATGGAGAGACATGAAGATTAGACATGGAGAGACATGAAGATTCGACATGGAGAGACATGAAGATTCGACATAGAGAAACATGAAGATTCGACATAGAGCGACATGAAGATTCGACATAGAGAGACATGAAGAGTCTTCTTTTCTTCTTTTTTTTTTAGAACATTCGACAGACACCATAAGCCTTCATTGAGAGATTCGACCCTAATTTGGATTTTCAGACGAATGCATTTTTTTTACGAAAAACTAAATAAATAAAAATGAATTTCGGGAGTAACTAAATACATTTATTTTTCGGATGAAAACTAAATTACGAAACAAAATATTTCAGTGTGCAGCTGTCTATTGCTTAAGTAGGGTGCAGTGAATAGCTGGTTGTTAGGAAGCAGGGATGGAAGTCGGCCGTGGCATCCTTAATCACTTCAGCCCCGGACCATATTGCTGGTCAATGACCGGGCCCCTTTTTGCGATTCGGCACTTCGTCGCTTTAACTGACAATTGTGCGGTCGTGGGACGTGGCTCCCAAAGAAAATTGCCATCCTTTTTTTTCCCACAAATAGAGCTTTCTTTTGGTGGTATTTGATCTCCTCTGCGGTTTTTATTTTTTGCACTATAAACAAAAATAGAGCAGCAATTAAAAAAAATATATATATTTTTTACTTTTTGCTATAATAAATATCCCCCAAAAATATATAAAACAACTATTTTTTTCTTCTGTTTAGGCCGATACGTATTCTTCTACCTATTTTTCATTTAAAAAAAAATCGCAATAAGCTTTTATTGATTGGTTTGCGCAAAAGTTATATGCATAATTTTTTATTTTTTTGCAAGCTAAAATTAATCACATTAAATAGTCCCTAAAACATATTAATAGCCCCCCAATCATTCCAGAAATCATTGCAAACACTTGCCTTATATCCTCCAGCTCATATTGTGGCCGTATCCATCATAGTTGTGGGCATGTGAAGCCCAGTTACTTTTTCTTCCTTGTTTTCAGGGAGAGGTGCATGCTGGGTGATTTTTAGGCACAGTAATGCCCATAGAGGGAATGGGGTCTTAGGGCAGGAAGTGGAACCACCTAGGACCAGGAACTAGGCAGATTACGAAATCTGCCTAGTAACAGCCAGATAGAAGTCTAAAAAAATAAAAATAAAGATTGAAGGTTGTCCCAAAGGGAATGGGGAGGTGGAAGGGGGGCCATGGAAGGACATGAAAGGACAACCTTTAAAAACAAAAACACAAAAAAAAGTGTTGGCTGGAGCTGAGTTGTAAAACACATTTTATGATTCTTTCTTACAATTTCCAGAAAAAAATAACTATGACTGTGTGTTTTTTCGTTTTTAGTGCTTTCAGCTGCACCAACCTTGTTTCTGCCCAGCAATGTGACCCTGTCTGAAGATGCCCCTCAGAGCACATTGGTTGCCAAGATGAATGCCACCGCCGCTCAACATGACAGAATAGTCGGTGCTCCATTTATAGTAAATTCAAATCCAGTGGTTCACCCGTTCATCATTATCCCTAAGGCAAATGACTGGGAGGTAATATACTGTATAAATATATTGTAATTACACTTATGGTTTGGATATTGACAACACATAGGTATGGTATATTGTTAACAAGTGCTCGGGGGGGGGGGGGGGGGGGTTCAAGAAAGGTGGCTGGAGAATAGTATACAGTGGGGATCGAAAGTTTGGGCACCCCAGGTAAAAAATTGTATTAATGTGCATAACGAAGCCAAGGAAAGATGAAAAATCTCCAAAAGACATCAAATTACAGATTAGATATTCTTATAATATATCAAAAAAGGTTAGATTTTATTTCCATCATTTACACCTTCAAATTACAGAAAAGAAAAAAATGTCGTCTGCAAAAGTTTGGGCACCCTGCAGAGTTAATATCATGTACTGCCCCCTTTGGCAAGTATCACAGCTTGTAAATGCTTTTTGTAGCCAGCCAAGAGTCTTCCAGTTCTTTGAGATTTCTGGGCTGTCTGTCACACACTGCTCTTTTAAGGTCTATCCACAGATTTTCAATTATGTTGAGGTCAGGAGATTGTGAAGGCCATGGCAAAACCTTCAGTTTACACCTCTTGATGTAATCCCCCTTGGATTTTGAGGTGTGTTTAGGATCATTATCCATTTGAAGAAGCCATCCTCTCTTTAACTTCAGCTTTTTCACAGATGGCATCAAGTTACCATCCAAAATTTGCTGAAATTTTATTGAATCCATTTTTCCTTCTACTCGTGAAATGTTCCCTGTGCTACTGGCTGCAATACAACCCCAAAGCATGATTGATCCACCCCCATGCTTAACAGTTGGACAGAGGTTCTTTTCATCAAATTCTGTGCCCTTTCTTCTCCAAACGTACCTTTGCTCATTCTGGCCAAAAAGTTATATTTTAACCTCATCGGTCCACAGAACTTGTTTGCAAAATGCATCAGGCTTGTCTATATGTTCATTTACAAAGTTCAAATGATG
Organism: Rana kukunoris; assembly: GCA_029574335.1. Lineage (NCBI taxonomy): Eukaryota > Metazoa > Chordata > Amphibia > Anura > Ranidae > Rana > Rana kukunoris. The sequence goes on along the minus strand of CM056055.1, from coordinate 27,789,298 downwards.
ATTTTTGTGGCAAGGACGTAGAAGAGGTTTTCTTCTGATGACTCTTCCATGAAGACCATATTTGTACAAGTATCTCTTTATAGTGGAATAGTGTACCACAACTCCAGTGTCTGCCAGATCTTTCTGGAGGGATCGTGCAGTCAAACGTGGGTTTTAAATTGCTTTTTTCACAATCCTGCGAGCTGTTCTGTCTGATATTTTTATTGGTCTTCCAGATCTTGCTTTAAAGTGGGGGTTCCGCGGGTTATCAATTTTTTTTTTTTGGCATTCTTCTTGTAGTCTTACCTTTAGTACACCACTACCAGGGTGTCTCACTCCTTTAGCCGGCGTAATCACTGTAATGGAGGAAACTATATTTTAGAAAAAGATCAGATGGACGATTCCATTTTAACTGTGGGCACTGTGAAGCCCACAGGGTAGTCTTCCGGGATGCGGTGAATGCTGACCTCCCAGCATTCACCGCTGTATCCCGCGCATGTGCAGTGTTGACGGCGAGCGTCGCCGTCAACACTACACGGTTGCCATAACAGCCGGTGTAATAAGCTCACCCCCCGTTGTGCAGACTTGCCGAGTCACGTGACCCACGAGATAACGCGGTATTATGGCACAGGGCGTCTCCTGGGAGAATCAGCACTCACTCCCAGGAGACAACGTGCGCTCTCTCGGGGAAAATAAAAAAGACGCCCATTGATTGACGAGCTACTCTAGGGTCATTTACTAAGGTAAGGAAATGCTCATTACAAGTCCATTTACGGACTTGTAATGGGCCCCTATGGGAGCGGATCTGTTAGCGGACGGAAGAATGTCCTATTTTGCAAGATCCGTATCCGTTTTTTCGGACGGAAGAATGTCCTATTTTTCTTCCGTCCGGCGGATCGGATCGGTTGCAAACGTACAGACAGTTCGTTTCCATCCGATTCCCCATAGTGGATAGCGGAGGAGAGACAGGGCGGTCCCTGCATAGTGTGCAGGGACCGCCCTGTCCGCCCGACAGCTCAGACCCCCCGCTGAGCCGACGGACACACGGAGTGGACCGAAAAAAAACGTGTGAAAACGTGTGAAAGACATACATGTAAAATAGGGCGAACCTCTGCTTTAACTTCCACGGTTCCTGATGACTGCCTTTTCTTAATTACATTCCGAACAGAGGATATTGACATCTGAAAACGTTTTGCTATCTTCTTATAGCCTTCTCCAGCTTTGTGAGCGTCAACTATTATCTGTTTCAGTTTTCTAGACAACTGCTTATGGCCCATACACACGATCCGAATATCGGACAAAAACGATCGTCCGATGATGGATCGTACGATTTTCGGATCGTGTGTACACTACTTTCGACAGCCGATCACGACCGTTCATCCGATTAAATTCGATCGGACAAGCGCGAAAATTTTTCTCGTCCGATGTCCGATGTCCGATCGTCCGATTTTCGTTTAGTCAGTACAGCCGTCGTCCGATAATACAATACAAATACATTTCAACACGTGACATCACTTCCGATCGTTTTTTACTCGCGATTATTAAGCGAAAAAAGTCGTACGATCCGTCGGCCGATATTCGGATCGTGTGTATGGGCCATTAGAAGAACCCATGGTGCTGATTGTTGGGGCAAAGTCAGATGAGTCTGGGCTTTTAAAACCTTTGAGATTGACATCACCTGGTCTTCCCAGACAATGATTGAGAACAATCCATGACACTGGCAGGTCTCAGCTTTGCAAAGGGGGCAGTGCATGCTATAAATTCTTCAGGGTGTCCAAACTTTTGCAGACACCATTTTTTAGTTTTCTGTCATTTTGAAAGTGTAAACGATGGAAATAAAATCTAACTTTTTTTGACATATTATAAGAATGTCTAATCTGTAATTTGATGCCTTTTGGAGATTTTCCCATCTTTCCTTGGCTTCGTTATGCACATTGATACAACATTTTACCCGGGGTGCCCAAACTTTCAATCCCCACTGTATATATTGTGTATGGAAAGGGGTTGATGGTTTATATAGAGCTATAAAAAAAAAAGGACAGAATTCTCCCCAAAATTATAAAAAAAAAATGTTGCCTTGAGTTCTACTTTAATCTATTGGAAGTGATTAAGGAAGTAATCTTTATTTTAATGATTTGGAAGATTTAGAATTTCTACTAAGTGTCAGTGACTAATGTGATTAAAAAAAATCAATACATCTCTTCAGAGCTTTCTCAGGTTACACATAAAACACGATCATTGATCTTTTAATAAGTTAATTACTGTAAAATACTCTCTACACTTTCATTTTATCCTCCTACCCTGCAGCTTGTATTCTGCAGATAATCAAAGTAAACTTGATTTTTTTTTAATGCAGATTTTAGGAATGTATGCCCTTTGAATGAAAAGGAAGATATCTGTGCTGTCCAAAGTAGCTAATCATCTGCCCCTTTATTTCATATCACCCACTTGTTAGGACCTGATGGGTAATGCAGACAATGCTTAATTCAAACAATTTTAAATAGAAGATTTGTTACAGAGGAGGATTTTGAGCAATTTCCATTGTAGGAATAAACTGACCACAAGCGTATTTGTATTCTGTTGTACGAAAATGTTCATATCTTTAGCAACCCCCTTCTCTTTGATATGAGACTAGCATGCATAAAAAATGGATGATCATTCGTCAGATATTCTCATCATGTATACCAGTGTTGCCAACCGTCAGTATTTCTATGGGCAGCCAGTAAAAAATGGGCACTTTTTTCCTGCCAGTAAGAGGAAAAGTTGTCAGTAAAAAATATGGCTGTGACCCTCGGCTCGGAAATTCACAAGAGCAGTTCGGGTCCTGAGGCTGCTGAGACCATTCGAGTGCCTGCTACAGTGTGTTCAGCCAGTGCCAGCAGGGGATGGGACTAGTGGAGGATATGTATGAGAGTGTCATGTAATGTCATGGTACAAGGGAGCCAAGTGGAGCAGCCTGAGCCTCGGGAGGGACCAGGGGCATTGCTAGGTGCCAAAAAGACCAGGGGCTTCAGCCACCACTGGGGGGGGGTGCAGTGGAGTGGCGCGGGGTAACCAATGTGCCCATCATAGAGATGCAGCCAGAGAAGGCTCAGGAGCCAAGGAGGAGAGGAGAGACGCCAAACCGAGCAGGGAGCGGGGATGTGGCGGGCAGCTGTGGTGTGCCGTGCTAGCGCGCCCAATGTGCCCGTCATACAGATGCAGCCAGAGGAGGCTCATGGGCCGAGGAGGAGAGGAGAGCCGCCAAACGGAGCAGGGATGTGACATGGCGCCGGACGTAATTTACGCCTTTTGAGCTTGCAGCGCTTATGATGGATGTCCCGCGGTCCCGGATTGGATCAGTGGGATGTCCACCATAGGCGCTGCAGGCTCCAGAAGGCAGGACCTGCTGTGTCTCTCTGTGTCAGGGATCGGATGGGAGACTGATTTGATGAGGTCGGCCTCTCTTATATCTCCTGTCCTGGCTCCGCTGAAGGTGAGACAGAGGAAGCCGAAGGACAAGAGGGACACGAGTGCCTGGAACAAGAGATCCCAGGAGAACAGCTTGGCAGGGTTCAGCGGCCTGGAGTAGACTGTGGTGAGCTGAGCAGGAACAGGTAACAGCCAGGCGGGTAACCGAGAGTTAACAGCAACCAGGAACATAGACAGGAGCAAGGTCTCAGGGATAGCCAGGTTCATCAGCAGGCAGGCAGTGAGGTACCAAATCATAGACAGAGCCAGAGTCAGGAACAGAGCCGGGCCAGAGATGGGCATCAGTACAGGAACAGAACACAGAGCCAAGGTCAAGAGCAAGCCGGGTCTAAATACTGAAAGGACACACAGGATCAGAGCAGGAACACAGCTGAAGATCAGTCAGCAAAGCAAAAGAGCCCAGACTCCCTTTAAATAGGCTATCTGGCGCCAAAAGGAATTAGGCTCGTACTTGTGCGAGTGCTCGCGCCTGTGCGCATGCGTGCCCGCAATCGCGGGCTATGGCGTGCATGTGCGCAGCCTGTGCAATTCTATGGCAAAGGCTGTGTGCAAAACGTCTCACTGGAGTTCCCTGACACTCGGCGGCGCTCGGTAACAGAATGGTCCTTGCTCGGCCATGCTCGGGGGTAGTAATTAAATACTGCATGCCCGAGACTCTGAGCTTTTCCGCGACCCATTCAGGGGTCCAGCCTCCCCAGCCAACCACTAACGACACCCCTGGGAGGGACAGGAGCAAGGCAAGCCAGAAGCAAGACTGTTAGGACTGTTTGTAGAGGGAGGGACCACCTGGTGTGTAGAGAGGCTTTCACTCAGGAGGGTGATCTTTGCTGCTGTACACTGCTATCAGTGTCACTGTGAAAGTCAATTTCATGTGTGTGTGCCAGCTTATTCTAAATTCTTGCCCTCCTGAGTCCTGTCCCTGAGCTACTTACTTACTATATCAAAATTAAAATAGGAATTATTTTTTTGCCTTAATATCTACCTTAAATCACATTTCTAATTGCATTTTGCACCTATTTGTAGCCTAAATACTTAAATGTGTACTTACAATTTTAATTTTGTAACTTTTGGAAATGCCAGTAAAAACTTGGCTGTGCCATTAAATTTCGGGTGTCCTGTCAGTAAATTTCAATCTGGTAGGTTGGCAACACTAGTGTGTACTTAGTTTTAATAAGAAGAAAGGTGTAAACTGGTAAGTTGCTCAGGAAACAGAAGGGTTGCAGCACTACAGACAATGGACAGATGTCTCTTCTTCATTCTTTCTTGGGGGCGACTTTCACTTCTCTGGCTATACTATGAGATTATTTGTGAAAGGCTGTTGTGGGTCAATGCACTTTGCACATTATAGTTGCTCTTTGCACTGTCATATTGAATAAACCTGATAGAGCAATAACTATAGTTTCCCTTTAGGTCCCATTTCGAAACATTATAGTATGACCTGATTTAAATGAATTAAATTCAAGCTGAATGGCTATTCAAGGGAGATTTAGTTATGTAGAGTATACAGGATGACATTATATATGAAGGGACATGCATTATATTAATTATAATAATCTACATAATTTGGTTTTGACTCATCTTTCGCTTAATCCGTCTATCCAGTTGATAACAACAAATACTCCCAAGCTGAACTTTGAAGCTGTGCCACTGTATACGCTGCAAATCCTGGTGGAGGACAGCAAAAAAACAACGGCCACACAGTCCATTGTTATCGAAATTACCCATGTTAACAAGGCTCCACTCTTTATCGGAACACTGGCCAGACAAGGTAATACAGGGATGAATTTTTTCAGCTGTTTGTGGGAGCACAATGGTATAGCTTAGATATATACTATTTATTGTCAAAAGTATTGAGACACCTGCCTTTTACACATACAGAAACTTTAATCCCGGTATTAGTCTGTATGGTTCAATATTGAGTTGGTCCACCCTTTGCAGCTATAACAGCTTCAACTCTTCTGGGAAGGCTGTCCACAAGGTTTAGGAGTGTGTCTATGGGAATGTTTGACCATTCTTCCAGAAGTGCATTTGTGAGGTCAGTCAATAATGTTGGACTAGAAGGCCTGGCTCGCAGTCTGTACTCTAATTCATCCCAAAGATGTTCAGGTTGCAGGCCAGTCAAGTTCCTCCACCCCAAACTCACTCGTCCATGTCTTTATGGACCTTGCTTTGTGCACTGGTGTACAGTCATGTTGGAACAGAAAGGGACCATTCCCAAATTGTTCCCACAAAGTTGGGAGCATGGCGCCTTAAGAGTTCACTTCACTGGAACTAAGGAGCCAAGCCCAACCCCTGAAAAACAACCCCATGCCATAACCCCGCTCCATCAAATGATTTGGACCAGTGCACAAAGCAAGGTCCATAAAGACATGGATGAGCGAGTTTGGGGTGGAGGAACTTGACTGGCCTACACAGAGTCCTGACCTCGTCCAACATTATTAACTGACCTCACAAATGCACTTCTGGAACAATGGTCAAACATTTCAATAGACACACTCCTAAACCTTGTGGACAGCCTTCCTAGAAGAGTTGAAGCTGTTATTGCTGCAAAGGGTGGACCAACTCAATATTGAACCCTACGGACTAAGATTGGGATGCCATTAAGGAACAAACAAGGATGCGTGGAGACGCATGTCCTCCTTATTAACCAATGACATCATTGGTTTTTATGATGTCAGCAGCTAGAAGGTTGTAAATTAAAACCAGTTAATTTACAATTAAAACCAGTGGCTTTGTGTAACTAAAAGGCATTCTGTCCCCGGTTTTGTCCCGGATTGGATTTGAACATGGGCTGGGACCTACTAGCTTAGAGGGGTGGTGCATTTTTCCCATTTTCTGTGCCCCTTTCTGATGACCATGAGCGAAGGGAATATTTCTTCAGTTTCAGGTGCATGCTCATTCCGCTCCACTTCTGTTTTTCTGCCTTGTCTCAAGTCCCGGCCAGCCGCCTGCCTGTTTATCTCTTTGCCTTCCCTGGTGGAGGGATCTTCCTCTGCGGCCCATCCAGTAGTAGCCGGGGCCCGGACAGTAAGGCCGCGTACACACGCTCAAACTTATCCGATGAAAACGGTCCGACGGACCGTTTTCATCGGATATGTCTGCTGGGCTGTTTTGGTCTGATGGTTGTACACACCATCAAACCAAAATTCCCGCCGGCAGACAGCGCGGTGATGTGGCGGTGACGTTGACGCTGCCACGTCACCGAACCAGGAAGTAAAATACTTCCACGCATGCGTCAAATCCATTCTACGCATGTGCGGACAGATATGTCCGCTGGTTAGTGTACATTTCGGACGGACGGGTTTCCAGCAGACAAGTTTTAAAGCATGCTTTAAAACTTGTCTGCTGGAAAAACCTGTCTGCTCGCCCGTACACACGATCGAATCTGTCTGCTGAAACGGTCCGTTGGACCGGTTTCAGCAGATAAATTTGATCGTGTGTATGCGGCCTAAGACTTGACAAGCTGTGAGGTGGGCGGTGATGGGCAGAGAGTCGCTGATTGCTGCCATTACTAGTAAAAAAATAAATATGTCCCCAGATTTAATTTAAAAAATCTGGTCACCTTATCGTAGGAGAAGCCCAGCCGACTGAGCTCAGGCTGGACTTCTCTTTTAAATGTTGAGATATAAACAGCTGAAGTTCCATGCCAATGTCAGTTTGTCATTTTATTCAAGCTGGGCTCTACCACTGGACATGTGCATTTCGTTTCGTTACTAATTCGAATTCGGACAAATTTTTCAATATTCGGAAATTCGGATGCATCTGAATTTCCGAATTACAAAATTAACGATTTTTTTTTTTTTATTTATATACATTTTTTATTAGATTATTCAAAGTTTTAAATTAACAAATTTAAACAAATTCGAAAAAACGCGAACGAAATTCAAATTCGAAACGAATTTGAATCGGAATTCAAAAAAAATTCGAATCGAATTCGAAAACAAATTCTAGTCGAATCGAATTCGAAAACAATTCGGATCGAAATCAAATTCAAATGAAAATTGAAAGCAAATTTGAATCAAAATCTAAAAAATATAAATTGATTTCTAAAAAAAGAATACAATAAAATAATAAAACAATAGAATGAAAATAAAAGAATAGTAAAGAACAGAATAGAATTTAATAGAATGCGATCAAATACAATAATACAAATGCAAATACATACAATCAAATTTGGTTGAAATAATTTCCAATCCGGTGGAAATAGGTTCAAATCCGGTTGTTATAATTGTAAATTCGGTTGAAATAATTTCAAATCCGGTTGAAATTTCATCGAATTTGGTTGAAATATTAACGATAACGTCTATTGACCAACAAGGAGGTTTGGGATGCAGAAGAGGGCAAGGCCCTGGTTGCCATATACAATAACATTAGAAATTCTCATATAACTTCAGCCGCTTCTACCTCCGCATCCACTGATCATTCTGACAAGTAGTTTCCATTGAAGGTAACCTCCGCTAGTGCATTTTGTTTGTCATATGCTCAGTTTGACGTTAGAAAATCTTCAGCAGTAGAGTAAATAATCGCTGTGAACTTTTTTCCCATTAGACGTGGAGCTGTATATAGCGGAGAACACTGCTGTTTCCACAGTCATTTACAAAGTGGCAGCCAAGGACCCAGATAATGATGTGCTGCAGGTAATAATCACGGCAGTTGTAAAGCATTTTGCGGTGGCGGTACTTGACACAAATCCGATGAGTTTTCCTTGGAATCGCTTACTGGCAAAACCTCGACACTGGAGTCATTTGTTACAGTAATAAGTCAGAATTTCTTTTACTTGTCTGTATGTAATGATGACCTTTAGTGGAGATTATAGGTTTTCCTTCATGTAAAGCAAATGCACATTGTATATGATGGGCCAGATTCTCAGCAGAGTTACATTGTCGTATCTCCGCGTAACTTCTAAGAAGCGCCGGCGTATCAATTTTCTGTATTCCGAAAACAAGATACGCCAAAAATTTGCTTAGATATGAGCGGCGTAAGTCTCTTACGCCGTCGTATCTAAGTTGAATATTTACGCTGGCCGCTAGGTGGCGCTTCCGCCGATTAGCCACGTCAAATATGCAAATGAGCTAGATACGCAGATTCCCGAACGTAATTGCGCCCGGTCGTCGTTTTTTACGTCGTTTGCGTAAGCGTAAAGTTACCCCTGCTATATGAGGGGTAACTTTGCGTAGGTGAGGCGTACGCAATGTTAAGTATGGACATTGACTATTTGCGACGTGATTTCGTGCATGCGCACTGGGATACGTCCACGTACGGCGCAGTTCAAAAAAAGCGTCAAAAACGTGGGGTCATAACACATTTACATAAAACACGCCCACCTCATCCACATTTGAATTACCCGGGCTTACGCCAGCCCATTTACGCTACGCGCCATAACTTAGGACGCAAGGGCTTTAAGAATACGGCACTTGCGTCCAAAGTTGCGGCGGCGTAGCGTAAATACGATACGCTACGCCCCGCTGTCATTTACGCACAGATACGAGAATCTGGCCTGATGTATAAATGTATTGTCTATATTAAGATACATTGTGAACTCCATGCTGCTGTATTATTATTTTATTTTTAATTGTGCCAGCATAGTACAGAGAGGTGCTGAGATAAATCCTTCCTTATGATCTCCTGGACCTGGTTCAACAATAGTTTCTCTTATATCATTTTAAATGGAAGCTATTTTTTTCAGTTTTTGTTTTTAAGCTTTGACATTTTTATTTGTTTTGCTGGATCATATTTTCCTAATCACAATCACAAGGTGTCAGTTCTCTCCAAATACTATATTTGTTATCCATGTCAATTATTACTGTGAAAAACAAATTAGTTACAGGGTAAGCCTGTAAAAAGTGACAGGGGAGCGCGCTATATCATATTCTATTCAAAGCTCTAATGCTGGCAAAATACTTCCAAAAGTTGGCATGACTTCTGGGAGCCCAGGATGATATTGTGTAATGGAAACCCTGTGGCACGGGACCTGTAGGTAAGTAAACACCGATTTACATTCCCGGCCAATCTTTACACCCATAAACCTCATTTACTTCTACCGCACACTTCTCCACTTACCACCACTATACTGGCACATTTCTCAACTAACTTCCCTGCGCCTCCACTAATCACCCCTACATCCACTTACCTCCAGTGGCAGCCATTGCACCTGGGCACATCCTTTCACAGCCACTGCACCCACACACCTGTACTAGCAGCCACTGCACCCACACACCTGTACTGGCAGTCACTGCACCCACACACACCTGTACTGACAGCCACTGCACCCACACACACCTGTACTGACAGCCACTGCACCCACACACACCTGTACTGACAGCCACTGCACCAACACACACCTGTACTGACAGCCACTGCACCCACACACACCTGTACTGGCAGTCACTGCACCCACACACACCTGTACTGGCAGTCACTGCACCCACACACACCTGTACTGGCAGTCACTGCACCCACACACACCTGTACTGGCAGCCACTGCACCCACACACCTGTACCGACAGCCACTGCACCAACACACATCTGTACTGACAGCCACTGCACCCACACACACCTGTACTGACAGCCACTGCACCCACACACACCTGTGCTGACAGCCCCTGCACCCACACACCTGTACTGACAGCCACTGCACCCACACACCTGTACTGACAGCCACTGCACCCACACACCTGTACTGACAGCCATTGCACCCACACACCTGTACTGACAGCCACTGCACTCACACACCTTTACTGACAGTCACTGCACCCACACACCTTTACTGACAGTCATTGTATCCACACACCTGCACTGACAGCCAACGTTGTATCCTGGCCTAGGTCAACAAGGCCCATGCCTAGGGCAGCACTTTGCAGGGGGGCAGCACAGAAAGAGTCCCCGCCGGTTTGCGCTACATTGTTATGGAGCGGACTGGGATGAGAGGCAAATTAGTCTAGCGCCCCCATAAACGGCCACACTGCTTCTGGTATGTGGGCGGCCGGCATTCCGCAACTGTGACTGTCCTATTATCCTGGACCACAAACCTTCCTCACTGTGCTATATGTTTTCAGCTGCACCATTGGCATGGTTATATCTTCTTAGTCCTCTCCAAAAAATTATCAAAATGTTGTACTTGAAGTAGAATTATAGGCAACACTTTTTTTTTTCATTTTGGATAGAGTAAGGGAGGGTTATAGCCCCTGTAAGTTTTTTTTTTTTTTTACCATCCCTGTCCAATTGCGGAGATTTCCCTTCACTTCCTGCCCCATAGCCAAACAGGAAGTGAGAGGAAATCTGTGCAAATTAAGGGAATCCATTGCCCCCCGAGGCCCTCAGAACTAGTGTCCCCAGGTACGTCCTGTGCTAGTGCCCAGCCGAAGCTCCATGACCGGGACCGCGGGACCTGCGGACCCAATCGCTGCTGGAGTGCGGCGATCGGTCCCCGGAGCTGAAGAACGGGAGAGCTGTGTGTAAACACGGCTTCCCCGTTCTTCACTGTGGCGGCGTCATCGATCGTGTGATCCATTTTATAGGGATACACAATCGATGACGTCACACCTACAGCCACATCCCCCCTACAGTTGTAAACACACATTAGGTCACACATAACCCCTTCAGCGCACCCTGTGGTTAACTCCCAAACTGCAAATGTCATTTTCACAATAAACAATGCATTTTAAATGCATTTTTTGCTGTGAAAATGACAATGGTCCCAAAAATGTGTCAAAATTGTCCGAAGTGTCCGCCATAATGTCGCATTCACGAAAAAAATTGCTGATCACCGCCATTAGAAGTAAAAAAAACAATTAATAAAAATGCAATAAAACTATCCCCTATTTTGTCAACGCTATAAATTTTGCGCAAACCAACCGATAAACGCTTATAGCTAATAGGTAGAAGGATACATATCGGCCTAAACTGAGGAAATCAAAAATTGTCGCTCTATTTTTGTCTATGACGCAAAAAATAAAAACCGCAGAGGTGATCAAATGCCACCAAAAGAAAGCTCTATTTGTGGGAAAAAAGGACGCCAATTTTGTTTGGGAGCCACGTCGCGCGACCGCGCAATTGTCTGTTAAAGTGACGCAGTGCCGAATCGCAAAACTTGGCCGGGTCTTTTAGCTGCCTAAAGATCCGGGTCTTAAGTGGTTGAGAGACTCAGAACACTAAAACTCCACATGTGTCATGAATAAAACTTTTAAGTGGACTGTGCCTTTAATTAATTGAATGAAAGGTTCACCCTTGTTTGAGGATCTTAGTAAATAAAAGATTTTTAAGTTCTATGATGACGTACAGCATAGTACAGTACAAACACTGCCAGCTAAACCACCGTATGTCCCCACTTACTTTCCCGTTGGTGGAACCTTTGTCTTTATTATGGTCATCCCACATTAATACATATAGCAAACAACAACATGTTACTAAGAAACACTCTATTCACAATGTCACCTGCGAGGCAGACGATGGTGTCAGCTATCTATAGAGATTATTATTCTTTTATGTCATTAAAGTGCTTTTTAGTGTAAACATATCACATAATATTTGTTTGTATGAATACAGTTTAAAAAATGATACTCAACTACAGGAAATTAGAAAGTAATATTCCGAGCCAAACAGCCTAACACAATGTTTATGTTTAGTGCTAGAGATGCAATATTTATTGTTCTCAATCGTTTAAAAGCCATCCAACTCCATCCCATAGTGTTAAAGGATCACTAAAGGAAACCTAAATAGCTTCCTTTACCTTACTGCAGTACTGGTTTCACGTCCTTATTGTTCGTTTATGCTTTGAAGTTGCTGTAATCCTGCTCTGTTCTCCACACTTCCTGCTTGTCTGTTTCCTTATAACCACAGTGCTGGGAGCTTTCTCACTGTGTTCTAAGCTGTCATCACTGTGTCTCTAAAACTTCCCAGAATCAGATTCATTTTAAAGACAAAACACTGCCCTGGATTTGTTTGTTTTTGTTCTGTGTTTCTATTTCTACTTCACAGAAACATGAAGCCAGTTCAAAAGTGAAACTAACCTGCAGGCACATTATATGATTGATTTTTATCTATTTTAATCATTTTGAAAAGGAATCGGTTAACTTTTATGTCTCTATACCCTGTAAACAGTCATTTCGGCAAAACATTTTTTTTCCTTTAGTGACCCTTTAAGCACCCTCAAAAATTCTTTACGCACCTCATAGCACCCCAAAAATTCAGAGGCCACTACCTGTAGCAAAAAGTGTGTTGGAAGGGTTTGCAACCACTTTAAAGAGATAAAACATGGACAAGTGCACATATTGCAGAGATGTATTGCATACGTTTTTTTTTTTTTGCTATTTTGCCCAAACATAACATGAAACAGTTTTGGAGTTCAGGAACTCCACTGAGTGCCAAGCAGCTCTCCACTAAAGACAATATACTTGCCCTTGCCATACTTCAGAAAAATTCTATGCCAATATCCTAGAACATTTCCTCCAATTGCTTCATATTATTATTATTGCTGCTTAATCTGTTCACAGTATTCTATCAGGATTACTCCGGGCAACTCTGGGTTTCAGATTGACAACACAGGAACGATCTCAACCACGCAAATGTTTGATTATGAAAGTAACACAAAGAGGTAACCAATGTCACATAGTAATAAGTAGCCAGTTGCAAACACTTTATTAATGTATGTATGTATGTGGAAGGAAGATGGAAGCTGCCATTGCTTGCTAATTTCCTGGTTGCCTGTTGCTTCAAAACATTTTAATTCAGTGAACAAAATAGCACCAGGAAATTCAGACTGAGATCAGAACTGATCTGCACGTTTGTTTTCTATTAAGTGACTGATAAAAAAAAAAATCTAGTCTGAAGCTGGCCATAGACAGATTAAAATTCCTCAGGTTCAGCAGAGACCAAATTTCTGTCCCTGTTCATCAGGAGATGATTGTTAAAGAGAGAAGAGGAGCTCCTGTACTTACTATATTCTTGGTTCCTCCACAAGATGGCGCCCTTCCATCCTTTCAGTGGAGGGCTGTCTTTCAGCATCCTCATGAATCCCACTATAGTTGTAAAGCTTAGTTTTTTTTTTTTAACTTTAAATCATTCAATACATTAACCACTTAAAGTGGAAGTAAACCAATCTATAAAACCGTTTCATTTCTGGCACGTGCCAGAAATGTAACACTCCCATTGGCTGTGCTATCAACCAAACAGTCAAACCATCCAATCGCTGGTCTCATAACTGATCACATGTGCAGCATCATGGCAGTTGTAGATTAAACAGATGACAGCCTCCTTGGCTAAAAACGATAGGAGGGGGTACTTGGTCCCCTTTCACACTTCTACGACTTGTCCCACGATTTTGGACTGCAAAATCATATGACAAGTCATTCTCCATGATTTTCAATGACTACCATTCATACTGGCACGACCTTAAGTTGTGCCTACTTCAAAGTTGTCCTTGCACTACTTTGGTCCGATTTTAATGCCACTTACACAGGCATTCATTGAAATCGCAGCTCCGAATCGTGGTAAAATCGCGGCCGCGAAAAAAAAAAAAAAACACCAATATTATTAACTTTTTTTTATAATAAATATCCAAAAATAATAATAATATTTCTTCATCAGTTTAGTGTCTACAAAATAGGGGATTTATGTTGTTTTTAATTTTTTTTCGTAACTATTAAATTATAGGTATTAGAATTTCTGTTAAGTGAACTTAACGAATACGAACTTATCCAAAGTTAAGAATTATCCAAAATAACCAATGCCGCATCTAAACAAGTGGAACGGAACAGATTAATAATAAATATTAATAATAATAAAACGTTTTTATTATTATTGTTATTTATTTCTATAAATGTTTTACGTTTCATTAGTTCCATTAGTTTAGATACACATTTGTTATTTCGGATAATTGGTAACTTTGGATAAATTCGTAATACCTATAATTTAATAGTTAGTAAAATCAAATTGTTATTATTAGTTATTATTTCAGATTTTCAAATTTTTGGGTTTTCAAATTTTGAATTCACAAATTTTCGAATATTTGGAAAAATTTGCGAAACGTGTTTTCGTTAATTCGGATATTTCCGGATTAACGAATTTGTCAAAATTCCTTAAAAAATTAATTCAGAACGAAACAGATTGCACATGTCTAATGGCCAGCTTAAGGATAAGCATCTTCCTTCTACCGGGTAGATATAATAGGAGTTAGGTGGAAGGTGGGAGATGATTTAGGCTTAGTTAGATGAACATTAGACTGGAATTCTACTACAAATTTTGTTTCCACTAAGTATCACCGTGTTGTTATTATTATTATCTTTCAGCTATACTCTAACTGTAACCATAAGTGATGGGACTCTTGAAAAATCAGGAAACATAAAGGTCTATATAACTAATATAAATGACAACGAGCCAACTCTGACTTGTGTGTAAGTAAATTGTGAGGTGACAGATATTGTAATTTAAATCGTTTCAAATTATTTTGTGGGGTGGCATCAAGCAAAGGGGAATTCATATGGTGCCTAATCTTTGTATAATCCCAGGACAGCTCTACAAATTGAACTATTTGAATGTGACTGGCCTTTCCAGCAATGCATGAATTTTATAATGAGCAGAAAAATGTATGCAATTGCTCTTAGCAATATTCCTCATTTACAGTGTTTCCCAGAAAGTACAACCTACCTGAAAATAAGACCTTGTGTTATTTTCCAGGAGGGCTGTAATATAAGCCCTACCCCAAAAATAAGCCCTACTGTGTCTTTTGTTGCCAGAATTAATATAAGACCCAGGCTTATTTTTGGGGAAACACAGGGGTAGATTCACATACACTTAATATTGCGCTGCGTAATCGAAATACTCTACACTGCCGTATTTTACCAGGCTCTACACCGAATCCTGGTAGATTTTTGCCCGTACGCTACGGCGGGGTAGTCTATTTCTCGCCACGTAATCGAAATACGCAATTGGGGGGCGTGAAGCATTTAAATTAACCACTTCTGACCAGCCCCACGTCCAAAGACGTCATTTTTTTGAAGATGGACATCTCGGTAACGGCAGCAGCTGCTGCCACAACCGAGATATCCATCTCTTCGTGGGGCGGTCCTGTTAACGATAACGGCGGTCATCGCGGCGTATTCGCCGCGAGATCGCCGTTACCGGCGGCGGGAGAGGGTGCCCCCCCTCCCGCCGCTCTCCCGCGCCCTCCGCTGCTTACCGTAGCCGTCGGTAGCGGCGGAGGCGATCGGGTCCTCTTGCTGGCTGTCCAGGGATGCGACTGAGGGAAAAAATGTCCCTCAGCCGTCCCCATACCTCTGCTGGGCGGAAGTGACGTCAAAACGTCATTTCCGCCCAGCGTCTTAAAGAGACATTTAATTTGTTTACATTTTGACTTTTTTTTTTTTTCTTTTTTTTTTTTGCATTTAAGCCTGAATATGAGATCTGAGGTCTTTTTGACCCCAGATCTCATATATAAGAGGACCTGTCATGCTTTTTTCTATTACAAGGGATGTTTACATCATTTTTTTTTTTCAGTGTTAAAAATTATAAAATAAATAAAATTAAAAACGAAAACCAAAAAAAAATTTTTTTTAACCACTTGACCACTGGGCACTTAAACCCCCTTCCTAACCAGACCAATTTTCAGCTTTCGGTGCTCTCACAATATGAATGACAATTACTCAGTCATACAACATTCTACCCATTTGAAATGTTTGTCCTTTTTTTCACACAAATAGAGCTTTCTTTTGGTGGTATTTGATCACTTCTGGGTTTTTTATTTTTTGCGCTATAAAAGAAAAACGACTGAAAATTCTGTAAAAAAAAAAAAAAAAAAAACTTGTTTCTGTCATATTAGCAGGTTATTTCTCACACACAGCATATGCATACCACAAATTACACCCCAAAACACATTCTGCTATTCCTCCCGAGTATGGCGATACCCCATGTGTGAGACTTTTACACAGCGTGGCCACATACAGAGGCCCAACATGCAGGGAGCGCCATCAGGCGTTCTGGAACACCCAGGCCAATTCTGACATTTCTCGCCTACAAGGAAAAATCATCATTTATTTGCTAGAAAATTACATATAACCCCAAAACATTATATATGCTTTTTTAGCAAAGACCCTAGAGAATACAATGGCGGCCGTTACAACGTTTTATCTCGCACGGTATTTTCGCAGAAATTTATTGAACGCGTGTTTTTTAGGTGGGTTTCTTGTAAAAAAATAATATCAGCTCTGCATCGCTTGATCTCCTCCAATATCTTAAATCTTTTCCTAGCGGAATTCAGCCCTTTTACATTATATGTCATACATTTTACCTCTGTCATATTGTACCTATCTCTCAATTATCTTCTCGTACCCTCGTGGGACAGCTGGGAGCCACATTACCCACCCCCCCTCCCTCCCCCTCCCTGGTGCCCCCACTCCCCCTCCTTTAGTTCCCACCCCCCATCCCTTTCCCTCCCTACCCTTGGAACACCTCCCCCCCTTGTCTTCCCTTGGCCCCTTTGAGACCTGAGACCCATGGATAACCTCCCTCCTTACTTCCATTGGGACTTTTAAATGAGGTGCGACCACCCCCCGCCTGCCACCCCCTGAGAGCTATGTTGCCTTGATGGTCTACCTCCTTTTTTAGGGAGGACGCCCTACCCTCCCGCCGCCCCCCCTGAGCCCTCTCCCCACCCCCTTCCCCACCCCTCCTCGCCTCTGTTGGTTTTTATAAGGTGTGTATAGACTAGATACGTTATTCTATCCATCCTGGAACCTCGATGACCGGGAGGTTAAATTTGGAACAGAACCCTGGCAGATCCTCCGGAAAAGTTAGTCTAGCTGACACCCCGTCTTTCTGCCCAATGAGGCAGGCCGGGAAACCCCATTGATATTTAATATTATAGAGTCTCATCTGTTCCAGGAGCGGTTTCATATATCTCCTTCTCATTAGGGTTTCCCATGCTAAGTCCGGGAATATCTGTACCGCGGTCTCTGCGTATAATAGGGGGGCTACATTCCTGAGTCTGAGCCAGATGGCCTATTTGTCCTCATAATACCTGAACCTGGCAATTATGTCTCTAGGTCTGGCCTCCCCCGCATTGTTAGCCCTTCCGATGCGGTGAACCCGTTCAAATTTAAAGGGTTCTCTGGCCCCCTGCTCAAAAAGCTGGAAAAACAGACTATTAAGGATTATTTTTAAATCTTCTCCTCTTTCCTCTTTTATAGATCTAATCCTTAAATTTTTCCTTCTGCTACGGTTCTCTTGGTCCTCCAGACGATATTTCAGCATTCTCTGGCTCTGTTGTATACCCAGATATTGTTCCTTTAGTTGCTTTAATTCTAGGTCTTGTTTTTCCAGTTTGTGTTCACTTTCTTCCACTCGTGCCAGTAGGTGGGCCATATCCGTTCTGAGATTGCTGAGTTCATTCTTTATGGATTTTTCTAGTCTACTTTCAAGGTCCCTCAGCATTATTTCCAACTCCCCTTTCGTTGGGATATGTGAGTCTGTACCTCTTTCCTCGCTTAGGGTCTGATCTTGTTCCCCTTCTGATGAAGCTTCGGGTGTTTGGGGGATAGTTTGGCCCCCTCCCCTCTTCGCTGACCCTGTTTTCTCTGTTTTTTTTGAGTTAGCAGAGCTTTTAGCGCTCCCCTCCTGGGTCATATAATGTCTTATGGTACTTGCTGTAGCGTGTTCCTTAGGGGTTTTAGGGGCCGCGCCCCTAGTTCCCCTACTCATCCTGTGTATGTTTCTTGCCCGGATCCGCTTCCCCAGTTTTAAATATATTTACTCCTATTATTTAGGAGTACCACTCTCCTATTACTGACTGTTGACTCTTTGGCACGTTTATGGCAACAAGTATGAGCACCCAGCAATAGGTAACGGGCCGTAAACCCCCTCTAAGTTAAACCTGGGGGAGTAATTTTCCCACGTCTTGTTTCCGCGTCCAGCCGCTAGAAACCTATTGGCATCGCTCTGATTGGGAAGAGGGGATTTTAAATAACCTTAGTGCGATTGTTCCCATGAATGGCCCCAGGTCTCTACTTTATACAGGAGGTCCCCTAATGAGTAAGTACTCTGCTCTAAGTAAGCCCTTACTGGTAAACATTAGTTCCTGCTTTTTACTTTGAGGCCTATATTTACCCCCGCACACCTCTAGACTGTATACCGCAGCTGGTTTGCTTAAGATCCACAGGTACAGATGGAGTGAAAAGATCCTAGAGATGTCCCACAGCCCTCCTAGCCTCGAGCAAATAATCCACAAATGGGTATTCCAAGGTGTGGGGGTTTTAGGCGTAACAAGAGGGCGTTTAGGAGAGACAGATAGACACCATATACAGCAGAACCCGTGTTTCTTAACATAACATGCACATTCTCCAGATACTAAATCATAGCAAGGTTGGGCTAGCGTACCGAGGGCTAGAATTGGTGTGAGAGTCCCCCATTCAAAGAGTCACAGAGCCGGTGTATACAGCACAGGGACGTCACAAGCTAAGAACCGATCATCAAATCTTGCACCTTATTTAGTCTCCTCCATTTATTTATTTATGACACCTGGATCATCGATACTTCACTCCCAAGAACAATCCATTATCACACCCGATATGGGGCATAGAGAGGAGAAGAAAAAAGATAGGTGCAAGCTTACCCTTTTTCCGGGCGCCGGACATCGGCCGGGTTGAGGGGGATGAGATATTACCTGCGATATTACCTGCTATACCTTTCGCGTGAAATCCTCCATGCTGGGGGAGGTGGGGTTGGAGCCGTTGCAGCGTGACTCACGTTCTTTGGCATCCGGCTAACCTGCAGTCAGCTCCGTGGGGACAACGAGCGGGAGAGCTAGTAGAGCCTCAGAAGAGGCGCTGGGCGTCACGCTGGAGGGTAAGGTGGGCCGCCCGGCACTCAGCGTGTCTTTGTTTGTCCTCCGGTATGAGTATTTTGCCCATCCCCGGGTCTACTGGCGTCCGCGTCCGCGGCGGTGTCAGCGCCCTCCCTCACCGCATCTCAGGTCGGCTTCCCAGCGCGGGTTCGGCCCCTCCCTCGGCGTGCGTGCCTCACGTGCCGCACGTCCCTGTCAGGTATTCAATGCCATCTGCTATAAAGATACACTCGCTCTATTTTTCTTGGAGCCATTGTCACTAGGACTGAGAGTCACAATTCTGAATTGTCAACAGAACAAGAATAGAGGCAAAATCTTCTAATGTGAACTTGTTTGTGTGCCTAAGAAGGAATATCCCTCACTTTTTAGAGATATAGGGGTTAATTTACTAAAGTAAAATGGCCAAAGGGAATTTTTATTAAGCTTAGTATGGTATAGTAAAGCTCTGCTGACTTCAACCATCCAAGTAAAAGTTTTGGCATTCTTTATACTTTAGGATCAGTTCCTTCTTTCTATGCAATGAGTTACTTAAAGAGGAAGTAAACCCTAATGCAAAGGTAAAACATAATGGGCGGGTATGCATGGCATAGTAGCCCATTATGTCTCACTTACCTGAAACCGAAGCCTGGGATATCACAGCTGTCCCTTGTTGAACAAAGTGTCCATCTTCTTTCCGGGGTATCATGGGTTCGGCGCTGGATATTTCCAGAACCGCAATGATGTCACTCCCGTGCATGCACATAGGAGCCGCCAGTCACAGCACACTCTCTTTTAGAAACAGACGTTTCTAAAGGTTTCTAAAGTGCGCCTGTGCCCTTGTCTACGGCAGAGGCGCCGTAGACATTGGCACCCATATCTTTTGTAAATACCTCCTAAACCGTGGAGGTTTAGGAGATATTTCGAGCACCTACAGGTAAGCCTTAATCTAGGCTTACCTGTAGGTAAAAGTGGTTGTAAAGGATTTACAACCACTTTAAGGAGGACTTCCTTAACTTCAGAGTGCCTAAAACTCTGATAATTAGAAAGGTTGTTAGGCAAAATGCTTAATTAGATATGGAGTTATAGATGGGCCAAAAAAATATGCAGTAATGTTCTGCATGATGTGATTGAGTATGTGGAGAAGCTTTAAAGGGGTTGTAAAGTCAGATTTCTCATTCTATGCATTAAGATAAAAAGCCTTCTGTGTGCAGCAGCCCCCACTGCCTGCCCCCCCCCCCCAACACTTACCTGGGCCCTATCTCTGTCAAGCGATGTCCACTAGTGTCTCAGCCGTCTGAGACACTCCCTCCTGATTGGCTGAGACACAGCAGTGGTGCCATTGGCTCCCACTGCTTTCAATCAAAGTCAGTTAGGCAATCAGGAGAGAGAGGGGGTGGGGCCAAACCACAGCTCTGTGTCTGGATGAACACACAGAGCTGCAGCTCAACTTGGGTGCCCCCATAGCAAGGTGCTTACTGTGGGGGCTCAAGAGGAGGGAGGACCCAGGAGCACAGAAGGACCCGAGAAGAGGAGGATCTGAGCTGCTTTGTGCAAATCCACTGCACAGAGGAGGTAATTATAATATGTTTGTAATCTTCTTTTTTTTATATATATAAAAATAACAATCACTTAAACTTTAGGGCTCCTAGTGTTCCTGGAACGTATGACAAAGCTCACAGAAAGCACACATTTTGCTACGCGTTTCAGAAACACGTTTCAAGCCTGCATTATGCTTGCAGTGCCACTTATTGTTAATTAACATTGGGCAGAATTAATCTTAAAAAACCCATAGAGGGGGAGTGGAAGCAATTCATTGCAGAGAAATTTGTATTTTATCTGGAAGATATCATTTAACTACCACACGACTGCCAATAAGGTGGTAGGTTTTTCTTCCAGGTGTATCAGAAGTAGAATTGCTGGATTTACCACTTTGATATGCAGTATAAATATATCATCTTCATTACACAGCTTTTCCAGTATCACTGAAAACAGTAACAGCACAAAGACAGAGCGATCTGGAAGCAGAGCTAATATTCAGCTGATTGAGGAACTTCCTATCGGAACAACAGTTAACACTTGCAATGGCTTTGATGCTGATTTAATGAATGATCTCACATTTTATTTGGACCCTGGAAATCCATATTTCACCATTCACAAAGGTACTGGCATACACATTTTCTGTTTTTCTGGTTTTCTGGTCCTATGAGATGATCAAAAAATTCTGGATATCATTTTTCCAAAGCCTCTTGCCGCGTACACAGGATCGTTTTTCGGGTTGTAAAAAAACAAAGTTTTTCAAGCTCTAGAAAAAATTATGTTTTTTTCAACCCGATCATTAAAACGGCCTTGCCTCTACACGATCGTGAAAAAAAATGCTCTAGCAAAGCGCACTATAAAGGGGAAGTTCCATGCGGATAGCGCCACCCTTGGGGCTGCTTTAGCTGATTTTGTGTTAGTAAAAGACGATTCGCGCCTTTCAGTCTGTTACAACGTGATGAATGTGCTTACTCCATACTGCGCGTCACGAGTTGCCGAAAGAAGCCGAACGTCGGTGCGCAGACGCCTTATAGAGCCGCACCAACGTTCGGCTTCTTTCGGCAACTCCTGACGTGCAGTATGTGCCGGTCGGAAGCATGTCAATCACAGCCTGTGACTAGGAACGCCCACTCCCGCGGGATTCACTACCCGGAAGCCGGGGGTGAAAATATCCCTAAAACGGTATGTACGGAAAAAAACACCAGCATACTGTCGGTCTCATAAGTCGGCTTAATGTAATGTTAGTTTTTTTTTTTTTTTTCCAATATTTTTATTGAATTTTCAAAAAGGAAAATAAGACAATAAGATAGGAACATCCTGTCTGCACACTGAAAAACCAAGTAACAGATAGTAGTAATATCCATTGAGGGCACAATAGTAACATTGACAGAAAACATCCACCTAGGTCTCCGTCCTAGAGCCGTCACTAGTCAGCAAAAGGGACTAGATCAGGACCACCAGAGGGGCTCTCAGCTGAGAGGCCCCCTGGTCTCAGGAACCGTTCCCTCACAGAGAGGCAAAAGATACATAATAATAAAAAATAGAGAAAAAAAAAAGTGGAAGTGACCATGTATAAAGGGGGGGGGACCAAGTCAAAATGTCTTAAAACAGTTAGTACCCTGAAAGATGAAGTAAGAGGGAAGAAGAAACTAGAAAGAAGGAAGAGAAAGAAGGGGGGGAGAGAGGGGAGCACTCCAATCAGGGGGGGGGGGGGGGGGAACCCCCTCCCATAACAAACTCATTGGTCATGTGGTCGTAAGGTAATTGATCCATGGGTCCCAAATTCTATGAAACCCCTCAATCTTATCCGCTAGAATAGCAGACAACCTCTCATTCACCATTATCCAGGACAATTTGTTCTTTAGCAAATGGAGAGGGACGGTGGGGGACCTCCAGGACCTCGCTATAGAGAACCTGGCCGCCACAAATATAGAGGCTATCAGCTTTTTTGTGTATTTCGATGCTCCATCAACTGGGCGTCCCAGCAATGCATTCAGCGTCGACTTACGAAGGTTGACGTGGACGAGGGAATATATAAAATTGTAAGTGCGTATCCAAAATCGCCTCACCCTCGGACACGACCACCAGACATGGTACATAGTACCATCCGCAGTACAGCCCCTAAAGCACCGCGTGGACGCCCCAGGCATGAAGGTCGCCACTCGCACAGGGACCATGTACCACCTCAGCAACACTTTATAAGTTAGTTTTTTTTTTTAGGATGAACCCCCTCTTTAAGTGGTTAAAGAACAAATCACATGACTTTGGCTTTAGATCTGATTCTAACTTAATATCTTATAGCATGTTCCCAGTTAAAAGGGGCCTTTGTGGCAGAAGAACAGGTCTCAGATAATTTTTAATTGCCCTTAGCAACTATTTAAAAACCATACTAATCTTAACAGTGGTGTATTTAGGTTTTGTGCTGCCCTAGGCCTGACTAAACTCGTGCACCCCCTAATTTAAATATGATCCACCCCTTCCTGTCAAGACCACACCCCTTCCTGTCAAGGTCACACCCCTTCCTGTTTAAGACCTGCCCTAAAATTTCCGAGTGGAGATACTAGTCCTTGGGGAGGGGGATTCCCTCAATTTGCAGAGATTTCCTCTCACTTCCTGTTTGACTATGGGACAAGAAATGAAGGGGAAGAAACAGATGGCAACAAAAATGAACAGGGGCTATAACCACCCCTTACTCTATCCCTGTCACGTGTTTTACCATCTATGTCCTATAGGGTAAATTACATTTTATTTCCTGTTCTGCAGATACAGAAGTCAGGAAGTAAGGGAAAACCTCTCTCAAGTGGGGTAAATCCCTCTTTGGCAGCTGTCACCAGAAGAAACATTCCTGTTTCATTATGTTTTCCTGTTTTTCCTGTGGGGGGTAATATAGACAGACACTAGACAGATAAGGACCAATAAGATCCAGCTGCTTAACAACAATGTACTGCAGTTTTATATAACCTTTTTTCTTCTTATTTCCTTTTTAATATAATTTAAAATATATGTTTTAATTCTTTTCTCAGATAAATGTGAAATCCTGTATATGATGATTATATATTTATGACTCCCGGGCAGCAGATTGACTCCTTTTCACATGTTTACCAATGTCCTTGCTGAAAAAGTATTTTTTATCTACAGCGGTCAGTAGCTTAAGCTCTGAGCTAAAATGCCCACTACAAGCACACAGCACATTCTCTGTGCTTTCTGGAAATAATGCTAGGCAATGAGGGAATTTCCCACCATGCACTACAAACTGCTGACCTGCTGTAAGGAGTCACATGCTGTATAGTGTTGGTTGTAAATGTGGGATGACAACAAGTTTAAACAGCAGAGCTTATGCTTCCCACTGATTGATGTGTTCTAGCTTTGACTCAGCAGGGGGCGTGCCAGACCTCTGCAGAGGGACAGCTGCTTCCAAACAAGGAGCAAGGATCAGTACACTGGCAAGGAACAGACTTTTCTACTCAGGGTGGTGATGCTTCTATGAAAATGATCTGTAAATACGTTAAACACTTTTTGTTTTGATGCACCAGGAATGTATTTGGCTGATTTAAACTAAAAGTTTATTGGGCTTTGGTTTTAAGCCAGTTGATGGCTGGGCTGTTGTACGTTTTGTATGTTATGTGTTGTTCCATATAGAATAAAAGAGAATAAAAAAAAAAAAAAAAAAAAAGTTTATTGGGCTTTGATGATAGATCACAATTATGTTGAAAGAAGGTAACAAGTCATTTCTTTTCAACAGAGACAGGAACTGTGATCATATTATCCATCATGGACAGTGAGGCTTTTGGGTTTGTCAACATTCAGTCCTATACTGTGAAAGTTTGCGACCGGGACAAAAAATGTGCATCAATATTAGTCACAGCAACTATCCTCCCGATTAATGACAACCCTCCATTCTGTGATCCGTATTTGTACAGGTGACAACTCTTCTCATGTAAGATATATACAGTCATATTAATGAAAATATCGCTCATAATAGTAGAAATATCTAGTACATCTTTACATAGATTAGAGAAAGGTTATTCCCTCTTTCAGATGTCTGTTGCTGTTTATGTCCTCATTGAGATTTCCCCCTCACTTTGGGGTTGAATTACTAAAGGCTAATAGACTGTGCACGTTAAAAAGTGCTTTTGTTTAGGAACTTAGTAAATGAGCAGAAGCTCTACAGACTTCCATCATGTAATCGTGTGCAGGCAAAAATTATGTTTTTTTATATTTCCTTGCACGTGATATTTGCCTTTTGTAAACAAACCCCTATGTGTCTTAGTGACACAACAAGAATAGAGAAAAACCAGGGTGACAAAAAAAAGGTCTAGCCCTTATCTACTCTTTAAAAGACAAAAAACTAATATTTTGGTCCAAATTTCTGTTTAAATATCGCTCCTTCCTGTATTATCACTAAAATCACCAAATAATGTTTTGGAGTTGATTTGCTAAAGGCAAATAGACTCCAGAGCTTAGCAAATGAGCAAAAGCACTACTGACTTCCATCATCCAATCATGTGCAAGCAAGAATGCGCTTTTTTTTTATTTGTCTTGCACGTGATTGGGTATTCTTTGCAAACTGAAGCTTTACCTCATTTGCTAAGCTCTGGAGCAACTGCACTTGTAGAGTGTGACTGTATTTTGCAAAGTGCACAGTCTACCATATTTTTCGGTGTATAAAACGACCCCCTAATTTTACAGGTTTACTACAGTTTTTGCCTATACTCACTGTATAAGACGACCCCCCCCCTTCCGAGGCTTCATATTTTCTATATTTCCTTCTTCTTGCTAGAACTGGAGCCATACCGTGCTTAGCCAATCACAGCGAGAGATGTATTCTATTAATGAATACAAAGCCTGCTCGGAATGGCAGAGGCTGTTACATCAGCCCGCGCCTTTCTGACTCTCAAAGCCAATCCAAAAAGGCTACTGTATGTAGCTTGCTTGGATTGGCAGAGGTTTTTACTCCAATCTGAGCAGGCTCTGTATTCATTAATATAATACATTGCTCGCCAGAATTGGCTCAGCAGTGTATACTCTATGTAGCCAAAGCTACATACAGTAATACGGCACATCCGGCAAGCTGAAATACAGTGCGCTGTATTTTTATCAACGGCATATAAGATGACCCCCTGTTTTTTTAGTGTTTTTTTAAGTTTTTTTAAAAGATGGTCTTATACGTCGGAAAATACAGTATTTGCTTGAAAAATGTTGGCCAGTGTGTTCACTGGTTTCTGAAATCTATCCTCTAAGGCAGGAGTCTCCAAACTAAGGCCCTCCAGGTGTTCAGGAACTACATTTCCCATCATGCCTAGTCATGTCTACGAATGTCAGAGTTTTAAAGGCCTCGTGGGAAGTGTAGTTCCACAGCATCTGGAGGGCCGTAGTTTGGAGATCCCTGCTCTAAGGTAAAAGCTGTCTATAGAATCAGGAATTACATCAAAAAGAGTCGAGCTTGGATTTTATATAAATGAATCAACCAATATGAAAAATAAAAAAGATTTCTTATGAGAAAATATATAAAAAGTCCAATGTGTGAAAGAAAGAAAATCCTCTTCCGTGTTCAAAGGCTTTTAACCATGTGATCAAAACATTCAAGTAGTGAAGCCACCGCCAGGTGAGTAAAGTGCACGCTTACCAACTGACGTGTGACCCGGACACTGCACCTGACGAAACACGCATGGACGAGTGACATCCTGACGTCATCACGAGTTCCCAGAAGTATGGGTGCTGTTTTTCTGGCCAGTGAGGATTTGTTTGAAGGTGCTTTTTAATCTTACAAAATGTGAGTGTAATTTTCTGGAGTACAAGAAGGAAAGTGCTAGAAAGAAATTCATAAAGTCCAAAAAGTTGTTTTTATAAAAAAAATCACATTCTGTAAAAGCCTTTGTGTTTCAAGGGGTTGAAAGGTCCCCCTCCACCTATTCGGCACCACCTTTTCCTTCTCCGTATTTCCTTCTCATCTCTTGTGTCCCTCCTTTACCATCTGCCTTCCTCTTCCTTTTTTTTTTTTTTTTTAGATTTTTGCATGTTCATATAACCATATCCCAGTTTTGTTTTTATTGTGGACTACTCCACACCTCAACCCCTGAGCAATTAAGCTCAGTCACCCATGTTGACCCCGGCCTTGGCCCGAGGGTTGTTGATGTTCGACAATCTTTACTATCAAATATGTTTTCAATGTGTATTATTAAGCGGTTCCATGTTAAGCCTCGTACACACGATTAGACTTCCATCAGACAAATCCGTGGATTTTTGTCCGAAGGCCGTTGGTGGTGAGCTTGGTATGCATACAGACGGCCCAACATTTTTAGCCAACAAACGCGTATGTAGTGATGTAATATACGTACTACATTTTTTTTTAACTCTTTGGGCAACTTCTACTAATAGTTAGCATTGGTTCCGTACATGCGTGTTTGTACTTTGGATTTTAGTCCGATGGACTTGTGTACAAATGATCGCATAATCCTACGTAACTTATTTATTGCCAGACTGTTGGTGAGCATGAACAGCCAACATTTGTTGTCGTTAATTCTGCCAAAAATTGTCTGATGGAGCATACACACGGTCGGATTATCCGACACAACACGCCCATCAGATAATTATTGTCGTAAAATCCAATCGTGTGTACGGGCCTTTATGCTTACTGGTTATATCCCCTGTGTGGGATCATTACAGTTGTTCTCACTTCTCTTGACAAATGTTTTTATTGAGATTTCAATAGGGGAACATTAGATGGGGGAGGAGAAAATAAAAAAGGAAATGTACTGAAATACATAAGTGTGTGTGTGTGTGTGTATATATATATATATATATATATATATATATATATATATATATATATATATATATATATAAATCTGGGTTACATTTGCAGTACCTAGTACAACTCATTTCATCAATACATATGCAGTTAACTGTTCCCTATAATTAATAAATACACACAGAAAATTAAGTGAGTATATAAACTAAGTAGGAGATGTATCGATCCAACTATTTGTCAAGGAATTATTATAATGTAATAGGACATGGAACCATAATAGAGTAATGAGTGAGTAACCCTAAAAAAAAAATATGTTTAATCGCCTCACGATTATCCTATCTGTTAACAAAAAAAAGAGAAAAAAATAATAATATAAATAAAAAAAATGTAGATAATAGAAAATGATAAAGGGTACAGGAGAGGGGAAAGTCAAGAATATGAGAGAAATAATAAGCACCCGGGATGGTGGTCTGACTCCTGGCATACATATACTTTGAAAAATTGTAAAAGATTCTAGTTTGGTAACAACAAAGACTGGTCAAAATTGGCAGGGAGGTAATGTTGTTTTCACTTCTCATATATTTCAATAAAAAGATTGTACCAGAAAGGTCCTCCTCCATCAGAGCTATAAGAACAACACGAAGAATATAATTAGTGAACAAATATCAGTTTACACCTGTTAAATTGGTACATAGAAAATATCTGACGTCCAATTAGGTAGGAGACATAAACCGATAAACAAAATAAAGTATGTACACAATTAATCAATGGGACATCAATTATTTTGCATGTACCATTTTGATAGATGCAAATTGACTTATAATAAAGACAACTTTCTAGATTTTATACAATAATTCCTGGCACTTTCCTTTTACGCCTTTTTTAGTTTTTTTTTTTTTAGTTCAATAAGATTTTATTGTAAGGAACAATTTTCAACAGACAGTAAAAGAAACAAACCGACCGCCTGACATTGGGCAGTTCGATCCACATAACAAGAATCATAAACATTCCACATCATGTAAGCAAGTGTGAAAAAACATTACTTCATTATAATGTCGGTTATACAAGCACAAGTACAACTTGCTACCCTGCAACCAATAAGGGCTTCCCCCGACCCAGGCACCCCTCTGGGAATCTGCTGCGCCCAAGGTCAGGTGGAAGTAAAAAATAAAACAGGCATGGCAGTAGTGCAAGTAGCTGTGAAATAACAATAAGTCTGTATGACATGCAAAATCTATAGCTGGCAAATAAACTTGCAGGGTACATATGAAAAAAGAAATAAAAAATCATAGACCGACAAAGTCGGTCTGTAGAAGAGGACAGAAAAACTGAGAAGAACAAAGGAGAAGAAAGTCGAAGAGGTAGAGGGACAGGAAAGGGGGGTAAGGAGAGGGTAGGTGAGAGGGTAAGGGAGACAGTGTGTTCAGGTCCACCACGATAAGCACCAATCACAGATTACAGATTCTCAATTACGCCAAGTTTTTATTGATGTCTCTGTCCCTACTGGAGAAATACATTTTCTATAATTATTTCTGGGGATCATTACCATAATAGAATTTAGGAGGCAATGCAATATGTTATGGCTATCCCTGGTACAGGAGGCGAGGGGAAATATTGCCGTGGGGAGTTGGGATATCTGTTCTAGTACCAAACGTCTTAGTGAGCCCTGGTGTTCACAGTATTTTGTGATATGATTGTTCAGTATCTTATTGTATTTGTTTTTTTAGTTTTACGAATGCAGAGCCTATTAGAAAAGACACAGTTGTTGCAACATTGAATTGCCACGACCCGGATGTACCTCCAAATCCCTTGAAATACCTTCCTAGCAACGGCCCAATTGGACCAGACAAATTATTTCAACAAACCGGCAATCCAAATGTTATCAAGGTAATTCTGTGCTTCTTTCAACCAGATATGTCACAAATATTTTACAGATCAATGCTATGAAAAGTAGTATTTTGTTAATTCTTATTTCTGCTAAATAAAGTGGTTGTAACGCCCCATATCCCCAAAAAAGATTAACACTTATGCTGCGTACACACGATCGGTCCATCCGATGAGAACGGTCTGATGGACTATTTTCATCGGTTAACCGATGAAGCTGACTGATGGTGAGTCGTGCCTACACACCATTGGTTAAAAAAACGATCATGTCAGAACGCGGACACGTAAACCACGTATGGCGGCACTATAAAGGAGAAGGTCAACTCCAATGGCGCCACCCTTGTGGCTGCTTTTGCTGATTTTGTGTTAGTAAAAGGCGATTTGCGCTTTTCTGTCTGTTACAGTGTGATGAATGTGCTATCTCTATAACGAACGCTAGTTTTACCAGAACGAGCGCTCCCGTCCCCTAATTTAGTCTGAGCATGCATGGATTTTTAACCGATGGTCATGCCTACAAACAATCGTTTTTTTTTGCTATCGGTTAGGTATCCATCGGTTAAATTTAAAACAAGTTAGCTTTTTTTTAACCGATGGATAAATAACCAATGGCGCCCACACACGATCGGTTTGGTCCGATGAAAACAGGCCATCAGACCGTTCTCATCGGTTTGACCAATCGTGTGTACGCGGCCTTACCTACCAATTTTTATCATTTATATATAACTTTTTTTGAATATAACTTTTCTTTTACGGAAATTGGCTGTTGTGCCTTCCACTCGCTCTGACTTCCTTCTTCTCATTCATCAAACAGAAAGGGAGAAGATGGAATATCTCCCATAAAAAAGACACAGCAATGCAAGCCTGACAAAGGTTTTTTGAACATCTCCACAATCCCAAATTTAAAAAAAAGTGGCTGACGGATTATAAAACATGAGCAATGGCCATGAGCAAAGTGCAGTTACCCATAATAGCCAATCAAATTTCCCTTTGGTTTTCCTTTTGGTTATATAACTTAAAGTGGTTGTAAAGTTTCCTGTTTTATTTTTTTTAAATAACAAACATGTCATACTTACCTCCACTGTGCAGGTCGTTTTGCACAGAGTGGCCACGATCATCCTCTTCTGGGGTCCCACGGTGGCTCTCGCGTCTCCTCCCCGCAATAGATAACCCCCTCTGGGAAGCTCTCACCTGAAGAGGTTACCTTACAGGCACGCTCCTGTGTCATACACTCGGCATCCAAAGCTGCCGAGTGTATGACCCGGCCCTGCCGCTCGCGGCTGCGTCATTGGATTTGTTTGACAGCAGCGGGAGCCAATGGCTGCGCTGCTATCAATCTATCCAATTAAGTGCCAAGAAGCCTAGGAGAGATCGCGCCCACGGAAATTCGGGGTTTAGGTAAGTAAAACGGGGGTGGGCCGGACACTGCAAGGTGTTTTTTCACCTTAATGCATTAAGGTGAAAATACACAAAGGTTTACAACACCTTTAAAGATGAATTCTGTTGGCTGTTGTGGGTGACATATTGAATACAATACATTTCCTTTATGGTGTTTCAGGTAAATGAAAATTTGGTGTATGATACTGATCCAGTGGCAACATATGAGATAATGGTATCAGTTTCAGACTCGTCTGATACAACCCATACAGGTTAGTTTGTCCTTTTTATTTTTACTAGACTTTATACACTATGTAAATGTTGGTCAAAAAGGTACACGCTCCCCTAAATTTTTAATCCACCTCTGCGCCTAGGTGTAAGAAATAAACCTAAAGCTGCTACTTAAAAAAAGTGTCTGTGAGGCCCCGTACACACGACCGGTTTCCTCGGCAGAATTCAGCAAGAAACTCGATGGGAGACGTATTCTGGCAAGGAAACCGGTCGTGTGTACACTTTTCGCCGAGAAAACTATCGAGGAACTCGTCGAGCCAAAAAGAGAGCAGGTTCTCTATTTCCTCGACGGGCAATGGGAGAATTTGGCTCGACAAATTTTTTGATAGCCGAACAAGGAACTCGACGGGGGAAAACGATGTGTTTTGCCCGTCGAGTTTCTCGGTCGTGTGTACACCGCCTAGGATTGGTGATGTATTTTAAATTAAAAAAATAGTCCTAGCCGTCATTGTGATTAATCTGATATTTTTGTTTCAGTAACTGCAACAATTATTGTCTCTGTAACTCCGGTGAACAATTTCGATCCAGAATTCAACCCAACCACATATAACTTCACTGTGCAGGAAACAGCAAAAGGTAAAGCCTGTAGAGATATCACCTCCATATAGTATATGGCAAGTCTGGTCAGAAGAACTGGTAAATCTTACAATTCTATAGACATGAATTGATTTTTGACCAGTCCACTGATTTTAATTGATGTAAATGATGGTTCTAATGACTGTGGGTAGAAATAAAAATGTTTTTAGGGAAGCTATAAGTCACAGGCTTCCCCCTCAAACAATGGAAAATCTTGCTAATATTGCATTTAAATGACGAATATGCACTTTATTACCAAAAGTATTGGGACGCCTGCCTTTACACGCATATGAACTTCAACGGCATCCCAGTCTTATGCCGTGTACACGCGATTGTTTTTCGGCATGAAAAAAAACGTCATTTAAAATGATCGTGTGTGGGCTTCACATCGTTTTTCATGTTCTGAAAAACGACCAAAAAAAAAAATTCGAACATGCTGCATTTTTAACGTCGTTTTAAACTATGTCGTTTATTGGGTTGTAAAAAATAATCGTGTGCGGGCTAAAACTAAGTTTTAAACCCACACATGCTCAGAAGCAAGTTATGAGACAGGAGCGCGAATGGAACTTCCCCTTTAGAGTCCTGTCATACGTGTTGTACGTCACCGCGCTTTGCTCATCATTTTTTTAAAGCGATGGTGTGTGGGCAACATCGTTTTTAATGATGAAGTTGGAAAAACTTTGTTTTTTCTACATGCTGAAAAACAAAGTTTTTTTTTCATGCCGAAAAACAATCGTGTGTATGCGGCATTAGGGTTCAATATTGATTTGGTCCTTAGATGGTAGCTGTCAATCCTTGTGTTATTATCTCAAAAAAAAAAAAAAAAAAAATATTATTAAAATCATTACAATTTCTCTTTAGGTAATAGGATTTAGAAGGATTTAGGAGAAGGTTACATGCTACTTTGGTGTGTGTATTGGTCCAGCAGCGCACCAACCCCTTTGCAGCCATTGTGCTACATGCTGGGTGTTTGGTGTGCTCCTGTACCTTTTTAAGAAGGGGTGGGCTGCCCTTCAGTCCACCTGCCCTCATCTATCCATTAGAATGCATTTGCCTCCATTGTGGGGACACTCATAAATTAGTGTTAGGACCACAGATTCCAGGGTGCCGTGACGTGGCTCTGTGGCTCACACATAATGTTGTCTTATGGTTAGCATTGGTTTGGAGCATGCGTGTTTGTACTTTGGATTTTAGTGTACACACGATCGGATAATCCGACGGAACACATTTGTTGTTGGACAATTTGAGAGCTTGACCATCCAAAATTTGTTGTCGGAAATTCCGACAACAATTGTCCAATGGAGCATACAGACGGTCGGATTATCCGACAAAACACGTCCATCGCACAATTGTCGGAATATTCGATCGTGTGTACGAGCCTTTAGTTGGAAGGGCGAGTGGAATGCAAGGGTCACTCTGAAGCTGAATTCAGGGGACAAATGTTTTCAATTGAATATATTTCTCAATAGTCGCACCGCTGTCTATATTTACGTACCCTTAAGCGAACAGAAATCACTAATCTAACGGTATTTTTTTTATTAAAAGAGGGCACTGTACTAGGGCAAGTGACTGCTACAGACAGAGATCGACCAGAGTGTATAACCTATAGTATACGAGATGGGAACTCAGACATAATTCATAGATTCTGGATAAACCCCACATCAGGAATCATACAGCTAGTGACCAACCCTGATTTTGAGATAAAACCTTCATACACTATGACCATCCAAGCCACAGATTGTGACCCCATCAGCCCTCGCAAAGCACTGGCACAGGTAAGCAAACATTTGCGTTAGTGCCGTTAAAAATCTGCTAATAATGACTAAAGCAAATATTTTTCATGTTTTATCATGGTCATTTCTGCAAGAAAAATGTATAGCAACAGTAAAACATAAATGGAGATCTTCAGATTAAAAACAAACAATTACCCCTGGCTATGCTCACTTATGCCGCGTACACACAAAGTCGCGGTCTCCTCCTGGTTCCTTCCGTGATAGGTGTTTCCCAGCAGACACAGTTCCGCCTATCAAAGACGTTCTCGGAATCAATTTCCCAGCAGACACGGTGTTTAGTGTTCCGCCAATCACGGACGTCCTCTTGTCTGAGGATGAAATGATGTCCATGATTGGCAGAACACTGAACACTGTCCCTGCTGGGAAATTGATTCCGCGGATGAGAGAACATCCATGATAGGCAGAACTGTGTCTGCTGGGAAACGCAAGAAGGGACCAGGAGGAGACCGCGACTTTTAAACAATGAGTGGACGCCCGCAGCCTGTCAAGAATTTCAGGTACACTGACTCAGGCACAGTGAGGTTGCAATGGGCACAGTGAGGTTGGGCACAGTGAGGTTGCAATGGGCACAGTGAGGTTGGGCACAGTGAAGTTGCAATGGGCACAGTGAGGTTGGGCACATTGAGGTTGGGCACAGTGAAGTTGCAATGGGCACAGTGAGGTTGGGCACAGTGAAGTTGCAATGGGCACAGTGAGGTTGGGCACATTAAGGTTGGGCACAGTAAGGTTGCAATGGGCACAGTGAGGCGTGCAAATGGGCATTGTTGACCCTCTTTTCCGCTTACAGTAGCTGCTGCATTTCCCGCCCCAGGCTTTTACTCGAGTCAATATGTTTTCCCATTTTTTTGTGGTAAAATTAGGTACCTCGCTTATACTCAGGTTGTCTTATACTAGAGTATATACGGTAATTGGAAATTTTTACCCAATCTTCTATAGTAGTTTCTTAGTGCTGTCAAGTGTTTCTGATACACATCTGCCCAAACACAAAACAAGGAAAAAGGAGGAAAACAAGTAGAAAAAAATAGAAAAAGAGAAAAAAACGAACAAAAAACAACTACAAACATATACAGACCTAGACAAACCTACAAATTCCTCTGGAAAGCCCCCTCGCAATTGTCATT
This sequence comes from Rana kukunoris, assembly GCA_029574335.1. NCBI lineage: Eukaryota > Metazoa > Chordata > Amphibia > Anura > Ranidae > Rana > Rana kukunoris. The sequence goes on along the minus strand of CM056055.1, from coordinate 27,754,711 downwards.
CAAAAGGCTCGTACACACGGTCGGACATCCAACAAAATTTCCCTTGGATTTTTGTCCTAATTGACCCATCACGTCGTTTTTCTGCTCTTTACCGCCACCCTTTGGTTAACTTCTGCTATTGTTGGTTGATTTTAACATTGGTTCTGAGCATGCGCATTTGTACTTTGTCCAAAGTTCGATAGTTTGCTGTACACAATCGGACTTTTGTTGCCAGAAAGTTGGTCCGTTCGCAGACCCAACTTTTTATCCGATGAAGCCCAAAAAAGTTGGCCCGATGGAACGTACACACGGTCGGACAAATTCGAAAAAAGTTGCAGATTTTGAAGTTGGTTGGCCAAAAGTCCGACCGTGTGTACGGGGCTAAAGAGTGAGAACGCTGAAAACTGAAAAACCCCCCTCCGGTCTGGGCCGGAGGGGGGTTTAAGTGCCCGGTAAGCAAGTGGTTAAGAAGTCTAACAATGTTGGACTTCTGTAGCCTGAGGCCCTGTACACACGACCGGTTTCCTCGGCAGAATTCAGCAAGAGACGTATTCTGCCGAGGAAACCGGTCGTGTGTACACTTTTCGCCAAGAAAACTGTCGAGGAACTCGTCGAGCCAAAAAGAGAGCATGTTCTCTATTTCCTCGACGGGCAATGGGAAAATTTGGCTCGACAAGTTTTTTGACAGCCGAACAAGAAACTTGATGTGTTTCGCCCGTGGAGTTTCTCGGTCATGTGTACGCGGCCTGAGATTACCAACCAGCCATTACACATAATTTGATACCCTGTCATTCCTGACAGTCCTTTCCCTCAATAAAAATTGTACTCTCAAAATTCTTGAGAATATAGAAAGTTTATAAAATAGGAAACCAATTGCCTTTTTCAGATTACTCCCGAAATTAATTCCACAGTCATTTGTTTTCCACGTATATCACAAGTCAAACAAAGTCAGAGAAGGTATTATTTAATGAAAAGATTTATAGTTACGCAGTGCAGCCTTATTACATAACATGACAACACCAACATCCATTATCGCTTGTTGCGTTCGCTGTTAATGTGGTAATTTCCTGCAGTTGCCAGGGCAATGTCTTCAGTTTGCAGCTCGCAGTTCGATTTATAGATCTGCCCTCTTATGGCAGTAAGTTATTTTTCATGAGTTAGAACTGTGCAGGACAATTGTTTATAAGCATTGATTACCGGGAGGCTCTTTTTGCAGAACTTGGTATAATAAGCCCAAGAGACAATTTATATTCCTGAGTTCATTAAGTGTCAGCGGATCAGAATGTCCATAAGCAGGAGAGCTTTCCAAATGTGTTTTTAAGAACTGCAAGGTCCTTGTATAGAGAAGCGGAGCCTTATGCCCCGTACAATTCCGACTGAATTGTGTCTCAAACTTGTGTTGCATACACACCGTCAAACAATATTCTGACCGTTAAGAACGCGGTGACGTACAACACTACGACGAGCTAAGAAAAATTAAGTTCAATGCTTCAGCGCATGCATTGACTTGATTCCTCACTTCCCGTTCTTCTGTCTGTAACCCCACACAGTAATGCAAGGCTTTCTCCCTGGTGTGGAGTGTCATGCTCGCCCCCTCCCTTGAACTACAGGAGAGTCAGGACGCCCACTAACACACAGCTCCTTTCTCAATCTGCAACGTAGAGAGCATCCTAACTCTCCTGCAGTCCAAGGGAGGGGGCGAGCACGACACTCCACACCAGGGAGAAAGCCTTGCATTACTGTGTGTAGTTACAGACAGAAGAACAGGAAGTGAGGATTTCTCAGAAGAAATAAGGACATTTAACCACCTAAGACCCGAACCAAAATGCTGCTAAAGGACCTTGTCCCTTTTTGCGATTCGGCACTGCGTCATCATAGAACTTAAAAATCTTTTATTTACTAAGATCCTCAAACAAAGGTGAACCTTTCATTCAATTAATTAAAGGCACAGTCCACTTAAAAGTCTTATTCATGACACATGTGGAGTTTTAGTGGTCTGAGTCTCTTAACCACTTAAGACCCGGACCTTTAGGGCAGCTAAAGGACCGGGCCAGGTTTTGCAATTCGGCACTGCGTCGCTTTAACAGACAATTGCGTGGTCGTGCGACGTGGCTCCCAAACAAAATTGGCGTCCTTTTTTCCCCACAAATAGAGCTTTCTTTTGTTGGTATTTGATCACCTCTGCGGCTTTTATTTTTTGCGCTATAAACAAAAATAGAGCGACAATTTTGAAAAAAAAAACAATTGGCCAGATTCAGGTACATCTGCGCATTATTGGACCCGCGTAGTGCACCGCCTTTACGCTAGACTTGCGCAATGTAGCCGCGCAATCACCCTATTCTCGTCGCTTTTACGCACAAAATTGCGCATTCGTAACGTTATTTCAGAGGCGTAAGGCGGAGTATTACAAATTGGGAAGGACGTGGGCGTGTTACATTGAAATGAGCTGTGACCCCATTCAAATGAAGGGCCGGCCGGCTCGCGCATGCGCGCTTGAAGCAGACCATGGTCAGCACCTCTGTGCGCATGCTCACAACTCGGGAACGGTGCAATCAGTGAAATTGGAAGTGGACTAGGGCAACTTAGTGAACTACGCAGACAGCATAAATAGACAGACACAAACGCACTTCCTTTGCAAAAGTACATCCCTTTGTATCCCTCCCTATACAGCAAGGTGCTTTTGTTTATTAGCGTTTGTTTGTTTGTTTGTTTGTGACGTGTCTTTGAGATATTTGGGGACTGTTTTGCAGAGTGATTTTTGTCTTTTATGTGTTTTCTTTGTTGTTATTTTGTTTAAATTATATTTTTGCTGGGCATTTTTTATTTTTGCTCGTCATTTATTTTATTTTTTTGGTTCTGTTTGATATTTTTTACTTTTTGCTATAATAAATGTCCCCCAAAAATATATAAAACATTTTTTTCCCTCAGTTTAGGCCGATACGTATTCTTCTACATAATTTTGGTAAAATTGCAATAAACGTTTATCGGTTGGTTTGCGCAAAATTTATAGCGTTTATAAAATAGGGGATAGTTTTATTGCATTTTTATAAAAAAAATGTTTTACTACTAATGGCGGCGATCAGTGAATTTTTTCGTGACTGCGACATTATGGTGGACACTTGGGACAATTTTGACACATTTTTGGGACAATTGTCATTTTCACAGCAAAAAATGCATTTAAATTGCATTGTTTATTGTGAAAATTACATTTGCAGTTTGGGAGTTAACCACAAGGGGGCGCTGTAGGGGTTTAACCACAAGGGGGCGCTGTAGGGGTTATGTGTTCCCTAATGTGTGTTTACAACTGTAGGGGGGTGTGGCTGTAGGTGTGATGTCATCGATTGCGATTCCCTGTATAAGGGATCACACGATCGATGACGCCGCCACAGTGAAGGACGGGGAAGCCGTGTTTACACTCGGCTCTCCCTGTTCTTCAGCTCCGGGGACCGATCGCCGCACTCCACCGGTGATCGGGTCAGCGAGTCCCGCGTTCCCGGAGCTTCGGACTGGGTCACGGGCGCGCGCCGTGGGCACGCGCCCGTGACCCACGGCTGGGTACTAGTACAGGACGTACCTGTATGTGGATGTGCCCAGCCGTGCCATTCTGCCGACGTATATGTGCAGGAAGCGGTCCTTAAGTGGTTTAAAAGCAAAATGGAAGGATGAGGTAAGTGAAGGAGGACTGCACTAAGGTAAAGGAAGCTATTTAGGAAAAAAAATTGTAACTTTACAATCCCTTTAATATTTTTTTTTTGACATACAATACTATTTAACATATGTCTGTTTCTGGAGACAAGGCCCTGGAAATGAGACACACATAAAGTGTGGAATCCTTTTGATAACTGCTCCTTCAACAAGGCAACAATGTTTAATTAGCATATTGATAAACCTATTTGGTGTCAGATTTTAAACTCAAACTTTCTTTTTTTTTTGCTTTATGATAATAATAAAATAAAAAAGAGAATGAGACTTGTCAATTTATATAATTTATAGACATGTCAGAGTAGGGCTTATATATTTACTGCTTTTTCTCTTGCTGTTTTTTTCTGAATACTAACATATGATATGCTGTCTCTATGGGTTCTTCTAGGTCACAGTTAATATAATAGAAGAGAATGACGAGGCCCCAGTGTGTAAGCCGTCTAGATACACGGCTGTCATTTATGATAATATCACTGCTGGGATCAACATCAACAACTTCAGACTGAACTGCAAGGACAGAGACTCCGATGATACGGCCATGCGGTTTGAAATAGTCTCAGGTGCATATAGTGTGTGTGTGTGTATATATATATATATATATATACAGTCAGTGGAACCTCGGATTGCGAGTAACAAACGTTTGGCAATACAAACACTGTATTTAAAAAAACCCTGACTCGGTTTGCCAGTGTTGTCTTTCAAACAAGCAGGATTCAAGCCTCTGCAGTGTGCAGTACCGCGTTTGGCCTGAGATGGGGCGCCGGAGCCGATCGGAGTCGTTCGGAAATGCTTGGGAGAACTTCAGAAATGCTCCATTCCCAAGCCGAGTTGTCCTCAGGCCTTTACCAGGGTTTACAAGGCTCTCCGGTGCCCCCCCACCTCTAGCCACATGCAGTATTGCATGCCATTGAAGTTAATGCGGAAAAAAAATATTTTAGTTTCCATTGACTTCTATGGGAAAACTCGCTTTGATATGTGAGTACCAGGGCTGGACTGGGACAAACATTTAGCCCTGGACTTCATCCAGACCGGCCCACTTTCATTTTGAAAACACGCACAAAAACAAGTAAAGCAGGAGGGCTAACGGCATGCAGGAACATTGCTACAGCCTTATTGGCTGGAATTTCAGAAACCGGCAATGCTACACAGCCATTGGCTGCCTGTCAACAATGCAGCGACGCTGAGGCTGGGCCGGGTTGCGCACTATGAAGTGAAGTGATGGGCAGTGCGAATGATAGGTCTCTCCTGTACCGGTCAGCCAGACAAACCCCCCCCCCCCCAGGCTGGCCAACCCCGATGGCCACCCAAGCCCTCCCCCCATTCACTGGCCATTAGCCTGTCTACTTTATTCCTCTTAAAGGCAGTACAAATTAATGGGCCGCGCAGCCATTACTTTAACAGGCTGTCACCGAAACCGGCCTGCTGAGGAAACTCCCTGTAGTCCCGATGGCCAGTACATGCCCGGCGAGTACTTTGGATTACGAGCATTCTCCTGGAACAGATTATGCTCGTAATCCGAGGTTCCACTGTGTGTATGTGTGTGTATGTATATATATATATATATATATATATATATAAAAATCAGCTTTTCGTTTTGGCCTTTCGACAGACTATTTTGCACTTTTTTTTACAATTCACATTGTCCTATTGATTCTTTTTTTTCTTTTCTTTTTAGGGAACATCAATAATCACTTTTCTTTTGATCCCACCCATGGCTCTCACAACCCTAAACTTATTGTGAAATCTCCTTTTGACTTTGACAATGGGGCAGATATGCAGCAGAGATACACCCTGATAGTCCACATAATTGATGACAATGTTAAGTACGGTAATGCCCAGCATCCGAGAACTGGAACAGCAATGATCGATGTAAGAGTGGTCCGAACTAACACACCCGCTCCACCTACTACTGACTACTATGTAAGTATGACAGAAGAATCTGGATTACAGGTATAGTTAAAGTGTAATTTTACCTTTAGGCCTCATACACACGGACGTTTTAAAAAATGGGCTGTAAAGCTAGTAACGACACATGATGTATATCATGGAAATGAAATAATATTACAAACCTGTAATACATACACATTTTTCTGTTATTTTATCCCTCCATTTGATCCTATGTACTTCCTGTTATGGTTGACAACACTGTGCCTGTTCTGCACTGAAATTCAAACAAATGTAGAATTCCTTTCTTGGTGGTCTACTTAATTCTGCCTATCCCCTTTCTTCTCTGTCTCACTTCACATGCATACATTGGGCCAGATTCAGAAAGAATCGCCTATCTTTAGGCGGGCGTAGCGTATCTCAGATACACTACGCCGCCGTAACTTAGAGCGGCAGGTACGGTATTCAGAAAGATCTTGTGCCCTAAGTAGAGTATCTGGTCCGGCGTAAGCCCGCGTATTTCAAAATAGGAAGGAGGTGGGCGTGTAGTATTGAAATGAGCCGTGACCCCGCATAAAAGACGCGTCTAACGAACGGCACATGCGCCGTCCGTGGACGTATCCCAGTGCGCATGCACGAAAATCACGTCGCAAATAGTCAATGCTTTCGACATGAACGTAACTTACGCCCAGCCCCATTCCCGAATGACTTACGCAAACGACTTACAATACGATGCTGTTCCGACGTCCATCATTAACATTGCCTGTGCCTCATATAGCAGAGGTAACTTTATGCCGGTCGAACGTCTACGTAAACGACATATATCAATACACCGGGCGCAAGTACGTTCATGAATCGGCGTATCTAGCTCATTTGCATATTTTTAATGGGAAAGTCTAATGCGTCCAGCATAACTATGCGCCCCACGATACGCCGGCGTATCGACTGAAGCCATTTTTTTTGACGTAAATTGCTTTCTGAATCGGTGTAAAGATGCAATGGCGCACATTTGAATTTACGGCGGCGTATCAGGAGATATGCCGGCGTCGATTCTTTCTGAATATGGCCCATTGATTTCTTTCCCAGCATGACAATGCTGCTGCCTTTACTCGGAAGAGCCTACTTACACACTTTGAGGTAGATTCACGTACCTCGGCACATCTTTCTGCCGGCGTAGCGTATCTTCTTTACGCTACGCCCACGCAACGTTGAGAGGCAAGCATGGAATTCACAAAGCAAATGCTCTCAACGTTGCGCCAGCGTAGCGTATAGTTGTCGGCGTAAGCCGACGTAAGTCAAAGTAGGTGGAAGTGGGCGTGTAACATTTAAATGAAGCGTGACCCCATGCAAATTATGGGCTGAGCTTCAAAAAACGAACTGCGCATGCATCGTATCTTGGACACATCCCAGTGCGCATGCTCACAGTCACGTCAAAATAACTGGCTAATATACGTCAAAACACTGCCTACGACGTGAACATAACCTACGCACAGCCCTATTCACGTACTACGTAAACGACGTAAAAATCGACAGCGTTCGTTCCCTGGTCCATACCTTTGCATGGGTTGCGCCTCCTATATGAGGAATAACTTTACGCCAGACGTAATCCTTACGCAAATCACTTAAAACATGCGCCGGGCGCAAGTACGTTCGTGAATCGGTGTATCTTACTCATTTGCATATTTAACATGGGTACGCCGAATGCGTCCAGCGTAACAATGCGCCCACGATACACCGGCGTAGGCAAGTTACGTCGGGCAGCTGAAGCCAAATTTTTCAATGTATCTAGCTTAGGGAATCGGCGCAGAGATACGACGGCGCACATTTGTACTTACGACGGCGTATCTATAGATACGTCGGCGTAAGTCTTACGTGAATCCGGGCCTTTGTGTAGGGAAAAAGCTCCCGGGAGATATAGTTCTGGGTGGTGGTATACCTATTTTATTGGAACCTAGCTTTGGTTAGTTGCTGCATATAACTGTACCACTATTTTGTGCATCTTTAACAGAAGAGAAAAGGACTTACTATAGTAAACAAGGATGTCAACACGTATAACCCCTCCGCCTGGTATGTACCATTCCTGCTGACACTCATGGCCTTGTTCCTGGCTGCTCTGTTTGCCTGGGCTTGCCATCTGATATGGAAATACACCAACTTGAAAGCACTGTGCCAAAATGTGAGGAACAAGGTTACTAATAAAAGGTGAGTGCTGTGTATATGAAATCAAGACATCCGGTGCCTTTTATGACTTTCTGCTACTGTTTATCACTATATTTTAATTTCTTTGTAAATTTTATAGCAAAAACAATGCACTGTAGTTTTCCTTATTACTATTTGATAATAATTAGTGCAATCTATAATCTTTCTTTCTTTCTGCTTTCAACTGATGAAACGTAAAATTTGATTAGGTGACACTGACATGGAATACTGAGCATACTAAAATGTTCTAATCCTTAGGTATACCTGTTTACTTTTCCTGTTAGTTTTACCATTCAGGCTTATATGTGTGTCCATAATATTTTCATTGCAAGAAATGCAGGAATTGGTATTTTGATATGTACAATTTACTTATTATTAGTAATAATAATAATATTTTCTGTATTCATAAATTATATTGTATAATGTTCTACAAAATGCACTGAACTATTCTAATTAGTCCCTGCCCCTGAGGAGTGTGCAGTCTCATGTGTAGAGTTGCTTTTTAATGAGCAGTTGAAAGTAAAGTGGAGTAGAATAGGGGGTTAAAGTCATGTGGATATGGGTGGAAGTTAAAATTACATATGACTCCAGATTATTTTATTTTTTTAAATACGAATTTAAACCTGCCTGTAATAAAAAGGTATGGTTTTACAAAAAATACTTGCTTTGTGAATTCTATGACCAATTCAAAGAAATAAAAGCACCCCAAAAAGTCCAATTATTTGGATGTATGGTTTCCTTAAAGCCTTTTATATATTTTTTTTCCTGAACTATTCGTATCAGTCTTTGCCCCTGAGGAGCTTACAGTCTCAAGTTACTCCTTAAAGTGGATTTAAACCCAAAAAAATGTTTTGTTTTTTTATGTCACAATGTAGAGTATAAGATTTCCTATCATCTGTGCCCAGTCTTGCCACACAGAGTAAATCCAGATCTGAGTAATCCTCTTTCAATGTTCAGTAAAATGAACAGCCTTCCAGATAAAAACCTGCCTAAATAAAAAGTCAGTTTTCTCTCTTCTTGCTTTGAGTGACGGGTTATTTACATATCTAGCTCAGACATGTTTATCATAACATGAGGTATAAAATGTGAGAAATCCACCCCTCCCCCACATAACACATCCTGGTAATATACAATGAACTTTGGATCACCTCATGTTATGATAAACAAAACATAACATAAGATAAACATGTCCAAGCAAGATATGTAAATAACCTGTCACTGACAGCAAAAACAGAGAAACGGACTTTATAATTTGGCAAGTTTTTATCTGGAATTCTGTTAATTTGCACTGAACATTACAAGAGGATTACTCAGCGCTGGATTAACTCTGTGTGGCAAGACTGGGCACAGATGATAGGAAATCTAATACTCTACATTGTGACATCAGAAAAAATAAATAAAAATTTGGGTTTACATCCACTTTAATGAGCATTTGAAAGTTCCACCTTTTTCAATGGAAGTGGTTAAACCTTTTTTAAACCAGGGCCGGGTAAATTCTTCCAAAACTTTCCATGCCTTAACAGTAAACAAATAAAGCTTATACTCTCACAAAAAAGGTATGGGAATGCAAAATTTGTATTCAAATGTTGAAAGTCTCTGGTTGCCGATTGGTGTCGTTGTAGGCGAGGATGAGGGTTGTGGAGTGGGTAAGGGAAATCTGCAGCAGACTTGGTGGCCCTGTAAGGGATGAAGTTCCTGTAGGGGGGTTGAGGGCACTGCAGGAGGTTGGGAACACTGTGGAGGAGTAGAGACTCTACGGCAGGCTTGGGGACACTGTGGGATGTTGAGGGCTCTCAGGGGCCTGGGGGCACTGTGGGATGTTGAGGGTTCTCAAGGGCCTGGGGGCACTGTGGATCACTATGGGAGGGTGGGTGGCACTTTGGAAGCTGGGACGCACTGTGGGAGATTTAGAACTTTGCATCTGCCTGGAGGTCCAAGAGAAAGAAGGCTGTGGCCTGCTGGTTGAGAACCCCTGCTCTAGAGGACTCCTTAACAAAACCATCCCCACCCTGATCACTGCAATAAATGCAAGAATTGGTTGTTTTGTATACAAAGCCTATACCACCATAAGTCAACATGCTTCTTCATACATCACTGACATTCCTCTGTATGACAGCATGTTTGTGTGTGTTGCTCTGGGTGCCTGTATGTGTATGCGCCAACGTCTTTATTTGATTTGACAATACTGTATATATTTATTTATGCCTTTGTTTCTGTGTGTTTATTGACATAGATGATAGTTGTCCTCTAGTCCTCTAACTCCAGTCCTCAAGGCGCCCCAACATGTCATGTTTTCATGATTTCCCTCTAAAGAAACGGCTATGGTAATTACTAAGGCAGTGAAGCTGATCAAATCACCTGTGCAAAATAATGGAAAGCCTAAAATCATGACCTGTTGGGGTGCCTTGAGGATTGGAGCTGAGAAACACTGCTCTAGTATTCGATTAACAATTTTTTGTTTTCTGTTTGTAGAGTCAAGACCTACAAACCAGGTATGTAATATCATTTGTCTTTGTGGTGGTATTGGAGTCCATCCCATAGCTTTGAGCCTATAAAGCTGGGTACACACAGATGAAAATTAGGCAGGTTCAGCAGGGACCAGACATATTTCAATGTGTGTCCAGCATAGGGCAATGGACAGTGTCAGTAGAGCAGTGGACAATGTCAAAAGGGCAGAGACTGGTGTCAGTTTATTTTTTTATTATTACTTTTTTACAATTTTATAATTTTTTACAATATATTCAGTTTTTTTTACTATATTATTTTATTTTTTACAATTTCTTTTTTTAGGAGCTTCATGGGGGCCTAGGTGAAATATCAAGGATCTAAAAAGACCCCTGATGTCTCACTTTTGAGACAAAGGGACTGTTTACAGATTCCCCAGTTCCTTTCTGTGCAGTCAATTAGCAGGGGGTGTGCCTGGCACACCTGGCACACCCTGTGTGCACACTTATGGTGTGTAGCTCTCACTGTTTAACAGAAGCTGATTGTTAGATCCACTTCTGTCGAACTGACTAACTGGAAAACCTTCTTTGATTAGCATCTTGCAGCCAATTGGCTGCAGCACCGATCAGTGTATTCTGACAGCAAAGCATACCCACTGTCAGAATACAATGACATTCCTGCATCCACCTCTCTTGTGTGGATACATCAATCTGTTGTTGTTTTTTGTTCGGTTCGCTGGCTGAAAAAAATTAAATTGCCGTGTGTACCTAGCTTTAGATTCTTCCAACCCCCCCCCCCCCCCCATCTTGAGAAGTGGGTTACTGTATGATGAAGATATGGGTTTAAAAGGAAGGGGGATTTACATCTTCAAACAGGGTTTCATTATCCACATTCATTCATCTGTTTTTGACCTCTAATTTTGATTGTCCCACGTTTCAGTTAGTCATTAACCCCTGTTGATTATCTATTTGATCTTCCCTTCTCTATATGTTGGTACTATATGTATATGGCTGCTGCACACACACATATGACACTGACTGATTATCCCAACCTTCAGCGTGTGCTGGGTTTTCGTGTACCTAGCATGTGCTGGACACAATATTGGACAGGTGATTACATGCCGCAAATTATTGACTAGGAAAAATTAGAGTGATTTAAAAAAATTTGATCTTGCCTCCAAAGTATTGATTTTGCCATAGGCTACATTTTGTGAGAACAGAAACTCTCTATTTAACTAATTTAACTACTTAGGCCTTTTTGTGTGTATTTAGGGCAGTTTAGTATTTTACACATTCCTATAATTGATAGGATCAAAGTTTTTCCAAAACCCTTTTCATAATGATAAACCTTTCTCTTCATGCTCAGGGTGTCATGTTTCTTTGTATGTGGTGTCTCCTGCTGTTTTTTTTTTTTTGCTTTTGTAATTGTTCTTAACAATTTTTATGTTATGATATTAGGAACGAAAAAGGAGAAAGTTGAAAAAATCACAGTGAGTAATTGGCTCTAATGCTATATGAAGTAGATCTGTTGATTTTACATAATAATAATAATAATATTAATTTGATTATTATATTACCATTATTGTTAGTACTGTTATTAGGGTTTAAGGTTTATAAAGCCTAATTCTTTTTTAGTATATATAACAAAGAAAGAGAGCTAATTGTCAATGCCAACGTTCAGAAACAATACCTCATTTGATGACAATTATTGGTTGGTTCAGTTTTTTTTTGATCACTGAACTCACACTTGGCACATTGTTTTGTATCATCCATTTTGGGTTCTGAACTCTAAGGCCTCGTACACACGATTAAATATATTTGTTCAAAACGGTCTGTCCGACCGATTTGAACAAATCTGTCTGCTGGCATTTTGGTTTGCTCGAGCAACCCAAAATCCCCGCCAGCAGACAGCGCGCTGACGTGTCGGTGACGTGGCGGTGACGTTGACGCGAGAAGACATGTGTGAGAAGACATGTCTGCTGGTAAGCATACTAACCAGCAGACATGTCGGGCGGACGGGTTCCCAGCCGACAGATTTGAAAGCATGCTTTGAAATCTGTCGGGTGGCCAAATCCGTCGGCTTGCCCGTACACACGATCGAATCTGTTTGCTGGGATGGTCGGGTCGACCGTTTCCAGCAGACAGATTTGATTGTGTGTACGAGGCCTAAAAGTTCCACTTTCAGTAGTATTGTCTTCATTTTTGGCTCGGGAAAGAAATGTGAAGTGTTAGAAGCAGGTGTGGTATATCAAATATGGTAAAATTAGAAACAGGTGTAGTCAAGATCAAGTTTGAATCCTAATAAATAAATGTGTGTCCTGTTTGTAATTTGGGGAAAATATAAAGTTAAAGTGATACTAAACATACACTGTTTAATTTACATTTTCCCTTCTATTTCTGTATTTGGATGATGGCACTGTAATTATTTTAATAAAAAAAAGAAATACCCTTATACTAATTGATATACAGCTGTCACATGACACAGCTCTTTCACAGCCTGTCTGCAGGGAAACATAAGCAGATGGGACTTCTAGTCCTCTGCTGCTGGTCACAAAATAAACAAAACATCCTTTGCAATGCAGAGTAAAAATAAATAGTTAATGTCAATATATATTTGAAATCAAATATTTATAAATTTTTGGGCAAAAACATGGTGTGGGCAGATTACTGACAATCACAGGCTGTGTCACGCCCCTCCAGCCTGTGTCTTAGAATAAGAGGGAAGTGAAGCCTCCATCAATCTACATGTAATATTCCACGCTATTGTAATTAGCTGGTGAGTTGGCTGTCATTTACCACTGTGTAAAAGGCCACATGTTTGATTCTATAGTCACATGGGCTGCTCATATGTGATAGGGAGTAAATGCTCAGCATAGAAACTCACTAAAAACTGAGCATGTGAAAAGCTGCCAATGCTGCCCTGAAAAATCTCTAGCTGAATTGGGGACAGAGGGTGGAGATAGAGAGCAGCAGGATCAAGTTTTTTTTTTCTTTTTTTATGAAATGTATTTCATAGTAACTGAGTGAGTATGAACAGCATGTATTACACAATTTATTGATAGTTTTTTTCTGATGTGGGTTTAGTGAGACATTAAATAATCATGGGTACAGATCGACAACATTATCAATCTATGCTCTGTGAAATCACATTTGTTTTATATGAATTGGGGTGTTCAGAGATGGATGAAGGCAGATTGGGATTCTAGGAAAGGTACCCGCATCCACTCCCTATCTATTCAATTGATATTGATAAGGATTGCAATAGGCACAGAGAAGCCTCCCTATCTGCATTGCCTGTACTGGGGCTCCTCTTATCAGACACCAACTGCCTACAAGTGCATCTTCTCTTGTAAGGAACAAAGGGCCAGATTCACGTACATTGGCGCATATATTGACCGGCGTAGCGCATCTCCTTTACGTTAGACCCACGCAATGTAGAGGCGCAAGTACCGTATCCTCGTAGTATTTGCACAGAAATTTGCGCCGTTGTAACGTAAATTCCGAGGCGTAAGGTGGTGTAATTCAAATTGGGAAGGACATGGGCGTGTTCCATTGAAATGAGCCGTGACCCCATGCAAATGAGGGGCCGGCCGGATTGCGCATGCGCGCATGAAGCAGACTATGGTCAGCACCTCTCTGCGCATGCTCAGAACTCGGCACGGCGCAATCATTGAGATTGGAACTAGGCCCGGGCAACTTAATGAGCTACGCACAGTGCTTAAATAGACAGAGAAACGCCCTTCCTTTGCAAAAGTACATCCATTTGTTTCCCTTCCTACAGCAGGGTGCGTTTGTTCTGTTGTTTGTTAGCGTTTGTTGGTTTGTGACGTGTCTTTGAGATATTTGGTGACTGTTTTGGATAGTGTTTTGGAGAGTGATTTTTGTCTTTTCTGTGTTTCCTTTGCTGTGTTTTTTTGTTTTTGTTTTGTTTGCTGGGCATTTTTTTTTTTTTTGCTGGGCATTTTTTTTTCTGTTTGTGAATGATTTTGGAATGTGGGGGTGACATTCCTGCCAGAAAAGGGGTGTCACCCTCATTTGTGGTGGAGAAGGGTTACCCAGGACCAGGGAGAAGTGATCCCCAGGTCCGTGTGAATGGTGTATGAATGTACAGTGACATAATTGGAGCCGTGGCGTGGCGTTGCTGCATGGTGGGCTGCATGGTCCTGCATGGTGGGCTTGTGCTAATCCAATGTGATAAGGATGTGGTGTGTGTGTGATCTAGGGACCACAGTGGTGTGCATGCATGCATTCTCATTGTGCCATGATTAATGTGTGTGTTTAACGTGCAAAGATGCCTAATGTGGGCTGTCTCCTGGCTTCTCTTGCCTCAGAAGATGGGGTAGCCTCGGTGAGGGGGGGATTGTCTGGTTCGGGGGTCAAGTCATCACTTATGTCAATCTCCAGGCCCTTTCTCACTGCAAAGTTGTGCAGCATGCAACATGCACCGATGATCTGGCATACAAAGTTTGGGGAATACAACAGGGTACCATGGGGGGTTCCGGATAGGAGTCGTGAGATGGGGTCCCAGTGCATATGCAGAGTCACCTTGAAGGAATAAGTCAGGAGGATGTTAGTAGTGCATGTGCCCCTTGTGATTTCTGCATCATGGGGGGGGGGAGTCATGCCTGCCACCCATGTCAGCTGTCCCCATACATGTTCTGTTCGAATTCTGTTGGGATGGGGCTATGATTGTATATGTAGCTGTCATGGGTGTCATGGGTGGTGTCATGTGTTGGGCTGGTGATGTCCTCCTGCAGGGTTGTGGTTAATTCCATGATGGCATGAGGGGTGAATCTGAAGATGCGATACACCTCAGAATCACTTATGCCAAAGAGGTCTATGCGTGTGTGATTTATCCTCTCCTGTGCCCTCCTCTGTGCCCTCCTCCGTGCCCTCCTCTGTGCCCTCCTCCTTCTGCGCTCATCTAAAGTCAGTAGTATAGCTATGAGCAAGGATGCCCCTGGCATGTTGGCATACAGATTGTTGTCCTGCAAGTGTGACTGCTCAGCTCGTCCCTAATGGTGTTGCTTTAGCTGACATGTAGACGGATTGTCTAATTTTAAACCTGCTTTTATATGGACCAATTTTAGACAGGACGTGCAGCTGATGCGCACAGGGCGTAGCCTGCGCCACACAAACTTACTTTTGTGGATCGCCTTATCTCCCTCATTTGCATATTTACTTAGCAAATCAGTGGTGTGCCTAGCGCATTTTTTGCGCGCACGATGCGCCGGTCTATCGAAATTACGTCGGTCGAAAATTTCTAGATTTCAGGAGTATATCGTTTTGGGGATATGGCGCATAGATACGCAGGCGCATATTTACAATTACGCCGCGCATCTTCTGAAACGCCGGCTTAAGTGCTTTGTGAATCTGGCCCAAAGAGTTGCATAGTTTGCACCAAATATGATTAACTGAAAGAGAATGAAAGTTGTAGCTGCTCTTCTTAGCTGTCCATTGAGTCTCAGGCTCCTGGCTCGGTTACCTTGTGGATGATTGGGGATATCCACACATATTCCTATGCAGGTGGTGATTTCTGATAACTTCACTGTCTGGGGGGCTTCTGTCTTTCTTAGTGTGGTGAAAAGAAGGAAACAACTACAAGCATATCTTATTTTTTTATTTATTTATTAAAGGAAACTACAACCTATGAACCCATTTTCCATGGAGAAGCCGTTGATCCAGGTAAATCTGAAATTCTCTTAGAAGTTAACATTAAAGCAGTTATCCATAAGAGAATTCAACTCTCATGTAGGGGAGCTGATCAATGATCTACCAGCAGTTTTGTAAAGTCGGAAGCCTACACTTTTTTTTAAGACATTTAAGCCCTGTACACGAGATCGGTTTGTCCATCGGTGTAAAAAAGTAGAACATGTTTTACATTTTTCCTATGGATTAAAAAAAAAAACGATAGAAAAATCTGATCGTCTGTATGGAACTCCATCAGTCCAAAATCCATGCATTCTCAGGATCAAGTCGACGCATGCTTGGAAGCATTGAACTTAATTTTTTCGGCTCGTTGTTGTGTTGTACGTCACCGCCTTTGGACACAATCAGATTTTTGGCTGATGGTGTGTTGGCAAGACTGATAAAAGTTAGCTTCATCGGATATCCGATGAAAATCACTCGGATTAGATTCCATCAGGTATCCGATCGTGTGTACAGGGCTAAGGAGACATTTTAAGGACTAGATCTTCTCATAGGTTGGATTGCATTGGTTGTCCTTGTGGCCCAGAATTTCTGACGCTTTTCATTCTTGTGACTCTCTTTGTGCCAGAGTGTGACCGGACCTAACTTAAAAGTGTGGGAAAATCTACTCAACAGGGACAGACAGCTATAAAAGGATAGCTCCAAAGCTAAACATATTGACTGAAGCTATGCTTTAAAGTTAACCTGTGTGCTTTGCCCAATGCCCACACAGACATTTTTAAATGAAAAAAATCCATCGGATTTTAGACCATCGGAGAATACGATCGTGTGTACACAGCATTACTCTCTTCAGTATTTAACACTTTTGAGTTATGTCATGTACCTGTAAGTCACTACAGGACTCCACAGTGACAGATCCCTGCAATAGAAGAGATATACTCATCTCCTGGGTGGCCAGTGTCTCCCACATTACCCCTGTTCCAGTACTGCATCCTCCATCAGTCTCTTTGATTTTCCCAGTAGTGTGACGTGCCTGTATTCTTTTCCCCCTAAGTCACTACAGGACTCAGTGTTGACAGATCCCTGCAATAGAACATATAGACATGTGCAGACTGGAATATTTTGTTTCGTTTGGAAAATAAATTTATTTAGTTACTCCCGAAAATCGTTTTGATTTATTGCGTTTTTCGTTGGGGAATAGCTTTCGTCCGAAAATCCAATAATACTTGGTTTCTGTCGAATGGTCAAAAGAATATTCGACGGAACGTCGAATCTTTACGTCGAATCGTACATTTCCGTTCGAACATTCCGCCTACAAGAATTCTAATGTTGTATGACTAGTAATAATGTCGAATCTATTTTCTCATAAATCAAAATCTATTGTCTGTAATGTCGAATCTATTATTTCTATAGTGTCGAATCTTTTCCCTATAATGTCGAATCTTTACCCTATAATGTCGTATCTTTTCCCTATAATGTTGACCCCAACGTAAACAAAAAAAAGCATTTTTTATGTCGGATCTTTCGGTTTTCGTTTATTACGCTTTCGTGATCATTTGTTAAAACGATAACGAAAAAAACAGATTTTCGGACGAAAATGCATTCTAACGAAAACGAATGCACATGTCTAAGAACATATATATATATATATATATATACATCTCTTGAGTGGCCAGTGTCTCCAATCTTAGGGCTTGTTCACACTCTCAGTTTTCCTTCAGGTTTTTCTCTTCAGGTTTACCAAAACCATGTAGTGCAAGGGCTGCCTGATTGCATACAAATTGAGACTCTTGAGGTTAGACCTCATATTAGATGGATTTGGTAAACCTGAAGAGAAAAACCTGAAGGAAAACTGATAGTGTGAACAAGCCCTTACCTCTATTCCAGTGCTGCATCTTCCATCAGTCTCTTTGGTGTCTCCAGTAGTGTGGTGTGCCTGTTTTCCCTTCTGTGACATTGGGATTTGAAGGATGTCTCCAGAGCACACAATGGTGGACACAAGCACCTGACACTCTTATGCCGCGTACACACGATCACATTTTGTGATGTAAAAAAACGTTGTTTTATCTTGCGAAACAAAACGACATTTTTCAAACTTCATTTTAAAAAACGACGTTGCCTACACTCCATCGTTTTCTGAAAATGCTCTTGAAAAGCTTTTTAAAACGTCGTTTTATTTCATCACAAATAACGACTGTGTGTACGCGGCATTATAAGTTACAAATAATGGATAGACTGATGGAATCTGCAGCTCTGGAATGAAAAGGTAGGAGACACTGGAAACCAAAAATGTCAGTATGTATCTCCTTTGCAAGGACAATGCAAGGACTTGTCATTTGCATATATTTAAATATCAGACAAGGTCTGCTTAAAAAGTTTTTTTTTAATGCTTAATGTATTGATCCATTTCTGCAACCATCAATAATGAACTCTGCTCTTATATTAGTCACAGGAAACACTTATGAATTTAACAACAAGTCTGGAGCAAGGCGCTGGAAGTCCGAGCAATCCAAAGACAGCAATATGACGCTTACAGACATCTCCACCGTTACAGAAGCCCTGCCTTCTTATCCGCCAACTGTTCCCGCTGTTAATGTCACCTAAGAAGGGACTTCAAATTTTAGTAGAGGATATTCTTGAATGATTTTTTTATTTTTTAAGTTCAATGCCGCGTACACACGATCACTTTTTGGCATGAAAAAAAATAAAAAATGATCTTGTGTGGGCTTCACATCGTTTTTCATCTTCTGAAAAACGACCAAAAAAAAAAAATTCGAGCATGCTGCATTTTTTAATGTCGTTTTAAAAAAAGATTTTTTTTGGGTTGTAAAAAATGATCGTGTGCGGGCTAAAACGATGTTAAAATCAACGTTTTAAACCCGCACATGCTCAGAAGCAAGTTATGAGATGGGAGCGTGAATGGAACTTCCCCTTAGAGTGCCGTCGTATGTGTTGTTGGTCACCATTTTTTTTAAATGATGGTGTGTGGGCAACATTGTTTCGATGATGAAGTTGGAAAACAACGTTTTTTTTTTTAATGCCGAAAAGTGATCGTGTGTACGTGGCATAAGAATTGCTACTTTTTGATTAGATTGCAGTCATTATTTTGTGTTCAGGCAACAAATAGAAAATATTGCCAAGTCTAATTCATTTGCCCTAATTTATAATTTCCCTGTTGCTAGATAAAACAAATTGTTTACCCACATGGCACCAAATCATGTACAGTTACATGTACCTCATTTGACTTCAAGTGGTTGTACCCCAATACCTTTTTTTTTAAGAGCTGATGGTCAGCTCTTTTGTATAAACAACCGATGCAGAAGCCACTGGGCTGTTATTACAAGCAGCGGGAGGGGACATCCCCCTTCCTGCCACTTGCCCGGCTCTACCGTCCCATTGGGTGACCCGAGCAACCAGCCAGCATGTCCACCGGCTGGCCAGAGACCCGAATTTGATCGTGTCTGGAATATGGTAACACGGGAGTTATTTCATGACATCACTTCCTGTTTACTTGGGAACCAATGGCTCCAGTTTTCAAAAATCCCAATTTTTCACAAACGCAGATCTTGCCGTTTTGAATGTTTTTAAGTGCAAAGGAGGGATGAGGGGTCTTATAGACCCCAGATCAGATACCTCCATAAAGAGTACATGACACTGCCTATTGGTGTCACAGGGATGTTTACATTTCCTGTGACAGCAATAAAAGTGATCAAAAATGTGTTTTGTTATATGATAAAGAAGTGTGAATGATAGGGGTTATTTCTGACGATGGCATGATATTTTTTTTATAGGTTAACCCATATAATTTTCATAGAGCAGCAGTCATCTTGTTTTTGGGGTGTGTTCTTCGTAATGCCCCTTGTTTTTCAGCATACAGTATATATGAGAAAAGGTGTGTTACAAAAACCATGTTCTTTAAGAAAACACAACTTTTTCCCCTTGGCCACCATTCAGCCCTACCACTGTGGCACACTTAGTTCACAGTAAACTGTAAACTGTCTCTACCATGAAAGGGCCAGTTGGTTGTTTTTGCCTTCCAGGCTAAAACTTTTCTTTCCTCCCCTGGCCCCTTGCCAGTTGTTCTGTGCTGTGATACAAAGTACAAAATAAAATAAAAAAAGCTCAGACTACATTACTTACCTTCAATCTGGAGCTGTCCTCTAAAGTGCATCTTTTTGCCACAAATTGTCCTTAGTCTTCTGGGTTTAATGACACCCATCTTCATTCAACCTCAAGGACTGAGGACATACTATGAAATAATGGGCATCGGGCCCTGCCCTCTCAAAATGAAGTGACCCCAGTGTCCTTCATTCATTGCTTATTGAAGGAGAAAGTGGGGCTGATGTCAGCACATCAGCGTTGCACTTTGCATTCACTGAGGACCACCCCGAACTGGAGCAAAGACGAAGAGAAAGAGGACCCAGCCCATAATGTGACTTACCTAGAGACATATGAAAAAGTAAAAAGTACACAAAGTATAAAAAATCCAATAACGAGCCCAGGGTGCGGGGGTAAGCCCAGGGGCGGGGGTAAGCTCAGGGTTGGGTTTTAACTTTCCTCCTCAGGTAATGTGTAAGTCCAGCCATAACTTTTTTCTAAAGCCTAGTACACACTGGTAGATTTTTTTTCATTCAACCCAGCAGGGCTCAGGAGGAGCCACTGTACTAACTATCTGATGTTAGTACAGCGACCTCCCCTGCTGTGCTATTGTGTTCTGATAGGGGGCGGCCCCCTGCCTGAACGTTCTGATCAATGCTCACAGCAATTGGCTGAAAGCGCTGATCAGGAGCCAATCAACAGACCTTTTTCGGTCATGCCCTACCGACAGAAGCCAGCCGGTTGCAGTACACCCAGGCCAAATGTCGGCCGGTTTCTATTGAACTGGTCGATGCCGCCCGACAAGCTTTAGTTTTGGATATAATGGGTATTGTAAGAGCTCCTATTGAATTTTTCTTCCAGTCTGTGTCCCTGTCACAGAGTTTCCCTTTGTTATCATCAGGACAGGAAGTGAGAGAAAATCTCTCTAACGGAGTTCTGCATCGCAGTAAAAAAGCAACAGGAGTTCAAATACTTTTGACTTTATCTAGAACTAGAAAAAAAACATTTTTAGTTTGATATACACTTTTAAGCCCCTGAAGGGAGCCCTTAGCATTCAATCTGGTTTCTGCTTTGAAAATGACTGTTTCCACGCTGAAACTGTGATGGATGTTGCTGGAAATCTCTGACTCAGGATTAGCTGTTTCTAGAGCTCAACAAATAGATCTACTGTAGCTACAGGAGTCCCCAAGAGAGATAAGAATATAGCTGAAATATTAGTTTTAGATGAACTCAGCCTTTAATTTTATCTTTTCATTTCTTCTTTTTTTTATGTGATGATCAGTTTGATGCCCGTAATAGATCATCACATACGCCCTCTGCTAGGGATGAGAACGCACTGTTGTAAATAATTCACAAATCTCTGATAGAGCCCAATAATATATTCATCTTCTAAGCAATACTTTCCCTTTGATATATAATCACGATCCATCTTTATGAATGAGGTCTGTCCATGGAGACTATAGAGGTGGAGAAGTATATTACCCATAAGGTATTTATTAACTGTGTAAATTCCGCTAATTACTGGCTAAAAATAACACTGTTCTAATATTTTTTTTTCTACCTTAAAGGTATTATTTTTAACACTCTATATTTAAACCGTATAAGTGATGTGATTGTTTTTAGATATTTATTCATAACTTACAATTGACTTAATTTGATTTTTAATTTGAATAAAATAACAATATACATTTTTCGCATTTGTGTGCATTAGATTGGTCAGATTAAATTTAGACACACTGAGAATATATACACTCTTTAAGGGCTGTATAAAAGGCAAAAATCTTAAAGTGGAGTTCCACCCATTTCTTTATGTTTGTCTGTGCTGCATGCCCTAATCTCATAGTGTTCAGAATGGACAATTTTTATTTATTTTGTTGCTTGTAAATACCTTTATTTTGTAGTCCTTCATTACTTCCTCCTCCTTATTAGCCTGGGCTATTAAGTCATACGGTTATTTGCAAGGGTTTCTGGGATAGGCATCATGTTTCCCAGTAGTCCTTGCAAACCTGACTGAAACCTAGTGTGCAGCACTGAGCATGTGCGAGATATGCAAAGCTGAAATCCAGGAAGTCATACAGTCTGGCTTCATGATGCCCACACTTAAGATGGCCACGGTCTATTTCTAGATTATAAACTAAATGCTGTAACAACCTAACAAAACGGACCTTAGTTTACAGACTAACTTTACTAGAATACATTAAAGAAACAATAAAGGTTTGTTTTTTATTAGATCAATTGATTGCTGTAAGCTAGAGCATTTAAAGTGGAGGTTCACCCAAAAATCAACTTTCTGACATTAGATCCAGCATACTGCTAACATCTGCAGTATGCTGTTTTGTTGTTGTTTTTTTTTTGTACTTATCGTTTTATGAGCCGTTGTTATCCGGCTCCGAGCAGGGAATCCTGCGGGGAATGGGCATTCCTAAGCCAAGAGGAGTTGA
The DNA here is from genome assembly GCA_029574335.1 of Rana kukunoris. NCBI lineage: Eukaryota > Metazoa > Chordata > Amphibia > Anura > Ranidae > Rana > Rana kukunoris. The sequence goes on along the minus strand of CM056055.1, from coordinate 27,732,315 downwards.
TTGATGGGCTGCTAAGGTGTGTCACGCCTTCCGAAAATACCCAAAGTGACACTCGGGTACAAAAAAAATAAATAAAATAAAATAAAATACAGCATACTGCAGATGTTAGCAGTATGCTGGATCTAATGTCAGAAAGTTGATTTTTGGGCGAACCTCCGCTTTAAATATCACTTACCTCGTTTTTCCTTTTGACCTCCAAAATACAGTAATCCAGGTTTGAAAATACCATTTCCTGTCTCTCCTCTTCTTGCTTTCCACTAGCATCTGAGCCATTATGCATGGTGGAAAGCAGAATGTGCTCACCCACTCCCTATGACTACAGCCCTCCTTGAAGATGCTCTCTTATCCCTCACAGGCATGGAGGCTAAGCTTAATGGGAACTGTAGTTCCCATTAGGCCGTGATGTAGCAAGAATGAAAGTTCACCGCAAACCAGGAAGTCAGTGAGAATAACGATTCAGGAGTGACAGAGGTGAATAAAACAGCTCAATTTCAACAGGTATCAAACTAGTTATAATGCAAAACATTACTTTTTACTTTATCAGCTACTGTCAGACCTTAATTTAAGAGGAAAATATTTGTGTCTTTACAACCCCTTTAAGCTTGTATATTACAGGGGTATTTATATTTAAAAAGTGAAATTGTGGGTGGAACTCCCCTTTAAGTAGCCTTAGGAATGGTCAAAATTATTGCCCATAAGTTACTCATTAAAAATGTAAATTCCACTAATCGCTGGTTTAAAACAACACTGCTCTAATTACTTTTTCCCTACTTTAATAATAAGAAAATATTGTAAAAGCTCTGGAGCCAAAAAGCATAAATGATGTGACTTTTGGTAATTGCACTGATTTTAAATATTTAATGATCAATTACAACAGACTTTGATTTTGAATTTAAATAAAATAGTAATATTAATTTGGCTAGTTGGTATGCATTGGATTGGTCAGAGTAACCATGGATGCACTGAGAATATATACACTTTTTAAGGCCTGCATTAAGGACAAACAAATATTAAAGTTTCAGCAATGAATAACATTTTTGCAGCAAAGTCAAATTTTTTTTTTTTTTTAGCTAGCATGGGGAGAGATTAACATTTTTGTCTTTTTTTTTTACTGTGACTGTGGACTGTGACTCCACTGGGAAGACTGCCTCTCACATTTTATTTACATGATGCTGAGAAATTGTTGGACCTCTGCAAAGAGATCACTGCTTCCACAGACAAATCAAAAGTGTCACTCTGCAGTATGCAGCCAGGAGGCAGTCTTTTCTACTCAGACTGTGGCTGCATTCTATAGCACACTAATTGAACATCTTTGCACTTAGATTTAGCTAATTTAAACCAAAGGTTCATTTGATGTTACTGAACAGGGATATTGCAATAAAAGTATAAGATATTATGATTTACCACTTTTGCATGGCTATTTTGGCACGCGAGGTGACATCACGAGCGTGGATTCCTCCCTACGCATTTCGTTAGTGTTGACGTCATGATGAAACGCATAGGGCAGAGTTCAAGCTCTTGAAGTCACCACACAGGCCAAAACCACGAGGTGGGTGGATTGGTCCCCGGGACCAATGTTTTTATATACAGGCTTCTCCGATGTGACTTACTAGTATTACGTTATTTTAACAAATGTGCTATACTGTTTTACGCTATGTGGCCATTTTCCATTCATCCTTTATGTAAACCATGATGCAGTCTTTCTTATTAGGCGATTTTTACCTTTGGTGGAGGTACACTCGGGTGACTCACTGATTAATTTGTTATCCACTCTCATATCGCATGTACAATATAAGAGTTTTCAATTATTGGAAACTGCACTTTCTGATCTCCTGCAAGGGATACTTTAACCACTTGCCTACTGTGCACCTATACCCCCTTCCTGCCCAGACGAAATTTTAGCTTCCGGCACTGCGTCGCTTTAACTGACAATTGCGCGGTCGTGCGTCGTGGCTCCCAAACAATTTTTATTTATTTTTTACTAGGAATGGTGGCGAACTGCGATTTTTTTTTTTGGGACTGCAACATTATAGCGGACACATCGGACACTTTTAACACATTTTTGGGACCATTCACATTTATACAGTAAACAATGCTAAAAATATGCACTGATTACTGTATAAATGTGACTGGCAGTGAAGGGGTTAACCACTAGGGGGCGATGAAGGGGTTAAATGTTTGTCCTAGTGAGTGTTCTAACTGTAGGGGGAGGGGGGTGACTGGGGGAGGTGACCGATTGTGTCCCTATGTATAAGGGACACAGATCGGTCTCCTCTCTCCCTGAGAGGACATGGAGCTCTGTGTTTACACACAGAGCTCCACGTCCCTGCTCAGTTACTGGGCAATCGCGGGTGCCCGGCGGCCATCGCGGCCGCCGGGCACGCGCATTGAGTTCCCAGTAACGCGCGCGCCCCCTAGCGGCTTTAAATGACAGGACGTCATATGACGTCCTGTCAGAACAACAGGGTATTCCGTCTGCCGTCATTTGACGGCATGCGGTACCCTAGTGGTTAATGAACTACTTTGTTGCATAGGATTTGTTTTTGCCACTTGTTTTCGATCATACTACAATTTTTTTATCATATTATCCATCTTTTTGCACAAGAAAACCTTTTATCCTATACTTACCAATCAGAAATGTATCCTATTGTGTTGTTGCCAGCAGCTTGTTTGTTCTACCAGTGCAATATTTTTTTTATATTGCAATAAAAACCTAAAACTTTAAAGTGGATGTAAACCCGATTTCTTATTTTTTTTGCTGTCACAATGTAGATTTCCTATCATCTGTGCCCAGTCTTTCAACAAAGAGTTAATCCAGCTCTGAGCAATCCTTTTTTCTTTTTTCAGTGAGATAAACGGACAAACAGGAGCAAACTTTTGTCCGTTCTTCCCCCTTGCTGTGAATGACAGGTGATTTACATATCTCATGCACTAGCCTGAGACAGGCATTATTTTTTAATTCCCACCCCCACCCCTTTTCTAAAGTCATGTGTTTACTCTTCTGGATTTTGACTGGATGTTAGTGATCATAGCAGAATTTAGTGTAAGGGGAGTGTAGAGGTGGGTGGGGAGTCTACTGACATCACGACTCCACCCACTGAGCTCCAGACAACAGATCCACCCACAGAATCTGCAGTTTTTCAGTTTTTATAACAGACAGAGGGGTGACATTTGACAGGTAAGGATACATGCAGGAGGCATCTATATCCTTATAAATCATCACTATGGCAGTAGTTTAGAAAGGATGACAGTGGGTTTACATCCACTTTAAACTTTCCCTTTCTCTTTACTAAGCAAGTTACAACATCTTGGCTTAAAGTTGATCTAATAGTACTTAGTGGACTTTGAATAACTTATGTTGAAAATATTAGCCATAATATAACAAATTTCCAAAGCTTGCTAGTTACAAATAAAATACATTGTAGGTACATAAAAAACAAGGCATTGGGGATATGCTGGCACAGTTATGGCACTGTTGCATAATACAGGATTTTCAGCATGCTACATTAATTTTAGACCATTGAAGTCTTTTTCTGAGATTGCTTCATAACACAAAGTAATTGTTTGTTTTCAAAAGCTTCTACCGTACATCATAAAAGCCTGAAACAGCCTATAAATATAGATATAAAATATTACAATCGCTATTATCCTCGAAAGGCCTTTGAAGTGCTTTCATCAGAAAAGTACCGTCTGTAACGCGTGTGCGGCTTTATCATTAAGAGCAAAATTTATCTGGTTCTGGATACTTTTTTTTTTTTTAAAGCAGGTTTGTTAAACTTTCTTTTTGTGAAATCTTCCTGAAGATTTTTAATTTTAAAGCCATGTAAAAAATAATAAAGTGTGACAAACTTGTAGCTTTTTTTTACCCTTTCATCCTTTTTAATTGTAGCTGTAGCATTAGTTGCAGTAATTATATTTTCTGACTGTATAGAAAGGTGTTGAATATACACTATATACAGGAAACTCATTAGGAAGAAAAATGGTTGCCTACCCCTGCTTTCTGGTGACCATTAAAATTTTTGGCCCCTTTTTCACTTTTGATGATGATCACCAGGATAAATAGAGGTGGTGAATATCCCTAATGGGGACACACAGCAACAGTAACCAGGCAGGTGTCCTCTCTAAAAACTAGAAAAAGTTTTGGCTGCAGTTGCACTTTAACCACTTAAGGACCGCCTAACGCTGATATCGGTCGGCAGAATGTCACGGCTGGGCACAAGCACGTACCTGTACATCCTCTTTAAAGCGGAGTTTCACCCTAAATATAAGATCTCCCATGCGCTTCAGCATACTGGCGTCAGCGCCAGTATGCTGGGTTTTTTTTTTTTTTATAGCACACTTACTGTTTTATCGTAGAAATCCTTTTCTGTCCCCCGCGTTGGACGGCGCCAGTACAGCGCGTCACATCTTCCTAAGATACCCGATATGGACTCGGGTATTTCCGGCGCTATGCGGCGCCTGCGCACAGACCTAGGAGCTGACTGCGCAGGCGCCGTATTTCTCCGAGTCCTATTTCGGAGAAATACGGCGCCTGCGCAGTCAGCTCCTAGGTCTGTGCGCAGGCGCCGCATAGCGCCGGAAATACCCGAGTCCATATCGGGTATCTTAGGAAGATGTGACGCGCTGTACTGGCGCCGTCCACCACGGGGGACAGAAAAGGATTTCTACGATAAAACAGTAAGTGTGCTATAAAAAAAAAAAAAACCCAGCATACTGGCGCTGACGCCAGTATGCTGAAGCGCATGGGAGATCTTATATTTAGGGTGAAATACCGCTTTAAGTTCCCAGCCGTGGGTCGCGGGCATGCGCCCGTGACCTGGTCCGAAGCTCCGTGACCGCGGGACCCGCAGACCCGATCGCCGCCGGAGTCCCGCGATCACTCACAGGAGCTGAAGAACGGGGAGAGGTGTGTGTAAACACACCTTCCCCGTTCTTCACAGTGGCGCTGTCATTAATCGTCTGTTCCCTGATATAGGGAAAGGCGATCAATGACGTCACACGTCCAGCCCCGCCCCCCTACAGTTAGAAACACATATGAGGTCACACTTAACCCCTTCAGCGCCCCCTAGTGGTTAACTCCCAAACTGCAATTGTCTTTTCACAGTAAACAATGCATTTTTATATAATTTTTTTGCTTTGAAAATGACAATGGTCCCAAAAATGTGTCAAAATTGTCCGATGTGTCCGCCATAATGTCGCAGTCACGAAAAAAAAAAACACTGATCGCCGTCATTAGTAGTAAAAAAAAATGATTAATAAAAATGCAATAAAACTATCCCCTATTTTGTAAACGCTATCAATTTTGTGCAAACCAATCGATAAACGCTTATTGCGATTTTTTTTTTTTACCAAAAGTTTTGTTATATATTTTTGGGGGATATTTATTATAGCAAAAGGTAAAAAATATTGAATTTTTTTCAAAATTGTCGCTCTATTTTTGTTTATGGCACAAAAAATAAAAACCACAGAGGTGATGAAATACCACCAATAGAAAGCTCTATTTGTGGGGAAAAAAAAGGACGCCAATTTTGTTTGGGAGCCACGTCGCACCACCGCGCAACTGTCAGTTAAAGCGACGCAGTGCCGAATCGCAAAAAGGGTCCTGGTCCTTTACCTGCATATTGGTCCGGGTCTTAAGTGGTTTAGCTGGCCATAGACAGCTCACGTTTTGTCTGATTTCTGCTGAATTTACCGTCATTTGAGTTGGGAGTGGCGCTGTCAACACCAACTGGTTTGAAAAATGTCAATTTAAAAATGGACTGAGCTGGGTAGAAAACAATCCACCAAACAGTGATTGCATTGTATCAGACACAGCCACTGCTTGCTTTATACGTTAGGTTGGTAGGTGGTGGTTACCAGCACACCAGATGTAGTGCTGTGGCTAGGACCACAGAGAAAAAAAATACATTCAGGGCTGATCCTAGGCAGGTGCGTGGGGTGCAGTGCACCCAGGCGCCACAGAGGTGGGGGCACTGAAGCGCCAGAGTGCTCCCCTCCCTCCTCCTTCTCTCCTTGTCCGTGACCAGAGGCGGCTCTCTCCGCCGGTCTCCGCCACTGCCCAAGCCCGTCCCCCCGCCCTCCTCCTGTCAGAGAAGGAGAGCGAAGAAGCAGCTGTCTCTGTGTGGAGAGAGACCAGCCATGCAGTGACGTCACTGGGGTGGGGGGCGTTCCATGCCTGACGTGTTGTCCTTCTCCTTGTCCGTGTTAGGGGGCGATCTCTGTGTTTGAGTTGTTGCCATAGAAACATTTGTAAAGGGGAGGAGTTGGTAAGATGACCATGCCCATGTGGGGGGGCCAGAAATATTTCTGCACCCAGGCGTCTGTGACCCTAGGATCAGCCCTGAATACATTCTCAGAAAATGTGGTCACACACATCAGAATAAAACAGCCATAAGAAAGAATAATGGACCATTTACACAGAAAAAATACAGATTTTATAGCAAGCAGTGTCTGCTTGGTATGATATTTTAATATTATTCCTCTTTAAAATTAACCAGATACAGATAATATTTGATTAATAAACTATATACGGTACATACACAGATTTAGTCAAATTCCTTTTCTCGCAAAAAATAAAATAAAAATAATTTTAAACATTGCACATTGAAGTCAGAAGAGTTTCACGTTTTCTTCAATTCACATGAAGAATCTGATTTACTAAAGTGGGAAGTGAAGTGCACTTCAGACATGCATCCCTATGTAAGGCTGTATGTAGACACCGTGCTTCCTGAGCACTCCAGAATGATGATGTCGTGTTCGACAAGCTCCATCCCTTCTTTCATGTTATTACTTTAACTATAATCTACTTCTTGGAAGCACTATTGGAGGCAGCATGGAGTCATGCTTCATATACTGGAAGCTAGCAAACAAGAGAAAGGAGACGTCTTTATTTTACCAACCGTTACACAGTCTTCTGATTCCTTTTAACATCTCTTGCACCCCCTTTTCCACCTACAATTGTGGTATTTATTCCCATATGTCCAGAGGAGTGCAAAAGAACAAAATAAGAAAATGTTAAAAAAATAAAATAATTTTGAGTCTAAAACTGGCCATAGTAGATTTCAACTGGTTCCTGATAAATTGGGCAAAATTCAAGCTATGGGTTACCCTGTGGGCATCCTTCTGCTTAACATCCTTTAGTCTGAAAGTCTGATGCCGCGTACACACGATCGGTTCGTCTGATGAAAACAGTCTTTTATCAGACGAACCGATCGTGTGTGGGCCCCATCGTTTTTTTATTCATCGGTGAAAAAACTAGGAACTTGTTTTAAAATTGATGGTTAAAAAAAACGATAGAAAAAAACGATCGTCTGTGGGCACGTCCATCGGTTAAAAATCCATGCATGCTCTGAATCAAGTCAACGCATGCTCGGAAGCATTGAACTTCATTTTTCTTAGCACGTCATTGTGTTTTACGTCACCGTGTTGGACACGATCTTTTTTTTAACTGATGGTGTGTAGGCAAGACTGATGAAAGTCAGCTTCATCGGATATCTGATGAAAAAATCCATCAGACTGTTTTCATCCTATGAACCGATCATGTGTACAGGGCATGAAGCAACCAGGAGGAAAATTGTAGGCCAAACAGTGGCTGCATCCATTCAGATGCAGCCATTCTGACAGCTGTGGGTGCCAGCTGTCAGAATACAAAAACCGGGAGGGGAGCCTCCTCCATCTATGCTGTATAGTGCAGTTGGGGGCTGAAAGAAAGAAATCTAAAGCCTTGTACACACGATAATTTCTGCTTTTTCTGATTGTTATCAGACACGTAAGGCTAGGTTCACATCTGTGCAGGTGGGGCCACTGTGGGACTCGCACAAATACCGACACCCCCAATCACTCACACAGAGAACCGTGGGACCCGCGGGTGGGTGCCATTAATGCTAATGGCATGGCGCCCACATTGGAAATCACAACTGTACTAGGAACCAAGATTTCTGTGCGGCCTGCGATTTCAAAAGTAGTGCAGGCATTTCCTTAACGCATGCCGTGGGGCACAGCAGCCCATTCAAATGAATGGGCTCTCGTGCCCGCGTAAAGTGGCCCCTTAAGTGATTGTAAAAAAAAATTTTTTTTAATTACAAACATGTTATACTTACCTGCTCTGTGCAAAGGTTTTGCACAGAGCAGACCCAATTCTCCTTTCTTGGGGTCCTCTTCTGGCATTCTTTGCTCCTCCGGCCTTTTGAGTGCCCAAATAGCAAGCCACTTGTAATGTGGGGGTACATGTGCACGCTTGATCCCGAGCCGCACTGTGTGCGTCCATTGACAAACAAAGTGCTGCTCGACCCCCGCTCCCTGCTCCCTTCTCACAGAATTTGATTGACAGCAGCAGGAACCGATGGCCCCCACTGCTGTCACTGAATTTATTGAGGAGGGAGAGAGCGGCAAAGCACTGAATTGAGATCTGCTCAGGTTAGTATTTAGGTGTGGCAGCAGGGAGCTGCACATAAAAGGATTTTACCTTAAAGTGGATGTAAGCCCTCACGTATACCCAGTGAAGTGAACAGCCTCAGATGATACACAGGGATGAAACAAATTTCCCTACATACATTTTACATGTATATCTGCAGTCTTCAGCTTCATATACTGTTTATAAAGCACACGCCCTGTTAGAATTTTTCTCTTCCTGTTTGAGAAGGGGGAGTGGAGTCTTGCCATACACTGATTGGAGAAAAGTCACACACCCTCCCTCCACATAGGCAGAGACTTGCAAAGCTGTGCTGTGAATTGACCAGCTGCCTGCTAATCTTTTGCTAGCACCCGCACTGACACACATTTCAACCTGGTCTTATCACATGTGTCAGAGAACTTGTCAGAAGTTATCATGCTGATAACAGAAGAACGGAGCAGGAGAAAGCCACATGACTTAGGGCTTTGGAGAGAGATAAGAAAACACTGCAGATATAGGTGCCCAGCACAAATTTCATGAATCGGGTTTACATCCATATCCACATCCACATTCACATATTTCTATTATTAGGTATTCACTATAATGTTTAGAGGACCAGCTATATATCCAATTTATCCATTTATTGGTTATTTTCTCACGTTTAACACGGAGTTGTAGCTATTATTATTTTTTGGGGGTGCAAAATTTACTTTTATAATTACATCCACAATGCAGAGAATGCATTAAGGGGTTGTAAAGGTTTGTCTTTTTTATTTTTTAAATAGGTTCCTTTAAAGGGACATTTAAGGATTTTTTTTAGCTTAATAGCTTCCTTTACCTTACTGCAGTCCTGTTTTTATGTCCTCATTGTTCGTTTTTGCTTTGATGTTGCTGTAATTCCTCTCTGTTCTGGACACTTCCTGGTTGTCTGTTTCCTGATAACCACAGTACTGGGAGCTTTCTCACTGTGGTCACTAATCAAGGAGGTGTGATTACTGTGTGTCTAAAACCCCTCAGCACCAATCCAGTTTTTCTGCCCTCTATTGGCTCTCTGGCTCTGTACATCAGAGAGACAGAAAACAACAGTAAAAACGAAACTAGAACTGTAGGTGCGATATATGATTGATTTTTATCTATTTTTAATCATTTTTAAAAGGAATCATTTAACTATTATGTCTATATACCCTGCAAGCAGTCATTTTCAATTTTTTTCCTTTACAACTTCTTTAAGCTAGTGCATTGTTGGTTAACTTACCTTTTCCTTCGATTTCCCTTCTAAATGTTTTTTTTACTTTGTTTTGAATTTCTCACATCCTGTTTCTCCTCAGTAAGCTTTCCACCATCATCCGAGCTGTGGAAAGTCAGTCAGAACAGCTTACTGAACGCCTTACTGAGGAGGAACAGGAAGTGAGAAATTCAGACAAAGAAAAAAAACATTTAGAAGGGAAATCGAAGGAAAAGATAAGTGAATCAACAATGCACTAGCTTAAAGGAACCGATATAGAAAATAAAAAACGAACCTTTACAACCCCTTTAAGGTAAAAAACCTTTAACCTTTACAACCAATTTAAGGAACTGCAGAACTAAGCCCCTCTATGTTATGAATAAGTGAATAGGAGTCGTGTAGTCCTATCATGTTTCTGTTGTCCAGATACAGTATGCTGAGTGCTGTCATCCTAAGACTGGAAGTGTATTACCGGCAGCACCAGGTAAAAGAAAACTGGTAAAAATACCGTCACCAGGTAAAAAGAAAACAAATGCTGTCACCTTATCTAAGGACTGTTGAGCTGCAACAATATAATTCTTTTGTCTTTGATACACTTATAGTGCACTTCACACTTTAGTACAACAGACTGACTGAATGTGCTAAGGCAGAAAACACACATTTAATATTCATCAAATTCTTCATCATCCGAATCAAGCTCGTTAAGAAAGGAAGACTCGACGGCTACGGCAAAGTTTCCCACCAAGGACATGAACTCTTTGAAGTCAACTTGACCAGGGTGTTTCCTGTCCATGTTTTCAAGGATTTCTTTGAATTGACTGTTGCCTTCTAAACACTTTGGAAGAAAAAGAATAAAAATGGTAAGATAACTGGGAAATAAGGCAGGTAAACAGAAAATAAGAGGGGCAGCCCGCTAGCTTCTGAGAATCACAAGATTGGGTCAACGCAATCACAAGTCTTGATAAAAAGTACCACCATATATAATACATGTATTCTAAAGGGGTTGTAAAGGTTTGTCTTTTATTTTCTAAATAGATTCCTTTAACCACTTAACCCCCGGACCATATTGCTGGTCAAAGACCGGGCCACTTTTTGCGATTCGGCACTGCATCCCTTTAACTGACAATTGCACGGTCGTGCGACGTGGCTCCCAAACAAAATTGGTGTCCTTTTTTTCCCACAAATAGAGCTTTCTTTTGGTAAAAATAGAGCGACAATTTTGAAAAAAAATGAATATTTTTAACTTTTTGCTATATTAAATATTCCCCAAAAATATATAAAAAAACGATTTTTTACCTCAGTTTAGAGCGATACGTATTCTACATATTTTTCGTTAAAAAAATCGCAATAAGCGTTTATTGATTGGTCTGCGCAAAAGTTATAGCGTTTACAAAATAGGGGATAGTTTTTTTTGGTACTGCGACATTATGGCGGACATTTTGGACACTTTTGACACATTTTTGGGACCATTGGCATTTTTATAGAGATCAGTGCTATAAAAATGCATTGATTACTGTAAAAATGCCACTGGCAGGCAAAGGGTTAACACTAGGGGGCGAGGAAGGGGTTACGTATGTTCCCTGGGTGTGTTCTAACTGAAGGGGGGGGGCGGACTGACTGGGGGAAATGACTGATCGCTGTTCATACATTGTATGAACAGACGGTCAGGCATTTCTCCCCTGACAGGACCGGGAGCTGTGTGTTTACACACACAGCTCCCGGTTCTCGCTCTGTAACGAGCGATCGTGGGGTGCCCGGCGGCGATTGTGCCCGACGGGCACGCGCGCTGGGATCAGGGACAAGCGGGATTCGTGCTTACGTGCCTTCCTGGCGACGCGCATGCGCCCCTATTGGCTGCTGGGAGAGATGACGTATAGCTACGTGATCTCGCCCAGCAGAGCCGACCTGCCGCCGTATAACTGCGTATTTAGGTTTTGTGCTGCCCTAGGCCTGACTAAACTCGTGCACCCCCTAATTTAAATATGACTCACCCCTTCCTGTTACGGCCACACTCTGTGTTGTTTAAGACCCGCCCTGACATTTTCAAGTGAGGACACTAGTTCTGAGGGCCTGGGGGGGGGGGCGCAATGGACTCCCTTAATTTACTTAGATTTCCTCTTACTTCCTGGTTGCCTATAGAGCAGGAAGTGAAGGGAAATCTTCGCAATGGGACTGGGATGGTAAAAAATAAACTGACAGGGGCTATAACCCTCCCTTACTCTACCCAAAATAAAAAAAAAGGGTTGCCTATAGTTCTACTTTAAGTAGATGGTGCAGCAGAAATACATAGCACAGTGAGGAAGGTTTGTGGTCCAGGATGATAAAACATACCAGAAGCAGCGCGGACGCTTTTTGGGGGAGCTAGACTAATTTTCCTAACAGTGTAGCGCAAGCCGGCAGGGACTCTTTTCGTGCTGCCCCCTGCAAAGTGCTGCCCTAGGCCTGGGCCTTGTTGGCCTAGGCCAGGATACAGCTCTGACCCCCAGCCACAACAGCTTGGATAATGGGGGCAAGCTTACTGAGGAGAAACAGGAAGTGAGAAATTCAGACAAAGAAAAAAACATTTAGAAGGGAAATCAAAGGGAAAGGAACCTGTTTAGAAAATAAAAAACAAACATTTACAAAATCTTTAAAAAATGTATTATATATGGTGGTACTTTTTATGTCAACCAAGGTGAATATGCTAAAATGCGCAACCCCCTATCCTCCCTCTGAGTTGAGACAGGTGGAGTTTGCACACCCAAACATACAGTAGGTGGTCTGGTGCAGAGTGCAGAAATAAGAGCTGATGAAATTGAGGGGCCCATTTACACCATATTGTATTGTATTGAATCTCCCTTATATTGTATAGCGCTATGAAAACTGTTATATAATAAATCATATTAAAAAAATATAAAATGCATTGAGTTGTGTTGGGCAGCCTTGTCCAATGCAGTCCTAAAGTATAGACAAGGCATTGTGCCTTATGTTTTATTAGTTCATCTCACATCACATCACTGCACTGCTAAAAAGAAGTACGATATGCTGTACTTTTTTTTCAGTGCATCATGTTGCAGTGCATTACAATGCATTATAATATTCTGCAATGAATAAAGATTAATCACTTTGTGTTATTTCAAGTAAAAAAATAAAAATAAAATAGAAAAAATTAATTTGTGCAATGCATCATATAAAATGCATCTGTACCACTCCCTTCCTAGTGCACACCAATGGCCGTGGTATAACGGTATAACGCAGCTGCTAGCATACATGATCCCTTAATAAAAACGAATTAGAGGTAACCAAAAGAAAATAAGAGACTAAAACTTTCTTGCAAAAAAACTTTTTTTGTCTACGCTTTACATATAAGGCCCCTTGCACATGGGGCCGTGTAGGTGAGGTAATAGGGTTTCCACCTCATCCCTTTAAACCCCAAACACATATTAATTATACAGGTTCTGTGGCTGATTAAGGTGGTAATTAAACTCACTAAGGGCCCTTTCACACGTGCGGACGAACGGTCCGCTTTTTCTAAGTCCGTAAACGGACTTAGAATGGGGCCCTATGGGAGCGGATCCGTTAGCGGATGATGCATCCGCTAACGTCCGCCTACTATCCGCGTCCGCCTGGATCCGTTTTGCGGACGGAAGAAAACCCTATTTTTCTTCCGTCCGGTGGATCGGATCGGATGCAAACGGACAGACGGTCCGTTTCCATCCGATTCCCCATAGGGGATAGCGGAGGAGAGACAGGGCGGTCCCTGCACAGTGTGCGGAGACCGCCCTGTCCGCCGATGGCTGAGCGGGACCCCCCGCTGAGCCGACGGACACACACGGTGCGGACCGAAAAACGGTCCGCACCGTGTGAAAGGGCCCTAAGGCTGGCCATACATGGTCGAATTTCAAAAGAATTCTCTTCTGAAAATCAGAAATTTTGTGCGTTTGTGATCCGATGGTGCCACCATTGATTTAGAAATTCGACCAACCAAGCCTTCAATTTTACCTCCTGTTGCTACAGAGAAAAATGTTCATGGCTGCGTATTTTCTTTTCTTGCACATACGCATTTCTTTTTCAAATATATTTCTCACACGATTCTCCCAACACTGTTTAGAAAATCGTTAGTTTTTCAAAAAATTTCCAACATGCCCGATTACTCAAATTTGATGGCCGCAATTTTGGGAAACAGTTAAATCAAGGGATTTAGTTCAGTTTTAACCCCTCGACTCCCTTATCCTGCACATCTGTATAATAACCACTAAAATCTCCACCTCACACTGTATGTGACCTTTATATTACCCCCTCACCTACTCCTCCTCCCTCTGTGTATGACTTATGCCGCGTACACACAATCGGTTCATCTGATGAAAACGGTCCGATGGACCGTTTTCATCAGACGAACCGATCGTGTGTGGGCCCCATCGTTTTTTTTTCCCATCAGTGAAAAAACTTAGAACCTGTTTTAAAATTATCTGATGGTTAAAACAACGATAGAAAAAAATTATCGTCTGTGGGGAATTCTATCATTTAAAAATCAATGCATGCTCAGAATCAAGTCGGCGCATGCTCGGAAGCATTGAACTTAATTTTTCTCAGCACGTCGTTGTGTTTTACGTCACCGCGTTCTGACACAAACGGATTTTTAACTGATGATGTGTAGGCACGACTGATGAAAGTCAGCTTCATCGGATATCTGATGAAAAAATCGTTTTCATCGGATGAACCGATTGTGTGTACGCGGCATAAGTTATACACAGAGGGAGGAGGAGTAGGTGAGGGGGTAATATAAAGGTCACATACAGTGTGAGGTGGAGATGTAGTGGTTATTGTACAGATGTGCAGGATAAGGGAGTGGAGGGGTTAAAACCGAACTAAATCCCTTGATTTAACTGTTTCCCAAAATTGCGGCCAATTGCGGCCATTGAAAAACTGTGTACGTGGCATAAGTGTACCATTACCAATCTCCACGTTTTAACTGCCTCAATGCCACCATTTCTAAATTTGCAAAAAAAAATTGATAACATTTTTTTTATACCCTTGGGGTGTCTACTTTTCAAAAAAAGGCTTATCTCACATGGCATTTTAATTTTAAAACACAAAGCAAGTATAGTAAATAAAAAAAAAAAAAACAATCAAAAAAACAGTGGGTATTAAATGCCACCAAAAGAAAACTCAATCTGCCTGGTAATGAAGGGGTAATACATGTCTGTACTGAAGTAAGTAATGAGACGCTGTCCCTTTAATTTCCATTAAACAAAAAATCTGTTTGGGGAGTATGGTAAAATTATTATTGAATTTATAGAATTTGTCATTGACCAATTAAATTAAAGCTGTGGCAAAGCCATCGGTCATTTATATTTTTCAAAATAAAATTAACTTTTATTTCTTGGCAGATTAATTACTTGGTTCTTAAATTTGTTCCATAAATAACAGAAGATCTTCAGATTAATTCCAACTAGTATATCGTTTGCAATGTTCAATAGAAAATGTTGTTTGTTTCTTGAAGACACAGCACAAAATATCGTTTTTGAATATATTGGACATTGGCTCATTTAATAATACTTTCCAGGAGTGGACTGAAATATGTTTACTTGACATATTTTTATGTACAGATTAAAGAGGATATGCAGCCTGTTTGGAAAAAAAGTAAAAGTCAGCAGTTACAAATACTGTAGCTGCTGACTTTTTATGAAATGAAACTTACCTGACACAGGACAATTTCTCCATATATTGAATTATTTTCATGAATTTCTGAAAGCTATATTTGCATTTGATTGCTTTGAAAAATAGGGGACTAAACTGGTCATGCAATATAATTTTTTCTTATACAATTTCCTTTATGTTTGCCTTCAACTATGTAGTGCAATGTCCTGCCGGTGGCATACAAATTGTAAATGTTGTTAGGTTTGACTTCATATTATATGGTTTTGGTAAATCTAATGTAACATTGTACAAGAAAATTCTATAATGTATGGCAGGGGAGTACATACAGGGGTCGCAGGGGTCACTATTGCAACCCGGCGCCTCCCTGCATGCCTGATTAGGAGGGTAGTGGGGGCCCTGGCATGTAGAGAAACTGATCTCTCTATGCAGCCGCTAAACCCTCCTCCCTCTTCTGCAGTCATTCAGCAGCTGCAGAAGGAAATGGAGGGCATTAGCATTTCCACGTGCTTCTCCCGCAGCCTCCCTATCCCTGTCCTACTGCTGGTTTTCACCCTCTGACCTCCTGCTGGTTGCTGTGGGGGATCAGTCAGGATGGAGAGTGGGCAAGGAGCCAGTAAATGTGAAATTTACCATCAACTTTCTTGTTTTAATGATCAACCGATCACTGATTCTGCTTTTCTTTTTTTTAAATAATTCATATCTGGGGCATAGTAAACTGTGTCTACCAGTGGTGGCTGTTTTTTTTTTTTTTGTGGGGGGTCGGCCGGTGGTACCCCAAACCCCCCTCGCTCCCACTCCATCCGGCGCACAGATGGGGGGCGGCGCCTGTGCGCCCTAAAGGACAGGACCCGACTGGTGTTTACTATGCCGCAGTTTATGAATGAACGGGAAGCTCTATACAGGAGTATTCCTGTTCATTCATTCTGTGCAGCGGAGGCTGCAGAGAAAAGAACTGATGAATATGTCCTCAGTCTCTTTATCTGTCTTAAAAGTGAGACATCATGTTTAGACCCCTGATATTTCACCAAAGAGCTCCAATGAGGGTCCTAAAATATATGTAAAAAAATTATAAAAATTAAAATTGTAAAAAAATTAATGTATAATTTAACCACTTCAGCTCTGGGAAGTGTATCCCCCTTCGTGACCAGGCAATTTTTTGAGATATTATTTTAACTGACAATTGTGCTTTTGCATTTTTTACAAACAAAAAACTATTTTGGCAATTCAACAATTTTGAAAACATTTTTTTACTTCCTACTATAAAACATACTTAATAAAAATGTACAAAATCAAATTTCTTCATAAATTTAGGCCAATATGTATTCTGCTACATATTTTTGGTAAAAAAATCCAGATAAACGTATATTGATTGGTTTGCGCAAAAGTTATAGCTTCTACAAACTATGGGATATTTTTATTTATTTATTTGTTTTCTACTAGTAATGGTGGCGATCAGCAGCACTGTGATGTTGTGGTGGACAGGCCAGACAGCTCCCTTTACATTTTAGACACTTTTTGGGGACGGGGACCAGTGACAGTAAAACAGTGATCAGTGCTAAAAAATATGCACTGTCGCTGTACTAATGACACTGGCTGGGAAGGGGTTAACATCAGGGGCGTTCAAAGGGTAAAATCTATGCCTAGGTTGTGCTTACTAACTGTGGGGGAGGTTCTTTAACTGGGGGAAGGCAAATATACGTGTTCCTGCTTAGCAGAAACACAGGATCAGTCACTTCCCTTCTGACAGAATGACTACCTGCCTTGTTTACATAGGCTAGAACCTTTAAAAGGCCCCAGTGCCCCCCATTGGCAGATTGTTGTTTTGCCTCTCTACTGTCGGTACCCACTGCTGGGCTCCTGCTGTGTATAATCACAGAGGGAGTGGGTTCCTGGCGGTGCCCATACTACGTACATGATCTGGCACAGAATGGTTGCCTGGCCGCAGTATATGTACGTAGGGTGATTGCCTGGCTGCAGTATATGTACGTGGGGTGGTTGCTAAGCAGGTAAATAGTAAAAATGAATGAATAAATATATAATTAAATAAAACTACTAACACCAGTGGTGGAACTACCAGGGTTACACTTGGGACTGGGCTCTGGCTTTCTGCCGCCGTGGGGGACCCCAAGACAGCAGGAAGGTAGCCCGCTGTGGGGCCATTATAACATGTCCCATGATGGGAGAAAAGGGCCCAGGATTAGTGAAAATGGTCCCTGTCGGGGGCCAGGGGGGTCCTTCAAGGTTTCTTGCACTGGATCCCTTCGAAGGTTCTAGTTACGCCTCTGATGTATGGCCAGTCTTAGTTTCAAGTCTGGGCTCTGTAAAGTTGTACAGGCCCCTCTCCTGCGCCTAAAGGCATTTTGATGTGTGGATAATTTTTCGGCAGAGGCAGCCCACTGCTTGCATAAGAAATACTGAGGCAGGGTGCTGCGATATGTTCAGGAAGCTATGCACAGCACTCTGACAGTCCTTTCACCAGCCATGATTTGTCTGCATTGCACAGAGAAGCACAGAGACCTAGCGATGCTGTCACTAGGTCTAAAAGAGGTATATAATGAAATCAGGAAGGTTTTATGTTACTTTTTCAATAACATATTGATGAGGGAGGGGGGTCACGTAAGGTAAAATCTAACCAAAATATATTGCAGCTATAAGGCTATTGCAGGCAAAAAAAAACAAAACATGGTAGCCTGCTTTCTGTTGCTGAACACCAAGCAGTGGTAGCATTATATGTCATAATAATAATAATAGTAATAATAAGCATAACAATCTTACAGGATATAGTGTTGGCATCTCTTTCCTTAGTAGCTGTCGCA
Organism: Rana kukunoris; assembly: GCA_029574335.1. NCBI lineage: Eukaryota > Metazoa > Chordata > Amphibia > Anura > Ranidae > Rana > Rana kukunoris. The sequence continues at coordinate 27,714,242 of CM056055.1, read as the reverse complement.
GCTCCTTTGTTTCCAGGGAGAGGCGATTACCTCCCTTACCCGCATACTTATAAAAGACCTTAATCAGGGTAACAATTGCTTTCTCTGACCGGGTTTGGGCCCCAAACTTGGGAGGTCTGGAAAAGAAAAAAACTGAAACTCAAAAACTATTTTAATAAAGAGACAACTGAAAAGATTAACATAAACTTATAAGAGTAACACTAAAAACGAAGACAGAGACATTTAAATATATTGTCCAAGAATGATGGGTGTTGGGGAGCTGTAAACACATTTATACAGGTTATCAAAAGGCAGATTATATCATCACTTGATCGTGGCGGCTTGTGTTCATCATCTTACCACAAATGGGGACCCACCCAGAAGTGGAGGTTCACCTGAATTGATAAATCCAAATGTAATAGGTCATGGGGAAAATTTGGCCTCTAAAATGTGTTGGCTGTTATTTGCTCTTCTTGATGTAACCAGTTGAACATTTAAACAATTAAAGATTTTAGACTCTCAAGGATTCATTGTATGGCGCTCTCATTGACCTAATACAAATAAATACATATGTTTCAGTAATACCTTAACTTTAACTCTAGCCAAAACTTTTGACAAACTTTGGATAGCGTTGCGAAAGATTTGATCAGTTTTTATCAATGTGTTTGTTCCTCTCACTTCCTAAGCTGTCTGACGCACACCAAAAAGGCAGAAAGTGTTGACACATGGCAAAAAAAACATGTCATAGGTTCTAACTCTTCTATACCCTATTCACTATTTGAAAAAATAAACTTTAAGGTAAAGGTGTGTTCAGTATGTGGAGGTGATAGCCGAGAGATCACGGTGGTGAGCCTGTCAGGGCTGAGCTCCTGCTATGTACGAGCAGCTCTTTTCTTTCAGTGCACAGAGGCTGCTCTGCTGTCGGTTAATTGCCAGCCAGTTGTTGTTTCCACAGTTACTCACATTGGTACCATTACCTGCCTCATTATTCTGGCCTACAGCCAGCCCCTTTTGGCTATGCTCATTTCCTCTGTGCCATTGCATGGTCTATGATCTTCTGTGTGTTCCTGTATATGACTTGGCTTGGCTGACTTCTATTCTGATACCTGTTCCTCTTTTTGCTCCTTACTACACTAACTTCTAGCTTCCTGACCCGACTCTTCTGATCAGCCGCTCTAGCATCCAAACCTGGCTTCAGTTTTTGATTATGTTCCTGAACTGAGTTATTTTTTACTATTTTATTAAAGGTGTGATTTTAGCTTAATTTATTTGTCTGATTTATGGTTTCTGACAGAGCCTTCACAACCTTCATAACCTAAAACAATCACAAATCTGCCAGTGGAATTCTTCCTTCATCCCAATCCGGTGACTCGCATTGTGGGTACTGGCTGTGAAGAGCCTGTCCCAGCTTAGTGCACTGAATCCAGCAAAGAAAATGTCCCGAATGCTGCACACCAACCTGCCTGACAGTCACTTGAGTAAAAGCAGCTTTAGCCCAGCCCTGCCCAGGCTATGTCCCTGACATATTTCATCCCACCCACAGGGCTATGTCATGAAGATCTTTAGGGGACATGGCTAGACGAAGCGTGATTGAGACCGGTTTTATGAAGCGACTGGCGGGCATGTTGGATTGTTCAAAGTTGTTATCACTGGTTAAAGTGTAAGTAACCCTTACAACATGCCCTCCTTTGGTTTGTTAAATATATCATTGAACGTATTTTGTTATATCTGTTTGTGCAAAGAAAATATATCTGATGATCGTGCCAGGAATGAATGAGCTTGTAACTTAACTCAAGAAATATTAGCATTTCCATGTTCTGTGTACTGTGGGAGACAAGATATAGGGAATGCAGGGTCCTGGTTTTAGTAACACTTTAATGTCCTGTTGCCTTAATTTTTTTTATTTTACCTTTTCCCACTGAAGCTAATGAGGTGCATTTTTGGGCACAAAAACAGGTCCAGGATAGTTTGGTAATCAAAGGCTAGCCATATAGTCTATATAAATAGGCATTCATTTGTAGCACAGGAATACTTTATTATATTTTTCCACATCTAGGATAGCTAAAAGCAGCGCCTGTATCCCCCAGGGACTTTTGAAAACGATGTAAATTCTTGATATGACTCTGTCATTATAGAAGAAGTAGGGTAGCCATTTTTGCTTGGCTGTGTCTGCTGTTAGTCCTTATCCGGTACTTTTGATGATTTGTCACTCAGGTCAGGCAACAATTGAGGAGATCTTTATAAGTTTTG